>OY740720.1:14228119-15593119 GCA_963513945.1 Hydrotaea diabolus | reverse complement strand
GATTACTGTGACGATGAGAAAGTTACGTGAAATCTTTGAGAGAAACAATGTGCCAACAAGACGCACTATATACGAGGGCGACCGCAAGTAACTGGCCTAACATAAAAAGAAGCGTTTTTTTTTTTTGAATTATTATTATTTATTTTTCAACATAATCTCCTTCCAACTCAATACACTTGATCAAACGTTTTTCAAGTTTTTTAAATCCATCCGAAAAATAAGACTTTTCAAGACCTTCAAAATATGCCTCAGTTTCAGCAATAACCTCGCTATTGGACGAAATTTTTTTGCCACCGAGAATTTTTTTTAAATTTGGAAACAAGAAATAATCAGAAGGAGCGAAATCTGGACTATATGGTGGATGCGGAGCAATTTCAAATCGTAATTCGGCCAGTTTTTGTTGAGTTAAAAATGCAGCGTGTGAAGGAGCATTATCTTGATGAAAAAGAACTTTTTTTTTCTAAATGCGTTCGTTTTATCTTGATTTCTTCACTCAACCGGTCCAATAAGGCACAATAATATTCACTATTTATAGTTTTTCCTTTCTCAAGATAATCAATAAATATTATACCCCTTGCATCCCAAAATACTGTGGCCATTACTTTTCCTGCTGACTTAACAGTTTTCGCCTTCTTGGGACCACTTTTACCAGCTTCTATCCATTGTTTTGACTGTTCTTTGCATTCTGGGATGCAGTGATGGATCCATGTTTCATCAACAGTTATGAATCGGAGCAAGAACTCTATTGGATTACGCTGATAAATCGCTAAAAGCTCCTCGGCATTGGTCCAACGGACGATTTTTTGGGGCAAAGTCAACAAACGCGGCACCCATCTTGCGGTAGCTTTTTCATGTGGAGTTCATCATGTAAAATACTCCAAACTTGTTTTTCGTGTATTTTAACAATATCAGCAAGTTCTCTGAGCTTTATTCGTCTATCTTTAGTCACTTCATTAAATATTTTTCTAATGTTTTCAATAGTAGTAGCAGTTTTCGGTCTTCCAGAGCGTTGTTCATCTTCCGTACTTGAACGACCCATTTTAAATTGTTGAACCCAGGATTTCACGGTGGAGTATGATGGTGCATTTTCACCATGAACAGAATCCAATTCATCTTTGATTAATTGTGGCGTACAACCTTTCATATAAAAGTGTTTAATTACCGCACGAAACTCTTTATTTTCCATTTTTCAAAAATTATAAAACTTGTTTACTTCAATCACCTGTAACAAAGAAAATAATTATTAAATATTTCGGAAATGACAGATGGCTTATAAAAGATTGCTTTTAAAAAACTTAAAAAAAAGTTGGTAGAAAAACAGAAAATGTGCCAGGCCAGTGAGTTTTGCGGTCGCCCTCGTATTGTGTAGTGAATGATTTCGAAGAAAGAGTGTCTGTAGCTGATAGGCCCAAACATGGACCACAACGTAGTGCAACATCGGCTGAAAACATTACTGCTGCTCAAGAAAGTATTCAAAACAATCCATCAACCTCAATTCAACGCGGTACTCAGGAGCTGGGTCTTCAAAGAATAACTTTGGCCACAATTTTGCATAAGGATTTGAATTTGTTTCCATTTAAGATTCAGTTGACACAAGAGGTTCTTTCACGAGACAATTAAAGCCGCCGTACATATGCCAATACAATGTTACAGTTCGCCCACGACAACCCCGATTTTCATGAAAAAATCATAATGAGTGACGAGGCAAATTTTCATTTGAATGGATATGTGAATAAACAGAAGAGTCGGTTCTGGGCAATGGAAAACCCTCAAATTATTCATCAGTCACCTTTGCATCCAATAAAAGTGACAGCCTGGTGTGCAGTTTGGTCAGGAGAAATTATTGGACCTTCTATGAAAATAAAAAAGGGCGTAACGGTAACTGTCAGTGGGGAGCGATATCGTGATATGATTGAAAACTTTTAACGCCAGAAATACCGCGTGAACTGTATGAGAATGTAATGAAAATGTGCTCAAAAGGGCTCGCATTTCTGAATCTAACCGAGGCGGATATTTATCTGATATTGTTATTCCATACATAATTGCCGACATTAAATAAAACATTTATCAATTCAAGATCCGTTCTCTTTCATTTCATCCAAAATTATAAACAAACAAAGCAGTATACCTTCCCGAAGGACACCCTGTGCAAAAATTCGGTTAAATAAACACACTTTCTGTTGAAATCGCCAACACTTCATTGTATAAGTATTGATTGTAACACCGTCCGACATATCTTAAGATGGTAGCTACGATAGTATTACGGAACTTAGAGTCAACAAATCGGTTATACTAACCGAATTCAGTAAAACTGTCATAACTAACCTATCATTAGATGGGTGTTGTGTATGTTTCTTTAGGAACAACAACTGGTAGTGATAATACTTATAGATACGTTTGTTGAAGTAACCAAACCCCATTCAATTAACAATTATAACATGCTATTGGTAATCCCAACATCAGAATACAGTCCCTATAATAACACTGTGCGACAGCCACAATCGGTTTGGGATGAAACCACCGGGGAAAGTTATATCGGTCAAAAAAAGGTCATACGTGTCCCAGCGTTTCGTTGGGTCTCATCTAGGAATCGAGATATATCGATTTGAAGTTAGTAAGTATCGTATAGGGGAATTTGTCACGTTTTTGGCTCTTTTGTTTGACATAACTTGAGAACCACTCGTCCGATTTAGCTGAAATAAATTTTAAAAAACCAAGAATTACAATTCCCTTAATCTGTTCCGTTTTACCGTTTTGGATTTTTTATGAATTAAAAAAAAAAAAATTTAATTTTTAGGCAAAAATATTTTTTTGTTTTTCATACATTTATTTATAATTGCGAAACTGTTGCTTAAGTAGGAAAACGTTTTAAGAACAGATTAGAGGAATTGTAATTCTTAATTTTTCTAAATTTGTTTCAGCTAAATCGGACGAGTGGTTCTCGAGTTATGTCAAACAAAAGAGCCTAAAACGTGACAAATTCCCCTATACGATACTTACTAACTTCAAATCGATATATCTCGATTCCTAGATGAGACCCAGCGAAACGCTGGAACACGTATGACTTTTTTTTACCAATATAACTTTCCCCGGTGGTTTCATTCCAAACCGATCACTGACCCTTACCATTTGTCGCAGAGTGTAATTTATCAGTTGTAGTAAATATTTTATAATTTAAATTATTTTTTCCAAATTGAATTTGAAAGTTTCTAAAATCAAACATAGTTTTGGAAATTTTGGTCGAATATCTATTACAACCTGTATTTAAACTTATAGATGATAGAGAAATACAATGGCCGTGTTCCATTGGCCAACTAGCTGAGGAGGTCGCTAACGCATATAACTTCACACCATTGTACAAGAACTTAAAAATATTTTTTTTCAGAAAACTATACGTATACGCTTTGCGTTAAAACCCTGTTATTTTAAATAATTAAAATTTTTGGGAAGGAAGTTGTTCACGAACAATTTTTATCGCATTTAAGCAAGTTCGGTTATTACTCGCTTTTAGTATTTCTTGAATACACAAAGATATTTTAAAAATTCTCCTAAAGTTTTGAAGTTATCGCCTTAGCGAGTACTTACTCGTTTGATAAGCGAGTACCCATCGAACAAGCCTAATGTACCATTAGCTTAAATATATAGCTTAGGTATTAAATACATTAGCGATGACTTCACTATCTGTTGATCGACAAATGTTTGTGGTAATGACAACCGAATTTAAAGAGTATTTATTACAAACAACCAATACACGAACAAGTTTGGTTCCAATAATCGTCTCAATAATTTAGGGTTACCAAAACTTTATTTCTTCAAACGAAAGTATCAGTTCCCTTTAATAAAAGTTGCCGTGTACCCAATCAGCATTCGGTTGTAGCAGTGGAACACATGGTTTTTACGTAAACCACCAAGATTCGGTGGGCAAAAAAATTTGGTAGTGGCATTAAATCTGTTCTTTGGGTGTAACGTCAAGTTTTTGCCCAACTTAATTTGGCAACTCTTTGTTTCAGTGTTTGGCAAATTTAAGCATGGAGAGGTGTTGAGCAGCGCGTTAAAATTGTTGAAACCGTCTACGAAAATAGGCGCTTATATCAAAATGCACTTCGTGATTTTTTTTGTCAGCATAATCGACCAAATGTTTCCACAATCAAGAGAATTGTGCGCGAATTTCACAAACCGGGTCTGAAGGAAATGTGAAAACACTTGTGCATGTTCGCCCAGTTCGTTCTGCGGAAAATGTTGATGTTGTTCGCGTGGCAAGTCAACCTCGACTCGTCTTCCTGCCCAACAATTGACCATCTCACGAACATCACTGATGCGAATATTGAAAAAGATTTGAATTTACACGCTTACAAGCAAGGTTTAATAGCTGCGGATTATGGACTGGTAGAAGGTTTAATAATCTGGCAGCAGCCCCAAATCAACTTCAGGTGATTAGAAACTTCTGTCGTAAATTTTGTGTAATTGAATTGGAACCACTGTGCAGTTTTTTTTACCAATGCGTGGTCGTCATAGTGGCTTCAAATTCTTCAGTATTGATTGTAATTTCTTTATTTTTGCTTTACTCAGGTACTATTCTTAGAATGTTATAGGTAAGGTGAACCAAAACACCAGGAATGAAGGCTTGCTACTGCCAACAAGGGCAACTCCAAATTAGTATACAACATTCAAAGGTCTTAAATTCCAACACAAAACAAAGTAAGTAACTTACAAGAAAAAACAAGCCATATCAATTCATATTAAACTCCTGCCGCTCTGAAGGTAACTCAGTAGGACGTACAGTGTGTGAATTCCATAAAAAAGAAGTAAAAACTAAACACCGCCATGGTACCTCGTTTTCTTACAAACTTTACTATTTTTCTGGCAATTTTCCGCATCAATAGACTTTATTAAAAACGCACACACACAAGCCCAGTATGCCCTGATATGGACTCCAAAAAAATAAGAAAAAAATGGGAAAAAAATAAAGAACAGAATATGTACTCTATTATTGGTGCAAGATAAAAAAAAACGAAAGAAAGAACGAAGTGTAGTCCCCAACACTAATCCAAATTGAGACTGTCATAAAGAAGGAAAACCCTACTCCTTTGGTAGAGGTGGAGGTAGGTACTCGTACGTTTACAACCTCCAGAGCCACAAACACTGAAACCCAAGCAGAGACACAGACATTCACACCAGGGCCAATAAATGCTGTTGATAGTTTTTGGCATAAAACCATTGCTCCAACGAACCTACCAAACATTTCCTTCGCATACAACCGTGCCGGAAACGCAACACATTCAGATACAGCAGCAGCAGCAACAGCAACAAGGACGACAACAGCATCAATAACAAAAAAAAAAACTACAGAACCGAAAGAAAATTTATTAAAAAATATCGTAAATGACAGGAAATTGCCGTAAAATATTGCCAAAGATAAGAAAAAGACGAAAAAAGCGCCAACACCAACCAACACCAAACAAAACCCAAGTGCAAAAGAAGGAATTTTCTTTCTTCGTTATACGAGCGGTATACGTAAGAGAAGTTTATCTCCCGTATAAAGGTTTCTTTTCTTGCCTCTTAATTTTGCCCCCCTCTCGCCTCGACCAAGCTTGGAAAAAGGCAAGAAACTACATAATGTTTGCAGCCATAAAAATGATAAAAGACATTCTGTTGTATAGCACCGAAGCTCATAAAGAAGGAGAAAAAAAAACTCGAAAACGAATAGAAAAAAGCGTCCGTAACCAAAACTAACATCAACGGCATAAACTATCATCGCTCGGATGTGGGAATGAGAATCGCTGGCAATAGAATTTTATGCTAAAAATTGTCTGAAGTACGAAGCATATCCTTTGGAAGCACATATTTACATACTTCCACTCTGTGAAATGGATCATCGTGGAAAAACAGTTGTTTAAATCATGAGGTCCCATGCGAGGGCAGTATGTTAAGGTGGACGACTATCGATAACGTTCTACAGGGTGGGCTAAAAGCTAAAACTTATTAACTTTTTCGTTTATATATTTTTTCAGATTATATAAAAAACGCTTGGAGAATAAATACTGGAGAGATTCACAACTGAACAAAGAACTTAAATAATAGAATTTTATTATTTAAATCAGTGATCAATTATTTTATTGCAAAGTGATGAAGCTCATTTCCATTTAAATGGCTTTGTTAATAAGCAGAACTGTAGGTTCTTGGGTTCTGAAAATCCAAGAGCCATTCATCAACGCCAATTGCACCCCATTAGGGGTACAGTATGGTGTGGGATCACATCTGCAAGTATCATTGGACCTTACTTTTTCGAGAATGTAGATGGAAGTGCTGTAACCATAAATGGAGAGCATTTTCGGTTTAGGATAGAAAATTGTGTACGTCCTGCTCCTGAAAACAGAGCTGAGATGTGGTTTCAGCAGGGCGGAGCCACTGCCCACACGCAGAAAAAAAGTATGGTTGGGTGACAATATTCGAAGAGGATCATACTATTGTTGGTTATATGGTTGTGACACAACAATATTATGATCATCACAACAATAGTATGGTTCACACACAACCATACTATGATCCCCACAATAATATTATGGTCCTCTCAACAATAGAATTATTCACACACAACCATACTATGGTCCCCATGATTTTCATAATTATAGTTTGTTTTACATACAACCATAGTATGATCCTCACAACCATAGTATGACTCACACACAATCATAATATGATCCCCAATATTCTTCGTAAGGATTATGTTAAGTTACTATTCAACAATAGAGATTTTTTATTAAGTAAATTATGTAAAAATACATTAAACTCCTAATAGTCGGAGTGACTTATGTAACAGTAGAAAAAAGTTACCTATTAAAAATTTATCAGTTATACTCTTACTAAAGCAAAGATTGTTTTGAAAAAATATATAATAAACATTGTCATATTAAAAAAAAAATACGATTTTGCTGAAATGATTGTCGTAATCGTATTATTGTTAACACAAAACCCATAAAAACAATACTTTTGTCGCACCACCATATTTATATTGTTGCTACAACCATATTTTTATTTTTAAATTTGGCAACAATACTATTGTTACATTTCAACAATATTAATATTGCGGCAATCATACTGTTGTCAAAATAAAATTCAAAAAACAATACTATGGTTGCGACGATCATACTTTTATTGCAGGGAACATACTATTGTTGTCGTGACCATATAGTAACCATATTTTTTCTCTGCGTGCAGGCGAAAATTTCAAAACTTTATCAAAACTCATAAAATATCATTATTTAGTGAATATGTTTAAGATATACGCTGAGAAAAAATTAGTTTGCAATCAGTTTGTATTAAATAAATTCTGTTGGTGGAGATGAATTTCGATTGCAATCGCCAAATACTAATATTGTTGTAACAACAATATATTTTGCTTTGAAGTCCTGTTCGTCTAAAGCCGATTTGCTTCAATATACGGGTGAAGGAAACGCGACATTTGAACTGAGCCAGAAACAAGCGCGTATGCCGTTGTAGCATTGTTTTAGCGGCACATAATGCCGGGGTGACAGCCTTTGGCCGAAGAATTCCTTCTTCGGGTCGATCCTGTGCATAGAACCGGCTACCGGGGGAGCATCTTCACCACTGGTGAAATCTTCGGGCACTACATTCACATACTGCTGCGGTGACTTTATCAGCGTGAATGTTGTTCAGACCTGCCTAATAGCTTCGATGATCTAAAGGCTCTCTTTTATATCGCTGGACCTCTCTCTCTAGATCATGAAGATCTTATGTACGTTCTGGCGATTCTGAATTTTCTTTCACTGCGTCGTTTTAATTCATTTCAATTTATTTTAAATCGCTTCAATTTTATTCATTTCAATTTATTTTAATTCACTTTAATTTATTTCAATTTATTTTAATTCATTGCATTTCATTTCCATTCCTTTCATTACATTTCAATTCATTGTATTTTATTTCAATTCATTTCCATTTATTTCAATTTATTTGAATTCATTGCAATTCATTTCATTTCATTACATTTCAATTAATCTCAATTTATTTCAATTCATTTCAATTCATTTAATTTCAGTTCATTTCAATTTATTTTAATTCATTGCAATTCATTTCATTACATTTCAATTCATTTCAATTTATTTTAATTCATTTCAATTCGTTACAATTCATTTCAATTCAATTAATTTCAATTCATTTCAATTTATTTTAATTTATTTTAATTCATTTTAATTTATTTCAACTCATTTTAATTTATTTCAATTTATTCAATTTATTTCAATTAATTTCAATTAATTTCAATTAATTTCAATTAATTTCAATTAATTTCAATTCATTTCAATTCATTTCAATTCATTTCAATTCATTTCAATTCATTTCAATTCATTTCAATTCATTTCATTTCATTTCATTTCAATTCATTTCAATCCATTTCAATTCATTTCAATTCATTTCAATTCATTTCAATTCATTTCAATTCATTTTAATTCATTTTAATTCATTTCAATTCATTTCAATTTATTTTAATTCATTTCAATTTATTTTAATTCATTTCAATTTTTTCATTTCAGTTCAATTCAATTTATTTCTATTGATTTTAATTCATTTAAATTTATTTCTATTGATTTTAATTTATTTAAATTTATTCAATTTATTTTAAATCATTTCAAATCAATTCAAATCAATTCAATTCATTTCAATGCATTTCAATTCATTTTAATTCATTTCAATTCATTTCAATTCATTTCAATTCATTTCAATTCATTTCAATTCATTTCAATTCATTTCAATTCATTTCAATTCATTTCAATTCATTTTAATTCATTTCAATTCACTGCAATTCTTTTAAAATTATTTCAATTCAATTCAGATCAATCGAAACCAATTCAAATTAAATCCAATCAATTCAAATTAATTTCAATCAATTTAAATCATTTATTTTTATCAAATGAGAAATTGTAGGGAAATCAAATAAGGAATACAAATGACAATGCTATTGCATTTATTGCTAATTACTTCAATCGAATTTACTTCAAATCTATTAAAAATAATTCACATTAAATGAAATCAGTTAAAATCTTTGCAATCCAATTGTGTCCAATCCGTACCGATGTTTTTCAATTTTTTCCCGCCCGATTTTCTCATAATCGTACTAATCTTGTTACATCCTATCCTATATAACCCATCGTGTCTTACACTTCCCATCCTATTTTTTTGTATCGTTTCCTATCCTTTGCTAACTATCCTATCTATTGAAAAAGGTAGGATCATATCTCACCTTTCATATTATTCTTTGTACGTACGTACATAAAAGTATTTCAAACCCTTCAGATAACTTCATGTCATCGTTCTATATAATCTTCCTTCGTATCGAAACAAAAAAGCAAATTGCGACTAGAAAAATATGGAATTTTCAGTCACACAAAGGACAACAATACAATTCAATTTAATAATGTTCAAAGTTATGGCACCGGGGAATTATGATCATTTTCTTTTTTAATCATTCTCACACTTGCGTAAAAATCTAATAAATCTCTTTCAAACCATTGCTTCTCGCTGCTAACCTACTGCGCATACAAGCAGGCCATTATGGCCTGGTGGTGGCAAGCTAAATTCCAAGCGTTTTATCAACTCAAAATGTTGCGCTTTTTTGGCGGATTTCTAGCCATATTTCACAAATTAATTCAAATGGAATGTAAAATTCATACAAAAAGTAGAAGAAGAAGAAAGCGAGAAAAGTAAGCATTTTCATTTTTTTTTAAATACTGAAAGGCAACAATGCCAACGGAGAAGGACAATATGCAGCTGCGTGTATGAGTCCTCATGGTCTGCAATGGCATTTTCAACCGCACCCCACCCCGTCAACAGTTTGCGGCTTAACCCCAAAGACAAAATGCTCATTGTTATCGTGTTGAACATAAATTTCTTTTAACTTTTAATTGAATTGCAACGCTCCGGCTGGGTTGGTTGCTTCTGATGGCTGGAATGGCTTTCTACCACAATTGCTTAGTACGCTTATTACTTTTGTCTACCACTGTACCCATGACTCTATACGAGCGGGCATGGGTATGGGTGTGAGTGTGCTTAATCCTTGATACTTAAAGTATTTCTCTCTGTATATATTTTTCGCCTTTTTTCGATCTCCCAGTGTGGCTGACTTGGAGCTGGAAAAGGATAGTGCCAAAGAGAAGGAGCAGCAGAATCAGCATCAGCAGACTAGCAACGGGCGAGAATTTATAATATTATTAATTTCGAAATGGGAATTTATCGTTTTCGTTTAGCCACTTGAATGTATAAACACATAAAATTAAGGATTATTTTTATGAATTACTGCAGAAAAACATTTGCTAGTTTTTATTTTCTGTCTTCAAATCGTTTTATTTTTAGTTTTTCCACAGTTGTTGCACAGTGGTTCAAAAACAGAAAAAAATGAATTTGGTATTAATTAAAGTTTAAACAGAGAAGAGTTGGCCTAACCAAATTGAAATAATTGAAGTAATCGAAGCTCTTTCAACCATTTTCTTAAGAGGAAGCCCTAAAACTGTGCCAAATTCTCAGCGACATGATCAAAGCGCCGAAGTTCATTACCATCAGGAACAGCCGTCCACATTTTCACAGGAAGTTTAATTCTGAAAGCTCATGATGGTAGTAGTAAACCCCCAGCTGGGTTTTGTTTGGGTTGCTGCGTTTTTTTTATGGAACTCAAAATTTTTTGGAAGCGATTTTGGTCTTGGAATTACTTCCCATGCCTGTATCTCGTAAACTATTTTGAATTTTGTTTTGACGGTTTCAGCAAAATTGTAGCTACTGATTAGACTTACAAAACATTCCTACATGTCAAATCAATAATCAGCATTTTCAAGCTTGATAATGGTTCACTGTGTAATAAGACGGAGGATCTTTATCTCATCTACAAATTCTACAGAAGAATTGTTAATATAAAAGCTGATGTTAATTCGATCGTCATGTACTGATACAGAATTCAACGCCTTAGTTTTGTTTGAATTAACACACAAGATTGTTGTCTTGGCGCCAAAATTTAAAAGTTTTTAATGTCAATTTAACAAACAATTCCAAAGAATAACAAGAATAACTTTTAACAAATATTTGAATATCGTCGGCATAAAAGAAAGGACTACAGTTGTTAGCAGCAATAGCATTCGCCATATCATTGACAATAAAATTAACAATAATAAGCCCAATATTCAGCCCTGAGGAACTTCACAATGAACGGGGCTAGCCGAGGAATTTTTCTATGTGCAATGTGATACTTCAACGAAGATTATTTTCATCGAACATTTTAACATTATATCTCTAAGTTTGAGATGTTCTTTTTATAATTTGATCGAGAAAGTTGAAATATATACTCTGTAAGGGGAGTGTTGAACTTTTATACATTATAAAATATCTTTTCTAGTTTATTTTAGCCGTGGAAAAGCGATATGCCTATTTTTGGAGTGTCTAAAAAGGTAATTTTTGGGTTGAAAAGTTGTAATTTAGTACTTACGGGTGGTCCAACTAATGATATTATGATAGAAGGATCTATGTTCGCCATGTCTTCGGTGGCATACCTCTATTCGATAGTCCATATTTTCAATGACTCTGAGAAATAATGGAGGTTCAATGTCGTTAATGTGCCGAGTTATTCCATTCCTTAGCTCTTGAATTCTTCTTGGCTCTTTTTAAATATCCCCAAAGAAAAAAGTGCAACGAAGTCAAATCACATGATCCAATCAAAATCGCCACGGCGTAAGATTGCACGACCGTTAAGTTACTCGCGCAAAAGAGCCGTTTGCTCGTTGGCTGTGTAGCAAGTGACATTATCCTGTTGGAACCACATTTCGTCCAGGTCCATATCCTCAATTTCTGGCCAAAAAGTCCTTGAACATCTCGATATAAAGAACACTATTCACGGTAACTGTTTGGCCGATCCTATTTCCGAAGAAGTACGGCCCGATGACGCCGCCAGTACGTACACCGCAGCCAACAGTCACTCTTTGTGGATGCATCATCATTTCAACTATCACTCGTGCATTTTCATTTGCCCAATGCGATAAGTCTGCTTGTTAACGAATCCACTGTGGGCACATTTAGTCGATTATGCTGACCAAAAAAAAATCATGAAGTGCACGAAATGCATTTTGATGTGAACGCCCATTTTCGTAAAAGGCTTCAACGGTCCTAACGAGCCGATCAGGACCAAACACTGAAACAAAGAAATGTCGAATTAAGTTGGGCAAAAATCATTGACGTTAAGGTCTGACTTACAATGTACATAGTGCCTAATGGGTGAACCACCCTAAAATATTATTATTTTTGTGTAGGTTGTCTTAAAAAAATTAAGGATTATGACTTAAACAGTTTTTGTACTGGTTCGATAACTTTTTGTTGTTTCTTCTTCAGAATCAACTAAAAAATTGGTGAAATGTATTGTTGTTGTTGTAGCGGCAACTATATGCCGGGGTGACAGCCCTTGGCCAAAGAATTGCTCTTTGGGTCAATCCGGTCCGTAGAACCGGCTGTCATTGGGTGAAATGTATTGGCTACGGTTGCCAGGCAGACTATACAGCTGTTTCTAAACCAATGTTTTTCTTCAGCAGCCTTTGGTAACGAATACTTCGGCTACAAATCAAATGAATTATACGGGAGTCTCATTAGGATTATAGTTGCGTATAGTCTTCATACTGTGCTAAAAGCAATCTTAATAGCGCAATATCAAAAACATAAAATAGGATATTTTTTTTAAAAAAAAAAAGAAGATTTCGTCATTTATCAAAACAAAACAAAAATATTTTCAATAAAAAATTTCTAAAAAATTTAAAATTAAAAAAAAACAAAGAAATTTTTGTCTGATTTAATTCCACAGTGTCTTAATAATATGTCTCACCCTAATTTCCTACAAATCGGTCAATCCGTTCCAGAACAGCAACATTTTTAAAGTAAAGCCCAAAAATGATTATTTTTTGATGATTTTAAATTTTCCTATCCAACCAAAAGCTTTTCAAGCTAAAAAATGTAAGTTTTAAATATTCTGGCCTTTTGTAAAAAACTCTTATGTGGATACATAACACAACACAAAACAACTACTTAGTAGGGACATAAATACTGTTACAACATTGAACACACCCATTTCAACAGTAGAACTGAACATACCCCGTTAATGTCATATGGGTTTTGAAAGCCAACCTCAAAAGCGTTAGTCTGTAATGGGATTTTAAAATTGTTTCAACTTTCATCGTGGAGTGGTCAGATAATGAGAACCGTATCGCTGTAATAGTGCTTTTCAAGTGTGAAATAAAAAAGCGATAATTTAAAACGCTTCGGCCACTAGAGATCAGCCGCATGTTCGTAAAAAGATGTAAAAGACCGCCACCGGTCGGGCCGCCCACGCTCTGTTCGAACACCGCATGTCATCAAAGCCGTTAAATCAAGAATTCACAGAAATCCGCTCCGAAAACAGAAAATCATGGCCCGTGAGATGAATATCACGCAAAAGTCCATGAGTCGAATCATTAAAAAGACTTGGGACTTGGGGCTTTCAAACGACGTACCGGACATTTATTGACTGCAGCTTTAAAAAAAATAGGATTGAAAAATGCAAACGTCTTTTGGTGAAGCACGCTGATAACTTGCACAAAAAAATGTTGTTCACCGATAAAAATTTTTTTACCGTTCAGGAAAAATTTAACAAGCAAAATGATAGTGTATGCGCGTCTAAGGAAGCATCTGAACTGATCCCAAGCGTGGAAAAGGGTCATCACCGAGCTTCAGTCATGGTTTGGAGGGGTGTCTCTTACGATGGAATCACTGACCTGCGTTTCTGCGAACAAGGAGTCAAAACATCGGCCAAAGTTTACCAAGAAACCGTTTTGGAAGCTGTTGTGAAGCCTCTTAACAATTCCCTGTTCCAAAACCAGCCATGGACTTTCCAGCAGGATTCTGCGCCGGCCCATAAGGCTAAAACGTCCCAGGCCTGGCTTCGAAACAATTTGCCAGCGTTCTTTTCCTCTGAAGAATGGCCCTCAGGCAGTCCAGATTTGAACCCATTGGATTACAAATTGTGGACGGTTTTAGAGGTCAAGGTTTGTCACAATAGATACCCCAACATTGGATCTCTTAAGACTGCTTTGGTTCGAGCTGTGGCCAATTTTCCAATGCACGAGGTTCGTGCAGCTATTAACGAATGGCAAGTGTGTCTTAAGGCGTGTGTAAAGGCAAAAGGCGGACATTTTGAATAGCAGATTCTTTTTGGATACAATATACATCAATAAATATATTAAAAAATACTTGGTCCAAAAACATTCAGTACTTTTTATTTTACAGCATAAAACGTGTGTAACAATATTTGTCCCTACTACACGCAGAAAAAAAGTATGGTTATGGTGACAATATTTGAAGAGAATCATACTATTATTGGGTATATGGTTGTGGCACAACAATATTATGATCCTCACAACAATAGTATGATTCACACACAACCATACTATGATCCCTTCAACCATAGTATGATTTACGCTCAACCATACTATGATCTCCACAACCAAATTATGATCCTCACAACTATATTTTCATTCACATGCAACCATAGTATGATCCTCACAACCATAGTATGATTCACACGCAACCATATTATGATCCCTTCAACCATAGTATGATTTACGCTCGACCATACTATGATCTCCACAACCATATTATGATGCTCACAACCATATGTTCATTCACATTCAGCCATCGTATGATCCTCACAACCATAGTATGATTCACACGCTACCATATTATGATCCCTACAACCATAATATGATTCTATTCAACCATACTATGATCTCCAAATTTGTTTTATAGTATTGCGTTATGTTATTATTCAACATAAGAGATTCTTATTAAGCATTTTTTTTAAATTAGTTCTAGCCAGATTTGAGACAATGTTTTTTGGAACATTTTATTAAAGAAATAAAAATATATTCAAAAGGCAGTCGCAAAGACTTTAAGTTGCAAGCAGTGGTTCTTTACCATCCGTAGACCCCAAGTGATGGACGTGTTTAAACCATGACGAATGGCTATACTTGTATACTTAAGTGCAGGCAGATTTTAAATAAACGAGAACCAGTCGGCAGTAGAGTATTCCACCGAACAAAGAAAACACAACAAAAATCCCTCTCACTGTCATCCGCTTGTTGTTGTTTTTATAATGAACAACAACCATGCACTGTATCGTGTGTGTGTTTTTTTGGTATACCAAAAAAAACACACATACATGCATAGTGTTTAAAACCTGTTATGCTTTGTTCATAGTCTCAACCATACAGCATGATTGACGTAAATCTTTAACAACAATAGTTTTGTCGCACCAACAATATTTACATGGTTGCTTCAACCATATTTTCATTTCGAAATTTAGTAATAATAGTCAAAAAAAATCAGAAAACAATACTATGGTTGTGACAAACATGCTTTTTTGTTAAGAACATATTATTGTTGCCCTGACCATATAATAACCATATCTTTTTCTAAGTGTAAGTATTGTCGCATAGCTTGTGACTACTGTGCGGTGGTACAAAATCTCTTCTAAGGTAAACTCCAATGGAGATTATTTTTATGGAACATTTTAACATTCTATCTTAAAGTTTGGCGTAATCTTTTAATATTTTTTCGAGAAAAGTAAACAATAGCCTCCGCTACGGAAGTTTTGAACATTGAACAGGGATTAAACCGGCTCAAGACCTCTTGCTTCTATATTTAAATAGAAGACAAGTTTTTAACAAAATGGCAAAGTGACATTGATTTTCGTGGCTGCACACAACTTTTATCATGATTTCGGGTCCGTGACAACCCTCTCCAGAAAGCCTTGCCGCAATTGTTGAAAGTAAAACCGAACTCTATAAGGCCAGGCTCTCCCCAAACGAATGAGTACTACTGTTGTAAACCTTACTTTTCAAGTTTTCTTCACACAATTGCCCACGAAAATATAACTCACTATTGCCACCTCTAAAGAGACTTCACATCGAGAGCCATGAATAGATTTCTTTTACAACGTGTGTGCTTTTTTTAACTTTTAAACATTACAGATATAATAACAGTCGTGGTCACCAGCGTGTCCTTTTGAATTTTTTTTTTATAGAAATTGTATAAATATCGATAAAAAGGTCGTTTTGTTGAAATATTCTTCTTAAGTACTACTAAAGGGTGTTTTTTATTGAGGTATAGAACTTCGAATTGAAATAAAACACAAGAAAATCGTTTTAATGTCCATCAATTTGGCTTTATTGGAAGGATAATTTTATGCCATTAATGTTTAAATATGATTTCGGGCATGTAGCCGCCGCGGCTGGCTCGAATAAAGCCAATTCTACAGGTCCAATTTTCAACCACTTTTTCGAGCATATGGGGCCGTATGTTGGCAATAACGCCACGAATGTTGGCTTCCAAGTCCCCTAACGTTTCTGGTTTGTTGGCGTAGACGAGCGACTTCACATATCCCCAAAGAAAATAATCCAATGGTGTCAAATCACACGATCTTGGTGGCCAATTGACAGGTCCATTCCGCGAAATTATGCGCTCATCGAATGTTTCCTTCAATAATTCGATTGTGACGTGCGCTGTGTGGCATGTAGCGCCGTCTTGTTGGAACCACAACTCATCCACATTCATGCCATCCAATTCGGGAACAAAATAGTCGGTTATCATGGCTCTATACCATTAACGGTAACTGACTCTCCAGCATTATTTCGGAAGAAGTATGGCCCAATGACTCCACCAGCCCATAGAGCACACCAAACAGTCAGTTTTTGTGGATGTAATGGCGACTCAAGGGTCTCATGTGGATTCTCTTCACTCCAAATGCGGCAATTTTGCTTGTTGACGTAGCCATTCAACCAAAAATGAGCCTAATCACTGAACAAAATTTTGTGATGAAAATCAGCATCGAGATGAATCTCATTTTCGGCCCATTTCGCAAGCGTTGTTCTTTTGTCAACCTGTTCATGATGAAATGGCAAACCAAACTAAATATTAATCACTTGACAGCTGACAAAATGGCCGCCAGTTAAAAAAGTGATGCCAACTTAAAGTTCTATACCCCAATAAAAAACACCCTTTACTATTATTTAAAAAATAAAATCAGTAAATGTTAATAGAAAAAAAAATTTTCGTCCTTTTTTAAAAAAAAAATAATATTTTGGATAATTATTTTTTAAAAAATTTAATAAAAATTAAAGAACTTTTTATCTAAGTTTTTTGTTTAACAAATGTTGTTGATTCCATATTATCTTAATAATACGTATCGACCTAATTTCGTACAAATGGTGAAATCCGTCCTAGAACAACAAGATTT
Organism: Hydrotaea diabolus; assembly: GCA_963513945.1. Classification (NCBI taxonomy): domain Eukaryota; kingdom Metazoa; phylum Arthropoda; class Insecta; order Diptera; family Muscidae; genus Hydrotaea; species Hydrotaea diabolus. The sequence goes on along the minus strand of OY740720.1, from coordinate 15,575,811 downwards.
TTAGCAAGGCCCGAAAATTAATTTTTTTTCTCATTTTAAACTTTCTTAACCAACCAAAAATTTTTCGGAAAAGAAAATGTTTAGGCACGTATTAAATATTCCAATATATTAAATTTTTTTAATAGTTAAGATCGATTTTTAGTCTTAAGTATATAACTTTATTCTGACCAATTTGTAAACAACTCAGCAATAAACACCTAGTCGCAAATCGTACACTTCTTCATAGCCCAACGATACATAAGAAACAGACAAAACAACTATTGTCGCATAGCTTGTGGCGTTTCTGCCTACTGTGCGGTGGCTCTTCATTGAAAAACTTTAAAAACCACTCGAGCGTATGAGCAATATTTAATTCGGTGTCCCACTTTAATATTGCTCATACGTACGGTATGCCATTTGAAAAGTGATTTTTACTGTTTTTGGTACGGGCTGTTTGTTGTAACAGCACAAATAATTAATGCTCTTAATTTATTAAACAATGTCGCTTATGGGCGAACATGATGAAATGGCAAACCAAACTAAATATTAATCACTTGACAGCTGACAAAATGGCCGCCAGTTAAAAAAGTGATGCCAACTTAAAGTTCTATACCCCAATAAAAAACACCCTTTACTATTATTTAAAAAATAAAATCAGTAAATGTTAATAGAAAAAAAAATTTTCGTCCTTTTTTAAAAAAAAAATAATATTTTGGATAATTATTTTTTAAAAAATTTAATAAAAATTAAAGAACTTTTTATCTAAGTTTTTTGTTTAACAAATGTTGTTGATTCCATATTATCTTAATAATACGTATCGACCTAATTTCGTACAAATGGTGAAATCCGTCCTAGAACAACAAGATTTTTAGCAAGGCCCGAAAATTAATTTTTTTTCTCATTTTAAACTTTCTTAACCAACCAAAAATTTTTCGGAAAAGAAAATGTTTAGGCACGTATTAAATATTCCAATATATTAAATTTTTTTAATAGTTAAGATCGATTTTTAGTCTTAAGTATATAACTTTATTCTGACCAATTTGTAAACAACTCAGCAATAAACACCTAGTCGCAAATCGTACACTTCTTCATAGCCCAACGATACATAAGAAACAGACAAAACAACTATTGTCGCATAGCTTGTGGCGTTTCTGCCTACTGTGCGGTGGCTCTTCATTGAAAAACTTTAAAAACCACTCGAGCGTATGAGCAATATTTAATTCGGTGTCCCACTTTAATATTGCTCATACGTACGGTATGCCATTTGAAAAGTGATTTTTACTGTTTTTGGTACGGGCTGTTTGTTGTAACAGCACAAATAATTAATGCTCTTAATTTATTAAACAATGTCGCTTATGGGCGAACACAAAAAGGCTAAAACTGAGATTAAATGGCCAACCAGCCGAGAAAGGTGTTAAGTTTTTTTTGTGATACTTTTAAAACAAAACTCAAACGAATTAAAGTAAATGTATCTGGTGTACGATGAGTGATTAGTGTAGTTGTAACCAACTTAAATAAAACGTTTCATTTTGTCCAAGCCAAAACAACCACCTGCCACACCAGTCTGGTTGGCATTAACAACAGGCTCGTGTTGGACAGCTCTACTTCCGAGCCAAAAACTAAAAGCCATGGAAATAAACAACAGCAGCACCATGGGTATGTGTGCCTATGTTGAAAGTCACAAACAAACACCTGACAATAAATTATACGAATTGTACGTGACATTACACTACGGCCCAAATATTTGTACAACGATGCGTTCGTGTGTCCCCTCTAGATTCCACATACTCTTCATATTGTACAATAATAATATACGAGCATGTTTACAATTTTGTAATGTTCAGAACAGAATTTTTGTTTTTCAAAAAAACCATTTGAGCCATGAATAATAAGCCAATCGAGTCAAGTTAAGAGGGCCGCCTACAACACGTATTAACGACGTTTATAATAAAACTGATAGACTACAGCAGCTACGAAACGCGTGAGGGAAAGAAAACAAACGCCGGAAAAAACAACTTGACATGGAAAAAAATGTAATTTATTCGATTTACATTAACACTTAAACAAAAATCTACTAATTGCAGCAGTTGGAAGTGCTCGAGCATTCAAGGACTAGCGTTTTTTAATACATACAACCATCATATGTATGTGTATAGGCATACAAATACAGCTACACGTGCACAATGTACGTGTCTGAACGTGTGCATTTATGTGAATTTTATATCAGAGTTGGTTGATAATCTTAAATTACATTTAAACTAAACTCGCAGTTATTGTATTGAGTAAAATTAAAATGTTGATATTTCTCTATAGCCACAGCAAACAAAACGCTGCGAAGAGAAAGGATTAAATACTGGGATTAAATACTGGGAATATAAATCCTTATCAGTCACCAATTTTGAGTAAATTACCTAAACCATTTTGGGGATACTCCGCAAAGAATTAAACAAAAATGTTTCTTCTGCTTTGTTTTTTCGACTTATTTTAGAGTTTACGCCAGTTAATAATGCTGTTTGTATGAGTTGATGCTTACGATTGGTTTAAGTGGACATTGTTTTCAAATTGTCAAAACTTCGGACAGAGTTAAAATATTTTGACGCTCGAAGATGCATTTGAAAGGTTATCATTAAGGGCCATATAAAGGCCGATGTTGAATGTGAACCACATCTAAACGTGTCAAGTTTTTTTATGCATTTCATTTGATATTTCTCAATTTCAGACTAATTCAATTTGAACCATCGATATTTACACAAGCGTGAATGGTGGCAAAAAATGGCAACAGTGGATGATCAATTTTCAAAGAACATAATCTTCAGTGATGAACCACATTTTCATCTCAGTGGATTCGTCAATAACGAGAATTGTCACATTTGGGCGAATGATAATCCAAGAGTGATTGTAGAAAAAACAATGCACCCTCAAAGAGTGGCTGTTTGGTGCGGTTTATGGGCTGGCGGCATCATCGGGCCGTATTATTTCCAAAATGAGGCCGGTCAGGCAGTTACTGTGAATGGTGTTCGCTATCGTGAGACGATAACGAACCCGAATTGGAAGATATGAATGTGGACGATATATGGTTTCAACAGGACGGTTCCACTTGCCACACAGCTAACGAAACAATGGCTCTTTTGTGCGACAAATTCGATGGCCGTGTTATCTCACCTCGTGGCGATGTTAATTGGCCGCCAAGATCATGTGATTTGACACCGTTGGACTTCTTTCTTTGGGGTTATTTGAAAGAAAAGGTGTACGTCGATAAGCCAGCAACAATTCAAGAGTAAGGATGAGATAATTCGGCATATTAACGGCACAGAACCTCAATTATGCCTCAGCGTCAACGACAATTTGAACCATCGGATGGAGGTGTGTCGCGGCGGCCATTTGGTCGATATTTTGTTCCATACATAATTGAATCATTCCAATTTTATCATAATAAAAAAAAATAACAATAATTTCCTAAACAATTTGTGTTTTATTTAAAATCAACATCGGCCCTTAAAATTTAACCACCCTTTAATATATTAACTGCTTTCTTTTCGAGTATGTTAACACCTAATGGCTTGTTGATTTTCATTTCCCCAAATGGGACAATTTTGGTTGTTAACGTAACCGTTCAATCAAAAGTTAGCTTCATCGCTGATCAAAATTTTCTTTTAAAAATCAGTATCGGTGGCCATCTTGTTTTGGAAGTAAGTCTATTCATTATGAAATGGCAAAGCATACTGAGTAAAAATCAAGTGCCAGCTGTCAAAAAAACCAACTCCGAAAAAGTGTCGCCAGATTGAAAACCACACGTCTAAAAAAAAACACTCTTTATAATCCAAGTAGAGAAAAGTGGAATTTAAAATATAAATCCATCTAGAAGTATTTTTTCAGAACAAAAAAAAATAAAAATTCAAATCAAGTGTGGAATCTTTATTGGTAATTTGAAAGGACATTTTATGGAATTTATTTTTTGAAATTAATCTTCTTCAAATGTTGGCAACTGTATTATGGAAATGAGCGTTCGGTGAGAAACGGGAAGATCCGCTGTTTTCTACCAAATTTTAGTTCAGTGATGAGGCCCATTTCTGGCGCAACGGCAACTCAATAAACAAAATTGCCGCATTTGGGCTGAAGATCAACCAGAAGAGGTTCAAGCTGGTGGAATCATCGGTGCATATTTTTTCAAAAATGATGATGGCCGAAGGAACGTAATCGTGAATGCTAGCTGTCGCGCCATGATATCGATCTTTATGCTACCTGAAATTGAAGCCCGTTATCTTGCCGATACTTGGTTTCAACAGGACGGTTCCACTTGCCATACAGCTGCTCAAACAATGGATCTATGGAGAGGTCATTTCGAAAAGCAGCTAATTTCACGTTTTGAACTGGTGAGTTGGGTGCCCGGATCGAGTGATATCACACCTTTAGACATTTTTCTTTGGGGTTACGTAAAGTCCAAAGTCATTGGAAGCCAACATTACAAGTGTCATTAAAGCCATAATGTAATGGAGGCGTAGTTGCGGTCAACATTTGAAGAAAATTATATTAAAAAAATAAATGTCATAAAATGTCCTTTCAAATTACCAATAAAGATTCCACACTTGATTTGAATTTTTATATATTTTTTGTTCTGAAAATATACATCTAAATGGATCTCCCTATATAATTTTAGAAACTGGGTCGGTTATAGGCACTGTGACTACTGTGCGTCAACTTACTGTTTGGCCTCTAAAAAACATTGCTGCTGTAAACGAAAGTCTCGCCTAAAACATCAATTCGATATTGTTCTCAACAACTTGAAATTTCACAAAGCACTATGCAGCGATTTTTGACAAAAGAATTCCATCTTTACGCGTTCACCTTACTCACCTTACTCAGGAGCGCCTTCACCTTACTCAGGAGCTCAAACCAGCAGACCATGGAAAGAGCCGGCGCCAAATAAAAGGACAAATAAAATAGAACAAAGCCGGAGGGCTTTCTAAAGTCCACTTATAGGCTGTTTCCACTACGGGCGCGTCTACGTCCGCGTCCACGATTTATCGATAATTTTTAATGGTGTTTCCATTGTGTTTTGCGTCCACGTTTGCGTTCAAACAGCTGTTTGTGTTTATTTGGTTTTTTAGGGGTGCGAAAAATTTTAATATTTTTGTGTTGTGACATTATCATGGAGTTAAATGAGGACCAAATGGTTTATTTTTCACTTCCGCGCCAGTCACTCCCAGCTTCTCCCCCATCTCTTTGTGTATGTGGGTGTTTTTGCGAGCACCCCTCATGCCATCAATATTTTCCTCCCAGAGGTCCAACAGATATAGTGTTGATACTGCTGTCCATTCCGTCTTTTTGAAATCTAAAGTAATTGAAAAAATTAATATTATTTAAACAAAAGCAAAAATATTAACTTACCTCCTGTTTTTGCATTTTGGATGTTTATATTTATAATGATTAACAGCTGTTTTCATAGGGATGTGCAATTTGCGATATTGCCATTGATAGGTATGGGTGGGTTTCGACTGCAAAAATAATCGAATTTATAGTAAACGCGACTTATCGATAAACGCGTCCAATATGAACGCGACTTTTTCCCATACCTAACTGCCTATGTTTTTTGTGTAGGCTGTAACGCGCGTTCATTGATTTTTGGACGCGGACGTGGACGCGACCGTAGTGGAAACAGCCTATTAATGTAATAGGCTGTTTCCACTACGGTCGCGTCCACGTCCGCGTCCATGATTTATCGATAAATATGTAATGGTGTTTCCATTGTGTTTTGCGTCCACGTTTTCGTTCAAACAGCTGTTTGTGTTTATTTGTTTTTTTAGGGGTGCGAAAACTTTTAATATTTTTGTGGCCCAACTAGCGCCTGTTTCTTTCTGCAATAAACACAATCGATTTAACTCCAAAAAAATATTGGTATATAATTTATATTTAAAAAATTACCTGTATTTTTTCCTTAAATTGTACAGTTTATTTTTTACTTCGGCGCCAACTTCTCGCCCATCTCTTTGTGTATGTGGGTGTTTTTCCGAGCACCCCTCAGGCCATCAATGTTTTCCTCCCAGAGGTCCAACAGATGTAGTGTTGTTACTGCTGTCCATTCCGTCTTTTTAAATTCTAAAATAATTGGAAAAATTAATATTATTTAAACAAAAGCAAAAATATTAACTTACCTCCTGTTTTTTTGCATTTTGGATTTTTTTTTTATTTATACTGATTGACAGCTGTTTTCATAGGGATGTGCAATTTGCGATTTTGCCATTGATAGGTATGGGTGGGTTTCGATTGCAAAAATAATCGATTTTATAGTAAACGCGACTTATCGATAAACGCGTCCAATATGAACGCGACTTTTTCCCATACCTAACTGCCTATGTTTTTTGTATAGGCTGTAACGCGCGTTCATTGATTTTTGGACGCGGACGTGGACGCGACCGTAGTGGAAACAGCCTAATAATGTAAGATTCTAGATAAAATACAAAGAATTGCTAGAACGCGCATTAAATTTAAAGTAAGAGGAAGAAAATAAGTGTGTTAAATATCTTTCTATTATGCATTGTTTTCTGACGACAGATGGTCAGTTAGCCAACCTTGCAGATATCGTTATTGGCAATCTTAGGATCTACGGAGATTCAAATGGTTTAACGGAAAGGAAAATACTTTTTTGAGCTTTCCTATTTTTTGATTATGTTCTCTTTTCATACCCTGCACCAGTAAGTTCCACAGAGTGGTGCCATAAAAGTTAGTTTCATGGCAAATGTTTGTAACTACCAAACATATTTGAGCTAGAGCCCACCTGTAATCGACGAAGTTTGTCAGTCCGTCCGACATTAGTTTTAGAGTCTGGATAAGAGGCTCCAAAACACTTTTGTTAGTGGGCTTTTCTGAACATCCAAAAGTGCAGGATATAATATAGTCAAACCACGCCTGACTGTAGCTTTAAAGCGATATAACTTCAAAAGTTTTGCTAGTTTTTACGGCATTACAATGGACTGTTAGGACTAAGTGAGTCTGCTCGCACAGATTTTTAATTTTACCTTACCTTGGATAAATCAATTTGTAATTAAAGTTTATCTACAAAAAAAAATCTACCTTTGAAAACAATAACAAACCTACTTTACCCTTTCAAAAATAATAACAACAAACAATCAAAACAAATCAAAAAAAATCGAAAACCATCTTTTTTTGTTTGATAAAAAAAATTAAATCTTCCGGAGTCGGAGTTTAGAAGAATTTTTTTGACTACCGACTCTACAGCCCTTATAAAAACACAAGTTTAAAAATATTTTGTTTCCATATTTATACGAGGCGACCGCAAAAGTAACTGGCCTAACATAAAAAGAACCGTGTTTTTGGAATTATTATTATTTATTTTTCAACATAATCTCCTTCCAACTCAATACACTTCATCAAACGTTTTTCAAGTTTTTTTATTCCACCCGAAAAATAAGATTTTTCAAGACCTTCAAAATATGCCTCAGTTTCAGCAATAACCTCGCTATTGGACGAAAATTTTTTGCCACCAAAAAATTTTTTTAAATATGGAAACAAGAAATAATCAGAAGGAGCTAAATCTGGACTATATGGTGGATGCGGAGCAATTTCAAATCGTAATTCGGCCAGTTTTTGTTGAGTTAAAAATGCAGTGTGTGAAGGAGCATTATCTTGATGAAAAAGAACTTGTTTTTTCTAAATGCGATCGTTTTATCTTGATTTTTTTACTCAACCGATCCAATAATGCACAATAATATTCACTATTTATAGTTGTTCCTTTCTCAAGATAAACAATAAATATTATACCCCTTACATCCCAAAATACTGTGGCCATTACTTTTCCTGCTGACTTAACAGTTTTCGCCTTCTTGGGACCACTTTTTCCAGCTTCTATCGATTGTATTGACTGTTCTTTGCATTCTGGGATGTAGTGATTGATCCATGTTTCATCAACAGTTATGGATCGGCGCAAGAACTCTAATGGATTACGCTGATAAATCGCTAAAAGCTCCTCGGAATTGGTCCAACGGGCGATTTTTTTTGGCAAAGTCAACAAACGCGACACCCATCTTGCGGATAGCTTTTTCATGTGGAGTTCATCATGTAAAATACTCCAAACTTGTTTTTCGTGTATTTTAACAATATCAGCAAGTTCTCTGAGCTTTATTCGTCTATCTTTACTCACTTCATTAAATATTTTTCTAATGTTTTCAATAGTAGTAGCAGTTTTCGGTCTTCCAGAGCGTTGTTCATCTTCCGTACTTGAACGACCCATTTTAAATTGTTGAACCCAGGATTTCACGGTGGAGTATGATAGTGCATTATCACCATGCACAGAATCCAATTCATCTTTAATTAATTGTGGCGTATAACCTTTCATATAAAAGTGTTTAATTACCGCACGAAACTCTTTATTTTCCATTTTTCAAAAATTATAAAACTTGTTTACTTCAATCACCTGTAACAAAGAAAATAATCATTAAATATTTCGGAAATTTTGACAGATGGCTTATAAAAGATTGCTTTTAAAAAACAAAACAAAAAGTTGCTAGTAAAACAGAAAATGTGCCAGGCCAGTTAGTTTTGCGGTCGCCCTCGTAATTGGTCATTTATTCGACCAAAAGTATAAAATCAAGAATTTTATTGAAGAAAATGCCTTCTTCAATGGTGTTTTGAAACTGATCTAGCTTACGATCACAAACAACTAGTGCCGAAATAGTTTGGGTATCACTCTTAAACATACCAGTCTTCATTTCTAGAGGGGCACAGTAGAAATATATTTTTAAAGGCACTCTACTTTACACGAAAGAAAGTTAATATGAGTACGAGCTAATAACGACTTTATTATTTATTTAAGCACTCCTTAACGTTCCATAAAACTTGTTTACTAATTGAGAGCAAGATATGAATCCTTAAAACTTTGCGCGGGTAACTTGACTGTGTTATACGACAGAAAGAAAAAAAAACAGTGCTTCTTTTCTGTTCTTTCTATCATATTTCCCTTTCCGACGACATTTGAAAAACCGCCCGACTACACCATACAAATAATGTTGGCATAAATCACTAAAAGAATTTCCGCAAAACCCCTTTCCAATTGTGACGATAGCGGCAACCCTTAGTGTGTGGAAGTACCAGCATAGCCGGAAGTTACGTATGTTTTATGAGACATGGCTGTAATTCCCATAAAAACTGTTTGTTTTGCCACTTTTCATTATTAAGCCGGCAAATAGCATAAACACTTTAAAGTTGTTCATTGAATCTGGCTTAGCACGAGAAGGGCGAGCAGGGGATGTCCGGAGAGCATCCTTTGCATGTGGCAGTCACTAGCCAAATCTAGGATAGGATAATTGTGTGCGTGTGTGTGTGATACACGTTACCTAAACAGAAGTCGAATAAAATGAAATGTAAATTTCTCTCTGGGGGATTTATAAATATTTATGAATCTACTTAAGAGTTGAACAACAACATCAGCAGTAACAACAACAACAACAACACCAACTGGTAGCAATGTTAACGTATTTATGCTGTTATTGAATCTCTAAAAGTGAAATATCTCCAACATACCTCCAATGAATGGTTATGCTAATAGAAAATTATGATGATAAAACATTAGACCGAGGAGGCTTGACAGCAGCAAAACATTTACGACCCGTCCTCAGACCAGCTGGCTGGCTTGGCTGGTTGACTTGGCTGCCAAGGCTGGTACATAATGCCATAATCGGCATAAACGTATTTCTTTTGCATATTTATGGGCACTTGTATTGTTTTCCTTGCTGTACTGCGATGGCCAAACTAGCAAAACAATACGCTGCCATTGGCATTGTTGCCCCCCCCACAGGAGGCCAGTGACACAGAACACTAGATGGTCGTTGAATTGCTACTGCGGTTCCCACTGAGTGTATCTGAGTGTATCGATTCAAATTTAAAATGACCCAACTTTTAACGCGTGATCCATTTCGAGGTTCCCTACTTTTTTAAAGAAAAAAAACACAGAAAATTCAAATTGAATGGGGAATGTTTATTATCACTTGAAGAACATTCTTTGGCATTTATTTTTGAAGATTATGTCTATCAAATGTTGGCCGCGGCTATGTCTCAGATGGTCCATCCGTTGAGCACAATTTTCGATTACTCGTTCGAGCATTTCGACTGGAAACTGGCAAATGACAAGCGTGAGGTTCGGCCCCAAGGCCTGAATCGAAGCTGGTTTGCCTGCATAAACTTTAGACTTTACATATCCCACAGGAAAAAGTCTAACGGTGTGATATCACACGATCTTGGTGGCCAATCGACTGGCTCAAAACATAAAATATCTGCTCACCGAAGTGTTCTCCCAACAAATCCATTAATTAATGCGTTGTGTGGAAAGTGGCGCCGTCTTGTTGAAACCAAATGTCGCCGAGATCACGAGCTTCAATTTCAGGCATCAAATAGTAGGTTATCATGGCACGATAACGGTCGCCATTGACGGTTACGTTCTCACTGGCATCATTTTTGAAGAAATATTGACAGATGATTCCACCGGCCCACAAACCACATCAAACCGTTGTTTTTTCTAAATGAAGTGGCAGCTCTTGAACCTCTTCTGGTTGCTCTTCGTCCCAAATGCGTCAATTTTGATTGTTTACATACCCATTGAGCCAGAAATGGGCCTCATCGCTGAACAAAATTTGGCTCGAAAACGTCGGATCATCTTGGAACTTTTCAAGAGCCCATAGAGCGAAGCAATGTCGCTTGGGAACGTCGAGCGGCTTCAGTTATTGCACAAGCTGTATTTTGTACGCTTTCAATTTAAGATCTCGACGTAAAATGCGCCAAGTCGTTCCATACATCAGTCCGAACGGCGCCGAATCGACTCTCCACGGTCTTGGTGTACACTCTCAGCTATGGCCGCTACATTTTCTTCACTGCGTGCTGGACGTGGTCTATTCGGTCGATTATTATCCAAATATGAATGCTGGGTCTCGAAATGGGTGATGGTGTTGCGAATAGTACGCTCAGTAGGCCGATTATGTTGACCATGAGTTGAACGAAGTGCACGAAACACATTCCTCACAGAACGTGAATTTTCGCAATAAAGTTGAACGATTTGTAAACGTTGTTCAGGCGTAAGTCTTTCCATGATGAAATGCCAAACAATACTAAACAAAAATAACATGACAGCATGACACGACTCACACGTGATCTGTCAGAAAAATGCTATTGAAAAAAGTATCTCTACTTGGATCACCCATTATAAGCAAGATTAGAAAAAAATGTCTCTTCTATAGTGGCGGGCCCTCAATGTCAGAATAATTCGCATGTGTCCAAATACCTCCACAGGTCGTTGACCTTACATTGCCTCCAATGAGATAATCTTTAAGACCTAAACTCGAATGTGCCCTACGCTAAATTATATTTAAATTTGACTATGCCCGAATATTAAATTTGTCCCGAGTTCACCGGCTCTACGAAATAAAGCCCCAAGACATAAGGTCCCAAACTGAAAATGAAATAAATCCCCAAAAATGTGGCATTATTTCGTTATGAAATTAAGCCCCAATTCCTACCATGACATAAAACCGTAAAAAGATGAAAAGAGACCCCAAACCTAAAATGAAACAACATCCAATTAATTTTTTTTTATAATGAATTAAAGCTCTATTTTTTTGAAAAGAAATATAGTTTTAAAAGGGTGTCCCAAGAAGAACGCAATTTTTAAATCTGGCAACATTCGAAGTGTCATTGTTTGACATTTGAACAATTGTTATTGTTTGTTAGTAGAAGGTACGAGGTTAGTAAAAATGGAGCGCTACACGAAAGGGAGTTCGTTAATTGGATATTGGAGAGATAACATGAAAATGCTGATTTTGCCGATAAAATCATCTTCAGTGACGAGGCCCATTTTCATCTTGATAGCTTCGTCAATAGGCAGAATTGTCGCATTTGGGGTGCGGAAAATCCTCGAGTGATTCACGAGAAGCAAATGCATCCTCAACGTGTCACTGTGTGGTGTGGTTTTTGGGCTGGAGGAATCATTGGACCTTTTTTTATGAAAATGAGGCAGGTCAAGCGCAAACAGTCAATGGTGTTTGGTATCGTGAAATGATAACCAGTTTTTTCTTGCCTAGAATTGAAGAAATGAATGTGGAGGGCATGTGGTTCCAACAAGACGGCGCCACATGTCATACAGCCAGAGAAACAATTCAATTGCTGCATCAGTCATTTCCCGTTCGTGTTATTTCGCGTTTTGGAGATCATAATTGGCCGTCTAGATCGTGCGATTTAACACCATTAGATTTTTTTCTTTGGGGTTTTTTGAAGTCGATGGTTTACGCGAATAAGCCGACGACGACTCAAGCCTTAAAAGACGAAATTGGACGCTGCATTAATGAAATACCGCAGCATTCATGCAAAACGGTCATTGAAAATTTCATTAAAAGATCGCGTGCATGCCAGCAAAGCCGAGGCGGCCATCTGCACGATATATTGTTCCATACATAACCTCATTCTGTCTACTTTACGATATAATAAAGTTTCACGATTTTTTCTTAAATATCTGTGTTTTATTTAAAATTTAAAAATTGCGCTCTTCTTAGGACACCCTTTCTTTTTCTTTATTGAAAAATTTATCAAATATTATATAAACAACTGCATTGTATCTTCAACAATTTGTCGGCAATATGGACATTTATAGTGCTCTAATCCCTTAGAAATCGCATCTGCTTGCAACTTTAATTCACCATATCATTATGAATTTCTTGTCCCGATAAACCTTTTTTATGTAAATATTTAATCACACCACGCATTTCTAATTTTTCCATTGTAAAAAAATCGCGGATGCGTCTTTTGTGAATACCAGTTTCTATATGAAGGAGTTGCCAGATCGAAACAAAATTTTACATGTGTTCATAGCAGAGATGGAAGTTTCCAAAACACTTAACTTCTTTTTGTTTATACCGCGCTTTTTGTGCTAGGCTAAGAAGTTTCCGAACCGCCCTCGTATGATTTGCCACTAAATATCAAGAAATTGGACTATATCGGCAAGATTTCAAAAGTTTTGTTAGCCATTCTAATTCCAGTGAACAGTGGCTGTTTGTGTGTGGTGTTCTGTTTATTTCATCGTTTTCATATTTTATGATTTTTTGGGGAATTGTAGTAATAAACGCTTTCCTTAGACTCCGTTTTGGCACCCCTCCTCTTATGCTTAGTCTCCGAAAGACAGCCTGTGCCGTTGTGTGCACCACAAGTGGGGTGTATTCATATGAATTTATGCAAAGTATTCTTTTATAAATCATATAATTTTCAAGTTATTTGTCAGGAAAAGTAATAATGCTTGCTGTCTTTATGGCTGTCTGCCTGTCTGTCCGTCCATCCGTCCGTCTGTGTATCTGTTTAGGTCCTTGTTGGTGTATGAGATGGAATATAATTTCAATTCCATATTTACTGGCTCTGTTTGTGGATTCAACACCACTCACAGACACACGCATACACTTACTTATATAAAAAAAGCACACACCACCACAAACGAAGGAACCAACAAGCTTTTGTTTGACTCCAATTTATCATTTGACGCTGCAGCACATCATGACCTCTCTCTCCGCTGTGTTGATGTTATAATAAATGGTTGTTATTAAAAGCAAGACCAATGGGGTAGCGGGGCATGATGTGGGTCCGGGGCGAAGGAATGAATGAATGAATGCATGAATGAATGTTGAATAGAATGGAATGGTACGAATAAAATATATGCATTAAATTGTACGAATGTTTGCATGTGTGTGAGTGCGCGTGTGTCGGTGTTTGTGTATAGAAATAAAACTTAAATCAAATGGGAACTTTTTCAATATTTACTTTACTTAATGTTGCATGTTTATGTAGATTTGCACACTACACCATGTGAAGTAGGTGTGTTTAGTTTGCCCTTCCGTTAGAAATACCATAGGAGTACGAGTATGTAAAAAGAATTCTTAACTTTATACACAGTGCAGAAAATACTCGTAGATAGATTAGTGCAAAGAATTTTGACATAGCCTAGTTGCTGGTCCGATTTTGATGGAAAAATCCCGCAAACCAAAAATCCACTGATCTATTTTGAAGGTACCGTACGGGAAGCTGAGAGGTCATGCTTCTTAAATAATATTGAGGATTATGTCAAATTATCTAGAAGGTTCCTTTACTCTATAATATCAAGTAAAGAAACTATAGCTGGACAGGGTCTATATTAATGGTGGACTATTTAAATACATGAACTGATATAATCACATTTCAGCAGACTAAGTTATAGTTTGTACATCAATTATTATGCTTAAATAAATAATAATAACACTAAAATGTGAGAGGAATTTATATGGTGGGGGGTCTCTGTACGGGGTCTGTATGAAAACATCAAACGATATGTGGCCCGTTTTCAACTAGATGCCATATAAGTATTTTTATTCCCTACAACACACTGTGGTAGAGGTTAGCATGCTCTAGTGCTGATGTTTGCAACACCTTAAAGGAATGGAGATAGATCCTATGTTATACGACGGTTGCTATATATTTCTGGCTAGGCCTGGCGCCATCTAACATTTATTTATTTATTTTATTTTGTTAACCCACGCACTACAGGATGTAACATCCTATATATTCCAGTGCGGGCTTAGTGGATTGTAAGATTAACATTTTGGGAAATTTTAACAATATTACAATCAAATTACAATTACATAGTTTAAATTAGGTTGTACTAAAACTAATAATATACAAATTTACTATTTATAGAAATTAAGTAGCTCCTTTTTTTAAAAGTTGTTACATTGCTATGACTTGAAGGCTTGACGGGAGATTGTTCCAGAGACGTGTACTATACACAAAGAATTGTCGTTCAGATGTTAGACTCTTAATTCTCGGATATAAAAGTTTCATTCCCCGATTGGATCGAGCGAATTTTAAGCGGTTAAAAAGATACTCAGGCTCTTTGTTATTAATGATTTTATGGAGTAGTAAAAGACATTTGACTTTGAGTAAATTCTCAAAACATATGTTAAATATTTGATATGAAAACTCAGAAATTCGGTCGTATCGCTTTCTGTTAAAAATATATCTTGCAATATCATTGTAAGCCACATTTAGTTTCCGACTGTCCTCTGAGTCGCAATTGGCGAATATTTCTGACCCATAGAGAAGTGTTGGGATTAGATATGATTTTGCTAACAACATTCTAATTTGAAACGGAGTAGAAGTTCGAACTGCCCATAAATTTCTCAGCATTCCTCGCACCTTACCGACAGTTCCATTAATGTGATTTGTCCATGTAGATTTGATGATGTCTGAATACAATCTATCATAGTATTGTCAAGCATAACGTTGTAATGTATAGGAACAGCTCTTCTGCTTATAGCAATTAATTTTGTTTTGGAGGGATTGAGGCGCAATCCGTTATTATTAGCCCATTTATAAATTAAATCTAAATCTTTGTTTATGAGCGAAATGCGTGAATGAACATCTGTTGCTTTAGCGCAAGTGTAGAGCTGCACATCGTCGGCATACATTTGCATATTACATGTTTCCGGGACACCAGGGAGGTCGTTCATGTAGATTGAAAAGAGAAGTGGGCCGAGAATGGATCCTTTGGGGACGCCCCGAGAGACACTTAGAGCATTCGAGCGTATATTACCAACAATAACAGTTTGTGATCGATAAGATAAGTACGAGGACAAAAGATTGCAAGCAGTGTTGGAAAAAAAGAAAAGATTTTTCAGTTTGGAGATAAGTATGTTGTGGTGCACAGTATCGAAGGCTTTGCTGTGATCTAACAGGACCAGAAGAGAAACCATTTTATCATCTAGATTAAGCCGTGAATTTTCAACTACTTCGATTAGAGCAGTAATGCAGCTTCTTTTCTTCCTGAAACCAGATTGTTTCTCAGACAGTAATTTGTGTTGATCCAGGAAAGTTCTAATTTGTTCAGTTATGATGTGTTCCAGGGCCTTGGAAAGCGAAGATAGTATAGCAATAGGACGATATTCATTGTTTTGTTTCGGAGGAGGAATTTTTATTTTAGCCATTTTCCATGCGTGGGGGAAAATAGACTTAGTGAGGACAGTATTAAACAAAAAAGTGATGTATGGCAGCAACTTATGAAGAATAATTTTTAGAAATTTTGGATTGAGACCATCCGTGCCTACTGCATTTGATTTTATTAATGCTCTGAAGGACTTCAGCATCGTCAACACAGCGAAAATGAAAGGAATTTTCAATTGGTACAGTGCTTATGTTTTCATATATATTATCAGTAGGTTGAGCTATATTTACGTGTACAAAGTTTTCGTTAAGTTCATTGACGTTGATGCTGGATTGATGCAGAGAATCACACCGATTTCCGCAAATTCCAATGTTTCGAATTTCCTTCCATTTTGATTGGCTGTCAACAGCGGATCGAAATTTTTGTTTAAAGTACGAGTACTTCGCAGTGTTAGTATGTTGGACAACAGCCCTTCTAGCTGTTTTGAACTTATAGTGGAGCGCGGGTGTCCTGAATCGCTTCCAACGCTTATAAGCACAATTTCGCTTATCAATTAACCGTTTAATTTCTAAATTAAACCAGGGCGGCTGTTTGTTTCTTATGGCTTTTGTTTTTTCATGTACACAGTTATCATATATTGTACTAATATTATTTAGAAGAAAGTTGAGCTGATCGTCTGCTGATTCAAGTGTATATATTGCATTCCATGGTATTTCTTCAACTAGTTGGGCTAGCAAGATCCAATTAGTGTTCTTTAAGTCACGATATGTTATCGATTCATTTTGTGGAGTAAGATTAAAATCGTATCTCCATTGGAAAGTTTGACATTTTCTAGCATAAACGTACTCAGAACGTTCTGACGTACGACCATAATTTGTGCTGTTTACAGTGAAATAATGGAATTAACCCGTGCGATTATTTTTCACAACTTTCGACAAGAGTGCATCGATGAACTTTAAACTTTGTATGGCGATAAAGCACCATACTACAGCACTGTGAAAAACTGGTTTAATAAATTCATTCGTGGTCGTCCATGATAATTGAAGCCGTGCGTGAACTGATAATGCAAGATCGTCATGTGACATACCGTGAGATAGATGCATCCTTGGGCATTTCTTTCAGCATCCACCAGCATACATTCGGTATTGCATGAACACCTGGCCGTAAAAAAACGTTTGTTCTTGTTGGATCCCGCACAATTTGACAATCGCTCTAAAAAAAAAAGGCTGGTGTCGATTGGTGCACAGAAATTTTGAAAAAATTCGATCGCGGTGCGTTAAAAGACGTTTATAAGATCGTCACAGGTGACGAATCATGGATCTTTGCTTATGAGCCCGAAACAACACAGCAATCGACCGTGTGTGTCTTCGAAGACGAGCCAAATCTATTGAAAGTTGTTCGTGGAAGAAGCACTTCGAAGTAAATGGTCGCCTGTTTCTTCGGCAAAACTGGTCATGTAGCGACTGTTCCGCTTGAGCAACGTAGGACGGTCAATTCTGACGTCCTACGTCGAATTGATGGGTCATCCGCCGTACAGCTCTGACTTGGCACCCAATGACTTCTTTTTATTCCCGCACATCAAGAAAAAAAATGCGTACTCAACGATTTTCGTCGCCAGAAGATGCTCTTGAAGCGTTCAAAAACCATGTTTTGGTTGTGTCTCAATCGGAGTGGAAAAAGTGCTTCGACAATTGGTTTGAGCGCATGCAAAAGTGTATAAAAAATCATGCTAGAGAATGCTTTGAAAAACAGTAAAACCATTTTTGAAGATAAATATTCGCATTTTCATTATTAGGCCAGAAATATATGTAGCAGCTCTCGTATGTTAAGTATACCGATCACGTCTGAATCACTATCTGATCTCATAGAGCGATGCCAGTCCGTCTGTCCATACATCGTTGAAATCAAAGTACAAGTCGCAATTATGGACCGATTTCGATGAAACTGGGCACATTCTTCAATTTTGGGTCCATTTTTTTGATATCATACAATAGTTTGTCCCGGTTTCAGAACCTACAGCTCTAAAAGAAACATATTACATCCGATTTCAATCAAATTTTACGCCGAGCATAGCGAGAGACCAATACTCATCTGTGGTGAAATTTTGTCATATCGGAAGAAGCCACAAATTGCACCTGTTTATGCCCAAAACTAGCGTGATACGTTACGAGCGACCATTAATTGACTGTTGTGAACCACTTAGGTCCCCATACTTTTTCCCAATGTAAGAACCTATTGGTCTTCCCTATTTCAAAACCTACATCTCCATCTTACACCAGATTCAGACCAAATTTAATATGAAGCTTTACCAGTGACTAACACATATCTCTGGTGAAACTTGACCATATCGGTCTATGTTTTCGAATAGGATACATACAAAGGTCCCTACAAATTGGAGGACCTTCAGCTCTAGAAGTCGCAAATTACAGCCGATTAAGCCCAAATTTAGCATAATAAGTTATGGGCGACCATTAACTGTAGTGTACATAGGCCCATATTTTCGCCCCTACACAAAGGTCCCTCCCGACACCTACTTTAAGTCTGAGTCCATATTTTGATATCATTCATAGGTTTTTCTTGATTTCAGAACCTTCAGCTCTAAAAGTCACATATTACATCCGATTTCCACTAAATTCCTCACCGAGAATAGCGAGTGACCAACCTTTGATGAAATTTTTCCATATCGGTCTATGTTTTCGAATAGGTCCCACACAAAGGTCCCTCCCGATGTGAGGTCCGGCAGCTCTAGATGCCACAAATTACATCCGATCAAGCCCAAATTTTGCAACCATTAACTAGACCACCACTAGACCTCATAGGTCAATATTTTCGTATAGACCCCACACAAAGGTCCTTGCCGATTTCAGAAGCCACATTTTACATCCGTTTCCTAATTTTTTCGCATGAAGCGTTACGAGCGACCTTTGTCCTGTAACAGTGAGCCATATCGGTCCATGTATTCGAATAAACCCTTCACAAAGGTCCCTCTCGAATTGAGTTCCAGCAACGTTAAAAGCCACAAATTATACCCCATCACGCTCAAATTTTGTATGCTACGACAAATAATTAGCTCTAACCAATTAAGTCCGACCTTGCTCAAGCTGCAGACAAAGGTGCTTAATCCACTGAATATAAGAGTAGTGCAGGGTATCTCATAGTCGGCCACGCCCAACTTTAACTTGTTTTTTCTTCGTGAATGGAACTTAAAATTTAACATATTCCAAGCTCTGAGTAAGAACTTCTCAATACGAAGTAGGTAAAACATTTAAAAAATGGCTTGTAGAGAGTCATTTCTTGTTTTACTTAGAAAAAATCGTATAGATCAAAACAGATTTTGAATAAAAAGAGGAGACTCTTCCTATACGTCCTGTTACTTCTAAAGGCCAAACCATAAAACCCAACATAAAATAAGAATAAAAAAACTCAAAAGAATACCTCAGGCCGTGCTTTAATACGGGCGCTATATATATTTCTGACCTTATAATGAAAATGTGAATATTTCTCATCAAAAATGGTTTTATTGTTTTTCAAAGTATATCAGCACGATTTATACTCTTTTGCAAGCGCTCAAACCAATTGTCGAAGCACTTTTTTTACTCTGATTGAGACACGTCCAAAACAGGCTTTTTGAACGCTTCAACAGCATCTTCTGGCGACGAAAATCGTTGGCCACGCATTTTTTCTTAATATGCGGGAATAAAAAGAAGTCATTGGGTGCCAAGTCAGAGCTGTACGGCGGATGACCCATCAATTCGACATTTTGGCCGGTCAAAAAGGCGCTGGTTTGAGCCGATGTGTGAGAGCTCGCATTTTCATGGTGCACAATGATTCGTCTTCTCTTGTTCGTTTTTCGAATTTCTCCGAAGACTTCAGGCAAACAAATTGTGGTGTACCACTCAGAATTGGCCATCCTTCGTTGCTCAAGCGAAACAGTCGCCCATGACCAGTTTTGACGAAGAAACAGGCGTCCATTTCCTTCGAAGTTCTTCTGCCACAAACAACCTTCGTTGGATTTGGCTCGTCTTCGAAGACCCACACGGTCGATTTCTGTTTTGTTTCGGGTTCATACGCATAGATCCATGATTCGTCACCTGTGACGATCTTATAAACGTCTTTTGAAGCACCGCGTTCGTATTTTTTCAAAATTTCTTTGCACCAATCGACACGGGTCTTTTTTTGAGCGATTGTCAAATTGTGCGGGATCCAACGAGAATAAACCATTTTTACGGCCAGGTGTTCATGCAATATCGAATGTTTGCTGGTGGAAGAAATGCCCAAGGATGCCTCTATCTCACGGTATGTCACATGACGATCTTGCATTATCAGTTCACGCACGGCATGAAAAACCTTCACGACCTTCGTCTTTGAGCGAGCCTCGGCCACGATTGAGTTTATTAAACCAGTTTTTCACAGTGCTATAGAATGGTAATTCATCGCCATACAAAGACTTAAGTTCATCGATGCACTCTTGTCGTGATAATCCACATCGAAAGTTGTGAAAAATGATCGCACGAAAATGTTCATGAGTTAATTCCAGTATTTTGCCAAATTGATTTTTTCAAGTCACTGTAAACAACACAAATGATGGTTATACGTCAAAACGTTCTGAGTACGTTTATGTCAAACTTTCCAATGGAAATGTCAGAAATACATATAGCAACCCTCGTAAACGAGAAAAACGCGATAAGATCAATCTAGAAAAATATGGACCCATAATTCCACCTGCCCATAAACCGCACCAAACCGTGATTTTCGTGGTGTAAGTCTTTCTATGATGAAATGGCAAACAATAATAAAGATAACAAAGAATTAAATTTAATACAAC
This sequence comes from Hydrotaea diabolus, assembly GCA_963513945.1. Lineage (NCBI taxonomy): Eukaryota > Metazoa > Arthropoda > Insecta > Diptera > Muscidae > Hydrotaea > Hydrotaea diabolus. The sequence goes on along the minus strand of OY740720.1, from coordinate 15,555,052 downwards.
TCACGCGTAATATGTGAAAAACCCCTATCAAACACAATACCTCTAGATTGATCACCCTATAAATGTTAATCCCGATTAATTTTGAATTTCAAAAAGAATCATAAAACTCAAGCAGCCAAACAAGTTCATACCACATTTTCATTTGCCATTTCATTATAAGATTATGTTTTTCATTAAAAATGGGGGGTGCAGAGCTAATCCAAAAATATAGTCTGGGAAATATCGGTGTGTTTGTTAACTAAAAATCTATTCGACCTTTTCCAGTTTCATTTCTCTGACGATTGTTTGGTTTTGGAAAATATCCACAGTAAAGGACATTCACTTGTTCAACACAAGCAAGCGTATGGTGGACTCCACACCTTTGTCTGTTGTTGCCGTATTGCCATTACCTTTTTTATTTATCCAGTTGAGTTGTAACAACATTGTTGTAATGCACTTTTTCCCCTAAGCTTTTGTTGACTTTTCCTCTAGTTTTTTTGCTTCTCTGGCTCTCGTGCATTTCCACTTTAAACTCGACACATGAACGATGTAAACGTTGGTCCTTCGACCGTCCACCATGTGCCAGAGTACTGGAGCAGGAGCTGGTACTGGATGCTGTTACTTGAACAGCTTGCAACATGGATGGATGTTGTCCCTATGCGAAGCAGTTCAAGGCAGGACAGAGTGGAGGAGAGCGGCCAAGGACGAGGACAAAAACGAGGGTAAAATAAACATCGAAAACAGTTTAATTTCCTGTATAACTAAGTCGTCTTTTGCACTACATTATCCATTCGAATGGATGTCCATGAGGGGCAAGGGTGGGGGAGGAGGGACTGCAGACTAACATCCTCCGTAGTATGCCCAAGTATGTACGGTACGTATGAGCGTTTTATAATGTTTATGCTATTATTATTTTTTGTTTTGTATTTTTTCATTCGGTTGTGTATACAAATAAGTTGTTATGGCCAAAAGCAGTTTGTATTGCTGCTGGTCCTGGTGGTTGTGTACCTACTCTTGGCTTGCCTTGGCTTTGCCTTCTCGCTCCTTTTCAATCTGTTTCGGGTAATGTGATTCGCCTTCTGCTGGTGCTGCTTTAATGAAAATTATTCTGTTACAGCAGCGAGCGAGTGGTGCTGGTCTTGCTAGCGGTTGCTGACATTCATTGTTAAATTGTCTGTGGCAAAACAACATGTAAATATTTTCATTTTCCATTTCCCCAGTTTTTATTGTGGAAGACTTGTAAGAAAATTGTGAAGCGAAAACAAGAAATGGCTTTCATTAAGGTGGTATGGAATGGAAAATATCTTACTCCGACAAAGAGCGTCAGTAACTAAGACCGTTTACGATCTGAGTACTTAATTAGTTTTAGGTGGAAATGCAACCATAAGCTTAAGGAATACTTTCGAGCACTTTGATCTTCTGTGTTCTGATGCCACCCTCTTTCCGTCTATACGGGATCTGCTACGATATCCGCGCCTTTTGGACTGGTTGCGTTATAAAAGTGCTGCACATCATGTGGTCCCTGATATTGCCACCAATTCACGTCCAACCCGAATTGAGGCGACTGCACCATCCAGATCTCATCTGAGCCAGAACCAAGCGTATCTGCCCTGATAGCTCCTTCTCCTTTGCTGAAAGCTCCGGGGGATGTTCCTCAAGCACTACATTTAAGCTGTAACTGGATAGTGCTGCTGCGACATCATCATGTTGTTTAGACTTGCCTCTTAGTCAAGATGATGTAGAGGCTATCTCTTGTAGCGCTTCTATAGAGGGTGATCCATCTAGAGGTATTTTTTCAGAATAAAAAAAATATAAAAATTCAATTCAAGTGCGGATTCTTTATTGGTAATTTGAAAGGACATTTTATGGCATTTATTTTTTCAGCTCTAGAAGCCGCAAATTACAGCCGATTAAGCAGAGTAAGTTATGAGTGACCATTAACTGCAGTGAAACTAGACCACATAGGCCCATATTTTCGTACTATTTCAAGTCTGTGTCCATACTTTAACATCAAACATAGAGTTTTCCTGATTTCCGAACCTTCAGCTCTAAAAGTCACATATTATATCCGACTTCGACTAAATTTCTCACCGAGCATAGCAAGTGACCAACTTCTACTGAAATGTTACCATATCGGTCAATGTTTACGAATAGGCCCACACAAAATATTATCCTTCATATGTTGGCCGTAACTACGTCTCAGGATTTCCATTCTGAGGTTCCAATTTTGAATGATTCGTTCGAGCATTTCGACCGGTAAGGCTTTAATGACACGCGTAATGTAGGCTTCCAAAATCTGAATCGTAGCTGGTTTGTCAGCATAGACTTTGGACTTAACGTAACCCCAAAGAAAAATGTCTACAGGTGTGATATCACTCGATCTAGGCGGCCAACTCACCTGTCCAAAACCTGAAAATAGCTGCTTTTCAAATGACCTCTCAATAGATCCATTGTTTGAGGTGCTGTATGGCAAGTGGCACCGACCTCTTGAAACCAAGTGTCGTCAAGATTATGGGCTTCAATTTCAGGTAGCATAAAGATCGATATTACGTTCCGGCCATCATCATTTTTGAAAAAATATGCACCGATGATTCCACCAGCTTATAAACGTGGTATTCTCTTGGTATAATGGTAACTCTTGAACCTCTTCTTGTTGCTCTTTAGCCCAAATGCGGCAATTTTGTTTATTGACTTTTCCGTTGAGCCAGAAATGGGCCTCATCACTAAATAAAATTTTGGTCGAAAGCAGCGGATCTTCTCGTTTCTCACCGAACGCTCATTTCCATAATACAGTTGCCAACATTTGAAGGTAATTATTTTCAAAAAAATAAATGCCATAAAATGTCCTTTCAAATTACCAATAAAGATTCCACACTTGATTTAAATTTTTATATTTTTTTGTTCTGAAAAAATACCTATAGATGGACCACCCTATACTTGGTCTGCCTGGGCAAAGAAGTCCGGTACTGCTGGCTGCTCAAGCTTGTTTGTGTCTTATTTTGATATTATTTATTTATTGAAAAACGCAGCCCAACGTGACTCCAAGGATAGTCGGAAGTTGGTAGTCGGAATGTTGACGTTCACGACTTTCACATTAAGGGACAGCCCTTATATTATCAGAAGGCAGCCGATTTAACCTAAAAAAACATATTTTAATTCTGGAAACCATTGAACTGCAGTTGTTTTCGATCGAGCAAAATGGCTAGATTTCGAAAGAACTCTTGTTTGATACGGGCAGCCGCGAAATGTACAGAAAGAAAAGACCGTACCTTGCCATTTATCAAGTTACTTCATTGCGAGGAATATGTAAATGTTTGCCTCCAAATCTTCAGCCACATTGTTTACTGCTTGACTCTAGAGGTAAAAACCTCTAATGACATAAAACCTGTAGAGAAGTTTTACATGGCTAAGAGATAAAACTCATACTAGGCCGATAGCCTTAGTTTTTAGTACCTTTTTTCTTAAGTTTATTATAATTTCTAATTGTAATTGATATAAACAAATAAAAAAATAAATCTCTTGCTGGTAAAGTAGCCGGCATTTGCGAGGTTTACATGTTCTTATAAACTTTTATAAACCTAAAGTATATTTTACCGGTAAACCCGAACCATTTTCCAAATCAAGCAGCCATTATAACTCATTTTTAGGCGGTTTACTGAATCAAAGCCGGGTTTTATCCGCTAGCACCCGTTCGAGCCTTTTTACCCTAACTTTCCTGCGTTACCTTTTTTATATAAACGCCCCCTTTTTCCCAGAGTCTATGCAAATGTACACTTTTTAGTTCGAGTTCACATGGTGCCTAGCGAAATTCGCGGTTTTTACCATTCTCTGTCCAAATTCATTCGGTTCTACACCCTTAAAAGCGTTTTTTTTTTAATTTAGTCTTTTTTTATTGCTCCAACCCTTATATTGTTATATGTGATTAGGCATATGTATCCTTTTATACTTAATTCATTTCCCAAAAATTCTACCGCTGCAATTTTTTTGTAACGTCGGCAACACTTTTTGTACTCATGGTAAGGCTGTATGTATCCTTGCAAATAAAACCCACTTTAAAATTAACGAATTTTTTTAAATTGTTTAAAAAAACAAAACCAATCGTTCTTTAAATTAAGTATAATAAAACAAAAGTAGGAAAGCATTAAAAAAGCTGAAGCCTAGATTATTAGAAACAGGCGAACTTTAGATCGGGAGGGTCACTTATATGGGGGCTATATTGGTTATAACACGCTCATAAGAGACAATGGCCAAAATTGAACACATTTGGATTTAACTTGAGACTTTTTGAGAGACAGACACAAAGCAGTGGACTTTCAAATAAGGCAGTAACACCAGAAAACTTTAAAAGTATAAAAAATTGTTTTAAATGATTAAAGGTGCAGTTGTATAGGTTAGCTGACATCGGAAAGATATCAAGAGCAGATGTTTGTTTTATATTGCATGACCATTTGTCCATGAAAAATCTCTGTTCAAAGTAGGTGCCGCGTTTGCTAACTGTTGACAAAAAAAAAAAAAAACAATGTGTTGAGCAGTGTTTGGCCATGTTAAAATGTAACAAACCGGAATTTTTGCATCAATATGTGAAAATGGATGAGACATAGATATTTCCATCTCTCAGGAATAAAAACGATTGTCTTATGAGGGTCAGGAACCAGTGAACTCCGTCCAAAGCACCCGAAAGTACAACAACCAGCTGGAAAGGTTTTGGTTTTAGTATTTTGACATGCACATAGGATAATATTCATCAACTGCCTTGAGAATGAATATATCGCTAAAAACTTTCGCAATCACCGTTACCTTCAGATTTGGTTCCCAGCTTCTACAGCCAATTAGCAAATTAATCCCTTAATGGATAATTTTTTCGTCCTGGGCTGATATCGCCCATTTACAATCCCAAACTTCTAGACTAAAAACCATTTTGGCCGCAGGGACAGCACCTTTCGGTGTAGGGTTTACAAAAACTATAAATTCATAAATCAATCGATGTAATGTTGAGTCCTAAAATAATAATGATAAAAGACCGAATAAATATAAACGAAAAGAAAAGAAAAACTTCTGATCTTTCAGTTTCAAAACGGTAGTCGAAGTCAACATTTTTATGGACGAGTTCGAGACAGTTGGTCATTGGACGGCGAGAGGTAAGAGTGACAGTAGCTAAAGGTAGTTAGTGCATGCGCAAGGGTTTTAACAAGAGAAAGTCTGGTCTACCATCTTCTCTTTGGAAATTCTCCTTGTAGAAGTAACTCTCCTTACAAGCAACGTTTGGAAATCATTAAAAATTACTACCGAAATTCTGAGGCGGTGGTTGCAACTTTAAGAGCGCTTACTCCAATTATCGTCCCACCCGACAGAATGAGCGACGAAGCTCATTTCTGGCTGAGTGGTTTTGTCAATAAATAAAATATGCGTTATTGGACAGCAAAAAACCCACATGTACCTCAAGAGACACAATTGCAAGCGCAAAAATTACTGCGTGGTGTGGTTTTCGATTGAAAACAATCGTCATGTTACCGTCAATGGAGAGCGCTACGAGGGTCGCTATTTATATTTCGGGTCCTTACAATACTAGTGTTCCCAGATGCCAACTGAAACTTCCATTAGAAAATTTGGCATTTTTTAGCATAACTTCACTCAGAACGTTTTGTCATTTGAGGGCGAATTGGTTTGTTTACAGTGTGTTGAAAAATCCATCTCAGTCAAAAATGAAATTATCCCGTGAACATTTTTCTGCAATGATTTTATACGATTCTTGGCGTGGGTTATAGAGACAAGAGTGTTTAAATAGACTTGTTTCGACTCTTGGCGATAAAACACCATCAAAAAACTACTGTTTATCGCTGGTACCAAGAGTTCAGTCGCGGACGCCGTTCGCCCCAGGATGAATTTCGTGAAGGACGTCCAACTTCGGTCACTTTGCCAGAAACCATCGATGCTATGCAAGAACTGATTAAGCAAGACCGACAAGTGACATACCGTGAGATTGAGGCATCCTTGGGCATTAGTATGACAAGCATCAATAAGATATCGTATGTTCATTTGGCCGTGAAAAAAATGTGTTCTCGTTGGATCGAACATAATTTGACGAATGCTCAAAAAAGGCTCGTATGGTTTGGTGCAGAGAACTCCGGTAGCTCAAAGGCAGTATATAACATTGCCACAGGTGACGAATCATGGATCTATGCATATAAACCGGAAACAAGACAGCAATCGACTGTATGGGTCTTTCAAGACGAGCCAAATCCAACAAAAGTTGTTCGTGAAAGAATTACATCGAAGCAAATGTTTGCGTTTTTTTTTCGGTATAACCGGCCATGTTGCCACAGTGCCTTTAGTGGAACGTAGGACGGTAAATTCTGAGTGGTATGCAACCATCTGATTGCCAACAGTGTTCAAAGAAATGAGGAAAGATAACAAGAGAAGACGGATCATTTTGCATCACGACAATGCGAGCTCTCACACATAAGCTGAAACGGTGAGCTATTTGACCACTTAAGATGTCGAATTGATGGGCCATCCATCGAGCAGCCCTGATTTGGCATAAAATGATTTCTTCTTTTTCCCTAGCATCAAGAAAAAAATGCGTGGTCAACGTTTTTCATCGCTCGAAGCAGCTGTTAAAGCGTTCAAAAATCATGTTTTGGAGGTGTCTCAATCGGAGTGGAAAAAGTGCTTCGAAAATTGGTTTGTGCGCATGCAAAAATGTATTGATCTTAAAGGAGAATATTTTGAAAAACAATTTCCAATAATAAATTATTGTGTTTTTATTGCCGGACACGAAATATAAATAGCAAACCTCGAACCGTGTCATGTTAGAAAATTATTTTTGGCCAGAATTGGATGAGCTTGACATCGCCGATATGTGGATATCGCCGTGCTTTGTGGCCTCTAGCCACAAAGCACGCGTTACAATCGATTTACTAGTAGGCAAATTCGGTGAACGTGTTATCTCGAAAAATGGTACGGTCGAATGGCCATCTCGTTCATTCGATTTAACGCCATTGGATTTATTTTTATGGGGCCACATCAAGTCATTGGTCTATGCCAACAACTTTAGAGAAATTGCTAACGTACCTGTCGAAATGTAGTAGTGGAAAATTGCGCCCAAAGAATAGAATGCTGGACACGGGCTCGTGGTGGTCCATTGGCTAAAATAGAATTTCTTTCTTAAAATGTAGCATTTGCACTATACTTCCAATAAATTTGTACTCTATACCTTTAATATTCTGTGTTTTATTAATATATAAAACTGTTATATCCTTAATGGAAAACCCTGTATAAATATTTGTATAATTATTTAAGCTTACGATTTTCTATAGAATTTGTACAATTTTCTATAGAATTCAATAAAAAAAGGATTGGCGCTTACGTCTTTTTCGCGGTAAGGGCTCGATGTATTAAACAAATTAAATTAAGTTTGCATTGTAAAAATGTCTCTTAACTATCAGTTTGAGTGAGTTAAGCAAAATATTCCCCTTTCCCATCTGCTTCAACGGCAAAATTTCCCGAAAGTAGTCCTCTTGAAGCAATAAATTGTACTCGATCTAATTCATATACTCTCGGAATGGGACCTACACTTTAAAGCCAGCTTCGAGCAACTAATGCATTCTTTTTATAGATAAGTGTCAGAGTAGAGAGTCGCCGGCATTTACGAGATGACAAAAAACGATGGCATACTGCGGTTAAAACCATCATGACGTGCTGGAGTTATTGCACGACAGTCGTTTACCCCATCACAGTTTCACAGTCAACGCCATACCAAAGCTGCGCTAGGGAGATTCATGCTGAAAATATTGCCTGACAGTTGTTTACCCCATCAGAGTTGCACAGTCAACGCCACACAAAAGCTACGCCGGGTAGCTTCCGTTCTTGCAACTTAATCAGTTCGCTACCCCATCAGTAAAAATCTCGGTACAATCACATCAATTTCCAATATCACTTCCAAACGGTTGTCATCTTTTTACACCTGCCACCAAAGCTTCTTTGCTAAATTGGCAATAAATGTATGCATGGATGCGGGTAAATGAGGGTAGAGTAGCCTCCGTCCACCACGTCAATGCCAACAAACCGACATTGACCATTCGCAATCCACTGGGGGGTCTTCAATGAACTCCATGATTGCTGCTGAGCGGACAGGCGGGCTGCCGTGCCGTACCTTGTGTGTAATGATGATAATCAGATTGAACTGGTTCGGTCCAGTTATCGACATTTTGCAGGGACATGAGGCCAACGTACACGTTGGCATTGTCGTTCGTATGTGTGGGTGCATTAACTGTTATCGGTTGTTTGAAGCGTTTATATACCCGCTTTCCTATTTTGCCGGAAACTCAAATTGACACCATTCGATTCAATGAATTTATGATTGGTTTTTATCCGCTCTCGACTGTAAATTGCATACATTTGAACATCCGACACGAGGACATGCAGCGCCAGGAAGATGGTGTCCTTGATCAACAACCACACACATTTCAGCATATATACAGCCACACATGCACACACACAAACACACACATTCATATTTCATTTTTCAAACCATAATATTTACATAAACGTTAAAGGAAATGACAAGGGAAGCGGGAGAAGAGGACGGGATAAAAGCGAGAGAAGGCAAGAAAAAACGACACTGTGGCAGGTACAATGACATGTCTTGCTTAAGTGTGTGTTTGTGTATGGCAAGAGTCAACGAAGGAAAGGGAAGTATACTTTAAATGGTTAAGTGTGACAATGAGTGACATTGAATGTTTTGCTCATGTGTGTTGGTGCAGAAGAGAGAGATAGAGGCAGAGATAGAGAGTGGGTCAATTATAGTGTTTTACACTTTAATAAAGAGCTCATTAATTTGTATCTCCAAAACTACAGAACGAAACTACCAGAATATGTTATGAATACGTCGGCAAGAATTTTAAGGTTCCGAACATAAGTTAAAAATTGTAGAAGTACAATTTTCGAAAGGATTACTTGTGTAGAAGCCATCAGACGGATCTAGGCTAGAACTCAAAACTTTTTGTTATATTGTAAAAGGTGGGTGATCCAGTTAAAAGTTTTTCCATTAGAATTTTTTAGATCACGCATAACTGGTGTCAATCTGTCATCTGATTTTTATTTAGATTTGTTTGATAGTTAGTGTCCACGACTATCATGCCAGTCAACCCAGGTTTAACTTCGAACAAGTGATTGTCCTCTACTGAGGACATTTTCCAAAGCAGAACAATCATCAGTGAAGAGGAATTAGAAAAGGTCGAATATATTTTTAGTTAACCTCCACACCGGTATTTCCCAGACTATATTTTTGGATTAGCTCTGCACCCCTCATTTTCATGAAAAACATAGTCTTAAAATGATTGGATGCTTGAATTTTATGATTCTTTTTGAAATTTAAAATTAATCGGGATTAACATTTACTCTGAGCTCACGTTATATAGGGTGATCATTCAAGAGGTATTTTTTCAATAGGGCCTTTTCACAAATTACGCGTGAGTTGTGTGAAACTTTATTTTTTTTCTCTTTTTAGTATTGTTTGTCATTTTATTATGGAAGGAATAACTTCGTGAAAACAACGGTTTGGTGTGGGCGCAAACGTAACCACGTGGCCCAAACGTAACCATGAATGGTGCTCGCTATAGCGCCATGATATAAAACTTTTTGCTACCTGAAATTAAAGCCCGAAATCTTGACGACATTTGGTTTCAACAGGACGGTGCCACTTGCCATACAGAGCTGCTGAAACAATGGATCTATTGAAAGGCCATTTCGAAGAGCAGCTAATTTCCCGTTTTGGACCGGTGAGTTGGCCGCCTAGATTGTGTCACACCTTAAGACTTTTTTCTTTGGGGCTACGTAAAGTCCAAAGTCTATTTGGACAAACCAGCTACGATTCAGGCTTTGGAAGCCAACATTACGCATGTCATTAATGCCATACCGGTCGAAATGCTCGAATGATTCATCCACTATTGGACCCTGAGGCCAACATTTGATGAAAATTACATTCAAAAATAAATGACAAAAAATCTTCTTTTGAATGAACAATAAAGAGTCCACACTTGATATGAATTTTTGTACTTTTATTTTTTTATTTTGAAAAAAAAACTCCACATAAAAAAAAAGAAAAAAAAATGAAAATTGATTTTTTGCCCTTAGGTCCCTTTCTCTATGCGCTGTCACATATATTAAACAACCGATAGTTCATGAGATATTGTTTTTTTTGTGTGGGCGGTGCCACAGCTCGAATATAACGATAATGCCAATCTCTGGCCAAAGAATGTCGGTTAACATCGCCCTATACCGAGGGCCATAGAGGTTTATGTTGGACCCATCGTCATAGCGAAATATATAAGGTCGGATAATTCATCTGCATGCAAAATGTCAATCTTTGTGAATGCAGTGAAGCTTGGTCGAAATCATGTGAATTGTACAGGGTGGTGCTCGGTGATTTGCTTATTTAGGAATGAAAAGAAAAAATTATGAACCTTAAAAAAATATATTTTATATTTTAGTTGTACTAAACAGTAAGGAAATTTTTAAATTACATGGTTTTAAAAAGTGTATCTGGCAAATGTCGACCCTTGCTAACCACACACTGCTGCATACGTTTTCTGAAGTTTTCATTAACTCTAACAAGCTGTGGTTGACTGGTATTCTGCCAATTTCAGCCTCAATATTGTTAATTAGGTCTTCCAAGGTGTTGGGAAGGTTGATATACACCTTCGACTTCAGGTAACCCCAAAGGAAACAATCGCATAAGGCGAAGTCTGGTGAGCGTGCCGGCCAGCTCACATCACCCCTCAAAGAGATAAGCCGTCCAGGAAACAGTTGCCTCAAGCAATTTCACAATGAGAATGCGTTGTTCATTCGTGTAGCGCTCCATTTTTACTAACCTCGTACCTTCTACTAACAAACAATAACAATTGTTCAAATGTCAAACAATGACACTTCGAATGTTGCCAGATTTAAAAATTGCGTTCTTCTTGGGACACCCTTTATAATATAAAAAACAACTAACTCGAGATCCATTTCCAGGTTCCCTACTTTTTTAAAGAAAAAAAACACAGAAAATTCAAACTGAATGGGGAATGTTTACTATCATTTGAAAGAACATTCTTTAGCATTTATTTTTTGAAGATTATGTCTATCAAATGTTGGCCGCGACTACGTCTCAGATGGTCCATCCGTTGAGTCCAGTTATTGATGACTCGTTTGAGCATTTCGACTGGTAACTGCCGAATGAAACGCGTTATGTTTTGCTCCAAGACCTGACTCGAAGCGGGTTTGTCCGCATAAATTTAAGACTTTACATATCCCCACAGGAAAAAGTGTAACGGTGTGATATCACACGATCTTGGTGGCCCAAAAAGTGAAATTATCTGCTCACCGAATTGTTCTCTCAATAAATCCATTTATTGATGCGATGTGTGGAAAGTGGCGCCGTCTTGTTGAGATCACGAGCTTCAATTTCAGGCATCAAATAGTCGGTTATCATGGCACGATAACGGTCGGCATCATTTTTCCAGAAATATACCAAACCGTTGTTTTTTCTGGATAAAGTGGCACCTCTTAAACCTCTTCTGGTTGCTCTTCGTCCCAAATGCGGCAATTTTGCTTGTTTACATACCCATTGAGCCAGAAATGGGCCTCATCGCTGAACAAAGTTTGGCTCGAAAACGTCAGATCTTCTTGGAACTGTTCAAGAGCCCATAGAACGAAGCGATGTCGCTTGGGAACGTCGGGCGGCTTCAGTTCTTGCACAAGCTTTATTTTGTACGCTTTAATTTAAGATCTTGACGTAAAATGCGCCAAGTCGTTCCATGCGTCAGGCGAACGTCGCCGAATCGACTCTCCACGGTCTTGGTGTACACTCTCAGCTACGGCCGCTATATTTTCTTCACTGCGTGCTGGACGAGGTCTATTCGGTCGAATATTATCTAATAACGAATGCGGGGTCTTAAGATGGTACGCTCAGTAGGCCGATTATGTTGACCATAAGTTGAACGAAGTGCACGAAACACATTCCTCACAGAACGTGAATTTTCGTCATAAAGTTGAACGATTTGTAAACGTTGTTGTTCCATGATGAAATGCCAAACAATACTAAACAAAAATAACATGACAGCATGAAAGAACTCACACGTGATCAGTCAAGAAAAGGCTATTGAAAAAAGTATCTCTACTTGGATCGCCCATTACTGCTAAATTTGGACCTCTTCGTTTCATATTATCATAAAGGCTCCAAACTCTCGATTTGTGGCCTGGCAGTCCTAGATGTGACATTTTTAATACGTTTTGACTTAAATTCCAAACCAAGCCAACAAGACATTTCTATAACAGAGTGGTGTAGTATTGTTTTTATTTTTTTAATAAGGAAGAATTTTTTCCGTGCTTTTTTTGGTTTTGAAATACTGTTCCTACGTGCGATTGTTTTTCCATTATTACACAATACGTTGGCCAGAACGGATATGGCTGTTACTGCCATTGCTGCTGCTGTCATGGACATTCATGGACATATTTTTCTTGCTGCTGTTGTTGCTATTTTTGGCTCTTTATGTTGTTGCCAAGTGTAACTCTTAACTGAAGTGCACTTTTCATGTCATTTCCGGTTAGTTTGATCTAAGGACGATAGCCCGCAGGCAATTACATGCTTAACATTTCAGGGACATATTTCAGAACACTCTGAAACACGCACGCACACACACACACACTCTCACAAGTTTTACTCATACATGTGTTGTTTGATCACATACGTACACATACCCCACGCTGCAGTCTGTGTGCTGAAGGATATCCTTGAATACTTTTTAAACTCGTTGTACAAGTTGTCGGATGTTTTTTCTTGTGCATTTTCCTCCCTCTCCTCCGCTTAGCCACGTTAAGTTTAAAACATTTTCTTCTTAGCTTTCTTGTTGGTAATTATTTGAGTTTTGCTATTGTTGTTGTTAGAATTTCTCTCAAGTGTTAGTTTAAACTTTGAACCACGTGTTGTTCGTTTGTTCAGGCGAACATTGCCTCGTCTTATCTGCTCTCTTTTATTTTTCCATATTAAATTTTATTTTATTGTAATTCGATTTTGGTTTAATTTCTTTGTAAACAATTATTGCACTCTGCTGCTCGGGTTTTAAGGAGAGTTTAATTGAATTCTTAATTAAGTTAACATTTGTTTTTCTCTTCCGGGCATCCAGCCATGGACGGACGGACGCACGCACGCACACTCACTCCTTGTTCGGTGGAACAAAGGCGCCATGGATTATCGTATCGTAAATGGCAACATTAAAGGTAAATTATGCCATTAACGCTTTACGTCGTCGCCAATACAGGCGTTGTTTAAACGTCGCCGTCACCGTCGCCATCACCACAGCCGTAGCTGTAGCCCTCGTTGTCGTGGTTGCCCTGGTCCTGGTTGGACGTGTTGTTCAGTGGCTGTATTTTCTTTAATTGATTTTTATGGACTTGTTTTTTCTCTTGATTGTTTTTTATTCGAGTGTTCATCTGTTTGTTTGTTTGGTTGTTACCTTAATTAGCATTCGTATGACATATTTCATGACAACCGAATCAGAGGCGTGAAGGGAAAATATTTCCTTTTCCGGTCAAAATGATGGAGACCCTAATCCGGCCGATACATTTGTATGAGGACTTTATCAGAGTATGAAACAATTTCACCCAATGTTAAGGGCGACCGTAGATAAAAAAGTTACAATGTGAAAGTTTCATGGAGATTGTTTCATATTTGAGACCTACACTTTAATAACAAAAATCAATGGCCAGGCGAACAGACACAGTGGCGGGTATGTCTAAATCGAATTAGAAGTTATTCTGAGTCAATTTGTATGATTTTTTTTGAATCCATCACACTTTCATTTTGTTTGGTTTGTTTAAACATCACTAAATACTCACTGCCGCCTTTAAAACAGTGTGGTGAGGTTATATAACCATGCAAAGAAAATGGTTGTACAAGGTGCAGCGCTATAATTGGCTTTTTTGCACTGCAGACTGTGGCGGCACTGTTGGTCTAAAAGAGTGGAGAAGTGCGTGGCTTACAGTGGCTGACGGGAGATTGTATTCGTCTGCCTTTCAGTTGCCATCATGCAGTGGACACGTGAGGAGCGGTCATTTTGTGTTGAAGCTTATTTTTCAAATGCAAACTCGATCATTGCATCATTGCAGTGCAGCGTGCTTTTCGTGAACGATTCGCTGTCCCCCCACGCGGACGTGTTACTGGCGAAACAAACCCCAGAGAACTTCATCAGAGACCTCTGCATTCGGACCGCGTCACTTTGTGGTGCGCCATATCACGAGTAGGCATCATTGGCCCTTACTTTTTCCAGGATAATCGTCTTGCAATTAGGGGATACATGGTTCCAACAGGATGGTGCCACTGCATACACGCAGAAAAAAGTATGGTTGGGGTGACAATATTCGAAGAGGATCATACTATTGCTGGGCATATGGTTGTGGCACAACAATATTATGATCCTCACAACAAAAGTATGATTCACACACAACCAGACTATGATCCTCACAGCCATAGTATGTTTCTCATACAACCATAGTGTGATCCTCACAACCATAGTATTAATCACACGCAACCATACTATGATCCCCACAACCATAGTATGATTCATTCAACCATACTATGATTCCCAAGATTTGTTTATTACGACTGCGTAATGTTATTCAAAAATAGAGATTTTAATCCAGCCAGTTATTTAAAATTACATTGCAATTAGTTCATACCCAGATTTGAGGCCAAGTTTTTATTTAACATTTCATTCAAGAAACAAAAATATATACTCGTATTCCAACAACAATCGAAAATACTTTTAGTTGCCAGCAGGGGTGAATGCTACTTCACCATCCGTAGACTCCAAGTAACGAATTGTGACTATACCATGATGAATGGCAATATACTTAAGTGCAGGCAGATTTTAAATAAACGAGAACCAGTCGGTAGTAGAGTATTTCACCAAACAAAGTAAACACAATAAAAATCCCTCCAACTACCTTCCAATTGTTGTTGTTTTTATAATGGACAACAACCATGCCCTGTAACGTGTGTATGTGTTTTTTATGGTAAATCAAAAAAAAAACGCACACATATACATGTATGCTCTATACAACCTGCTTTGTTATGTTCATAGTTGCAACCATACAGTATGATTTCCGTAATCAAATTGTTGTTAACGTAAATTTTAAACAACAACACTTTTGTTGCACTAACCATTTTTATATGGTTGCTACAACCATATTATCATTTCTTAATTTGGCAATAATACTATTGTTACATTTCAACAATATTAATGTTGCCGCAATCATACTGTTGTCAAAATTAAATTCAAAAAACAATACTATGGTTGTGGCGAACATACTTTTTTGTCGAGAACATATTATCGTTACGGTAACCATATCTTTTCTCTGTGTGCACACAGCAAGGGTTACCATGAATCTTTTGAGGCAAATGTTTTCTGGACGGCTTATTTTTTTTTTTGAAGGGTGATGTGAACCGGCCGACACGCTCACCCCATGCGATTTTTTGCTTTGGGGCTACCTAAAGTCGAAAGTGTATATCAACCGTACCGACACCTTGGAAAACCTATTTAACAATATTGAGGCTGAAATTGGCAGAATGCCAGTCGACATGCTTGTTAGGGTTCATGAAAACTTCACAAAACGTATGCAGCAATGTGTGGATAGAGAAGGTTGAAATTTGCCAGATATTTAAAACCATGTAATTTAAAAATTTCCTTACTGTTCAATATAATTAAAATAATGGGTGATGCAAGCAGAGATACCATTTTCAATAGCCTTTTTTGACAGATCACGTGTGAGTCGTGTCATGCTGTCATTATATTATTGTTTAGTATTGTTTCGCATTTCATCATGAAAAGACTTACGCCTGAAAAACGTTTACAAATCGTTCAAATTTATTACGAAAATTCACGTTCTGTGAGGAATGCGTTTTGTGTACTTCGTGCAACTTATGGTCAACATAATCGGCCTACTGAGCGTACCATCTTAAGACCCAGCATTCATTATTAGATAATATTCGACCGAATAGACCTCGTCCAGCACGCAGTGAAGGAAATATAGCGGCCGTAGCTGAGAGTGTACACCAAGACCGTGGAGAGTCGATTCGGCCACGTTCGCCTAACGTATGGAACGACTTGGCGCATTTTACTTCGAGATCTTAAATTTAAAGCGTACAAAAAACATCTTGTGCAAGAACTGAAGCCGCCCGACGTTCTCAAGCGACACCGCTTCGCTCTATGGGCTCTTGAAAAGCTCCATGAAGATCCGACGTTTTCGAACCAAATTTTGATGAGGCCCATTTCTGGCTCAATGGGTATGTAAACAAGCAAAATTCCCGCATTTTGGACGAAGAGCAACCAGAAGAGGTTCAAGAGCTGCGACTTCATCCAGGAAAAACAACGGTTTGGTGTGGTTTGTGGGCCGTTGGAATCATCGGTCCATATTTCTTCAAAAATGATGCCGGTGAGAACGTAACCGTCAATGGCGACTGTTATCGTGTAATGATAACCGACTATTAGATGCCTGAAATTGAAGCTCGTGATCTCGGCGACATTTGGTTTCAACAAGACGGCGCCATTTCCCACACATCGCATCAATCAATGGATTTATTGAAAAAACACTTCGGTGAGCAGATGATTTCACGTTTTGAGCTGGTCGAATGGCCACCAAGATCGTGTGATATCACACCGTTAGCCTTTTTCCTATGGAGATATGTAAAGTCTAAAGGTTATGCGGACAAATCCGCTTCTATTCATGCCTTGAAGCCAGTTATCAGTCGAAATGCTCGAACGAGTCATCGATAATTGGACTCAACGGATGGACCATCTGAGACGTAGCCGCGGCCAACATTTGATAGACATAATTTTCAAAAAATAAATGTCAAAGAATGTTCTTTCAAATGATAATAAACATTCCCCGTTCAATTTGAATTTTCTGTAGTTTATTCTTTAAAAGAGTAGGAAACCTTGAAATGGATCACGCGTTATAAAATAAATTTTTCTAAGGTTTATAATATTTTTATTTTATTACCAAATAAGCAAATTACCGCGCTCCATCCTGTATGATCCGTGTTGCTGAGTCCCTTTACGAGTATGTTCCTTGATCAATATTACGAGGTGTTGACGAATTTTGTACTCATATAACCTTTGGTAAAGGAGAAAAAAGGAAATAATAAGAGTGCTTTATTTTACAAATGGAATATTTTAGACATCCTTGGACGTATAAACCCAACTTAACGCCGTTTCCCGAAAACTTTGTTCCCACAAATAAAAATTTAGCAAAACGAATACGGTTTTTAAAGATTTGTGCGCTTGTTACAAAACACGTCTAATGTAATATGTGCATCATTCAGAGGAAAAATGTGCAAGTATAACTGCACCTGTGAGTAATTCCCCAAATTATTAAGTAGAAAAAAATCTGGTCAGAAAACGCTTCAATTCGTTCAATTGGAAAAAGTCCGAATCGCTATCCAATATGCATATTAAATATGTTAGTGTGTATTTTAAATCTTTACTAGCGGATGTAACGTGAAACTATACACACCATGTCCATCGATAAATCATTAAGGGAATTCATATAAAGTTATAGAATTCATGTAAAATATATGACAATGGAACAGTTTCTCGCTACTTCATGAATACCCCAAGTGTATATTTATTCCATTGCAATATACTGGTATATGCATTTAAACGTTTTTTACATTGTTGACAGAAATGTTCACTTTTTACTCGAATTCCTTTTTTCTTGTTGCTGTTAATTCAACATAGAAATATATAAAGCTGTTGTTTCCACTGGCAACACAAAGGCTGAGATTTATAGTAAAATTGTTTAACGACTGGCGGTGTATTAAAGGTTTAAAAAAAACAAATGGAACTACCTGCAGTTTTTTTTTTATAATATTTAATAATAAAAAAAATGGAAGAGAAAACCTACAAATGGCGAAAAGAACCATCATCAACTTCAGTAAAATCATCATCATCATGATGATGTTACCTGATATGAAAAGTGATTCAGTTTTTAACGTATCATCAAAACTACCCATCATTTTTTCGTCTTTTTTTTTGAAAAAAGCAAACAAACCATTACGATTTTTTATTTGCAGCGGCAACATTGCATTTGCTTTGGTTGAACAACCAACAGTTTTATGGTAGTTTTGTATTTCGCACTGTGATTTATAAATAACTAATTTAATTTCACTTAAAGTTTGCTTACAAAGCAAATAAATGAATGCTACTTTTTCAGTTGTAGTTACTTTTTCTATTTAAAAATTTAAACAGAAAAACATAATTGCTTTTAAATTCATTGGTGTGGAGTGCAAAACAAAGCAAAAAATGATTCAACTAATTTGCTTTAGTGATTCCGGCAAATAATTGTTCATTAAATTAATGCTAACACAACGTCGATGACGATTTAAATATATTTGAAGGTTTTCTTTCGGGAGGAAACGAGCACAGGATAAATATTGCGACAAAAAAGGTTTACTCCTCTCAATAGAACAGAAAAGAAAAACAAAAGGCCAAGCGAAAAAGTCCGCTTCAACCCCCCCAAAGGCAATAAATCCATTTTTTTTAAATAACCAACACTTAGGGGATGCACCCTATGCATGTGCATTGCGTTGGCGAGTGGAAAGAAAAGGATCGGGGGGGAGAGAGGGAGTAATGTTTATTAACACTTGTCTTGAATTTCTGGATGTCGCAATTAGTGGGAAATACATTCGCCACTTACGGACTGTACGAGAGCAAAACGAATTTGATCTGTAGTGTATACTGCGGTCAACTGGCCAATCGATAACAAACGGGTGTGAATTCCTAGAAAGTCGCGTATCCCTGCCGAACATCCTCATGTCAGGAATAAGGCGACGGATGTCTGATGAACACACACCAAAAGAGTAACTATAGAACAGCGTCACGCAACCCACATTCCGGCGATGCTCCAGGGAAACGTAATAGAGTTGGATACCCTACTGTCACCTATCAGCACCATCGCTCTCCTTTGAACACGGTCAAGTAGCTCTAAGGATGATTTGGAGCTCCTGCCCATATAAGGGAGTTGTATTCCATCTTCGGCCTGATGTAAGTTGTATAGATATTGATTGAAAAGATCAGAAGGAGTGAACTATTTCTGGCACCGCTTTAAAAAGCCTATGCACTTGAGTACTTCTTTCGACACTTCGAATACATGTCTCGCCCAACGAGCGTCACATTGTGTTTTTATGCCCAGAACATCGAGAGCTTCTGATTGTTCAATATCCGTACCAGCGATAGAAATTGACGATATTGTTGGGTCAGCGAATCGCTTGTGAGACAAAAAGCAGCACTGTGTCTTATAGGCTGTTTCCACTACGGTCGCGTCCACGTCCGCGTCAACGATTTATCGAAAATTTGTAATGGTGTTTCCATTGTGTTTTGCGTCTACGTTTGCGTTCAAACAGCTGTTTGTGTTTATTTGGTTTTTTTTTGTGGTGCGAAAAGTTTAATATTTTTGTGTTGTGACATTATCATGGAGTTAAGTGATATTATTTTCTAACCGCAGTGGAAAATGAGGATCAAATGGTATTGCGCCTAATGGAAATGTGATATAAAGTTAAGACTGCTGTCCATTCAGTCTTTTTGAAATCTAAAATGATTGAAAAATTATATTAAACAAAAATATTAACTTACCTCCTGTTTTTTGCATATTGGCTGTGGCTGTTTATGTTTATGCTGGCAAACAGCTGTTTTAATAGGGATGTACAATTTGCGGTGTTGCCATTATTTGGTATGGGTGGGTTTCGATTGCAAAAATAATCGAATTTATAGTAAACGCGACTTATCGGAAAACGCTTCCAATATGAACGCGACTTTTTCCCACACCCAATTGCCTATGTTTTTTGTATAGGCTTTAACATGCGTTCATTGATTTTTGGACGCGGACGTGGACGCGACCGTAGTGGAAACAGCCTATTACGTGCATTAAAATCCACTCTATTCACTCGACCCCATTCGGAAATGTTCAGTAGATTCCGGCCAAGTGTCTCATCCATAACTCGCCTTTTGTCTTCAATATCTTGAAGACTCGGCCTACGGTCGAATGAATACGAATGTCAGAGGTTACTGTCATCCGCAAAGGAGTATATTGGATTCACGGTCTGACCCAACAGATCATCAATGAAAATTAGAAATAAAGAGGGAGAAAGGGCAGAGTAAGCCTATGTTTGTTGGATGAGAACCCATCTTCAAAAACTCTTTTAGTGCGATCTCTAAGAAAGCTGGATATAAAACGAGCGAAAGTATCACCGACACCAAAATCCATCAGCTTTGATAAGAGTGCACCGTGCCAGACTCTATCAAAGACCTTGGAGATATCAAGAGCCACAACCTTACTCTCACCAAACTGGTGGTTAGACCGACTCCAGCGCTCCGACAAGAAAATCATCAGGTCTCCCGTAGAGCGTTTTCTACGGAAGCCATACTGTCGTTCACAAAGCAGGCAGTTGGACTCTAGATGCCTCACAAGATGGTGGTTAATCAAATTAAAAGTATTTAATTTAAAAAAATATCAAATCCGGATAACAATCCTTTTGCTAAAAAAAAATTAAAAAAGAATTAATCTCTCCTAATTGTTTTGTAGAATACTTTCTTTTCTATAAGTTGACATTTTTCAAAACAATCAATTTTTAAAGCAGGTATCCAAAATATACGAGGGTTGCTATTTCTATATGCAGATGATGTTTTACTTCTTTTCAGTGGTGGTCGGGATAGCTGTCATGCTTTAGAAGAAAAAATTAACTTCTGTCTAAATCAGACTTTAAGATGGACTTTTCGTAATTCTTTGTTGATTAATCCCTTAAAAACGAAAGCAATTATGTTCGGTACTCTTGGTTTTGACATGGACATATTTGTGGGGCAAGTCAGAGTTGATTTTGTTGATCGTCATAAATGTTTAGGTCTTATAATTGAGAGCAAACTTAATTTTGGACCTCATATTGACTCTGTCCACTGTAGAATTTATGATATTTTGCGCAGGTTGTATTCGACTAACATTTTTTTACCGCCATAGGTTAAATGTAGGCTTGTCCATGCACTTTTAATGCCACAAATTTTGTATGGACTAGAGGTAGTGTCGGGAACAGTCGAATATAATTTGCTTAAACTAAGGGGTATTATAAACACTGTTACTCGGTTTGTATATAATGTTCATAGGCGTGGACATGTGTCTGCGTTTGTTAGAAGTTTTTTAGGAATATGTTAATCATAGGATTTTATTTCAGCTCTATAAGGTTATTAAAAGTGGTGTGCCTGTTCCACTGTGCAGTTCGTTTTGTTTTTCGCACTCTAGTAGGAATACTCAAATAGTTACACTTACATTTTTTAAATCCATATTTGAAAAGTCTTTTGTTGTTCGGGTAGCCAGGTGCTGGAATCAATTGCCTATTGAACTGTTCACTTCGTCTTGAACTCTTTGATTACTTTATATCAGTTACACCTTAATAATTATATTCATAATTTCATTTTTATTTCCATGGATATAAAACATGTTTGCCAACATGACTTAGTATGGTTTGTACAAATCTGGACTATATTTCTATTTTTTTTTAGTTCTACTTGATGTAAATATGGCTGGGGAGCCAATCGCGTTACATTACATTTGTATATACCAATTATTAACGTTTATTTTAGTTTTAAAGTTTTTCTATTTGGGAATGTATTGCTAAGTTGTACGATTTTTTTGGCCCTGTGGGCTTTTGTATTACTATATGAATAAATAAATAATAAATAAATAAAAATAATATATCGAGTCCGGCAATAAAAACACAATAATTTATCATTGGAAATGGTTTTATTGTTTTTCAAAATATTCTCCTTTAAGATCAATACACTTTTGCAATCCAATTTTCGAAGCACTTTTTCCACTCCGATTGAGACACCCTCAAAACATGATTTTTGAACGCTTCAACAGCTGCTTCGGGCGATGAAAAACGTTTACCACGCATTTTTTTCTTGATGCTAGGGTTTAAGAAGAAGCCATTGGGTGCCAAATCAGGGCTGTACGGTGGATGGCCCATCAATTCGACATCTTGAGTTGTCAAATAGCTCATCGTTGCAGCTGATGTGTGAGAGCTCACATTGTCGTGATGCAAAATGATCTGTCTTCTCTTATTATCTTTCCTCATTTCTTCGAACACTGTTGGCAAGCAGATGGTTGTATACCACTCAGAATTGACCTCCTACGTTCCACTAAAGGCAAAAAAACGCAATCATTTGCTTCGATGTGCTTCTTCCACGAACAACTTTTGTTAGATTTGGCCGGTCTTGAAAGACCCATACGGTCGATGACTGTTTTGTTTCGGGTTCATATGCATAGATCCATGATTCGTCACCTGTGGCAATGTTATAAACTGCTTTTGAGCTACCGCAGTTATACTTTTTCAACATCTCTTTGCACCAATCCATACGAGCCTTTTTTTGAGCATTCGTCAAATTATGTGGGATCCAACGAGAACAAATTTTGTTCAAGGCCAAATGAACATGCAATATCTTATTAATGCTTGTCATACTAATGCCCAAGGATGCCTTAATATCACGGTATGTCACATGTCGGTCTTACTTAATCAGTTCACGCACAGCATCGATGGTTTCTGGCCAAGTGACCGAAGTTGGACGTCCTTCGCGAAATTTATCCTGGAGCGAACGGCGTACGAGACTGAACTCTTGGTACCAGCGATTAACAGTGGTTTTTGATGGTGCTTCACCGCTAAAAGTCAAAACAAGTTGATTTAAACTCTCCCTAGCCGAAAATCATAAAAAATCATCGCACGAAAATGTTCAGGGGATAATTCCATTTTTTGCCTGAGATGAATTTTTTCACTCACTGTAAACCAAACAATTCGCCCTCAAATGACAAAAAGTTCTGAATGAAGTTATGATAAAACATGTCAAAGTTTCCAATGACAGTTCCAGTTTGCATCTGGGAACACTAGTATTGTCAGGACCCAAAATATAAATATCAACACTCGTATTTAGTAAATAAAACATTTCATATTTTTAATAACGTTTGGATTATTGTGACCTTAGCGTTGCTTAAAGGTTATTTTCGCATTTTAAATAAATCACCCTTATTCTGATTGTCGTCGTCAACGTCGTCGTCAATTTAATATCAATATCACTTCGTTTCAATATAATATCACATCAACGCATTTTTGGTATTCCGTATCATTATTGTCTTGACGTTGACTGTTTATCGATAACTTCAATAAAAAAAATCACATACCTAACATTTTTGCATCAGATTTTGTATCAATTCATCCAATTGTTGAAAAATGTTTTTTGTTTCTGATTCAAACTCTGATTCAAGTGATGAAGAAAATAAAAAGAAACTTATTTTACAGAGAAAGACACTGCGATTTAGGTCTGATGCCATGAAACTACCAGACAACAAGTAAGTTTAAGGTTTAATTAATTTCCATTGGCAATCACAAAGTTTTCTTTCATTCAAGATTGACCCGGATGGAGTGGCTCTTGAACTGCTCCCGTTCCTTGATGTTGAAGGCTCCTCCTGTTCCAGTAAAATTTCTTCAGAGTGAACAGTTGTTTCCATCTCTGTAACTGGGGCAACACCGAGCACTTCAGTGACAAGTTCCTCATAACTTGCTGCAACACCATGAGCTGATCCGTCAGGATTTATCTGTTTTTGAAACTGCAGCAGGTTTGCAACAGCTTCTTCTAACGGGCTCAGTGTAATATATTTATTTACACCGCCACCTGTTGCTCTCATCTCCGATTTGTTTTCAACCATTTTCCTTTTGACTTTGAACTTTAAGTCTCTCCAAACCTTAACGAAAATATTTAATTTTATTAATCTACAAAAAACCAGGGATATAAGTTAGTAACCTTCTGCCAGCCATCACCATCTCTACTCGGTGGTCCGGAAGCATTCAAAATACTTGCAATGTTCTCCCATTGCTGGTTAAAATTTGTTAGCACTGTTCCTCTTTTGAAACCTTTTGCTAAGGGTGGATTTTTCTCCAACTCTTCAACAAGTTTTTGGAACTGTTCATTATTTGTAATTTTCATATTTGCACTTTTACTTTTGCTTTTGTTTTTTTTTATTTTAACAGCAAACTTCTTAGTCGTTACCAAAAACTGCGACGACAAAAACAGAGTCGTATCAATTCAATAACAACGTCAATATCATTTAGAGAATACCGAGTTGTGTCAATAGTTGTCAATAGTTATCGAAAAACGAATACGCGAATACCAAGTATCAACAATCGTCGCAAGATGTCTTTGTTTTGTCTTGACGACTACAATCAGAATAAGGGTGAATTAAACGCCTTACAAATAAGCATTCATTCCTAGATCGATTTTTCTCACCCCGAAGGAAAATTACTCCTAAAGGCAAGGACTGAGAGAATGTAAAAAAGCAATTTGAAGTAATGTCACGAATGGAGAGATTTTTTTTTTAAAGTAGTTCCAATATTTTTCGAATCGAAATAAAAGCGATACCAGAAAAGTGCACTTTGACAAGTGTAAGGCCCAAACAAATCAGCCTACCTCTATATCACACAAATAACGGGTGATCCAAGCATAATGCATAAATGCAATTGCCTCTTCTGGTGTTCCTCAAGGAAGTATTTTAGGCCTGTTGCTCTTTATTCTTTTTATTAATGATATTTCATCTTGTATAAAGATGAAATATCATTAATAATGCCGATGATTCAAAATTATTTTTGTGCATTCAATCCATAGCAGATGTATTTCGTTTGCAAAATGTTGTACTGAGTATTGCTAAATGGTGTTAGGAGAATTTTCTGAAAATTAATGTTAAGAAATGGTTCAAGGTTTCATATTTTGAATGCAGGAATCCGGTTATATATGACTATATGTGACAGCGCATAGAGAAAGAGACCTAAGGGTAAAAAAAAATCAATTTTCACTTTTTGTTGAAGCGTTTTACGAAAATTGGCGTTCAGATCAAAATGCATTTCGTGCACTTCGAGACTTTTATGGTCAGTATAATCGACCTAATGTGTCCACAATCGGGAGAATTGTGCGCAAATTTCGCAAATTAGAATCCATCCGATGCATCCACAAAGAGTGACAGTTTGGTGTGGTTTATTGGTTGGCGGCGTACTGCTTCGAAATGAGGTCCGCCAGACCGCTATCGCGAGATGATAATGGACTTATTATGGTCAGAAATTAGAGATATGGACCTGGACGGGCTGGTGCCACGAAGCCCACGAAGCAATGGCTATTTAGCGTGAGAAATTCAAAGGCCGTGTTATCTCAAGTCGTGAAGTGGCCGCCACGATTATGTGACTTGACATCGTTGGACTTCTTTCTTTGGTGATAGTTAAAAGAAAAAATGTACACATCAATTAGCCAAGAAAAATTCAAGAGAATGAGATAAATCGGCACATTTACGACATTGAACCTCCATTATGCCTCAGAGTCGTTGAAAATGTGGTTCATCGGATAGAGGTATGCCACTAAAGACGAGGCGAGCATTTGGACAATATTTAGTTTCACACGTAATTGTCAATAGATGCTAGTTTGGGCTCGGTAAGCAGCTTAAGAGTAGAAACAGAACACTGCGGCTTCGGCGACGGAATCCGGTGCGGCAAAAAAATGTAAATTAAATGACGACGGGTGCGGCGACGGCTTTTGTTATCATTTCTCAGCTGTTTTTATTTATGATTTGGCCTTGAGTGATTTTGAAAAAAAATACAATAAATTTATTTGCAAACTAAACAAGAATTATTTTGAAATGTTTAATTGTAAATTGCATGCACAATCAAATTATTTGTATTTTATTATAATTTTCTTACCTTGGTCCATTTTATTATCTTTTAAAATTTATGATTTCTTCTTCTTACTGCCAATATGCACAAAAACTATTAGCACATACGGGTTTTGTGTACAAAAAACATATGGCACACATAGAGAGAGGCAACACATAGAGAGAGGCAGTAGCAAAAATTGAGAGCGCAAGAAAAACCGCAGAGAAAATAGAAAAAGATTTAATACAGTGCGGATTTTCAGTGTGGTTTTACCTCTCAATTTTCTATATAAATTTGACAACCGCTTTCGCAGCTGCACTGTTGTGTTTCAACTCTAAGAACAGAGCCCTCTCTCGAAAATTACGTTATACATTATGCATTAAACACATAGACGACAGCAAGCAGCGAGCGACAACCTGTCAAAATTAAAACACACACGTTTATATGAAAATGATTACTTTGACGGCGTCACAGCAGCACGACGGCACAGCAGCCGTTGCTGTTGTCGCCAATATAAACTAATTTCTATTTTGAAAGGCGACAATATCAGATACAGTGTTGGTAATGCACTAAAGTAGTTGTAATAATTTAGAGATTAAAGGCGTTTAACTAAAAACTGAAAATTTGCGTCAAACATTTTGGGATTTATTAAATGTTCAAGGTGTCAAGGTGTTTTTATATATCTTCTTGGTATGCTAAAATATAATTTCGCTATATAAAGATTTCTTGTGAAGCCGGTCTTCGTCCGGGGGTATGCCAAAATATGGCTTCGCCTTTTAAATATTTCCTGCCTCTTTGCAATCTATTCAATCCACTCATTAATAAACAAACTATAATGAAAATAAAACATATAATATATAAATAATATATAAAATACTCTGTTCCGGAATCTTTTTTTCAATGTGCTTCTTATCTGATACTTCGGCTTCACTACTGGGGAAAATACACGAAACATCCGATTGCTGCATAGTGAGTGAGCTATGTCTGGTTTTACACGGACAATTATAATTGTCACGATTGTTGAGTTGGTTGGAGAGAGAGGTAAGAAGTATGGAACGGGGAACAATGGCGACAATTATAATTGTCCGTGTAAAACCAGACTATGTATTTTGCAACGAAACTGTCAATCTGATGTACGGTCTATTTCCTATGAAGGGTGCACACGATTACAATAAATTATTATGTAGAACAAAAATCGTTTGTTTGTGTGCCTCATAAACGTCATATTGGCATCACTGAAAAATACATTGCTCCAATAAACAGCTGTGCATACTAAAATTTTTTTATTGTGTTGGTTGTCATTTGCTGAATTTGGTAAGTTTTTGATTATATTTGTTTTATTTATGTGTATTAATGTATTTTAGATAAGAAATATGGACGCCGTCGATGAAAAACTTATAGAAGAAGTACGCAGCCGCACACATCTTTATGATTTGGGCCACCCAATATCAGCTGTTTACGCTGCTGCTGCCGTTCTCAAAATATTTTAAAAGGTGGCAGCACAACGACAAATGTCGCCAACGACATTTGAAGTCAGTCGTCGTGCTGCTTGCTGTCGTCTATGTGTTTAAAGCATTATGCTTTAAACACATAGACGACAGCAAGCAGCACGACGACTGACTTCAAATGTCGTTGGCGACATTTGTCGTTGTGCTGCCACCTTTTAAAATATTTTGAGAACGGCAGCAGCAGCGTAAACAGCTGATATTGTTTTAGTATGCACAGCTGTTTATTGGAGCAATGTATTTTTCAGTGATGCCAATATGACGTTTATGAGGCACACAAACAAACGATTTATGTTCTACATAATAATTTATTGTAATCGTGTGCACCCTTCATAGGAAATAGACCGTACATCAGATTGACAGTTTCGTTGCAAAATACATAGTCTGGTTTTACACGGACAATTATAATTGTCGCCATTGTTCCCCGTTCCATACTTCTTACCTCTCTCTCCAACCAACTCAACAATCGTGACAATTATAATTGTCCGTGTAAAACCAGACATAGCTCACTCACTATGCAGCAATCGGATGTTTCGTGTATTTTCCCCAGTAGTGAAGCCGAAGTATCAGATAAGAAGCACATTGAAAAAAAGATTCCGGAACAGAGTATTTTATATATTATTTATATATTATATGTTTTATTTTCATTATAGTTTGTTTATTAATGAGTGGATTGAATAGATTGCAAAGAGGCAGGAAATATTTAAAAGGCGAAGCCATATTTTGGCATACCCCCGGACGAAGACCGGCTTCACAAGAAATCTTTATATAGCGAAATTATATTTTAGCATACCAAGAAGATATATAAAAACACCTTGACACCTTGAACATTTAATAAATCCCAAAATGTTTGACGCAAATTTTCAGTTTTTAGTTAAACGCCTTTAATCTCTAAATTATTACAACTACTTCAGTGCATTACCAACACTGTATCTGATATTGTCGCCTTTCAAAATAGAAATTAGTTTATATTGGCGACAACAGCAACGGCTGCTGTGCCGTCGTGCTGCTGTGACGCCGTCAAAGTAATCATTTTCATATAAACGTGTGTGTTTTAATTTTGACAGGTTGTCGCTCGCTGCTTGCTGTCGTCTATGTGTTTAATGCATTACGCTGATACTACCTGTGCTTCTATATGGCTTCGAAACATGGGTACTTGCGAAAGCAGATGAAGCCGTGTTGGGTGTTTTGAGAGAAAAATCCTTCGTAAAATCTATGGGCCCATCTGCGTGAACGGAGAGTATAGACGTCGAACGATTCGTGAGCTTTAAGAGCTGTATCCCGACATGAATGTAGTTAAGCGCAACAAAATACAGCGATTGCGCTGGCTAGGACATGTCGGTCGAATGAAAACGAACGCTTCAGCTAGAAAAGCGTTAAATGACAACGACCACGGAAAGCGCAGACAGGGAAGACCGAGACTCCGGTGGAAGGACCAAGTTGAACAAGATGTGAGAATCCTTTGTATTGCAAACTGGAAACAGGCTAAAACCAACAACGGGTTGTAGAGCCAACTTAAGTAAGTAATAGTCATAGATCCTTTTACATCGTGCGTTTTAGTTGGACCGCCCTTTATTACCAAATTTCCTGGCATTCAGCCAGGTGTAATGATCACTGTTGCGTGTTTGGTAAAATAAAGCAATTGACAAAAACTATCTGCAGACTACGAATTAAAAATAAAATCAATAAAAACACTAAAAAGGACGTTTTTCGGCCCATAGACTCTGTGGTTTCGAGATCGATTTTCGATTAACGAAGTTTTATTAGCATTGAGCAACTACTTGTCCTTGTTTGTTATGCGTTTAAGGCAAAATAGGTTTGCTATGGAATAAGGGTTTTTCGGCTTGGCTAAATTGGGGTGTCGGATAGAGCTGTAAAACTATCGATAGACGCCCCATTCGATAGTTTGGATAGTTTTTGTGAACACTATCGATACTATCGGTTAACGAGTATATTGACACAATGGTTTAGAGTATAATATAGTAGTCCACACACGACTTGAGCTTCTTTTAATTTTTTACGATTAGACTTCGTTTACTTGATTCCAGCCAGAGATTCCACATCGCTCAGGTACGCTGCTCCTTCGGAAACTTCAACATCGCCCCTCGCCACATTTAACTGGCAAATTGCGTTATTAGTACAAGCGAGCGTATGCCCCAGTTCATTGTTGAAAATCCTCTTGCATAGAAAAATCCGCGTGCCAGACATTAAATTTAAGTCCAATCCCCTTGCACTCCTCTAAATCTTTTAGCCAAGATTATGCCCCCAAAGGTATTTTTATCGTGGTTGGCGCCGTACCGTTGATATCCTCAGCCACCAGGAGCAACAGCAAAGTAGTCAATGCAGAGCATAGCCGAGTGGATTCCAAATGGGGTGAGGTTTTTTTTTTTTTGGTCGAGCTCCTTCGTATGCATAACGACAACGTCTGCAACTTGTTGTGCGCGCTTCTAGACGTCAAGAGTTGAACGGAAGAGTACGAGTACGTGTGTTTGCACAAGGTGGAGCTGCCAGAAAATGGAGCATGTCGTCGATGGCGGAGGTTATTAACACCGCACTTAAAGTAGTGTAAGGAATATTTTAAAAGGCATTCCGAGAATGTGTTTGTGTGTGTGTGTGGTGGTTTATTTGCCATAGCACAAGGCGGGCTTAAAGCGAGTTAAGAGATGAATGCAAATTAAAGTCGGAATATTGAAAATTTAATTACACACCACGTAAATGGAGCTTTAGCAGGAGAGTTGAATTCAAATGCAAATTGGTTGGAATTATTTAAACATTTACAATGAGGGGAGATCTAAAGCAAATACATTTAGGGTGAAAATTACTTTTTATATGTGACAGCGCATAGAGAAAGGGACCTTATGGTAAAAAAAAATCAATTTTCACTTTTTTTGATGTGGAACATCTGAGCATCGAATGAGACCGATCCCATGCCCCAAAAGTGTTCCCTCCCAGAGATATGCGCGTTTGATGAAAGTGATGGTACACCAAAGATACACGTATTTAAATCTTTAAAATGGCTCTCCTGAACAAAACTGGTTTTTACCCTTAGGTCCCTTTCTATTTTGCGCGTCACATATACTGATTCTATAATTGCACCCTACAGCACAGTGCGGTACAGGAAATTGTAATTTAATATTAAAACAGAACGTTCGACTTCGAATCAGTAACTGATTCAATTAGGGCGATGTCCGTTCTTCTTTCCATCTATTGTTGCAATCAAAGAACTAGTCGCTGATGTGTACCAATATCGACGTTACTTTGAACAATCTGCAGTCGTCTGGTTTCAGATCGAAACCAATTGATATTGCAGCCCGGCATATTGCATAGGTCGTTATGACCTGGTAAAATTGGTATGGACAGAATTATATCGGAAAATTGTTTCTATTGAAGCCATGCAAAGTACCAACTTAAGGTCGAGTCAAAATCCGATATTCCTAAAATTTCGCATAGAACGTTTTTAGCGCCAACTCTGCTAACATAAGGCCTTAGCGGCCAATTTACTATAGTTGTTGTTGTAGCGGCACACATAGTACCGAGTAAAGTCCTTGACCGAAATTTGCTGCTTCGGGTCAATCAGGTACATGGATTCGGCTGTCGTAGGATCAAATATCCTATAGTTGTTGTTGTTACAACGGTACATGGATCCGGCTTCGGGTCAATCAGGTACATGGTTCCGGCTGTCGTGTGTTCAAATATCCTATAGTTGTTGTTGTTACAACGGTTCACGCCGGGGTAACAGCCCTTGTTCGAAAAATTTGCAGCTACGGGTCAATCCGGTAGATTAAACCGGCTGTCTTCTGTGCGTGCTGTCGCTCTAGAACCTACAAATAAAAACTATCATGCCTAAATTCTAGTAAAATTGGAACACATTTGTTAGTTTTTTTCTCTCCCGATTGCAGGACCTCTAGAAAAACACTTTAAGTCAGATATTGGTCGCTTTCAGTACAGATGTAATGATAAGTCTTCCGCATACAAGATTAGTGCAGGGTACCTATATGGTACCCTGCCCTGTTCGACTTATGACTTTTAACTTCTTTACAAATTGAACAGGGATTACACGGCTCAAGACCTCTTGCCTCTATATTTAAATAGAAAACAAGATTTTAACAAAATGGCAAAGTGACATTGATTTTCGTGGCTGCACACTGCTTTTATTATGATTTCGGGTCCGTGACAACCCTCTTCAGGAAGCTTCGCAGCAGTTGCTGAATGTAAAACCGAACTCTATAAGGCCAGACTCTCCCCGAACGAATGAGAACTACTGTTGTAAACCTTACTTTTCAAGTTTTCTTCACACAATTGCTCACGAAAATACAACTCACTTTTGTCACCTCTAAAGAGACTCCACATCGAGAGCCATGAATAGATTTCTTTTACAGCGTGTGTGTGTTTGTTGTAAAAAGAGTTTAGTTGACTATGTCAACTTGTGTGCCGTCTTTATAAATATTATTGTCGTTGTAACAGTTATGCTAGTCCCGAAAGCTCTATCCTGAAGAATATAGAAAATAAATAAGTTGTTTGTCAAATTTGTTATTGAAAACCGGAGAAGTTGGATTCGATCAATTTGGACGATTGAATAAGTGCAGGAAGAACACCTGTTTAAAGTTCCGGGGGCAATACGTTCTCTACAGTGCTCTCTATAGTCAGCTAGCACTGAACGGCTTTGCCTAGATAGTTGCCACCCAGTATCCGAAATTGGAGGAGGATGTTGGTTAAGGAGTTTCCCCTTAAGGGATAAAAGCACATCGAATTAATGTGGAATGTTGCTCAATAAATCATAATTTTTTGAAGACGAATATTGGTTTAAATTGAGGATGTTATTTGAGAAGCACTTAATATCCCAATTAGGGCTAAGTTGCTGGACGTTACGGCTCATGTGGCCCAAAAAAAACGGCCCATATATTCAAAACAAGCGACCAATAGTCAATATGGACATTTGGGTACTCAAATTAAAGCCAGTTTTTACTACGAATCCAATATGGATTTATTTTTGTGCTCCCGAAGGCGCATAAGAAACGGCTCTTTTGTTCAAAAAAAAGACCATCGGTAAATATTAGCATATGTGACAGCGCATTGAGGGTAAAAAAATCAATTTTATTTTTTTTTCTTTTTTTGATGTTGACAACATCTGAGCATCGAATGCGCGTTTTATGAAAGTGAAGTCGACGATTCTAAGCGCAAATAGAAAGGGACCTAATCTTTAAAATGGCTCTCCTGAACAAAACTTTCCATCAACTTTTCACTTTTTTTTTGATGCGGACAACATCTGAGCATAGAATGAGACCCATGCTCCAAAAGTGTTCCCTCCCAGAGATATGCGAATTTTATGAAAGTGAAGTCTAAGCGCAATAGAAAGCGACCTAATCTTTAAAATGGCTCTCCTGAACAAAACTGGGTTTTAACCTTAGGTCCCTTTCTAGTTTGCGCGTCACATATGGGTACTGACATTGAAGCAAGTTTTCCAGGAATCCAAAAACATACTTAGTAGGAACATAAATACTGTTACAACATTGAACACACTAATTTCAATAGTAAAACTGAACATACCCCGTTAATGTCATATGGGTTTTGAAAGCTTACTTCAATAGCGTAAGCCTGTAACGGAATTTTAAAATTGTTTCAACTTCCATCATGGAGTGGTCAGATAATGAGAACCCTATCGCTGTAATAGCGCTTTTCAAGTGTGAAATGAAAAAATGCGATATTTTAAAAACGCTCCGGCCACAAGAGATTAGCCGCATGTTCGTCTACCGATGCATAAAACTGTTTGAGAAGACTGGAGATGTAAAAGACCGCCACCGGTCGGGCCGCCCAAGCTCTGTTTGAACACCGCATGTCATCAAAGCCGTTAAATCAAGAATGCACAGAAATCCGCTCCTAAAACAGAAAATCATGGCCCGTGAGATGAATATCACGCAAAAGTCCATGAGTCGAATCATTAAAAAAAGACATGGGACATGGGGCTTTCAAACGACGTATTGGAAATTTATTGACTGCAGCTTTAAAAAAATAGGATTGAAAAATGCAAACGTCTTTTGGTGAAGCACGCTGATAACTTGAGCAAAAAAATTTTGTTCACCGATGAAAACATTTTTACCGCTCAGGAAAAATTAAACAAGCTAAATGATAGAGTGTTTACGCGGTCATCTAGGGAAGCATCTGAACTGATCCCAAGGGTGGAAAAGGATCATCACCCATCTTCAGTCATGGTTTGGTGGTGTGTATCTTACGTTGGGGTCACTGACCTGCATTTCTGCGAACAAGGAGTCAAAACATCGGCCAAAATTTACCAAGAAACCGTTTTGGAAGCTGTTGTGAAGCCTCTTAACAATTCCCTGTTCCAAAACCAGCCATGGACTTTCCAGCAGGATTCTGCGCCGGCCTATAAGGCTAAAACGTCAGAGGCCTGGCTTCGAAACAATTTGTCATCGTTCATTTCCTCTGAAGAATGGCCCTCAGACAGTCCAGATTTGAACCCATTAAATTACAAATTGTGGACGGTTTTAGAGGACAAGGTTTGTCACAGAATATACCCTAACATTGGATCTCTTAAGACTGCTTTGGTTCGAGCTGTGGCAAATTTTCCAATGAACGAGGTTCGTGCAGCTATTGACGACTTAAGGCGTGTGTAAAGGCAAAAGGCGGATATATCGAATAAGTAGATTCTTTTTGGATACAATATACATCAATAAATATATTAAAAAATATTTTGTCCAAATACATTCAGTACTTGTTTATTTATAGCATAAAATGTGTAACAGTATTTATGTCCCTACTAAGTATACTAATGTCAACATCACCTCCAAAACATGGTTTTTGAACGCTTCAATAGCATCTTCTGACGACGACAATCGTTGACCACGCATTTTTTTCTTAATGTGCGAGAATAAAAAGAAGTCATTGGGTGCCAAGTCAGGGCTGTATGGCGGATGACACATCAATTTGACGTTTTGGCCGGTCAAAAATGGCGCTGGTTTGAGCCGATGTGTGAGAGCTCGCATTGTCATGGTGTACAATGATTCGTCTTCTCTTGTTCGTTTTTCGAATTTCTCCGAAGACTTCAGGCAACCAAATTGAGGTGTACCACTTAGAATTGACCGTCCTACGTTGCTCAAGCGGAACAATCGCCACATGACCAGTTTTGCCGAAGAAACAGGCTTCGAAGTGCTTCTTCCACCAACAACTTTCGTTGGATTTGGCTCGTCTTCGAAGACCCACATGGTCGATTGCTGTTTTGTTTCGGGCTTATACGCATAGATCCATAATTCGTCACCTGTGACGATCTTGTAAACGTCTTTCAAAGCACCGCGATCGTATTTTTTCAAAATTTATTTGCACCAATCGACACGAGCCTTTTTTTGAGCGATTGTCAACTTGTGCGGCATCCGACGAGCCAGGTGTTCATACAATATCGAATGTATGCTGGTGCAAGAAATGCCCAAGGAAGCCTCTATCTCACGGTATGTCACAGGACGATCTTGCATTATCAGTTCACGCACGGCGTCAATGTTCTCTGGCACAACAGCCGTTTTTGGACGACCTTCACCTTCGTCTTTGAGTGAGCGTCAGCCAATATTGAATTCATTAAACCAGTTTTTCACAGTGCTAGAGGAAGGTGCTTCATCGACATACAAAGATTTAAGTTCATCGATGCACTCTTGTCGTGATAATCCACGTTGAAAGTTGTGAAAAATTATCGCACAAAAATGTTCACGAGTTAATTCCATTTTTTGCCAAATTGATTTTTTCAAGTCAAGTTGGTCGTACGTCAAAACGTTCTGAGTACGTTATGCTAAAAAATGTCAAACTTTCCAATGGAAATGTCAGATGGCGCCAGAAATATATATAGCAACCCTTATTTGTAGTTATGTGGGAACAAAGATAATCTGGTAGAAAACTTTCATAATCATTGCCAGAGTTTTTAATACCATGAAAGGATTGCTAGAGGAATGATTCCACACAGAGTTGGGGGATATCACAAATATCAGATGGCAAGGCAGAATCTATAAAATATGTTTGAACAAACAAATATGCCGATAGCTAAAACATCAACGACACAAACTAAAGTTCACATTTGTACCTAAATCAACTTTACCTCTTTTTAAGGTTCTCACTAAAACCCTGCATGAACATCGTTTTCACACACCCGAACACATTCTTTTGTTTACAAAAGCGTAAATGTGCTCATTCTAGCGATAAGAGTATCGTACACACAACCATTCCTCTTAGCAAGTAGCATCGGGAATGAAACAGAATGGTACCGAGACGACAGAGTTCGGGTATGAACGAGTTGTAAGGTGATCGGGTAAAAGGTCTTTAGAGACAACCACAACTACTCGAATACTGAGATGTATTAATAAGACTATTTGAGAAAAAATCTATTTCCATGAGCGTAACATATGATGAGCGTAGCAAATGATGTTTTTGCTTTGATTTCTCTGGAATGTAGAATAGGGCGACAATTAAATGAATTTCATGCTCTTCGTGTGAAGAATTGGAGTTAAATTAAACTGCAAGTTAGTTATCATCGTATAAAAATAGTTTCATCAAATTTAAGTTATTGCAAATAAAACAAATGTTACAGATTTAGTATAAAACAAATGTTCAGACTATATTTATTATTATTTACTTACAAAAAAAAATTGATTTGAAAGCTAAAATATTTTTAAATATTAATAATAATATTAATTATTTCTTCTTAATAATTATTTACTTCATCAATTTCCATTTTTTTTCTCAGTTAAACTTATTTAAGAAGAATATATTTAGATATATATTTTTTTGTTTACACCTTGCTCACCCTTGTTGATTTCTTAAATGTATGAAAGCTAATGATACCCACAACCATTCATAAGTTACCGTATACCATTCAAAGACTTCTTATGTATTCAAACGCCTTTTACAGTCTCGAATATTTATTGAGAACAATATTGTGTTCTCTTAACAGAATTGAGACGAATAGAGTAGTTAAGAGAGCAGAGAACCATACAACATTCATTCGAAGAGCAAGCAATCTCGTCTCGTTTCATTTCATTGTTTACACTATTCGGGACAGTGGTACTGGTACAATGCCTAAATGAATGTATTGTAAACCAGAGTGTGTTCATGCATGGTTCTAGTTCTCACTTCATCTTTTTTTTTTATTTTACCCTTCGTTATTTAAAAGATTTCCCACTTTTCACTATATCAATGTGCAGCTATTAAAGGAAATGGCAATAGATCATATGGGTCTTAAAGTAGATATACAATATAGCAACTTCCCTTGTTAGCAACATGAATCTTTAATGATAACTGGAGCATAATAGAAACACTACAAATAGTTCAATAGGCTGTAAAAGTCCTACTCCGCCTCCATATCACCAGCAAATAAAAGAAATACTTTCAGACTAGTGGTGGAGCTGCGTGGCATTTTTGGTTTTTTTCAAATTTGATTCGAAGTGTAAAGGAAGGTCAACCGCATTGCCATGCTTTTCAATCCCACCATTCATTCTTTTTTCCGTTCGTAAATCATTAAAATTTATTCATTCGTTATGGATTTTTGTACTTTTTAACCTCCACGTTGCGAACAAAATGCCACAAGATTCTTAATGCATTGCTGTCGCTAACTTTTGCCCCCTCCCCTAGGAATAAAGTAATAGAACTTATACTAAGTTCAGTTAGAATAGGTTCAATGCAGTGTAAAGCTCTGTTCTGCAACTTTTTTGTTCTAGACTACAAAAATTGAAGCAAGGGACTTATCGCATGTTCCATAAATTTGTAAATCCCGCATTAGCATTTGATGTAAACAGCCTACAAGAGTCAGAAAAGTAAAAACTTTACACGAATTCAACAAAGTATATATGTGATTTTAAGAAGAATTATGCTGCAAAGGCAAACCTCTTGATTCGTCATCGTGCTAGTTAGTTTACAGCGCACAGAATACTCCATTTCATCCAATTAAGCGACCTGGATTTTTATTGGTCCAAAAATACGATGCAACATCGGGTGTTAAATTACAAGTATTGAAAGAAAAAATTCCCAACGGAATTATTTCTAGAATAGGCGAAGTGAAAGGGCACCTAAGATCGAGTGATTTAACTCCCTTAGGACTGACACTTCTCTAAGTTAGCCAACAAACCAACCATAATTAATCTTCTGGACATCAATCAAACCAGGGAGTTAGTTTAAGTCCGACTTATAAGCGATCTTCACGCAGAAAAAAAGTATGGTTGGGGTGACAATATTCGAAGAGGATTATACTATTGTTGGGTATATGGTTGTGGCACAACAATATTATGATCTTCACAACAATAGTATGATTCACACATAACCATACTATGATCCCCACGACCATAGTATGATTAACACTCAACCATACTATGATCTCCACAACCATACTATGTTCCTCACAACAAAAGTATGATTAACACTCAACCATACTATTATCTTCACAACCATATTAAGATCCTCACAACCATACTATGATCCATAAAACCATAGTATGATTCACACTAAATCATACTCTTATCTCCACAACCATATTATGATCCTCACAACCATAGTATTTTTCTCATACAACCATAGTATGATATTTACAATCATAGTGTGATTCACACGCAACCATGCTATTATCCCTACAACCATAGTATGATTCACTCAACCATACTATGATCCCCAAAATTATTTATATAGGATTTTTATCAACCAGAATTGAGGCCATGTTATTAATGAACATTTCATTCAAAAAGCAAAAAGCAAAAATATATATTCCAACGGTCAAAAATACTTTTAGTTCCCAGCAGGGGTGAATGCTACTTCACCATCCGTACACCCCAAGAAAAGAATGTGATTATACCATGATCAATGGCTATACTTAAGTGCAGACAGATTTTAAATAAACGAGAGCCAGTCGATATTAGAGTATTTAACCGAACAAAGTAAACACAATAAAAATCCCTCGAACTACCTTCCGATTCACTGTATCGTGTGTATGTGTTTTTATTGTATATCAAAAAAACATATGCATAAACATACATGTATGCTCTATAAAACCTGTTTTGTTATGTTCGTAGTCGCAACCATACTGTATGATTGCCGTATTCATATTATTGTTAACGTAAATTTTCAACAACAATACTTTTGTTGCACCAACCATGTTTATACGGTTGCTACAACCATATTTTCATTTCTAAATTTGGCAATAATACTATTGTTACATTTCAACAATACTAATATTGTCGCAATCATACTGTTGTCAAAATGAAATTCGAAAAACAATACTATGGTTGCGACGAACATACT
Organism: Hydrotaea diabolus; assembly: GCA_963513945.1. NCBI lineage: Eukaryota > Metazoa > Arthropoda > Insecta > Diptera > Muscidae > Hydrotaea > Hydrotaea diabolus. Next base: position 15,516,520 of record OY740720.1, on the reverse strand, counting down.
TTTATTGAAGAAAACATATGATTGTTGCGGTGACCATAGTGTAACCGAATCTTTTCTCTGCGTGTTAGTGGAAGTAAAGTATGTGTAATTGTGGTCTGTTCGTTCGTATGTTTGAGTGGATCTGTCCTCCCGTCTGCATTGAGGCAGTAAAGTCATTTGTGGGGTTCAGTTTGACATTGACCTATCAGTGTGACGTACCTAAGCCTGAAAGTTCTCTGTTATGTAATACTTTGAAAATCATAGAAGTGGCAATACTGACGAGCATGAGCTAAGAGAAGGTCAAGCGCTGTAACGCGAGAGTGTCTAAGTGATAGCAATCAAGATGAATCATTCAGTTCTACAGAACGTTTAAAACCGTTTTGGAAGCTGTTGTGAAGCCTCTTAACAATTCCCTGTTCCAAAACCAGCCATGGACTTTCCAGCAGGATTCTGCGCGGGCCCATAAGGCTAAAACGTCCCAGGCCTGGCTTCGAAACAATTTGCCAGCGTTCATTTCCTCTGAAGAACGGCTCTCAGGCAGTCAAGATTTGAACCCATTGGATTACAAATTGTGGACGGTTTTAGAGGACACTGTTTGTAACAAAAGATACCCCAACATTGGATCTCTTAAGACTGCTTTGGTTCGAGCTGTGACCAATTTTCCAATGGACGAGGTTCGTGCAGCTATTGACGATTGGCCAGTGCGACTTAAGGCATGTGTAAAGGCAAAAGGCGAACATTTCGAATAAGTCGATTCTTTTTGGATACAATATACATCAATAAATATATTAAAAAATATTTGATCCAAAAATATTCAATACTTTTTATTCTACAGCATAAAACGTTGCCAAAGCCGATTTTTTTTGCCAACCGAATGATGAGGGTTGCATGTAATATTCGTTGCTATTCTGTTGTTTTCAGTATTTGCTACTAAATATTAGTAACGAAGAGACCGTGGAGGGTACAAATGTTCGGCCTGACCGCACTAGACGACGTTTATACTTGTTTTTTTTTATATTGATGTGGTAAGGTCCCCTGTTTCTTCAGAATTCTAGGTCCTGTTGCTTTTAGAGTAAACAATTGAGGCCCAATCGGCACAACCTACAATAGGCGTGTTTTATGGGTACTATTACTTAACTAGTAAGTGGTCGCTAAGACAATAACTTTAAAACTTTACAAGAAATTTTTTAAATTTCATTGTATACCGGAACTGATTAGCTTGGCTTTATGCATCATAAACCATGGGGAACGTAGCGGTAGTCAGTGATTTCGTATACCTCGAATTCGCCATAAACCAAAAGAACGATGTCTACACTGAGTTAAAAAGAAGGATCGTGCTGAGTTATTAAATGCTATTTTAGGCTTGGTAAGCAGCTTGAGAACGGAGACCTATCTGGAAAGACGAAAACTACGTTGTACAACAGGATGATACTATCTGCTGATTTATATGGCGCCGAAACAAGGGTACTTGCTTAAGCGGATAAAGCGGTGTCGGGTGTATTTGAGAGAAAGATTCTTTGTAAAATGTATGAGTCTACCTGCGTGAACAGGAAGTATAGACGTTAATCGAACCACAACAAAATACAGCCATTGCGCTGGCTGGGACATGTCGGTCGAATAGAGACGCATGCTTCAGCCAGAAAGCCGTTAGATGACAACTACCACGGAAAGCGCAGACAGGGAAGATCGAGACTCTGGTGGAAGGACCAAGTTGAAGAATATTTGAAAATCCTTGTTATTACAAACTGGAGACAGCACGTACAAGAGCGAAGTGCTTAGAGGACAATTATGCAACAGGCTAAGATCAACAACGGGTTGTAGAGCCCACTTAAGTAAGTAAGTAAACAGTTTTCTTTGAAATTTGTTAGTTTGTAGAAAAAAAATTCTCAATAAATATATTAAAAAATATTTGGTCCAAAAACATTCAGTACTTTTTATTTTACAGCTTAAAACGTGTGTAACAGTATTAATGTCCCTACGAAGTATATAATTTGCATTTTGCACTCAAATGTAGTGCTACTGAAAAGCAATTAAGCCTTTAATAAAAGCTTAAAAAATTATTATATTTTTATACTTACTATACTATGTACTATATTATAGTAACTTCAAAGCGTACAAGTGTCCCGTTCGCGATCCGGATTTTTTTTTTTTTATAAATTCTTTACTAAACACAAAAAAACGAATATTGAGCGATGAAAATCTTTTTGTAGACCTAAAGACCTATATTGGTTGTCGGCTTGTACTCCGCAGCTGTCTAGTTCACAAATTTTATGTATGATTGACGTACGACGCCTTGCAAAATCTATAACACCTACTGATAAGTTGGTTAATTTTGTCTAACCTCATATTTTTTATTAAGACATCAGACAAATTTTTAAATCGATTATCGAAAACTGAGTAAAAAAATGAAATGAAATTACGAGTGCATCGGTTGATGGAAAATCGATATTCAGCTTTGGTAACCAACCAGTCGCTATTGGGAAAACGACATATAATAGGCTGTTTCCACTACGGTCGGGTCCACGTCCGCGTCCAAAAATCAATGAACGCGCGTTACAGCCTATACAAAAAACGTAGGCAGTTAGGTATGGGAAAAAGTCGCGTTCATATTGGACGCGTTTTTCGATAAGTCGCGTTTACTGTAAATTCGATTATTTTTGCAATCGAAACCCACCCATAACTATTAATGGCAACACCGCAAATTGCACATCCCTATTAAAACTGCTGTTTATCAGCATAAACATAAAGCGCTGCTGCTAATGCACATTTCCATTAGGCGCAATACCATTTGATCTTCATTTTCCACTGCGGTTAGCAAAATAATATCATTTAACTCCATGATAATGTCACAACACAAAAATATTAAAATTTTTCGCACCGCAAAAAAACAAATAAACACAAACAGCTGTTTGAACGCAAACGTGGACACAAAACACAATGGAAACACCATTAACATTTTTCGATATATCGAGGACGCGGACGTGGACGCGACCGTAGTGGAAACAGCCTATAAAACTGCTAGTTTGAGTCAGTGTAGAAAAAATCGTCTGAAAATGGGATTTCTATCCTTTTATTTTAGAAGCATTTCGCATATTACCGTTACAGATAATAGATATGAAGGTGTCTAAAATTTTGCACTGCGTTTTCCAAGTGCTAAAAATAATTTTATGTAAAAAAAATTACGTTTGCTTTAATATGAGCATTACGAGGCAAACATTTCGATAAAATAAAAATGTCAGCTATCCGTACACGGATTTGAACCTGGGTTAATTCTGTTTTTTATCGCATTGTTTAACAATTCGATCGAGGCTATCAACAACAACCACTTGCATTAGCTCGCATATAAAAAATATCAGTGGACAAACTATTATTCTATAACATCATTTTTAGTTTTTCAGTTTTCATTGCTATAGTTGGCCGCAACAATAATAAATCGATTGTCAGAGAAGAAATTCGGTGGAAGCAATATCATATAAATCGTATTAAAATGTTTTGCCATTTGGTTGTATCGGTTGTCACAACCGAATGTGTATTAAATATAATAATATTTAGTAGAAACACATCGTTGAATTAATAGTAGAAGTTACTTGCGAAATTCAATTGCCGCCAAATAAAATTGCATCAACAATGCAGTTTTAATTGTGTAGTTCTGTCGTACACGCAGAGAAAAAACATGGTTACTACATGGTCACGGCAATAATAATATGTTCTCCGCAATAAAAGTATGTTCGTGGCAACCATAACATTGTTAACTGAATTTATTTTTGACAATAGTATAATTGCTGCAATATTGATATTGTTGAAATGTAACAATAGTATTATTGCCAAACTTAAAAAAGAAAATATTGTTAAAGCAACAATATAAATATGGTTGGTGCGACAAAAGTATTGTGTTTTGCGTTTTATGTTAACAATGATATGATTACGGCAATCATACTGTATGATTGTAATTTTTCTTTATACAGACCTAATGCAATAATAGTACTTTTTTTATCGAAATTAAAATTTTTTAAACAAGCTGCTTGGCTTTTTTTAGCCGAACTATTTTTAATAAAAACGCTTACGTTTATTTAAACTTATTTTTTATACTGTGAAATAAATCACTCCTATTATTTTGAATTTAATGTATTTTTAAATAATTTTCATAATTCAAATCTATTTATGACAACTTAAACCAATTCTAATAAATAATATTGGGGATCAAATCTATTGTCGACAACTTAAGCAAATTTTAATAAATCATATTGGTGATCATAGTATAATTGTGTGTGATCATACTATGGTTGTAGGGATCATAACATGGTTGTGTGTGAATTATACTATGGTTGTGAGGATCATACTATGGTTGTATGTTAAACATACTATGGTTGTGAGGATCATACTATGGTTGTATGTGAATCATACTATGGTTGTGAGGATCATACTATGGTTAGGGAGATCATAGCATGGTTGAGTGTGAATCATACTATGGTTGCGGGTATCATAGTATGGTTATGAGTGAATCATACTATTGTTGTGAGGATCATAGAATGGTTGTATTTAAATCATACTATTGTTGTAAGGATCATAATATTGATGTACCACAACCATATACCCAACAATAGTATTATCCTCTTCGAATATTGTCACCACAACCATACTTTTTTTCTGCGTGTACCTATTCTAAATTCTTGCAGTGTAATGTATAGAAATTAAACACGTGTATGTAGAGTGTACGCTACATTTCTATGTGTGTTAGGGTATGTATGCACGTTCTATAGCATAAATATTCACGAGTGCATTTGTTTTAATTACAGTGAATTTGCCAGGCCATAACCGCGCTCGGGAGAAATGAACACAACACCTGTTCAGCGCAAATGCTGATGTCTGCTGCAATTCAAACGCACACACACAGCCACTCTTGTAAACATACATATAAACGCAATGCTCACAAGCAGTGTATGATGACATTTTATTCCGTGTACTTGGATTTGGACCAACACTGGCATACATACTCGTACAAACGCAGTCGCATATTTCTATACTCGTACCATAAAAATTGTGGCAAAACTTTCAAAACTGCCACACACCACCGGCTTCATATTCTCTAAGGGGAGGGTGGAGGACATGGAAGCACAGCCAAGTGAACAAAACGCTGAAATATATACGCGTACACTGGAGACGGTCCATGAAAGGAACACTTATTTGCAGACACACACACACTCATACCATAGATTAGTATGTGTGCGAAACATTTACACATACAGGATGGTTTAAGCAGAGGTAATCTTTTAAAGTACATTGCAGCGATATGTTTAAGCAAGTGAATATAAATGTTCGTTTCGATCGACCTCAATTAAATGGCTAGTGCGGAACACATCTCGAGCTTGTCTGAGTTATACCCAAGTACATTTGTATGGGAGGTACCGTACAAAGGTGAGGCTAGATTTCGAATTTGCCATCATCGAGTTTATCTACCAATAGTATTTCTCGGCACTATTAAAAGATTCATTGTAGCTTACTAAAGTTTCATAGTAAATTGTTAAAAAGTGGGAAGTGTGTCTTTCAGAAGGGAGTTACTGTAAGAAGTAAGGGCTTTACAATTGCTGAATTTATAAAAAATCGAACATAATGGAACTTCTATAGTTGACGAAGACCGATTTTAGAACTTTTATGGGCAAGTTCGAGGGCAGATTGGCCCAAATCGTTAATTTAAAGACCCATTTTGGTTTGTGAGGAAATTTAACAGTTCTGAACATTACGGGACGGTTTTTGAGTGACAGAGCCAATAGACCACTTCCATTAGTCAGTGCTTTCAATTCTGCAAAATCGTACAATTGAATCGGCCATTTGAGAAACACCTCATATCCAAAAAAGTAAACTTTCGGGAAATCAAAAAAAAACCCATTTGGTGCAGAATTTACCATTATATATTTTTGAAATTTTTTTGTATGATTCTACAGGTGTTTGATTAATTAATTCTACGAAAATAAAATTTTATAATTCTTATTTTGATATTTAAAAAAATTATAAAAGTTTTTGGAGATGTGTTGTTTCTCAAATGACTGACTAAACGATATGTTCTCAGGTACGAAAGAATATGTAAAAAATTGAAATAATTAATAAAAATCAGTATTTTATTTTTCAAGTAATATATACATACACATTTTTCAAATTATTTTGTTTCTTAAAAGTGTTCAATGTCATCCGTATCGGTATATGGCCAGTCATAAATTTTTGAATAAAATGTATCAACAATGTCTACAGGTATATAGGCTTCGACTTTCCTGAGGTCATTGATTTTATTGATATTGATAGGTACACATTTTTGCGGGTAGGCGCTGATTTTTGGCAGCTCTGGTAAACCAGTTCTCGATTTTTTCAAGTCAAAAGTGTGATCATTGAGTCCACCAATTACGTTTTTTACTTTAACCTGGCCTACATGTTTATTAGAGTAATGAAACTCCATAAAAGTTGAAATGTTGAATTTTATTTTGTTTTCCTTCGGGATGTTCCTTGCTTGAGTCTCCGTAGATATTACATTCTTTTTATAAAATTGACCACACCATGATTTAAAATCCTTAACTTTTTCACTTTCTACAATTTCCACTAGGAACTTGTCCGGAGCAGCAGAGTGCAACATCAGTTCAGCATACTGTTGTACTGTGTAAATCCTGTCAGTTGTTTTAATTTTTCGTTTGATTACACTAAAGTCGCGGTCACACGGAAGGTACGAATGACCTCGAGTAGGAAAATAGTGATGAATACTGTCGAAACGGCCAGTTTCTATTAGGGCAAGAAAAAATCGCACAACCACGGTGTTTTTATTTTGTCCAGGTGCACCATCGGAAAAAACATGAAGATGCCTAACACCAGCATCAATAACTTCATTGATATAATCAACTAAAAACGAACAAATTTCGTTTGGCCCCTTTTTAGCTAAGCCCTCATGATATACATAAAACTTGGCTTTATTAGTTGCAACATCGTGAATATTTAAAACATTTACTGTCAACTGCCACCAGCCACATTTTTTTGTAAGTCATTTGAGAAACAACACATATCCAGGAGATGAGGTGTTTCTCAAATGAATGGATATTTTCTAATGCAGCATCACCATGGTTACCAAGTGGCGATGAGTTTTTTTATGCGTATTGGATTCGTCTTGCCTTCACCAACAATTTAATATATATAACTCAATTTTGGCCAAAAATGGACATGAGGTGTTTCTCAAATGACTGATTCAATTGAGGTCATATTCTTATTTTTCAGTTTCTGAGTACCGATTATTTTGCATCAGTGACGAAATTATAAGGTGGTTTTGTGCCCATGTGTCCATAGTTCAAGAAGGCCAATTTTATAGCTCCTTATTCTAATATTTTAATTTGTGAGAAAATTTTACCATTTGTCTCCCAACATTGCGGCACGACCATTGTTCAAGGCCTTCAATTCAGTTCTGAATTAAAGGGCTTGACTGAGTACCCATATGTCCATGTTTAAATGGACCAATTTTAGGGACCTTAACGCCTTAAATCAATGATTTAAATTACTCGAGTCGTAAGATTAATATAATAATTGCATCCGTGGCGTGTCCATAGGTCAAGAAGTCCAATTTTGGAGCTACAAGGGCTTATATGGGCCGGTCTAAGTTTAAAATTGGAACAAATCTTAAATTTAGATACACGTTTGGAATTTTTAGAAAATTTTATCGTTTCTGCCTATCCATATACCTCCGAAAAATAGAGGAAGGTTTTTGGGCCCCAGGTCCCACATAGACCACGCCCATTGGGCAAGGCTTCGAATTCAGCCAAATAGTAAAGTGTATTTCATATTGAGAGTCGTAGAAAAATTACACTATTTTTAAGTACCCAGAAACGTAAAAACGTTAACGTCCATGTTAGAGAGGACATATATTTCAGCGCCCTACGGGCTTTACCCCCATGGGTCAAGGCCTCAAATTCAAAATATTATTGTTTTTAATACCCATATGTCCATAGTTCATAGTCCCATATGGCTCCTAGGGCCCATATAGGACTTCATGGTACGAATACCAAGTTGTTCCAAATCTTTAATTTAGTTACAAACTTTGGGTTTCTGACTAGATTTCACCGTTTCTGGATACCCATATGTTCTCGAACATTAGGGAACGGGTCCAATGACCACACCTATTAAAGGGAAGGCTAAAGAATCTATGTCTGCGACTTCTATAAAAGCTGATTTAAAAGTTAGGTAATCAAATTACATAGCAAAAATGTCGAAAAATTAAAAATGTTACTAAGACCTTTTTTAGTCACTCAAAGGCCAGCCTTTTACCTTTCGACCGATTTGGCCAATTTTTGATCATCAACTAAAAAACATATATCTGGAAACTTTAAAGACTCTTGCTCTTTTTGTATGTTCTGAAGCGTGCTTCCAACTGATAGACAGACGGACATGGCTAGATCGTCTCAGAATTTTATGACGATCAATACTATTTATACTCTACATGCGACCATATTAAGTATTTCGAAGTGTTACAAACAAAATGACAAACTTATAAAGACTCTCATCCTATGGTGAAGAGTATAAAGCACATAAACTGAAGTTAGGAAAATTCCATTTTAAATTCATAAGATATGAATTGAAATTTAAATGATTCTATGGAAAGTTAATAAAGATACAAAACATTTAAATGTTTTAAAAGATTACATGGAAAATTAATATAAAAATTCCAAACATTTTACTTGAAATTTAAAATACGTAGTCCACTTGAATTTATGAGAACTGCATTGGAAATTCAAACGACATCAATAAATATATTTGAAATATTCCATTTAAATGTCTTAATATAAGTATATAATTTGAAATTTAGAATATTTAAATTTTAAATTAAAAATATAATTCAATTTAATCCTAATTGATTGATTTCTTCATATAAAATTTAAAATTTAGAATACTTCAATTTTAAATTAAAAATATAATTCAATTGAATCCTAATTGATGGCTTTAGAATCTCAATTGAGGTCTTTTGAATTTCAAATGTAATATTCTAAATTTAATTTTCCAAATTTCAATTGAGGACTTTTAAATTTCAAATGAAATCAATTGAAGTAATGAATTGAATTCAATTGGATTTTTCGAGTTACATTTGATGTCTTTTTTGTTGTAATAATATCTTTTGAATTTTAATGGGTCTTTTCTAATTTCCATATGGATAATATTCTAAATTGAAAGGAATATTTAGAATTTAATTTAATGTCTTTTGAACTTCAGTTCGTGTATTCCGAATTTCAAGTTTAATATTTTCTTGATTTTATATGGATATACCCAATTTTAAATGATGTCGCTTGTATTTTAACTAATGTTTACAGACTATCAGATTATATTTTGATCATATAGGGTGATCCATTTAGAGGTATTTTTTTAATAGGGTTTTTTCACAGATTACGCCTGAGTAGTATTAAACTTTATTTTTTATTTGTTTTCAGTACTGTGTGACATTTCACTATGGAAAGACTTACACCGCAACAACGTCTCCTAATTGTGCAACTGTATAATGGAAATGAGCGATCGGTAAGGAACTGGCTTCGGCCAAAATTTTGTTTAGTGATGAGGCCCATTTCTGGCTCAACAGCAACGTCAATAAACAAAATTGCCACATTTGGGCTGAAGAGCAACCAAAAGAGGTTTACGAGGTGTCATTATACCCAGAGAAACCTACGGTTTGGTTTAGTGAATGGCCTAGTAGAATCATCGGTCCATATTTTTCCAAAAAGATGATGGCCGTAACGTAATCGTGAATGGTGCCCGCTCTTGCGCCATGATATCGGATATTTTGAAACGTAATCTGGACGAAATTTTATTTCAACATGAAAGTGCCACTAGCCATACAGCTGCTCAAATAATGGATCTATTGAGAGGTAATTTTGAAGAGCAAGTAATTTCACGTGAAAAAGTTGTAAAGCGACATAATCTTATAATCTTGTACTAAAACAGTAGAGGAACTAAAAAAACATCTGAACTAAGTTTCTTTAAATATTAGTATTTGTATAGTTGACCTTTTGTTGTTTATTTTTCAGTTATTGTTAGGCTTGAGGTCATAAGTAAAAAACAGATGTTGGTGTTTTTATAATCTATTTAATTTTATATAACCCAATATTTCCAACGGACTTCGTCGTTCATCATCAGGGGTAATCACTACAACAAAACCGAGAACATAAAATTACAATAATACACAATTTTCTATCACGAATAACTTAATTTTTGTTAATAGTTACATTTAATTAATTGTTTTACTTCTGTCCTGTTGTACTTCTAATATTCAACCAATGTATTTCTTTTATCTCCAAAGTGTATCTTCTCTTATAATTCCTCTCTTGTGCTAAAATTTCTACGTCGTTAAAGTTTGGCTTGTGTCCAGTCAAAGTACAGTGGTTCGTAAGGGCAGTCTTCTGCTCGATTGGTCTATCAACAGCTTTTAGGTCAGATTTGTGAGAAGAAAGTCTAGTCTTTAGTGCCAACATATACCTCAGTAGTGCCAACATATACCTTTTGGCATACGTAAGACTTGACACCATCACATTTAACTGGTGAATGGACTTTTCTTCACTGTCCACCTTCGATTTTGTCTTACTAAATAATTCGTTAACTGTCCTAAACGTTCGGGGCGCTAATAAAAATTTGTCATTATTATAAACGTCCGATTTGTTGAACCTTTCGGAGAAACCAGGTATGTACGTCATTGCTTTATAAGTTATTATTCTTTTTTCTTTAACTTTTTGGTCATAATTGGTTTTCGTCCGTCTAATTAAGTCCTCTATGGTTTTAATTGGAAAGTCATTTTTCTTTAATACGTTCTTAATCCGTCTTTCATTGTCACTATGGAAACTTTTTTCACTTATGTTGAAAACTCTGTTAATAAAATTTGTCGCTGTACTCGTATTAAATTTAACTCGTCGGGGATGTTTGGAGTGAAAGTTTATTAATCGTCCGGAAGATGTTGGTTTTTGATACCAATCCAATTTTAACAAATTGCCTTGTCGGTGAATTATAGTCAAGATAAGGAAGTTTTTGGTCACATTCTTTCTCCATTGTGAATTGTATTTGTCGATTGAATGAATTAAGTATTTGAAGAGTATTGTCAGTTTCACTTTTCTTTAAAATCACAAAAAGGTCGTCAACATATTTAGTCATAAGTCTGGGCTTTGTAGTCATTCTTTGTATTGAAACGGTCAGTAACTCTTCCATGATAATGTAGGCTATTACCGGCGATGCCGGTGAGCCCATTGGCATCTCTTTCTTCTGTTCGAAAATTCTATCTTCACATTTGAAATACCTAGTGTCTTTATACAAAAAGTCAGTAATTTAATAAACAAGTCTTTTGGGATTCTGGTGAATTCCTCTATATTAGTCCATTTTTCCTCTATAGTCTTAATAGCTAGATTCACTGGTATGCTAGGGAATAAGGATACCACGTCAAATGAAATTAAAGTTTCGTCATTGTCAATATGTGTGTTAATAATCCTAGATTTAAAATCCCCTGCGTCCTTTACATTATACGGTGATTCTCTTGTCATGTTCTTTAAAATATTTATAAGGTATTTGCTAAGTCCATACGCCGGTGAGTTTATGGAGGAACAAATCGGTCGTAGTGGTGTACCCTCTTTATGGATTTTGGGAAGTCCGTAGATTCTGGGCGCTGTTGCTGTCCGATTGGTTAATTTATATTTGTCATTTTGGCTAATCAAATTTAAGCTGAATAACTTGTCCACAAATTTGTTGTTTTTGTTTTGCAGACTCGAAGTAGGATCCCTTTTTAAGCGTCTGTATGTGCACATGTCCATCAAAATTGTTCTCATTTTAAGGTCGTAGTTTCTTTAAATTCATAATTGTTTGTATTTAAGTCAATATAATTATCCATAACACAATTTATAGAAATTCGCACTATAATACCCACCTTGACTTGGTGAACATCTTTGGCATCACGCGAACAGATGACCGACTGACACAGAGACAGCCAGAGATTTTCAGACGAAAGATGTTCGTGATTCAAGTTATAAACTTCTAACATGGAACACAGAGTAGTGTTGACTATAATGACTCTTCCATTTGTCTCACCCTTTGCCTATGTAATTACTCCCATCTGTGAAGGTGTATACGTAGTACATGATACTCATCTACTTGATGTGACGTATAAAATGCTGGAATTAGTGGCTTGTGGAGTGTTAACCAAGTGCAAGATGAAAAAAGTGGAACTGAATTGAAAACTACAAGTGTCACTTGCGAGAAAATCACACTCGCCCGTGTGGGTGTGTGTGTAAGCAATTTGGAAGCAACAGCCAGCGAAAAACTCACAGCTCCAACTAAATGTAGCTCACACAGCAGCAACGGCAACAAGCATTACCGTTACCAACGAAACACCTCCAACGCCGGCTGGAGCTGGAGCGCTTATGTCGTTGGTGCAGCAGACGCCCTTCATATGTTTAAAATTTCGTTAGCTGTTAAACTTAACTGAGTGACTTCATGGCAGCGATGTCATTTTCAGGACGGCTACAGTTGCTAGAGTTTCATTTAAAAAGCTTGCTCTTATATGCGAGTTATGAACAGAGCCAACAAACACCAGCAAAACAACAACAGCAGCTCAGAACATTAACATTAGCATACATCAGGGCACAAATACCCCGTAATTGCAGTTGTTCTTCTCTTTCTTAATTGCAATTCCATGTACAACAAACCGACATTAATACGCAACACAGTGTGCTGGCAAACGGGAAAAAGTGGCCAGAATTGTGGATTTGTATGGGACAGCTTGCTACTGAGGAGGATAAACTAAATGACTAAAGAAAACATTTCGGGAATTTGGACATTTTTAATAGGGCATTAGAAGCCTTGTAAGATGAGACTATAAAAATCTACGGTTGCCTAAGGCACTCTGAAAACACATCATTAATTTTTTTGTTAAAAAAACGACTAAGGGTTTTCTTAAAACTTTGGGTAAACAGAAGTTATTGTCACCGAATACAGTCACGGACAAACAAAAATAGGGTCACTAATAATCTACACACAAATTTAAAAATGTCAAACAAATTTGTAAAACTTTGTTGAATATTTTTGCTTAAAAATAATAAGATTAGGAAGAGTTTCTAAAAATAATAATCTGGCAACGCCATACAAGTGAAGGCAATATGGTACATCACCTAAATGAGAAATGTCAACAGTAGTTGCGGGCAAAAAATAGGGTCAATGGCAAATTTCATTAATAACGGATTATAATTTACAAAAATTAAAAGGTTTTAGCCGGGAAAAGTGATTAGTTTAAGATTTTTTATAAATATCTTACTCTCAAAAAATGCAATTCCACAAATATGGGTAGGGCGGGCTGTGCTCTATAGTACAGTGAGTGTTCCAACATTCGCAATTTTGAAGATAAAGGTCAAAATCAATCGAATGCATAAAAAAAACATTAGAAGATGAAGATGAATATTGTTGAATGCGTTACAAGACAAAAATAAATTATTTTGAAAGCTAAGCCTTGAAAAAACTTAACTTAAGAGGCTAACCGCACTAAGCTATTATCAACCTTAAATCCTTTAGTCTCTTGAAGTGGTTAAAACTGAGCTAGAAGTTGAAATTTCTACTATAACTATGAGATCTTCCCGAATGTCGCAAAGGTAAAATTAACGACTGCGAGAAAATCGCATATTACGAGGGCGGTTCGGAAACTTCTTAGCCTAGCACAAAGAGCGCTGTATAAACAGAAAAAAGTTAAGTGTTTTGGAAACTTCCATCTCTGCTATGAACACATGTTAAATTTTGTTTTGATCTGGCAACTCCTTCATATAGAAACAGGTGTTCACAAAAGACGCATCGGCGATTTTTTTACAATGGAAACATTAGAAATGCGTGGTGTCATTAAATATTTACATAAAAAAGGTTTATCGGGACAAGAAATTCATAACGACATGGTGAATGTGTTAGGTGAAAGTGCTCCTTCATATGCAACAGTAAAAAATTGGGTTGCTGAATTTAAACGTGGTCGTACAAGCATTGAAGATGAACCATGTAGTGGACGTCCAAAAAGAGCAACAACAACAGAAATTGTAGCCAAAGTGCATGATATGGTATAAAATGATGGACGAATAAAAGTGCGTGAAATAGCTAATATCATGGGCATCTCAAATGATCGAGTCTATTTAATTTTGCATGAAGAACTACAGATGAAAAAGCTTTCTGCAAGATGTTAACAGTCGACCAAAAACGCATAAGAATGAACATTTCTCAAGCTTGTTTGGATCGTTTTCAGCGAAATAAAATGGATTTTAAGCGTCGTTTCATAACTGTTGATGAGACATGGATCCACCACTATACTCCAGAGACAAAAGAACAATCCAAGCAATGGACTGAAGCTGGAGGAAGTGCCCCAAAGAAGGCAAAAACAATTCAATCGGCTGGTAAGGTTATGGCAACGGTTTTTTGGGACTTCAAAGGTATTTTATTGATTGACTATCTGCAAAAGGGTAAAACAATAAATTCAGAGTACTATTGCAACCGTTTAGATCAATTAAATGTACAAATTCGAGGAAAACGTCCTGGCTTACAACACAAAAAAATAATTTTTCATCAAGACAGCGCACCAGCGCACAAGAGTGTTTTAACAATGGCTAAAATCAACGAATTAAAGTACGAGTAGCTTGACCACCCACCTTATTCTCCCACTGACTTTACCTGTTCCCAAACCTAAAAAAATTCCTTGCTGGCAAGCGTTTTACCTCAAATGAAGATGCAATTACAGTTGTAAACCACTATTTTGAAGACCTTGAGGAAAACTATTTTAATCAAGGGATAGAATTGCTAGATAAGCGTTGGACTAAGTGGATTGAAGTTTCAGGAGATTATATTGAAAAATAAAAATATTTTTGAAAAACTTACTATTCTCTTTCATTGATAGGCTAAGAACTTTCCGAGCCGCCCTCGTAGTACAGTGAGTTTTCCATCATTCGCAATTTTGAAGATAAAGGTCAAAATCAATCGATAGCATAAAAAAAACATTAGAAGATGATAGAAAATTGTTGAATGCGTTACAAGACAAAAATAATTTATTTTGAAAGCTAAGCCTTGAAAAAACGTAACTTAAGAGGCTAACCGCACTAAGCTATTATCAACCTCAAATCCTTTAAAGTCTCTTGAAGTGGATAAAACTGAGCTTGAAGTTGAAATTTCTACTATAACTATGAGAAATTTAATTCTGTAGATCTTCCCAAAAGACGCAAAGGTAAAATTAACGACTGCGACAAAATCGCATATTATTAAAAAAAAAATTAAAAAAATTAAGACCGCAACAGACTTTGAAAAAATTGCGAGACGTTTCTAATCTGAAATTTAGAGATCAAAAGTAAATTTTAATGGTAATGATGAAAGAACGTTGGTTAAGCTATCTGAAAATAATGAACTTTGATTACGCTACACAACAAAAACTTTTAAGCATGGAAGAAGTAACATAATGGTTTAGGCTAGTGGTCACTAAGGCAATAACTTTAAAACTTTTTAAAGAATCTGTAGAAATTTCTGCGCATACAAGGCCTGCACAACTCTATCCATCATAAACCATTTGAGTAAAAGATTGGAGTATATAGAAAGTTATTCATTCTCGCTGAAGGATATTTTTGAATAACTTTTTTCCTAGAAACAAATTGTAATGCAAATTGTAAATAGTTTTCTGCAAAATTAATATCTATTTTTGTACAATGGTAAGCGATCTCTTACTCGCTTAATAATCGATTAATTAAAGAACACGTCTATTGTTTTTCCTAAAAATAGTTAAGGAAAAAACTGGTTGCCATTTCAAAGTATGTATCTACAAAGAAGAGAAGTTCCTGAAGGTCTTAGGAAAATATCGCACTAAGAACGGAATGGGATTAATTTTAGGAAAACCTACAAAAATACGAGTGTTACGTCCGCAACACAGGATTTAACCACATGTTCAATGTAAATTTAAATTAAATACAAATTATTACAAATTACGATCAAAATATAAGTACAGTTTTGTATAATTTGTTTACTCTAAAATTTTAGAGTCAATGGTGACTTAATTTCATTGCACACAATTAATACCCTTCGTCATGGATTCTGGCCAAAAAAGGCAATGTATTGCCATTAGTGTTTGTTTCTTTCCATCCCGTCATCATATATACCAATTACTATAGTCGTATCGGTATAAGTACACGAGAAATGACCTTTCTAAGTTCAGAGTTTAAGTTATCTGTACCATGCACTCTCTGGACAAATTTTAACATAACGTTGTCTATACTTATTTGCTAGTCATCAATATCATTCTGTTAAATTATTATAATAATCGAGCTTTTTAATGTGAATATGGCGTAGCCCTCTTTCCGACCAGGGTGTGTTTAGTTCCATGTCAACTTCAAAGTTCCAAATATCGTAGTCATATCTCTCACAGTTTATGAGACATGGTCTTTTTAAGTTCAGGGTTGTATGGGCATTAGGGGTGGGATAGTGCTCGAGTTTTCGATTTTGATACGGCTCGGCTCACCCCCTTATTTTGTGGGGTTTGGAAAAATAATGCATGCACCAAAAAATGGGGGAGGTGGGATGGGGGCATGTGATAGCTCATCGAGGTCAAAAGTCGTTGGAAGGGGGAAAATATTCACAAAAAGCCCCGCAACTTTCTATAAGTCGCATCTAGAGGGGTAAAATGTATGACCGACCTCCATTAAGTTTTCCCTCCCAAAATGTTTTCCAAATATAGCTACCCCCTATCTTCAACCCCTAAGTGGGCTACCCTACAAAATATATTTTTTTTTAAATTTGCTCCCACCGCGCTTTAACTACCCCAAAAGTGCCCCTAGATTAGTTAAATGTAACACCAACTCCCAATATTTCTGCAATTCAAACAGTTTCTTAGATCAAATCCACCATATACTCGTATCTTCAACCGTTAAGGGACTCCCCATACAAATTTTTGTCATGAATGCCCTCATTCGCTAACCCATAGGAAGAGTCCAATGCAAAATGCACTTTAAACGACCAACAAAATTCACCACAAAATAATATTTTCGTTTAAATTTTCTGTTATTATTGATTAATTTTTTATTTTCGTGTTTATTAAATGTAAAAAAAAAATTTTTAAAATTCGTAATTTTTTATAGTTCGAAAGTCAAATTAATTGAATTTTTCATGTGATGGATATTTCTTCTGATTTTCGGTGACGACCTCTAAGAATCTCCATACAACACTATCCCACTACTAATGGGCATAGGTGATGTATAATTTAAAAAAAGTTTCTTAGATCAAATCCACCATATACTCGTATCTTCAACCGTTAAGGGACTCCCCATACAAATTTTTGCCATTAATGCCCTCAATCGCTAACCCATAGGAAGAGTCCAATGCAAAATGCACTTTAAACGACCAACATAATTCACCACAAAATAATATTTTCGTTTATATTTTCTGTTATTATTGATTAATTTTTTATTTTCGTGTTTATTAAATGTAAAAAAAAAATATTTAAAATTAGAAATTTTTTATAGTTCGAAAGTCAAATTAATTGATATTTTTTATGTGATGGATATTTCTTCTGATTTTCGGTGACGACCTCTAAGAATCTCCATACAACACTATCCCACCACTAATGGGCATAGGTGATGTAAAATTTAAAAAAAAAACCCAAAAACAAATATCGAAATTTTTCCAGAGATTGACTTAGTCCTTGTGTAAGGAAAATGTTTACACCTTAAAGGAACTGGTCCATTTTCTATACGAACCGATTGGGGGCATCTTCTGCAGTTTGCTTTTTACAGACAGACAGACGAACCTACGGACATGTCTATGTCATCTTAGATTCTGACGACTATTCAGGATTAATATACTGCTATATGGTGTCATCGAACAATATTTCGAGATGATGCCCACGGAAGGACAAAGTGAGGGAGGGTATAAAAATACAAAAATCTATGTGAGAATGGCCACCATGTATGACCGACTTTCAGCTGGCTTAATAGCGTTAGAATAACCACATGTCTGATCCTGCGACATCGGATTGATAATTATTTTAATTAAAGTAAAAACGACAATGCACAACCCCACTTCCTAACTCGAAAAGTGAATGTAATTTTGCATACTTCGATCGCGAGGGCATTCTTTAAATACTTGGGTGTCACACATTCATGGAATCTAACCTCACTTTTTATGTTGATTTTTGTGCACTCTGAATTTTTTTTGTGTAGAGGAACCACCTATAAACCGAACTGTGGCCAACCTTAGGTTTTATTAGAATGATCGGTGAAATACTAGAACTTCTACTTTCTAGAGCAAATAAACTTATTCTTATTCCAAACTTGATATATTTAATTATGCACAAGACTTACCTTAAAGCGAGAGACACTTGCGCCATGTATTTTAGCCAAGGTATTTCAGTATCCATCCATGAATATTGTTGAATTATAATTCGTAGTTGATTCTTACTGCTGTCTTCATAAAATCTCAGATCACGGCACTTGGACAAGAAGTTTTCCAGCCATGGACGTTCATAATTTTGCTCAACATATCCAGGTTTTATCCATTTCCATCATTTTTTAATGGGTGCAGTCTTCATTTTGGTTTTTGGCATCATTTTTCTGCTTAGAACTTATATTTTTTAACTCTTAATTCTCGTTTTACATATTTTATGGAATTTATATTAAAATGTTGAAAAGAAAATGATATGTGACTTGTTCTTCCGACAATGTGCTTCTCTTCTTCTTTCCTGTAAAGCTTAAAATGAAACTATAAGTGAGAGAGCAATCAGCAGTGGCTTTAAAACTATTTTAGAAGTTGTACAAACCGAAAAGTGTAAATTTCATAAAGAGTTATCCCACTTATTGCTGAGGTTTATGTGCATGGGGATACGTCAATATATAAAGTCTAGCATTCGCCTAAAATGAAATTTTCGCTCCCTAACAAATACATGTAGCAAAGAAAACGAAATTTAAAGTTTTCAAATTCCGTTTAGCTATTTTCGTTTAGTAGTACTCAGCCGAAACGAAAAGGAAGGTTTAGGTTCCTTGGCTTTTTTTCAAGAAGTCCTTTAAACATGTATTTCAATTTATGGACTTTAAATGAACATACGAAACTGACAGTCGAAATCCGATGGATTTCGTTCGCTTTTGTTAATGCTCCCTCTATTCAAGTAGGAATATTATGTAACCCCTCTTTGCTTGGATTTTAAGTTTAATTCTATTACAATTTGTATGACACTTTAAGCCTAGTATTCACCTAAACCAAAATTTTCGCTAAGCAGTTTTGCATTTATCTCTACACGAAAGAATTGTAGAGTAGAGCAGTGTACAGAAAGCAGGCGTTATTCATTTTCAAAAAAATGATTTTAATCATATTCATTACATTTGTTAATTTATTTTTTTTATAAATTTCAAAAATTCCTTGAACAATCACTGTCACAAATGCTTTAACAGTTGCAAATTCCTTCGCCTTTTCGTTTTAGCTAAAATAGCTAAACGGAATTTACCAATGGTAAATTTCGTTTGCTTTGCTTCGTGTATTTCTTATGGGAGCGAGAATTTCGGTTTAGGTGAATACTAGGCTTTAACTGAAACACTAAGCAAAATGCGTTTGAAGTGAATTTCGTTTGCACAAGCGAACAAAGGCGTAAAATTTCACTCGCATATACGAACGAAATCAATTTTTGCCGGATTCAACTTTGAAACAAATTGTACTGTAAAGCCTAGTATTCACCTAAACCGAAATTTTCGCTAAGGAGTTTTGCATTTATCTCTACACGAAAGAATTGTAGAGTAGAGCAGTGTGCAGTCATTATTTCTTTTCAAAAAAATGATTTTAATCATATATATTTAAATACCCTCAGAAACAACTTTACAACATTTGTTAATTTATTTTTTTTTTGTAAATTTCAAACATTCCTTGACTAAACAATTATCATAACATTAATTTTCGTTTGCAGGTGGTGAAAAAAGCCTATACTGCTCTTATAATCGTCCCAGTAAGAGATGCAAATTCTGCCACCTTTTCGTTTCAGCTGAATACCACCAAACGAAAATAGCCAAACGGAATTTACCAATGGTAAAATTTGTTTGCTTTGTTTTATGTATTTCTTATGGGAGCGAGAATTTCGTTTTAGGTGAATACTAGGCTTAACAGTTGAAGTCCGATAGATGTGAAATCCCGTGGATTTTGTTTTGTTTCTCCTTTCAAAAAACGTCATATATATTAATTGTCCTTAATGAGTTGCGGTAGTACCATTGTATTTTACAGTACCATCGTACTGTTTGGGGTACCAAAAACCTACAATTGCACCAACGTTGCATCTCTGAATTAGGCATGTGTCAATTTTACATTAAAAGCTTTTTAGGTAAGAAGAAAAAATATACCAAAAGCAAAACAAAAAATATTTCAATTAAAATCGCCAAAAAAAAAGTAGAGGGAAGATTGAAAACGATTAAATATTAATTTCGAACTGACTTCATTGTCCAGTCACTGCCCCATCTCCGAGATTGGGACTCGAAGCCGTTAGTAAATGTGATGTATATGTACTAGTAAATAGACGGGGTTTTCTAAGAAAATGGCAACTTTTATTTCCAACATAATCATATGGTGCTGGAATATGTGACTACAGCTGATTACATACATACATACACTTTTCGGTTTAGTCACCTTCTTCAGAAACAATGAGAAATTACGAAAACTGACATACGAGGTAATGTCACTGTGACCAAATAAATCCATGAAAGAAGCTATTAAAGTCTGCGATGCCATGATGAAAAAATTACTGGTCTGATCGCTACCTGGACTCAATATATTTTAAGCTTGAAAAGACCGATGAATGCGATCAATCTCAGTGATAGCTAAAGTCTCTAGGCCATATGTACATATATAAGGCTTGTCCAAAACTGAAGGTACTTCAATCTGGATGATTATTATGGCCGGTCGCACAAAAGAATTTTTAATGTAATAGTGCCATTACCATCTCCATGAATGATACGTAGGAAAACACTCGGTAAGTCTGTTATTAAATAATTAGCTTGTGGTATAAACATGCATAAATATACAATTTTTTTACTCCCGGTGAAGATGCAACTGACCCAGACTTAAGTCTTGAAGTATCGCATTGCGGATCAAGGGGAACTTCTTTCAAATCAGCAAGCTGTGCATGATTCAATTCTTATACTCACGTTTAACGCTGGCTCGGAAAGGCTAATGTATTTTAAAGAGAAGTTTTTACATGGGTTAGAGTTAAATCTTTTACTTCTATAGTCGCCGTTATTTACGAGATGGAAACCTGCCGATTAGAAAATTGTTTGAAGTTCTTACCCGTGGTTAAACCTGCGTTAACTGGCATAATCGCCGTGCACACATCTATAACACCACTGCGGCCCTGAACAATATTTAAAACAATTACATTGATTGATTGGTTCACAGCATACTGGATTTACATACCTGTTCAGAATTAGTCAGCAATTGCGAAAATTGGTATAAAGGAAAAAAATGACTGAACCCTAGGGATACAAAAAGTGCCTCCATGAGGGCGGATGTGATAACACCAGTCCGTAGACAATGTTCGAAAAAATGTTTTCCGTTTTTTATTAAATTTTAGCTAATTTGGAGGATAGGCAATTAATTTTTTTAATTTGATTTTTTTCCATTAATTTAATGCGAAACTTTCTTCAGTTTGTGTACATGTCCACACTTATGTTGCCTTCGCCAAGGGCATATGGGTCCACTTGCCAAATTTTGTTGTGGTCTGGATTTTAACCTAATCTGGTCTGGATTTTAGCCAATAAGTTTGATGGCAATGGTTTTTGGTCTTATGTAACGTACGAATTGGCCTTTCATGGCACAGCTCATGCCGAAAAAATATAAAAAAAAGCATGCCAAAAAGTTTGTTAAAACAAAGTGTAATTTATTTATTGTAAATTAAAAGATTTTTTCTTTTGTTTTTACAGGTCAGACTGGACTGGGTATAGTTTGACAATTTATCGTGAACAAATTCACACCACCGCAACATCTAACTTCTGCCAATGAGCTCTTAAACAGCTAAGTAATGATCCGCTGTTATTGCGTATAATTTTGTTTTCATCAAAATTGTCTTATGTGGGTTAATAAACCACCCGAAGAGATTCTTAAACTTCCATAACATCCACAAAGAAACAAAGTTTGTAGTGGTTTACTTTCGAATAACTAAAAAAGGAGTCCTGGTAAATCATAACCGTCAACAATGAGCGCCAGCCTACTATCACATCGAACGGGTAAGAACACCTTAAACTTGTTGGCTGGATATTTTCACCTTTTAGTTACAGGTCTAGGCGATCGAAGTATAACCAACTTGTCGTTCGCAATACTGGCTAACCGATAATCCCAGCTATGTCAAAGCTGTTTATATTGTTTACAAGCTACCACAAGCATTTGCATCTTAATTTACTATAACATCGACCTTTCTGTTGCCTGTAGTTACAGATCTAGGCAATTGAAGTGTAACCAACTTGTCGTTGGCAATAATGGCAAGCCGACAATCTCAGCTATGTCAAATTTTTACCAATGCCATATGTTTTTATTGTTTAAAAGCGACCACAAGCATTTGCATCCAATTTTATAAAACAAATGGTATTGGAACTAAAAATCAAACGCAAAAGTGCATTTTGTATTAAAAGATTTCAGAGAATTATCTTAATAATTTTTAACTATCTTTTTATCGTGATAGAAAGAAGGATCTATGACAATTGTGCGTAAAACAATATATCGGCCAAATGCTCGCCACTGCGACTCTGAGACATAATGGAGGTTCAATGTCGGTAATATGCCAAATTATCTCAACCTTAAGCTCTTGAATTGTTTTTGGCTACTTGAAGAAGACCAACGGTGTCAAATCAAATGATCGTGACGATCAATCAAAATCGCCCCGACGTGAGATAACTCAGCCATTAAATATCTCGCGCAAAAAAGCCATTGTTTCGTTAGCTGTGTGGCATGTAACACTATCCTGTTGGAACCACATATCGTCCAGGTCATTAACCTCAATTTCTGGCCACAGAAAGTCAAATAATCATCTCGCGATAGCGAACACCATTCACGGTTCCTGCTTGGCCGACCTTATTTTCGAAAAAGTACGGCCCGATGACAGAACGATGGCAGAAAGAACTTTGCGAGCTTGCTCAGGTGTTTTCACATTTCCTACAAACCCGTTTTGCCGAAATATGCGCAGAACTCTCCCGATTGTGGACAAATTTGTTCGATTAAAAAAAAAGGGCACGAAATGTATTTTGATTTGAACGCCTATTTTCGTTAAAGGCTTAAAAAATCTTAAAGTTCTGCTCAATTGTGTCTCTCTTCATGGTTGAATTTGTCAACCCCCCAAAAAAAGGAAATGACAAATTAAGTTGGACCAAAATCTTGACTTTAAGGTGTGACTCACAATTAACATTGTGCATTATGGTTGGACCACCCTTTATATGCCGGCGACTTTAGAGGTTTCTCCATAAAATGTTTCATCTAATCCAAGCCGTACGTATAACAATAATATGGTAATTAAATGACTTCTTATGTTTTTCGTTTTTCCTTAAAGGATGTTGAGGAAAATATGTATGCATCAAATTTTGCGTTTTGGAGCTGCTGGCTGCCATGATTGTGTGATTGTGTTACAAATCCGGATTGTTTTTATGACTGTATGTAATGTCTACTCTAAGTCAATAATCTGACTACGATTCAAAGTTAAGAATCCAACATTACCTACGAAGTAATTCTCGATATCAGTGGCAATGCTGGGAAGAGTAATCGAAAGTTGGACATTCTTGTATTGGAGTATGTAATGTCAATTCTACGTCAATAATCTGACTAAGATTCAAAGTTTAGAATCGAACATTACCCACGTAGTAATTCTCGATATCATTGGCAATGCTGGGAAAAGTAATCGAAAGTTGGACATTCTTGTATTGGAGTCATGTCAAGTCTTCGTCATTAACCAACATCACCCACGCAATTCCCGATATCGGTTGTAATGCTGGAAAGAGAAATTAAAATTCCAACCTTTAATATATATCACCCAAAGACTAAGTGGCGGCCAATACATAAATAAAATTATCTTTAAAAGGTAAAGTTCTTTCTGATCATAAAAACAGATTTCAACATTTAATTCTAATTTACAATCTAATCTATAAAATTTTTTTATTAAAATATTTTTATTAAATTTTTTATTATTTTGACAAACATTATAACCAAGCGCTAGTTCACAAAATTTGTATACGATCAATCCTTATTTAAAATTGTTTTGATAAAATCTTTCGTCCACCTTTAGAAATACCTACATTTCCATGGTCACTGCAACGATCCTTATTTCATTGTATACCTTTTTCTAAGACTAGAGCATTTTAAGAGTAAAATTGACGAAATATGTATTAATGATGATGAGGTTTTAGTTTCTTTTGACGTAATTTCTTTATTTCCAAGCATCCCAGTAAATTTCGCAATTAAGACAATTGAACAGAAATGGGACACTATAAGGGAATTTAGAAATATTACAAAGGACCTTTTTTAGAATTGGTGACATTTTGCATAAAGGAGACTAGGTATTTTAAATATGATGAAAAGATATACGAGCAGCGAAAAGGGATGTCAATGGGTTCTCCAGCATCCCCAGTAATTGCCGACATAGTTATGGAAGAGCTTCTAGACACCTTACTAGACAAGATGACATACAAACCAAAATTATTAACGAAATAAGTGAACGATCTCTTTGGAATTTTTAAGAAAAAAGAAATTAAGAACACTCTGGACGTACTCAACTCATTTAACAGACAAATACAGTTTACAATGGAGATGGAACAGGACGGAAAATTACCATATTTAGATTCAATAGTTTGTCGACAAGGTCAGTTACTAAAATAAGATTGGTACCAAAAACCTACAGTTTCTGGCAGACTTATTAACTTTAGTTCAAAGCATCCTAGACGAGTTATTATTAATACAGCGACTAACTTCATCAATAGAACTTTAGATATTAGCGACATAGAGTTTCACAAACATAATTTAGTAAAAATTAGAACCATTTTAAGGCAAAATGACTTCCCACACAAAACCATCACAGACCTACTAAACAAATGGAAATCAAAATCCAATTCCTCAGCTGTCATCGCAGAACCTGTAACAAAAATATATAAACCACCAACATATATACCGGGTTTTTCAGAAGGCTTAGCCATTCCAACATTTATAACAAAGACAAATATTTATTTATTTATTTTTATTTATTTTGTTTAACCACGCACTACAGGATGTAACATCCTATATATTCCAGTGCGGGCTTAGTGGATTGTAAGATTAACATTTTGGGAAATTTTAACAATATTACAATCAAATTACAATTACATAGTTTAAATTAGGTTGTACTAAAACTAATAATATACAAATTTACTATTTATAGAAATTAAGTAGCTCCTTTTTAAAAGTTGTTACATTGCTTATGACTTGAAGGCTTGACGGGAGATTGTTCCAGAGACGTGACTATACACAAAGAATTGTCGATCAGATGTTACACTCTTAATTCTCGGTTATAAAAGTTTCATTCCCCGATTGGATCGAGCGAATTTTAAGCGGTTAAAAAGATACTCAGGCTCTTTGTTATTAATGATTTTATGGAGAAGTAAAAGACATTTGACTTTGAGTAAATTCTCAAAACATATGTTAAATATTTGATATGAAAACTCAGAAATTCGGTCGTATCGCTATCTGTTAAGAATATATCGACTGTCTTCTGAGTCGCAATTGGCGAATATTTCTGACCCATAGAGAAGTGTTGGGATTAGATATGATTTGCTAACAACATTCTAATTTGAAACGGAGTAGAAGTTCGAA
The DNA here is from genome assembly GCA_963513945.1 of Hydrotaea diabolus. Classification (NCBI taxonomy): domain Eukaryota; kingdom Metazoa; phylum Arthropoda; class Insecta; order Diptera; family Muscidae; genus Hydrotaea; species Hydrotaea diabolus. The sequence goes on along the minus strand of OY740720.1, from coordinate 15,490,708 downwards.
CTGCCCATAAATTTCTCAGCATTCCTCGCACCTTACCGACAGATCCATTAATGTGATTTGTCCATGTAAGTTTTGAGTTAAAGGTTATTCCCAGATTTGATGATGTCTGAATACAATCTATCATAGTATTGTCAAGCATAACGTTGTAATGTATAGGAACAGCTCTTCTGCTTATAGCAATTAATTTTGTTTTGGAAGGATTGAGGCGCAATTTGTTATTATTAGCCCATTTATAAATTAAATCTAAATCTTTGTCTATGAGCGAAATGCGTGAATGAACATCTGTTGCTTTAGCGCAAGTGTAGAGCTGCACATCGTCGGCATACATTTGCATATTACATGTTTCCGGGACACCAGGGAGGTCGTTTATGTAGATTGAAAAGAGAAGTGGGCCGAGAATGGATCCTTGGGGGACGCCCCGAGAGACACTTAGAGCATTCGAGCGTAGATTACCAACAATAACAGATAAGATAAGATAAGTACGAGGACAAAAGATTTCAAGCAGTGTTGGAAAAAAAGAAAAGATTTTTCAGTTTGGAGGTAAGTATGTTGTGGTCCACAGTGTCGAAGGCTTTGCTGTGATCTAACAGGACCAGAAGAGAAACCATTTTATCATCTAGATTAAGCCTTAAATCTTTAACTACTTCGATGAGAGCAGTAATGCAGCTTCTTTTCTGAAACCAGATTGTTTCTCAGACAGTAATTTGTGTTGATCCAGGAAAGTTCTAATTTGTTCAGTTATGATGTGTTCCAGGGCCTTGGAAAGCGAAGATAGTATAGCAATAGGACGATATTCATTGTTTCGGAAGAGGAATTATTTTAGCCATTTTCCATGCGTGGGGGAAAATAGACTTAGTGAGGACAGTATTAAACAAAAAAGTGATGTAGGGCAGCAACTTAGGAAGAATAATTTTTAAAAATTTTGGATTGAGACCATCCGTGCCTACTGCATTTGATTTTATTCTAATAATGCTCTGAAGGACTTCACTAAAGACACACAGTACAGTAAACAGTTTATTTAGCAGGACAACATCTCGATTAAATGACGAAGATAAATCAGACGTTGTATACCAAATAAAGTGCAATGGTGACAAGTCCGACATATGCCAAAAGGTATATGTCGGCACTACTAAAACTAAACTGAAGACAAGAATTTCGTCCCACAAATCCGACCTAAAAGCCGTAAATAGGCCCATAGAACTAAAGACCGCACTTGCGGCCCACTGTACGTTGACTGGACATAAGCCTGACTTTACCGACGTAAAAATTGTAGCGCAAGAGAGAAATTATAGAAGAAGATACACTCTCGAAATGCTTAACATTATTGACGTACCTAATGAGAGGAGAATTAATTACAAAACGGACACAGATGGGATCGCACCCATATATAGAAATGTGGTGCATAAGCACAGACGCAAGCTGAAGAGTAACACAAAAATCAGTTGACAACGATAATCATACTGACGACATTGTTTTGTTAATGTAATTATTTTTCAAATATTGTGTTAATGTTTTGTTTATTAAATGTAATCATGTTTTGTATTTTGTTAGTGACAACCCCTGAAGATGATTGACGAAGTCAATCGAAATGTTGGGATAAATAAAAATTAAACAACACATAGAACAACGAGTTTAAATAAAAGACCTCAAGCCGAAAAATAATTTTATAAAATAACTAGAGAATTTTGTAAAAAACTTATTATCGCCGCACCACTAGGATTATTTCCCTTTGCACCACTTCAATCCACTGTGCAGCCCATGTTTCTGCATATATTTGTGAGCGCGTGTTGTTTTCTTTTTAGGTGTAATTGCAATTAGAAGTTAAAGAATTTCGTTTTCCCGGGAAACTTCAACTTTGCACAGCATTTTCGTAATTATTATGAATTTTTTTTCTTAAAATAACTTTTGCGCCCGGATATGATTGATCCCACTTTCAAACATGCAAAAGTTTGTGGTAGATAAACGGCAAGGGACTTCAGAGACGACATTTATTTATAACAAATTGCTCCCCACATCCCAGTGGCTGTTGCTCTTTATAGAAATCGAAAAATCAGCCAAATCCTGAAAACGGCTTAAATAGCACTTCTCCACTTTTAAGTTCCCTAGCTCGAGTACGAGTATGTGTGTGTGCCTATATACAATACACATATACGTATGTATATAGTAAGCATATACATGGAATATGCTGGGTAATTGTGCTATACATCGAATATAACAACGTCGTTCGTACGTACCAACTTTTATTTGCCATCAACAAAAGTTGTCAATGGGTTGTTGGTTGCATGGATGGTATTGTGCGATTTCAACGCAAGTGCGATTTGTTAGTATTTGTGTCAAACTAACACTAAAACTTAAATATGTACCAAACAACGAACGAACGATGTGTGAGCCAGACTGGCGGAATATGGAATGTTTGAAAATTGAGTTTAATACACAGACAAAAATGGAACTCACTTCCACACAAAAAAAAACAAGTTTAAACACCAAGGGACTTTGCAAGGACTTCTACAAGCTCCATATAACCTTCCGCGAGCCTTTAAAAGGTGCGTATTATTTAGAATATGTTTTGTTTTTTGTTAAAGATCATGTGTGACTGATAACAAGCTACCTTTTAACTTTTCTTATTTCTATTAATTCCAGGTACTAATAGGGAACTTCTATGAAATCAGTAAACAGTGCACGATATAATTCTTATACTTATATAACGACCGGCCCTACTGTTTAATGTCGGCACCGCCGAACGTCTAATGCAGCTTAAAGATAAGTTTACACTGGGAATGAAGGGTAAAAACATTCATTGCTTTCGTTTTTGCAGGTTATATTTTTTATGGATATTTAATGGCTACATAGGATGTATAGCAACACGTCAAAATTGTTGAATTTTGTTATTCTTCTGGCAAGTCTCTTATCTCAACTCAACGAAATTTCATCGTCATTTTAATGTCAAAATACCACCCAGTAACAACAGATTAGGAACTTAGTCTCCCTTTATGAGGAATAGGGATCCGAGGGTATTACATCAGCGTAAATTACACCGCTCCAGATATAGAGCTGTACAACGTATGCATCCCGCCGGTTGGTAGCTTTGCCCCGCGTTATCTGACAGACATTAGCAATTTGCTACAAGGCAATAACCGCTTGGTCCTAAGAGACTTTAATGCTCACCACGAACTGTGGCATTCTCTCCTAGACAACGACCAGAGGGGCATAGCTTTGGCAGAGCAAATTGATAGCTCTACGTTCTGCACAGTGAATGAGGACGACCCCACGCGGAATATGGGCGATTGCCATAGCTCGCCAGACAGCACTTTGGCATCGCCTGGCCTGAGCAAACCGTCATCTCACAAGGATCGGACCACCTTCCCATAATTCTCTCCATAAATAGACCACCCGATTTCATAACCTCTGAACGCCTTACGTTTCTCAATCAAAAAAAGGCTGATTGGGAGGCCTCCAGAGAATCCACCAACCGCAGCTTTAATAATCTAGCTATTCCTTCGGACATTCGGGTAGCCGAGAAAAAGTTGCGGGCCATCATTAACGCAGCAGCCGCTCGCCATATCCCTACTGGTCGAATACCCGAAGTACGACCAAACTTCCCAGCAGAGGCAGCGGGACTCGCAGACGAGCGTAATGGCATTCGTCGCTCCAACCCGACTGACCCTAGAATTAGGGATCTCAACTCTGAGATCAGTAGGTTGGTCAACGAATATAAGCGGAACAAATGGCTAGACCACTTAAAGCAGTGCAACTTGAGTTCCGGAATTGGTAAGTTGTGGACAACTGTCAAATCACTCTCTAACCCTGTAAGGAAGGATGATCGGACAGCTGTCACGTTCGGTGATAGAACAGTGACAGATCCGAAGCGGTGCGCGTGTTATTTTAACCGGCTTTTTATTGAGCACCCAGAGAGTGATAAGGCGAAAAGGAGAGTATTGCGTCGTATCCGCGCTCTCCGAGTCGAAGAGGCACCACCACAATTTACCGTTGGCGAAGTTGCCCATGTCATCTGCAGCACAAAATCATCAAAGGCGCTGGGTCCGGACGGAATCTCAATGCTGATGTTAAAGCACTTGGATACCCCGGGAGTAGAGTACATGACCAAAGTGCTCAATCTGTCGCTAGCCACTCACGAAGTTCCCGATGCCTGGAAAATAGGCAGAGTAGTCTCGCTACTGAAGCCAGGCAAAGACGCAAGTAAAGGAGATTCGTACAGGCCGATCTCCTCGCTTTCTCCAGTAGCAAAGACGCTTGAAGCACTGCTCCTCCCCAGCCTGATTGAACACTTTCCTAGTGCTGATCATCAGCATGGATTCCGCAAGCAGCACAGCACAACTGCTTTACACGCCATCACCACACGTCCACAAGTCGCGGCCTTAGCCAGAACAAGCCTAACGACAGGACGGTCCTCGTGGCTCTTGACCTTACAAAAGCCTTCGACACGGTCAATCATGCCACTCTGTTCGAGGACATTGAAGAAACGTCCCTTCCGCCCAGTTTGAAACGTTGGGTCGTAAACTATACCTGTGGGCGCCAGTCATATGTAGAATTTAGAGACAGAAAGTCGAAGTCCCGTAGAGTTAAACAAGGAGTTCCCCATGGTGGAGTTTTATCCCCGGCTCTGTTTAACCTCTACCTCTCTAAACTTCCTGCACCACCAGACGGCGTTGAAATTGTGTCGTACGCTGACGATTGCACAATTCTGGCGTCAGGACCTAAAGTGCATGACATTTGCGAGAAAATCAACTGTTACCTCACTGACTTAGCACGTTTCTTCACTGCGAGGAATATGAAAAAATCCGCCTCCAAATCATCAGCCACACTGTTTACTGCATGGACCGCAGAGGTGCGGTTCTCACTCAATGTGAAAGTCGATGACGTCAACATCCCGACCATCAACTACCCCAAAATCCTTGGGGTCACATTGGACAGCCTTTTTAGATCCTCTGCACATACTACAGCTATCTGCGATATACTCAAAAGTAGGAACAAGGTCCTCAAGTCACTTGCCGGCAGTACTTGTGGAGCCGACAAAGAAACCTTGTTGACCTCTTACAAAGCGTTAGGTCGGTCTGTAGCAAACTACGCAGCACCTGTATGGTCGGCGAACGTGAGTACGACGCAGTGAAAGAAAATTCAGACTTGCCAGAATGCCGCCCTTAGAACATCAACAGGGTGTCTTCTTATGTCTTCTGAGGACCATCTACATGAGGAGACGAAGGTCCTTACCGTGCGCTGACACAATTTCCCGTTGTCTAAGCAATACCTGCTAGGGTGTTTTCGCAGCAGTCATCCTAACCACCATCTCTTGAACAGGATGCCTCCACCCAGACAGATCAGGTACGATCTTCATGATCTAGAGAGAGAGGTCCAGCGGTATAAGAGAGAACCTTTAGATCATCGAAACTATCAGACAGGTTTGAACAACATTCACGCCGATGATGTCGCAGCAGCAGTATCCAGCTACCGTGTGAATGTAGTGCTAGGGGAACATCCCCCGGAGATTTCACCTGAGGAGAAGGTACTACCTCGGCAGACGCGCGTGGTTCTGGCGCAGCTGAGATCTGGATGGTGCAGCCGCCTCAATTCTTACTGGGCACGAATTGATGCTAACGTTCCGGACATCTGTCCCGCCTGCCATCAGGGACCACATGATGTACTGCACCTCTTCAATTGTCCGGCCAAGCCCACTCAGCTGACCCCCAGGTCTCTGTGGACGCATCCAAGACTTCAAAATAAATATATTGCTGTTACAACAACAACAACACCCCTCCAGATATACTGTTTGGTGCGGTGTTATAATTGATAACGTTTTCGGTCCATATTTTTTTGAAAATGAGGAGGATCAACCAGAATCCTTTAACGGGCGGACTCTGTATAGGACTATGCTTGCAATTTTTTGGCGAACGCAAGTTGACAATAATCCGATCATATGGTTTCAGCAATATGGAGACACTGCGCATACAGCAAGAGCCACAATGGAACTTCTTCGTAACCTTTTTAGTGTACCTTTAATTCTTCTATGGGCCACCCAATACATTGCTGATAGGTTTATGACTTACTCGTAAAGTCGCCTTTATTTGCGAGCTGGAAATCTCCGCCACTCAAATAGTTTTTGGATTTACCTATCTGAATTTGAACCTGAGTTAAATTGCGTTAACGTCGCGCACAATTACCATTACCGGCAGCCCACCAAGCTGCCATCTTATTTTTACTCGGTGATGTGCCAATTTGCCATGGCAAGATCTACACCGCGAAAAAAGACGTCTATAAGGAGTGCAGCATTAGCTCATTATAAAGCGTGGTCCAACTTAAACGCACGATGTTAATTGTAAATGAAACAAAAAGTATCCAGAGAATTATCCGATTATTATGATAGAAGGAGCTATGCCAATTATGAGTAAAACAAAATATCGGCAAAGGCCCGCCACGGCTTCGGTTGCTCACCTCTATGCGATGGCCCATATTTTCAATGACTCTGAGACATAAAGGAAGTTGTGCCGAATTCTATCATCCTTTAGCACTTCTTGTAAATATCTCCAAAAAATTAAGTCCAACGGTGTCAAATCATATGATGTTGTTGTTGTTGTAGCGGCACACGTAGTGCCAAGTGACAGCCCTTGGCCGATATTTCTGCATCAGGTCATCCGGTATATAGAACCGGCTGCCGTGGGATTGGTCAAATCACATGATAGTGGCGGCTAATGAACATTGCCATGACGTGAGATAACACGGTCATTGAATTTCTCGCGCAAAAGAGTCATTGTTTCGGTGGCTGTAGGGCAAGTAGCAGCATCCTGTTGGAACCACATATTGTCCAGCTCCATATCCTTAATTTCTGGCCACACAAAGTCCGTCATCCTCTCGCAATAGCGAACACCAACCACGGTTACAGCTTGACCGATCTCATTTTCGAAGAAGTGCAGCCCGATGACGCCGCCAGCCCATAAACCGCGCCAGACAGTCATTCTCTGTGAATGCATCGGCTTTTCAACAATCACTCGTAAATTCATATTTGCCCAAATGCGGCGATTCTGCTTTTCATCGAATCCACTGAGGTGAAAGTGTGCCTCGTCGCTGAAGATAATTTTCTTTGTAAAGTCGCCATTCACTTTGGCTGTTGAACCAAACAATTGGCGTATTGACGAAGTTTGTGCTCTTGAGTCAATTGAACCTTGTTAGTGTGTAAATTCAAATCGTTATAAAAAATTATCATCAGCGATGTTCGTGAGATGTTTAATTGTTGGCCACGACGACGAGTTGAGGTTGACGGCTCTACTGCCACACTATTAGGAACAACATCAATGTTTTCCTCAGAACGAACTGTCAAGCATGCAAAGGTGTTCTCGCGATTCCTACAAACCCGGTTTGTTGAATTTGCGCACAATTCTCCCGATTGTAGACACTTTTTGTCGATACTCTGACAAAAAAAATCAGGAAGTGCACGAAATGCAATTGGATTTGAACGGCAATTTTCGTAAGAGGCTTCAGCAATCTTATGACGCTGCTCAGTTGTGTATCTCTCCATGGTTGAATTTGTCAAACACTGAAGCAATGAAATGTCGAATTAAGTTGACTTTAAGGTGTGTCAAGTGCATTATTATTGGACCACCCCTGATTAATTTCTGCTTAAAATTCGGACAGGAGTTCCTGGATCCTGGGGTCATAATAAAATGCCATGTAACTGAAACCAACTACACATATATATGGACATGAATAAACTAAAATCTGCAGTCGATACCGCAACGGAGGCTATACCTGGTAAAAACAATATCCAGTAAACAATATTGTGCAATGCTGTAAAGAGCGCATTCGACATGGCCGATTGAGGTAAAATATAAAGCGCTCTAGCTGGAATGGAGGCACCGAGATCTATTTCGGATCTGATGACGAAGGCGAAGCTATATATGCCGAGACAGCAAGGTTTACTCTTTGTCCACTTCTGTGCAATATCTTGTTCTACAAGGTTTTGAGACTGCCACTCCAGCAAGGTACAAAAATAATAGGCATTGCTGACGAAACTGCCATTGTTACCGTCGCGAAGCATATCCATTAATAAAAAGAAAAGGCAAACGATGCTATACAACAAGTGCTTATGGGGTTAGTAAATGCTGGACTAGACTTGGCTGACCACAAAACAGAGATGATGCTGATTAGTAGCAGGAAATGCTTATAGGTTATGTTACCTAACAGGCTCAACTTTAAAGAGTATATAAATTAAGCGAGCGAAATTCAGCTCAAATTCAATCCGTACTAGCCAGGACGTTGGTCAATATCGGAGGCCCCAAACCAGCTAGAAAGAAACTACAAACGACAGTCGTTTACTCCGTGATTCTTTATGCAGCTCTATCTTGGCAGACGTCATGAATAGATTGAGGGCGATGCGAACAATAAATGGACTCGGAACCGAAGCAGCTTTTGTTGTAGCAGAAATGATGCCGATCGACATTTTGGTAGATTAAATGAGGCGCACCTACGAAAGAAGACCGGAAGAAAAAAGAGAAGCATCTAATGTCATGTGACAAGCAAAGTGTGACAGCAGCACAAAAAGCAGGTAGACGCACCTGTTAATCCTTACTTTCTCCAAGTAGACTAATAGGTCCCAAAGGGACGTAAACTTCTATTTAACGCAATTTATTACAGGTTATGGTTGCTTTAGAAAATTTCTGTACAGCTCGCCTATATGGCCGAACTGTGTGGAGGAGAAGAAAACTGCAGAAGCCGTTGCATTTAACTGCCCCAGATGCAGTGCTTCGCTTATGGAAATCTTGCGATCTCAGTACATCAGTGTTGAACACTAGGTAATGGTCGAAATGTACACAGCCAAAGTGCCAATGGAACTACAAAGGACGGAACTCATTTTAAACGTGGAATCAAGATCCGATGATGTGACGATGGCGTAAATGCTTACCAGCCCCTGCGAAGTAGTACTTTACGACAGTCCCGCGGGGAAGAGCTGTGGTTAAGTAAGTAGGCGTGCCATGCTGGTGATGCAAGGTACTTAAGGATGGTCCCTTAGTACCATGGGTTGGCACGATGTTAATTGTAAGTCACACCTTAACGTCAAGTTTTTTTTACACTTATTTTTTTTATTTTTATATACGCTTTATTTAAATTATTGAATCTACTCCAAAGGAGCCTAACAATAAGTATACGAATCATAAGTATAATTCAATAACGAATCCCAGTATGGATTTCTGGTAATGTGGATCTCTGCTAATTGGCTGGAATTTAAATTAATTTGGTCAAAATAGTATATAAATGGTATGGATCACATGTCTGAGAGTTTTAAACCTGGTTTGGCTTAAACCTCGTGATAAAGGGCCAGAGCACCCTTACAGTCATATACAGAGTGTTCGCGATATTATGTAGAGTGAAGAACTCTAGTTATGTATGTATAACGGATAACTCTAGAATAGCAGAGTGGACGACGTAATTTAGGTTTTGTAGGTTTTTCGTGTTGACTGTTTTAAGGATCACGTATGAGAGCATTTAAGCCACGTGACGTAGAATAAAGGATTCTACACAGTCTTTTTTGGGTGTTCGTCCGCGATTGATATTGACTGTTTTAAAGATCACGTATAAGAGCATTTAAGCCACGTGACGTAGAAAAAAGAATTCCACACAGTCTTTCGGGCGCGTGTGTTCGCGATTACTGTTACGGATGAAGTACAAGTGTAGATTAGAAAACACGGCGTTCGTTTCTCCGAAGTCTTAAAGAGCTTGGACTGCACAATAATTGTCTAGCAAGTGTGTTATCATGACGTTCGAGCTTCTCTTTGTGCTTCGTATTGATTTTTTGAATTGCCTCTTTAACAAGAGGTATTTTTAAGTCTCGGTGGATGTTATCATTCCTCATATACCAAGGGGCACCAGTATATGCCAAGGGGCTCGAGCTTGCTTTTCCCCATAGCTGGGCACCGTATAACCAGATAGGTTTGATTGCACTGTTGTATAGCAGGACCCTATATTCAAGGCTTAGTTTTGAGTTCGCGTTTAGGAGCCAGTGATGTTGATGGACCTTAAGTTCCAGTTGAGTTTTCTTGGTTTCGATATGACTTCTCCAGGTGAGCCGGCGATGCAGGTGGATTCCAAGGTATGTGACATGATCAGATTGAGAAAAAGGGATATTGTTTAGTTTCAATGTCGGACAAGTGCTAAAATTCAGTTTGAAAGTTACCTGTGTGCATTTAGCCTCATTGACTTTTATTCTCCAATCAGAGAGCCAAGATTCTACTCGTCTCTGAGATGTACGAGGGCGGTTCGGAAACTTCTTAGCCTAGCACAAAAAGCGCGGTATAAACAAAAAAAGTTAAGTGTTTTGGAAACTCCCATCTCTGCTATGAACACATGTTAAATTTTGTTTCGATCTGACAACTTCTTCATATAGAAACAGGCGTTCACAAAAGACGCATCCGCGATTTTTTTACAATGGAAAAATTAGAAATGCGTGGTGTCATTAAATATTTACATAAAAAAGGTTTATCGGGACAAGAAATTCATACTGGTATGGTGAATGTGTTAGGTGAAAGTGCTCCTTCAGATGCAACAGTAAATAATTGGGTTGCTGAATTTAAACGTGGTCGTACAAGCATTGAAGATGAACCACGTAGTGGACGTCCAAAAACAGCAAAAACAACAGAAATTGTAGCCAAAGTGCATGATATGGTATTAAATGATCGACGAATAAAAGTGCGTGAAATAGCTAATATCATGGGCATCTCAAATGATCGAGTCCATTTAATTTTGCATGAAGAACTACAGATGGAAAAGCTTTCTGCAAGATGGGTGCCGGACTTGTTAACAGTCGACCAAAAACGCATAAGAGTGAACATTTCTCAAGCTTGTTCCGATCGTTTTCAGCGAACTAAAATGGATTTTAAGCGTCGTTTTATAACTGTTGATGAGACATGGATCCACCACTATACTCCAGAGACAAAAGAACAATCCAAACAATGGACTGAAGCTGGAGGAAGTGCCCCAAAGAAGGCAAAAACAATTCAATCGGCTGGTAAGGTTATGGCAACGCTTTTTTGGGACTTCAAAGGTATTTTATTGATTGACTATCTGCAAAAGGGTAAAACAATAAATTCAGAGTACTATTGCAACCTTTTAGATCAATTAAATGTACAAATTCGAGAAAAACGTCCTGGCTTGCAACACAAAAAAATAATTTTTCATCAAGACAACGCACCAGCGCACAAGAGTGTTTTAACAATGGCTAAAATCAACAAATTAAAGTACGAGTTGCTTGACCACCCACCTTATTCTCCTAATTTTGCTCCCAGTGACTTTTACCTGTTCCCAAATCTAAAAAAATTCCTTGCTGGCAAGCGTTTTACCTCAAATGAAGATGCAATTATAAAGGGTGTTTTTTATTGAGGTATAGAACTTCGAATTGAAATAAAACACAAGAAAATCGTTTTAATGTCCATCAATTTGGCTTTATTGGAAGGATAATTTTATGCCATTAATGTTTAAATATGATTTCGGGCATGTGGCCGCCGCGGCTGGCTCGAATAAAGCCAATTCTACAGGTCCAATTTTCAACCACTTTTTCGAGCATATGGGGCCGTATGTTGGCAATAACGCCACGAATGTTGGCTTCCAAGTCCAAGTTCCAGAAGTACGTTTCTGGTTTGTTGGCGTAGACGAGCGACTTCACATATCCCCAAAGAAAATAATCCAATGGTGTCAAATCACACGATCTTGGTGGCCAATTGACAGGTCCATTCCGCGAAATTATGCGCTCATCGAATGTTTCCTTCAATAATTCGATTGTGACGTGCGCTGTGTGGCATGTAGCGCCGTCTTGTTGGAACCACAGCTCATCCACATTCATGCCATCCAATTCGGGAACAAAATAGTCGTTTATCATGGCTCTATACCGGTCTCCATTAACGGTAACTGACTCTCCAGCATTATTTCGGAAGAAGTATGGCCCAATGACTCCACCAGCCCATAGAGCACACCAAACAGTCAGTTTTTGTGGATGTAATGGCGTCTCAAGGGTCTCATGTGGATTCTCTTCACTCCAAATGCGGCAATTTTGCTTGTTGACGTAGCCATTCAACCAAAAATGAGCCTCATCACTAAACAAAATTTTGTGATGAAAATCAGCATCGAGATGAATCTCATTTTCGGCCCATTTTGCAAGCGTTGTTCTTTTGTCAACCTGTTCATGATGAAATGGCAAACCAAACTAAATATTAATCACTTGACAGCTGACAAAATGGCCGCCAGTTAAAAAAGTGATGCCAACTTAAAGTTCTATACCCCAATAAAAAACACCCTTTAGTTGTAAACCACTATTTTGAAGACCTTGAGGAAAACTATTTTAATCAAGGGATAGAATTGCTAGATAAGCGTTGAACTAAGTGTATTGAAGTTTCAGGAGATTATATTGAAAAATAAAAATATTTTTAAAAAACTAACTATTCTCTTTCATTGATAGGCTAAGAACTTTCGGAACCGCCCTCGTACACCTAGATTCATAGATGCAATATCCTGATTTTTATGTGCGGCCATTACGTATCGTCGGCAACAGTGGATGTTAGCACGTTTGGGCTGGTAGGGATATCTGCGGTAAACAGAAGATAAAGGACTTAATTTGACATTTCTTTGTTTTAGTGTTTGACAAATTCAACCATGAGCAGCGCGTTAAGGTTTTCGAAGTGTTTTACGAAAATAGGCGTTCAAATCAAATGCATTTCGTGCACTTCGTGAAGAGGCACACTTTCAGGAGAGATTGTAGGAAAGCCGATGCATCCACAAAGAGGGACTGATTGGTGCAGTTTTTTTTACTGGCGGCGTGATCAAGCCGTACGTCTTTAAATGAAGTCGACCAAGTAGATACCGTGAATGGTGTTCGCTATCGCGAGATGATAATTGGGAATATGGACCTGGACGATATGTGGTACTTACAGGATTGTGCCACTTGCCACACATCCAACGAAACAACGACTCTTTTGCGCCATACTACTGGGTAGAGTAAGGCTTTTTAAATATTTCTATGTGCGTATCTCCATTTCAGTTATTTTTTTAGTATTTGCATATATCATGTTCACCATACAGGACACAAATGTTGTTTCGAGTAAAATGAGAGATAACAAATTTCAATTAGTTTATTGTCTGGATGAATATTTATTAATTTCACTCCATCTGCACCAAACCGATGTGGAAGCGGAACGGAATTTTGATAAAATTGGTTAACATCTAACAAAATATTGCTAGGAAATCTCAGATGGATAGCAAAACCGAAACGATTTCGCCTTCAAATCTGCATCATGATTCTATGCTTTTTCTGTCGGTGTATCTCAGAATTGGCGAATATTCATATGGCAAACGTAAATAACAAATATGGCTTCGGTACATAACGTTCGCACACGGAATGTCAACTACAGCGAACCGATATGATTATTTCCAATACTTCACCATGATTTTTTCTCTTTTTTTAGATTTTGCAAATGTTACATCAAAGTAGGAGTAACAGCACGTATGGGACAAGTTATGGTGCATGGGTACCCTAGAACTATAAAACGAATAAAAAAAATAGAAAATCTATCGAAAAATGAAAAAGGAACACACATGGAATTCCTGGCTTTGAAATGCGACTACGTGAAATACAATTCGCCTTTAAATGCATTATTATAATTGTATTGAAGTATGCAAAAATCAAAACGATTTTATGTTTTTTTTTCGCAGGAACTTTAAATCAAACTGACCGGAGAAAAACAGATACCAGAGCGGTAGTCTTACAGCAATAGAGGCAGGAAATAGACAGTACCAGTTTAATGACCTGTATCATGCAGTTATGGAAACGACTAGGATGGCTTTGATCGAAATGAGTATTATACGGCATAAGTTTGATTTCCTTATTTTATAATCTTTTTTAATTTTATTTTACAGAAATGTGTGCCCAGAAGTATATTCCTTACCTTTATAAACCAGTGAAAGTTTGCTCCAAAAACCCACCGATGAAAATCAAAACATCAGAATCATTTACTTTCTCTTCTCGTTGGCAATGTTGGCATCTTCAACAAGTTTGTCATTGGATATTGTCATAATTTGTCCAAGGAAGAAAATATTTCTCATGCAAAAATGGTTAAAATGGCGGGAAATGTTTCATATGACTACGTGCAAAAGTGAGCCGATGAACAAACCAGGAATATTGTGTCGGTTTTTTTATTGAAAAACTTACGCAAATATGCGTGATGCGTACGTGTCTAAAGGAAATGAACTTAAGCATGACCTTAGTGCGTGCCTTTATATCTACGAGTACGTTACGCAAACACGCGGCCTAAGATTACAAAAAATAAACAACTACTAACACAACTACCGATCCCACGACAGCCGGTTCTACGCACCGGATGACCCGAAGCACCAATTCTTCGGCCAAGGGCTGTCATCCCGGTACGGTTTGCCGCTACAACAACAAAAAATAAATTTATGTATATAAGTATGTATGATTATATTAAATTTTTATATTTTGCAAAAATGTAATACGAGGGCGACCGCAAAACTAACTGGCCTGGCACATTTTCTGTTTTACCAGCAACTTTTGTTTTTTTTTTTAAAGCAATCTTTTATAAGCCATCTGTCAAAATTTCCGAAATATTTAATGACTATTTTCTTTGTTATAGGTGATTGAAGTAAATAAGTTTTATAATTTTTGAAAAATGGAAAATAAAGAGTTTCGTGCGGTAATTAAACACTTTTATATGAAATATTATACGCCACAATTAATCAAAGGCGAATTGGATTCTGTTCATGGTGATAATGCACCGTCATACTCCACCGTGAAATCCTGGGTTCAACACTTTAAAATGGGTCGTTCAAGTACGGAAGATGAACAACGCTCTGGAAGACCGAAAACTGCTACTACTATTGAAAACATTAGAAAAATATTTAATGAAGTGACTAAAGATAGACGAATAAAGCGCAGAGAACTTGCTGTTATTGTTAAAATACACGAAAAACAAGTTTGGAGTATTTTACATGATGAACTCCACATGAAAAATCCATCCGCAAGATGGGTGCCGCGTTTGTTGACTCTGCCGCAAAAAATCGTCCGTTGGACCAATTCCGAAGAGCTTTTAGCGATTTATCAGCGTAATCCAATAGAGTTCTTGCGCCGATTCATAACTGTTGATGAAACATGGATCCATCACTACATCCCAGAGTGCAAAGAACAGTCAAAACAATAGATAGAAGCTGGTAAAAGTGGTCCAAAGAAGGCGAAAACTGTTAAGTCAGCATGAAAAGTAATGGCCACAGTATTTTGGGATGCAAGGGGTATAATATTTATTGATTATCTTGAGAAAGGAAAAACTATAAATAGTGAATATTATTGTGCATTATTGGATCGGTTGAGTGAAGAAATCAAGATAAAACGACCGCATTTAGAAAAAAAGTTCTTTTTCATCAAGATAATGCTCCTTCACACACTGCATTTTTAACAAAAACTGGCCGAAGTACGATTTGAAATTGCTCCGCATCCACCATATAGTCCAGATTTAGCTCCTTCAGATTATTTCTTGTTTCCAAATTTAAAAAAAAAATTCTCGGTGGCAAAATTTTTTTTTTGCTGAAACTGAGGCATATTTTGAAGGTCTTGAAAAATCTTATTTTTCGGATGGAATTAAAAAACTTGAAAAACGTTTGATGAAGTGTATTGAGATGGAAGGAGATTATGTTGAAAAATAAATAATAATAATTCCAAAAAACGGTTCCACAACATCCCGTTAAGAAACAAGCATTTATTTTTGTCTTCAATCAGGAGGCTAGGGACGATATAATATAGGGTGATCCATCTAGAGGTATTTTTTCAGAAAAGAAATATAAAAATTCAAATCAAGTGTGGAATCTTTATTGGTAATTTGAAAGGACATTTTATGGCATTCAGTTTTATGAAAATAGTTACCTTCGAATGTTGGCAACTGTATTATGAAAATGAGCGTTCGGTAAGAAACGGGAAGATCCGCTGTTTACGACCAAAATTTTGTTCAGTGATGAGGCCCATTTCTGGCTCAACCGCAAACTCAATAAACAATATTGCCGCATTTAGGCTGAAGAGCAACAAGAAGAGGTTCAAGAGGTGCCATTATACCCAGAGAAAACCACGTTTTGCTGCGGTTTAAAAGCTGGTGGAATCATCGATGCACATTTAAAAATGATTATGGCCGGAAAGTAACCGTAAATGGTGCTCGCTAACTCGCCATGATATCGATTTTTATGATACCTGAAATTGAAGCCCTTAATCTTGATGACACTTGGTTTCAACAGGACGGTGCCAGTTGCCATACAGCTGCTCAAACAATGGATCTTTTGAGAGGTCATTTCGAAAAGCAGCTAATTTCACGTTTTGAATAGGTGAGTTGGTCGCTTAGATCGAGTGATATCACACCTTTAGACATTTTTCTTTGGGGTTACGTAAAATCCAAAGTCTATGCTGACAAACCAGCTACGATTCAGGTTTTGCAAGCCAACATTACGCGTGTCATTAAAGCCATACCGGTCGAAATGCTCGAACGAGTCATCCAAAATTGGACCCTCAGAATGGAAACCCTGAGGCGTAGTTGCGGCCAACATTTGTAGGAAATTATATTCAAAAGTTAAATGCCATAAAATGTCCTTTCAAATTATCTAAAAAGATTCCAGACTTAATTTGAACTTTTATATTTTTTTTTGTTCTGAGAAAATACCTCTAGATGGATCTCCCTATATTTACCTTCACTGACCTGGACCTACTTATTGTTGTTGTTTGTTTTGCAAGACCTGTTCGTCCATAGGAATCTGCTTCGATTTTCAGGTGAAGAAAACGAGCTATTTGAACTTTATGCATCCATAGAGACCTTAGGGTCAGCTGAGTGGGCTTGCCCGGACAATTGAAGAGGTGGTCCCTAATGGCAGGGGCGGCATTCTGGCAAGTCTGAATTTTCTTTCACTGCATCGTACTTAAAAGTTCGCCCATCACACCGACGCCTCGTAGTTCGCTAAAGACCGACCCATCCTTTTGTAAGAGGTCAACAATGTTGCTTTGTCGGCTACCCAAGTACTGCCGGTAAGTGACTTGAGGACCTTGTTCCCACTTTTGAGCTTATCGCAGATAGCTGTGGCATGTGCAGCAAAAGGCTAACTTATGTGACCCAATGATTTTGAGGTAGTTGGTTGTCGGAATGTTGACGTCATCGACCTTCAAATTAAGTGACAACCGCACCTCTGGGGTCCATGCGGTAGAAAATATGCGGCTTATCATTTGGAGACTGATTTTATTTTGTTTAGCGGCAACTGTGTGCCGGGGTGACAGCCCTTAGCCGAAGAGTTGCTCTTCGGGTCAATCCGGTTCATAGAACCGGCTGTCGTGGGATTGGCTGACTGATTTTTTATATTCCTCGGAGTAAGAAACGTGCTAAGTCAGTAAGGTAACAGTTGATTTTCTCGCATATGTCACCCACTTTAGGACCTGACGCCAGAAGTGTGCACTCAGTGCTTTAGCAGTCTTTGCTACTGCCAAACACAAGGAGATCGACCTGTAGGATTCTCTTTGGCTTGCGTCTTTGCCTGGCTTTAGTAGCGGAACTACTCTGTCCATTTTTCAGGCATCGGGTACTAAGTGAGTGGCTAACGATAGATTAAGCACTTTGGTCATGTACTCTTCTCCCGGAGTAGCCTAGTGCATCAGCATTAAGATTCCGTCCGGACCCAGCGCTTTTGATGACTTTACGCTGTGGATGACATGGACAACTTCGCCAAGGGTAAATTCTGGTGGTGTGCAATACCTCTCTTTTCGTCTTATCGCTCTGCGGGTGCTCAATAAAAGTCAGTTCAAATAAGTAATAAGGATTTGTCACTGTTTGGCCAAGGAACGTAACGGCTGTCTGATCATCCTTTCTTCTTAGAGAGTGACTTGACCTTTGCCCACAAATTACCAATTCCGGAACTTAAGTTGCACTGCATTAAATGATCTAGCCATTTGTTCCGCGTATATTCGTAGACCAACCTACTGATTTCAAAGTTGAGATCCCTAATTCTAGGGTCAGCAGGGTTGGAGCGATAAATGTCATCACGCTACTGTTTAATACCGCTACGTACGGCTAATGCATTTTAATAGAGAAGCTTTGACATAGCTTAGAGCTAAATCTTGAAAAGTCGCCGGCATTCACGATGTGAAAATTCCACCGCTGAACAATTTTAAAACAAGAAAAATAGCCGGATTTTAATGATACTCATACACATAAGGTCCTACATGTGGCAAGGCATCCGCCGAATGAGCCAGTTCGTTGTGGATTGTTAGACGGCTGCCTTATCGGCCTATAATTTTACTTAATTGAAGATGCATATGCCATCAAGGCTTGCGAATACGATATATATTTATCTATAGATAATACCCAAACATTGGCTATATAAGGATGTTGTAAAAGGAAGGATTTGTAGTTAATGCTACACTAAACATTTTGAACGAGACATTAAAGGGCTTATAAATATCCTGCAGAGGCGACACGAATTTCTTTGAATCGCAGGTCTATGGGAAATCGATATAAATTACCTCACCAGAATATGGTTAAATATTCTGTCTGTCCTTCAGAGGCATTGCTCTTTGGGATGCACGGTACTTAACAGTGCCACGGTAGCCATTGGAACGACTTCATAATCTACTTAGCGAGCGATTTAATAAATTCGAGCAAAGCGTTTCGTTTGCTGACGGAGGAGTCCCCTGTACGATGGCTAAAACAAGAGCTTCAGCGAAAACATAGCTGATCTTGCTTATAGTATATACTTAGTAGGGACATAAATACTGTTACACACGTTTTATGCTGTAACATAAAAAGTACTAAATGTTTTTGGACCAAATATTTTTTAATATATTTATTGTGTATATTGTATCCAAAAAGAATCTACTTATTCGAAATGTCCGCCTTTTGCCTTTACACACGCCTTAAGTCGCACTGGCCAATCGGTAATAGCTGCACGAACCTCGGCCATTGGAAAATTGGCCACAGCTCGAACCAAAGCAGTCTTAGGAGATCCAATGTTGGGGTATCTTTTGTGACAAACCTTGTCCTCTAAAACCGTCCACAATTTGTAATCCAATGGGTTTAAACCTGGACTGCCTGAGGGCCATTCTTCAGAGGAAATGAACGCTGGCAAATTGTTTCGAAGCCAGGCCTGGGACGTTTTAGCCTTATGGGTAGGCGCAGAATCCTGCTGGAAAGTCCATGGCTGGTTTTGGAACAGGGAGTTGTTAAGAAGCTTCACAACAGCTTCCAAAACGGTTTCTTGGTAAACTTTAGCCGATGTTTTGCCCCTTGTTCGCAGAAATGCAGGTTAGTGACCCCATCGTAAGAGACACCCCACCAACCCATGACTGAGGCTGGGTGATGACCCTTTTCCACTCTTGGGATCAGTTCAGATGCTTTCTTAGATGGTCGCGCATACACTCTAAAATTTCCCCTGAACGGTAAAAATTTTTTCGTCGGTGAACAAAATTTTTCTGTGGAAGTTATCGGCGTGCTTCACCAAAAGACGTTTGCATATTTCAATCCTATTTTTTTAAAGCTGCAGTCAATAAATGTCCGATACGTCGTTTGAAAGCCCCAAGTCCTTAGTCTTTTTTAATCATTCGACTAATGGACTTTTGCGTGATATTCATCTCATGGGCCATGATTTTCTGTTTTCGGAGCGGATTTCTGTGAATTCTTGATTAAACGGCTTTGATGACATGCGGTGTTCGAACAGAGCATGGGCGGGCCGACCGGTGGCGGTCTTTTACATTTCCAGTCTCCTCAAACAGTTTTACGCATCGGTAGACGAACATGCGGCTAATCGTTTTGAAAATATCGCTTTTTTCATTTCACACTTGAAAAGCGCAATACGGTTCTCATTATCTGACCACTCCATGATACAAGTTGAAACAATTTTAAAATCCTAATCCTAAAAAGACTTACGCTTTTGAGGTAAGCTTCAAAACCCATTAACGGGGTATGTTCAATTCTACTATTGAAATGGGTGTGTTCAATGTTGTAGCAGTATTTATGTCCCTACTAAGTACTTAGCGAGCAATCAAACAAATATACACACAATTAGCGTTCCAACGAAAACCTAGCAGCTTTATGCTATAAGTATAGCTGAGTAACAAAAACTTTCGATTCGTAGTCGTATAAAAGCAGCCCATGTCCTTTTTATGATCATGGCGATTCTTCATAAAGGACTTAGGTATGAATTGGTTTTAGATGCAATGAACTCAAGAACCAAACCCTAAGGCCACATAACTCTTAGTAAACCTTTAGATTGGACTCTGGAATGAAATTTGCACGACAGATTCAAGAGAGTCCATTACATTTACTCGCTTGGATAGTATCATTTCAATTGTTATACCCTCTATCGAAGAGTAGATAGTATACTAACTTTGCCATTCCTTTTGCAACACCACAAAATATTGATCGAAGACCATATCAAGTATTTATATTACTGATGGTCGTTAAATGTTAAAATGGCCTCATAGGCTTTGTATAATACAATGAAATTAATAAATAAGAAAATCTAGCCATGTCCGCCTGTCCGTAAAAAGCAGGATAATGGTCCAACGAATTAATCTAGGATCCCGAAATTTAGCATGATGATGGCTAATGGTCCTCAACTGTTTTGGATTGTAAATAATCAAAACCGGCCTCGGGGGGACTAAAGGTTTCTTAGAAAAAAGTACTTTTATTGTGTATTGGATACTAATAGTTGGGACGTACTAAATACCTTAAAAAGTGCATAGTTTAAGGATATTTTGGCTTATGTGGCCCAAAAACGGCCCGCATGTTTAGAACGGAGATCAAAAGCCGAACAGTTCTATTTATGAAATAGAACTGTTCGGCTCGACTTTTGTCATCAAAGCCACGGAGACCATAGAACGTGGTAGAAAGTTAAGCTTTAACATTGATATGTGTCGCATTCGTTCAGTCCCTCGTACAGGATCCAATAGAACTTGAGTCACGAAAGACAATTGACAGAACTCCGCAGATCTAATATTTTGCAAGAAGAAAATACTTCAGTGAAGTACTCCCCAAAATATATACCCAATATTTTCTGGAGGAATGGACTTTTATACAGCAGGTGTTCCACAATCACAATTTATAATTAAATCAAACAATTTAATTCATTAATGCTTATATACACAGAGAAAAATGTTTAGACAATCCCATGCGAAACGGAATGGGTGGAAATGATATTGCGCGTTGAAGATTACTCTACGCACAATTCGATTGGTGCAAACCATTTTGAAAAAATACGATCGCGGTGCTTTAAAAGACGTTTATAAGTTCTTCACAGGTGACGAATCATGGATCTTTGCGTATGAGCCCGAAGCAAAAAGGCAATCGACCGTGTGGGTCTTCGAAGACAAGCCAAATCCAACGAAAGTTGTTCATGGAAGAAGCACTTCGAAGCAAATGGTCGCCTGTTTCTTTGGCAAAACTGGTCATGTGGCGACTGTTCCGCTTGAGCAACGTAGGACGGTCAATTCTGAGTGGTACACCACAAATTGTTTGCCTGAAGTCTTCGGAGAAATTCGAAAAACGAAAAAGAGAAGACGATCGTCGTGCACTACACAGTACAACACATGATTTGCCAACTCAATTCTGAGAACAGTATGTGAAATTATACCCAAAAAGAATAATTTCTGCATCATTCGTTTTGTCTTCTTACCTGCCGAAATATTTTTAATATCGATTTGAAGTTAGTACTATCGTATAGGGGAATTCATCACGTTTTAGGCCCTTTTTGCCAATAATTGAAAAAATGTTCTGAATTTTGTTTTTATGCATATTATAATTGCGTAAGTAACTACACTTGAAACTTATTTCCGTTTCGTATTTTTTATGAATTTAAAAAAAAATAAAAAAAAAAAATTTCTTCATTTTTTATTGGAAACTTATTTTTAACTTGGAAACTGTTGCTTGTATAGGAAAACAATATATAAACAGATTAAGGGAATTGTAATTCTTAATTTTTTAAAATTTATTTCAACTAAATCGGGCTAGTGGCTGTCGAGCTATGTCAAACAACAGGGCCTAAAACGTGATAAATTCCCCTATACGATAGTACTAACTTTAAATCGATATTAATGATGCAGAAATTATTCTTTTTGGGTATAATTTCACATACTGTTCTCAGAATTGAGTTGGCAAGCAACGAACTGAAAATGATGTACTGTGCTATGACAATGCGAGCTCTCACACATCGGCTTAAACCATCGCCTTTTTGACCGGCCAAAACCTCGAATTGATGGGTCATCCGCCGTACAGCCCTAATTTGACACCCAATGACTTCCTTTTATTCCCGCACATCAAGAAAAAAATGTGTGGTCAACGATTTTCGTCACCAGCAGATGCTGTTGAAAAGTTCAAAAACCATGTTTTGGGGGTGTCTCAATCGGTGTGGAAAAAGTACTTCGACAATTGGTTTGAGCGCATGCAAAAGTGTATAAATCATGCTGGGTAATACTTTGAAAAACAATTAAATCATTTTTGATGATAAATATTCGCATTTTCATTATAAGCTTCCGAAAGCCGGCCGAACTCGAAAAGGCCCTGAGTTTGATCTTGAATTAAACAAAATTTCTTCTAATATGTTCCCGCTTAATTGGAGCCCTGAACTAAGTAAATGCTTGTTTAAGAGAATTTAAACATTTTATAATTAGGTTCAATGCTTTGAAAATGTTAGTAATGATGGAATACTTGGATTGGGGTGACCACAATTATTCAGTTGGCTAACAAATTCGGTTGTGACAGCGAATATGCTCTCTGTGTGTAGCGCAGGTCCATTATACCGATTTAAGTGTGAAAAAGTTTTCCGAATATTCATATAAATACATATTTCAACATTTATAGAGAAATATGTATTTGTGTTCAAATAAATAAGGTCCATTCAATGAATTGCATTAACGAATTATTTATAACAAATAAAAAAATAACTATTTTCTTACGTAATATTTACTAGCTTCGAAAATATCCCATTTCCAACGAGATTTTTTCATACAAAACATCTCAATTAAAGTATAATTAAAACAAATTTATTTCTATTGTTACATATAAATTGTTATTAGTAAAACTAATTAAAAGTATCAGAAGAAAAGAATAAACTTTAAATCTTAAACGAACTAAAATGCGAACTTTATTCGTAGCATCTAGGCTATATTATATGCGTACGACTGTGCATTAGGATGGGTCGAAAAACAAAATTTTTTTTATTTCGGAACGCTTTAGTGCGGAAAAGTTGCCTATTGTAAGACTTAGGAAAACGGCATAAAAAAAATTAAAATCGGTTAACATCTTCCGGTCGCGCATCGTACTTAAAGTTAATGAAAAATTGCAAAAATCACGCATTTTTTGTAATTTTTTTAAGATAGTTAAAACTTTGAAAATAAACACGCTTTAGTTTTTTATGCTTGTTTTATGGATTAAATAACCTAAATAAATTAAACTCTGATCAATAATCTAATTTTTTTTCGTTCGCGCAACGTCTTAGAAAAACAGAAATTTACTAATATTTTTCAATTTTCACTGTGCAACTCCCGCTCGTTTTAGAACAAAACGACCCAGAACTCACCACGTGGAGGTGGTTGCACGTCGAGTTCCACCCACACCCTACCCAACCAACCATCCAATTGTTGGGTGTGGTATTTACATTATATTTACAACTATTTACAAAGATTTTCCATAGAGTTGGATACTTTGGCTTACTGTGTTTTTTGCTTTTTCTTTTGTATATCTACTACGCATTTAAAGTCTGATTTTTTGGAGAAATGAGGCATATCCGATCTAGACTTCAGTGTTGCTCGGATAAAGCCATCTCTAGCTTCATGTCCACATACTTTATTCGAAGCCTCCGTCACAAGTTTGACGCACCTCTCCACAGCCTGGGTATGACAGGGAAACTTTTGTATTTCTCTAATGGGCGTATTGTCAGAATTCATGAGTGATTTAATATCATCTTCGCTTAAGTTTCTAAGTATTGGGGGAGGATATACCACAAGAATTCCAATTAATAATTTCTGTGTAATCGGAAGCTTCAAAGTTTATCATTGGTGGTACAAAACTTCTAACAGTCTTGTTCTTTGGGACGGTTTGTCTTGCCTTTAAGATCCTTCTGTAACCGAGCTCCCGAATATGTCCTCTTTCATCGACCAGCATTGCCAACAGAACATTCTCTGGGTGCGCAAAGAACGCATTACGCTGTATTACTGGATCGATGACTTGAAGTAAATCGGCGGATAAATACCGTGATGTTTGGATTGCTTGAAAGACATGTTTTGGTCCGTCAGTAAGATACATTCTCTTTTTTATGGCAAACCACACAGGCATGTATGATTTTAAGATGAAGCTAACTATTTCTTTTAAGTTTTCGGATGGATCTGATGTACTTATATACAACCTTAGGACTCGGTTGGCCGCAGTTAGCCATCTGGAATGGGACAAAGGGCCAGGGTCCCGATTAGCTAAGTCTTCTGGACAATATCCCAAGGTGATTGCATTTGAAATATCTAACAAATACTGTTGGTCTTTGCTCAACAAATTCCTGTCTATATCAGGAATCGAACAATCTATGCGTTCATAATCGACCACAGGGAGTTTTTCACAGCATGTGAGCTGTTGCCCGATTGGCCCACTAAAAGATTTAGGCCCTGCAGTTTGACCGTCAATATGTTGGAAAATGTGGCGAAAAGGAAGCTCATTAAAATGCAGGAGGCATACGCTCCACTGTAGCGGGCGTCCTACATGATTTTCTAGTCGGCGGATGATACCGTTCTTCCATCCAGTGTTGGTTATAGTTCCATCACACCCTACTACTTCTAGTTTTTCGAGTGATATTGATAGTTCAGACAAACGAGAAATAATACTTTTATTTATATCATTTGATGAACTCGAGGAAGGAGATACATGTCCAATATAAATTGATCCAGGTTCCTGGAGAAGAGAATAGTGTTCTTCTTTGACATTCCTGCGAAATTGCTTGGCATTCAATTTTTTTATGAACAAAGTATAATCTTTTCGTCCGTCAAAGAAAAGACCCCAACTTTTCTCAGGAGGAGTGATTTGCCTTTTCATATCCATCCGTACAAGATTCTTCTCTCTTCTTATTTTACACTTATCAACCACATATGAAGTATCTGTGTCAGTTATCAGCCCAACGTCCTGCAGAACACTTGACGATATGGCAGCTGTTGCCCGATCAGAAACTCCGAATCGATCACTGATTAGCGCTGTTGCGCTAAGTTGAATTCTCATCTGACATTGAGGCTTTTCAGTCGATGTACTTGGTTTGTATTCATCTTCCTCATCTTCCTCAAACACCGACTCTTCAGTAGAACTGCGTTCCAGTTCATCAATTTCCGAGCACTCTCCTATTTTAGGAACGAAGGTTTGCACAGTGAAAATTGAAAAATATTGGTAAATTTCTGTTTTTCTAAGACGTTGCGCGAACGAAAAAAAATTAGATTATTGATCAGAGTTTAATTTATTTAGGTTATTTAAACCATAAAACAAGCATAAAAAACTAAAGCGTGTTTATTTTCAAAGTTTTAACTATCTTAAAAAAATTACAAAAAATGCGTGATTTTTGCAATTTTTCATTAACTTTAAGTACGATGCGCGACCGGAAGATGTTAACCGATTTTAATTTTTTTTATGCCGTTTTCCTAAGTCTTACAATAGGCAACTTTTCCGCACTAAAGCGTTCCGAAATAAAAAAAATTTTGTTTTTCGACCCATCCTACTGTGCATAGCTACACGTACGGGTATAGAAAACAAAAACCATTTATTAATAGATGTCCTTGCACGTCAACAACTGACAATTTCCTTGAAACGAGAGGGAAATATTGAGCAATAACCTTTAGCTGGTGTCCTCCACAGGACACCAGCTAAAGGTTATTCCAATTCGCTGGAATTATACGTTACACAAACCCTTAGCACTTAATATTGATGAAGCTAATGGAATTCATGAATATTTAAATGATTGCCATATTGTTCGAATACTTCGATATTTAAATATCTATAAATATATCAGAGGTGTGGCATTGACACCTCCCAACCTAAATGTCAAACATTTTTGTTTGTTTTAGCCTCTATTATAAGATGACGTGTGTACTTAATTTTTTATTCTGTTTGCAACACGTTGATAACCTCAAATGTTAGTTTTCTTCGGTTTTCCAGCGTGCAATTTTCTGAGTGTTCATTAATTAAAAATCCTAAAATAGTCACAAATAATGTAAGTAAATTCAGAACGTTGACAACTGGGGTTCATGAAAGAATACATTTTTGATCATGAACCTTAAAAATCAAAAGCTCGGAAATCATAATTTTTTGAAATAATATTTGAAGACTACCAAATTTAAAACTCTGTAAAAAATGTTGATTATTATACAGAAAACACAAATCAATTTATGTTCGATAAAAACCATCTCTCTCTAAAAATAAAGAAAAACACTCTCAGCAGATTAGAAAAATTCTGAAGAATGGTGGCTGACATTTAGTTTATTTACAAGTTTCTACTTTTGAGAGCGTAAGGCAAATTTTACTCTCTTTATTAAAATTTGCAAGAAAAGTAAACGAACAGCTTCCAGTAAAAATATGCAATGAAACAGCTGATTTTGTTTACTGTTTGCATTACATTTCATTTTATTTTGAATTTTAAAGTGTTAAGATTTGTAATAAAAAAATGAGCAAAAGAAAACTTTTTTATTCATTCTAATTTCAGTGATTAACATATACGAGGGCGACCGCAAAACTAACTGGCCTGGCACATTTTCAGTTTTACTAGCAAATTTTTTTTTTGTTTTTTAAAAGCAATCTTTTATAAGCCATCTGTCGAAATTTCCGAAATATTTAATGATTATTTTCTTTGTTACAGGTGATTGAAGTAAACAAGTTTTATAATTTTTGAAAAATAAAGAGTTTCGTGCGGTAATTAAACACTTTTATATGAAAGGTTATACGCCACAATTAATCAAAGATGTATTGGATTCTGTTCATGGTGATAATGCACCATCATACTCCACAGTGAAATCCTGGGTTCAACAATTTAAAATGGGTCGTTCAAGTACGGAAGATGAACAACGCTCTGGAAGACCGAAAACTGCTACTACTATTGAAAACATTAGAAAAATGTTTAATGAAGTGATTAAAGATAGACGAATAAAGCTCCGAGAACTTGCTGATATTGTTAAAATACACGAAAAACAAGTTTGGAGTATTTAACATGATGAACTCCACATGAAAAAGCTATCCGCAAGATGGGTGCCGCGTTTGTTGACTTTGCCCCAAAAAATCGTCGTTGGACCAATTCCGAGGAGCTTTAAGCGATTTATCAGCGTAATCCAATAGAGTTCTTGCGCCGATTCATAACTGTTGATGAAACATGGATTTATCACTACATCCCAGAATGCAAAGAACAGTCAAAACAATGGATAGAAGCTGGTAAAAGTGGTTCCAAGAAGGCGAAAACTGCTAAGTCAGCAGGAAAAGTAATGGCCACAGTATTTTGGGATGCAAGGGGTATAATATTTATTATCTTGAGAAAGAAAAAACTATAAATAGTGAATATTATTGTGCATTATTGGATCGGTCGAGTGAAGAAATCAAGATAAAACGACCGCATTTAGAAGAAAAAAAGTTCTTTTTCATCAAGATAATGCTCCTTCACACACTGCATTTTTAACTCAACAAAAAATGGTCGAATTACGATTTGGAATTGCTCCGCGTCCAGATTTAGCTCCTTCTGATTATTTCTTGTTTCCAAATTTAAAAAAATTTCTCGGTGGCAAAAAAATTTTCGTCCAAAAGCGAGGTTATTGCTGAAACTGAGGCATATTTTGAAGGTCTTGAAAAATCTTATTTTTCGGATGGAATTAAAAAACTTGAAAAACGTTTGATGAAGTGTATTGAGTTGGAAGGAGTTTATGTTGAAAAATAAATAATAATAATTCCAAAAAAACGGTTCTTTTTATGTTAGGCCAGTTACTTTTACGGTCGCCCTCGTATATTAAATAAAATAAAAAAATATTTTTAAATTTGTTCTTACCTGTTCTACTGTAAATTTATTTTTACTTCTATTTGTTTACATAAAACAGCTGATTTCAAACGTTCTAAATTTTGGTTGGCTAAAATTTCTCCAACCAAAAATTGCAAACTCTAACATCAAACGGTCAAAATTTTCTCTCTCTGGCTCTCATTTACTGTACTTTTTGTAAACATACTATTAATAGTGAACTAGTTTCATAAATAATGTAAAATGTAAAATGGGCTGGCCTCAGGGCATTTAAACTTAAGTTAAGATACAAATTCTAGATAGATACTATGGTATGCTAGAAGCAAGTAATAGACATAAGAAGACTAATGTAACCTATAAAAGTTAATGAGGAAATAAATAAATGAAATGTACTTTTTGTGTAAACGAACACGATCCAGTAAAATTTTTCACAAATTAAACGAACACACTTATTATCTTTAAATGTACTGTACACACATAGAACAGATTTGTTGCCACAACCGATTTGTTTGCCAATCGAATGTTGGTGGTTGCACGTACTACCCATGTATTCTACCGCTACAACTGATTGGGTACAAGGCAATTTTCAGTAGTGGGAACAGACAGTTTCACATGAAGAGACAAAGCATCAGTAACCCTAACTAATTAAGATGATTATTGGAACTGGATTCATATTGGTTGTTGCTTTAGATTATTGGCTTTAAATACTTTTTGTATTCGGGTGTCTTTACCACGAGCATTTGTTAACTGGACAAACTGATAGTTAAATTTTAAATATTGGACTATCCGACCGAAATACAAACAAAATTTTATTTAATTTTTATATAGGGTCTTCCAATATGGCCATAACAATTTTGTATCTTTATGTTCAAACATTGAAAATGATCTTTTTTAAGTGTCGAATTGTTTGTCGAAACAATATTTTCATCATGGTAAAGTTCACTGACGAACAACGTTTGGAAATCATTAAAAATTACTACCGAAATTCTGAGAAGGTGGATTTAGCAAAGTTTCACGAAAATCCAGAATTTCATCGAATAATCATCTTCAGCGATGAAGCTCATTTCAGACTGAGTGGTTTTGTTAATAAACAAAATATGGGACAGCAACAAAATCAAATGTGCTTCAAGAGACACAATTGCATTCGCAAAAAAATACTGTGTGGTTTTCATGCCGGAGGTCTGATTAGGCCGTATTTTTTCGTCGATAAAAACAATCGTCATGTTACCGTTAATGGACAGCGCTATCGATCGTGTCATGCTAGAAAATTATTTTTGGCCAGAATTGAATGAGCTTGACATCGCCGATATGTGGTTTCAACAAGACGGTGCCACTAGCCACACAGCACGCGTTACAATCGATTTACTAAAAGGCAAATTAGGTGAACGTGTTATCTCGAGAATTGGTCGGGTCGTTCATGCGATTTAACGCCATTGGATTTCTTTTTTTGGGGCCACATCAAGTCATTGGTCTATGCCAACAAGTCAACAACTTTATACGAGCTCAGAGACAACATCCAACGCGAAATTGACAACGTTCCGGGCGAAATTTGTGCAAGAGTGGTGGAAAATTGGGTCCAAATAATAGATCGCTGTACACGGGCTCTTGGTGGTCATATGACCGAAATCGAGTTTGTTTCTTAAAATGTAACATTTGCACTACACCTGGAATAAATTTGAACTTGGTTTTAGCTCTCAAATAAATAATAAAGTTTGTATGCATCAAGTTGGTGAGGTGGGTTAAAAAAATCACAAAGTCGCCAAAACGTCTTTGATCTCATCTGTTGGCGAAAAATCGCCAAACCTGATAAAAATGCGTCGAACTACGCAAAAACTCCCTTAGTAAACAGCAAAAACTAGAGAGAAAAGTAAAAAAAAAAAACAAAAATCGTACTTTTGGAGGTACAGCATAAAAAGGGAAATCCCCCTCAAATAGATAAACGAGAATATATTCCACTTGTAGAGCTAAATTCTAAAAAATCAAGTACCACTTAAAGAGGTTCAAACTCCTAAATAAAGAGGTTTTTTTTAATTTTTTTGTATGAAGTGTGCAGGGACCGCCAAAACTGTCCCATGTATGCAGGTTCGACAGTATTATAAAGTCAAGTAAAGTGGAATTTTAAACCTTAAGAGTTCGGGCTACTTAAGGGTTAATATGACCTCAAATGAATTCTTGAAGTCTTAGCTACAGATGTGATAAAAAATATATACTTAATTATTTGTCATATTTGGTAGGCTATTTAAAAAATGCGTGAAAAAAATTTGTATAGAAATCGCCCCTTTGTGTCGATATTAGTTTTTGTTCTAAACAAAACATCTTCGTTACATTCTATTAAGAAGTTTATACGAGGGCGGTTCGGAAACTTCTTAGCCTAGCACAAAAAGCGCGGTATAAACAGAAAAAAGTTAAGTGTTTTGGAAACTTCCATCTCTGCTATGAACACATGTTGTTTCGATCTGGCAACTCCTTCATATAGAAACAGGTGTTCACAAAAGACGCATCCGCGATTTTTTACAATGGAAAAATTAGAAATGCATTAAATATTTACATAAAAAAGGTTTATCGGGACAAGAAATTCATAATGATATGGTGAATGGGTTAGGTGAAAGTGCTCCTTCATATGCAACAGTAAAAAATTGGGTTGCTGAATGTAAACGTGGTCGTACAAGCATTGAAGATGAACCACGTAGTGGACGTCCAAAAACAGCAACAACAACAGAAATTGTAGCCAAAGTGCATGATATGGTATTAAATGATCGACGAATAAAAGTGCGTGAAATAGCTTATATCATGGGCATCTCAAATGATCGAGTCCATTTAATTTTGCATGAAGAACTACAGATGAAAAAGCTTTCTGCAAGATGGGTGCCGCACTTGTTAACAGTCGACCAAAAACGCATAAGAATGAACATTTCTCAAGCTTGTTTGGATCGTTTTCAGCGAAATAAAATGGATTTTAAGCGTCGTTTCATAACTGTTGATGAGACATGGATCCACCACTATACTCCAGAGATAAAAGAACAATCCAAACAATGGACTGAAGCTGGAGGAAGTGCCCCAAAGAAGGCAAAAACAATTCAATCGGCTGGTTAGGTTATGGCAACGGTTTTTTGGGACTTCAAAGGTATTTTATTGATTGACTATCTGCAAAAGGGTAAAACAATAAATTCAGAGTACTATTGCAACCTTTTAGATTAATTAAATGTACAAATTCGAGGAAAACGTCCTGGCTTACAACACAAAAAAATAATTTTTCATCAAGACAACGCACCAGCGCACAAGAGTGTATTAACACTGGCTAAAATCAACGAATTAAAAAAGGAGTTGCTTGAGCACCCATCTTATTCTCCTGATTTAGCTCCCAGTGACTTTTACCTGTTCCCAAATCTGAAAAATTCCCTACTGGCAAGCTTTTTACCTCAAATGAAGATGCAATTACAGTTGTAAACCACTATTTTGAAGACCTTAAGGAAAACTATTTTAATCAAGGGATAGAATTGCTAGATAAGCGTTGGACTAATTGTATTGAAGTTTCAGGAGATTATATTGAAAAATAAAAATATTTTTGAAAAACTAACTATTCTCTTTCATTGATAGGCTAAGAACTTTCCGAAGCGCCCTATTTTTTTGTAAAAGATGACGTTAACGACCAGTTTATCCTGAAGACAATCTGATTTTTTTTAGCCGATACTTACTAAAATGATTTTTTAGTGAGTCGCTTGTATCTCAGACTTCGACAATAATACTTCGCATATGCAAAATCAATGCAGATAGATCATAGACCGTTAAACGGGTAGAGGCCTTGTCGGCAGCACTCATAATGGTATTGAAAAGTCAACCACACCAACGACGAAACGCGTCTACCAGACGGTGATGTGCTTACTTTTCCTTCCCTCTATAAAAAACAACAACTAACCTGATATTATTAGCTTGTGGATTAATTCTTCTTTCAAAATTTATAACAACAAATAAAATAATAGAGGCATGATGGTAAAATGTTCAACGAAAATACGCTACATAAACTGAAATTTCTCTTAAAGTAAGGAATAATAACTTCTTTAGCGCCGCAAATGAAAATTTACTCGTGCAAAAAATAATAAGTGGGACCTATCAGATCCGTTCTTTTGTGAATTTACTATAATCTCATAATTCTTTCAATTCCAAAAGAAATCATTCAACCCCCGAGTAAGTCCGACATTTTGTTGCTAAGTGTAATTTCTTGCACCAGCGAAATAAACTGGGTTTTGTCTGTACGAAGAATTTATCTGTTATCACCACCAATTATTGGTACCAATGTAGCATGTACTTATTAAATGGTTGGTTGTCATAACCACCAATTGTGGCAACCAATAGTTTTACTAACTTGAGTCAAAAATAATTGCCGTCAACAACCTGAATTACTATTACAAGGCCCTCTTATCAGAATGGCCCCGCCAGACTTTAGTTTCATGCTTTTTTCTATTTTATCCCAAAATTAAATGTTGAAAAAACGTCTCAAATGTTAGTTACATCTGTCACAACTGTCATATCAGACCACTGATATCCTAGCTCGTATTCCTATGTTTTGGTAAATGATGTACTAGTATTTCAAATATATTATAGTTAATTAAATTTACATGCCGAATAATCAAAGACTGTCAAATGGTAAAGTCATGTGCATGCATTTAAATCGACACATGCATATATTCAAAATTTGAAAGGACTTGCAGCACACATTTAAAACATTTCATGTACATACATTAGGGTGGGTCGATTTAGCTATCGATATTGTGCCATCAATTATTCGATAGCTTTTAGCATAAGGAAAAGAAATGTCCACTACTACGAGAGTTGCTATATATATTTCTGGCCTAGGCAACACTAAGTCTTGCCTGGCACCATCTGACATTTCCATTGGAAAGTGGGACATTTTTTTACCATAAACGTACTCAGAACGTTTTGACGTTCGACCATCATTTGTATTTTTTACATTGACTTGAAAAAATCAATTTGGCAAAAAAAAATGGAATTATCACGTGAACATTTTCGTGCGATCATTTTTCACAACTTTCGACGTGGATTATCACGACAACAGTGCATCGATGAACTTAAATCTTTGTATGGCGATGACGCACCTTCCTATAGCACTGTGAAAAACTGGTTTAATAAATTCAATCGTGGCCGACGCTCGGCCAAAGACGAAGGTCGTCCAAAAATGGCCGTTGTGCCTGAGAACATTGATACCGTGCGTGAACTGATAATGCAAGATCGTCATGTGACATACCGTAAAATAGAGGCATCCTTGGGCATTTCTTCCA
This sequence comes from Hydrotaea diabolus, assembly GCA_963513945.1. Lineage (NCBI taxonomy): Eukaryota > Metazoa > Arthropoda > Insecta > Diptera > Muscidae > Hydrotaea > Hydrotaea diabolus. The sequence goes on along the minus strand of OY740720.1, from coordinate 15,457,379 downwards.
CCAGCACAATTCGATATTGCATGAACACCTGGCCGTAAAAAAGGTTTGTTCTCGTTGGATTCCGCACAATTTGGCAATCGCTCAAAAAGAGGCTCGTGTCATACCGTAAAATAGGCTCGTGTCATACCGTAAAATAGAGGCATCCTTGGGCATTTCTTCCACCAGCACACATTCGATATTGCATGAACACCTGGTCGTAAAAAAGGTTTGTTCTCGTTGGATCCCGCACAATTTGACAATCGTTAAAAAAAAGGCTAGTGTGGATTGGTGCAAAGAAATTATGAAAAAATACGATCGCGGTCCTTCAAAAGACGTTTATAAGATCGTCACAGGTGACGAATCATGAATCTATGCGTATGAGCCCGAAACAAAACAGCAATCGACCGTGTGGGTCTTCGAAGACGAGCCAAATTCAACAGAAGTTGTTCGTGGAAGAAGCACTTCGAAGCAAATGGTCGACTGTTTCTTCGGCAAAACTGGTCATGTGGCGACTGTTACGCTAGAGCAACGTAGGAGGTCAATTCTGAGTGGTACACCACAATTTGTTTGCCTGAAGTCTTCGGAGTAGATTCTGTTGAAGCGTTTAAAAACCATGTTTTGGGCGTGTCTCAATCGGAGTGGAAAAAGTGCTTCGACAATTGGTTTAAGCGCATGCAAAAGTGTATAAATCATGCTGGAGAATACTTTGAAAAACAATAAAACCATTTTTGATGATAAATATTCGCATTTTCATTATGAGGCCAGAAACATAGATAGGGTCCTAAGGGTAAAAACCAGTTTTGTTCAGGAGAGCCATTTTAAAGATTTAAATACGTGTATCTTTGGTGTACCATCACTTCCATAAAATGCGCATATCTCTGGGAGGGAACACTTTTGGGCATGGGATCGGTCTCATTCGATGCTCAGATGTTGTCCACATCAAAAAAAAAGTGAAAATTGATTTTTTACCCTTAGGTCCCTTTCTCTATGCGCTGTCACATATATACTTAGTAGGGACATAAATACTTTTACACACGTTTTTTGCTGTAAAATAAAAAGTACTGAATGTTTTTGGACCAAATATTTTTTTAATATATTTATTGATGTATATTGTATCCAAAAACAAATCTACTTATTCGAAATGTCCGGCTTTTGCCTTTACACACGCCTTAAGTCGCACTGGCCAATCGAACCTCGTCCATTGGAAAATTGGCCACAGCTCGAACCAAAGCTGTCTTAAGAGATCCAATGTTGGGGTATGTTTTGTGACAAACCTTGTCCGCTAAAACCGTCCACAATTTGTAATCCAATGGGCTCAAATCTGGACTGCCTTAGGGCCATTCTTCAGAGGAAATGAACGCTGGCAAATTGTTTCGAAGCCAGGCCGTTTTAGCCTTATGGGCCGGCGCAGAATCCTGCTGGAAAGTCCATGGCTGGTTTTGGAACAGGGAATTGTTAAGAGGCTTCACAACAGCTTCCAAAACGGATTCTTGGTAAACTTTGGCCGATGTTTTGACTCCTTGTTCGCAGAAATGCAGGTCAGTGACCCCATCGTAAGAGACACCCCACCAAACCATGACTGAAGCTGCGTGATGACCCTTTTCCACCCTTGGCATCAGTTCAGATGCTTCCTTAGATGACCGCGCATACACCCTATCATTTTGCTTGTTTAATTTTTCCTGAACGGTAAAAATTTGTTCATCGGAGAACAAAATTTTTCTGTGCAAATTATCAGCGTGCTTTACCAAAAAATGTTTGCATTCTTCAATCCTATTTTTTTTAAAGCTGCAGTCAATAAATGTCCGGTACGTCATTTGAAAGCCGCAAGTCTCAAGTCTTTTTTAATGATTCGACACATGGACTTTTGCGTGATATTCATCTCAAGGGCCATGATTTTCTGTTTTCTGAGCGGATTTCTGTGAATTCTTGATTTAACGGCTTTGATGACATGCGGTGTTCGAACAGAGCGTGGGCGGCCCGATCGGTGGCGGTCTTTTGTATCTCCAGTCTCCTCAAACAGTTTTATCCTTCGGTAGAAAACAACCGGCTAATCCCTAGCGGCCGGAGCGTTTTGAAAATATCGCTTTTTTCATTTCACACTTGAAAAGCGCTATTATAGCGATACGGTTCCCATTATCTGACCACTCCATGATGAAAGTTGAAACAATTTTAAAATCCCGTTATAGACTAACGCTATTGAGGTTAGCTTTCAAAACCTATGTGACATTAACGGGGTATGTTCAGTTCTACTATTGAAATGGGTGTGTTCAATTTTGTAACAGTATTTATGACCCTACTAAGTAATAGCAGCCCTCCTATATATCAAAAAATCATATTCTCAACTTTTATTTTTATGGTTTTTAGTAGGTAATAAAAAAACATTTTTTTTAAACCTTTCTAAGTTGACGTACAATGCATACAAATATACATTGTCACATACAATACAACGACTGAGAGAATCAAAAATGATTTTTTTTGAATTGTCGTAGTGAAACTTTTTTTCCTCAAACCAAAAGCTATCGAAAAATCGATGACACAATATCGATTGCTAAATCGACCCACCCTAGTATACATACATACTTATTATTATTAACTGTATCAATTTCACTTTATTAGTCTAATATGTATTAAAAGTATGCATACTTGGCATAAAGACTGTTGCAGCAGTAGTAACACACATTTTCATACTCGTACATAGGCTGTTCTTCCGGAGGCGAAATGCTCCATTTATGATATGAAAAGGCAAGCAACAACAGCAGCAGCAGGCACCCCAAGTTTCCAGTTTCCATCATCTTTATTGTGACACATGTTGACAAGGAATCCGAGTTGTTTTAATGGTGACATACAGTCTCAGTATGGAGCAGACATATTGTACAAGATATCCTGTTGCTTGTTTTGTTTTTGTTTTATAGAGACACACACTCACCAATACTTACGCTCCGACACTCTCTCTCGCACTCTCGCCTAGACACAATTAAACGGAAATGTGTTCCTATGTTTGCTATAAAATAAAGTCGCTGTCGTAAAGCAGTTTATTTGTTGGAGCTAGGCCCTGTGCTCTTGGAGTGGAGTGGGGGAGGTCAGGCAAAAGCATAACCATGCCATACCGACAAACGGCAAGGCAGAGTCAGCAAGAGTCCACATGTTTCTTTTGTTTTGGTTTTTGAATCGTTTGTTTTGATTACATCTTTACGCTCTACTCCCCGCCAAAAGCACACAAACACAACAAAAGAAAAGATTAATAAGAAGACAAGGGCTAGTAAGAGATATATTTTAAGGGAGAACATGGTAAAGCGCCGGACTGTTAAGAGCAATGCCGTAGAACGAGGCGAAGTGAAATGTAAGAGAAGTTCGTTATTGGATAACATTTCGAAGGCTCTTAAGAGCACGTTCTAGTATTTGACAGCACATAAAGGGTTCTCTTGAAATAAATTCAAACATTTAATGATTTGAATAATCACAAAGGTAAACATGTGTACCAATCTAAAGATTTTAAAAAGTCCTGTCATCCAAAACACGGTCGATTACATGTTTAAAAAATATTTCATTATTCAAATTAACTTATTCTATATTCGCATATGAGCATTTCTCCGATGCCCAATGGATCTGTTCCGATATCCGTGGACTGTAGTTTTATTGAAATGAAACACTGGTAATTAATTCTGCAATGAAAGTTTGTCTTTTTATTACGAGCGCACTTATCGTGTCTTGTTGCAATTCAGAACTATTCTATTGTAGTTGTACTTATCTATAGAACATAGAAAATTTAGATAATTACATGGATGTAATAAGATCTTAGCCTTGACTTATTTGCAGAGTTGCAAAATAAAATAAAATAAAATGTAGTAAAATAATGTAATTCAAATACGGTTAGATGAATGTAAAGAAATTAAATATGAAATATACTTAAACTGAAGTTTACATACTGGCGTAAACGGGATCCTTGTACAAATTTGAAGTGGACGAAAGGTTTAAATAAAAGGATTTTTATTTGGAAAAAAGCTTCAACTATGCATATTAATTAGCTCTATAATTGGTGCAAAGATCGATTTTGGATGGCTTTATGTTTTTAAGATAATTGCAAAATACCGGGCCATTCGCATTTAGGTCCAATAGGGTCCAATGATACGATATTTCAATGTGACCAATTTAAGAATGTTGTACACTGATGTCTCTTCAAAATTGTTTTGATTGTCCATTCCAATTTCCACTTAAACATGGTCATTTGTGTGGGATTAACAGGAGGGTCGTGGTCATGAATTCAATTATTTGGCACCAAGTTAACCTTATAACACTGTTCTTTAGTTTTGATTTTAAAATAGATCGTATCAATAGCTTTCAAAATGTTACAAGAATACCTTAAGTAGAGTAATGGTTCATTTGCACTGGAGGTACCCTGGGTCATGTGCCAGTACAGGGTGGCTGATGAAAGCCGCTACCAAAAAATAATTTATAACTTATTTTCTATTTAATGTATCTGGTAATTTTTGTTTTATTTTGTAGATTTTTTAAAAATGGATAACTGCGACACTGAAACAAGAATTTTGATTGTCCGCCGCTATCACTCACTGGAGTCCATAGTTTCTGTTCAAAGAGCGAATAGGCACACGTTTGGCGGCAATCCTCCGAACAGATGGACCATAATGAGACTTCTTACCAATTTTGCCGAGCATGGGACAGGTGACAGAAGACCTTACTATCAACATCCTTCAGTTCGCACGAAGGAAACAATCGCTGCTGCCATACTTACCAATCCAAGAGTTTCGACAAGAAGCTTATCTGCTCATATGGGCATAAGCAGACAGTCATTGCAGTCAATTCTGCACAAAAATTTAGACTTAATCCCATATAAAATTCAAATGGCCAACAAACTGAACGCAGCAGAATTCCCGATTTCGCCAGAAGATGCTTCAAATGGTGAAAGAGGACGGAAACATGTTGAACTGTCGTTATTTTAGTTTCTTAGTGTAGCATATACATCAGCCAGCCTGTACAAAGTTTTTTTTTTTAAAATATTACGATGTATACAACTTAATCGAATTTCAAGCGATGCACGCAGAAAAAAAGTATGGTTGTGATGACAATATTCGAAGAGGATAATACTATTGTTGGGTATATGGTTGTGCTACAACAATATTATGGTCCTCACAACAATAGTATCATTCACACATAACCATACTATGATCCCAACAACCATAGTATGATTCACACTCAACCATACTATGATCTCCACAACCATAGTATGATCCTCACAACCATAGTATGTTTCATATACAACCATAGTATGGTCCTCACAACCATAGTATGATCCTCACAACCATAGTATGTTTCATATACAACCATAGTATGGTCCTCACAACCATAGTATGATTCACACGCAACCATGTTATGATCCCTACAACCATAGTATGATCACACACAATTATACTATGATCCCAACATAATTTATTAGAATTGGTTTAAGTTGTGAACAATAGATTTGAATTATGAAAATTATTCAAAAATAGTTCACAGTAGAAAAAAAATAGTTTAAATAAACGTAAGCGTTTTTATTAAAAATATTTCAGATAAACACAGCCAAAGCAGCATGTTTAAAAAATTTTAATTTCGATAAAAAAGTACTATTATTGCATTAGATCCGTACCAATAACATTTGTTCTAAAAAGCATATTTATATGAAGAAAAATTAAATCATACAGTATGATTGCCGTAATCATATCATTGTTAACATAAAACGCAAAACACAATACTACTGTCGCACTAACCATATTTATATTGTTGCTATAACCATATTTTCATTTTTAAATTTGGCAATAATACTATTGTTACATTTCAACAATATTAATATTGCAACAATAATGCTATTATCAAAAATATATTCAGTTAACAATGCTATGGTTGCAACGAACATACTTTTGTTGTGGAGAACATATTATTATTGCCGTGACCATGTAGTAACCATGTTTTTTCTCTGCGTGTGGGTAACAAATTGTGTGGGTGTTTATCTGCACTAAAACAGGATCATTTGTGTGGGGGGTACCAGAAGGGCCGTTGCTAGGAGACCCATTTTATGACACCAAGTTTGCTTGCTCTATGCTTATGTACTGTTTTTCAATCAGATCGTGTGAAAAGTATAAATAATATTACAAGAAATGATACTTTTGTGTGGGAATAACCAAAAGGGCTGCGGCAATGTGGCCTATTTTAATGGGTTCAATAAAATCTATAGGGTTGCACTGAACGATGAGTAGCAGTTATTTTTTGAATCACGCACCCACGAGGTAAATTTCGGCACAAAATGAACAGCTAACTCTTATTTAATTCTAATTGATAATTCAATCTACCAAGTCTTCCCAATTCATCTTAACGAATTACGCCATTTGCTCGGTTAGTCTCCAAATTTTAGGATTTATGAAAACGTGAACATACCTGGTCTACCATGGACAAGGATTGACCGATGTATAAAATTATTCCATAAAGGATATTTCATTTAAACTTACTGCTCTTAAGACCATTTGATCCCAAAGCGGATGGTTACTTTTTTATGAAAGCTCTAAAAAATATGGACCGATCCAATCGAGTTTCAACAATGTTTGCCCTGCGTTAAATGAATGTCACCACTGTAACTCTTTTCATTTAAAACTTTTCACCCGACACCACGTTACTTTAAATCTGACCAAAATATCTACAAAGTATTAATTTTCCAGGTCATTATCGAAAGTTTCGCCTTACACACCGAACGGGTGTAGGTGAGTACCTTTGATCCTTTTGTCACAATAAACAGTCATTAGTTGTGTTCAAAGGATAAAAGGTTTAAGTGAAAAGGATATCACGATTTTAATTATAATTTCTTTTTTGTTTCTCGCAAAAAAAGGATTTTATTGCATTATATTTTTTTTCATATTCATGAGAACAGCAGCCAAAGCCATGGGCAAGCTACAATGCAGCCAGAAACGCTTGTTGGCTGGTGTGTAAAGTTGTTAGCCAAGAGCAACGTGAATGAACCGCATACGGACCAAAAGGAAATTAAATTTCCTTTGAGAACATCCGGCCTTTAAAATGGCTAAAACAAAAGATTTAATCTCGTCTTTGTGCTGTTAGGACAAAAGCCAAACAAAAGGAGGCCACAGAAAAGCCGAAGCAACACAAAAAAACAAACACACACAACCGTGCCCACAAAACAATATAAGAGAGAAATGTGTGTTAATGAGGGGAAAAAGAGAAGAGAAATTGGAACATTAAACATTTGGGTGGGGAAAGAGAAATTTATGTTAAGGAAAAAATATCAAAAACTAAGGGCAATGAAAGAGAAATGTGAAAATCATATTAAAGTACATGTTCTAGACTTATTACATTAACCCACATTTTCACTTTGCCTTATAAAAGAAACCCAGAAGTAAGTGGTGACGGTGTCTTAAGAACTGCCGCGTTGACTGTCAAGTGTCACCAAAACATGTGGATCTGTCCGTATACCTTTTAATGCTGGATATAAATATGTAGTTTTGATAAAAAGCGTTTCATTTCGATTTGAATTCAAAAACGCTCCCACACCAGTAAAATCTTAAACTTCAGTTTGTCCTGTGGCTTTTCTAAAGGGAAAATGTTTTATTAATGATCAAAAGGGCATTAAGGCGCCTATTTAACAAAAAAAAAGAGGCAGCACAAAAATCAGCATGAATAAGCAATGAGTCAGCTTTAGAAATAAGCAAGTACTTATAAAAACGACATTGAGTCCAGCCAGTCCCGTTTTTGTATTTTATCGCAACCGAATGTTAATTTTTATACGACAATTTCAGTAGTGGGAACTAACAGTATCGGTAGGAGAGAAATAGTATCGGTGAATCTAACTAAAAAAGAAGGATATTGGAATTGAATTTGTACATGTATTGGTTGCTGTTATAGATTTTTGACTATGAGTACTCTTTAAATTCGGTTGTCGTTACCAACTGGACCAACAGATGGTTACATTTTATGCATTCGCTTATCTGACCGAAATAAAAAAGGTTTTTTTATTATTTAATTTTCATATTTAACGATTTCAAAATATTTATTCTGTTATTTGAATTATGAGCAGTTTTTTTAATCTTGGTTTTTACTTTTAAATCTAATAATGTTGTTACGCACAAGTGAATTTTTAGATAAAGCTGAATATGATATTCGAGGGCAAACCAAAAATTCAATGACTTTTCCAACTTCCTCATAGTTATATAAATGCAACACTGCTCCCATCAAGTGTCATCTGTTAATAGACTACTGTCAAATTTTGAGAAAGTTCCGTCATTAAGTTTGAGTTTGTCAGCTGTTCAAAACATACAACCTCGTGGATTTCGTTAAAAATGGAAAAAGTAAATTTCAAGTGCTCATTAACCATTATTTTTTGCAAAAAAAAAACGTCAATCAAACAAAGGAAAAGCTTTATTATACTATGGGGAATCTGCACCATCGATTTCAATGGTAAAAAAGTGGTTTACTAACTTTTGTTGTGGTCGCACAAGTACAAAAATATCCATGATATAGGGTTGGCCGGTCGAAAAGTTAAAGTGCGTGAGATTGTAGATGCCATACGTATTTCATATGACAGTGTGGTTTCTATTTTACATGATCAGTTGACTTTAAGAAAGCTGTCTGCAAGATGCGTGCCGCGATTACCATATCATGTAGATAATGCACGGGTGCAGTCTCAATGGCAAAATTGTATGAATTGGGTACCTCATCCGCATTATCCTCCGGATTTAGCCCCCAGTTACTATTTCCTATTTCCAAACCTAAAGAAATGGCTCGGTCGAAAGAGATTCAGCTGCAACGATGTAAATATTGATCAAACAAATGCCTATTTTATGGACCTCGAAAAATCCTTTTGTTTTGAAAGGGATACAATAACTATGTTGAAAAATAAATTCTGTTTTTCAAACAAAAATGTTTTTTTTTCGAAAAGTTACGAAATAATTGATCTGCCCTCGTATAAATTAAGTAACGTAAAGTGGAGTTTTAATCTTAATATTTTCGGCTAGTTAAGGGTCAGTTTTACAAAAAAAAAGCATTCATATCGGTCATATTTTGTAGGTTATCTATTAAACAAATTTTATTTTAATCGGCCTTCTCTTATTAAAAAAATATTTTTTTTTGAAAAAGCACGAAAAGTGCCTGTTTGTCTTGAAAATATTTTGATTTTATGTAGATGATCTTTACCAAAATAATAATAGTCGTAGTTTAGTAGAACTTTTAACCCATAATTAAATTTTTAAAAGCATTTATGCAATTAAATTAAAAAAAAAACGGCAAACCCCAACTAAAATTAATTAAACTACATTTTTGTAGAACATAAAAATGCCTTAAATCTATAATGGGTGGTCCAGCCATAATGCACCATGTTAATTGTGAGTCACAGCTTAACGCCAAGTTTTTTGCCCAACTTAATTTGACATTTCTTTGTTTCAGTATTTGCAAAATGCAATCATTTAGGGGTACACGTAAAGAATGTTAAAGCCTTTAACGGTAATGGGCGTTCAAATCCAAATGCGTTTCGTTTACTTCGTTATTATTTTGGTCAGCATAATCGACCAAAAAGTGTCCACAATTGGGAGAATTGTGCGCAAGTTTTAGCAAGCCGGGTCTGTAGGAAATATGAAAACACCTCTGCGTGCTCGTCCTGTTCGTTCTGTCATAGGGTCGTACTTCTTCGAAAAAAAGGTCGGCTACCGCGAATGGTGTTGGCTATCGCGAGGTGATAACGGACTTTTCGTGGCCTAGACGATATATGGTTACAACAGGATGGTGCCATTTGCCGCACCACCAACGAAATAATTGCTATTTAGCGCGGAATTTCAATGGTCATGTAATCTCACGTCATGTCGATGTTAATTGGCCGCCACGATCATGTGATTTGACTTCTTTCTTTGGGGAATCTCGTATTTAACAGAAAAAAATGTACGTCAATAAGCCAAGAACAATTCAAGAGCTAAAGAATAAGATAATTCAGCTCAATAACGACATTGAACCTTCATTATGTCTCAGAGTCATTGAAAATATGGGCCATCGGATAGAGGTAAGTCACCGAAGCCGTGTTGCGAGCATTTAGCCGAGATTTTCATCACACATACATAATTGTCATAGATCCTTCTATCATAATAAAAATTATTAAGATAATTTTCGGAAAACTTTTTGTTTAATTTACGTTTTAGGTGGACCACCCTTTATTTTATTTCTTTATAATTTTCGCACGTTTGGAAGTTTTATTATTTTTTTATTTGTTGTTTTTTCTTTGTTTTTTATTCACAAATATCATATGAATTTGATGCGTATGTCATATGAAAACTGCTGGGTTGCATCTAAAAATTTTTGGTTGGGCAAATCTCGTTACCTTCTTTAATTGTACCATTGGTTAAGGTCCATTTAGTCTTGACGGTTGACGGTGGACGGTTGACGGTAGGCAATCAGCTATTTCAGTTGAGGGTTGCATTTTGCATGTGTTAGAGGGAGATAACTACAGTTTGACGGTTGACGACGGTAGACTTCTGCAGGTTGCAGAATCAACCGTCAATACTAATTGGGCCTTTAAGGTCCATTTAAGGCCCATTTAGTCTCGACACGGAATACTGAGGTTGATTTGATTTCTCCGCTTCCATGATCAATTACAACGGGAAACAGTTTTTAGGGGGTTGCTCTTTATTTATACCGACTAATAAAACCCTTGCACGGATTTGCAATGCTTAACTCCAAACAAAAAGAGAGGTGGGAAAAGCAAATGCACATATCAAGAGAAATAATTTCCTCGTATTACACATTATCATTTACGTACAAATCACACTCGCACAGAAAAAAGAGTAATGGGAAAAACTAAACACACACTGAGAAAGAGAAATGGAAAATTATTCGATGGCTATGAGAGAGCACCGGCTAGAGCTCTTCCATAGTCACAGTTAAGTGAGTGCATATATAAACAATATAAATACCATGGACTAGAGCAAATCTCCAGTCAGTTGATATTTGTCTATCGTGCGGCTAACAGACATTGTTTGTACACCCCCACTCTCCCGCTCGCGCGCCTTCTCCACCGTTGTGGAGAATTTTAAACGTCCAAGAAAAGCGTAATTAAGTTACGGTAACCGAAACGAACGAAGTATGTAAAAGGAGGAATAAGAAATACTAATCACAACAACAGCAAAAGAAAAATTTACTACTAACACACTAACATGGATACGATTAAAAATGAAAACAAACAAGAAAATGGAAAATGCAATGTATTGAAAATGATAAGAGCATTTTTGTGAATGAATAAAATTAAATCTGGGCAAGTGAAGTATGAGAGGCGTCTCAAGTGACAAGCCGGATATAGTGAAACCGAAACGGTTTAAAGTGCACTTGAAGAGAATTTTGAAATACGAAAAGAAATGAAAACAACAGCAAGCAGCTGAAAATGATTAAGTGATTTTGAACGAATGGTGCACACGCTTTTCATTTCGTATGTGTTAATTTTATTTATAAATAAATTCAAAATACAAAAGCAATAAAAAAGCGAACCACCCGCCGCCCAGCATGTGTCTGTATATGAATGTGCCGCCCTGGATAAATGTCGAACGTCTGACTGCAGCAGTCTCCAACACGGCATCGCAGCTCTTTAATGTCTCGGTGGTCATATTTTTATTAAATTGTAAATCCTCAGCGTCGCGACGCGATTGTAAACAAATGCAACAGCCGGCAGCAGTTGCGTTGTCAACTCACCCAGTGCCCCCCGAGGCAGTGGCAGATAATTAAAAAAACGCCCTCTGCAACGGCTGACGTCAAGCACAGAACAACAAGTGCCGGCAATTTCACAACCAGACGCTTGACAACCTCTACTCCAAGAACGGCGTCATTTAACGTTCGCGTGTAAAAAAAAGTTAAACAAAAAACCTAAGCATAGGATAAATTTCGAAACAAAAGTGTAACGAAAAAATATTGTCTGCTCTGTAAGGTTCAATAAACGTTTGTTTTTGTTCGCCGCCACATCGCAGCGGGAGTCTAAAGTAATCAAAAGCAGAAACCATCAAGAAGAAATAATAAATTCAAGTTTTTTTTTTTTGGAAAAAAAGAGCACAAACAAATATTTAATACTAAAAATAAAAAGAAAAAATAAATATTTAAACGTGGCGATGTGAAAAAAATACAGAAAACACAACAACAATTATTAAGTATAATTTCACACCAAAAAAAAAGAGGTGATAAAATTATTTATAAATATTTCGACAAATATTTAATTAGAACCTTTTGTTTTGTATTTTATTTTTTTGAATGGTCGGCGTTTGTTGTTCAATTTTATTATATCTTGATTTTAATCAATTTTAACTTTGATGATGAATGAACGAACATCATCATCGTTTGTGTCAACACTTGAGCTGGAATGATTAAATGTTAAATGAGAAAAGTTATGCTTCACTGAGGCAATTTCCTTGTAAACTCAAGAGGGAGGATATACAATTAATATAAATTCACCTCAAGATTAAATGCACGGTTAACCTAAACATGGCAAGATTCACAAATATGAGTCATTTCAGCTAAAACTGGGCAAAAAACGAGAAAGATAAGCCCCAATGTCGAGCGGAAGCGATATTGGTTTTGCTTTAAGGTCCATTTAGTCTCGACGGTTGACGGTAGACAATCAGCTATTTCAGTTGGGGGTTGCATTTTGCATGTGTTAGAGGGAGATAACTACAGTTTGACGGTTGACGACGGTAGACTTCTGCAGGTTGCAGAATCTACCGTCAACCGTCGAGACTAAATGGGCCTTTAGAAGAAAATATACACACAGAGAACAGTTTTGTTGCCACAACCGTGATTGTTTCTAACCCAATATTGGTGGCTGCACATTTTATGGATGTATTTCATCGCTACAACGGAATGTTGGTTGTTTACACGACCATTTTTAGTAAATGGAACTGGCACTAACGATTGAAAAGACAAAGTATCAGTTACCCCAACTACATAATAAAGAAAACACTGGGAAACAAAATTTAAAAAAAGATCTGCGGCAGAAGTTTGATAGCCAACTTCAGCTGCTGATCATGAATTTGGCTTCCGATTTTCCAGAAACGGTCTAGCTTAGGAAATATTTTAACCGTTATTTTCGGTTATTGAAATAAAAGATCTCCTAACTGCTTTGTTTGTAAACCGATTTTTTTTAAAAAAAAAATGAGCGCCGTATTTTGTGAGAAGTTGACCTACTTTTTTCGGATAAGAATTGTTGAAGATTTAGGCATTCGAATTTTCGCTTCAAACAATTACGCATTTCCATTATCCACATTTTTTTGATTCTTTACCAGTGTTGTATTCTTATAACTTCATTATAGCGTATTAAAATCCGCGTCCAAAAGTCTAATAAACTTAAGACTTTGATTAAATTTGACTGAGTTACCTACTAAAGATTATATCAGAAATAGTGCACTATAAAATCGAGAAATATGGACTTACGAGGGCGGACTTACTGGCCTAACTTAAAAAGAACCGTTTTTTTTGGAAATATTATTTATTTTTCAACATAATCTCCTTCCAACTCAATACACTTCATCAAACGTTTTTCAAGTTTTTTAATTCCATCCGAAAAATAAGATTTTTCAAGACCTTCAAAATATGCCTCAGTTTCAGCAATAACCTTGCTATTGGACGAAAATTTTTTTCCACCGAGAATTTTTTTTAAATTTGGAAACAAGAAATAATCAGATGGAGCTAAATCTGGACTACATGGTGGATGCGGAGCAATTTCAAATCGTAATTCGGCCAGTTTTTGTTGAGTTAAAAATGCAGTGTGTGAAGGAGCATTATCTTGATGAAAAAGAACTTTTTTTCTAAATGCGGTCGTTTTATCTTGATTTATTCACTCAACCGATCCAGTAATGCACAATAGTATTCACTATTTATAGTTTTTCCTTTCTCAAGATAATCAATATATATTACACCCATTGCATCCCATAATACTGGGGCCATTACTTTTCCTGCTGACTTAACAGTTTTCGCCTTCTTGGGACCACTTTTACCAGCTTCTATCCATTGTTTTTTGACTTTCTTTGCATTCTGGGATGTAGTGATAAATCCATGTTTCATCAACAGTTATGAATCGGCGCAAGAACTCTATTGGATTACGCTGATAAATCGCTAAATGCTCCTCGGAATTGGTCCAACGGACGATTTTTTGAGGCAAAGTCAACAAACGCGGCACCCATCTTGCGGATAGCTTTTTCATGTGGAGTTCATCATGTAAAATGCTCCAAACTTGTTTTTCGTGTATTTTAACAATATCAGCAAGTTCTCTGAGCTTTATTCGTCTATCTTTAGTCACTTCATTAACTATTTTTCTAATGTTTTCAATAGTAGTAGCAGTTTTTGGTCTTCCAGAGCGTTGTTCATCTTCCGTACTTGAACGACCTATTTTAAATTTTATCACCATGAGCAGAATCCAATTCATCTTTGATTAATTGTGGCGTATAACCTTTCATATAAAAGTGTTTAATTACCGCACGAAACTCTTTATTTTCCATTTTTCAAAAATTATAAAACTTGTTTACTTCAATCACCTGTAACAAAGAAAATAATCTTTAAATATTTCGGAAATTTTGAAAGATGGCTTATAAAAGATTGCTTTTAAAAAACAAAAAAAAGTTGCTAGTAAAACAGAAAATATGCCAGGCCAGTTAGTTATGCGATCGCCCTCGTAAAATAATAAATATAGATAAAAATTATTTTGTTTAGATCCATTAATACTTTAAAATATAACGTAAAGGCTTTTTAGTAATTAAAATTTAAACAAGAAATATTAAACCTGCAAACAAAGAAAAAATCAGCTGGAAATCGGTCAGAACTACAAATATTCGGTAAAATAAACATACTTTCTGTTGCAGTCACCAATATACTGATGATAACATAGTTTGACTTACTATAAGATGGTAGCTACAATAATATAAGTATTACGTATACTAACCGCATTCAGTAAAAATATTGATTGCTTTAACTGGTAGTTATGACAAGCAACCAATTATGAAGTACATGTGACTTTTGTACCAAAAATTGCTGTTGACAACAAATAAATTATTTGTAGTAACCAAACCCCGTTTATTTTTGATAGAGCGAATTAATACACAAGCTAATAAAATCAGGTTTATTTTTGTTTGTCGTAGGGGGAAGGAAAAGAAAGTTCGCTGTTGTAACTGTGTAACAAAATTCCGGACTTTCTCGGGGTGTGAATGACTTCTTCATGAAATTAAAGACTTAGGTGATTAAAGTAAACTCGATAAAGGACGTCCCTCATAAGTCCGAGTTTTTTTATGGGCCAAGGAACTTTTTATTGTGCAACGCTATATCATATGAAATCAGTTTAAAAGGAATAAATTTTTTTTCGTTTTACCGAATTTTCGTGTCTCTAAATGTTTTTCAAAATGTTCGTTTTTTTGTGAAAATGTTTTACTATAAGTAAATTACTACTAGCAGCATTTTAGTATTTAGGATTGTCTAAAATATAATCATATTATCGTCAAGATTTTTTCGTCCTTTTTAAAAAAAATGTTTTTTTTTTATAAAATTTAATGAATAAGTTATGTTCAGAATAGAAACCAAAATCGACACAGAATATTAAATTTTTTTCCATCCATTTTTTTACAACCTACAAAATATGACCATTATGAAATTATATACTGTAGGAACATAAAAACTGTTACACACGTTTTATGCTGTAAAATAAAAAGTACTGAATGTTTTTGGACCAAATAGTTTTTAATATATTTATTGATGTATATTGTAGCCAAAAAGAATCTACTTATTCGAAATGTCCGCCTTTTGCCTTTACACACGCCTTAAGTCGCACTGATCAATCGTCAATAGCTGAACGAACCTTGTCCATTGGAATATTGGCCACAGCTCAAACCAAAGCAGTCTTAAGAGATCCAATGTTGGGGTATCTTTTGTGACAAACCTTGTCCTTTAAAACCGTCCACAATTTGTAATCCAAAGGGTTCAAATTTGGACTGCCTGAGGGCTATTCTTCAGAGAAAATGAACGCTGGCAAATTGTTTCGAAGCCAGGCCTTATGGGCCGGCGCAGAATCCTGCTGGTAGTCAGGAAGTCTACGGCTGGTTTTGGAACAGGGAATTGTTAAGAGGCTTCACAACAGCTTCCAAAAAGGTTTCTTGGTAAACTTTGGCCGATGTTTTGTCTCTTTGTTCGCAGAAATGCAGGTCAGTGACCCCATCGGAAGAGGCACCTAACCAAACCATGACTGAAGCTGGGTGATAACCCTTTTCCAGCCTTGGGATCAGTTCCTTAGATTACCGCGCATACACTCATCATTTTGCTTGTTAAATATTTCATTTCATTTCATGAACAAAATGTTTCTGTGCAAGTTATCAGCGTGCTTCACCAAAAGACGTTTGCATTTTTCAATCCTATTTTTTTTTTAAAGCTGCAGTCAATAAATGTCCGGTACGTCGTTTGAAAGCCCCAAGTCCCAAGTCTTTTTAAATGATTCGACTCATGGAATTTTGCGTGATATTCATCTCACGGGCCATGATTTTATTTTTCGGAGCGGATTTCTGTAAATTCTTGATTTAACGGCTTTGATGACATGCGGTGTTCGAACAGACCGTGGGCGGCCCAACCGGTGGCGGTCTTTTACATCTCTATTCTCCTTAACCGTTTTATGCATCGGTAGACGAACATGCGGCTAATCCCTAGTGGCCGGAGCGTTTTCAAAATATCGGTTTTTTTAATTTCACACTTGAAAAGCGCTATTACAGCGATACGGTTCTCATTATCTGACCACTCCATGATGAAAGTTAAAACAATTTTAAAATCCCGTTACAGACTAACGCTATTGAGGTTAGCTATCAAAACCCATATGACATTAACGGGATATGTTCAGTTCTACTATTGAAATGGGTGTGTTCAATGTTGTAACAGTATTTATGTCCCAACAAGTATACTTTTATCACATCTGTAGCCAAGACTTCAAGCATTTGAGGTATTTTGTCTCACATTGGCCCTTAAGTAGCCGGATTTTTATTAAAATTCTACTTTACTCCACTTACAGAAGGCATCCTAATCAGTTTCATCATGTAGAAAAAAAGTATGGTTGGGATAACAATATTCGAAACGCATAATACTATTGTTGGGTATATGGTTGTGGTACAACAATATTATGATCCTCACTACAATAGTATGATTCACATACAACCATACTATTATCCCCACAACCATATTATAATCCCGACAACAATAGTATGATTCACACATACCCATACTATGATCCCCACAACACCCACACTCAACAATACTATGATCTCCACAACCATATTATGATCCTCACAAACATAGTATGTTTCACATACTACGATAGTATGATCGTCACAACCATATTATGATTTACACGCAACCATGTTTAAATCCCTACAACCATAGTCACACACAATTATACTATGATCCCCAATTTATTAGAATTAGGTTAAGCTGCAACAATAGATTTGAATTATGAAAAGTATTTAAAAATATATCAAATTAAAAATAATAGAAGTGATTTATTTAACAGTAGAAAAAAACGTAAGCGTTTATATTAAAAATACTTTTGAGTTAAACAAAGCCAAAGTAGTTTGTTTGCAAAAATTTTAATTTCCTTATTTAAAGTACTGTTATTATTGCCGTAGCAATAACATTGTTCTTAAAATCACATTCAAATGAAGAAAAATTGCAATCATACGAGGGCTGCTATATATAATTCTGGCCTTATAATGAAAATGCGAATATTTATCATCAAAAATGGTTTAATTGTTTTTCAAAGTACTCTCCAGAATGATTTATACGCTCAAACGCACTTTTTCCACTCCGATTCAACAGCATCTTCAGGCGACGAAAATCGTTGACCACGCATTTTTTTTTGATATGCGGGAATAAAAAGAAGTCATTGGGTGCCAAGTCAGGGCTGTACGGCAGACCCACCAATTCGACGTTTTGGCCGGTCAAAAAGGCTTCGGTTTGAGCCAATGTGTGTGAGCTTGCATTGTCGTGGTGCACAATGATTCGTCTTCTCTTGTTCGTTTTTCGAATTTCTCCGAAGACTTCAGGCAAACAAATTGTGGTGTACCACTCAGAATTGACCACCTACGTTGCTCAAGCGGTACAGTCGCCACATGACCATTTGCTTTGAAGTGCTTCTTCCACGAACAACTTTCGTTGGATTTGGCTCGTCATCGAAGGCTCGAACAGTCGCCACTTGGCCAGTTTTGCCGAAGAAATAGGCGACCATTTGCTTCGAAGTGCTTCTTCCACGAACAACTTTCGTTGGATTTGGCTCGTCTTCGAAGGCCCACACGGTCGATTGCTGTTTTGTTTCGGGCTCATACGCATAGACCCATGATTCGTCACCTGTGACGATCTTATAAACGTCTTTTGAAGCCCCGCGATCGTATTTTTTCAAAATTTCTTTGTACTAATCGACACGAGCCCCTTTTTTGAGCGATTGTCAAATTGTGGGGGGTACCAACGAGAAGAAACCTTTTTTACGGCCAGGTATTCATGCAGTATCGAATGTATGCTGGTGGAAGAAATGCCTAAGGATGCCTCTATCTCACGGTATGTCACATGACGATCTTGCATTATCAGTTCACGCACGGCATCAATGTTCTCTGGGACAACGGCAGTTTTTGGACGACCTTCGTCTTTGAGCGAGCTTCGGCCACGACTGAATTCATTAAACCAGTTTTTCACAGTGCTATAGGATGGTGCTTCATTGCCATACAAAGATTTAAGTTCATAGATGCACTGCTGTCGTGATAATCCAAGTCGAATGTTGTGAAAAATGATCGCACGAAAATGTTCACGAGTTAATTCCATTTTTTTTGCCAAATTGATTTTTTCAAGTCACTGTAAACAACACAAATAATGGTCGTACGTCAAAACGTTCCGAGTACGTTTATGCTAAAAAATGTCAAACTTTCCAATGGAAATGTCAGATGGCGCCAGGCAACACTTAGAGTTGCCTAGGCCAGATATATATATAGCAACACTTACATTCTTCCCTACTACTCGTACTACCGATATTTAATTTCTCTTTGAAATGATTATAACTTTTAAACCATACTTGATGTAAATAATTATAATGTACTTCACTTTTCCATGTTCCATGAAGCTGTTGAAACATTTCATTAAGCTTCTTGCACTCTAGCCAAAACTAATTAATAAACCCAAAGCGACAGAATAAAATTATCGTTATTTACATGGTGATTTTGAATTGAAACCACAAGAATTATCTTCAATTACTGGCACTTCTACTAAATCGGTTTAGATGGTGAGGACGACAAGGACTATTTTATTTATTTTCCATTTTCCATAATGATGCTACGTAAACTGCAAATTATTGGCAATCTGTCCACAAACGCCCAGTGTATATTCAAATGCATACAAATGTATTTATGTACATTCCACTACACTTGTATTTGAACAATTTCATCCTTATGAATATTGATCAAATAATAAATAAATAGTGTTGCCACTGCCGCCGCCACTGATGCTTATGCTGCTGTTGTTGCTGCTACTGCTGCAGTTGCCGGTAGTTGATGTTGCTTCTCTTCGGTATCGTTAGCCACGGCAAACGGAAAACAATCTATGGCACTGGTGGGCCATAAATTGTTCGTTCGATTGTTGGTTGTGCTGGCGGAACACTTAATCTCCACACGGAAATATTGAAAACTCTACAAACGAACCAACACAAAAGCAAACCCAATATTATTTATTTGAATATTATTTTTTTTTTGGTTGAGAGTATGAAATGAAGCAACAATTGTGGGTTAAAAACTGCTTAAATAAAATACACAAACGAAATCCCATAAATTCCAAGTGAATTGCATTCAGTTCGTCGTCCATTCCTGCCCCCGTTCTACCGGTGTCGCCCCAGCATTCAGAATTGTGGCGCGTATGCCAGTGTGTTGACTCTATAATTAGCTCTGGGAGGGTAAAAAAAACAGTGATTGCCAGAATGCCGGTCTTTTAGTCCGTTCGAGCCGTTTTTGTTGTTGTTATTTTTTTTTTTTTGGGAAAACAAGTAATAAATTAATAATTTTTGTATATGATTTGTTTGTTGTTGTACGTATACTTTTGATTTCGAGTGTGTGTGTGTTATAGCCAACACATGAGTATAAACGTGAAACAGGGCAGGATGGATGGACTGACTGTCGGTCGGACAGACGGACAATTGGTAGTTTATTTTTGGCTAAAGTAACATGCAAACGAGTAGGACAGTTTATGTACATTAGAGTGGGTCTTTGGAGTTTTCCTGTCATTGGAATTTGAAAACTCCCACACAGAGAACACAGTTGTTGCCACAACGAAATCTTTTGCCAACCGAATACCGAATACTGCAACCGAATGTTGATTGGGTTCAGGGAAATTTTCAGAAGTGGAAACTGACATTTTCGTTTGAAGAGACAAAGTATGGGAAGCCCTTACTAATTAGGATTATTATTAGAGCTGAATTTGTACATGTATTGGTTGTTGTTATACCTAACCAATCAAAGCTGATCATACTCGTAATATATTATTTAAGTGAAGCAAAGTGGACTTTTAAACCTAAATATTTCCGCATACTTAAGGGTTAATGTGACACCAAATACCTCAAATGAATGTTTGAAGTCTTGACTGTGATAAAAAAATATAAACTTTCATATCGTTCTTACTTAGTAGTTTATTAAAAAAAAATAGCTGGTAAACAAATTATTTCTATTCGCCCCATTGTGTCGAGTTTGGTTTCCATCTTGAACAAATCTAATTCATTAAATTTTATTAAACAAATTATTTTTTAAAGGACAAAAAGAGACATTTTGTCTAAAAAATATTCTGATTTCATTTTAGACGATCTTAACTAAAGTGATTATACAGGGTGGGCCAAAAGTTACCATGGGGTTAAAACTTTAATAACTCTTTCGTTTATTAACTTTTTTCTTAGATTATTTAATATATAAAATGGGTTTTTTTACACTAAGTATGCAAAATAATGTTAATTAAATGACCTCCGTTTTCAGCTAAGCAATGATGGACTTGTTTTAGAGCATTTTCCATAACATCTTTCAAAATTTGAGGCTGTAGCGTTCGAGTTTCTGCAACAATGTTGGCCTTGAGTTGAAGGATTGTCTCGGGCTTGTTCACATATACTCGTACTCGCTCCTTCAATTAGCGAGTTATGACAAATCTGGCGATCGCGCTTGCCAGATAATTTCCGAATTTCTGGAAATTATTCGCTTTCCAAAAATGTGACTTAAAAGTGGTATTGAGTCTTGGGCAGTGTGGGCAGTGGCTTCGTCCTACTGAAACCACATCTCAGGCCTGTTTTCAAGAGTAGGACTTAAAAAAATTTCTATCATAAACCGATACCGCTCTCTATTTACGGTTACAGCACTTCCATCTTCATTCTCGAAGAAGTAAGGCTCAATGATATTTGCAGATGTGATCCCACCGCGATGATGAATGGCTCTTGGATTTTCAGAACCTACAATTGTGCTTATTAACAAAGTCATTCAAAATGAGCTTCATTACTCATGCGCTTGAGTTAAAATAATTGATCGCTGATTTAAATAACAAAATTCTATTATTCTGGTTCTTTGTTCAATTGTGAATCTCTTTATTATTTATTCTCCAAGTGTTATGTATATAGGGTGATCCATCTAGGGGTATTTTTTCAGAAAAAAAAAGATATAAAAATTGAAATCAAGTGTGGAATGTTTATTGGTAATTCGAAAGGACATTTTATGGCATTTATTTTTTTAATAAAATTTCCTTCAAATGTTGGCCGCAACTACGCCTCGGGTTTTCCATTCTGAGGGTCCAATTTTGAATGACTTGTTCGAGCATTTCGACCGGTATGGCTTTAATCACACGCGTAATGTTGGCTTCCAAAACCTGAATCGTACACGCAGAAAAAAAGTATGGTTGTGGTGACAATATTCGAAGAGAATAATACTATTGTTGGGTATA
Source organism: Hydrotaea diabolus (assembly GCA_963513945.1). Classification (NCBI taxonomy): domain Eukaryota; kingdom Metazoa; phylum Arthropoda; class Insecta; order Diptera; family Muscidae; genus Hydrotaea; species Hydrotaea diabolus. The sequence continues at coordinate 15,435,422 of OY740720.1, read as the reverse complement.
TGGTTGTGCTACAACAATATTATGATACTCACAACAATAGTATGATTCAAATACAACCATACTATGATCCTCACAACAATAGTATGATTCGCACATAACCATACTATGATCCCCACAACCATAGTATGATTCACACTCAACCATACTATGATCTCCCCAACCATAGTATGATCCTCACAACCATAGTATGTTTCATATACAACCATAGTATGATCCTCACAACCATAGTATGATTCACACGCAACCATGTTATGATCCCTACAACCATAGTATGATCACACACAATTATACTATGATCCCCAATATTACATATTAGAATTTGTTTAAGTTGTCGACATAAGATTTGATCCCCAATATGTTTTATTAGAATTGGTTTAAGTTGTCAACAATAGTTTTGAATTAAGAAAATTATTCAAAAACACATTAAATTCAAAATAATAGGAGTGATTTTTTTCGCAGTAGAAAAAATAAGTTTAAATAAACGTAAGCGTTTTTATTAAAAATATTTCAGCTAAACAAAGCCAAAGCAGCTTGTTTAAAAAATTTTAATTTTGATTTAAAAGTACTATTATTGCATTAGATCCGTACCAATAACAATTGTTCTTAAAAGCCTATTTAAATGAAGAAAAATTACAATCATATAGTATGATTGCCGTAATCATGCTATTGTTAACATAACTTGCAAAACACAATACTTTTGTCGCACCAACCATATTTATATTAACCATATTTTCATTTTTAAACTTGGCAATAATACTATTGTTACATTTCAACAATATTAATATTGCAGCAATCATACTATTGTCAAAAATAAATTCAGTTAACAATGCTATGGTTGCGAAGAACATATTTTTATTGTGGAGAACATATTATTATTGCCGTGACCATGTTTTTTCTCTGCGTGTAGCTGGTTTGTCAGCATAGACTTTGGACTTTACATTACCCCAAAGAAAAATGTCTAAAGGTATCGAGGATATCACTCGATCTAGTCGGCCAACTCACCTGTCCATAACGTGAAATTAACTGCTTTTCGAAATGACCTGTCAATAGATCCATTGTTTGAGCACCTGTATGACAAGTGACACCGTCCTGTTGAAACCAAGTGTCGTCAAGATTATTTGCTTCAATTTCAGGTAGCATAAAGATCGATATCATGGCGCGATTGCGAGCAGCATTCACGGTTACGTTCCGGCGATCATCATTTTTAAAAAATATGCTCCGATGATTCCAGCAGCATATAAGGCGCACCAAACCGTAGTTTTCTCTGGGTATAACGGGACCTCTTAAACCTCTTCTTGTTGCTCTTCAGCCCAAATGCGGCAATTTTGTTTATTGACTTTGCCGTTGAGCCTCATTACTGAACAAAATTTTGGTCGAAAACAGCGGATCTTCCAGTTTCTCACCGAACGCTCATTTCCAAAATACAGTTGCCAACATTTGAAGGTAATTATTTTCAAAAAATAAATGCCATAAAATGTCTTTTCAAATTACCAATAAAGATGAACTTGACTTGATTTGAATTTTTATATATTTTTTGTTTTGAAAAAATGCCTCTAGATGGATCAACCTATATAATCTGAAAAAAACAATGTATATATAAACGAAAACGTTATTATATTTTTAAACCCCATGGTAACTTTTTGCCCACCCTGTAGTAGTAATTTAGTAAAAAATATTTGCCCAACGACTATTAAAAAAATTATATAATATCATTAAAAAGGAGATGCCCCAACTATAATTAATTGTACAACATTTTTGTAGAACATACAAACACTATACACTACACTATACAAACAATCATTAAATTTAATAAGCACATCCGACCCAGTCTAATATACTGTGAATGCGTCTGCTATGAATGTAAGAAGAACTCTTTTTATTCGCAAAGTGAAATATGTTCATGAAAAAGATTTATAGTATGGCATGCTACCGTTTCGTACGCATTTATCAAAGGCGAAAATGAAACTCGAACAACAAGAATGACAAAATAAAATATTAAAAAGTTAAAACAAAAAAAATAAAAAATAATATGAATAATCATAATTTAAGTATGACATCATTTGGGGAACAACACGCGTCAGATGTGATAATATGAAGTGGAGGGGCACAGAAGTATCATGTAATTAGTTGATTTTTAAGAGAGTTTTTATGAAAAAAAACTAAGTGAACAATTGCTAAGTTCGTAAGTTTTACGACGGTCAGTAATAACTATATATAGGGTCACAAATAAGTCCTTGCAGATTTAACATATACATATAAGTATGCTATGGTGTATACTATAAAAAATCATGAAAGACTTTAACAAATACTTTGGGGAATTTAGCGTTAAGCGGACGTCGACATTCATACGTTTATTCTTAAGAATGAATATTTTCTCAATTTAAACCAAAGAGTGCTTAAATAAACAAAAAGTTCAATTATTGTCGTAAAAACATTCTTGCTTTTGAAAATGTCGCCACCATGTCTAAAGTTATTCCTCCTCCCCCATCTCATTTTTTTCGGATCATGAAAATCTATTTCGGGAAACATTTTATTCACAATAAAAGGCTAATTATGTTAGATTGAAAGCATATTAAAACCAATTTCGGACATTTATGTATTTTTAGATTATAAATCTAACACAAACTATACGGGAAAAAAAGAATTTGTCAGTGAACATCCCACCTCTTAACATTATTTTAAGCGTGTTCTTTGATCGAAATATTTTATACTTATAGTTTATACTTATAGTATCTTTCGCACGAACATAAATACTATATAAGTAGTATGAATATTAGGGTGGCCCAAGCACGAAAAGTATGATATAAACATTGTCGTAAATGACGAACTTCCAGAATCTTAATAAACGCTGCAGAAGATTCCAGCGTTTCTGTGAAACATACGAGGGCTCTCTTTGCGCCGAGCCATTTCTTTAGGTTTGGAAATAGGAAATAGTCACTGCACGTAAAAAAAAGTATGGTTGTGATAACAATAGTCGAAGAGCTCACAACAAAAAAAAATAAAGTTAAACACAACTCACGCATAATCTGTGAAAAAATACCTCTAGATTGATAAGTATTCTAATCAATAAAGTCATATTTGAACAAATAAAAATGTCAATAATTTTGGGCAAACCGAATCTTTTGTACCCTAAACCGTACATTCGGTTAGACCGAAATCTCACCAAAATCTGCAAATAAATCTAAATTAATATTTTAATTCGTAGTCAAGTTTAAGTGTGCTGGGCTCACAACAATAGTATGATTCAAATACATCCATACTATCATCCTCACAACAATAGTATGATTCACATATAACACTACTATTATCCCCACAACCATAGTAAGATCACACTCAACCATACTATGATCTCAACAGCTATATTATGATCCTTACAATTATAATATGTTTAACATACAACCACAGTATGATCCTTACAATCTTCGTATGATTTATTCGCAACCATGTTATGATCCCTACAGTCATAGTATGATCATACACAGTTATACTATGATCCTCAAAATTATTTATTAGAATTAGATTAAGTTGCCAACAATAGATTTGAATTATGAAAATTTAAAAATACATTAAATTCAAAAAAAAATACATTAAATTACTTAACAGTAGAAAAAATCAGTTAAAAAACGAAAGAATTTTTATTAAAAATTTTTTCAGTTAAACTAAGCCAAAGCAGTTGTTCGCAAAATTTTAATTTCCATATAAAAAGAAATATTATTGCAGTCACGATAACATTGTTCTAAAGAGCATATTCAAATGAAGAAAAATTAGAATTATATAGTATGATTGCTGTAATCATATTATTGTTCATAAAAACCCAAAAAACAATAATTTTGCTGCACCAACCACATAAATTTGGCAATAATAATATTGTTACATTTCAACAATATTAATAATGCGACAATCATAATATTGTCAATATGAAATTCAGAAAACAATACTATAGTTGCGTAGAACATACTATTATTGTCATATAGTAACCACATCTTTCTCTGCGTATGGGGGCTAAATCCGGAGAAAATGGCGGATGAGGTAACAATTTGTAACCCAAGTCATGCAATTTTGCCATGGAGACTGCACCCGTGTGTGCACCCGTGCATTATCTTGATGAAAAAGATTTTTGTTTTTGGCCATATAGGGACCGTTTTCCAATGTGTCCAATGAGTTGGCATAATATTCGCCGTTTATTGTTTTTTCCTTGTGAAGGTAATCGGTGTGGATTAAAACTATTGCCATCGCCTTATTGGTCGACAAAGTCACCTTGGTCTTCTTCGGAGCCGGTTCGGCGACCATCTTGCAGGCAGCTTTCTTAAACCCAACTGATCATGCAAAATCGAAACCACACTGCCATATGAAATGCGTAAATGCACTTTAACTCTGCGATCGGCCAACACCATATCGTGGATTTTATCGACATAATCGGGTGTATTGACGGCGAGAACGTTCAGCGTCATTTGTATGTGCGACCGCAACGAAAGTCAGTAAACCACTTTTTTTACGATTAAAATCGATCGTGCACAGTCCCCAAGGTATTTATCAAGCTTTTCCTTGGTTTGATTGACGGGGTTTTTCCGCAAAAAATAATGTTTAATGATCGTTCGAAGTTCACTTTTTCCCATTTCTAAAAAAACCATTTTGAACAGCTGTTAAACACAAACTAAATGACGGAACTCTCTCAAAATTTGACAGTAGTCTATTAGCAGATGGTACTTGATGGGAGCAGTGTTGCATTTTATTTAACTACGAGGGAAGATGGAAAAGTCACAGATTATTGATATGGCCTCCTATTTGAGTATCAGGTATATAAAGAGGGATCTTACTTACTTGCTCCGCTAGTTGGTAAAGGTTGAAAATGTCACTTTCCTGATTTTTTGAAATTAAGAGTAAAAAAACGCGATTTTTAAAAAAAATCGGCTAATATGTTATTGTAAAGTACAAATTATTAAATAATCTGAAAAAAAATACTCTCCAGCGCTACCTTGTAATGTAAATAGTGTTAGTAAAAGTGTTCGAAAGGAGGGGCACTGACTTTGTAAATCTGCTTGTGGGAAAAAACGCTCTTCAGTTGCGAATAACACTAAGTCTTGTTTAGACACAGAGAACAGATTCGTGGCCACCACCGAATTTTTTGCCAACCGAATGATTGAGATTACGTGTACTATCAAGTTTCCTTTAGTGCAACCGAATGTTACTTCATGCATAAAAATGTTCAGTAAATCGGACTGAATATGTTGGTGATAGTGACAAGTAGAAGCCTATGAATATGAAATTGTACATTATCGAGGTATGGACGATAAAATTCGTATACTTACCTGTTTAAATCCCCAAATGACTAACGGTTTTCCTGTTGCTCAACCTTCCCAATTCTTTTTGGTTAGACCATGTTCGACTAATCTTGTCCTGAAAGTGAAAATCTTTAAAAGATTCCTGGTGTTGAACATGGTGTATTCTTACCTTCAAAACCTCTGGGTAGGTCGAATCTTTTGATAAGCAGCAAAGGACATGTGATGTTTCCCTTTATTATCCTATATGTAGTTTCATGGAGAGATCTTTTTGTGACTTAGTGCCGCTGAAAATTACCAGATTTTTAATCCGTCTGACTGTCTCAATCCGTACTTATAACAACAACGCTTAATGGTACGTACATCCTGTATGTTTGAGTGGTAACTTCACGTTTCAATTCAATCCTTTAATTGTATTCGCATCTCAGTCGGTTCACCCCAATGTGAACGTTTGAGTGTGTTGCATGCTAAACTGTTTAATAAAAACTCACTGGAATATGATATGAGCGTTTATTTTTGAGGTTTATTTATAACTAATGGCCAATTTTGATAACATTGTTTTTGTGTTGGAGCGCCTGGAGATGCGGGGTTGGTGGGGGCGGCCGTTTTGGCCATTGATTGTTTTGATGTCAAAACCACACAGATGGCCACTGAATTTTATAGAAATGGATTTTGTAATATTTCAATAACAATAATGTTAGCCACACACATGCATACATAGACTCGCAGCGAAATTCAATCTAAATTCAATTATTCTAAATGGCCACATGTAAAATAAAACAAAAACACAATGAAATTTTCTACGGCCACTGGTGGCGGCAGCAAATTTTAGAATTATTGAGTATGAAAGCATTTAACACAAAAACATTTTGAATTTATGGCGAAATTCGCATAAAGTAGCAATAATTGCCAAGTCAGAACGAAATGGAATTTTTAAGTGGTGGTTGGTGGCATGCATCGGAGGGGGAGGGGGAGTTTGTGACTGCACCACCCATCCAGTCAACCACCCACCTAGCCTAGTGGTACACACGGGCGTATAAGTGTTTTATTAATTAAACGTTGCTTATGCCATCGTCGTGATAACCACCATCACCACCAGCAGCTGCATTTGCCTGGCGTCGCCCACCCACTTCACAACCGCCTAGTTAAGGTCTGGCTAACCTGAAATAGTTAGACCACAACCAGGTTTAGCCAGGTGGCCGGGGTGGTAGGCACACCAACGCTGAGGGTCGTGCATGTTTAACACGCCATCGAGTTGTGCATCACGAGACACTCCACGACGGTTTTATTTAAATTTGAGGTTTTCTCTTGAAATCTCTTCACAGCCGCAAAATGTCGGTCGTTTTGTAACTGTGCACAGTGGAAGGCGTGGGTGTTTTGAAGGCGTCTGGTGTGATCGAATAGAATCTCCACACTGTGGGGCTTAGCAAGCAAAAGGCTAAAACATGAATACATCTACAATTCCAGTTTGGTTGGGTTTTGTTACCTGAACAACAATTCGTTTTACTTTTTTTACTTTTATAGAAAGCCTCAAGTTATGTACCTTACTGTGATAAACTGGTGTTTGTGTTCCACTCCACCCAGCCTTCGAAAAGAACGAGAGCAGGGCCGAGTGGTCCACCCCCAGACATTGTAATTCATACGAGGGTTGCTATATATATTTCTGGCCTAGACAACACTAAGTGTCACCTGGCGCCATCTAACATTTCCATTGGAAAGAACGACATTCTGTGGCATAAACGTACTCGGAACGTTTTGACGTACGACAATCGTTAATGCTGTTTACAGTTACTTGAAAAAATGAATTTGACACAAAAATGGAATTAACTCGTGAACATTTTCGTGCGATCATTTTTCACAACTTTCGACGTGGATTATTACGACAAGAGTGCATCGATTAACTTAAATCTTTGTATGGCGATGAAGCACCATCCTATAGCACTGTGAAAAACTGGTTCAATGAATTTAATCGTAGCTGATGCCAGCTCAAACACGAAGGTCGTGAACGTCGTCCAAAAACGGATCTGCGCCAGAGAACATTGATGCCATGCGTGAACTGATAATGCAAGATCGTCATGTGACATACCGTGAGATAGAGGCATCCTTGGGCATTTCTTCCACCAACATACATTCGATATTGCATGAATTCCTGACCGTAAAAAAGGTTTGTTCTCTTTGGATCCCGCACAATTTGACAATCGCTCAAAAAAAGACTCGTGTCGATTGGTGCAAAGAAATTTTTAAAAAATACGAACGCGGTGCTTCAAAGACGTTTACAAGATCGTCACAGGTGACGAATCATGGATCTATGCGTATGAGCCCGAAACAAAACAGCAATCGACCGTGTGGATCTTCGAAGACGAGCCAAATCCAACGAATGTTGTTCGTGGAAGAAGCAAAACTGGTCATGTGACAACTGTTCCGCTTGAGCAACGCAGGACGGTCAATTCTGAGTGGTACACCACAATTTGTTGTCCTGAAGTCTTCGGAGAAATTCGAAAAACGAACAAAAGAAGACGAATCATTGTGCACCATGACAATGAGAGCTCTCACACATCGACTCAAACCACCGCCTTTTGGACCGGCCAAAACGTCGAATTGATGGGTCATCCGCCGTACAGTCCTGACTTGGCACCCAATGACTTCAATTTATTTCCGCACATCAAGAAAAAAATGCGTGGTCAACGATTTTCTTCGCCAGAAGATGTTGTTGAAGCGTTCAAAGACCATGTTTTGGAGGTGTCTCAATAGGAGAGGAAAAACTGCGTCGACATTTGGTTTGAGCGCACGGAAAAGTGTATAAATCATGCTGGAGAATACTTTGAAAACAATAAAACCATTTTTGATGATAAATATTCGCATTTTCATTATTAGGCCAGAATTAAATATAGCAGCCTACGTATTACAGCTGAGTGAATTGTTCAGTTGTAAAAACGTGTACTGTTGTGATGTTTTATTTTGCAAATCGAGTTATTCAATTGAATTTCAAAGCAGATACAAAAGTTTGCATCAAAACCATTCGTGCTACTTTTGCGATTTGTCAAAACCAGTGATGTTGTGTTTAAAATTGGCGTGAGGGGAAATCATTGAACTTCTCTAGTGGTTGTTTTAAAATCCACCCAACTTTTATTGTCTTCCTTTCCGCAGTAGACTACTCCCAGATTTTGAGTTAACTTCTTCGATGACTTTGTGAGTGACAGCTCACAGCATATAACTCCAAAAATTTTCGGAAAATTTAAAAAAAATGTAAATTTTAAGTTTTTTGAAATATTATCCAAAACAAGCTTAATCAGCGGAGGGCGCCCAAAAACTCATAAATGTTCAAAGCTTTTAGCAATTTTGGTAGCGAAGTAGTGCCTACAAAAAAACCCAAAAAAATATAAAACAAACAAAACGTACACACAGAGAACAGATTCGTTACCAGCAAAGACGATAAATTATAGAAGATAGGCAATATGCTTCTTCTTAGCAATAACGTACAATAACCACTCGGTAACGCACAAATTCTTGGTTATGTTGTCCACTTTCGTTTGTACAAAATCACAAAAAACGCTTGATGTTCAATGTTGAAACTCAAAAAACGAAGAAAACACTAAATTCGCGCACTTTAACACAACAAATTGCTCTTCCAAAATGCTTGTGTAGTTTTCAATTTCTCCTATAAGCAATTTTGCCCATCTTCTACAGTTTATTGTCTTTGGTTGCCACAACCGACTTTTTTCCAACCGAATGATTGAGGTTTTATGTACTCCACCAGTACAACCGAATGTTAGTTAGTGCTCTGCAATTTTTAGTTATTGGAATTGTAGTATCGGTGCAACATTCCAAGTATCCGAACCTTAAGAGAAGAATTTTTGAATCTAAATATCCTCATGCCACCCTTGTTCAACGAAAAAAAAATACAATTTTAATCAGAGGCAACAAAATGTGTACCTAGACAATTGAAGTACTTGAAGTATGTACTCGTAGGAAGGGTCATGACGAGGACAAAGTGGAACAGATAAAGGATGAGTTTCAATGAAAAAAAGTGGTTAACTACTAGGGATTAGCCGCATGTTCGTCTACCGATGCATAAAACTGTTTGAGGAGACTGGAGATGTAAAAGACCGTCACCGGTCGGGCCGCCCACGCTCTGTCCGAACACCGCATGCCATCAAAGCCCTTAAATCAAGAATTCACAGAAATCCGCTCTGAAAACAGAAAATTATGGCCCGTGAGATGAATATCACGCAAAAGTCCATCAGTCGAATCATTAAAAAAGACTTGGGGCTTTCAAACGACGTACCGGAAATTTATTGACCGCAGCTTTAAAAAAATAAGGTTGAAAAATGCAAACGTCGCTGATAACGCTGATAACTTGCACAGAAAAATTTTGTAAACCGATGACAAAATTTTTACCTTTCAGGAAAAAATTAACAAGCAAAATGATAGAGTGTATGCGCGGTCATCTAAGGAAGCCTCTGAACTGATCCCAAGGGTGGAAAATGGTCATCACCCAGCTTCAGTCATGGTTTGGTGTCTCTTACGATAGGGTCACTGACCTGCGAACAAGGAGACAAAACATCGCCCTAAGTTTACCAAGAAACCGTTTTGGAAGCTGTTGTGAAGCCTCTTAACAATTCCCTGTTCCAAGGATTCTGCGCCGCACAGTGTTGCGAAAGCGGAATTTTTTGGAAATCATATTGCCTAAACTGTATTTTTAATTGTATCGATGAGAAACTTCTACAGATTGGTCAGAATGAAATCCCAAACAGAATGAGTGAAAAAAAAAATTTACACCGAAAAAAATTGTTGGGTCAAATTTTCAACAAAAGTAAAAAAAAAAAATTGTTCGAAAAATTTACAAAAAAAAATTATTTTAATTCTTCTTTTATTTCTGATAAATACTCTATGATTAGTTTTTTAAATAAATTATAGGGTGGTCCGAACAAGAATTATAAACGTCAAATTTTCATGATTTTTCGATATTTGTTGAAAAACTCTGAAATTTTATAAAAAACCAAAATCTATTTCATTTCTTATTTGAAAGGTGGCAATCAAAGCTTTAATTTGATACCGGTTTGAAGTCAATAGCTTCAGCTTTAAGAGATTTATGCTCATTTTTGTGGAGTGCTAGAATAGATGTAGAATAAAAAAAAAGTGATTCCGAGAATTTCCGTTCTATTTTTATGGAATAAATACTGAGAGGGATATACTAAAATCGCTATAACTCCCAGGAGGGCAGGTATGGGCAGCTGATTTTTTCACAGTTCGTTGAAAACAAATTATGTAACATTTCTGTAGTGGTTTGGAACTGGGACTCTCTGGGACTTTTTAGATATTGCTTACCTAACCCAAATTTAAAGGAAAAATGGACCTTTAGTCGGGTTTTCGTTCTAAAAAAGGTGCATATGAAAATGTCTCAAACAACATTCCTTTTTTTTACAGAAGATACTTGTCCGAAGGCAGATTTTTTTTCCGAATCAAAATATCTGTCACCAAAATCAAATGAGATCATTTTGAATACAGCCCTGAAATCCCCTCTTTTCGTGAAAATTTTGTATATTTGACTTCTAAAATCAATTAAAAATCAACGGGCCAACATAAAAATAATCTTTATGTGTTTTTTGTTTACTTGGAATGTCTGTGACAAAATTGCATAATTAAAAACACTGAAAAAAATAATCGGAAAAAAGTTACTTTTCCACTAGCCGCAACACAGTGCGCCGGCCCATAAGGCCAAAACGTCCCAGGCCTGGCTTCGAAACAATTTGGCAGCGTTTATTTCCTCTGAAGAATGGTCCTCAGGCAGTCCAGATTTGAATCCATTGGGCGGTTTTAGAGGACAAGGTTTGTCACAAAAGATATCCCAACATTGGATCTCTTAAGACTGCTTTGGTTCAAGCTGTGGCCAATTTTCCAATGGACGAGGTTCGTGCAGCTATTGGCGATTGGCCAGTGCGACTTAAGGCGTGTGTAAAGGCAAAAGGCGGACATTTCGAATAAGTAGATTCTTTTTGGATACAATATACATCAATAAATATTTTAAAAAATATTTGGTCCAAAAACATTCAGTCCTTTTTATTTTACAGCATAAAACGTGTGTAACAGTATTTATGTCCCTACTAAGTATTTTTTGGACCTCAAAAAATCCTATTTTTGGAAGGGGTTTAAAAATTGGAAAAACGTTCGACTAAGTGTTTTAAGCTTAAAGGAGATTATGTTGAAAAATATTTTTTTTGCAAAAAACCCTTTTATTCGTAAAGAAAAGGAATTATTGATCTGCCCTCATATCAATCATCATGTGGTATTTCGAACCGAATATCAGATCGATCAGGGTGGACGATTTAACATTTTAAATTTGAACCGGCTGTAAACAAAGTACTGATACACACAGAGAACAGATTTGTTGCCAAAGCCGAAGTTTTTGACAGCCGAATGATGGTGGTCGCACTTGTTATACATGTAATCCACCGAAGGTTGATTAGGTACACATCAAGTTTCAGTAGAGGGAACTGCCACTTTCTGTAAAAGAGCAAAAGTATTACTAACTGATGAGAATATTTTTTGAAGCTGAATATGTGCATGTATTAGTTCTTGTTATAGATTGTTGGTTGTAAGTACAATTTAAATTCGGTTGCTATTACCTCAAACTTTTTCACTGGACCAGCTATTGATTAAATGAAATTCGGTTATCTGGCCGAAATAAATTCTTTTTTTAATAAACTTTTATATTTAAGTATTTTAAAATATTAATTTTTTTAGAATTATGAGCAGTATTTTGAAAAATTATATTTTTTATATTCGAATATAATTTAGTTTGTCTGAACAAACAGAAGGATTTTCTGCTTCAAATTGGTAAAGTGAGTCATACAACTAAATTTTAGTTTTGAAGAGTCAAAAACCAAGTTGAAGCTATAGCTCATTATGATACTCGTATGTAAAGGGTTAATGTGATGGAAATGATTTCAAATGATTGTTTAAAGTTTTGGCTAGATATATGTGTGTTGGCACAGAGGGCTTTTTGTAATGAAATGGGTGAACAAAATGTAATATCTTACTGCCTTGCAATGGGTCAACTGATCAGTAAAAAAATACGTCTTTGAATAGATGTTTTGATAATTTTTGCAATGATACCCATACCCAACCTGATATGAATATTTATTGTCAAGCTTTGGGTGGTCGTAACATGGGAAAAATGGGTTTCCGCCAAAAACTATAGGTTGTTCTTTTGAAAGCTCGTAATAAGGAGGTTACCCATGGTGAACATTTTGATGAAGTCTGAGTAATCTCGGAAAATTCCAGTTAAGCCTGTAATGATATTTTGAAAAATATTTGTTAATATAGCTTTATCGTTTGGAAGCATTTACCTTTTAACCCAAGAAACTTAAACTGTCTGACAATTTATTTTTATACATTTTTGGGGGATTTCGAAATATGTGTTTGTCTAAACAACGATTTTGTAGTGACTAGAATTTAAAAGGTTTTATAATTTTAAAGGTTTTATATGTTAATGTTGGAACAATCAATTTTATGTTTCAACAGAGAAATAAACAGGTTTTGGTCCCTATAAAGAACTTGTCAATTGTCACCAGCAATTCTTGGAACCAAAGTAACATGTACATCACAATTGCCAGTTATTTCAACCAATGGTTTAAATGAATTTAGTTGACATAGCTGTGTTATTGGCTGTGAATACCGTGATATAATTGTAGCAATCATTATATGATATATCGAACCATGTTGCCATTAAGTAGTAGTAACATTATCATCACAATTGCCAGTTAACTGAATTTAGTTGACATAGCTGTGTTATTGGCTGTGAATACCGTGATATAATTGTAGCAATCATTATATGATATATCGAACCATCTTGCCATTAATACTATGGAATGTTGGTGATTGCAACAGAAATTTTGTTTATCCAACCATATTTTCATAGTTCGGACTGTTTTTTTCTCTGTTTGTAATTTATTAAATTTCTGGTTTTATTAGAAAGGTTAAACTTTGTCATTTAATAATGGAACACAATATTATTAATGTGACTTACACAACTGGCTCAGCAGTATCTCATCCGAACACAATTCCTCAGTACATTTTCGATTGTATCGGCACGAATCTCCCTTCATTTAATGTTTTCAGTTGTCTCTAGATGCAGAAAATAATCCAAACGGCTCAAATCACAGCTCCGCTGCGGCCAAGTGGCATCACAATTTCGACTGACTATTTCATTTTCAAAATCCTTTCGTAAAATATCGATGGTTGCGTTGTCTGTTACATGTGGCCCCGTCTTGTTGAAACAAAATGTCGTCCATGACATTCTCTTGAAATTTTGAAAACAAAAATTCGTTGAGTGTGACGCGGCAACGCTCAACGGCTTCTTGCTCATTTTCGAAGAAAAATGTCCAAATGATGCCCCCAGCAGAAAACCTACACCAAACAATGACTCGTTGTGGATGCATTTGCTTCGGGTTCTCTTCTTCTCTTCTCTTCGGGTTTGCGTGTGGGTTCTCTGAACCCCATATGCGGCAATTTTGCTTATTGACAAAGCCACCGTGATGAAAATGAGCTTCACGATTTTTCGGTACAATTCTTCATCTCCTGCCAAACAATATTCAGCACATTGGGCTTAGGGAAAAAACAAATCAAATGGTCATTAGGCTGCGTAAAATTTCGAAGGTCTAGGACCAATTATAGCCTTTTTACCGAGGTCTTTATGCAAATTTTCTCTCAAAGAATTGCGAGAAATGTCCGCTTTCTGAGAACGATGATGTTTTGATGTTGATGCTCTTGGACATTTTCCATGTTAATGTTTTCGATTCAAAGTAATGGAGAACAACGTACTCGGGTTGGTTTTTCCAATAACGATAAATTTTAGTAAACTCGCTTCACAAATTGACGCACAAACTGAACTGAAGGCCGATCGCTTCTCGAAAATTGTCCACTAAAATTTCCTAAACAGTGAGACTCGCTGCTTTGGAAGTAAGTTTTTAATATTTCCCAATTTTATTCGAGCGTATAGCTTCCGATTTTGCAAATGTCAAGCATAAACCTGAAAATAACAAAAAAAAAATACGAATGTTATTTTACCTTTCAAAGGCATTGTAATTGGTAGTTCAAATTTAAAATTTTAAATGGACTTTTCAAAATATCGGCCGTAAATGAGCATCTTCGTAACGCCAAATGTTGAAATATGCACTTTAATAATATTTGGACTCACATGCAACTTCAATTTTGGAACACCTATCTTGAGAATAAATGTGCAAATTTTCCCATTTCTTCCAATGCGCAGGGATCAGAGTACCAAGATTTATTTCCTATCGATAAATTACACCGAGAATGGTTAACCCCTCTTGTACTGACTGACAACTTTACAAATCATTAGCCATTTGTTAAAGTGATTTTCTTTCTTTCCTTTCTTCCACCCTTCTTTTTCTCGTATGCCGTAGGAACAAAACGAAATTTAGTGTGCCTACTTGTAGTTGTGCCAACGACGAGGCATAAACACCTTGATTGCTTTATTTCAAAAGAAAGAACGAAAAAAGGCTCTAAATTAATGTGCTGCTAGCAAAGAGAATAAATACACACACACACACACAGCGACAACATACCTTCATACGGAAACGGAAATAAGGAACGAGAACAAGAAACAAAGATGTTTGTGGGCATAAATCAAATGAGATATAGTGGTAAGAAACGCAAAAAACCTGAAGAGACAACCGAAGAAGACGACGATGGCGAAATGGAACGTACAGAAAATAATATAATAAAGCCAACAGGCATGTCAGAAATGCCGTCGTTAAATGCCGAAGAAAGGCAACAACTACGGCTTGAGCAGGAGCAGTTGGCACAACAAACGACGTTGAAGGAACCTTTGCTCCTTGCCGAAGTCGGCTATGGCACAACAGGGCCGCCAACAGCAGCATTGCCAGCATCGGAGCTAGCAACAAAGGGGACTGAATATTCAACGGCAACAACAACGATAAGGACAAGTGAACCTGCAGATATTGCGCCAACATGTAAATGCAAAAATTGCCAATGCAATTTACAAAGCGATCAGCATCAAAAGCAAAACAAACACCATCAACACAACCACCTCCAGCAGCAGCAGCAGTATTCGTCCATCAAGTGCAGCAGTCCTCACACAACGCCAGCCGCCGCCGCCGCCACCACCATGACATCACTGACTACCGTCTACCTGTGCATGGGTATATTGACATTAGCTTTAGTTACCCTATCTGTGTTATTTTATTCGCATGTAACCACCGCCAACGCCTGCTTCAACTCCCATCCCAACGCCTGCTCTGGCAATTGCCAAAATACAACATCATCGCCCATAAACACCGAAAGCTATGGCATGCCAGAAGGTGGCCGTAGAGGGCCACAGCGGCGCGACGTGGCAGGAGATGAGCTTGCTGTAGAAAAATTCCCCGAAGATTTTTCATCGACATCATCACCGTTGCTGTTGTCTCGTGAACGATTTCGACAGGAATTACTTGCCTCCGAACATATGCTCCACTCGATGGTGGAGAAAATATTACAACAGCGAACATCTGACTCTGGGGAACAACAGAAACAGCATCAGTTCCTCCATCATCATCATCAGCCGCCGCAGCAGCAGGAGCAGGAGCATCCAAATGGAAAGCATATTTCTTCGTTGGGGAATGCCGACGATCAAAGGTAAGTGCAACAACAGCAACAACGTATCGTACGTAACATTACACACCATAATTTGTTTTAGCTGGAAATACAATGTATAAGAGAATATGATTACACTGGTCGACAATAAAAGTAATAAATGGTTTATGTCATGACCATTTTGAGGGGAGGAGGGGAAGGTGGTTATGAATGCTTCGATATAGGAAACAAATGAAGTGAATGTTTAGCTCTTTAAAATTTAAAGGTAGTTTGGAATCTGGTAAACTTTGATCCACGTCGTTCTCAGGAACTGGGCATCTCTCAAACCACACTGTGACGTATTTTGCAAAAATATCTTGGCCTTTATTCTTACGAGGGTTGTTATATATATATTTCTTGTCCATCTGAAATTTCCATTGGAAAGTTTGACATTTTTTACCATAAACATACTCAGAACGTTTCGAAGTACGGCCATCATTAGTGTTGTTTACAGTGATTTGAAAAAATCAATTTGACAAAAAATGGAATTAACTCGTGAACATTTTCGTGCGATCATTTTTCACAAATTATCACGACAAGAGTTCATGGATGAACTTAAATCTTTGTATTGCGATGAAGCACCATCCTATAGCACTGTGGAAAACTGGTTTAATGGATTCAATCGTGGCCGACGCTCGCTCAAAGACGAAGGTCGTGAAGGTCGTTAATGTCGTGCGTAAACTGATAATGCAAGATCGTCATGTGTCATACCGTGAGATAGAGGCATCCTTGGACATTTCTTCCAGCAGCATACATTCGATATTGCATTTGCCATTAAAAAAAGGTTTGTTCTCGTTGGATCCCGCGGTGCTTCAAAAGACGTTTATAAGATCGTCACAGGTGACGAATCATGGATCTATGCGTATGAGCCCGAAACAAAACAGCAAAACCAAATCTAACGAAAGTTGTTCGTGGAAGAAGCACTTCGAAGCAAATGGTCGACTGTTTCTTCGGCAAAACTGGTCATGTGGCGACTGTTCCGCTTGAACAACGTAGGACGGTCAATTCTGAGTGCTACACCACAATTCGTTTGCCTGAAGTCTTCGGAGAAATTCAAAAAACGAATCATTGTGCACCATGACAATGCGAGCTTTCACAGATCGGCTCAAACCAGCGCCTTTTCGACCGGCCAAAACGTCGAATTGATGGGTCATCCGCCGTACAGCACTGACTTGGCACCAAATGACTTCTTTTTATTCCCGCACATCAAGAACAAATTGTGTGGTCAACGATTTTCATAGCCAGAAGATGCTATTGAAGCGTTCAAAACCCGTGTTTTGGAGGTGTCTCAATCGGAGTGGAAAAAGTGCTTCGACAATTGGTTTGAGCGCATGTAAAAGTATATAAACCATGCTGGAGAATACTTTAAAAATCATTTTTGAGAATAAATATTTGGATTTTCATTAGGCCAGAAATATATTTAGTAGCCCTCGTAGGCCATGTGTTGATCACATAATAAAGCTGAGAATTATCGTTGGAGTAGAAGAGTGCCAAAGCAATATATACGTTTACCTAACCTTTGGGACTACACTGCGTTTGACATTATAGTCCTTTGCAAAATATAGGATCTTCTAAGAATCACAGGTATTCCACCACAGCTGACAAGCCTTATAAAAGTCCAATATGATGGTTTTTAGTGTAGAGTTTTGCATAATAATGGTCTTTCGAACCATTTCTCCCGAAATCGGGTGTGAGACAGGGATTTCTCTCTCTTGTCCCCCTTACTCATTCTGTTTGTAATTGACAAGGTAATGACTTGCAGATCATCGCCGTGGAATTAAATGAACCTTAACCAGTCACCTTGAGGATCTAGAATATGCTGACAACGACATTTACCTGTTAAACACCAGACACTCAGATATGCAATCAAAGCTTGGTGATTTCGTGGTCCGCTCAGCGAGAGCCGGTCTGAAAAAATTAAAGCGTTAACAATTCGATCAGCAAACAATAACCCGTTTGTCATTGGTCGCCAACATGTAGAATTCGTAAATAGATTCTGCTACCTTGGAAGTTTGATAATTGCAGAAGAGAGTGCAAAATCAGACATTGACTTCAGAATTGGCAAGACATAAAGTGCGTTCTTTCAACTGCGGAATAATTGGAAATCACCCATAATATTGACTAGACCGAAAATAAACATATTTATATCAAATGTCCTGTCAGTTTTGCTCTATAGTTGTAAATCTTGATAAACCACAAACTCCTCCAAACCCCTAAACTCCAAATTACAAGGTTTATGATATATTTTCTTAAAAATCTGGTAGCCCAATGCTATAAGCACGACCTATACCACAAATGGAGTATAGATCCGATTCCCACCATCATCAAGAGGAGAAAACGGAAATGAATTGGACAAACAACCAGAAAAAAATATGCCGCCTATTTTTAGATTGGAATCTACAAGGAAATAGAAGAAATGGTCGGCCAAAGACCACATTGAAAAGGAATCTGATGAAGGATGTAGAAAGCAGGTTTTCTAAAAACCCCAGTTTTTTCGATACTCTAATACAAACTGTGAGAAACTTTTAGAAATTCTTTGATACTACCGATCGAACGAAATAAACATTTCTTTGGGATTTTTTTTTTTTGCTATTTCAGTCTTTACCGCAAGTGACTTGAGTAATACGACTTTCCAGCACCCTAAATAAGCTTCAGCAATTCACAGAATTTAAGGCTACTTAAAATTCATAAAACAAATTCTGTTTTCCAGTGTCATTGCTTATGAAGAGACAACAAGAAAATGCTCTTTCGAAATACTAGTATGTACGTATGCACTTGATTAGTCTCATCATCGCCATCATCATCATCATACGCTTGGAGGGAATAGAAAGGCTTTGAGGAAATAGAAAAAACAAATTCTACTTAAGTTGTTGTTCAACCAAATTGAATTTCATCGATTACCATCCTACCCTTCCAGCTATTTATGGATGGCCTGAAAGCATTTGGAAATTCGTCAACATCACCAAGCTAATCGATCACACATCAATTCGCCACCGTCCTTTTCCTCTTACTAATGGCCATAATTTATCACACAAAAAACGCAACAACAAAAGCGGATGAAATGGTATTCACCTTTTGTGTGCGTCTGTATATGCATGTAAAGGTGAGTGACCATGGTCATCATGGTCATTTATTCACGTAGCATTTGTTGGGGTTGTCGGTGGCCTCCACCATCGACATGATTTTGTTATCGGGTTAATGGGCCAATTGCTAAGGTTCACGTGTGTCGCCCATCCGACACGGCCACCCACTAACCAAACGACCAGCCAGTCGACCTACCTGTAGCAGCGTAGGTCAGCATTTTGTAGCCAGTGCAAAAGTTACCCCCATTTGCTCGAGCATTTGTCTTACAACAACTGCAACAGTGCCGGTGCACATTTTTCAATAAATTGCCCTTTTTTCTCTTTCTTTTTCTATCTTTTTTGTTTTTTGAGGGCAAAACAGAGAATGTAGGGGTAATAAAAAGAAATCATAAAGTAAAACTTGAATGTAGTAAAAGTAAGCAGACATTCATGTTAGTTATGGCACAAGTTTTAACGATACGAGAGTCGAGGTAGAAGTTTTTGAAATTGAACAAAAATGAATGATTCTTGTTAAGATTTGTGCTATAAAAGGAAAACATTTTCGCTGAAGGTTGAATAGTTTTCCATTTACAATCAGAAATATCATAGAACATTTGTTGATCTTTAGAAGAACGCATTATAATTTTGTATACATGTGAATGTAGGCGACCCTGTTGTGATCGTTTGGGGTTGTTATAACCGCTGTAGAAACCCTGGATCAAGTCCGGTTGAGAATATCTTGTGGTTTTCAGTAACGGGTTTCAAAATTTATCCATGTAAACGATTTTCGGTAAAAACATAAACCATAAGGTGCTGGTTCTCTTTAGTGAGTCTTGGTCAGTTTGTATGTTAAAAATCGTCCAACCATAATGTAAGATGTTAATTGTGAGTCCCACCTTAACGTCAAGTTAATTTGACATTTCTTTACTTCAGTGTTTGACAAAATCAACCATAGAGAGGTACACAAGTAAGCAGCGCGTTTTATTTAAGACGACCTACACAAAAATAATGAAAGTTAAGGGTGGTTCACCCATTTTGCTTGTAACGTCAAGTATTTTTCCCAACTTAATTCGACATTTCTTTGTTTCAGTGTTTGCCAAATTCTACCACGTACAGGTTGAGCAGCGCGTTAAGACTATTGAAGCCTTTTACGAAAATGGGGGTTCAAATGAAAATGCATTCTTTGAAGCCTTTTACAAAAATGGGGGTTCAAATCAAAATGCATTTTCTGCACTTTGTGATTTTTTGGTCAGCATAATCGACCAAATGTGTTTACAGTAGAAGCAGAACTGCCGAATTTGGGCCAATAAGAATTCACAAGTGATTGTTGAACAGCCGATATATCCACAAAGGGTGACTGTTTCGTGCGGTTTATGGGCTGACGGCGTCATGGTACCGTACTTCTTCGAAATTGAGGTCGGCCAAGCAGTTACCGTGAATGGTATTCGCTATCGCGAAATGATAACGGACTTCTTGTCATGGCCAGAAATTGAGGATATGGACCTGGACGATATGTGGTTCCAACAAGATGGTGGCAGAAATTCCATAGCCGTGTTAAGTTGATGCTGTAGCGGCATATAGATGGCAGCCCTTGGACGAAGAATTTCTCCTTCGGGTGAATTCAGTGCATAGAACCGGCTGTCTTGTGATCAAATGACAGTGTTATCTTACGTCGTTACAATGTTTATTGGCCGCCACGATCATGTTATTTGACACCGTTGGACTTTCCTTCTTTGGGGATATTTAAAAGACAAAGTGTATGTCAATAAGCCAGGAACCAAGAGCTAAAGTAGAAGACAATCCATGAAAGTGAACCTCCCTTATGTCTCAGTCATTGAAAATAAAGACCATCGGTTAGGGCTGTGCCACCAAAGAGCTGCGGCGAGCATTTGGCCGATATTTTATTTCACACATAATTGTCATCGATCCTTCTATTAATATTAAGATAATTCTCTCAAAACTTTTTGTTTTACTTACAACTAACATCGTGCGTTGTAGTTGGAACACCCTTTATATGAATTAATTTCGTCCTGCTCCGTGTGTACGTTTACATTGAGACATAGAAACTCAATGTAAACGTACACACGAAAGTAAAAATGATTTAAAAATATAAATCACAGAAGTACTAAAACTGCTTACGCTTTACGTAAATGACAATCAATTTTCCCCTCTTAGCTCCAAAACTATGGCCCGACCCGCTCAAAATTAAGACTATTTTGGGTGCGAAATTGCATCACATACTAAATTTCATTGAAATATGACGAAAATCTTCTCAAAGCAAAGGCGGTTAGAGCCATAATAGGGAGTTATTTTTTAAAGGGATAAAATCTTAACACAGACTGATTTATCCAATTTTCAGAACAGTTTCTCTTATATGCGAACGTATTGTCCTCCAAAAATATCATTGAAATCTGACAGGCTTTGCGGTTTAAAGGTCAGAAGGAACATTTGCATAGGGCTATATCAAAGCAAGGACCAATACACACTAAGCTTAATTTGAGCATGATAGGAAGTTTGTTGCTTCTAGGCAGGCTGGAACTTAAATCTGGAGGGGCCTTTGCAAAAGGTCTATAGGGAAACATGTATCAATGCGGTCCAGCTTCAAAAGGGTTGACTTTAAGACTCTCATTATGTACCCAGTGCAATTTGGGCAAGATTGTGATTAAGATGCGGCTTGTAGACCTTTTTTCTAACCTCAAAAAAGGGGTAGCCGTGTCTCCATTATGTATAGTTGCAAATCTATTTTCTACTTGGCACCTGCGAACGAATTTTACGGAAGTTTATTTGAACTAAAATATTAAATAATGTATGAGACTTACCCTACAACGGGATAAACTGGCATTACTTATCGTACAGAGGTCTCAGTTCATGAATATTGTAGTAGTTGTTGTAGCGGCAACTGTGTGCCGGGATGACAGAACTTGGCTGAACAATTGCTTCTTCGGGTCAATCCGGTCCATAGAACTGACTGTTGTGGGTTTGCAATATTGTAGTCGCAATAGATCTTGACGAGAGACGTGGGTCATCCCAGTCAATAAAATTTGATTTTTTTCTTAAGCCTTGTAAACTAATTAATTAATCCAGGTTTACTAAGAGGAGTGGACTTAAATCCCATATATTGCACCACGATGTGACAACATGTCAAAGTTACCTTCAATTCCTTGATTAATTATTTTTTTTCTTACGAAGCTGAAGGAAGGAATTGGTACAAAATTGTAATGAAAATGTTTTCCTCCTCATTTCTGTCTTCTTATTGACCTAAAAAGCTCTGCTTATAATTATGACAGCACATTCTGCAGTAGCTTTCAAACTATTTCAAAGAAACTGCCAAAAAGTGTCAATTTTTATAAAGCGGGTGTGCTACACCGAAAAAAATCCTTAGTTCGCACGGAAACTGTAAGCGCTTTCATTCGAAGGATAAAATGGCGAAAATCATTAAAATTCGTGGTACCTAAACATCTAGTTCTTTAAATTTTCGGTGATATTTGTTTGTTTTAAAAGATTTTCATGTTAAATCATGATTTTTAAAATTGTTTCCAGTTTCGGTTTTCCAGTTTAGTTTAGCGTCTGGTGTTAAATCACTGACAAAGTTAGTTGAAAATCATCATTTTCTTAATCTTCTTAATGACATATAAAATTTTATATAAAAAAATATATAAAAATTCAAATCAAGTGTGGAATCTTTATTGGTAATTTAAAAGGACATTTTATGGCATTTATTTTTTGAAAATAGTTACCATCCATAGTGGCAACTGTATTATGGAAATGAGCGTTCGGTGAGAAACGGGAAGATCCGCTGTTTTCGACCAAAATTTTGTTCAGTGATGGCCAAAGTCAATAAACAAAATTGCCGCATTTGGGCTGAAGAGCAACAAGAGAGGTTCAAGAGTTGTCATTATACCCAGAGAAAACCACGGTTTGGTGCGGTTTATAAGCTGGTGGAATCATCGGTGCGTATTTTTTCAAAAACGATGATGGCCGGAACGTAACCGTGAATGGTGCTCGCCATTGCGCCATGATATCGATCTTTATGCTACCTGAAATTAAAGCCCGTAATCTTGACAGCACTTGGTTTCAACAGGACCGTGCCACTTGCCATAGAGGTCATTTTGAAAAGCAGGACAGGTGAGTTGGCCGCCTAGATCGATGACCTTTAGAACTTTTTCTTTGGGGTTGCGTAAAGTCCAAGTCTGTGCTGACAAACCAGCTACGATTTAGGTTTTGGAAGCCAACATTACGCGTGTCATTAAAGCCATACCGGTCGATATGCTCGAGTCATCCAAACCCTCAGAATAGAAACCCCTAGGCGTAGTTGCGGCAAACATTTGAAGGAAATTATATTCAAAAAATAAATGCCATAAAATGTCCTTTCAAATTACCAATAAAGATTTCACACTTGATTTGATTTTTATATTTTTTGTTCTGAAAAATGACGAGATGGATACCCCTTAATATTTCAAAATTAAAATTTTCAAAATTCGGAAAAATTTCTGAAATTTGTGTAGGAGAATTTACTTTGATTTTTGATAATGCATTTTTAAACACTTCTTGCGATATTGGTTTTGTAATAAACCCGATTTCTGGCACAGCAGTTGGATGGTTTTAAAATCTAGAAACAATTTTGTGTTTGATATATTATATAGATTACACATGAAAATATCAATAAACAAAATATATTTTTGTTTGATACTGAAGAGACATTATATGTAAAGCTTGCTGCCAATGCATTGCAAAATTAAAAAAAATGCTGAAAAAACACCTCAAAATTTACATATTTTAGCATAATTCGAAGATAAAGTCGAAATTTTAGTCATAAAAGTATATATCAGTTTGGATCAGCGTTGCCATTTAGGACTTTTTCGAACAAATTTGGTAGGGTGAATTTTTTGTTTTACAATATGCTTTTGGAACGTTTTACACGAAATCGTCAATTTGTCATGTGTACTACTTCTCTAAATTATTTGTATATAAAACCATAACAATATTAACAAATGTGGTAGTAATATTAACAAATGGTGGTTTCCGAGATATTGCAGTGAGAATGTTGCATGTTCTTAAGGTCCAGGCAAACTGATGCTTTTTTTTATAATGCTGCTTTTTTTTCGTAACTTCCTGTAGTCTGACTGAAAATATAAATTAAAATTTACAAAAAGTTAATCTTATTGCATTGTTGGCATAGAAAACCCCTGTCATACATTTTTTTATTTTTAGAAGTTTTTTTCAATGGATGCGGAAGTTGAAAAATACTCAGCGTAAGGAAAAAAGCTTCAGTGTGCCCGAACAATCGGCCACATGTCACACAGATAACGCAACAATCGATATTTTACGCACTGTTTTTGAAAATCGAATAATCAGCCGAGATTCAAGGGACATGATCTCACCGTTGGAAATGTTTTTCTCTGGAAATGTATTTAAAAAAAATTGCGTCAACAAGCCAATAACAACTCAAGAGCTTAAGGATGAGATAATTCGGCACATTAACGACATTGAACCTTCATTTTGTTTTCGACTCATTAAAAATATGGACCATCGGATAGAAATATGCCATCGAAGTCGTGGCGCGCATTTGGCCGATATTTTGTTTCACACACATTGTCGTAGATCCTTTTATCATAAAAAAATTCTCTAAAAACTTGTTTATTTTTTTACAATTAACATCGTTTTTTGGTATTTAACCACCCTTAAGTAAAGCTTTATTGTAAAAAGAAAATACAGCATTTGTAACATACTTTTTTTTGTCCTATAAAAAACCCGTTTATTTGTACCAGAACATTATTGAATCGCATGAAGATTTTTTTTAAATTTTTGGTCGGCCTCAAATCGTTTTGGTTGGTTTTTTTTAGAAATTTTTGGTTCGAAAAAATATTTCTTGTTATGTGTACTCCCTATTTTAAAAGTTCCTTGTTTTAATTCGCCACTAAAGACTATTTAATTGTAAAGTGTTAAATTTTAAGGGCCGTTGTTGATTTTGAATTATACACAAATTATTTAGGAAATTATTGTCATTTCTTTTTATTATGATAATATTGGTATGGTTTAATTACGTCGGCGGCACACCTCCATCCGATGGTCCAGATTTTCGATGACACTGAGGCATAATGAGGTTCTACTTTATGCCGTTAATCTGCCGAATTATCTCATCATTTAGCCCTTGAATTGTTGCTGCCTTATCGATGTACACCTTTTCTTTCAAATAACCCCAAAGAAAGAAGTCAAACGGTGTGAAATCACATGATCTTGGCGGCCAATTAATACGTCACGACGTGAGATATCACGGCCATTGAATTTGTCGCGCAAAAGAGCCATGGTTTCGTTACTGTGTGGCAAGTGGCACCTGTTGGAACCACATATCGTTCACATCCATATCTTCCAATTCGGGCCATAAAAAGTTCCTTAACATTCTTACGATAGCGAACACTATTCAAAATAACTGGTCAGGCCTTATTTTGGCAAAAAAATACGGCCCGATGATGCCGCCAGCCCATAAACCGCACCAAACAGTCACTCTATGTGGGTGCATTGTTTTTTCAACAATCACTCTTGGATTATCATTCGCCCAAATGCGGCAATTCTGCTTATTGACGAATCCACTGATGTGAAAATGGTCCTCATCACTGAAGATGATTTTCTTCGAAAATAGATTTTTCCTTTTAAAATTAAGCCTGAATAACTTTAACGCGTTGCTCGCTGTGTATCTTTCCATGCCTCATCACTGAAGATGATTTTCCATGGTTCAAATTGATTAAGTCTGAAATTGAGAAATATCAAATGAAATGCAGAAAAAAAACTTGACGTTTAAGTGTGGTTCAGATTCAACGTCGGACCTTAAAATTAAACCACCCTTTACCTAAAATTGTACATATGTAGCACATTTTCCATCACTGGCTCCCTCAACCGAAGTTATGATTGGAGTGAGAGGACTTGCACCTCAATTGTTAAACGTTCTCTTTGATTAACCTGCTGTTTTTTGACATAACCTAGAATCTTTCAAAAAATGCATTGTTGTGCCTAGACTAACTCCAAAAACATTTATTGCAACCCTCGCACTGGAAGCCAATTCCAGCCACTTCTTTTCGTGTTCGTCTTGTATGCGGGCGTAAGAACGAACGAATGAATAAATATGAACAGTTTCTTTATAAATAAATTTTCATACTTTGTGCATAATTTAAATGTTCAGAACATTACTTTTGATTAAAGTTTATATTTTATGCTAGAAAGGAGTAGCGTCGTCGGGGAGGGCACAAACTGTAACTACTCGTAGTATAAAATAAATACAAATAAAAATACCGGGAAAAAATTATTTCAATTTTACTTCTTTTCATTTATTTTCTTTTCTTAGTTACTCGACAATTCCCACAACAACGACGACGACAACAACAAAAACTACAGTAAATAATCATAACGACGATGGCGTCGATGTTACTCCAAAGGTTTCAGAAGCTACTGGTGCTAGTTCCTCCTCCGACGATGACGACGTAGGCTATGCGGACGATAAGGGCGATGGGAGCTCCTTGGTTGGAGTACACAGATCCCGCAGAATGGAGAGAAAATATGGTGGCAACACCATTAACGTGGCTAAGGAGCCGCAAACAATAGAGGAGTTGGTGAACTACCGGAAAAGAATGCGTCGCGATATTTCGTCCTCGCCATCGACATCAATGCATGGTAAGTTCTTCGACTTGACTTCTTGCCTCACTACCCCCTCCCCATCATATTCAACGGCGGCTTTCCCTGTGCGCGAATGTTTGTAGTGGCGTTTGTTTGTGGTCGGGTGCTTCGGAGTGCGTGGGAGTATAAATAAAAGAAGCGCTTAAGAAAATATGAATGGAATGGAAAATAATTTGAAATTCTAATGATGATGAGAAAAGAGAAAACAAAACCACTTCAAAGAAACCCCAGGAAATGCTATTAACAACAACAACAATAAGAAAACCAATTGAAGTGCACATGAGCGCCAGAGGAGGTGGTGGGAGGACGATATGGTGTTGCTTGTAGTTTCCCCAACAATATCAAAAGACAATAAATGCAGGACAATTCTACAATTCACTTAAGATGATGTGGGACAATGACTAAATGCTCCAGAGTAATGAAAAACAAACACCGCCGAGTTACCGGCTGACGATGACACTGTCCCAACGAGATTTTGTTGTTGTGGTTGTGGCTGATGGTGGGGGTGGTTGCAAGTCAAGCAATCTCAATTTATTCATTAATTTAGCATGACTCCCCTCCCCAAGTGAAGTTTTCCATGTTGACACTGCTTAAAATTGATTTTTTTGTTCTTTGCCAATTGTTTGTTACAGATCCTTTCGTTGAATTTTTTGCACCTAATCACCGGCAAGTGCTGGAAGACCAGGACAAGGAAATACGCAAACGTACCGGTCTGAAAGGCGCCGCTCCCGGTGGCGACGATTGGGTCTATTTGAATACCTACTGTCGAGTACCGGAGAAGATGATAACCGGCTTTTGCCAGGGTACCCAAGACTATTGTCCGCCCAGTCCCCAGGGTCCGCCTGGGCCTCAGGGTCCCACGGGCCCCAAAGGTCAGGTCGGTATACCGGGCCCGAAAGGCAATCGTGGTGATGTTGGCCTACCAGGAGCGCCCGGTGTTGGCGGTCCCTTGGGCCCTCCTGGAGCCAGAGGGCCCAAGGGCGATATTGGCATACCCGGCCGAACGGGCTTAGACGGTCGTGATGGTGTTCCCGGCGAACCGGGTCTAGACGGTGTACCCGGCCGTGCTGGTGCTGATGGCATTCCGGGTAAGAATGGCGAGCCGGGTCGTGATGGCAAGGATGGTCTGCACGGCAAAGATGGCAAAGACGGCTTTCCCGGTCCCAAAGGTTCGCAAGGTCCACCCGGTGAACGTGGCCTTAAAGGTAAGCTAAGCTAATCACTTTAAAATTACTTTACCAAAACAGACATTGCTGAAACAGTCGTTTGTGGCATCAGAGACCTTTGCATTTTAGCAAACACTCGAAAAGAAAAAAAACAAAAAAGTTTCCGAAGAAATTAAAAATTGTCTACCAACTTTTGTTTTGTGTAACGTTTCGTTACGCTTTCCTTGTTTTTCATTTCATGTTCCGTTTTTCCTCTTCTTGAACATCCCATAACTAATGACCTCAACCTCGGCATCACTTAAATGTTAAGCGTTTCGTTTTCCCCCAACGAGATTTATGGTCTCTAACTTCTAACATGGCGCACAGTGGTGGCAAACGAAAAAAACCTGAAAATGCTAAAATTATGTAAAGCATTAGAAATTTGAGGGCTTAGGGATAAAACGACCTTGCTGCTTTTTACTATAAGGTGGGCTATTTAACATTTTAAATCAGCTGTAAAAAGAGGAACTGATAATATTTTAAAATTTCTGGTTTTATTGTATAGGTTGAACCTTGTCGTTTTATAAGGAAACACCATCTAATGCGTTTTCGCTTCGCCCAATGGACTGAAGAGAGTTTGGTAGGATATAAAGAAAAATTGTGTTTTCAGATGGAGCTCATTTTCATCTCGTTGGCTTTGCCAATAAGTAAAATTGCCTCATATGCGGTTTAGAGAACACACACGTAACTATTGAGAAGTCATTGTTTGGTGTTGATTTTTGGCAAGAGGCACCATTGGGCCATTTTTCCATGAAAATGAGCAAGGACGTTACCGTCAACGGTAAGCGTTTCCGCGCCATGCTCAACGAATTTCTGTGTCCTAAAATTCAAGAGAATGACATGGACGACATCCGGTTTCAACTAGACGGGAGCACATGTCACACAGCCAATGCAACTATCGATATTTTACGCACTGTTTTTGAAAAACGAATGATCAGTTGAAATTGCAATGTCTTTGGCCGCCTAGGAGCTGTGATTTGAGCCATTTGGTTTATTATTCAAGGGGAGCCATAAGGATACATTTTACGCAAAGCATCCAAAGACAAATGAAAAGTCGAAATATGAACTCAAAGTTGCCATTGAAGAGATTCGAACCGAAACAATCGAAGATGTAGTGAAAAATTGGGTGAGTTACTGCCGAGCCAGTTGTGGTAACCATATGAAGGATATTGTGCCGATTCAAATTTAAAATGTTCAATCGCCCACCCTTTATACTCGTATACTAGTCGAGCTTTAATCTTACAACAGATTAAATAAGAATAAAATTAAATTAATAACTTAAACCTACACTAAACTGTGGTACAGGACATTATTATTTAGAGCTGGTATTTGTTACATCTACAACGAAAGGAGCAAACGAACGAAACCCCTTGTCATTTTTAATCAGCGACAGAGAATCTCTATCTGATACGATTAAACAATGTTCGTTCGTCTGTCCATCTATCATTTTAATAAAATTGATGTCGCTTATATGAATCAATCTTGATCAAATTTGGACCAATTGAAATTGGTCGATATCGGTTTATATGTTTTGATATAATACAAAGTACTTTTCCTATTTAAGACCCTTCCGCTGGAGAAGTCACATATAAAATCCAGACTTCGCATAGATTGTTATGGTCTATTAATAAACAAGTGTATAGCTTTATACGAGTATGAGGTCAACAAGGTGACTTTGTCCGTACCCCGAGTTAGGCCCACCTGAGGACTTTAATCCTACTTCTAAACTTATCGAAGACAGCAAAGGCAAGCGTTGATGTCTTTAATAGACTGCCGAACGTGACTCCAAGAATTTTTGTATATTTTTGAATTGTTGTGACATCGAATCTCACATTCAAGGGCAGCCTTACCTCAGCGGTCCAAGCAGTAAACGAACATCTTCTGGTTCCTAGTAGTAACTAAACTGGCAAGTTCTGTAGGGTAAGCGTTTTGCCTTACAGATTTTGCAGATGTCAACGATTTTTTTTAATTTTTAATTTTATGTAGCACGAACCACCATCGTGCTACATCTGTAAGGTGAAATCGTTGCATGAAGTGGGTGCACTTCAGGTGCTGTTCAGGTCTGAACCACATCAGGGAGTGTAGCGAAGCAGACTTTGTTGCCTCATGCTGTATCAACAAAGTTAGCAGTGGGTCTCTGGATTTAGTGTTATCATCGCCGTCTACATTTTCTTCGTCATCATCATCACCCAACTAAGAGACTCCCCCGCAGTCGCCCTCGCAACAGCATCAACATATGTGACGCGCAAAATAGAAAGGGACCTAAAGGTAAAAACCAGTTTTGTTCAGGAGAGCCATTTTAAAGATTTAAATGCGTGTATTTTTGGTATACCATCACTTTCATATAACGCGCATATCTCTGGGAGGAAACACTTTTGGGGCACGGGATCGATCTCATTCGATGCTCAGATGTTGTCCACTTCAAAAAAAAGTAAAAATTGATTTATTTACCCTTAGGTCCCTTTCTCTATGCGCTGTCACATATACAGCATCTTACTTGCACTGTCAGGAGTGGCAACAGCATCAATTATGCAATTTAATTGCAATAGCCTACGCAACAAAATCAGTGAGGTAATAGAATTTATGAGTCGGAGAAACATCATGGTCGCTGCGATCCAAGAAACAAAGCTGAATGCCACCTGCAGCTTGCACAGTTGTGACGGATACAACGTGCTACCTAAGGATCGCAAATGTCGTCTTTGTAATACTCTTGATTTTTTTGAAACAAAAATTCGTTCAGCACGGCGCGATAACGGTTACCGTCGACTGTAACGCGGCTCCTTGCCCGTTTTCAAAGGAATATGACCAAATGATGCAGCCAGCCCCAAATCCACACCAAACAGTGACTCGTTTTTGATACTTTTCAATAGTCAGGGTTCTCTGAACCCCATATGCGGCAATTTTGCTTATTGACATGGCCACCTAGATGAAAATGATCTTAATCTGAAAACAGAATTTTTCGGTAAAATTCTTCATCGCCTGCCCAACAATCTTCAGCCCATTGGGTGAAGCGAAAAAGCATCGGATGGTGTTCCATTATTAAATGACAAAATTTGACCTTCCAATGAAATCAGAAATTTGAAAGTTATCAGTACTTAACCTCATTTTATGTTCAAACTTTCTTAAATTTCCCAGGTACGTTAAGATAGCCTTATAATGAACCCTACCGAAGCTCGACCAAATCGGTATATGTTTTTTCATAGACCCACAAAAAGATTCTGCTTGATTTGAGGTTCTGCTGCACCGCAAGTCACTTTTCAACAACCAATCCCACGACAGTCGGTTCTATGCACCGGATTGACCCGAAGCAGCAATTCTTCGTCCAAGGGCTGTCACCTCTGCACTGTGTGTGCCGCTACAACAACAACAACAACTTTTTAACACAGATCTGGCTTAAATTTTAACCCGTTACTGCCTGCCCATAGATCGGCTCGTACGATTTTAGAAGTTAAAAAAAATAATTTGACCCAATCTTTCCTCTTTTTTATACCAAAAAAAATTACCGCGATATCGCTCACCTAGCCCACGCTAAAATTATGTATGTATCAACACTTTCTTCAGTATTTAAATACCCATTAGACAGAAATGGGTTAATTGGAACATTACGAGTGGCTTTTAACCAACGTTGCCGCGTTACAAACCGCAGTTTCAATTCGAGTGTGCTTAAATATAGCCTACTGCGTAAAAAGTAAACTTAAACTTACCCTACCGAATCTGACTCGACAATATCGGGCTATATTTGTGTAAAACCTTTTCGCCCCCTGAATCTATAGATTTAATCCAATTTCGCACAAATTTAACATAAAAAAACGAGCGAACAAAAACCAAACCTTTAGAAATTACACTACATCGATTCTATTTTCATATAGCTCCCATACAAGGGTGCTCCTGCTTTAGAAGCTCAAGGTTAATTCGATTTTAAACAAATTTTGATTACCAGTAGGTCTAGCTCTCACATGTCCGTAAACCTGTTCTAGGAAAAGCATTATATAGGGTGATCCATCTAGAGGTTTTTTTTTTAGAACAAAAAAATTATAAAAATTCAAATCAAGTGTGGAATCTTTATTGGTAATTTGAATGGACATTTTATGGCATTTATTTTTTGAATATAATTTCCTTCAAATGTTGTCCGCAACTACTCCTCAGGGTTTCCATTCTGAGGGTCTAATTTTGGATGACTCGTTCGAGCATTTCGACCGGCATGGCTTTAATGAGACGCGTATTGTTGGCTTCCAAAACCTGAATTGTAGCTGGTGTGTCAGCATAGACTTTGGACTTTACGTAACCCCAAAGAAAAATGTCTGAAGGTGTGATATCACTCGCTCTAGGCGACCAACTCACCTGTCTAAAACGTGAAATTAGCTGCTTTTCGAAATGACGTCTCAATAGATCCATTGTTTGAGCAGCTGTATGGCAAGTGGCACCGTCCTGTTGAAACCAAGTGTCATCAAGATTACGGGCTTCAATTTCAGGTAGCATAAAGATCGACATCATGGCGCGATAGCGAGCACCATTCACGGTTACGTTCCGGCATTCATCGTTTTTAAAAAAATTCGCACCGATGATTCCATCAGCTTATAAGCCGCACCAAACCGTGGTTTTCTCTGGGTATAATGGCACCTCTTGAACCGGTTCTTGTTGCTCTTCAGCCCAAATGCGGCAATTTTGTTTATTGACTTTGCCGTTGAGCCAGAAATGGGCCTCATAACTGAACAAAATTTTGGTCGACAACAGCGGATCTTCCCGTTTCTCACCTAACGCTCATTTCCATAATACAGTTGCCAACATTTGAAGGAAACTATTTTCAAAAAATAAATGCCATAAAATGTCCTTTCAAATTACCAATAAAGATTCCACACTTGATTTGAATTTTTATATGTTTTTTTGTTCTGAAAAAAAAACTCTAGATGGATCAACCTATACATTTGGAGCTGGTTTTGAAAAGCTCTACTCGATTTGTAGTGCAAGAATTATATCGTGCATGGCTCAACGATTTGACAGAAGTTCTCCTTTTTTCGGAATTTATTCTTCTTTTTTGACCAAATGGGCAATTCTTTTATTTGTTTATGTCGTTTTTGACTGGGCTGATTGGTCAGTCCCCCTTCATGAATTAAATAAAACTTATTTATTCCATGTTTTCCGTTATGCCTGAAGTCTTTTCTTAGAAGTTCATCTTTGCTTAAACATAAACGCTATCACGTTTGATCTAAATCACTTCACTTTGGAGTGAAGTGATTCAAAACAAAAGTGTGTTGGGCGCCAAACATTGTTGGTACTGTCCAGCAAACCACCCTTTAGATTTCACACCCGTTTCCAGTTTAAAAACCATCGTGGTTTCAGAACAAACCTTATATTTGTTTCCTCCTCTTTTTGCCTGCTAAAAGTCACTGTCCTCCGCATTGCCGTCACTTCCTATGCAGACAGCGACCAATTCTGTCAGTCTCCCAACAGCAACATGTTCAAATTCATGCAAAAGAAAACTGTGAATTTCGAGGAGTACCAGTCAAATAAACAAACAACGACAGGGGCCACAACACCAACAGCTACAACAAAGTATTTTTTATGTGTTTCCTTTTATGTGGACTCGTCCACTGTTGCCCGCAGCACCAGCAGCACTAAGATGATGAGTACCTCTATGGCCATTGGTGGCTTGGTGTTGGTTGCCCGTTTGTTTCACAAAACCCGGTTCAATATTAAAAAATACCAATTGGTCCAAGGACTAACTTCTCGATTATTTGCATTTACGGCTATCACAACATACACAGACACATACACTTCCAGCGCCTTCCTTCCTTTTTTCATCCTCCATCGATGCTCTTCAAATGTTGGCAAAGTAAATATTTTCCAGGCGGTCAAGAGGGTTCGGGTAGTGGAAATGGACACAGCAGCGGCACGGCCAGTGCAAATAACGCCATGGCCACCACAGCAACACACAAAATGTTACTCCAAGCACAAAACATAACAAAACAGAGGGGGGAAAAACGCTATTTTTTCACTTGAATTACAATTAAGATTGTTATTCCTCTTCCTACTTCTCAGTTGTGGCTGTTGTTCTTACTAAAGTGCTTTGTGGTTGTTGTTGTTCCCGGCGCTGTTATCCCATGTACTCCACGGACTCCATGGCTAAGAACTGTTTGGTAGTTGTTGGGAGTTGATGGATCGTGATTAATAGTGGCATGATTAATGGTATAAGCCAATGTGGTTGCCATTATAAATGATTTTTTGCAACAGTTATGGCCTTTTAATGGACCCGGAAGGAACGGAGGAACCGAAAGCGGAAGCATGAAAGAATGCCATGGAATGCAAAGAAAACAGCGCACAAAAAGAAAATCGCCACAAACTGATTAACAAAAGCATTTGAAAGTCGTAAAATGAAAGTTAGTGACAGTATTTATATTTTATGGATTTTTTTTCCCTCTTCCTTCTTCTTTTTCAACGCAGGCATTGCTGGTCCTCGAGGCAGACCGGGCAAATCGGGTACGAACGGTACGCCGGGCATACCGGGTGTTAATGCGTACAAAGTGCAGCTGAAGAACGGAACCTTTTTGAATGATTTGCTCATACCTCCCTCCATTGCAGGTAAGTACAATTTGAACGATGAAAATGTTGTTTTTATGAAACATGAGAAATGAGAAATTAAATCTCCCAGAAAGAATCTTAAATAGGCCGAAAAAGAAATCCTTGACTTAGCTTGTAACTCTCTTCAATTCGAATGTAGTACTAGATCCTTGCTACAATGAAAGGCTATTGACTTAAGGATAGCACTCTTCGTCCTCATGATATGTGGATAAAGTAAATGAAAAGCTTAATTTCCAAGAGACTACCACCAAGCTCGAATTGAAAATTTATCCATTTTCATTATTATGGCCTAATAATGAAAATGCTAATATTTATCATTAAAAATGGTTTTATTGTTTTTCAAAGTATTCTCCAGCATGATTTAAACACTTTTGCAAGCGCTCAAACCAATTGTCGAAGCACTTTTTCCACTCCGATTGAGACACCTTCAAAACAAGGTTTTTGAACGCTTTAAAAGCATCTTCTGGCGACGAAAATCGTTGACCACGCATTTTTTTCTTCATGTGCGGGAATAAAAATAAGTCACTGGGTGCCAAGTCAAGGCTGTACGGAGGATGACCCATCAATTCGCCGGTCAAAAAGCCTCTGGTTTTAACTGATGTGTGAGAGCTCGCATTGTCATGGTCCACGATGAGTCGTCTTCTCTTGTTCGTATTTCGAATTACTCCGAAGACTTCAGGCAAACAAATTATGGTGTCCCACTCGACATTGACCGTCCTACGTTGCTCAAGCGGAAAAGTCGCCACATGACCAGTTTTGACGAAGAAACAGGCGACCATTTGCTTCGAAGTGCTTCTTCTACGAACAACTTTCGTTGGATTTGGCTCGTCTTCCAAGATCCACACGTCGATTGCTGTTTTGTTTCGGGCTCATACGCATAGACCCATGATTCGTCACCTGTGACGATCTTATAAACGTCTTTTGAAGCACCGCGATCGTATTTTTTCAAAATTTCTTGGCACCAATCGACACGAGCCTTTTTAAAGCGATTGCCAATTTGTGGGGGATTCAACAAGAACAAACCTTTTTTACGGTCAGGTGTTCATGCAATATCGAATGTATGCTGGTAAAAGAAATGCCCAAAGATGCCTCTATCTCACGGTATGCCACATGAGGATCTTGCATTATCAGTTCACGCACGGCATCAATGTTCTCTGGCAGAACGGCCGTTTTTGGACGACCTTAAGCGAGCGTCGGCCACGATTGAATTCATTAAACCAGTTTTTCACTGTGCTATAGGATGATGCTTCATCGCCATACAAAGATTTAAGTTCATTGATGCACTCTTGTCGTGACAATCCACGTCGAAAGTTGTGAAAAATGATCGCACGAAAATGTTTACGAGTTAATTCCATTTTTTTGCCAAATGGTTTTTTTCAAGTCACTGTAAACAACACAAATGATGGTCGTACGCCAAAACGTTCTAGTACGTTTATGCTAAAAAATGTCAAACTTTCCAATGAAAATGTCAGTTTAGCTCGTTTGTTTTATTTCGGTCTGTTGCTTTTACACATTGAACAGGGATTAAACTGGCTCAAGACCTCTTGCTTCTATATTTAAATAGAAGACAAGTTTTTAACAAAATGGCAAAGTGACATTGATTTTCGTGGCTGCACACTACTTTTATCATGATTTCGGGTCCGTGACAACCCTCTTCAGAAAGCCTTGCAGCAATTGTTGAAAGTAAAACCGAGCTCTACGAGTATAAGGCCAGGCTCTTCCCAAACAAGTGAGAACTACTGTTGTAAACCTTACTTTTTAAGTTTTCTTCACACAATTGCCCACGAAAATACAACTCACTCTTGCCACCTCTAAAGAGACTCCACATCGAGAGCCATCATTAGATTTCTTTTACAACTAAGTGTTGCCTAGGCCAGAAAAATATATAAGTAGAAACCTTTGTATTATGTGTGACACAAAATATCGGCCAAGTACTCACAACAGCATCGGTGGCATACCCATTGCCCATATTTTCAATGGCATGAATGAATGAACAATGTCGTTTATGTGCCGAATTATCTCATCCTTTTAATTGCTTGACGTCACAATTTGACATCGTGCATTTTGCTTGGACCACCCTTTACAATAATCTAGCATAAGCTGCCATTTAAAAAATAAGATCGCACTACAGGACGAATTCCAGCTAAGCTGTATGACTCGAAACATTAGTCTGAATAAATCTGCGTCCTGATTTTTAAACTAAAGCTTCGTTTTCATTATGTCAAATTCAATGGCAAACAGAAATGGCACATTCGTCGACATTTGCATTTGGTGTCAAACGCGTTTTCACTACAACGTCATAACTGACACAAAACCCAAATGGCAACTTTTGACATCCACATTTGTTGTCAGTCATTTGCCACACCGTTTTCATTATGCTAGCTAAACACATCTGTCGTCATA
This sequence comes from Hydrotaea diabolus, assembly GCA_963513945.1. NCBI lineage: Eukaryota > Metazoa > Arthropoda > Insecta > Diptera > Muscidae > Hydrotaea > Hydrotaea diabolus. The sequence goes on along the minus strand of OY740720.1, from coordinate 15,398,570 downwards.
TGATTTTTGCGAGAAGAAGAAGAAATTAATTGAAATTTTTGTGTCAAAAGCGACGTGGTAGCAAAATTTACAATTTTTAAATAATTTAAAAACTCACACATACTAAATTTGATGTTGTAGGTGCCTCACGGCGCAACGTGGGCTCCAAAAACTTCATCATTGGATTTGGAGCACTACATTTTTTGGCCCCTTGTCCACTTTTAGTGGCCCCCATCTTATTAAACGCCGCCTAAGTTGGAATAAATTGAAAAATATGAGAAATAGATATATAAACACGTGCTGCTTATACATACGCGGAAAGAACAGCGGAGGCTATTCCACGTCGATTGCTGTTTTGTTTCGGGCTCATACGCATAGACCCATGATTCGTCACCTGTGACGATCTTATAAACGTCTTTTGAAGCACCGCGATCGTATTTTTTCAAAATTTCTTGGCACCAATCGACACGAGCCTTTTTAAAGCGATTGCCAATTTGTGGGGGATTCAACAAGAACAAACCTTTTTTACGGTCAGGTGTTCATGCAATATCGAATGTATGCTGGTAAAAGAAATGCCCAAAGATGCCTCTATCTCACGGTATGCCACATGAGGATCTTGCATTATCAGTTCACGCACGGCATCAATGTTCTCTGGCAGAACGGCCGTTTTTGGACGACCTTAAGCGAGCGTCGGCCACGATTGAATTCATTAAACCAGTTTTTCACTGTGCTATAGGATGATGCTTCATCGCCATACAAAGATTTAAGTTCATTGATGCACTCTTGTCGTGACAATCCACGTCGAAAGTTGTGAAAAATGATCGCACGAAAATGTTTACGAGTTAATTCCATTTTTTTGCCAAATGGTTTTTTTCAAGTCACTGTAAACAACACAAATGATGGTCGTACGCCAAAACGTTCTAGTACGTTTATGCTAAAAAATGTCAAACTTTCCAATGAAAATGTCAGTTTAGCTCGTTTGTTTTATTTCGGTCTGTTGCTTTTACACATTGAACAGGGATTAAACTGGCTCAAGACCTCTTGCTTCTATATTTAAATAGAAGACAAGTTTTTAACAAAATGGCAAAGTGACATTGATTTTCGTGGCTGCACACTACTTTTATCATGATTTCGGGTCCGTGACAACCCTCTTCAGAAAGCCTTGCAGCAATTGTTGAAAGTAAAACCGAGCTCTACGAGTATAAGGCCAGGCTCTTCCCAAACAAGTGAGAACTACTGTTGTAAACCTTACTTTTTAAGTTTTCTTCACACAATTGCCCACGAAAATACAACTCACTCTTGCCACCTCTAAAGAGACTCCACATCGAGAGCCATCATTAGATTTCTTTTACAACTAAGTGTTGCCTAGGCCAGAAAAATATATAAGTAGAAACCTTTGTATTATGTGTGACACAAAATATCGGCCAAGTACTCACAACAGCATCGGTGGCATACCCATTGCCCATATTTTCAATGGCATGAATGAATGAACAATGTCGTTTATGTGCCGAATTATCTCATCCTTTTAATTGCTTGACGTCACAATTTGACATCGTGCATTTTGCTTGGACCACCCTTTACAATAATCTAGCATAAGCTGCCATTTAAAAAATAAGATCGCACTACAGGACGAATTCCAGCTAAGCTGTATGACTCGAAACATTAGTCTGAATAAATCTGCGTCCTGATTTTTAAACTAAAGCTTCGTTTTCATTATGTCAAATTCAATGGCAAACAGAAATGGCACATTCGTCGACATTTGCATTTGGTGTCAAACGCGTTTTCACTACAACGTCATAACTGACACAAAACCCAAATGGCAACTTTTGACATCCACATTTGTTGTCAGTCATTTGCCACACCGTTTTCATTATGCTAGCTAAACACATCTGTCGTCATATGATTTTTGCGAGAAGAAGAAGAAATTAATTGAAATTTTTGTGTCAAAAGCGACGTGGTAGCAAAATTTACAATTTTTAAATAATTTAAAAACTCACACATACTAAATTTGATGTTGTAGGTGCCTCACGGCGCAACGTGGGCTCCAAAAACTTCATCATTGGATTTGGAGCACTACATTTTTTGGCCCCTTGTCCACTTTTAGTGGCCCCCATCTTATTAAACGCCGCCTAAGTTGGAATAAATTGAAAAATATGAGAAATAGATATATAAACACGTGCTGCTTATACATACGCGGAAAGAACAGCGGAGGCTATTCCACTTCGTTGTGACCTCCGATCGCGTTAGCTCCAGTTCGGAAGCCACTTCCTGCCAAAGCGCCTCACGTAAATTGCGGTCCCTGTATTCTTTGGTGAGGTAGTCCCAGGTTCCAGGGCGCAATTCGACTGCCTCAATCAGCCGCTCCGTCTGCTCGCTCGTCCAAATGTGCTGTAATTCGCGCACCCTCTTCTTCGAACTGGCGACGTCTTCCACATTCATGATTAGCACATCGTCCATGTCTATTCTATAATTCCAGAAGTCCGTTCTTGGCGCGATTTCCTCCTTTGCTCGTTTTCTTCCTTCGCTTGTTGAAAATGCGAGCAAAATCAGCTGTTTGCATGCCAATGGATTCTTCTTGTCAAATGATGCCATATCGGTCAATTGTCATAAATTTACCCGTTTTCACTTGACTGCCATTTCGTTTGACAAAGCATAGTCATATATGACGTCAAACGAAAATGTCACCATATGACTACCCGTTATCACCTAACTGGCTACATTTGCCATTGAATTTGACATAATGAAAACGAAGCTTAACTCTGAATTGTTCGTTGCCACAGGGAAAATAAACTAGAAGTATTACGAGTATATCAATAAACGAAGGCGGGGCCAGTTGATACACGCTGGCCGTGTGAAACACCCATCGCCAAAAATGTATCTTTACCACTTCTCGAGTTTTGTCGTTTTTTGGGCATAAAGCGCCTTATTGTTGGAACCCAAGCTCGAATATATCAGTGTTGTCGAGCTCCGACCATAGAACTTTCGGTTGATATCGCTCTCTAGCTTTGTTGTTGTTTTTGTAGCGGCACGCACGTAGTGCCAGGGTGACAGCCCTTGGCCAAAAAATCCTCCTTCGGGTCGATTCGGTACCTAAAATTGGCTGGGTGGCATTCAGACCACCTTGATGGTTGCAGTTTGGCTTGGTCGAACGTTTGTAGCTTGTGTTTGTTCCAATAATGGCGATTTTGCTTGTTCACAAAACCCCTATTAACTAATGGGCGCCAAATCGACACTATGCATGAATCTCGATCTGGTTGGCGATCTGAAGCCATGATAACAGCCTTCGAGCTTTGTATTAGCCTTGGCACAATAAGTGAGGTGTAGTCACTATCCCAACAACAAATAAACAGTTCGCTGCACTGTCAAAGTCACTTTAAAAACTTAAAGAATTGTCGTTGGCAAATTACAAATTTGAAAGTTTAAATGTTTACGAGGCAAAAAACGCTACCTTCTTTATTCTACCATGGTACCAGTCTTAATTTCGCTTTAAAAGTCGAACCAAGTATTACCCATGGTTGTAGACATTCGATGCTTGCAACTGAAAAAGAAAGTCTTCTTGTTCAAGGACTTCTTTGTAGTTTAAAACGATATTCCATTGATTTTTTACCCTGTGTACGTACCAATAACATATCTTTTCTTGGCCGAAATATGCACTCATGCAGTTTCATTCATACAGATGGCGTATATGGATACATTTATATACATACCGATATGCTCGTATATGAAAGCGACTATTGTTTTCCGTTTCCGTTTTCATTTCCTTGCAGATTTAAATTTGCTGCGATCCATAGCCGTGGAAGAAGGAAAGACATTAAACTTAAGCTGTGCCGCCAGCGGTAATCCGATGCCCCATGTCGAATGGCGACGAGATGACGGTCGCACGATTAATGTCCACGGAGTTGAGAGTAAGGATTTCCATATAAATCGTAAATTTATGCATAAAGATTTATAACCTGATATTGTTTCCATTTTCTTTTATTCATTCGTTTTCTTTTCGTCGTTCTGCATTGGCTTACAACAACGAAAAGTGTCATCCATAAGCGGACCATATCTGAAGTTCACGAATATCACCAGAAATCAAATGGCAGCCTATACGTGCTATGCCGACAATGGCTTAGCGCCAGTGGCCAATGCGACGTTTCTGATAGAAGTTCAATGTAAGTATGGGTATTCATTGGCTTTTGGACCATTTAAGTAAAAGTGGAGATGGCGGAAGAAGTAAGGAAGGGGGATCCGAAATGATTTCGTTCTTTTTTCTTTTAATTTTATTCGATATGTTTGTTCTATTGTTACAGTCCCACCCATGATTACGGTGTATCGACAAATGATTTATGCCGAATATGGCCGTCATGCTACCTTGGAATGTATGGTGGAAGCCTTCCCCGAAGCCATTCTCTATTGGGAAAGGGCCTACGATGGCAGCATCTTGAATCCTAGTGACCATTATCGCATCGAAACTAATCCAGATGGGTAAATTGATATTGAGTGATGAATGTTGGCTTTAAATTTAAAAATGTGATTTATTTCCGCTCTCGATTTCGTTTCAGCTTCAAGACAACAATGCGTCTGACCATTGACACTTTGCGTAAGGACGATTTTGGCTACTACCATTGTGTGGCACGAAATGCACTCAACACGACCATGGTTAATTTTGAAATTGCACGTAAGTATGCGTATGTGCGCTAGTGTGTGTGGGAAAGAGAGTTGATATTTAATGATGATTGATGGCAAATGAATGAATGAATGAATGAATGGTGTGAAATACCCACTGACGGGCCTTGTAGACTGTCATCTGAAATGCAGTTAATGCCTGTCAATCATCGCCAATGTCCAGTATCCAATCCAGTTGTTTGGCTTCATTGGTTGTTGTCCATTTTGAATCCGCCTTCTAGATTTGAAAGATTAATGTGAAAATGTTTATGTTTATGTTTTTTGCTTTTTTTATATTTCAGCTCAAGATCCAAACAGCGAGACTCCGTATGTGGGCAAAGAAATGAAGACTTATGGCCAGCGGCCACCGGAACGGGAATGTCCCGTTTGTGAAAATTGTCCTGATGCAGGGTAAGGATAAAAGTATTAATTTCATAGAGACAAATGTTGACAAATGTGGTGAAACAAGGTAGACGAAGTGCCTGAACAAGGAATGTTTCAGAAAACTAATATTAGTAGCAAGCCTAGATAGCCAAGACTTTTTAGCAAAAGCGCAATAGCTTAGTGATTTGTTTAGGAAAAAGTGTCACTTTTAAGAACATTTTTTTCCAAAAAAATTGTTTTTTTTTGTTTTGTCTTTTATCATTATGATTTTTGTTTCCTTTCTTTATTTACAATCTGTCTATACAACAATAAGTAAATTTGTTAAATATTTGTTAATAATTACATTGGTTATGAAGCTCCAACAAGCGACATAACATAAACATTATTCTACAGAAAATAGGGAGTATACTTAAACGTTAATTTAGTTTACAATTCATTTAAAACATTTTTTTTAATTACATTTGTAATTTACATTACATTATTTACGAAAAGCTAAATCTAGAATATGATATCGTTTCAGTCTTCTGGTTTCATCAGTACAGTCTAGTAGGGCTATAGCTTCAGGATTGACGTGATTGCTAAGACGTTGTAAGTACAGATCGGTAGCTTTGTTTATTTTATCTTTCACGGATCGTATATCAAGGTCTCTTCTAATGGCCTTGTTAGATACGAGTATAAACCATGGTGCATTAGTTATTGACCTTAATGTCTTGGACAGATATCGTTCGAAAATATCAATGTTAGAGTTACTGGCTGTACCCCATAGTTGGATACCATATGTCCAAACAGGCTTGAGTATGGTCTTATAAACTGTTAATTTATTTGTCGCTTCTTTAACAGAATCAACGTAAAAATTGGTGAAAGGTATTCACTAGGTTGCCAGGCAGATTCTTAACCCTCAAAGTTTTGTCATCAGCAGTATTTGTCAAGACCCTTTACAATGAGTGGAATTTCAGAAACAGTTTTTATAAATTTTATGAATGGTAACTTAACTTGTACAAGGTGGGCCAAAAGTTAAAAATTTAATAACGTTTTCGTTTATATATACTTTTTTTCTTTCAGATTATACTTAATAGGTACATAAATACTGTTACAACATTGAACACACTCATTTCAATAGTAGAACTGAACATACCCCGTTAATGTCATATGTGTTTTGAAAGCTAACCTCAATTGCGTTAGTCTGTAACAGGATTTTAAAATTGTTTCAACTTTCATCATGGAGCGGTCAGATAATGAGAACCGTACCGCTGTAAAAGCGCTTTTCAAGTGTGAAATGAAAAAAACGATATTTTCAAAACGCTCCAGCTACTAGGGATTAGCCGCATGTTCGTCTACCGATGCATAAAATTATTTGATGTTAAAGACCGCAACCGGTCGGGTCATGTCATCAAAGCCGTTAAATCAAGAATTCAGAGAAATCCGCTCCGAAAACAGAAAATCATGGCCCGAGAGATGAATATCACGCAAAAGTCCATGAGTCGACTCATTAAAAAAAAACTTGGGACTTGGGACTCAAACGACGTACCGGACATTTATTGACTGCAGCTTTAAAAAAGATAGGATTAAAAAAGGCAAACGTCTTTTGGCGAATCACGCTGATAACTTGCACAGAAAAATTTTGTTCAACGATGAAAAAAATTTAAATTTAATTTAAAATTTCTGCGAACAAGAAGTCAAAACATCGGCCAAAGTTCACCAAGAAACCGTTTTGGAAGCTGTTGTGAAGTCTCTTAACAGCTCCCTGTTCCAAAACCAGCCATGAACTTTCCAGCAGGATTCTGCGCCGGCCCAAAAGGCTAAAATGTCCCAGACCTGGCTTCGAAATAATTTGCCAGCGTTCACTTCCTCTGAAGAATGACCCTCAGGCAGTCCAGATTTGAACCCATTGGATTACGAATTGTGTACGGTTTTAGAGGACAAAGTTTGTCACAAAAGATACCCCAACATTGGATCTCTTAAGACTGCATTGGCTCGAGCTGTGGCCAATTTTCCAATGGACGAGGTTCGTGCAGCTATTGACGATTGGACAGTGCGACTTAAGGCGTGTGTAAAGGCAAAAGGCGGACATTTCGAATAAGTAGATTCTTTTTGGATACAATATACATCAATCAATAAATATATTAAAAAATATTTGGTCCAAAAACATTCAGTACTTTTAATTTTACAGCATAAAACGCGTGTAACAGTATTTATGTCCCTACTAAGTATTGGTTGATCCATGTAGAGGTATTTTTTCAGAACAAAAAAATATAAAAATCAAATCAAGTGTGGAATCTTTATTGGCAATTTGAAAGGACATTTTATGGCATTTATTTTTTTGAATATAATGTCATTCAAATGTTGGTCGCAACTACGCCTCAGGGTTTCCATTCTGAGGGTCCAATTTTGGATGACTCATTCGAGCATTTCGACCGGTATGTCTTTAATAGGCTTCCAAAACCTGAATCGTAGCCTTTGGACTTTACGTAATTCCAAAGAAAAATGTCTAAAGGTGTGATATCACTCGATCTAGGCGGCCAATTCACCTGCCCATAACGTGAAATTAACTGTTTTTCGACATGACCTCTCAATAGATCCATTGTTTGAGCAGCTGTATGGCAAGTGGCATCGTCCTCTTGAAACCAAGTGTCGTCAAGATAACTGGATTCAATTTCAGGTAGCATAAAGATCGATATCGTGGCGCGATAGCCAGCACCATTCACGGTTACGTTCCGGCCATTATCATTTTTTAAAAAATAAGCACCAATGATTCTACCAGCTTATAAACCGCACCAAACCGTGGTTTTCTCTGTGTAAAATAGCCCCTCTTGAACCTCTTCTTGTTGCTCTTCAGCCCAAATGTGGACATTTTGTTTATTGACTTTGCCATTGGGCCAGAAATGGGCCTCATCACCAAACAAAATTTTGGTCGAAAACAGCGGATCTAGCCGTTTCTCACAGAACGCTCATTTCCATAATACAGTTGCCAACATTTGAAGGAAATTATTTTCAAAAATTAAATGCCATAAAATTTCCTTTCAAATTACCAATAAAGATTCCACACTTGATTTAAATTTTTATATTTTTGTTGTTCTGAAAAAATACCTCTAGATGGATCACCCTATATAAATAACACTTAGAGAATTAATAATGGAGAAATTCACAACTGAACAAAGAACCAGAATAATAGAATTTTACTATTTAAATCACCGATCAATTATTTTAACGCAAAGTGATGAAGCTTATTTGAATGGCTTTGTTAATAAGTATAACTGTAGGTTCTGGGGTTCTGAAAATCCAAGGGCCATTCATCAACGCCAATTGCACCCCATTTGGTGTACAGTATGGTGTGGGATCACATCCTCAAATAACATTGGGCCTAACTTCTACGAGAATGATGATGGAAGTGCCGTAATCGTAAACGGAGAGCGGTATCAGTTTATGATAGAACATTTTTTACGTCCTGCTCTTGAAAACAGACCTGAGATGTGGATTCAGCAGGACGGAGCCACTGCCCACACTGCCTGAGACACAATATCACTTTAAAGTCAAATTATTGGAAAGCGAATAATTTCGGAAATTATTTAGCCAGCGCGATCGCCAGATTTGTCAGCACCCGACTATTTTCTTTGGGGTTATTTGAAGGAGCAAACAAGCCTGAGACTATCCTTCAACTCAAGGGAAAGATCCTCAATTTGGGCAAGATCCGATTTAATATGTGGCTTCCTGGATAACTTGACTTTAATGCAAAATTATATAACCATTACTATACACTAGGAAAAAACTTATAGCACTCCAAACAATAAAAATACATGAAGGGAATTTGGTATGGAGGTTTGGCCCAAAACGGAGCAAATTCACCACGATTGGCAACTTATCCTTAAAATTTAAGAAATATCGAGCCACATGTGTGGCTTCTAACAGAATTGGAAATCGGAAAAAACTTTGCATCGAGGCTGTATCTTGTTCAAGGCTGAGTCTTGTTTTAAGTAAAATAACCGGCATTAACCGATATTCCGTTTTTAGCATTTTGCCTAAGAGTAGAAAATATTTTTTATTTAGAACTGAAGTTGTATTTGTATTATTTAGAAAAACACAAATTATTTTTCTTTAGTCTATTGGAATTTCGCTTCGTCTCACATGATTTTTGTTTAATAAAACAAAATCAAGTGTTTCAAGAATCTCCTTAGAGCTACCCAATATCCAACTCCCGGCCATTAATAATAATCCAGTGCAATCATTTAAAGTTTTCGAATTTCTAAACATTACGGAACACTTTTTCACTTCTTTGTTGGCCCCCTCATAGTTCATCTTAAACGTTTCCAGGGTCACCATAAGGGTTCACAATTTCTAATGCAACCCCCGCTGCCATCAATTATTCGTATCGAATCGCTCAAAGTTTCTTTTGCCACTTGCGGTCTTTAATAACAAAAATTATCCAAAGTAGAAGGCCTTCTGCCGCCACCCCCCGCCCCCTTCGTTTATCCGGTAATTATACGAACCGACAACCGAACACATTAATTCAATTAATACTTCTCTGACAGTTCCATTTCGCATGTAATTCGATTGTTATGGCGGGCGAACATTTTATGGCTTTTCTTTTTGTGTGGCAACTTTGCCAATTAATGGCAAAGAAATAATGAATGAAATCTTTGCCACGTCATACAGTGGGGCAGTTTTCTAAAAAAAGATGACCAAAATTCTTTTTTTTATTAGTTTGATAGTATTTGATAGAAATTTGGGCTTAATTTATTAACAGGATAAACACACACTGAGAAAAAGTTAGTTGGAAGTAAGACGGAACAACACACAGAGAACAGATTCGTTGCCACAACCGAATTTTTCGCCAACCGAATGTTTGAGGTTACATGCACCTCGAGTATTCCATCAGTACAACCGAATGTTAGTTGGTGCTCTGTAATCTTTAGTTATTGGAACTGTAGTATCGTTGCACCATGCCATGTATTCGAACCTTCAGAAGAGAATTTTTAGATCTACGAAACTTGTCAACGAAACGAATTAAAATTTTTGTCAGAGGCAAAAAATACTGTTTGCTAACACAATTAAAGTACTTTTAGGGAGGGTCATGAAAAGGAAAAATTGGAAAGATGTTGAATGAATTTTATTGGAAAAAAATTAGGTTAATCGATTGGATTAAAGTCAGTAATAATTGAAATTTATTTTTTTTTTTTTAAAAACAATTAAACGACGTTTTTGTTCATGATGAAGTTTTAGTTATCATAGCTAATAATTGGTTACAACAACAAGCAGCAGTTGTGACAACTAAAAGCCTATTTCGCGTTTCATTGGTATTACTGATCAATTAGTTGTTGTCAGTCTTGTGGTATTTTGAACCATACATCAATTACGATTATAAACATTGGGTAAATACAACTGAAATTCCCTTTTTACAACCGAATCATTGTTGTTCCAGCTGATTTCCAACATATTGTTTATCTGTGTGTACAAAAATTCAATTACAAAGTAGAATTTCGGTAAAACTCACCAAATGTAGATAATTGTAATGAATTGTAGGTTTGACATACCCCAAAATTAAAATAATTTGAATCGTATTGTACGCACGACTTACGAGGGCGACCGCAAAAGTAACTGGCCTAACATAAAAAGAACCGTTTTTTGGAATTATTATTATTTATTTTTCAACATAATCTCCTTCCAACTCAAAACACTTCATCAAACGTTTTTCAAGTTTTTTAATTCCATCCGAAAAATAAGATTTTTCAAGACCTTCAAAATATGTCTCAGTTTCAGCAATAACCTCGCTATTGGACGAAAATTTTTTGCCACCGAGAATTTTTTTTTAAATTTGCAAACAAGAAATAATCAGAAGGAGCTAAATCTTGACTATATGGTAAATGCGGAGCAATTTCAAATCGTAATTCGGCCAGTTTTTGTTGAGTTGAAAATGCAGTGTGTGAAGGAGCATTATCTTGATGAAAAAGAACTCTTTTTTTTCTAAATGCGCTCGTTTTATCTTGATTTCTTCACTCAACCGATCCAATAATGCACAATAATATTCACTATTTATAGTTTTTCCTTTCTCAAGATAATCAATAAATATTATACCCCTTGCATCCCAAAATACTGTGGCCATTACTTTTCCTGCTGACTTAAACGTTTTCGCCTTCTTGGGACCACTTTTACCAGCTTCTATCCATTGTTTTGACTGTTTTTTGCATTCTGGGATGTAGTGATGGATCCATGTTTCATCTACAGTTATGAATCGGCGCAAGAACTCTATTGGATTACGCTGATAAATTGCTAAAAGCTCCTCGGAATTGGTCCAACGGACGATTTTTTGGGGCAAAGTCAACAAACGCGGCACCTTTTTCGCGGATAGCTTTTTATAAAACTTGTTTACTTCAATCACCTGTAACAAAGAAAATAATCATTAAATATTTCGGAAATTTTGACAGATGGCTTATAAAAGATTGCTTTTAAAAAACAAAAACAAAAGTTGCTAGTAAAACAGAAAATGTGACAGGCCAGTTAGTTTTGCGGTACAAACAAAACATGAAAAAAGTAGTTAGTGGTGGTTGTGGCAATTAATAGTTTTGCAAACAATTTGTTGTTGCGACTAATTAAATGGAGGATAACTAATTTTTTATCATAACAAAAAACAAGTTGTTTAATGGTGAATATTTTTTTTTGGTTTAAATAGGCGTAATAAAATAATTCGATTGTTCAGTTCTTAAGCCAATCGATTAATTCCATTTTTTCAGTTAAAATCATCACTCATCTTTTCCGCTTTTTCCTCGACATGACCCACCCTATGTTTTAGAGTACATGAAGTGTGTAAACATTTTTTTGTCGCATCGTATGTTTTACCGATACTTCAATCCCACATACTGAAAATTGCAGAGAACTAACTACAGGGTGGCCGCCGGGAAGGTATACTACTTTGTTTTGCCGTCATTTTGGTAAACACTAGTCTTGACAGTTCATATTTGGCAGTCGTGAAGTAGAGACGTGGTAGATTTATTATGGAAAAAAGTTCGATAAATCGTTAAACATTTTATCAAAATCAATCATCGATTACTGTGATGATGACAACGTGCCACGAAAACGCACTATTTATCGTGTAGTGAATGATTTCGAAGAAAGAGGGTCTGTAGCTGATAGGCCCTAGTATGGACAACAACGTACTGCAAGATCGGTTGAAAACATTACTGCTGCTCAAGAAAGTGTTCCACGCCGTGCTGAATGTAATGAAAAATGTGCTCAAAAGGGCTCGCATTTGTTAGGCTAACAGAGGCGGACATTTATCTGATATTGCATTCCATACATAATTGCCACAATTTATAAAACATTTATCATTATAAGATGCATTCTCTTTCATTTAATTAAAAATTTTAAACAAACAAAGTAGTATAGTATACATTCCCGGCGGAAACCCTATACAACTATTCGATTATACTGATGAAATACATGCATGTAACCTATATCATTCGGTTGCAGCAACTAGTCTGTCCGTGACGCTGCATAGTTTGTTATAGCCCCCAAACAAATTTTAAATTTTATCGGATTTTTAAAATATTTGGTAGCCTAAAACCTTTTTCAAAAAGAAATTCTATCGTTGCATGTTTAGATAGAGGGCGGCTCGGAAAGTTCTTAGCCTATCAATGAAAGAGAATAGTTAGTTTTTCAAAAATATTTTTATTTTTCAATATAATCTCCTGAAACTTCAATACACTTAGTCTAACGCTTATCTAGCAATTCTATACCTTGATTAAAATAGTTTTCCTCAAGGTCTTCAAAATTGTGGTTTACAACTGTAATTGCATCTTCATTTGAGGTAAAACGCTTGCCAGCAGGTAAAAGTCACTGGGAGCTAAATCAGGAGAATAAGGTGGGTGGTCAAGCAACTCGTACTTTAATTCGTTGATTTTACCCATTGTTAAACACTCTTGTGCGCTGGTGCGTTGTCTTGATGAAAAATTATTTTTTTGTGTTGTAAGCCAGGACGTTTTTCTCGAATTTGTGCATTTAATTGATCTAAAAGGTTGCAATAGTACTCTGAATTTATTGTTTTACCCTTTTGCAGATAAACAATCAATAAAATACCTTTGAAGTCCCAAAAAACCGTTGCCATAACCTTACCAGCCGATTGAATTGTTTTTGCTTTCTTTGGGGCACTTCCTCCAGCTTCAGTCCATTGTTTGGATTGTTCTTTTGTCTCTGGAGTATAGTGGTGGATCCATGTCTCATCAACAGTTATGAAATAACGCTTAAAATCCATTTTATTTCGCTGAAAACGATCCAAACAAGCTTGAGAAATGTTCATTCTTATGCGTTTTTGGTCGACTGTTAACAAGTGCGGCACCCATCTTGCAGAAAGCGTTTTCATCTGTAGTTCTTCATGCAAAATTAAATGGACTCGATCATTTGAGATGCCCATGATATTAGCTATTTCACGCACTTTTATTCGTCGATCATTTAATACCATATCATGCACTTTGGCTACAATTTCTGTTGTTGTTGCTGTTTTTGGACATCCACTACGTGGTTCATCTTCAATGCTTGTACGACCACGTTTAAATTCAGCAACCCAATTTTTTACTGTTGCATATGAAGGAGCACTTTCACCTAACACATTCACAATATCATTATGAATTTCTTGTCCCGATAAACCTTTTTTATGTAAATATTTAATGACACCACGCATTTCTAATTTTTCCATTGTAAAAAAATCGCGGATGCGTCTTTTGTGAACACCTGTTTCTATATGAAGGAGTTGCCAGATCGAAACAAAATTTAACATGTGTTCATAGCAGAGATGGAAGTTTCCAAAACACTTAACTTTTTTCTGTTTATACCGCGCTTTTTGTGCTAGGCTAAGAAGTTTCCGAATCGCCTCGTATGGCCAACCTTCCATTTCTTCAACAAATGTACCGATGAAACTTGGTTTGCCTAATTATTGGTTTCTGACAGTCTTGCTTCTTCTAGGCTTCCTTAGGTGTTTAATTCTTCTTTTCGTTGTGGTTTTATTTTCAATCAGAGCTTTGTTTTCGACATCCTTTTCTTATACAGTCAAACCTGGATAAGTGGACTCTGCATATGTAGGAATCCTCTTTAATTGAGCAGGAGTTTAAACCTCTTTAAGCGAGACTTGATTTTTAAGAATTTACCTCTTTTTTTGTACCTCTAGAAGTACGATTTGTATAATTTTTGCTCTTTTCTCACTTGTTTTTGCTTCTTACTAAGGGAGCTTTTGCGAAGTGTGACGCATGGTTGTCAGGTTTGGGATTTACTTATATTTTAGTGGTTTGGCGATTATTCTGTCGAATTTTACGAAAACGTCCGAATTTAACTTTAAAATGTCTTAATGAAAAAATAGCTTACACTAAAACGATAAAGACTCTCAATTATTAGTCGGCATTTTTGATATTTTGGCTCATATCCAATTGGATGACTCCGTTCTTTGTATTTTTGTACCTCCCATCATAGGATAGGGGGCATAGATATTGGCAATAGTATTACTGCAATTATAAAGGGTGGTTAAATTATAAGGGCCGATGTTGATCTTAAAAAACACAAATTAATTAGGAAATTATTGTCAATTCTTTTAATTATGATAATATTGGCATGGTTCAATTATGTATGGAACAAAATATCGGCCAAATGACCGCCGTGACCTCGGCGGCACACCTCCATCCGATGGTTGTTGTTGTTGTAACAACAATATATTTATTTTGAAGTCTTGTTCGTCTATGGGGGATCTGCTTCGATATCCAGGTGAAGGAAACGCGCCATTTGAACTGGATGCGTCCACAGAGACCTGGGGGTCAGCTGAGTGGGCTTGGCCGGACTATTGAAGAGATGCAGTACATCATGTGGTCCCTGATGGCAGGCGGGACAGATGTCCGGAACGTTAGCATCAATTCGTGCCCAGTAAGAATTAAGGCTGCACCATCCGGATCTCAGCCGGATCTCACCACGCGCGTCTGCCGGGGGGTGTTCCCCTAGCACTGCATACACACGGTAGCTGGATACTGCTGCTGCGACATCATCGGCGTGAATGTTGTTCAAACCTGCCTGATAGTTTCGATGATCTAAAGGTTCTCTCTTATACCGCTGGACCTCTCTCTCTAGATCATGAAGATCGTACCTGATCTGCCTGGGTAGAGGCATCCTGTTCAAGAGATGGTGGTTAGGATGACTGCTGCGAAAACACCCTAGCAGGTATTGCTTAGACAACAGGAAATTGTGTCTGCGCACGGTAAGGACCTTCGTCTCCTCATGTAGATGGTCCTCAGAGGACATAAGAAGACACCCTGTTGATGTTCTAAGGGCGGCATTCTGGCATGTCAGAATTTTCTTCCACTGCGTCGTACTCACGTTCGCCGACCATACAGGTGCTGCGTAGTTTGCTACAGACCGACCTATCGCTTTGTAAGAGGTCAACAAGGTTTCTTTGTCGGCTCCCCAAGTACTGCCGGCAAGTGACTTGAGGACCTTGTTCCTACTTTTGAGTTTATCGCAGATAGCTGTAGCATGTGCAGAGGATCTAAAAAGGCTGTCCAATGTGACCCCAAATTTTCGATGACGCTGAGGCGTAATTGAGGTTCTATGCCTTTTATGTGCCGACTTATCTCATCCTTTAGCTCTTGAATTGGTGCTAGCTTATCGACGTACACCTTTTCTTTCAAATAACCCCAAAGAAAGAAGTCTAACGGTGTTAAATTACATGATCTTGGCGGCCAATTAACATCGCCACGACGTGAGATAACACGGCCATTGAATTTGTCGCGCAAAAGAGCCATTGTTTCGTTAGCTGTGTGGCAAGTGACACCGTCCTGTTGAAACCGCATATCGTTCACATTCAAATCTTTCAATTCGGGCCATAAAAAGTTCGTTATCATCTCACGATAGCTAACTCCATTCATAGTAACTGCCTGACCGGCCTCATTTTGGAAAAAAAAGTACGGCCCGACTATGCCGCCAGCCCCCCATAAATCGCACCAAATAGTCACTCTTTGTGGGTGCATTGTTTTTTCGACCATCACTCTTGGATTATCATTCGCCCAAATGCGGCAATTCTGCTTATTGACGAATCCGCTGAGGTGAAAATGTGCCTCATCACTGAAGATGATTTTCTTCGAATATTGATCATCCACTGTTGCTTTAACGCGTTGCTCGCTTGTGTATCTTTCCATGGTTCAAATTGAGTTAGTCGGAAATTGAGAAATATCAAATGAAATACGAAAAAAACTTGACATTCGGGTGTGGGTCACATTCAACATCGGCCCTTAAAATTTAACCACCCTTTATTTGTAATTATTTTAATTAAACTATGGAATTTGAATTTAATGCAAATAAACAGAATTTAAGAATATAAATTACATAACATGCCTTTTTCTAAAACCAAAAAATATCATGCTTTACTTCTTTATGTGGGATAAAAATCAAATTAGTGGAAAATCTCTTTAAGTGGGAATAAACAATCGATCCCTTGCGATCCCACTTATCCAGATTCGATCCCACTTATCCAGATTCGACTGTATTATTAACAAATGACCCTAGTGGTTTAAATTGTTTTTATTTTTTTTTTTTAGTTTTCTCAAATTGTTCCACTGTGCCTCATATCCTTTAATGGCTCGCCTGTTTAACCACAAAACATTTGCCTCCAATTCGAACGTGTGTTGCTACGTTCAGTTCGTCTTCATCTACGTCTCCATCTCATTTAACTTTTTCTTTCTATTTCTTTTTTGTTTTTTGGTATTTTGCAGTTTATATCAATGTAAGGATTCGATTAATTCCAATTTCGAAATTCAACCAACTGGAAATTATAGTTATCCCGGCTTACCAAGACGCAAAAAGAGTAAGTATGAACCGCAACCCAGACAAAGCCGAAATGGGCAACAGCCAACAACAATATCCTTGGCAGACTAACATCAAGTTTCATCAGGATAGGAGAGGGCGCGAATGTGTGTGCGACTGAGGGCCTGGGTTATGATGTCATAAAACACAGAAAACTTTTAATTGAATTGTAAGCCTATCGACAAAAGACCCGAGCCAGCGAAACTCTAACAGATGCAGGCTCGCACTCACACACACACGCGCGCACAAACACATATTAACATCTAGACACACTGACGTATACATTATCCTAGCGCGGCACTAATTAGGTTTCCAGATTCTAAACAGTGGCGGAATGGGCTTGAAAGATTCACGAATTAGGTTTGAAAATAGGCCTTCTTAACCATTCGGTTTTAATAAAAGCATAAAGTTTTTATTATAACGCCAGGCCTTTTTAATTTTTAACCTAGCCTCGCGTTTATGAAATTCATCTGTATAGACAGACATGGCCAAAACGACTTGAAGTAGCCGTTTTCACTGATGTATATCTTTTAAGGCCCACCTAGTAAAGTAAGGGTGTGAAATTAGATTATTTAGGATTTTATCAATGTAGAAATCGAGGTAAACCAATTCTAAATCTGTTTTTAAACCATTCACCGGGGAAATTTTTTTTTTGCCTTTATAGTATTAAAATTGTTAATTTTTATAACACCTCTATATATTGATCGAAGATCCTATAAAATATAAATTATTTAACATGCTTAGGAAGGATAGTTGAACTTTCGAATCTTTTAATTTTAAATTTTAATTTTTTTTTGGCGATCTAGCCATGTCGGCCTCCGACATAGAAATCGAGGTAAACAAATTCTAAATCTGTTTTTTTGAACCATCCACCGTGGAATATTTTTTTTTGCCTTTATAAAGGGTGTCCCAAGAAGAGCGCAATTTTTAAATGACTAATGCAGCAATTGAATTGTTTCTCTGGCTGTATGACATGTGGCGCCGTCTTATTGGAACCACATGCCCTCCACATTCATTTCTTCAATTCTAGGCAAGAAAAAACTGGTTATCATTTCACGATACCAAACACCATTGACTGTTTGCGTTTGACCTGCCTCATTTTCATAAAAAAAGGTCCAATGATTCCTCCAGCCCAAAAACCACACCACACAGTGACACGTTGAGGATGCATTTGCTTCTCGTGAATCACTCGAGGATTTTCCGCACCCCAAATGCGACAATTCTGCCTATTGACGAAGCCATCAAGATGAAAATGGGCCTCGTCACTGAAGATGATTTTATCGGCAAAATCAGCATTTTCATGTTGTCTCTCCAATACTCAATTAACGAACTCCCTTCGCTGTCCATGGTCAGCTGGCTTCAGTTCCTGAGTCAATTGAATTTTGTATGCATGAAGATGCAAATCTTTCGTCAAAATTCGCTGCAAAGTGGATTTGGAGACACCAATTTGCTGAGCTCGGTGTCGAATTGAGGTGGATGGAGTTTGAGCGACATCATCACGTACAGCTGCGACATTTTCGGTCGATCGACCTGGTCGATGGCGCGTTGTTGTCTTTACATCACTAACAGACCCAGTTTCGGCAAATTTATCCATTAATCTCTTTACAGTTGACTCTTTTGGAGCATTATTGTGACCCCAAATTGATCGCAATTTGCGAACTGTAGCCGCAAAACTTTCACCATTTTGGTAAAACAATTTCACAATGAGAATGCGTTGTTCATTCGTGTAGCGCTCCATTTTTACTAACCTCGTACCTTCTACTAACAAACAATAACAATTGTTCAAATGTCAAACAATGACACTTCGAATGTTGCCAGATTTAAAAATAGCGTTCTTCTTGGGACACCCTTTAGTATTAAAATTGTTAATTTTTATAACACCTCGATATATTGATCGAAGATCCTATAAAATATAAATTATTTAACATGCTTAGGGTGGATAGTTGACCTTTCGTATCTTTTATTTTTTATTTTTAAATTTTAATTTTTTTTTCGGCGATCTAGCCATGTCGGCCTCCGCCCGTCCTTCTGTCCGCGTGTCTGTTAAAAGCACGTCGTCGGTTAAATGAATTAACCGAAGATCCTAAAATTTCGCATGAAAATGGCTTAAGCTCATAATCAGTTTGGGGTTGTGAATAGGCGAAATCGGACCTGGGGGAAAATGTTCCCTTTAGAGGACTAAAGGTACCCCGGAAACAGGAAACTTTTAACGGTTGTGCTCTATATTTTAAAATTGTTGTGGTCAAACCATGGCTTCATTAGGGACTGTTAGTTGAAACGCAAGACTTACTAAAATGGCAGGGTTTTTGTAGTCTAAAAAGTAAATACGTACAAATGGGTAAACAAATTAAAGTTAATTGTACTACGAATTGTAGGGTATCCTGTAGTGTGATCGGCAGAGTGCACGACCATCGAACATGTAAAACCAGGACCATATCCTAAACATCCTAAAACACAATTTAAAGTCCGATTGCCATTTCGTAAAAGCCGGAGACTTTACGAATAAGAGAATTATCTCTAAGCCATAAAAAAGTTTCTCTATAAAATGCATTACCCGTTCGTAATAGGCTTTAAAGAGTAGATCCCGATCAGTGAGTATAAGAATTATAACGGGTGACCAATCTAGAGGTTTTTTTTTTTTCAAAATATAAAAAAAAACAAAAATTCAATTCTTTATTATTCATTCGAAAGGACATTTTATGACATTTATTTCGTAAATGCCGGAGACTTTACGAATAAGAGAATTATCTCTAAGCCATAAAAAAGTTTCTCTATAAAATGCATTACCCGCTCGTAATTGGCTTTAAAGAGTAGATCCCGATCAGTGAGTATAAGAATATAACGGATGATCAATCTAGAGGTTTTTTTCAAAATATAAAAAAAACAAAAATTCTATTCTTTATTATTCATTCGAAAGAACATTTTATGGCATTTATTTTTTGAATATAATTTCCTTCAAATATTGGCCGCAACTACGCCTCAGGGTTTCCATTCTGAGGGTCCAATTTTGGATGACTCGCTCGAGCATTTCGAGCGGCATGGCGTTAATGACACACCGTGGATTTCGCGGTGCGTTAGATTTCTATGATAAAATGGCAAATACTGAAAAGAAAAAAAAATAAAGTTTAACACAACTCACGCGTAATCTTTAAAAAAGGACCTATTGAAAAAAATGCCTCTAGATTGATCACCCGTTACAAGTTTGAAAAACTTGGCCCGATGATTCCACCAGCCCATAAACCACACTAAATCGTGGTTTTCGCGGTTCGTAAGTCTTTCCATGATAAAATGGCAAATAATACTGAAAAGAAAATAAATAATGTTCAACAAAACTCACGCGTAATCTGTTGAAAAAACCCTCTAGATTGATCACCCCTTATAGAGTACCGCTCACTGATTAAAGAGAAATTCCCCTTTTGTTTTTTAATTAAATGTTGAAGGAATTAAGTAAGTGACAGGATATCTCTGTCTTGTACTTGTTTTTTTGAGTTGACCTTTTCTCGTCCTTCTCGATGTCTTAAAGGTATACAGACTGGACTTACGGCTTGAAAATCAGGCCCGGGCAGCCCTTATTTTCGCCGCTGGGTAATAAACGACAGTCTTTGTGTGAGCGTCTGTACTCATATACATTAGGGCGTACCTCAAAAAAAAAGTTCGGCGTACACCTTCGAATATGAAGTATTATTGAAAGGTAGTTTCAAAAATTTTTTTTTTATTTTTTTATGCCGAACGTAGGGGTCGCGCTTTTACATTTTTCTATATAACTTCTGCATTTATAAACGGATTTTAAAGTGTGATACATCGATGTTTTTGTCTTTGAAGTCATTGAGCTCAAGCACCCCCTTCTGGTACTTACTCATCATATCTCAGTTGCTACTATAATGTACCACTCTAATATCAGAAAATTAAAGCTCGCGCGGGGTGCTTGAGCTCAATGACTTCAAAGACAAAAAAAATCGGCCTCGTCGAGACAAAAACATCGATGTATCACACTTTAAAATCCGTTTATAAATGCAGAAGTTATATAGAAAAATGTAAAAGCGCGACCCCTACGTTCGGCATAAAAAAATTAAAATTTTTTTTTGAAACTATCTTTCAATAATACTTCATATTCGAAGGTGTACGGCGAACATTTTTTTTACTTGTAACCTGGTACGCTCTAATATACATATGTGTGTTTTTGTCATTGTCTATTTCTAATTAGGCTGCATTCTGTATGCTGTGGGCAAACCTGTCTTCCATAAAAGCGTCAGCGACTCGCACGGATCATGGCTTAAGGATGCCGCTGCCAAGGAAAGCGACCGCGAGAAAACGTTTGTGACCAACGAAAAGGACAATCATCAGCTCTTCGAGTATACAACGAAAAAATCCTATCGCATCACGTCGTTGCCGCACCGATCATATCAAGTACCTGAAGGTTTCCACGTAAGTTTCGCATTCGGTCAAGTGGGCAGTCAAATATATAACCTATTGTATATTATTGTTTCAGGGTAATGCCCATGTTGTCTACAACGGCTCATTCTATTTTCATCTCTTGAACACGAGTAAAGTGGGCAAATATAATTTGGCCACTCGCAAAACAATTGGTAAGTAGGCATTCCTGCCATCATTACTCCGATGGCATTGGAGTATTTCGCCTTTTTCTTGGCAATGCATGAATTTATTGGCCAAACGGCCGCCGGTGCTTTCTTTGCCGCCCTTATTAAAGCCCTCTTCTCTGTTTTGGTTAATTGCAGCAACCGAACTGCCTGGTGCGGGCTTTGAAGCGGGCAATAAATTGTACTCGACAGGCTACAACTACATGGACTTTAATGTGGATGAGGTTGGTCTGTGGGTAATTTACAGTGGCAAAGATTCCAGCAATACCCTGGTGGCAAAGGTAAATGCATGCATTCACTCGTTGTACTTACCAAGGGTACGGGTACTCCAACTTTCGCAGACAATCGTACATACTTAGTTACAGCTTACCTGTGTAGATTCCTAATTCATCCTACTTACATGGCAACAAATAACTACACCCACATGAGTACTACGAGTAGTAGTTGCATACGTGTGGGTAGACCTAGCGACAGGCATACGTAGGGGGCTTACGGGTTGGCCAAGAGTGTTTAAAGCCATGAAATTGCAAAATGTTCAAATTCATTTGACATACTTTTGTTTGTACTCGTATATATGTGCAGATACCCGTAGACATAATAAGTATGTCGATGTTAACAGTGGCCGTAAATTCAACATGTTCACATACGAGGGCAGTAGCGAAAGGGTTTTTTTTGTTAGTGACACAGAGGACTTTATTTTATTAAAAAGTTGGGAAGTGTAGATTGAGGAATTCAAGCCTTTTTCGTAGTACGTATGAATTTAGATTACTTTTTTATATTTTCACTGTAATACAGGATATAATGACTTTGAGCTAATGTCTGTAAAATCTTTAAGGAAAGGATTTAGATTCCATGTTTTGTTGCACCGATCGATTTAGAATCAGTATCCGAATTTATTGAGCAATGTCCATCCTTTTGTTTATCCATATTTCGTTTAAATAAACACACAGGTCTTAAATATAAACCGATTTCGACGACATTTCTCATAAAGCGTTACATGTTACCAATATCAAACTCTGGGTTAGTTAGACCTTCCCGTCCATACCGATTTGAGGTCCGGTCAAAGCATTATATTTACTTATATTCTGCTCGAATTCCGCATGGTATATTAATGGGTTGTCTAACTAAAACTCACGATGTTAATTGTAAATAAAACAAATAGCTTTCTGATAATTATCTTAATATTTTTTGTTATGATAGAAGGATCTATGACAATTATGTGTAAAATGAAATATCGGCCAAATGGTTGCCACGGCTTCGCTGGCATACCTTTTTCCGGCGGTCCACATTTTCAATGACTCTGGGACAAATTGGAGGATCAATGTTGCAATTTTGCCGAACTATCCCATCCTTTAGCTCTTGAATAGTTCCTGGTTTATTGACGTTCACTTTTTCTTTTAAATATTTCCAAAGAAAGAAGTCCAACGGTGTCGAATCACATGATCGTGGCGGCCAATTAACATCGCAACGATGTGAGATCACACGGTCACTAAATTTCTCGCTTATTGTTTCGTTGACTGTGTGGCAAATGGCACCATCTTAGTCCATATCCTCAATTTCTGGCCACATGAAGTCCGTTATCATCTCGCGACAACAAACACTATCCACAGTAACTGTTTGGCCGACCTCATTTTCAAAAAAGTACGGTTCGATGACGGAACGACGGCGCAACGAATTGGGCGAGCATTTGCAGATGCACCCCCACATAGATACTTTTACTTTGAGATGCTGTCCTTCAACACGATAAAATTAAATCCAATCGTGCTCAGATTTCGAAAAAAAACGTTATGAGCGAATAATAATTAAATTTCGAGAAACTGAACCATATTCGTACATGTTTTGAAACAGCCCTTTGACAAAGGTCCCTGCCGATTTGAGGTTCTGTCGTCCTTGAAGTCAGATATTAACTCCGACAGTGCTCAAACTTGGAATGGTACGTTATAAGCGACCAGTAAGTAACTCTGGTGAAATTGGACTAAATCGGTCCATGCTTTCGAATATACCTCACACAAATGTTTAAGCGACCACTGATAAACTTCTGTTAAATTGAATTATTTATATCGCTCCATTTTTGGAATAGTCCAAACAGCCCGATACAACAATTTATATATATACAACAATTTACTTACTATATATACAACAATTTACTTACATCAAATCCCTTCAACAATCTAAAAGCTCTGCCCAATTGTGTATCTCTCCATGGTTCAATTTGTCAAACACTGAAGCAAAGAAATGTCAAATTACGTTGGTCAAAAATTTTGACGTTAAGATGTGACTCACAATTAATATTGTGCATTATGGTTGGGCAACCTTTTATACGATATACCTCTATTTCGATTTCTTGCAAACGGAATTACAAAACTAATAGAACTTCTATCCTATGAGGGACAGAAGCTTTATGCGACCATAACTGATTGCCCGTATTTCCATCGTATATTATGGTTGGACCACTTAGATGCAATGTTGCCATATTACTTGTTGTTTGATGTTGCCAAAAATCCATATTCCAAACTAAATAGGTAACTAATAGGTCCCACGGCTAATGTTGATTAGTTCTGATCTCCAAAATTCGGTTAATACCGACGACCAGTGTCTCATTAGTCATTTTGAAAGAAATAAGGCCCGAAGATGCAGCCATGCATCGTATGTGCTGGCTGAAACATGTGCGAATATACATCCGTGATCTAGCAGTGAAAATTTTCGAATAGGAGTTTTTGGGCGCAAGCAAAGGGTGCCGCTCGAGACTCCAGTGAAAGCCAAAGTCCAAGAAGAGGTAAGAAATACTGGTATAACCCTCAGAAAGTAGCCGCTGAGCCAAAAATGGGCCTCGCACGATTTTTTTTTTTTTTTTTTTTTTTTTTTTTTTTTTTTTACAAAAAAAGGTATTTCTTTTTATCGATCTCGCTCTTATGGAAGCTCAATAGTTCACGGTTGAGGGGTCATATGCATCCTTAGAATTTGCCGGATTAACTCTAGCGTTGCCCAACAAAGCAGATCAAAGCCTAAAGGATATTTATGGAAAGTCTTCCAAACTGGCCGTTACGGCAGTTGTGCTCGTATATTCTTCACTTCACACTTATCTCTGTCTGGTTGGTGGCTTAAGGTCCATAAAAGTAAAATCACGCTCCATTTTCCACGGCGGCACGAGTTGCCCGCGAACTGAAATCATTACGATGACCGACCTCTAGACCAAATTTATGATCTGTAATTTTCACCGAGTTGGAATTTTAATAAAAAAATTTTGCCAGGCATCACCCGATGAATTATGATGTAGCAAATCCTAATAAATTCATGTTCTGCATATTCCACTGAGTTGGAATTTTGTTTTTTTGGAAATTTTGGAGGGCTTCACCCGATGAATGATAAAGTAGCAAACCCTTCTTAATATTTTTACAGCCGAATGGCATTGGTAACATTCTGAATATTAAAAACTATAAAAGCCATCACTTCTATCTGACTCTTGCTGAAAAATAATCCAGTGTAGCCCTCGTACAAATGTACATAAATCTATTTACACATACTATCAGACTTTATTTACGGCAAATGCGTGGTGGTTTCGTATGTGAATGCATATATGCATATGAGGGATGTCAATGCAGACAACATGTGAAACATTTCCATACTGGGGATTTACAATTTGACTGAAGGAGACTACGATCAAAGCGGAATTTTTGGGCCGGACATATAGATGTTTAGCAAATAATGGAATAGTACCTCACAATTGTTAAAACTAAAATAGCATAAAATAAGACCATTGTTTTTAAACTCTTTTTTTGTAATTTTCAAGCTAAAGATCGGATGGTTAAGTAAATTACACTGTTCTGCAACAAAATCCACCTTTGGTCAAAACCAACTGATCTCCATGTAAAATGATCTCCTTAATCCGAATCGAGAGTACGTTTTACCCCATCTCGTTTAGTGTTCGAGAGATCGTTTCGAGATATTCATACAGTGAGAAAAATCCAATGTTTTTTTTACAAAAACTGCTACAACTCGGACAATTTTCGTCGGATTATTAAAAAAATATACCACGTTGGAAACTTAAAAGTACGTTCTTTATGAATTTGTGCAAAAACGAGTGGGAGAGCTCCAAAATTGATACAACAAAATTTTTGAACAAAAATCCTGAATTTTGACTTCTTTTGGTTGTAACTTCCACAATTTTTATTCGATTTTTATAAATTATGAATATAAATATTAAAGATGCATATCTTACCAACTCATATTGCCTATTTTCAAGTGAATTGGATAAGAATTGCCTAAGTTTTAGACAAATTAATGAAAAACTTCACAAATTAATTTCACAATATCTCAAAAACTACACGTACTGGGACGGACACTTAATTCGGATTCAGGTGATCATTTTACATTAAGATCAGTTGGTTTTGTCTAAAGGAGGAATCAAAAGTTAATTTTTTTAAAACAGTGTTGTTACTTATTTAAATATTTCACTACCCTACAGATAGCATCTTCAAGAATCTTAAAAAAAGTATTAAAAAAACCGCAATATACCTTCAGATTTTCTAAAAAAAAAACATAAACAAGCAGCAAATTCTAAGCGAATTATACTTTTATATCGAAGACTCTCATGCACTTTTTTGTTTAGACTCTCATGCACGTACATGCTTTAGATCATATGTGTTATGAATGTAACATACACGCAGAAAAAAAGTATGGTTGGGGTAACAATATTCAAAGAGCAACATACTATTGTTGGTTATATGGTTGTGGCACAACAATATTATGATCATCACAACAATAGTATGGTTCACACACAACCATACTATGATCCCCATAACAATATTATGGTCCTAACAACAATAGAATTATTCACACACAACCATATAATCCCCACAACCATATTATTATTCACATTCAACCATACTATGATCCACACAACCATAATATGATCATCATAACCATAGTATGTTTAACGTACAACCATAGTATGATCTATACAAACATAGTATGACTTACACACAATCATTCTATGGTCCCAAATTTTTTATTGTAAAGATTGGGTTAAGTTGTTATTTAACAATAGAGATTTTTATTAAGTAGGAGTGATTTATAAAACAGTAAAAAAAAATTATTTATTTAAAATATTTCAGTTATACTAATTCGTAGTTTGTTTCGAAAATATTTAATTACACTACTCAACAAAATGAAAAAAATTTCATGTACTCCGGATGCGATAATTTTTTCTGTGTAGATAACCTTGACATGAGCTCGAAAAACGCAATAAATTTTTTTTCGTTTGGTTTTTGTTTTATTTTTTTTTTTTAAATTTTAAAAAATTTTTTTTGGTTAATTTGTTTCGTCCGGCATAACTCGGGAACCACTAGCCCGATTTAATTGAATTAAATTTTAAAAAATTTAAAATTACAATTCCCTTAATCTGTTCATATATTGTTCATATATTGCCTAAAGATTTAAATTTTTTTTTTTAAAAAATCCATAAAAAATCCAAAATGAAAAAAAATGTCAAATCTTATTACTTTTACGTAAAGTCACATAACCTATGAGCAAAATGAGACAAAGATCATGAAAATCGATGCACGCGTTTCGCTTTTATTCGCAATTGAGTAAAGGTATGAATTTCAAAAATTTGCTCGACATATGCACAACTTTGTCTATGGTGAGGTTTTTTCTTTTTTATTACAAAAAAAATTAAAATTTGTTGGGTGACAAAAATATATGTTGGGTGACAAATTTTTGAAATTCATACCTTTACTCAATTGCGAATAAAAGCGAAACGCGTGCATCGATTTTCATGATCTTTGTCTCATTTTGCTCATAGGTTATGTGACTTTACGTAAAAGTAATAAGATTTGACATTTTTTTTCATTTTGGATTTTTTATGGATTTTTAAAAAAAAAAAATTTAAATCTTTAGGCAAAAAATAAGTTTTTTCCTTTATATATTCATTTTTAACTTGGAAACTGTTGCTTGTATAAGAAAACAATATATGAACAGATTAAGATTAAGATTAAATTGTAATTTTAAATTTTTTAAAATTTAATTCAATTAAATCGGGCTAGTGGTTCCCGAGTTATGCCGGACGAAACAAATTAACCAAAAAAAAATTTTTAAAATTTAAAAAAAAAAAAATAAAACAAAAACCAAACGAAAAAAATTATTGCGTTTTTCGAGCTCATGTCAAGTTTATCTACACAGAAAAAATTATCGCATCCCGAGTACATTTTGACTGTTGACTAGTGTTATTTTTACTATTATTGCTTAAGATTCGTAAAAATAACATTGTCAAATTAAAAAAAATACAATTTCGCCGGTATGATTGCCGTAATCATGTAGTTGTTAACATAAACCCATGAAAACAATACTTTTGTTCCACCAACCATATTTATATTGTTGCTACAACCATATTTTTATTTTTAAATCTGGCAACAATACTATTGTTACATTTCAACAATATTTATATTGCCGCAATCATACTATTGTCAAAATGGAATTCAAAAAACAATACTATGGTTGCGACGACCATACTTTTATTGCAGCGAACATACTATTGTTGCCGTGACCATATAGTAACCATATCTTTTCCCTGCGTGTATGTTACATATCCTTTTGATTAAATTTTCAAATATCCAACTAAGAAAAGAAAATCCCCTTATTTGGGGATTTTGAAAAGCCAAGTTTCCCAGAGGTCGACTCCCCAAATTCTCCTTCGTCTGGATATGTATGTATGTATGTATGTGAGTAGTTGACGCTACCACATAAACATGCTAAGCACTAAGCAGATGGATGAATACGACTACAACTGAATTTAAAATGTAATTCTGCTGACTTTAACAAATTCGAGCAATCCTCATCCAATGCGCATTCAATGACATCAAGGCTGAGCTGTTTGAATGAATGTCATTTCATGGTGTTTCTTATTGTTGTTGTCGTCGCAGTCGTCGTCTCACATGTTGTTACCATTATTTGCCACTGCTCGTTGCTACAGAATCTTCCGCTGTGTGACTGCATCATTGGTGTGTGAAATCCAGTGTTGCCACCACCGAGAATGAAAAAGGAAAATAAATAAAATTGAACATGGATTATTGAAAGATTACACTGTATTATTTATTTATTATATGCAAATAATATTCTGAGCAAATTAATCACAAATACAGACATTATTAGTAGGGTTGTAACGAATGTTTCGAATTTACATATGTGACGCGCATAATAGAAAGGGACCTAAGGGTAAAAACCAGTTTTGTTCAGGAGAGCCATTTAAAAGATTTAAATACGTGTATCTTTGGTGTACCATCACTTTTATAAAACGCGCATATCTCTGGGAGGGAACACTTTTGGGGCATGGGATCGGTCTCATTCGAAGCTCAGATGTTGTCCACATCAAAAAAAAAGTGAAAATTGATTTTTTTACCCTTAGATCTCTATGCGCTGTCACATATGCGAATTATTCGCATCAATGAACGCTTGCATTCGCAAAAACCAATTTTGGAATATATTTTAGTTAAGGATAAAATTACCTTTGAACTAAATCTTTTGGAAATCATTTTTCAAAAATAATAATAAAATAAAAATAAAAATTGTCCCTAAGTCTTGTACTAAATCACATTTTTATATAAAAATATGTCTGGCACACTGCAAACAATTTTATTTTTTGAATTACCCTGGAAAATGAATTTCATTCGTTAACTTCTTTCGTTCTCTTTTATTAATCTTCAAAATCCAAAAATAATTTTATGCTTTTTGATTCGCACTTGCAAAATACAAGTTTTGAATATTCGTTTTCGCATTTGATTTCGCTAAACCCACTTTTGTTACATCCCTAATTACACTAGGCAACAAAATTTGGAGAAAAAAAATCAGCTGCAGAAGGTTTAATAGCCACGTTTAGTTGATTTTGGACTGCTGATCACGGATCTGGCCTCAGATTTGCCAGTTTGTCTCTAGTTGATGAGATATTTACATAAATCGTTATTTTCGTTGTTCTTATTTCTGACTAAATCTTGAATAAGGAAGTTGTTTTGAAAATACAACACTGGTAAAGAATTAATTTGGTAGCTCAAAGTAATTTTTTGTAACGAAAATACGAAATTTTTATAGAATTTTTCCTATATCTTTAACAATTCTTATCCGAATTCATTGAAAAGTTCAATTTCTCTTCCTAACACTGCAATTAAGTTTTAGAAAATCGGTTCACAAATAAAGCAGTTATAACGGAAATATGAATATTTTATGTGCGTTTTATCTTATATCTTTTTATTTTATTTGTCTCCTAACCTAGACGTAAAACGGCAAAACGGAGGCCAGATACGTGATCAGCATACCTTCTGTCGCAAATTTAGTGTTGGCCAGTGTTATTAGCACCCGACTGAAGATGGGTTTTTTGGGCTGAAACCGAACTTCGCCCAATGTTTCAATATTTGGTCAAAGCCGAATGTGACGGGCCAGATTATTAAACTAATGCCATATTTGAATTTGTGAGAAATACCATTGTTTTTGCTAAGTCAGTCGAACATATATGAGGAAGCTATATACAGGGTTTTCCATTAAGGACATATTTTATATAATAATAAAACACAAAATATTTAAGATATTGAGTTTAAAATTTTCCCGGTGTAGTGCAAGTGTTACATTTTAAGAATGAAATTCAATACCAGTCATATGACCACCACGAGCCCCTGCGCAGCGATCTATTCTTTGGGTCAAATTTTCCACACATTTCGACCGGAACGTTGGCAAATTCGCGTTGGATGTTGCCTCTAAGGTGTTTGACTTGTTGGCACAGACCAATGACTTGATGTGGCTCCATAACATGAAAACCAATGACGTTAAATCGCATGAACGCGGTGGCCATTTCCTTTCAGTTAATCGATTGTAACGCGTTGTGTGTGGCTAGTGACACCATCTTGTTGAAACCACATATCCGAGATGTGAAGCTCATCCAATACTGGCTAAAATAAGTTTCTGCAGGGCACGATAGCGCTCTCCATTGTCGGTAACATGACGATTGTTTCCATCGACGAAAAAATGCGGCCCAATCGCAGCTCTCGTGAAGCACATGTGGGTTTGTTGCTGTCCAATAACGCAGTTCATTCAAAATGTTTGAGGTTGCGTTGACATAAAGATACGAAATTGTTATGTCCCTATTGGATTACCTTTATAAATCTGAACCGATTTCCTCCAATTACCATAACTTCGGTGATTGGTCGAAAAAAATGCATTGTGCAAATTTCAGCTATATTAGATGTAATATGTGACTTCTAAAAATAATGAGAGAGCTATATCTCAATCTGAATCAATTTTCTTCAATTTCAATAGCTTATTTTTTTGCCAAAAATACTTACTCGTTTGAAGTTTCATCAAGATTGAATGTAAGATGTAGCTAAAAACATAAGAATCTAGATCTGTGAACCGATTGTTTTCGATTTCAATAGCGTCCGTCCCTTGCCAAAAAAATTACTTCCGCCTTCACTTCATGAAAATCTTACAACAATTGCGACCCATAGTTTGATTACAACCTTTAGTGCAATCGCAACATTCTGTCCACTTTTGGTATTCGCATGGGGCTTACCCACCCTATTCTAGTACCCTCCAGACATACGACATTTTACGAGTTTTCAAAATAATCGGTACACTTCAGGCAATCAAGGTCGGAATGACGGAAAATTTAAAATTCATATTTTGAACCCTAGCAGCGAAAAAGAATATTTTACAGAAGAGGGTTTTTTGATTGATTCATCTGGAGGACTCCGATATAATTGAATATGGTAATACTTTATAAATATTAATATTTAATTTTTAATATTTAAGCTTAATAGCGTTTTACATTTTTCTATCGAATTTCTTTCAAACTCGAGTGCCGCTTACACCGACTGAACTTCCTTATTTGTTTTGTAAACCGTTGTCTGTCTTTACGTACAATTTAAACAAACGTTTGGCCAAAAACTATTGCTGAAGCTTAATTTTTGCCAAAGCTGATTAATCGGTCGGCCATTACACTCGAAATTTGTAATATGAGTATAATTCATTTTATATTGTGAGCCAAGTAATAACAAAATTGAAGACAAAGGGTTTCTGTTATCAATCTTCAATTTCAGTATGATCCCAGCAAACCAAACCTTCAGAAATCGGTCAGAATTCTGTACGATAATCGGCAAAATGTTCCGATTTCGTATCAGAATTCTTAGCGAGTTCGTAACGAAAAACATATGAGAGGTTTGACACGAATTCTGAACTACTTCTCTGAGGGTATTCTGATATTTTTGCAGACATTTTGAACCGATTTCTGACCGAATTCTGAACTGCAGTCTTTGAAAATTCGAAAGGAAATTTCGATTTCTCGTATCGAATTCTGAACGACTTCGGTCAGAATTCTGGCATTAAGTCTTATTAAGTTCTAATGTGTTTACCGACATTACGAACCGAATTCTGAGCTTATGTCATGGTAAATTCTGAATGTAAACAATCAAAAAAAAAAAAGAAAATATTTTTGTTCTACAAAAAAAAAGTTGTAAAACATTTTCAAAAAGCGTTCGGAAAGACTTAGTTACAAGCAGGGGTGTCTGCAGTTTCGCAAGCAATAGTTGTGCTGTAACTATGTTTAGTGGCTTTACACTTAAGGGCAACCAGTTTTGCATTTAACGAGAACTGCCGGCAGTAGAGTTTTCCTTCGAACACAATAAAAATCCCTCGCACAGCTAAGCTAACCAAACGTTATGAATTTGAAATATAAAAATACCTCAGACAAACAGTTAAGAATTCGTTCAGAATTAGTTCCGACAGGTCTGAACACAAGAGACATATGAGACAACTAACAAAAAATTTAAACGAATAGACTACCACAGATAAATAGTTCGAATTCTGAACTGCGAATTCGATAAGAGAAGTCTGAACAAAAAATTAATAAAAATCCCACAGACAAGTCTAACAGAATTCGGGCCGAATTCGTTCAAATATTTCTTAACATAATATTTAAAAAATCCTCAGACAAATCGAACAGAATTTGTAACGATTTCGGTAAGAATTCTCGATAGAGTTCAGATATTGTTCAGAATTTACTGATATCAGACATTGTGGTTTACTGGGATCCTACACACTGTGTGATTCGTAAGATTATTAATTTAAGTATATTTGTTTAGGTTATACGAGTATGACCTTTTTGGGGCCTCTCCAAAACCTAACTTTTTCCAACTCTAAGTTGATTTTGGCCATCATTTAAAATTGGAAACTATAGGCCATAATAGGGCAAAATTTTAGATTCCTAGCATATTTCGTCTTATCAAATTGCCAGTACGGCGGACGGCTAGATCGTACTTGATAGGGTCTTTAATCAAAATTTAAAGTTGGAGCAAACGTAATTGCGAAATAAGTTTACACTCGATCCAATGATGGATGATACTAAGGCAGACCGATAATTCCGTGACTTTTCCAACTTCCCTCGCATTTATATGAAATGCAACTCTGCTCACATCATGAACCATCTCTTAATAGACTACTGTCAAATTTTGAGATAGTTCCGTCATTTAGTTTGTATTTAACAGCTGTTCAAAACATACAACATCGTGGACTTTGTAAAAAATGTGAAAAAACTAAATTTCGAGTGCTCGACATCAAAAAAAAGTCACGGATTTATTGATTTGCGCTCGTATTAAAAGAAATATGCAAATTTTGAATATTCGAATTCGTAAGTCGTCAATCACTTTTGTCTTACGAAATCAAAAGCCTTTAGGGAAATTGAATTTAATTATATATAAAAAGAAAGCTCAGCTTTAGTCAATTAGTCAGTTAGACGGTTAATTTGGGAGTCAAAACCAATTAAGGTTTTCATATCAAATTCCAACATGCATCAAAATTTGCCTTTTTTGTTAAAAATCAAAATACTTAAAGTGCGTGAAATTTTATTACCTACTCGAATCAAGCAGAACCTACCCACTTTTTTGTGTTTAATTCATGTAGTGGCAACACTGGTAAAATTAAGCAAATTGTATTAGCTAAGAAATTGCACACACACAAAGACATTTGCATATGTGTTTGCAAACCAAATAAATCCATGGTTTTTATGAAGCGCTCAGGACAAAAATTAAAAATTATTATAAAAACTGAAGTAGTGATCGAGAAATGCCATTTGACTTCGCAGAGATGGCTGATAATATGATTACCGATTGTAGCATATAAAGTACTGTGGGTATGGCTCACCATCCTGTTAAAGCAAAAGATAATCCAAGCCCATGACTTTATTCTCCGGCCACAATATATGGTTCCGTAGCCGAGCAGCTTTTTAAAAGAAAAAACAAAATTTGAAATTGTAAGAAAACATATGTGATGCGCAAAATAGAAAGGGACCTAAGGGTAAAAACCAGTTTTGTTCAGGAGAGCCATTTAAAAGATCAGGTCCCTTTCTATTTGCGCTTAGAATCGTCGACTTCACTTTCATAAAACGCGCATATCTCTGGGAGGGAACACTTTGGGGCATGGGATCGGTCTCATTCGATGCTCAGATGTTGTCCACATCAAAAAAAAAAAGAAAAAAAAAGAAATTTGATTTTTTACCCTTAGGTTCCTTTCTCTATGCGCTGTCACATATATATTTCTCAACCAGTTTTCTTTAGTTTTAATAGCGTTCTCCTTGGCCCAAAGAACTACTCGTGGTAAATTTAATTAAGATTGTATGTAAGATGTGGTTTCTAGAGCCAAAAACATAAAAATCGGATGAACATATAGATGGAAGCTATGTAACGTGTGATCCATTTCGAGGTTCCCTACTTTTTTAAAGAAAAAAACACAGAAAATTCAAATTGAAAGGGGAATGTTTATTATCATTTGAAAGAACATTCTTTGACATTTATGTTTTGAAGATTATGTCTATCAAATGTTGGCCTGTCTCAGATGGCCCATCCGTTGAGTCTAATATTCGATGACTCGTTCGAGCATTTTGACTGGTAACTGGCGAATGACACGCGTGATGTTTTGCTCCAAGGCCTGAATCGAAGCGGGTTTGTCCGCATAAACTTTAGACTTTACATATCCCCATAGGAAAAACTCTAACGGTGTGATATCACATTCTATTGTTGGGCAATCGATCGTCCCAAAACGTAAAATTATCTGCTCACCGAAGAGTTCTATCAATAAACCCATTGAATGATGCGATGTGTGGGAAGTGGCGCCGTCTTGTTGAAACCAAATGTCGCCGAGATCCCCAGCTTCAATTTCAGGCATCAAATAGTCGGTTATTGTTATATATTGTCACTTTAACATAACATTAACAACATAATTACATTTATATTAACATTACTCCAGCTAAAAGCTCTATGTATATTAACATTACTCCAGCTAAAAGCTGTATGTACATTAATATTATCCAGCCACTTGTTGATCTAAATAAATCAGTCGTTAACCAAACATCGAGAGTTTCAATACATTACATTGGCGACGAGGAAAAGTAAAGAGTACTAACTTCTGAACGTTTAAACAATTACATGCATAAATACTAAACTGTGTATAAAAAAAAAAAAATAAAAGAAAATATTGTAATTACAAAGAGTAAATACTCTAATTTGATTTTACAAGTGATGATTAGGTCTGAACAAAATTAAAACCAAGACGCTTTGAAATAAAAAAATATCAACAATAACAAACTACAAAAAAAAAAAAAAAAACAAGGAGTTAATAAAAAAAAGAGTTTTTGTTCACGGAAACATACATACATTAAACAATATTATATAAAAATTACCATCATTACAAAGTACAGTTGTGCATCAAGGAATAATCAAATAACAAATAAAAAAAAAAAATGCCAGACCCAAATGTTCAGAGCGGCACCGTTACTATATACCAACCGAACAGCGTTCCTCAATTCTCCCCTCGAGACGAATCATGGCTGTTATGGAAAGAAAGACTGGAAATACATTTTGCGGATATAAACTGTACGGAAGAGAATGCAAAAAAATCTACACTCTTAAAATCTATTGGTCCTATTCCGTACGAGACACTGCATAATTTATGTAGTCCAGCTACTCCCGCTTCAAAAGCTTACAAAGAGTTGTGTCAACTTCTCAATACGCATTATACTCCACCAACTATAGTTTTTCGTGAACGTATGAACTTTCATTCGGCAACACAGAGTACAGATGAGTCCGTTTCTCAGTGGCATGCAAGAGTTAAAAAACTTTCGCTCTCTTGTAAATTTGGTGTAAATTTGAATGCTTTTGTTCTAGATCGTTTTATCATGGGCATACACAACAAAATTTTTGAACGACTGTGTGAAGAGGATGAAGGAATAACAATAGATGAAGCACTTCGAAAGTCGCTTATAATGGAGATGAAGCTTTTAACGAAAAATGAAAGTGACGTTCAAATTGGCTACGTTAACAAAAAAAACTTCGACAACAGAGGATACAATAATCAAAACAAAAACTACAACACTGACAACAAGCAAAAGAATTATTATGATAAAAACAAAACAACAACCAACGAGTCAACAAGATCCAACAACGCTTGTACACACTGTGGTTGGCGAAACCATTTATCTAGAGACTGCCGGTACAAGGAGAGCAAGTGTCACTTTTGTGGAAAAATTGGACATTTACAAACAATTTGTAACAAAAAAGAAAAAGTTGTAAATTATTTATCAGATTCCCCTAGTGAAAATTTAGATAAAAACAATTGTAATGATTTCTCTATTTATAGTATTTCGCATAACAATGGTGTCGATTCAACAAAGCTTTACAGTGTTTCTATAAAGGTAAATGGAATTCCAGTCAGTGTGATCTGTGACTCTGGGGCTCCATGCAGTTTGGTGTCGAAGTCATTCTTTGAAAAGTATGCTAAAAATTTAATTCTTAATCCTTGTCAAGATCCTTTTGTGGATTATAATGGAAATAGAATCAATATATTAGGAGAGTACTATGAAGAGGTTGAATTAAATGGAACAATAAAGAAGATTAAACTCGTAGTTACGAATAATGACACCGGTCCTTTGTTTGGTAGAAATTTTTTAAGGAAATTTAATTTCGAACTTGTTCAAGTGAATATGATAAACAATTCTGATCAATCTTCCATTATAATTGAACAGATTAAAAATGAGTTTTTGGAAGTCTTTGACAATGGTCTTGGTAGCTATAAATTTGGCAAAATTTCTTTGGTTATGGATGATGATGTCAAACCAATATTTTTTAAGCCACGTCCGATTCCATTTGCTTGGAAGGAGAAAATTGAAAGCAATTTACGTGACTTAATTGCAAAAGACGTGTTAGAACCAGTAGATCATTCAGAATGGGGGACTCCTCTTGTCCCAATTTTAAAGCCTAATGGTGATATTAGAATTTGTGGAGATTATAAAGTCACAATAAATAAATATTTATCAGATTTTAAATACCCCTTACCATTAATCGATGAAATTTTTGCATCACTGGAAGGTGGTGAAGTTTATACAAAACTGGACTTATCCAATGCGTATAATCAATTAATACTTGATGAAAAATCGCAAATGATGTGTACATGGTCGACTCCATTAGGCACGTTGAAAATGAAACGCTTACCTTTTGGCGTTAAGCCTGCAGCATCTATATTTCAGAAAACTATAGAGAATTTATTGCAAGGTATACCATTTGTTGTTGCATATCAAGATGATATAACTATATCAGGGAAGAATATGCATCAGCACATACAAAATTTAAAAGCTGTTCTTACAAAATTATGTCAAGCAGGTCTTAAACTTAATTTGGAAAAATGTGAATTTTTTAAGAAAAGTATATCCTATTTGGGGTTTACAATTGACAAATTTGGCTTACGCAAGAACAAAGAGAGAACCGAATCAGTTTTAAAAGCTCCAGTTCCTGCAAATGTTTCCGAACTGCGTGCAT
This sequence comes from Hydrotaea diabolus, assembly GCA_963513945.1. Lineage (NCBI taxonomy): Eukaryota > Metazoa > Arthropoda > Insecta > Diptera > Muscidae > Hydrotaea > Hydrotaea diabolus. The sequence goes on along the minus strand of OY740720.1, from coordinate 15,361,294 downwards.
TTATAGGTATGGTAAATTATTATGCCAAATTTATTGATAATTATGCAAGGATAATGATTCCGTTGTACAAATTATTACAGAAAAATGTCAAATATGAGTGGTCCAAAGATTGTCAAATAGCATATGATACAATTAAGGAAGAGGTTACTTCGGATAAAGTTTTGGTACATTTTAATCCAAAATTACCCATTGTTTTGACTACTGATGCTTCTGACTATGCAATAGCTGGCATACTTTCACATAAATTTACAGATAATGAATTAAAACCAGTTTCGTTTGTATCAAGAGCTTTAACTAAAGCTGAACGAAAATATAGTACACATGAGAAGGAAGCCTTGGCTATAATTTTTTGTGTCACTAAATTAAAGCAATATCTAATTGGCCATTTTTTTACGTTGAAAACGGATCATAAACCGTTGCTTTCAATATTTGGTGAAAACAAAGGTTTGCCTATTATGGCCGCAGCTCGTGTCCAAAGGTGGGCATTTATACTTTCCGGTTTTGATTATAAAATAGAACATGTAAAAGGTCATGCTAATTATGCTGACAATTTCTCACGTATGCCACAGGTAAAGGTCAAAGATGAAAATATCAACGTAGATGATACATCATATGTAAATTATGTCAAAAAGGAAAATATTTTAAATCTGGATTTCACAGATATAGCTCGTGAGACGAGAAGAGATCCAGTCATTTCTAAAGTTTGTGAGTTTGTCAAAATGGGCAAAATTAAAGATTTACAAGGAGACGAATTTGCAGCTTATACAAGCAAGGATATTGAATTGACAGTTGATCACGATTGCTTGTTATGGGGTTATCGGGTTGTAGTTCCGGAAAAACTACGAAAACCTGTACTTAATTTACTCCATGAATCGCATCTAGGTATAGTGAAAACTAAATCAGTCGCTAGGTCTTACATTTGGTGGCCTAAGCTTGATAAAGACATAGAACATTTGGTTAAATCATGTATTTCTTGTCAGCGACTTTTACCTAGCCCTGAAAAGAGCAATCTCATACCATGGGAACCGACAAACTCCGTATGGCATAGAATACACATTGATTTTGCCGGTCCTGTAAACAATTTTCATTTTTTTATAATAATTGACTCGTATTCAAAATGGGTCGAAGTTTTTAAAACTAAAAATATTACCTCAAATTTTGTAATTACAAAACTAAGAGAAGTTTTTAGTCGTTTTGGCATTGTTCATACAATCGTCAGCGATAATGGCAGACAGTTTGTGTCTGATGAATTTAAATGTTTTATTCGAAATAACAATATTAAACATATTTTAACTGCACCGGGTCATCCAGCGACCAATGGACAAGCTGAGAATTTTGTTAAAGTTTTGAAAAAGTCCATCTATGCGAATTTAGATTCTGTTGAAAATCAAAATATAGATGTTGTATTAAATAGATTTCTAATGGATTATCGCAACATGAAGCATTGTACAACAGGTGAAAGTCCAGCTTTTATATTTCTGGGAAGATCGATAAGAACTAGATTCGATTTAATTAAACCTCCTATTATTAAAGATGTAATATTAGAAAAGCAAGAAAAATCTATTTCAAATTATAATGGCAAGAGAATAGCATACTTTGAAGAAGGACAAAATGTTTTTATTCGTGATTATTCCAATCCAAACAAATATTCATGGGTCCCGGCTGTTATAGAAACAATAATTGGACCAAGATCGTATATTTGCTTATTAAGGAATGGTAGACTCATAAAAAGGCATACAGATCAAATAAAACCTGCTACTAATTGTACCAATGATGAAGATATAATGCAAGGTACCCCATTACACTCAAATAAAAACACTGTAAGCTCACAAATTGAACAGACACAAGAAAATAATATCTTAAATGAAATAGAACAACCAGTTGATGACAGTAATAATGAACAAAATGAAAAGGTATTAAATGAGGGTCACAGAAGTAATTCAAATGAGATTGAAATTAATAAAAATATATTAAATGAAAGTCAGGGTAACAATTATGGAAATGAATATATTAGAAAATTAAGACCTAGAATAAGAAGATAAATATTTACTAAATTAACTGAGTGAATTCATAAAAATATATATATATACAGTACATATTCAAAAACTTATTTTAATGAATTTATATTATATTTAATTGGAGAATATTTGTAATCAATTTAAAGCGGAGGCGTGTTATATATTGTCACTTTAACATAACATTAACAACATAATTACATTTATATTAACATTACTCCAGCTAAAAGCTCTATGTATATTAACATTACTCCAGCTAAAAGCTGTATGTACATTAATATTATCCAGCCACTTGTTGATCTAAATAAATCAGTCGTTAACCAAACATCGAGAGTTTCAATACATTACAGTTATCATGTCACGATAACGGTCGCCATTGACGGTTTCGTTCTCACCGGCATCATTTTTGAATAAATATGAACCGATGACTCCACCGGCCCACAAACCACACCAAACTGTTGTTTTTTCTGGATGAAGTGGCAGCTCTTGAACCTCTTCTGGTTCCTCTACGTCCCAAATGTGGCAATTTTGTTTGTTTACATACCCATTGAGCCAGAAATGGGCCTCATCGCTAAACAAAATTTGGCTCGAAAACGTCGGATCTTCTTGGAACTTCTTAAGAGCCCATAGAGCGAAGCGATGTCGCTTGGGAACGTCGGGCGGTTTCAGTTCTTGCACAAGCTGTATTTTGTACGCTTTCATTTTAAGATCTCGACGGAAAATGCACCAAGTCGTTTCATACGCCAGTCCGAGTTGCTGCGAACGGCGCCGAATCGACTCTCCACGGTCTTAGTGTACACTCTCAGCTACGGCCGCTACATTTTCTTCACTGCGTGCTGGACGTGGTCTATTCGGTGGAATATTATACAATAATGAATGCTGGGTCTCAAGATGGGTGATGATGTTGCGAATAGTACGCTCAGTAGGCCGATTAGGTTGACCAAAAGTTGAACAAAGTGCACGAAACACATTTCTCACAGAACGTGAATTTTCGTAATAAAGTTGAACGATTTGTTAACGTTGTTCAGGCGTAAGTCTTTCCATGATAAAATGCCAAACAATACTAAACAAAAAAACATGAAAGCATGACACGACTCACACGTGATTTATCAAAAAAAAGGTTATCGAAAAAAGTATTTCTACTTGGATCACCCATTATATCTAAATCGTTTTCGGTCCAAAAAACTTCTTCTGTCGAATTTCGTCGGTATACTTAAAGTTGGGCTTAACTATTTTTGGTAGTAACAATTATTTACCATTAAACAATCTTACAATACCCTAAGTGCCAAAAATCCACTTTGAACCAAAAAATGTTCGATGCGATAACTCAATAACTTGGGCCAAATTGACAAAACGAGTAATGCAAAACTTTCGGGATGTACCTTCAGCCGCCATTGACAAAACTTATACCCGAGACGAAGACTCAAAAATTGTGGCACTGTGTAATATACTTAGTAGGGACATAAATACTGTTACAACATTGAACGCACCCATTTCAATAGTAGAACTGAACATACCCCGATAATGTCATATGGGTTTTGAAAGCTAACCTCAATAGCGTTAGTCTGTAACGGGATTTTAAAATTGTTTCAACTTTCATCATGGAGTGGTCAGATAATGAGAACCGTATCGCTGTAAAAGCGCTTTTCAAGTGTGAAATGAAAAAAGCGATAGTTTCAAAACGCTCCGGACTAGGGATTAGCCTCATGTTCGTCTACCGATGCCTAAAACAGTTTGAGGAGACTGTAGATGTAATAGACCGCCACCGGTCGGGCCGCACACGCTCTGTTCGAACACCGCATGTCATTAAAGCCGTTAAATCAAGAATTCACAGAAATCAGCTCCGAAAACAGAAAATCATGGCCCGTGAAATGAATATCACGCAAAAGTCCATGAGTCGAATCATTAAAAATGACATGAGTCTTGGGGCTTTTAAACGACGTACAGGAAATTTATTGGCTGCAGCTTTAAAAAAAATTTACCATCGAGGAAAAATTTAACAAGCAAAATGATAGAGTGTATGCGCGGTCATCTAAGGAAGCATCTGAACTGATCCCAAGGGTGGAAAAGGGTTAAGTCATGGTTTGGTGGCGTGTCTCTTACGATGAGGTCACTGAACAAGGAGTAAATACATCGGCCAAAAATTACCAAGAGACTTTCCAACAGGATTCTGCGCCGGCCCATAAGGCTAAAACGTCCCAGTCCTGGCTTCGAAACAATTTGCCAGCGTTCATTTCCTCTGAAGAATGGCCCTCAGGCAGTCTAGATTTGAACCCATGGGATTAAAAATTGTGGACGGTTTTAGAGGACAAGGTTTGTCACAAAAGACACCCAAACATTGGATATCTTAAGACTGCTTTGGTTCGAGCTGTGGCCATTTTTCCAATGGACAAGGTTCGTGCAGCTATTGACGATTGGCCGGTGCGACTTAAGGCGGACATTTCGAATAAGCAGATTCTTTTTGGATACAATTTACTCGTACATCAATAAATATATTAAAAAATATTTGGTCCATAAACATTCAGTACCTTTTATTTTACAGCATAAAACGTGTGTAACAGTATTTGTGTCCTTACTAAGTAGTCGGTCACGGGCGAATTTAACCTTTTTACTAGTTTTCTAATTACTAGCAGAATCGCAGTAATAGTAATTAAATTGTGCAAATACCAAAGTGGTCGGAGAGGTTAAATTACATGGGGGATACCAGAAGGGGGCGAGTCATCCATTAATTTCATACGGTGGTGTTTACAATTTAAGCGAACCTCAAGCACTAGAAGACAAGTTATATGGGTTAAATGTACTAGAACAGGTTCATTTGTGAGGGAGATACCAGAAGGGGCGTGGCTTGGAATGGTCAGCAAGTTTTGTTCAAACTATTCTAACCTATTGATTTGTGATGAGGTCGAGAGAATAGTATTGAAATTCTTGCAATATTCCGAGTATATTTATGTGGTAGGTCTCAAAAGAGGAGGGGCAACGTGGCCAAATTGCAATGCAATAGGAAGTTTTGGAAAAATAGTATGACGTGCCATAATATAGAAACAATATGTAACTCATTTCGAAAGCTATCGTGGGAACCATCCGCACAGACGGGCATGGTTTAAAAGATTAAAAAACTCATTAAACGGAATCGGTGCAATCATATAGAACTTGTTTACCAAAGGGTTTAAAGGACCTGTAGGGATTGCCATTGTTCAGTTGTATTTATCATACACTGAATGGTTCTTTGGAAAGGACGACCAACTAAAGGAACACAAAAAGAGAAGTGTTTTCTGTGGGTTTCCCAAAAACTAGGTACAGTAAAACGGAATCTATTTATAAACTTTACTCTGTATTTCAGAATTAGCCTGTGTGGGGGTACACCCAGGTATGCTGGGGACTATGGCGATAAACCGTGGGGTACTTTGAATTGTGAGTGCATTAGATGTATGTGCTTGCCTTATGCATTTATTGTATGTATGCATTTTCCTTCGGTATGCATATTTGGTTTAAGTAGAGTAAGGTAGTTCGTAGTAAAATAAAAGGGTTCTTTCAAAACCATTGCAGTGTTTGGTTGCCTGATGTCCGATCCGCGTCCATATGTGGAGTACATATAAAACGCGGTGTTAGTACCTACCTTACCTAAGCCACTGTTTATTAAAAAAATGCAAATTTTTGAGTTAATACATTTTATCTGAACAAGTGCGATGTACTTAGTAGGGGCATAAATACTGTTAGACACGTTTCATGCTGTAAAATAAAAAAGTACTGAATGTTGGACCAAATATTTTTTAATATATTTATTGATCTATTTCGAAAATTCTGTGGAATAGGAGTTTACCGGTAGAGACGAAACTATTACTGTACAAGACTAGTATACGCCCGGTCATTTTATATGGGTTCCCAATATGGTTTAATGTATCCCCGACAGTTATAAAAGAATTTGAGATATTTGAGAGAAAGATATTAAGATATTGCATTGGTAAAAATTTTGAGTCGTTCTCCAAGCGATATTCGAATAAGTATATATATAAGGAGTTAGATGTTACTCCTATTGGTCTATGTATTTGTGACATAATTAATAAATTTATTACAAGGATTTCCCTTCACGAGAATTCCATTATAACTGATATTTACAATGCCCAGAAGGACATTAGCTGGTCAGATGTTTGCTATTTATCTCCGATTGGATTTTTGAATGAAAGTCGGGCAGATTATGATACCTCGGTTTCCTTTCGTCCCGAGTTCTACAAAAAAGTGGTTCTGGGTGCACAGAGACGATAGCATCTTTATGATTGGAATATTGTTAAGGCTCTTGAACAGCATTTGTTTAAATATCTTATTTTTTCTACTTATTTTTTGTTTTCCCTATCCCCTCCTGTTTTGTAATCAACCCCTCCCCTTCACCCCCTAATTTTAGGCTAGTTGTAAGTTTACTTTTAAGCTAAATTCTAGGATATTTCACTCCTAAGACCACTTTAGTCTCGGGAGCAAGGGCGAACACACTTATCAGAGCTATATACAAATTAAAAATATTTCTATACACAGAAAAGGCTTCTATTGTTGGGCAATCGATCGTCCCAAAACGTAAAATTATCTGCTCACCGAAGAGTTCTATCAATAAACCCATTGAATGATGCGATGTGTGGGAAGTGGCGCCGTCTTGTTGAAACCAAATGTCGCCGAGATCCCCAGCTTCAATTTCAGGCATCAAATAGTCGGTTATCATGTCACGATAACGGTCGCCATTGACGGTTTCGTTCTCACCGGCATCATTTTTGAATAAATATGAACCGATGACTCCACCGGCCCACAAACCACACCAAACTGTTGTTTTTTCTGGATGAAGTGGCAGCTCTTGAACCTCTTCTGGTTCCTCTACGTCCCAAATGTGGCAATTTTGTTTGTTTACATACCCATTGAGCCAGAAATGGGCCTCATCGCTAAACAAAATTTGGCTCGAAAACGTCGGATCTTCTTGGAACTTCTTAAGAGCCCATAGAGCGAAGCGATGTCGCTTGGGAACGTCGGGCGGTTTCAGTTCTTGCACAAGCTGTATTTTGTACGCTTTCATTTTAAGATCTCGACGGAAAATGCACCAAGTCGTTTCATACGCCAGTCCGAGTTGCTGCGAACGGCGCCGAATCGACTCTCCACGGTCTTAGTGTACACTCTCAGCTACGGCCGCTACATTTTCTTCACTGCGTGCTGGACGTGGTCTATTCGGTGGAATATTATACAATAATGAATGCTGGGTCTCAAGATGGGTGATGATGTTGCGAATAGTACGCTCAGTAGGCCGATTAGGTTGACCAAAAGTTGAACAAAGTGCACGAAACACATTTCTCACAGAACGTGAATTTTCGTAATAAAGTTGAACGATTTGTTAACGTTGTTCAGGCGTAAGTCTTTCCATGATAAAATGCCAAACAATACTAAACAAAAAAACATGAAAGCATGACACGACTCACACGTGATTTATCAAAAAAAAGGTTATCGAAAAAAGTATTTCTACTTGGATCACCCATTATATCTAAATCGTTTTCGGTCCAAAAAACTTCTTCTGTCGAATTTCGTCGGTATACTTAAAGTTGGGCTTAACTATTTTTGGTAGTAACAATTATTTACCATTAAACAATCTTACAATACCCTAAGTGCCAAAAATCCACTTTGAACCAAAAAATGTTCGATGCGATAACTCAATAACTTGGGCCAAATTGACAAAACGAGTAATGCAAAACTTTCGGGATGTACCTTCAGCCGCCATTGACAAAACTTATACCCGAGACGAAGACTCAAAAATTGTGGCACTGTGTAATATACTTAGTAGGGACATAAATACTGTTACAACATTGAACGCACCCATTTCAATAGTAGAACTGAACATACCCCGATAATGTCATATGGGTTTTGAAAGCTAACCTCAATAGCGTTAGTCTGTAACGGGATTTTAAAATTGTTTCAACTTTCATCATGGAGTGGTCAGATAATGAGAACCGTATCGCTGTAAAAGCGCTTTTCAAGTGTGAAATGAAAAAAGCGATAGTTTCAAAACGCTCCGGACTAGGGATTAGCCTCATGTTCGTCTACCGATGCCTAAAACAGTTTGAGGAGACTGTAGATGTAATAGACCGCCACCGGTCGGGCCGCACACGCTCTGTTCGAACACCGCATGTCATTAAAGCCGTTAAATCAAGAATTCACAGAAATCAGCTCCGAAAACAGAAAATCATGGCCCGTGAAATGAATATCACGCAAAAGTCCATGAGTCGAATCATTAAAAAAGACATGAGTCTTGGGGCTTTTAAACGACGTACAGGAAATTTATTGGCTGCAGCTTTAAAAAAAATTTACCATCGAGGAAAAATTTAACAAGCAAAATGATAGAGTGTATGCGCGGTCATCTAAGGAAGCATCTGAACTGATCCCAAGGGTGGAAAAGGGTTAAGTCATGGTTTGGTGGCGTGTCTCTTACGATGAGGTCACTGAACAAGGAGTAAATACATCGGCCAAAAATTACCAAGAGACTTTCCAACAGGATTCTGCGCCGGCCCATAAGGCTAAAACGTCCCAGTCCTGGCTTCGAAACAATTTGCCAGCGTTCATTTCCTCTGAAGAATGGCCCTCAGGCAGTCTAGATTTGAACCCATGGGATTAAAAATTGTGGACGGTTTTAGAGGACAAGGTTTGTCACAAAAGACACCCAAACATTGGATATCTTAAGACTGCTTTGGTTCGAGCTGTGGCCATTTTTCCAATGGACAAGGTTCGTGCAGCTATTGACGATTGGCCGGTGCGACTTAAGGCGGACATTTCGAATAAGCAGATTCTTTTTGGATACAATTTACTCGTACATCAATAAATATATTAAAAAATATTTGGTCCATAAACATTCAGTACCTTTTATTTTACAGCATAAAACGTGTGTAACAGTATTTGTGTCCTTACTAAGTAGTCGGTCACGGGCGAATTTAACCTTTTTACTAGTTTTCTAATTACTAGCAGAATCGCAGTAATAGTAATTAAATTGTGCAAATACCAAAGTGGTCGGAGAGGTTAAATTACATGGGGGATACCAGAAGGGGGCGAGTCATCCATTAATTTCATACGGTGGTGTTTACAATTTAAGCGAACCTCAAGCACTAGAAGACAAGTTATATGGGTTAAATGTACTAGAACAGGTTCATTTGTGAGGGAGATACCAGAAGGGGCGTGGCTTGGAATGGTCAGCAAGTTTTGTTCAAACTATTCTAACCTATTGATTTGTGATGAGGTCGAGAGAATAGTATTGAAATTCTTGCAATATTCCGAGTATATTTATGTGGTAGGTCTCAAAAGAGGAGGGGCAACGTGGCCAAATTGCAATGCAATAGGAAGTTTTGGAAAAATAGTATGACGTGCCATAATATAGAAACAATATGTAACTCATTTCGAAAGCTATCGTGGGAACCATCCGCACAGACGGGCATGGTTTAAAAGATTAAAAAACTCATTAAACGGAATCGGTGCAATCATATAGAACTTGTTTACCAAAGGGTTTAAAGGACCTGTAGGAATTGCCATTGTTCAGTTGTATTTATCATACACTGAATGGTTCTTTGGAAAGGACGACCAACTAAAGGAACACAAAAAGAGAAGTGTTTTCTGTGGGTTTCCCAAAAACTAGGTACAGTAAAACGGAATCTATTTATAAACTTTACTCTGTATTTCAGAATTAGCCTGTGTGGGGGTACACCCAGGTATGCTGGGGACTATGGCGATAAACCGTGGGGTACTTTGAATTGTGAGTGCATTAGATGTATGTGCTTGCCTTATGCATTTATTGTATGTATGCATTTTCCTTCGGTATGCATATTTGGTTTAAGTAGAGTAAGGTAGTTCGTAGTAAAATAAAAGGGTTCTTTCAAAACCATTGCAGTGTTTGGTTGCCTGATGTCCGATCCGCGTCCATATGTGGAGTACATATAAAACGCGGTGTTAGTACCTACCTTACCTAAGCCACTGTTTATTAAAAAAATGCAAATTTTTGAGTTAATACATTTTATCTGAACAAGTGCGATGTACTTAGTAGGGGCATAAATACTGTTAGACACGTTTCATGCTGTAAAATAAAAAAGTACTGAATGTTGGACCAAATATTTTTTAATATATTTATTGATCTATTTCGAAAATTCTGTGGAATAGGAGTTTACCGGTAGAGACGAAACTATTACTGTACAAGACTAGTATACGCCCGGTCATTTTATATGGGTTCCCAATATGGTTTAATGTATCCCCGACAGTTATAAAAGAATTTGAGATATTTGAGAGAAAGATATTAAGATATTGCATTGGTAAAAATTTTGAGTCGTTCTCCAAGCGATATTCGAATAAGTATATATATAAGGAGTTAGATGTTACTCCTATTGGTCTATGTATTTGTGACATAATTAATAAATTTATTACAAGGATTTCCCTTCACGAGAATTCCATTATAACTGATATTTACAATGCCCAGAAGGACATTAGCTGGTCAGATGTTTGCTATTTATCTCCGATTGGATTTTTGAATGAAAGTCGGGCAGATTATGATACCTCGGTTTCCTTTCGTCCCGAGTTCTACAAAAAAGTGGTTCTGGGTGCACAGAGACGATAGCATCTTTATGATTGGAATATTGTTAAGGCTCTTGAACAGCATTTGTTTAAATATCTTATTTTTTCTACTTATTTTTTGTTTTCCCTATCCCCTCCTGTTTTGTAATCAACCCCTCCCCTTCACCCCCTAATTTTAGGCTAGTTGTAAGTTTACTTTTAAGCTAAATTCTAGGATATTTCACTCCTAAGACCACTTTAGTCTCGGGAGCAAGGGCGAACACACTTATCAGAGCTATATACAAATTAAAAATATTTCTATACACAGAAAAGGCTTGGTGCCGTTAGCTGCACGTTATTGGTAATTTAGACAATACATTATAGTCATAAGCAATTTCTTGATTATAGATCTAGTATATGTCTGTCATTGTTTTTGAAAAAAGTCCCAATAAAATAAACTTAACTAAACTTGATGTTTATTGTACTAAAAAAGAATCTACTTATTCGAAATGTCCGTTTTTCGCCTTTACACAGCCCTTAAGACGCACTTGCCATTCGTCACGAACCTCGTCCATTGGAAAATTGGCCACAGCTCGAACCTAACCAGTCTAAAGAGATCCAATGTTGTGGTATCTTATGTGACAAACCTTGTCCTCTAAAACCGTCCACAATTTGGTACACAATGGGTTCAAATCTGGACTGCCTGAGAGCCATTCTTCGGAGGAAATGAACGCTGCCAAATTGTTTCGAAGGCAGGCCTGGGACGTTTTAGCTTATGGACTTTGGCCGATATTTTGATTCCTTGTTCGCAGAAATGCAGATCAGTGACCCCATCGTAAGAGACACCCCACCAAACCATGACTGAAGCTGGGTGATGACCCTTTTCTACCCTTGGAATCAGTTCAGATTCTTCCTTAGATGACCGCGCATACACTATCATTTTGCTTGTTAAATTTTTCCTGAACGGTAAAATTTTTTTTGGGGAACAACATTTTTCTGTGCAAATTATCAGCGTGCTTCACTAAAAGACGTTTGCATTTTTCAATCCTATTTTTTTTTAAGCTGCAGTCAATAAATGTCCGGTACGTCGTTTGAAAGCCCCAAGTCTCAAGTCTTTTTTAATGATTCGACTCATGGACTTTTGCGTGATATTCATTTCACGGGCCATGATTTTCTGTTTTCGGAGCGGATTTCTGTGAATTCTTGATTTAACGGCTTTGATGACATGCGGTGTTCGAACAGAGCGTGGGCGGCCCGACCGGTGGCGGTCTTTTACATCGCCAGTCTCCTCAAACAGTTTTATGCATCGGTAGACAAACACGCGGCAAATTCCAAGTGGCCGGAGCGTTTTGAAAATATTGTTTTTTTTTTCATTTCATACTTGAAAAGCGCTATTACCACTCCATGATGAAAGTTGAAACAATTTTAAAATCCCGTTACAGACTAACGCTATTGAGGTTAGCTTTCCAAACCCATATGACATTAACGGGGTATGTTCAGTTCTACTATTGTATTGGGTATGTTCAAGGTTGTAACAGTATTTATGTCCCTACTAAGTAGATTCTAAAATATTTTTTTTTCGATGCGTTACACTTTTTCTTTGTGCCTCTAACTCAGTGGGCTCAGGGTATACAAGTTATCATAAAAACCGAAAGTAGGATAGGCCACGCTTTCTTTATTCTAACACAAGGCTTATAGAATTTTGTCATACACATTTTTCATTTACAGCAAGGCTATCGTAACTAACAATTCAATCTATTGCTCGTTTACTACAAGAACATAATAACTCAGAATTCGGTCGGTTTACAACTTACTCAACACCTATTATTTTTGGTGTAGGCCTATTTGCAACGTAGCAAGCTAAACAAAATTTAATTTTAAAGCTGGCTTTACATAAAATATCAATGTTTGAGTTATGACAGTCTGTTAATAAACGAGCGTTGTGACATTTCATTCTTGATAAATATACACAACAATACATATAGCCTTGCGAATTTTACTTGAATTTATCTCACTGATGTTACCTACATACCCTTTAACCATCTCCCCTCTGTTTGCCTTTATTTGCAGTTGGATGCGGAAAGTCTTGCCATACAATACAACTTCAACATCACCTTGGATCATCGCAAATTCGGTGAAATGTTTATTGTTTGCGGCCATTTGTATGCCATTGACTCGTGCACGGCCAAGAACTCCCAGATACGCTATGCCGTCGACTTATATCGGGGCAAACTGTTGAATGTGAATTTACCTTTTACGAATCCCTTCAGCAGCACCGAGACGGTCGGCTACAACCCGTATACGGTGGTAAGTGAAAAACTTTATACCTTTCGGATTATCTAGGTCTTTTGATGTTATTCCCACTAAAGTTGTTGTTGCTGGTGTTGGTGTTGTTATTGTTGTTTTCGAAAAACTAAAATCTGTGTTTATTCAGGGCATGAGTTCAAAGTTGGCTGCTCCGTGTGACGAATGATGCAGCAACGAATGTTTACAACGAAGAATGCGAGGAGATGAAGTTAAACTGGGCAGGAGATTTAGTTGAGTGGGGGAAACGGAGAGAGGGGAATTAGAAAACTAGAAAATTGGGAAATGTTTAAAAGAACTAATATTGAATAATTTTCTTAGAGATTGAGTGGATGTTAGTTTATGGTACTGGAAAATAATCAAGCATTTCGAAAGAGATCTGCTAAATGCCTTTTAAGATATTAAGAAAGTGTTTGGGTTTTTAAGGAACTTTTAGAAATACTTTATTCTATTTTCGTCTTCCTAAAACTGTATGTTATTAACAGGGTGGTCCGCATCGGCAGGTTTCAAAAAGCAAAACCTTTTTTAAAAGTTAACGTTTACATTAGTCGGGTTTTAGAAGAAAATACTCGACAACATATACAACCTTGCTGCCGTAGTGAGCCTGAAGCTAGCTGAAAAAAGAAAAGTTTACGCATTTATTGTGGATTTGAAAGTATTTGCGAGACAGGCACTCATAGTCAAACTGTTTACAATGGGTGTATCATACAAGTTTACGCGCCTGGTGGAAAGCATATATAGCAACACAAAATATGCAGTATGGACAGGGGAGGACTTGTCGGAATATTTTGAAACAAGCTCCGAAGTTAAGCAAGGTTGCTTGCCCCCTCCACTGTTATTTGCTCTCTTCATCAACAACCTGCATGAATTCTTAAAGGAAGGTTTGAACATAGGAAACCTAAACATCAGGTCACTACTTTACGTTGACGATATGGTAGTACTTTCAGATGAGGTAGACACTATGAATATGATGATAGCAAATCTGGAGGCGTACTACGATTTGTGAGGTCATGCAGTGAACATGGGTAAATCGGAAGTGGTTGTATTCAGAAATGGCGGAAGACTAAGCGCACAGGAAACATGGAAGTTCAAATGCACAAGTATTAAAATTTCCAATGAATTTACGTACTTGGGTGTGGTTTTTACCCCAAAACTTTCATTCAAAAAGCATGTCGAATGAAGAAATACACAAGCTAAGAATGCGATAAATGCGACATGGAAGAGCTTTTTGTGTAAAGGAGAAATCAGTCTATCCATGAAGTGGAAAGTGTTCCTCGCTGTATGCAGAGCTATTCAATCATATTCGGCGCAAGTATGGGGTGCGCGCCATTTCCAAGAAGTCGACAAACTGCAATATTATTTCATGAAAAAAATCCTACAACTGCCAAATCACTCGTCCACCTACGCCTTGACGTTGGAAACTGCTGTCGTAGATAACCACTTATACACCCTACAGCTGCACATAAATTATATCATAAAAACTTTATTTTAATACCTTAAAGCAAGGCTGCCGTTTCAACTTTCCCGCTTGCTTTAACAAAAAGATATATTCTGGGCAAAAGAACTAAAAAGTACTGCAAGAAGTATGAATATACAATGGCCGGATACAAACAGTGATCAAAATCAATGGCACAATTTTAGAAACGAGCTTGCAACAGCAATGAAGCAGAAAATCTTCGAAGACAGGATGGAAAAAAAGAATGGTAGTGTAATCGCATATATAAACAGCTAGACCATACCAAGGACCTATCATATTGCGCTGACAACATAAGCCAAGATACAAATTAATGGATTTTTAAGGCAAGAGTAGATCCATTAAATTTTAACGGCAACAGGCATGAATGCGAAAGAATCTATAGAACACTTTCTTGGTTTATGTCCTGTTCTCAATGAATATAGAGTCGAGTGTTTTCGAAAACCCGCATTAACACCGGCAGAGATAATTGATATTCTAAGTGGTGGTGATGAAAGAGATTGGAGCCAGTTAGTTAGATATTTAAAAAAACGCTTTAAGCTATAGAGCCTTTTTAATCAATGAATTCTGAAAAATTATGCAATTTACTTTCTTTTATTGTAAAGTTACGAGGGCGGTTCGGAAACTTCTTAGCCTAGCACAAAAAGCGCGGCATAAACAGAAAAAAGTTAAGTGTTTTGGAAACTTCCATCTCTGCTATAAACAAATGTTAAATCTGGCAACTCCTTCATATAGAAACTGGTGTTCACAAAAGACGCATCCGCGATTTTTTTACAATGGAAAAATTAGAACTGCGTGGTGTCATTAAA
Source organism: Hydrotaea diabolus (assembly GCA_963513945.1). NCBI lineage: Eukaryota > Metazoa > Arthropoda > Insecta > Diptera > Muscidae > Hydrotaea > Hydrotaea diabolus. The sequence goes on along the minus strand of OY740720.1, from coordinate 15,346,142 downwards.
TATTTACATAAAAAAGGTTTATCGGGACAAGAAATTCATAATGATATTGTGAATGTGTTAGGTGAAAGTGCTCCTTCATATGCAACAGTAAAAAATTGGGTTGCTGAATTTAAACGTGGTCGTACAAGCATTGAAGATGAACCACGTAGTGGACGTCCAAAAACAGCAACGACAACAGAAATTGTAGCCAAAGTGCATGATATGGTATTAAATGATCGACGAATAAAAGTGCGTGAAATAGCTAATATCATGGGCATCTCAAATGATCGAGTCCATTTAATTTAGCATGAAGAACTACAGATGAAAAAGCTTTCTGCAAGATGGGTGCCGGACTTGTTAACAGTCGACCAAAAACGCATAAGAATGAACATTTCTCAAGCTTGTTTGGATCGTTTTCAGCGAAATAAAATGGATTTTAAGCGTCGTTTCATAGCTGTTGATGAGACATGGATCCACCACTATACTCCAGAGACAAAAGAACAATCCACACAATGGACTGAAGCTGGAGGAAGTGCCCCAAAGAAGGCAAAAACAATTCAATCGGCTGGTAAGGTTATGGCAACGGTTTTTTGGGACTTCGAAGGTATTTTATTGATTGACTATCTGCAAAAGGGTAAAACAATAAATTCAGAGTACTATTGCAACCTTTTAGATCAATTAAATGTACAAATTCGAGAAAAACGTCCTGGCTTACAACACAAAAAAATTATTTTTCATCAAGACAACGCACCAGCGCACAAGAGTGTTTTAACAATGGCTAAAATCAACGAATTAAAGTACGAGTTGCTTGACCAACCACCTTATTCTCCTGATTTAGCTCCCAGTGACTTTTACCTGTTCCCAAATCTAAAAAAATTCCTTGCTGGCAAGCGTTTTACCTCAAATGAAGATGCAATTACAGTTGTAAACCACTATTTTGAAGACCTTGAGGAAAACTATTTTTTATCAAGGGATAGAATTGCTAGATAAGCGTTGGACAAAGTGTATTGAAGTTTCAGGAGATTATATTGAAAAATAAAAATATTTTTGAAAAACTAACTATTCTCTTTCATTGATAGGCTAAGAACTTTCCGAACCGCCGTCGTATAAGTTTGTCAGACGTTTCGCTATGAAGCATAGTCATAATTACCTTTTCTTTATACTTAAATTTAAGAGATCGAATGTTAAAATTTACTTTGAATAAATAAAGGAAAGCATTCATTCATTCATAGTCGGGTTTTAGCCAACGCTGGTCATATACATATAAGTATTTTGTAGTCGCCGACGAAAATTTAAAAACGACTCAGACTTCTACTCCGGTTCTTCAAGACTATTTGTTCATGGTAATTGTCCGTAGCTAAAATCAAAAAGCAAAAAAACTTAATTACACACTGATAAAAATTTAGTTGAAATGGGTTTAAATTAAACGACAAAAACGTAATTTTTTAAAGCATACAAGAACGGCTATGTTTGCATTAGAAATTTAGTTTAAATTATCGCTTTGCTGATATTGAAACCAAACTTGCAACTATAATCGCGATTTAATTTTAACGTAAACATAATCTAAGGCCTTTCACAGGCCAATCTGATTTTGTCGTTCATCAGTGTTAACAGTCGCTTGGTCTGACAAGTTCCTTTGTTTTCCGTTTTGGGGGGTTTAAATTAGATTGTTGCTTAGATTGTTCGACAAGAACAGCGTTTAAAATACAACATTTGGACAACAACCAAAAGTTTATCTTTAATTTTTCTTTTCCTGAATCTGGCTGGAAATATCCATCTCGGCCTTTTTATTCTTGCTTTAATTGATACAAAACATGTAAACCACTATCCATGTCCTACTTTGAATTCTTCAATTAATATATATAGGGTGGGCCAAAAGTTACCACGGGGTTAAAACTGTAATAACTTTTTCGTTTATTTATTTTTTCCCATATGAGTATGAAAAATAATATCACTTAAATGATCCCCGTTTTCAACTTCGCAATGATGAGCTCTTTTTAGAGCATTTTCCATAACATCTTTTAAAATTTGTGGCTGTAGAGTTCGAATTTCTGCAACAATGTTGGCCTTGAGTTAAAGGATTGTCTCGGCCTCGTTCACACTTACTTGGTTCTTCAAGTAACCCCCCAAAAAATAGTCGGGTGCTGACAAATCTGGCCAAATAATTTCCGAATTTCTCGAAATTATTCGCTCTCCAAAAATTTGCCATTGTGTCTCGGGGAGTGTGGGTCCTGCTGAAGCCACATCTACTTAGTAGGGACATAAATACAACATTGAACAAACCCATTTCAAAAGTAGAACTGAACACATCCCGTTAATGTCATATGGGTTTTGAAAGCTAACCTCAATAGCGTTAGTCTGTAACGGGATTTTAAAATTGTTTCAACTTTCATCATGGAGTGCTCAGATAATGAGAACCGTAACGCTGTAATAGCGCTTTTCAAGTGTGAATTGAAAAAAGCGATATTTTCAAAACGCTCCGGCCACTAGGGAGTAGCCGCATGTTCGTCTATCGATGCATAAAACTGTTTGAGGAGACTGGAGATGTTGAAGACCGCCACCGGTCGGGTCGCCTACGCTCTGTTTGCACACCGCGTGTCATCAAAGCCGTTAAATCAATAATTCACAGAAATCCGCTCCGAAAACAAAAAATCATGGCCCGTGAGATGAATATCACGCAAAAGTCCATGAGTCGAATCATTAAAAAAGACTTGGGACTTGGGGCTTTCAAACGTCGTACCGGACATTTATTCACTGCAGCTTTAAATAGTCTTTTGGTGAAGCACAGAAAAATTTTGTTCACCGATGAAAACATTTTTACCGTTCAGGAAAAATTTAACAAGCTAAATGATAGAGTGTATGCGCAATCATCTAAGGAAGCATCGGAACTGATCCCAAGGGTGGAAAAGGGTCATCACCCAGCTTCAGTCATGGTTTGGTGGGGTGTCTCTTACGATGGGGTCACTGACCTGCATTTCTGCGAACAAGGAGTCAAAACATCGGCCAAAGTTTACCTAGAAACCGTTTTGGAAGCTGTTGTGAAGCCTCTTAACAATTCACAGTTCCAAAACCGGCCATGGACCACCGTTCATTTCCTCTGAAGAATGGCCCTCAGGCAGTCCAGATTTGAATCCATTGGATTACAAATTGTTGACGGTTTCAGAAGACAAGGTTTGTCACAAAAGATACCCCAACATTGGATCTCTTAAGACTGCTTTGGTTCGAGCTGTGGCCAATTTTCCAATGGACGAGGTTCGTGCAGCTATTGACGATTGGCCTGTGCGACTTGAGGCGTGTGTAAAGGCAAAAAGCGGACATTTCGAATAAGTAGATTCTTTTTGGATACAATGTACATCAATAAATATATTACAAAATATTTGGTACAAAAACATTCAGTACTGTTTATTTTACAGCATGAAACTTGTTTAACAGTATTTATGTCCCTACTAAGTATATGTGACGCGAGTCCAGTTTTGTTCAGGAGAGCCATTTTAAAGATTAGGTCCCTTTCTATTTGCGCTTAGAATCGTCGACTTCACTTTCATAAAACGCGCTTATCTCTGGGAGGGAACACTTTTGGGGCATGGGATCGGTCTAATTCGATGCTCAGATGTGGTCCACATCAAATAAAAAAAAAATGAAAAGTTGATGAAAAGTTTTGTTCAGGAGAGCCATTTTAAAGATTAGGTCCCGTTCTATTTGCGCTTAGAATCGTCGACTTCACTTTCATAAAACGCGCATATCTCTGGGGGAACACTTTTGGGGCATGGGATCGGTCTCATTCGATGATCAGATGTTGTCCACATCAAAAAAAGAAAAAAAAATGAAAATTGATTTTTTTTACTCTTAGGTTCCTTTCTCTATGCGCTGTCAAATATGTATGTGACGCGCAAAATAGAAAGGGACCTAAGTGTAAAAACCAGTTCTGTTCAGGAGAACCATTTTAAAGATTTAAATGCGTGTATCTTTGGTGTACCATTACTTTCATAAATCGCGCATATCTCTGGGAGGGAACACTTTTGGGGCATGGGATCGGTCTCATTCGATGCTCAGATGTTGTCCACATCAAAAAAAGAAAAAAAAAGGAAATTGATTTTTTTACCCTTAGGTCTCTTTCTCTATGCGCTGTCAAATATGTATATGTGAAGCGCAAAATAGAAAGGGACCTATGGGTAAAAACTAGTTCTGTTCAGGAGAACCGTTTTAAAGATTTAAATACGTGTATCTTTGGTGTACCATCACTTTCATAAAACGCGCATATCTCTGGGAGGGAACACTTTTGGGGCATGGGATCGGTCTCATTCGATGCTCAGATGTTGTCCACATCAAAAAAAGAAAAAAAATGAAAATTGATTTATTTTACCCTTAGGTCCCTTTCTCTATGCGCTGTCACATATACAAAATAAAATATAATTTCCTAAGTCTTCTTTTTTAGAAGAAATCATTCACCCCCGTGACAGTACGAACTTTTGTTGCACAGTGTAATATGTCAAAATAGCGAACTAAATGGAGTTTGGTTGCTACATAAAATTTATTTGTTGTCACCAGCAATTATTGATACCCAAGTAATATGTAATTCGTAACTAGTTGGGTGTCAAATGCACCAATTATAGCAGCAAACCGTTTTTCTAAACTCAGTTGGAATAACCGATTCATTGGCAGTGAGAATCGTAATATTATTGTAGCTACCATGTTACTGTAAGTCAAACCATGTATCCATTAATACCATGAAATGTTGGTTTTTGTAGTTCGGACTGATTGTTTTTCTGTTGTTCTGTATTTATAGTATATAGCCAATACATTTTACCAATTTTTTTACGTCGATTCTGAAAACGAAACTAGGATAATTTTGAATTTTATCGTTGATCAATTGCGGAGTATGGATTTTTAGGTCAATTGCGGAGTATGGATTTTTAGGTCAAAAATTTTTTTCTGGAGGTTTGGTTGGATACTTTGAACTTTCCACCGACACTTCAGTTTGAATTATGTAAAATTATAAAGCACCAACTAACATTCAGTGCATGCAACCTCGATTATTCTTTATGCAAAAAAAGTTTGGCTGTGGCAACGCATCTGTTCTCTGTGTGTATTAATAAAGGTTAGAAATACCTTATCAACAAAAGCCTTTTACATTCTTAAATATATTTAAACGCTTATATAAACAGCGACTACGTCGTAAATAGTCCATACAAGAAGTTCCATTTCAAAGTTCAAACGTATCATTTGCTTAGTGAATGTAACTTTTATGACATACTTTCAATACTTATTTTTGTTTATTGATATTTTGATTTATTTCACATTCAATATTTCAACATTAACATTTATTTTCTTTCGTTTCGCATTTCTTTGGCAGGAACTTTACTCATGGGATCGAGGAAATTCGCTGACATATCCCATACGCTACAATGAACAAATCCTGCGGATTGACAATCCATAAATTACGCGCGACTATGCAAGGAGGCAGCCGCATCTACGACGAAGTACGAGTATCTCATCCAAGGAAGATGTTATTATCACATCACAGTGTACATATACATACATACATACTTACTTCAGTCCCACAGCATCCCATTAAGGAACAAGGGGGAACTTCTCTCAAATCATACATACATACAAACATACAAAGCAATACACACAGCAATACACTTGTACTAGTCCAAAAAATCAACAACAACTACACATAAGCTCAAGTTGAATGACACGGCATTCTTGGCAATAAACATTAGGGTGAACCTTATTTGTGGGGTGATTTTGTTGGTTTGTTATAAAATATGAAATGTTTTGCTCGCAGTTTCAACTAGCTTTAGAAAATAAGACGTGCCGCGAACCCCTTCACTGATACTGTTGAAGCTCCTTTCTTAGCCTTTTTTATTTTTTTATTAAATAATAAAATGTGCTACGTAGTTTTGCAATTACATAGAAAGAATCCTTTTTTAAAAATAAAAATTAGAAAATGTCAACGACGATTTTTTTAGGTTTCAAAACACAAATTTCTTCTCAGAATTTGTAGTAACTATTTTGCTTAAGTATATTTAATATTAAATTTGAAATACTACTTATTTGAAGTAAAACGTTAATTTGACATCAAAATACTAAAGTTGTACAAAATTGCAAAACAAAACCTTTTTCTAAACAATTTATTTGTTTACTAATATTTTTTTAACGGAATGCTGAATTGCCGCATAACCTTTAAGTTGGTCCATTACAAAAATTGTATTGTGAATCAGGGCAACAGAATTATTTTTCAATTAGAGTGTCCTTAACCGGAACCGGAAATGGGTTAACCCAGTTTTTTTTATCGTTAACAGTCGGCCGGTTTTTATAATGTTCCTTTTAGACTAACCGTGGAAACCGGGGGAATTGTGTCGTTCCACCGGTTTCATACATGTTGGATAAAACTTATAAAATGCACTTAAAATTATATTGAAAAATATAGAAAGAACCGATAAAAAATAAAATATTCCTGCAATATTGAAAACATTTTGTAACAAAAATTGGAGTCGTCAGAACGGCTGTTCAATTCAGATGTTTTAATTCTTTTGGTAACGCTTTAATCTCTTGTTTACCATGTCCAACCGGCTATCCACCTGCAGCACAGGTCACAATTATGAAATGATTTCGATGACATTTTGAACATAGGACCAAATATTTAACCTTTATTAAAGTGTATTATTAAAGTTATAACGGTCCATGTTTTGAAAAAGCCCCCATGAAAGTATATATACATTAGGGTGTTTCATTTTTCCCAAAGATGAATTTTTCATATGACTTTGCTTTCGCCCCGAGTCTCGGTAATATAAAAGTTCTATATACCAAATTTTAAGGAGATTGGATAATATTTAGAGGTTGCACATAATGATCACTTTTTTCATAATATAGAAATTTCTAATATTAAAGTACTTTGTTCGATTTTAAAAAGGCGGCCGTTAGTTTTTGTTTTGCTATTGCTTGCCCACACACATAACATGGAAACTTTGGAAGATAGAGTAGCAGTTTTGGTGACTGGAAAAGATTTTGAGCACATGCTTGGCGTACCTGTTGCCCTAAAAGCCACAGGTGAACAGATGGCTCAAGTAATTCTTCGGGAAGTGGACCGATTTGGGTTACGTGATAATATTATCGGCATATCTTTTGATACTACAGCATCTAATACAGGGTTGACACGAGGAGCATGTGCCAGAATTGAAACGGAGTTTGGTCGAAAATTGCTGTGGCTGGCTTGCCGTCAGCACACCCATGAACTCATATTGAAAGGAGTGTTTGATGAGTGCAACATGCCATCACAAGGTCCAAATATTTCTATATTTCAAAAGTTCCAAAGCACGTGGACTACATTAGATAAGACCATTTATACGACAATGCTAGATGAAGAAAATATCGTTGAAAGCTATGTCGAAGAACAACGTGTACGTATGGTAAACTACATTCAGGATGTCCTAAGAGAGGGAAATCATCCAAGAGAAGACTACAAGGAGTTATTGCAACTATCTCTTCTATACCTAGGAGGTTGGTCCACAAACGCTTTTAGTTTCAGGATCCCAGGAGCTCTGCATCATGCCAGATGGATGGCAAAAGCAATATATGCACTTAAGATTGTACTCTTCAGTAAACAGTTTAATATTTCCGAACAAGAATTACAGGGAATGAAACGTGTTGCATATTTTGTAAGCCTTATATATGTTCGTTTTTGGCATGAGGCAACTGTAAGTAGATGGGCTCCAAAGAATGATTTAGATATGCTACAGCTTTTAAGCACTTATCCGGATTACGAAGTAAAAAAAAGAGCCCTCGCAGTTGCTAAAAGGCATCTCTGGTATCTGTCGGAAACAAACGTGGGTCTATCTTTTTTTGACGAACGTATTTCTCAATCTGAGAAAGAAAATATGATAAGAAATTTGGAAACAGAACATGGAAATAAAAATAAAACGAAACGTTTAGTGGGTAAAAACGTAGATTTTGAAGGAAAAAGCTTGAGCTATTTCATAAACAATAAAACAAAGACCTTCTTCAACATTTTTGGGATCCACGACGCCAAAGAATACTTCAGTGATACTCCTGGGACACATGTGAATTCTCTTCACGTTATCAATGATACAACGAATCGCTAAGGGACGAGCAACAAAAAAATTCTTGTTGGGGGTAGTCGAACACCACAGAAAAGCTGTCACCAAGCGAACAAAAGAGGAGATGGTGTCGTTTAAAGTTGATTAATGCATATGTACATAGGTATAATACATTTCTTTTGCCAAATTATTACTATTGATCTCATATTTTAGACTTGAAATTATTTTAAAATTGTTATATCTCTTTGTTTTTCTAATAAAAGTAATTGATATTGAAAAATCGTAATTTTGGTTTATTTCTACAAATGTGGTCAAAGTGTGCAACCCCTAAATGTCATCAAATCTCCTTAAACTTTGGTGTATATAACTTTTATATTAAAGAGACTCTGGGCGAAAGCAAAGTCATATGAAAAATTCATCTTTGGGAAAAATGAAACACCCTAATATACATACCTTAACGAATTAAGCTCCCGCCTCGCTAGTCTCAAATCAAATTCGATCTTGCTCTAATTTTGCATTAAACCTTATATCCGCAAAGTGTCAACAGTGGTAAAACTATAATATAAATTATAAAATGTATACTTTTAAAATGACAAAGTTTAGCCTCTCCAATAAAACCAGAAATTTGAAAAAAATTATCAGTTCTTGTTTTTTTACAGCCGATTAAAATTTAAAATTTTTAATGGCCCACCCCATATTAGTCTATAATTTAATAAAGCTTTAATGAAGGTATCCGGATTTAGGGGTGGCGCTATAAAATATCATAAGAGATGCGGTATCCATCAAATTCAGAACTTTTTCTTATATAGGGTGTCCCAAGAAGAACGCAATATTTAAATCTGGCAACATTCGAAGTGTCATTGTTTGACATTTGAACAATTGTTATTGTTTGTTAGTAGAAGGTACGAGGTTAGTAAAAATGGAGCGCTACACGAAAGGGAGTTCGTTAATTGGGTATTGGAGAGACAACATGAAAATGCTGATTTTGTCGATAAAATCATCTTCAGTGACGAGGCCCATTTTCATCTTGATGGCTTCGTCAATAGGCAGAATTGTCGCATTTGGGGTGCGGAAAATCCTCGAGTGATTCACGAGAAGCAAATGCATCCTCAACGTGTCACTGTGTGGTGTGGTTTTTGGGCTGGAGGAATCATTGGACAAATGAGGCAGGTCAAGCGCAAACAGTCAATGGTGGTTGGTATCGTGAAATGATAACCAGTTTTTTCTTGCCTAGAATTGAAGAAATGAATGTGGAGGGCATGTGGTTCCAACAGGCGCCACTTGTCATACAGCCAGAGAAACAATTCAATTGCTGCATCAGTCAGTTAAAAATTGCGCTCTTCTTAGGACACCCTAGTAGCCTCCTTCCGATTATAAACTACCGCTCAAAAAATCCTCCAACTGTTTTTTTCTCTCTCAAATTTCGTATAGGCGAAACAAAACTCCCATTATTAGATCAGTTAAGGGTATAACATATGCGTAAAAATATGTTGAAAACTATTATTGTTTGTGTTTTTATACCCATGTTAATAGTAATCGGTTTTAGTAGTTATGCGAAAAATGGTAACCGAAACCCCGTTTTTGGACACGGACTCATATGAAATTCGGTTAAAATTTAGATATAGCTCCCACACATATGTTCAACCTAATTTATGTCTTGAGCTCTAGAAGCCACATAATACATCCAATTTTGATAAAATTGGAAGAGTTCATTACAAACGGTCAGTTATCACCTGAGAAACAAATGGCTCGTACCGGTTCACTTTGCTCTAATTAGCATTTAACAACTTATTAACGCGGAGTCGTATAGCTACGACATTGAAACCAAACGAAAGGAAAGAAAAATCTCTACTTTTAAATTCTTAAAAATTCTAATTTCTTCAAATTAACTAAGATACGAATTATTTTATTTTTTTATCCAAACATCTCAATTTCACACGTAAAAAGGAACAGGAGAGCAAATACAAATGGCCCGCAAATACATAAGGACGTGCCAGGACACTCCGCAAAATTTTATTATTAAATCTGACGCTTGGATCTGCCTTTAAATAAAAGATTTGTGAGAATTATTGAGAAATTACACAATTTTCTACTGTTCGTCCTGCGGGAGTTGAAAATGAATTTCTAGATTTGTTTTCCTTTTATGACAGTAACATTAGCACCATCTGGTCTTTCCCATGGCAAGAAAAAGAATTATAATTCTCATATAGGCAGAACGGTCTTTGTTCTCAAAAATTGGAATGCTCGAAAATAATTTAAGACGATTAGTCCTTATATGCTTAGAATATGCTTAGAAATGTTGCTGAAATTCCGTAAGCGGTTACGCTTTGTCGCCAAAATAAATTGACCCGCCCTAATTGACATATGGCTTTAAAATAACAGTATAAAATTATATATAAAAATAAAAAATTTTGAAGTTTGGCTAAATTTGGGTGCCGTTTTCTATGTCTGAAGCTGACCAATTTAAACATGGACAAAAAAAGAATACCAAAAACTTAAATATGACCTTATTTTTAAAATCTGTGAAAATTAAGAGCCAGGGCACAATCGCTTTACTTATAATTCGGAAAATAATTTACATTCTTAGATAAAAGGCTAAAACCGGAATGCCGGTTCTTAACTTAAAAAAACGAATTGCCGACATTCTGAAGATCCCGGTTTTTTGGACAGTCTATAAGTATTATAGACTTATTATACATATTGGCGATTTTCGAATAATTAAGGGTCGCGTACCAAAATTTATATATTTTAACAATAGATTTAAGTATAACAGTATAAATGTATACTACTCGTAAATTGCCTTTATGTAATGTTTGAGGTAAATAATCGAGTTCGATTTTGATTCCGTTGCCTACATGAAAAATCGATTACAAAAAACCGGATTTTAAAATCAAAGACGATAAACTGTAGAAGATAAAAGAAATGAGCTTTTACGAGAAGTCGTAAAATACAGGATGAGTATTAATCATATAGGGTATGCTGTTTTTTGTGTTTAAACTTTGAGAGTTTAGTGTTTTCTGTGTTTCAATTTTGACTATCTAGCGATCTTCTGTTTGTACACACAAACGAATGTGCAAAACCAACTCCGAGAATTTGTGCGTTACAGAAGTGCGGTTTTTCTACATTACTGCAAAGAAGAAGCATTTCATCCATATTCTTCAGTTTAACGTCTTTGTTGAAAATCACAAAATCAATTTAGAACCAAAATAGAAATCGATTTACCACTCACTAGCCCACCAAAAGTGCCGCTTAGAAATTTTCTCTCAACGCTCGACAGCGTTAGTGTGCATTAATAGGCTGTTTCCACTACGGTCGCGTCCACGTCCGCGTCCATGATTTATCGATAAATTTGTAATGGTGTTTTCATTGTGTTTTGCGTCCACGTTTGCGTTCAAACAGCTGTTTGTGTTTATTTGTTTTTTTTAGGGGTGCGAAAAATTTTAATATTTTTGTGGCCCAACTAGCGCCTGCTCCTTTCTGCAATAAACACAATCGATTTAATTCCAAAAAAATATTGGTATATAATTTATATTTAAAAAATTACCTTATTTTTTCGTTAAATTGTCCAGTTTATTTTTTACTTTGGCGCCAGTCACTCCCAACTTCTCGCACATCTCTTTGTGTATGTGGGTGTTTTTCCGAGCACCCCTCAGGCCATCAATGTTTTCCTCCCAGAGGTCCAACAGATGTAGTGTTGTTACTGCTGTCCATTCCGTCTTTTTAAATTCTAAAATAATTGGAAAAATTAATATTATTTAAACAAAAGCAAAAATATTAACCTACCTCCTGTTTTTTGCATTTTGTATTTTTTTTTATTTATACTGATTGACAGCTGTTTTCATAGGTATGTGCAATTTGCGATTTTGCCATTGATAGGTATGGGTGGGTTTCGATTGCAAAAATAATCGATTTTATAGTAATCGCGACTTATCGATAAACGCGTCCAATATGAACGCGACTTTTTCCCATACCTAACTGCCTATGTTTTTTGTATGGGCCTTAACGCGCGTTCATTGATTTTTGGATGCGGACGTGGACGCGACCGTAGTGGAAACAGCCTATTACAGACTTAATGCAAATTGAATTGTGCATTAACTCCTCTCAAACTGCATAAACTATTTAGGTATTACAATCTGGCAACAGTGGCACAATTAATCACAAATCAAATCAGCTGTTATGTTGTTTAAGGTTGGTAGCAGGCATGACACATGTGGTTGGAGAATTGGTACAAAAAAATGAATAAAAAGTAATTTTTAAGCCGTAAAGGTACAACATTTTCATACCCTACACTACTCTGTGGTAGGGTGTTATGGTACATCCATTCGGGTTCATGAGATACATTTAAATAAAGACCAGTTGGTTTTGTCTAAAGGAGGACTCAAAAGTTAATTTTTGCAGAACAGTGTTATCAAATCTAACCGAGAGTAAGGCTTACAAGATCTTTAGGGCGTTTTGCGGCACACCGGAGGATTTAGCATCCCGCTTTTTGGGGCTTTAAGGTAAACTTTCCCCAATTTTGCAAAGGTAGGGTCATCCTAATGTTCATTCGCCAAACATTAACAAATACACAAATAAAACTTTTAAGTGAACGATTTTGCTCTTTATGTAAAATTTTATAACAAAAAAAACGCAACTCAATACTAAACTTAAAAAAGTTGCGTGTAATGCAAAATAAGTAAATTCTAAAAATTAAACGTAGAGCATGAATATTTATGTAAATTCGCCACTACATGCGGATACGGATGATTTTTACCACAAAAAAGAAACAACAACAACACCGAGTCATGCATAAATTTATAATTTTATACATAAAATGTCTTATTTAAATACAAAAACGAACAGAGAAATGTGGAAACATCATTAATGAATACCAACATCCACCCGAGTATGTAGCCTACATTTTTAGAGGGGGTCTTATAATGCATAGAATACATTAAAAGAGGACCGAAACAATTTTTATACAATATTAATTAGTGTAATTGATCGAAATTTGTTAATGCTAATTAGGCAGAGATTACAAAGAGACCCACCACGACTTACCCACCCCTCCATGCTGCATGCATATTCTCATTGTGCTGCGTCCATAATTGTTTCGGTGGCCGCTTTTCTCCATGTTTTTTTTTTCGTTGTCCAATTTTCCCATTTCCGCTTTTGTGTTTTGCTGGGTCGATATCCGCTTTTATTACTAGTCTACAATTGGGTAAGAGAATAGCATTTGAATAAATTTGTCATATTTAATTACTGTACATAATTAGTGCATAATTATGCATAAAATAAACAACAACAACAAAATCATTTTAAACAAAATAATGGCAAGGCATTTGGAGAGGATGGGGCGATAGGAGGACCCCAACACCCCAATCCTTTTGAATACAAAACACTCATACACACTTACCCCAAAAAAACCCTCTCACCCCTAAAACTGTTCTATGTGATGTGGTTGGAGTTGTCCTATTGTTCTTTTTTTTTTAATTGTTAATATTTCTGTAATTAAATATCAGTTTTCTACGAATTTTAAATAAATGAAATAAGTGATTTATGTAAGGCAAAAACAAAAAACACAAAACAAAAACCAAATCATTTATAATTTATGCCGTTTTATTGCTTTTCTTCTCGAGGCTATGATGGAAAAATATTTTAAAATTCCGCATTAAATGTATACGTGGGCTGCCTAAGAACTCACCGGTCATGGAAAAATAAACAATTATCATATTAAGCATTAGTCGTTCAAAGACAGCTTTTAATAGAAGCTCCACGTCGGTAAGTATTGGATGGTCCATGTAGAGGTATTTTTTCAGAACAAAAAAAATATAAAAATTCAAATCGAGTGTGGAATTTTTATTGGTAATTCGAAAGGAATTACATTTATTTTTTGAAAATAATTTCCTTCAAATGTTGGCCGCAACTACGCCTCAGGGTTTTCATTCTGAAGGGTTCAAATATAGGGTGATCATCTATAGGTATTTTTTTCAGAACAAAAAAATATAAAACTCAAATCAAGTGTGGAATCTTCATTGGTAATTTGAAAGAACTTTTTATGGCATATATTTTTCGAAAAAAATTTCCTGCAAATGTTGGAAATGAGCGTTCGGTGAGAAACGGGAAGATGCGCTGTTTTTGACCAAAATTTTGTTCAGTGATGAGGCCTATTTCTGGCTCAACAGCAAAGTCATTAAACCGAATTGCCGCATTTGGGCTGAAGAGCAATAAGAAGAGGTTCAAGAGGTGTCATCATACCCAGAGAAAACCACGGTTTGGTTCGGTTTATAAGATGGTGGAATCATCGGTGCATAATTTTTCAAAAATGATGATGGCCGGAACGTAACCTTGAATGGTGCTCGCTATCGCACCATGATATCGAAATTTATGCTACCTGAAATTGAAGCCCGTAATCTTGACGACACTTTCTTCCACTTGCCATACAATTGCTCAAACAATGGATAATAGATCCATTTCGCTAATTTCACGTTTTGGACAGGTGAGTTGGCAGCGTAGATCGCCTGATATCACACCTTTAGACATTTTTCTTTGGGGTTACGTAAAGTCCAAAGTCTATGCTGACAATTCAGGTTTTGGAAGCCAACATTACGCGTGTCGTTAAAGCCATACCGGTCGAAATACTCGAACGAGTCATCCAAATTGGACCCTTAGAATGGAAACCCTGAGGCGTAGTTGCGGCCAACATTTGAAGGAAATTATACACAAAAAATAAATGCCATAAAATGTCTTTTCAAACTACCAATAAAGAGTCCACACTTGATTTGTATTTTTATATTTTTTTTTGGTTCTAAAAAAAACCGTTTTGATAGATCACCCATTATTATGGCTGAAGCAGTGTTTGCCTGTTCATTTATTAAGGTCCAATTAGTCTTGACGGTTGACGGTTGATTCTGCAACCTGCAGAAGTCTACCGTCGTCAACCGTCTAACTGTAGTTATCTCCCTCTAACACATGCAAAATGCAAACCCCAACTGAAATAGCTGATTGCCTACCGTCCACAGTCAACCGTCAAGACTAATTGGGTCTTTATCCTACCGTCGAATGTCTTTTGTTTGTATATTTCCATCTTCTCTAATACGTTTAACTGTCGTCCTTTGTGTTGTATATGCAGTAATTACTGGAAAAAACCTTTTTCTCACTGAAAATCTACAAGAAATAGCACCATTTGTGTGACAGCGCCATCTAGCGTGATTTTTTTGTAAAAATAGATATCAAAAATTAATTCCTCGACCCCAAAAGCAGTAAGATACCACATATTTCTAGGATAATTAAAATAAATAAGCATTATTTTATCAATATTTCAATGATCTTTTCTTGTTGGACAGCGTTCCGAAATCACCAACTTCAAGTGCGCGTAAAAAACAATCTCGCACTAAACAAAAGAAAACCCTTTAAGGTTTTGTTGTGGATAATTTCAACTTTCATTTCCGATTGCTTTCACATCATTCGCATTCGGAAAGTTCGGTTTTGTATCACTGTGTAATTATTGTCTGTTTGTTTAATTAGTCTATTGACCTGCAGGTGGACAAGAATTCATAGACACTCTACATCTCTAGTGCGTGCAAATAAAAAGTCAGCAAAAATGTTGTTGGTCAGCGACTCGAACAACGCCAAAGTAATGGCTGGCCTCGCCTCAATTTGGAGTGGGCCAGATATGCATGTGTCATAAGCAATCGTAATGAATAAATCATTAATTGGCTTCGAACACTTTTGTATGCATGAAAGGAATGAGAATTCATGCAAAAAAAATGCAACTTGTAGGCGAGACAACAGCGACTTTTTCAATTAGTCAACTCAATACAAAATCCAAACGTCGAATGGACAAAAACCCTATTAGAATAAAAAGCACCTTTTATTCAATGTCGGTGCATTTGGTTGTTTGCGACAGAATATTCAACAGATTGCAGCAGAGATTGTCAGCCGACAGGAGTCCTTTTATTCATTCATAATTTTAGTGAGGTTATCCTGTGTTAAATGTTACTTAAACCAACAGGTCAACACAGATCAAGAGCAATTATGAAAAAACATCAGGATAAATCGATAATAGACAATTTCTAAGAAACCGGTTTTTATGTTTCATTTTCTTAAGAAATCAAATAAAATAAAAAATTACTAATCGTATTAATGAATTTACATTTAAATTATTAAAATTAAATACAGGGTGCCCACCGGGAAGGTATTCAACTTTGTTTGGCCGCCATTTTGGTAAACATTAGTCTTGACAGTTCATATTTGGCAGCAGTGAAGTAGAGACATGGCTAATTTATTATGGAAAAATATTCGATAAATCGTTACAAGAGCCATTCTTTTTCAATTAATCAAAAAAACCAGGAAAAATTTATCGGATACCCTATAAAGTATATATATATATATATATAAGTAATGTATATAAAAAGTATATATAATGGGTGATCCATCTAGAGGTATTTATTCAGAGCAAAAAAAATTCAAATCAAGTGTGGAATCTTTATTGGTAATTTGAAAGGACATTTTATGGAATTTATTTATTTACCTTCAAATGTTGGCAATTGTATTATGGTAATGAGCGTTCGTTCGGTGAGAAACGGGAACATCCGCTGCTTTCGATCAAAATTTTCTTCAGTGATGAGGCCCATTTTTGACTCAACGGCAAAGTCAATAAACAAAATTGCCGCATTTGGGCTGAAGAGCAACAAGAAGAGGTTCAAGAGGTGCCATTATACCCAGAGAAAACCACGGTTTGGTGCGGTTTATAAGCTGTTGGAATCATCGGTGCATATTTTTTAGAAGATGATGATGGTCGGAACGAAACCGTGAATGGTGCTCGCTATTGCGACATGATATCGATCTGTATGCTACCTGAAATTCTGAAATTGAAGCCCGTAATCTTGGCGACACTTGGTTTCAACAGGACGGTGCCACTTGCCATACTCAAACAAACAATGGATCTATTAAGAGTTTTTTTATTTTAATAAATTTATTCAAAAACGTTATAATAATTCGAAGGTTAGAAATAACAAGGGCCTCAGCGCCGTAAGGCATTTTTGAGGCAAGTTGTCAAAATTATCGAGTACAATTATTTTTAATTTGAAATATTATTTAAGAAACTTTCAAATATACATTCAGATATACATATATAAACGTATTTTCTTTTAATCTTGATTTGAGAAGATAAATTGTTATAATAGACTTAATTTCATCAGGTAAATTAAAAAATTCCCTGCTACCAGAATACTCAATGCGTTGTTTTGATGTTTCTGTCCGACAAAATTCGACGCTCAAATTATCATTATTGCGAGTGTGAAATCGATGTTGGTTTTGGGAAAACGAGATTGTATGGTGACCTACGAGTATGTTATGCAGACGTTTGAAGACATATAATAATAATTGCAACTTATATGTTGCTTGTATTGGTAAGATCGACGGAAAGATATCTGTATACAAAGAATATGTCGGATATCGAATTGGAAGTTTTGCCACAGATTTTAAGGCTTTGTTCTGGAGGCGTTGAAGAGATTTTAACTCTGTGCTTTTTTATATCCATATACACCAGCTAGGTAGTTGCAATAGCTCTGTATTAGAGCCTGATATATTAAAAATTTCGTTTCTTGATCAAACTTGTTTTTAAATCTGTACAGCAAGCCTACAGCAGCTGCAATCTGCTAATTCACGTGCAGCTAATTTCACGCTTTGGACAGGTGAGTTGGCCGCCTAGATCGAGTGGTATCACACCTTTAGACATTTTTCTTTGGGGTTACGTAAAGTCCAAAGTCTATGCTGAAAAACCCGCTACGATTCAGGTTTTGGACGCCAACATTACGCGTGTCATTAAAGCCATACCGGTCGAAATGCTCGAACGAGTCATCCAAAATTGGGCCCTTAGAATGGAAACCCTGAGGCGTAGTTGCGGCCAACATTTGAAGGAAATTATATTCAAAAAATAAATGCCATAAAATGTCCTTTCAAATTGCCATTAAAGATTCCACACTTGATGTGAATTTTTATATTTTTTTTGTTCTGAAAAAATACCTATGGTTTTTCCTTTGTTTTTGTTTTTACACGTTGTAAAAGAAATCTATTGATGGAGTCTCTTTAGAGGTGACAAGAGCGAGTCGTATTTACGTGGGCAATTGTGTGAAGAAAACTTGAAAAATAAGCTTTACAACAGTAGTTCTCATTCGTTTGGAGGGAGCCTGGCCTTTTAGAGTTCGGTTTTACTTTCAACAATTGCAGCAAGGCTTTCTGAAGAGGGTTGTCACGGACCCGAAATCATGATAAAAGCAGTGTGCAGCCACGAAAATCAATGTCACTTTGCCATTTTGTTAATAACTTGTCTTCTATTTAAATATAGAAGCAAGAGGGCAAGAGGTTAATCCCTGTTCAATGTGAAAAAATACCTCTAGAAGGATCACCTTATATAATCTGAGAAAAAAGTTATTAAAGTTTTTAACCCCATGGTAAAGTTACCCACCCTGTATATGTGACGCGCAAAATAGAAAGGGGCCTAAGGTTCAAAACCAGTTTTGTTCAGGAGAGCCATTTTAAAGATTAGGCCCCTTTCTATTTGTGCTTAGAATCGTCGACTTCACTTTCATAAAACGCGCATATCTCTGGGAGGGAACACTTTTGGGTCATGGGATCTCATTCGATGCTCAGATGTTGTCCACATAAAAAAAGAAAAAAAAATGAAAATTGTTTTTTTTACCCTTAGGTCCCTTTCTCTATGCGCTGTCACATATGCGTTTTATTCCTTCTTGAAAACCACACGTCTAAAAAACACCCTTTACGAGGGTTGCTATTTATAGTTCGGGTCCGGCAATAAAAGCACAATAATTTATCATTGGAAATGGTTTTATTGTTTTTCAAAATATTCTCCTTTAAGATCAATACACTTTTGCATGCGCATAAAACCAATTTTCGAAGCACTTTTTTTATTCCGATTGAAATAACTCCAAAACATGATTTTTGAACGCTTCAACAGCTGCTTCGGGCGATGCTAGGGAATAAGAAGAAGTCATTGGGTGCCAAATCAGGGCTGTACGGTGGGTGGCCCATCTTGAGTGGTCAAATAGCTCATCATTTCAGCTGATGTGTAAGAGCTGGCATTGTCGTTTTGCAAAATGCTCCGTCTTCTCTTATTATCTTTCCTCATTTTTTCGAACACTGTTGGCAAACAGATGGTTGTATACCACTCGTTGAACGTCCTTTGTTCCACTAAAGGCACTGTGGCAACATAGCCGGTTATACCGCAAAAAAAACGCAATCATTTGCTTCGATTACCTTTTCCACGAACAACTTTTGTTGGATTTGGCTCGGTCTTGAAAGACCCATACGGTCGATTGCTGTTTTGTTTCGGGTTCATATGCATAGATCCATGATTCGTCACCTGTGACGATGTTATACACTGCCTTTGAGCTACCGCAGTTATACTTTTTCAACATCTCTTTGCACCAATCCATCAAGCCGCCCTTTTTTGAGCATTCGTCAAATTATGTGGGATCCAACGAGAACAAATTTTTTTCACGGCCCAATAAACATGCAATTTCTTATTGATGCTTGTCATGCTAATGCCCAAGGATGCCTTAATCTCACGGTATGTCACATGCCGGTCTTGCTTAATCAGTTTACACACAGCATCGATGGTTTCTGGCAAAGTGACCGAAGTTGGACGTCCTTCACGAAATTCATCCTGGAGCGAACGGCGTCCGAGACTGTACTCTAGGTACCAGCGATTAACAGTGGTTTTTGATGGTGCTTCATCGCCAAATGTCGAAACAAGTTCATTTAAACACTTTTGTCTCGATAACCCACGCCAAAAATCGTAAAAAATCACCGCACGAAAATTTTCAAGGGGTAATTCCATTTTTTGGCTGAGATGAATTTTTAAAATTTTAAGAGTGACTATTTCGGCCAGGCCAACAAAGTATCTACGGCTTTAGTAGGCAAGTCTACATTCTTGAAGACCCGTGCGTGTGCATAGCAAATGCTTCACTGACTCCTCTTTCTCCGCATTCTGGCAACTTTACAAATGTCTTATAGAGAGAAGTGCATCTAAAGTCTAAAGAAATTTAAATAACTAAATAAGTGATGTCGTTACATTCTACATTTCCCAATGGCTTTAATTTGCTCTTCTTCACAAGGCCATCAACAACCACCACCGAAGTTGTGCAATTATCCCACATAAACGCAAAATTTCGGTAAAGGATCACGTTTTACGAAACTTTTTCCAAATATCCATTACATTTAAAAGGAACACTCGTACGTCCATAATGAATGAAGGAATACGCTTTGTAAACACACACCGAGCAAAAATATGCGACTTTAACGGAGAAAAACTTAAACAGAAATCCCAAAGAAAAACAGCGCGTTTATCCTACGTTTATGTTATCCATGAGTATGCAAAAGGAAACTACTTGAAATTCAATATCTTTAGACTTTGTTTTTGTATTTCTTGGTTTTCCTTTTGGAATAAATGCCTTAAAAGTATTTTAATGAGAAACCGAAGCCAAATTATATTTGTTACGTTTGTGGATGAGTACTGGACGGCAGGACTACAGCCAAAGATTGAAGGAGAGTATTGGCACACATTACTTGCCCATCTATCCTTATAAAAGTACATATCATTATTATCCTCGTTTGGCATAAGATCAACTCAACTCTAAGGATCATAAGTACGAGGGCGACCACAAAAGTAACTGGCCTAACATAAAAAGAACCGTTTTTTGGAATTATTATTATTTATTTTCAACATAATCTCCTTCCAACTCAATACACTTCATCAAGCGTTTTTCAAGTTTTTTTAATCCATCCGAAAAATAAGATTTTTCAAGACCTTCAAAATATGTCTCAGTTTCAGCAATAACCTCGCTGTTGGACGAACTTTTTTTGCCACCGAGAACTTTTTTTTAAATTTGGAAACAAGAAATAATCAGAAGGAGCTAAATCTGGACTATGTGGTGGATGCGGAGCAATTTCAAATCGTAATTCGGCCAGTTTTTGTTGAGTTACAAATGCAGTGTGTGAAGGAGCATTATCTTGATGAAAAAGAACTCTTCTTTTTCTATATGCGGTCGTTTTATCTTGATTTCTTCACTCAACCGATCCAATAATGCACAATAATATTCACTATTTAAAGTTTTTCCTTTCTCAAGATAATCAATAAATACAATACCCCTTGCATCCCAAAATACTGTGGCCATTACTTTTCCTGCTGACTTAACAGTTTTCGCCTTCTTGGGACCACTTTTACCAGCTTCTATCCATTGTTTTGACTGTTCTTTGCATTCTGGGATGTAGTGATGGATCCATGTTTCATCAACAGTTCTGAATCGGCGCAAGAACTCTATTGGATTACGCTGATAAATCGCTAAAAGCTCCTTGGAATTGGTCCAACGGGCGATTTTTTGGGGCAAAGTCAACAAACGCGGCACCCATCTTGCGGATAGCTTTTTCATGTGGAGTTCATCATCTAAAAGACTCCAAACTTGTTTTTCGTGTATTTTAACAATATCAGCAAGTTCTCTGAGCTTTATTCGTCTATCTTTAGTCACTTCATTATATATTTTTCTAATGTTTTCAATAGTAGTAGCAGTTTTCGGTCTTCCAGAGCGTTGTTCATCTTCCGTACTTGAACGACCCATTTTAAATTGTTGAATTATGATGGTGCATTATCGCCATGAACAGAATCCAATTCATCTTTGATTAATTGTGGCGTATATCCTTTCATATAAAAGTGTTTAATTACCGCACGAAACTCTTTATTTTCCATTTTTCAAAAATTATAAAACTTGTTCACTTCAATCACCTGTAACAAAGAAAATAATCATTAAATATTTCGGAAATTTTGACAGATGGCTTATAAAAGATTGCTTTTAAAACACAACAAAAAAGTTGCTAGTAAAACAGAAAATGTGCCAGGCCAGTTAGTTTTGCGGTCGCCCTCGTACAGAGTTTTATTTTTTAGCAGAGTATTATTAAGCACTTAAATGAAAATTAAGATATTTTGAGTTATGGTCTTTTACGAAATGAGCGATATATCTGAACAGTGGCGGAAATCTTCGAAGTCATGTCTCATTTATGATGCATCGTTATGCTTTTTTCCTCTAGTCCTTTTAGAAGATTTTTTTTTGTCTAGTGTATGTGTGCACACACACACACAGGAAGCTAAGCAGACGGGATGTGAAGGTATACCCAGTCAGACATCACCCCAACATGAAAGTGTTTCTGTGTGTGTGTGAGTCTGCATGCATAAAACATACAAAGAATTAACAATAAATAAAAAATAAAATTGGAAAAACTATAGAAAACTATGGATGTTTTATAAAATCGTTTGTACAGGCTGACCCCAGGGGATGTCTACGGCAACCAACGAAGTGTGTAGTCTTAGGGGTCTTCATTGCAAATCAGCCTGTTCGAAGCGAGTGGGGTTTAAGTCACTAATAAAAAGAATAAAGATGTTACCAGACTTTTTTTTACAACAACGGTCTTACACGATACACCCTATTGTAATGACGATACCATAATCACATGTGACGCGCAAAATAGAAAGGAACCTAAGGTTAAACACCAGTTTTGTTCAGGAGAGCCATTTTAAAGATTAGGTCCCTTTCTAGTTGCGCTTAGAATCGTCTACTTCACTTTCATAAAACGCATATCTCTGGAAGGGAACACATTTGGGGCATGGGAGCGGTATCATTCGATGCTTTTTTTTTTTTCTTTTTTTGATGTAGACAACATCTCCACATCAAAAAAGAAAAAAAATGATAATTGATTTTTTTACCCTTAGCTCCTTTCTCTATGCGCTGTCACATATGCATTTATAACCTTCATCGTAGGATGGAGGGCATACTCACTCTGTCATTCAGTTTGCTACACCTCGAAGTAATGGTCGGAGAACTTTAAAGTATAGGGTGATCCATCTAGAGGTATTTTTTTTTCCAAAATAAAAAAAATACAAAAATTCATATCAAGTGTGGAATCTTTTTTTATTTATTCGAAGGAAATTTTATGCCATTTATTTTTTAAATACAATTTCCTTTATATGTTGGCTGCAACTACGCTTCAGGGTGTTTATTCTGGGGGTCCAATTTTGGATGACTTGTTCGAGCATTTCGACCGGTATGGCTTTAATGAAACGCTTAATGTTGGCTTCTAAACCTGAATCGTAGCTGGTTTGTCAGAATTTGGACTTGCCGTAGCTCCAAAGAAAAAAGTCTAAAGGTGTGATATCACAGGATCTACGTTGCCATTTCACCGGTCCAAAATGTGAAATTAGCTGCTCTTCGAAATTACCTCTCACTAGGCAAGTGGTACCGTCCTGTTGTCGTCAAGAATACGGGCTTCAATTGCAGGTAGTAAAAAGTCCGATATGATATGATTTTAGTCGAAAACACCGGATCTTCCCGTTTCTCACCGAACGCACATTTCCATAATACAGTCTAATTTTGTTCGAGCATTTCGACCGGTATGGCGTGAATGACACGCGTAATGTTGGCGTTCAAAACCTGAATCGTAGCTGGTTTGTCAGCGTAGACTTCGGACTTTACGTAGCCCAAAAGAAAAATGTCTAAAGGTGTGATATCACTCGATCTAGGCGGCCAACTCACCGCCAACTCAAAACTTGAAATAAGCTGCTCTTCGACATGAACTCTCAATTGATCCATTGTTTGAGCAGCTGTTAGGCAAATGGCACAGTCCTGTTATAACTAAATGTCGTCAAGATTACGGTCTTCAACTTCAGGTAGCAAAAAGTCCGATATCATGGCGCGATAGCGAGCACGATTTCCGGCCATCATCATTTTTGAAAAAATATTGACCGATGCTATCTATCACTATCCCATAAACCGCACCATACTGTATTTTCTCTGGTTATATTTGCACCTCTTGAAGCTCTTCGGGCTGATCTTCAGCCTAAATGGACCAATTTTATTTATTGGCGTTGCCGTTGAGCCAGAAATGAGCCTCACTACAGAACAAAATTTTGGTTGAAAGCAGCGTATATTTCATCAAGCTATTGAAGAGCCCAAACACTGAATTTTTTGAGGTGTAAGTCTTTCCATGATGAAATGGCAAACAATACTGAAAAGAAAAAAAATAAAGTTTAACACAACTCACGCGTAATCTGTGAAAAAACCCCTAATGAAAAAATACCTCTAGATTGACCCGTATTTTGAATCGTCGCAAAATTCTAAGATAATCTTCCAAATAATAATTGAGAAAATACAAATTGAAAAATCGAGGAAATAAAAATTGTAATTGAGAATAGACAAATTATTCTAATATTTTTAATATTCTAAAATTTGATTTCATTCTGTTAAAAAACCGATCTGCCAAAAATTCGATTTTTATAAAGGGGGAGTTGCACCGCCCATTTTTCCTCCGGGATGTGTTTCGATCCATGCCGATATCATTTCAGTCCATCAACACATGTTTCTGCGAAATTTCAGTTACCTACACGCAGAAAAAAAGTATTATTGTGGTGACAATATTCGAAGAGGATAATACTATTGTAGGGTATATGGTTGTGGTTCAACAATATTATGGTCCTCACAACATAATATGATCCTCACAGCAATAGTATGATTCACAGTCAACCATACTATGATCTCTACAACCATAGTATGATTCACACTCAACCATACTATGATCTCCACAACCATACTATGATCCTCACAACCATATTATGCTTCACATACAACCATAGTATGATCCTAACAACCATAGTATGATTCACAGACAACCATGTTATGATCCCTATAACCATAGTATGATCACACACAATTATGTTATGATAACCAATATTATTTATTAGAATTGGGTTAAGTTGTCAACAATAGATTTGAATTATGAAAATTATTTATTCAAAATAATAGCAGTGATTTTTTTAACAGTACAAAAATCACTTTAAAAAAGACGTAAACTTTTTTTTTTACTACTATTTCAGTTAAACAAAGTCTTTGAAAAATTTGAATTTCCATATAAAAACAATGTCATTGTTCTAATAAGCATATTCAAGTAAAGAAAAATTACAATCATATGGTATGATTGGCGTAATCATATTATTGTTAACATAATACCCAAAAAAAACAATACTTTTATCGCACCAATCATATTTATATTGTTGCTTCAACCATATTTTCATTTTTTTAATTTGGCAATAATACTTTTGTTCAATTTCAACAATATTAATATTGCGGCAATCATACTATTGTCAAAATTAATTTCATTAAACAAAACTATGGTTGCGACGATCATAATTTTATTGCAAAGAACATATTATTATTTCAGTGACCATTAAGTAACCATGTTTTTTCTCTGCGTGTAGCTTCAATAGTGCGACCAGTAGTTGTCATCATAGAAATTTACGACAATCCAGAATACATTAACTTTATGGGGTGTTCCACCCGTACTTTTGAAGTGTTGCATATGGAAATACAAAATAAATCTACCTTCAAGCCTATGATGAAAGGTATAAAAATTTAGATTATTTCGTTGGATAATTGCTTTCCCTATTTAGCGCTGGGAGTGTATTTCGAAATGTCAATCTATGGAAACACATTACATTGAAAAACGTGATTTATGCGAAAAAAAAATTAGCTAATAAAAATTTTTAGCAAATTTAAAATATTCTCTAGCGTTACAGCGTAAACAATTTGCATAAAAAGTTTTTAAAAATTCAAAAGAATCGGTGCAATAGTTTTTAAGTTCAGAAGGACATCGACGACTTTGAATGCGTGAGTTGTGGGAAAAATGCTTATATGTTCTGAATAACATTGAGTCATGAGTGAGGCTGCTTAAACGGCTGTATCCTTCTTAATTTTGCTCTTATTCGTAGCAAACTTTCAAGCAATTTTCTTGAAAGGTGCTTCATTCAGAAAATCTGATAAAAGAAAATTGTCCTTTAAGTCTATAATTCTCAGACATTTCAAACTAAGCCAAGACAATTCAATGGCCTTGTTATCTCACGTCGTAGCGATGTTAATTGCCCGCCACGAACGCGTGATTTGACACCGTTGGATTTCTTTCTTTGGGGATATTTAAAAGAAAAAGTATTCGTCAATAAGCCAAGAACAATTCAAGAGCTAAAGGATGAGATAATTCGATTACAATGTATATCGTGCTTTAAGTTGGACCACCCTTTATCATATCTCAGAACTAGTGTTAGATGGAATTGGATGGCCTAAGCGAACAAGGCTAATGTCTACATTCTGATACTTGCAAAATCTGTATGCACATTTTTGGGTCCCCTTGTTTTCAGATACTTTACATAACGTCAACGCAGTTACCACTCTCCGACATGAAAGGTTGTTATTAACATAACGTAACATGAGAAGCAGAACGAGAGAAAAAAAAATGAAACGATGAAACCTGTTAAATTAAAACAGCACAAAGGACGATGGACGGCTGATATTGAAGGCAGTTTTTCCCTAGTTTTTCCTTTGGCCACCCAGAGCATGAGCAAGAAGGCTGATGTTGCCAGTCATGGTCATACATTATATAATGTTTTTGTACCAGTTTTTGCCCTCGTTGCTGCTGGTCATTGTCCCTGGTTGTCTCCCTGTGAGCGTGTGTGTGTGTGTGCATAATTTGGTCAAAAGATCTTATAGGTAAAGTATTAGTATCACAACTTGGCGGAAAGGAATGGACCATAAATAAATAGCCGTAACAGCAAAATGATGACGCACAGTGAATCACTCTAAAGCATGGCAGTGGCAACTAAAATACAAGTAAAAACGAATTAAAAAAAACTGAAGTAAGGCTTGGCCGACTGTGTTGTACCCTGCGCCGGTGAAACTAATGGGCTGAATACTAGTCATTACATTTCGACTTGTGAGAGATTTTTTTTTTATTTTTTTGTACCCATATGTAGTTTCGGTCCCATTGGGTCCATCATTCCAAGTCTAGCCACATGGCGAAAATAACATTATTATACCCTACACCACACTGTGGTGCAGGGTATTAAGACTTAGTGCTGATGTTTTTAACACCTTTTTAGGAATGGAGATAGATCCTATGTTATTAAACTCAGAATCTCTATCTGATTACATTGACAGATGCGAGTTCGTCCGTCGCTCGGTTTCGATAAAACTTGGTACATTCATCAAGTTTCACATTCGTCCAAATCGTTCCATATTTTCATATCATACGAGGGGGGTTCGGAAAGTTCTTAGCCTATCAATGAAAGAGAATAGTTAGTTTTTCAAAAACATTTTTATTTTTCAATATAATCTCCTGAAACTTCAATACACTTAGTCCAACGCTTATCTAGCAATTTTATCCCTTGATTAAAATAGTTTTCCTCAAGGTCTTCAAAATAGTGGTTTACAACTGTAATTGCATCTTCATTTGAGGTAAAACGCAAGGATTTTTTTGAGATTTGGGAACAGGTAAAAGTCATTGGGAGCTTAATCAGGAGAATAAGGTGGGTGGTCAAGCAACTCGTACTTTAATTCGTTGATTTTAGCCATTGTTAAAACACTCTTGTGCGCTGGTGCGTTGTCTTGATGAAAACTTATTTTTTTGTGTTGTAAGCCGGGACGTTTTTCTCGAATTTGTACATTTAATTGATCTAAAAGGTTGCAATAGTACTCTGAATTTATTGTTTTACCCTTTTGCAGATAGTCAATCAATAAAATACCTTTGAAGTCCCAAAAAACCGTTGACATAACCTTACCAGCCGATTGAATTGTTTTTGCCTTCTTTGGGGCACTTCCTCCAGCTTCAGTCCATTGTTTGGATTGTTCTTTTGTCTCTGGAGTATAGTGGTGGATCCATGTCTCATCAACAGTTATGAAACGACGCTTAAAATCCATTTTATTTCGCTGAAAACGATCCAAACAAGCTTGAGAAATGTTCATTCTTATGCGTTTTCGGTCGACTGTTAACAAGTCCGGCACCCATCTTGCAGAAAGGTTTTTCATCTGTAGTTCTTCATGCAAAATTAAATGGCCTCGATCATTTGAGATGCCCATGATATTAGCTATTTCACGCACTTTTATTCGTCGATCATTTAATACCATATCATGCACATTGGCTACAATTTTTGTTGTTGTTGCTGTTTTTGGACGTCCACTACGTGGTTCATCTTCAATGCTTGTACGACCACGTTTAAATTCAGCAACCCAATTTTTTGCTGTTGCATATGAAGGAGCACTTTCACCTAACACATTCACCATATCATTATGAATTTCTTGTCCCGATAAACCTTTTTTATGTAAATATTTAATGACACCACGCATTTCTAATTTTTCCATTTAAAAAAATCCCGGATGCGTCTTTTGTGAACACCTGTTTCTATATGAAGGAGTTGCCAGATCGAAACAAAATTTAACATGTGTTCATAGCAGAGATGGAAGTTTCCAAAACACTTAACTTTTTTCTGTTTATACCGCGATTTTTCTGTTTATACCGCGATTAGGTTTTTACGATTTTAGAACCTACAGCCACACATAACATCCGATTTCAACCCAATTTCGTACAGAGCATTTTCAGTGACCATCACCAATTTCTGGTGAAAATTTTCACATTTCAAATCCGATTTCTTTCAAATTTCGGCGATATAATCGGAGCCGGATAAAGGGGTTTTAATGAAATCTCGTTAAGCGTTATTTGTATAAGAGGTACCTAAATGGGGCGACGCAACCTCTTTCATCTTACACTAGTTCAAAGATATATTACAAATATTGAAGAATGCCCCTTGTTGTAAGCGTTTTGGTTGATCGACAGGATTTTTGCATCTAGGCTTTTTCTGATGAAAGAGTCAAGAATTCTCTGAAGACCTTTCTTAAGGAATGAGAATAAACTAATGGGTGGTATGTGCACGCAGTGAAAAAATATGGTTACTATATGGTCACGGCAGTAATAATATGTTCACCACAACAAAAGTATGTTCATCGCAACCATAGCACTGTTAACTGAATTTATTTTTGACAATAGTATAATTGCTGCAATATTAATATTGTTGAAATGTAACAATAGTATTATTGCCAAATTTAAAAATGAAAATATGGTTAAAGCAACAATATAAATATGGTTAGTGCGACAAAAGTATTGTGTTTTGCGTTTTATGTTAACAATGATATGATTACGGCAATCATACTGTATGATTGTAGTTTTTATTCATTTAAATATGCTTTTTAGAACAAATGTTATTGGTACGGATCTAATGCAATAATGGTACTTTTTTATCGAAATTAAATTTTTTTAAAAAAGCTGCTTTGGCTTTGTTTATCTGAGATATTTTTAATAAAAACGCTTACGTTTATTTAAACTTATTTTTTCTACTGTGAAATAAATCAATCCTATTTATTTGAATTTAATGTACTTTTGAATAATATTCATAATTCAAATCTATTGTTGACAACTTAAACCAATTTTAATAAATAATATTGGGGATCAAATCTATTGTCGACAACTCAAACAAATTCTATTAAATAATATTGGGGATCAAAGTTTAATTAAGTGTGATCATACTATGGTTGTAGGGATCATAACATGGTTGTGTATGAATCATACTATGGTTGTGAGGACCATACTATGGTTGTATATGAAACATACTATGGTTGTGAGGACCATACTATGGTTGTGGAGATCATAGTATGGTTGAGAGTGAATTATACTATGGTTGTGGGGATCATAGTATGTTTATGTGTGAATCATACTATTGTTGTGAGGATCATAGTATGGTTGTATTTGAATCATACTATTGTTGTGAGGACCATAATATTGTTGTAGCACAACCATATACCCAACAATAGTATTATCATCTTCGAATATTGTCATCACAACCATACTTTTTTTCTGCGTGTGCTATCTTTCACCGCTTTGGGTATGAAGTCCATATTGGTGTCCTTCCAGCGATTGGAAAAGTAAGTTAATGGAGCCCAAGACAAACTGTGCTTCATCATTTTCTGCACTTTTATGGGGGAAAATGCTAGCTGGGCCGTGGATTTAATACTCGTACTTAACAATTTAGATTTTGATTTAATACTTAAATCTCGAGTTCCGTTACAGAACTATCTGGGAAGTGTCTAGAATCAATTTTCATCGGTCTAAAATCAATTAATATAGTCACCAAATTAGAGTTTTGTAAAAAGACGACTTTTAATCAGGTATTTATTTTAGAAATCAGCTCAAAGTTGACTTCTTTTCTTAGTTTGTGATTTAAAAATAAGTAAAATATGCATGTAATTGTTCATAAAACACAAAAAATATTTTTTTTTTCCTATTACAGATTTTCTTTTCCAAATAGAAAAAGAGTAATTTTATTTGTCGACTTTGTCAAACTGTTTCTTATACAATTCAAGAACTATAACACTTAATATTTTTTTATTATAAAGTGTGGTTTCATATTATAATACTGACAATTTTCACATTTTGTTTGTATCAAATATATAGTTTGTTTGTAGTTATTATATTAAAAAATATCGGTTTTAAATAAATATGACTATGGACCAACGTAACTTTTTTCTTTCAAAAGCCTTTAAAGGAAGAATGCAGGTCCCCATTTTTGTAGGGTAACTTTTGCCCGCCCGAAATTGCCGCCTAGTAAGAAGGGATACATTTAGTACTAAAACTCACGGTTTTTAGTTCTAAAACGTAAATAACTCGTATTGTTCTTAACAACTAGGTACACAGCTGAAATTATGAGAAAATTTTCTTTCTCCTAAATGCTAAATTTTATCCCAATTGGAGTGCATTTGCCGGTGCTATGGCCCAAAAGCCGCTAACTAATGTATCAAATCGAATCGGGTAAGTGGTAAAAAAAGATAAAGTCGTGCATGGCCGACTATATTGTATCCTGGATGTTAAGCAAAGTCAACTAAAAAAAGGGTTTTGGACCCCCTTAGACGGGCTCTTAATTTACCCAGATTTAAAACTAGTGTAAAATTTAAATTTGTGAGAAAAATCCAAATCAATTTTTTTCGATTTCAAAAACGTTCAAACGTTGGTTCAAAAAACTTTCTCGTGCTTAATATCATCAAGATTGAATGTAACGTGTGACTTTTTGAGATAAAATCAGAAAAACCGGATATACACATATGTGGGTGCAATATATAAATCTGAACCGATTTTCTTCAATTTTAACAACGACCGTCCTTGGTTCTTACATTAATGTGTACTAAGGAGCTAAGGACACAAAATCAGAGAAATCTGAACCGGTTGTCTTCAATTTCAAAAACATCCTTCCAACATCCATCCCTTGGATGTAAGATGCGGCTTCTACAGATAAAAACAGAAAAATTGGATGAAAATATATGTGGGAGCTATATCTCAATCTGAACCGATTTTCTTCAATTTTACTAAGCAGAAAGTTTTTTGAACCATAAAGGAACATGGTTCAAAAAACTTTCTGCTGCAAAATGTCACGAAAATCGGACAATAATTACGATCAGTAGTTTGATTACAGCTTTAACTGGACTGAGGGACGAACAGAGATCGGTAAATGGAATCAGATGATTGTACGTCGATCGGTATACTTAAAAGTGGGTCTAGCTCAAATGTTTTTGGAAGTTGCAATAATAATATAATAATCTGATACACAGGATGGTGCAGAGTATACAAATGTTTACTAGATCAGAAGTTATATATAGACTTTTGGCCGATGGAAATTGTTTCTATACTAATGAGCGGGGTCTTAAGACATTTTCGACTCCTCCGCAGAAGCTATGCTAAAAACTCCTTTGCGCTTTCCTTAGCTTTTCCTTATATATCTTGAGCCACTCTTTATAGGCATCTTATACTTACTCACTGATCGGGACATTCTGTTGAACGCCGGCTTTGAACGGCTTATGCATTTTGTTGAGAAGTTTTAGCATGGCTTAGAGATAAATCTCTTACTCGTAAAGTCGCCGGCATTTACGAGGTGGAAACCCGACGGGGTTGAACCTGGGCGTGCACGACTATCATGCCAGCATCATAGTCGAACACTTTCATTACACTTCGACGGCCTATACTTACATTACATCACTACATCTATTAATAGTTCTTTCGGGGAAACCTGCCAAGGTATAGGAGGTATGGGAGGAAGACCAAACCAGCAACAAGATATTTAACAAGGACAAACATACAGGGGCCACTTATGTCTGGACATAAGTGGCCCCTGTATGTCTGGACATAAGTGGCTCTAAGCCATGCTAAAACTTCTCAACAAAATGCATAAGCCGTTCAAAGCCGGCGTTCAACAGAATGTCCCGCTCAGTGAGTAAGTATAAGAATTAAATCGCGCACAGCTCACTGGTATGAGAGAAGTTCCCCCTTGCTGCTTGAAGAGATGTTGAGGGACTTAAGTAAGTCAGTGACCCTAGGTTTAACAACGGGTAAGAACATCGGGTTTCCACTTCCTTAATCCCGGCGATTGGTTGTCGGAGGGTACTAGCATTTAATTGCTAAGTTCTAAACCAATGGTTGGATTTTTTTAGAAAATTTTCCAAAATTACCTAAACTAAGCCCAGAGGCCCTAACGTTCCATAGTTTTAAGATAGCCCTACAAAACCCTTTGAGGGTTTTAATATACTGACCTAGTACCATCACCCTGACTTGGAATTTCTCACCCCCCAGACAATAACCCCAAAAATGTTCCACAGTGTAATTAACAATTTTTCTCTAGTACCCTCCGAACACCCATCCGAAAATTTTTAAACCGCTGCCATTTCGCCCCTTGCATTCTCGGGCATGGTCGTAATTGGACATATTTTCATGAAATGAGCCAAGGAATACGCTGTTGAAATCTGTCCAGTCGTGAATAAATTACCCTGTATATGAGCCACTTTGTCCTTCTGACATTTTTGGAGCTGAAAATATCGGTGCAAGTTAAAATTAATTAGAAACCGTAAATAGAAAATGGATTTTTTTATGTAAACTTATACATTTATAAGATGCGCCTCTGTAAAATGTTCTTGCAAGTATTAACCCAATTTTCCTACAGTACAACTGATAGTTGACCTCTTAATAACCTCTCAAATCATCTAATCTACCAAATTTGGTCCTACCTCTTTATACCCGCACCACATAGTGGTATGGGGTATAATGGCTTAGTGCTTGCGTTTGTAACACATCGGAGGAGTCGAGTTAGAATACCGGGACCAGAGAGAAAGTTGCTCAGAATTACATTGTGAGTCGATCTAGCCATGTCTGTCTGGCTGGCTGGGCGGCTGGCTGGCTGGGTGGCCGGCTGGCTGGCTGGCCGGCTGGCTGGATGTAAAGATGTCCATCTATTCTTGTAATCAAAGTACAGGTCGCATTTATGCACCGATCTTGATGAAACTTGGCAAGTGGACAAGGACGGACGCTATTGAATTTGGTCCAAATCGGAGCACTTTCTGATAGACCCCCCATACAAAGGAACTCCCGGATTTGGTCCAAATCCAGTTGATGTCGCGTGTATTGGTCAACAAATTAAAAAAATATGACATTCGATGTAGAACTGACCACAAAATGTAAAAAAATAGTTGGACCCGCCTCTCGGACCTACGGGACCTTCAGAACCCAAAAAATGGACCCATGCTTTTAAATATAAGTGTGACCCCTTAAATGAAAGGAAATTATCTTACAATTTTAAATACAGAAAAAAATTCGACCTGTTTGGGCCCCAGGGTCCATTAGGAGGGTCCAAAAGTTTCGGTTTACCCGGATTTTAGTGTGACCCCTCAAATGACAGGGAATTGCCTCAGGACTTTAAATATGTCAAGCCAAATGATTTATCTCGTCCGTGGGAGGGCACAGGGTCCGAAAACAAGGTATGAAAATGTGGACCAACTATAATTGTTATACCCTCACCACATAGTGGTATGGGGTATAAAGGCTTAGTGCTTGCGTGATAGATACAGATAGAAATAGCGACGAGTGCTTTCGATTAACAGGAGACTTAATCACATTTATAGTGGTGCGGGTATCATAGAGTCGGCCACGCCCGACTACAGCACTTACTTACTTGTTTTATAGTGGTGTAGGGCACCAGGTCACCCAACTGAAATCCACCTTGGCTTACTTATTTCAAAATAAACTTCAAGACTTGCTTTCCGTAAAAGTTTTCTCTACCGTCAGGTACATAAAATCATTCTTTTTGTTTTAGTGAAAAGATATCCTTTTCGAACCAAACATCTCGAAGATGCTGCAACCCATAGAGAGAAACAGCCATTGTTGCCTTCAAGGAAAACTTTTGCAGTTACCGCTGTCAAGTTAACGCTACCACGAGGGAGGGCGGAGGGAACACAGGTTCAAATAAATTTGTTGTCCTTTAACGCTAACAGGACATTTTACAATGTCAAATTTCGCCAGAATAGCAATGAACAAGGAAAAGCCAGGAAAAAACAACGTAACCTCTTAGGTTACGTTTATTTTTTTTTTATAAAGGGGGTTGGTTTTAAAACAATTTATTGGTAACAAAAAGTTAAGGCCCGTCAACTGAATTGTATGGTTGCGCACACACACACACACACACAGAAGATTCCCCGGCATTTTTCGCCAGAAACGAGCATTCCACATCGCTGAATATGCGTATAAAATTCTTCTGAATTTCAATTATAGCGAGTGCAAAAAAGGAAATATTTAAAAACGATGCTCCACGGACCATTTCATGATGGACCACCATCGGAGGAAGGCTTTTACAGCTATCAAACTTTGACTTTTACACTATGGCTGAGAAGAACATAAAGTTTTAAGCCGATTCCGGCAACAGTAGATTTTGTTTTTGGTTTCTCGAGGGGGGTAACAATTTTAATGGCATATCTGCGGTTATTCATAAATGTTGCCGCCATTTAGCGCGGGGAGTTTTGGTATGTGAGCACACAATGCTGGCGGCTTACAAACAGGTGGTCAACGGTTTAGTAGTTGACATAAATGCTTCAATACCTTGGAAGTTAAATAAAACGGGCGACCAGACAGTAATGACAGTTTTTACAATTGTTGTATTTCTGAAGCTGCTAAAGCTGCCCAGGCCAACCAGCTTTTAAAATATTCAGCAAGGATTGAATTTTCATCAGACATAGTTTCATGCCTGCTGACACTGTGGAACTTATTAAAAAAAATATTAACGAAATTTTGGATTAGTTGTAAATAACTTGAATGCATTTCACTTAGTGGTTGCTTGTCATCATGTCTGCTGGGGGCAGACAAGACGTCGCACAGTGGGGTATTGGACCCTCAAATGGAATCTATTCGAGTAAGCTAATTACCAACCAATTACCATTTAATTGATATTTTTATACCCTCAACCGTGGACCGCCGTGCGATGGAAGTGTGCACGACTTTCATGCCAGTGGCCCCAGGTTTAACAACGAGTTAGAACATCGGGTTTCCACCTCCTAAATTGCGGCGACTTTACCAGTAAGAGATTTATCTCTAAGCCATGAAAAAACTTCTCTATAAAAAATGCGTTACCCGTTCGGAGCCGGCATTAAACAGTAGGCCCCGGTCAGTGAATTGTACACAGCTCACTAATTTGAGAGTTCCCCCTTGT
Source organism: Hydrotaea diabolus (assembly GCA_963513945.1). Lineage (NCBI taxonomy): Eukaryota > Metazoa > Arthropoda > Insecta > Diptera > Muscidae > Hydrotaea > Hydrotaea diabolus. The sequence goes on along the minus strand of OY740720.1, from coordinate 15,310,664 downwards.
TCCACCCAAGAGTGGATGGTATACTAAATTTGTCATTAAGTTTGCAACACAACGAAAAAATAGTCAGAGACCCTATAAAGTAAATATAGGGTGATCCATCTAAAGGTATTTTTTCAAAACAAAAAAAATGCATATCAAGTGTGGTATCTTTATTGAAAATTTGAAAGGACACTTTAAGGCATTAATTATTTGAAAATAATTACATTCAAATGTTGGCAACTGTATTATGGAAATGAGCGTTCGGCGAGAAACGGGAAGATCCGCTGTTTTTGACCAAAATTTTGTTCAGTGATGAGGCCCATTTCTGGCTCAACGGCAAAGTCAATAAACAAAATTGCCGCATTTGGGCTGAAGAGCAACACGAAGAGCTTTAAGAGCTACCATTATACCCAGAGAAAACCACGGTTTGGTGCGGTTTATGAGCTGGTGGCATCATCGGTGCATATTTTTTTCAAAAATAATGATGGCCGAGACGTAACCGTGAATGATGCTCGCTATCGCACCATGATATCGATCTTTACTACCTGAAATTAAAGTCCGTAATCTTGACGACACTCGGTTTCAACAGGACGGTGCCACTTGCCATACAGCTGCTCAAACAATAAATCTATTGAGAGGTCATTTCGAAAAGCAGCTAATTTCACATTTTGCACAGGTGAGTTGGCCGCCTAAATCGAGTGATATCACATCTTTAGACATTTTTCTTTGAGGCTATGTAAAGTTATATGCTGACAAACCAGCTACGGTTCAGGTTTTGGAAGCCAATATTACGCGTGTCATTAAAGCCATACCGGTCGAAATGCTCGAACGAGTCATCTAAAATTGGACCCTGAGAATGGTAACCCTGAGGCGTAGTTGCGGCCAACATTTGAAGGAAATTATATTCAAAAATGTAATGCCATAAAATGTTCTTTCAAATTACCAAAAAAGATTCCACACTTGATTTGAATTTTTATATTTTTGGTTTGTTCTGAAAAATACCTCTAGATTGAGCACCCTATGGATATTATTGATCGTCGTACATTATAAGTCGATCTGGTTCGTCTGTTGAAAGCACGATAATGGACAAACGAACCAAGTTACGCTCCTGAAATTTTGCATGATGATGGCTTATGGCCATTAGCTGTTTGGGACTGTAAATAGGCGAAATAGGCCCAGGGAAGAAAAGGTCCCCTGTAAAGACTAAAGGTTCCTCAGATTAAAATAAATAAAGTTTAAAATAGATTTTTGTCGACGGACAATGGCTAAAAAGGAAATTCTTAGTTAAGACGAACTAAATACCTCAGAAAAGGGCATAGTTGCTGTTACATCCCTCATGGTCATAGTTAGTTACTTCCCGCATGGTCAAACCAGACGATCAGTAGTCATTATGGACCTTCACGTACTTAAATTTAAGCAAATTCTACGAATCCAAATATAGAATTTTAAAGCCTAGGCTGAGATAATGGTCGAACGCATGGGCCATAAGGGCCCAAAAAACGTCCCCCATGGTCGAAACGGGCTATCAATAGTCATTATGGACATATGGCCACACTAATTAAAGCAAATTTTGCCACAAATCCTAAATCGGACGCTTGGACCGAAAGGGCCCAAAAAACCGGCCATGTTTTGCGCTTAATAACGTAGGGACATTGGTGGGTATAAAACGTTCAGCCTTAAGGTCCACATATCACTAACCGACACTACTTGTGGAACTGACAAAGAAACCTTGTTGAGCTCTTACAAAGCGATAGGTCGGTCGCCGAATGTGAGTACGACGCAGTGGAAGAAAATGTCGACTTTCTAGAATGCCGCTCTGAGAACATCAACAGGACCATGTACAGGAGGAGGCCGTGCGCAGTCACAAACTCTTGTTGTCTAAGCAGTATCTGCTTGAGTGTTTCCGCAGTACTTTTCAGAATGCTCTGAGAACAATAACAGGGTACCTCCTTATACTTTTAAGGGCCATTTACATGAGGGGACAAATGACCTTACCGTGCGCAGACACAATTTCTTCTTGTCTAAGCAGTATCTGCTTGGGTGTCTTCGCAGTTGTCATGCCAAAGACCATCTTATGAACAGAAACGATCTACATGATCTGGAGGGAGAGGTCCTGTGTTACAAGAGAGAGCCTCGTGTACGAGGAGAGGTCCCGTGGTACAAGAGAGCCTCGTGTACGAGGAGAGGTCCCGTGGTACAAGAGAGAGCCTTAAGATCATCAGAACTATCAGGCATGTGTCATCAGTGTGAATGTCGTTCGATTCACACTGATGAAATCGCAACAGCAGTATCTAGCTGTAGCGTGAATTTAGTAATAGGTGATCTATCTTATGGACAGTATGCCTTCGACCAGGCAGATTATGTACGATCTTCATGATCTAGAGATAAAGACCTCCAGCGCTACAAGAAAGAGCCTTTAGATCACTAAAACTATCAGGCAGGTCCGAACGACATTCACGCTGATGAAGTCGAAGAAGCAGTATCCAGCTATAGCGTGAATGTAATAATAGGGGATCAATCCCCGGAGATTTGTCGAAGCAGTATCGGCTTGGGATTTGTCTTCGCTGTAGTCATTCCAAGCAATAAGGTACGATCTTCATGATCTAGAGAGAAAAAGGTAAGGCGGTACAAGAGGTCCTTAAGGTCATCGCAAGTGTCAGGCAGGGTTAAACGACATTCACGCTAATAAAGTCGCGGTAGCAGTATCCAGCTATAGCGTTAATGTAGTGCTGGTGGAACATCCCCCCGGAGATTTTACACAATGATTCGTCTTCTCTTGTTCGTTTTTCGAATTGCTCCGAAGACTTCAGGCAAACAAATTATGGTGTACCACTAAGAATGGACCGTCCTCCGTTGCTCAAGCGGAACAGTCGCCACATGACCAGTTTTGCCGAAGAAACAGGAGACCATTTGCTTCGAAGTACTTCTTCCACAAACAACTTTCGTTGGATTTGGCTCGTCATCGGAGACCCACACGGTCGATTGCTGTTTTGTTTTGAGCTCATACGCGTAGATCCATGATTCGGCACCAATCGACAAGAGCCTTTTTGAGCGATTGTCATATTGTGCGGGATCCAACGAGAGCAAACATTTTTTACGGCCAGGTGTTCATGCAATATCGAATGTATGCTGTTGGAAGAAATGCCCAAGGGTGCCTCTATCTCACGGTATGTCACATGACGATCTTGCATTATCAGTTCACGCACGGCATCAATGTTCTCTGGCACAACGTCCGTTTTTGGACAACCGTCACAACCTTCGTCTTTGAGCGAGCGTCGGCCACAATTGAAATCAGTTAAATCAGTTTTTCACAGTGCTATAGGATGGTGCTTCATCGTCATACAAAGATTTAAGTTCATCGATGCACTCTTGTCGTGATAATCCACGTCGAAACTTGTGAAAAATGATCGCACGAAAATGTTCACGAGTTTATTCCATTTTTTTTGACAAATTGATTTTTTTAAGTCAATGTAAACAACACAAAAGATGGTCGTACTTCTAAACGTTCTGAGTACGTTTATGATAAAAAATGTCCAACTTTCCAATGGAAATGTCAGATGGCGCCAGGCAACACTTAGTGCTGCCTAGGCCAAAATATATATAGCAACCCTCGTAATTTATGAATGGACTCATCATCAATATATCAGAATTTCTTTTCGAAAATAGACATAGCTTGCTAGTCGATTATATGCTTTGGGGCTATATTTAATGCTACTCTAACATGCTAATGGCTTTGCACGAGGCCAACATTCCAGATTATGTTGCCAGAGAAAGCCATCAAACTAACCATTTAGGACTAGTAGAAGGCCAGCAATCTAAATAATTATGCTAGAAAAGCGTCTGCATATTAGACCAAGTCATCTTTTAAAATGAACACGACCAACTAAAGCATGGCCAGGAATGCCTAGGCCAATATTAGAATGATATGATATTCCCAAAAAAATAAGGCCATAATCAATTTGATATCCCTCACAGTAGTGTCTTAATTTAAATGTCGATTCCTATCGTTCTTATCTGGTCTTCCACAACTTATAACCAATTAAAGGGTTTACAGCCTTGAGACAGGCCGAAAAGAGTTTAAAGCGTCCAAAGTGATTACATTTCGTAATGAAGTGTTAATTGAATTATTTGGGACTTTCCCACTTGAATTTTCAACTGTCCGGAAGTCCACATGACAATAATTTCAATATATGTACGTACGTAACGAAAAAGGATAATCATATCCTTTTAAAAGATAATCATTTAAATTTCCATTTACCCCCAAAACGGAGGACAACTTGCAAAGCATTACTTCTCCTCCAGAGATTCACACTCGGCAAATGCCAGAAACTTCAAGCTGTGACTTTGTATGAGTCTGAGTGTGCGTGCGTGTGCCATGTGTTGGATCCCAATCCCCATCCGTTTGTAAGCCAACCTTTTTAGTTCAACGCTTTCATGAAAGCGCCATGGAGCAGGCAGCAGCATTTCGAACTTGTTTTTCCCCCACTTATGTTATATTTTCTGTGTTCAGTGGAGTCCTTTATTTTATGAATTGAGTTGCACTTCAATACAATAGCCACAAAACACATACAAACACAGACGTACTTGTAAAGGATATGGATATAGAAATAGCTGCTGGCTGGTTTCAGGAGTACGAGTAAGTGTGACAGTGTTAGTGTCTTTGTATGCTGCCAGTGTTTGTGTATATGTGTATATATTTTATTAAATCGAATAAAATTCTGACACATCAATTGATTTTAAAACATTTACAAAACAGCATTGCCCGACCACTCTTCCTTCGCTTCCACTTGGCCGGGTTTACTTCATAACGAGGAAGAGAGAGAGAGAGAGCAAGGAGTGCATTCGACAAAAAACACCAGGAAGGACAACAATGGGGTGTTGGCTCTTACATCAGCATGCCAGCGAGCCGTCACCATCGTCACCAAACACCACCATTTCCCACTCTGACAGTGTTTAATGAAATTTTGTAAAATCTCATTCATTCTTTGTCCATGGCACCGCAGCAGTGTGGAATCCTTGCCAAGTCTGCTGCTTGTCAATGAAAATGTTTTCCCAAAAGTCCTTTTTTAGGTTTCGTCAGCACAAGGCAGGCAAGGCATTGAATCAATTTCAAACTTGAATACACCGGACGTACGTATGAACAGACACGCTAGTACTCTATGGCACCCACACACACTCTCATCCCCCAACATCGTCCTCCCAAAAAATATGGTTGCATTTGACAAGAAATTATGGACAAATATGACAACAATGAACGGAATGAATGTTGTATTGTACGAATGTACGATTACTGGACACGTGTTTCGGCCCCACAGCCCTAGCAGCAACACCAACAACTGGCCATGTAAGTGTACTTCGTCTACGTATGTACTTAAGGAAGGGCCAAAGCGTAGGGCCAACGGCAATGGTCATTTCTTACACAAACAGCAGCAGGAGCAGCAGCACTTGAAGGGAAATAAGCCAAAGAAAAATTGGACACAATTGAAAATCAATATCGTCAGCAACAACAGAAGCAGTCGTTGTCACACACTTCAGAAGCGCCCAAAAAGTGAATTTGAGGATACGTTACGCCCTTGCCACCGCTTCTCCTTAATACCCTTTACTGTAGAATGGGGTGTATGCTAAATTTGTCATTGCGTTTGTCACTTTTTCAAATTCAATATGAAATAAGAGTAAGTCCACTCCGGATTGTCTCTTGGAGGAGTATTTTTGATATCTTTGTAATTTCCCGATATAAGGATTCAAGGTTAAAGTTAAGGTTCAGATTAACGATTTGTTTACCCTACACAACAATAAGGTACGGGAAAGTGCAGGGTGAACCAATTACAATTTAAATTTGAGTCGGCTGTAAAAAAAAAGTACTGATCATTTTTTTTAAATCTCTGGTTTTATTGGATAAGTTTAACTTTGTCATTTAACCACAACTGGCTCGGAGTACCCTTTCCGATTAACCCATATTTCAGTACATTTTCCATTGTTTTGGTTCTAGCCTTTTTAATGGCAAATTCGACTTCATGTTCCAACGCTTCAAATGTCTCTGGCTAGTTTTCGTAACGTTTTTTCTTAATGGCAAACCACAGAAAGTAATTTAAAGAGCTCAAATCTCAGCTCCGAGGCGTCCAATTAACATCACAATTTCGACTGATTATTTGATTTTCAAAAACAATGCATAAAATATCGATGGTTGCGTTGGCTGTGTGACATGTGATCCCCTGTTGTCCCTTCCCTTATTGAAACCAAATGTCGTCCATGTCACTCTCGTTGAGCATGGCGCGGTAACGCTCGCCGTTGACGGTAACGGCGGCTTCTTGCTCATTTTCGAAGAAAAATGGCCAACGATGCCGCCAGTCCAAAATCCACAACAAACAGTGACTCGTTGTGGATGCTTTGGCTTCTCAATAGTCACGGGTGAGTTCTCTGAAACCCATATGTGACGCGCAAAATAGAAATGGACCTAAGGTTAAAAACCAGTTTTGGTCAGGAGAGCCATTTTTAAGATTAGGTCCCTTTCCATTTGCGCTTACAATCCTCGACTTCACTTTCATAAAACTTTTTGGGCATGGGATCGGTCTCATTCGATGTTCAGATGTTGTCCACATCAAAAAAAAGGAAAAAGTTGATGAAAAGTTTTGTTCAGGAGAGGCATTTTAAAGATTAGGTCCCTTTCTATTTGCGCTTAGAATCGTCGACTTCACTTTCATAAAACGCGCATATCTCTGGGAGGGAATACTTTTGGGGCATGGGATCGGTCTCATTCGATGCTCAGATATTGTCCACATCAAAAAATTGATTTTTTTTACCCTTAGGTCTCTTTCTCTATGCGCCGTCACATATGTGGCAATTTGGCTTAATGACATAGCCACCAAGATGAAAATGAGTCCGAATTTGGTAAAGTTTTTCATCTCCTGCCAACAGTCTTTAGCCCATTGGGCTAAGCGAAGACGCATCGGATGTTGTTCCATTATGAAATGAAAAAGTTCAACCTTTCCACTAAAACCAGAAATTTGAAAAAAATTATAAGTACTTTTTTTACAGCCAATTTAAATTTAAAATTTTAAATGGCCCATCCAATAAACCGCCTTCAAGGAAAGGAGAAAGAGTAGGTTTCGATTTTTATGTTCGATTTTAATCGAATAATCGACTTTCGCTTTCGACTTTTTGCTGCCAGCTGAAGAAATATATATGCCCTGTTCCACTCGGTGTTCCAGGATATTGATAAGTTAAGTAATGTTTATAAGTACCAAAAGTAATTGAGCTACCAACCTTAAATGCACAGATTGACTCAGACCCACTGCCTGATTCGAGTTCACCTTATAGGAAAGAAGAAAGAGTAGGGTTCTAAAGGTTGATTCTCGATTTGGCAAATAATTGAATTTTCCTTGCAGAAATTTAAAAAGTCGTAGTCAAGTTTTGTTGCCGATTTAAAAAGAATGACCGACTTTTTTCTGCCAGCTGCTGAACAAATAATAATTCTACTAAAAGTAATTGAACTACCCAACTTTAAGTGTCTATCTGTACATCTACAGCTAGAGGTCCATCAAACTAAAGGTCAAAATTTTACTCTGAAAAAATACAAAAATTCAAATCAAGTATGGAATCTTTATTGTTCATTCGAAAGGACATTTTATGCCATTTCTGTTTTGAATATTATTTCCTTCAAATGTTGGACGCACTACGCCTCAGGGAATGAAGCACCATCCTATAGCACTGTGAAAAACTGGTTTAATGAATTCAATCGTGGCCGACGCTCGCTCACAGACGAAGGTCGGGAAGGTCGTCCAAAAAAGGCCGTGATCTGTGCCAGAGAACATTGATGCCGAGCGTGAACTGATAATACAAGATCAACATGTGACATACCGTGAGATAGAGGCATCCTTGGGCATTTATTCCACCAGCATACATTCGATATTTTACCTGGCCGTAAAAAAGGTTTGTTCTCGTTGGATGCCGCAAAATTTGACAATCGCTCAAAAAAGGCTCGTTTCGATTGGTGCAAAGACATTTTAAAACAAGTAAGTAAGTGCTATAGTCGGGCGTGGCCGACTCTATGATACCCGCACCACTATAAATGTGATTAAGTCTCCTGTTAATCGAAAGCACTCGTCGCTATTTCTATCTGTATCTATCACGCAAGCACTAAGCCTTTATACCCCATACCACTATGTGGTGAGGGTATAACAATTATAGTTGGTCCACATTTTCATACCTTGTTTTCGGACCCTGTGCCCTCCCACGGACGAGATAAATCATTTGGCTTGACATATTTAAAGTCCTGAGGCAATTCCCTGTCATTTGAGGGGTCACACTAAAATCCGGGTAAACCGAAACTTTTGGACCCTCCTAATGGACCCTGGGGCCCAAACAGGTCGAATTTTTTTCTGTATTTAAAATTGTAAGATAATTTCCTTTCATTTAAGGGGTCACACTTATATTTAATATCATGGGTCCATTTTTTGGGTTCTGAAGGCCCCGTAGGTCCGAGAGGCGGGTCCAACTATTTTTTTTACATTTTGTGGTCAGTTCTACATCGAATGTCATATATTTTTAATTTGTTGACCAATACACGCGACATCAACTGGATTTGGACCAAATCCGGGAGTTCCTTTGTATGGGGGGTCTATCAGAAAGTGCTCCGATTTGGACCAAATTCAATAGCGTCCGTCCTTGTCCCAATATATTACCACTTGCCAAGTTTCATCAAGATCGGTGCATAAATGCGACCTGTACTTTGATTACAAGAATAGATGGACATCTTTACATCCAGCCAGCCGGCCAGCCAGCCAGCCAGACAGACATGGCTAGATCGACTCAAAATGTAATTCTGAGCAACTTTCTCTCTGGTCCCGGTATTCTAACTCGATTCCTTCGATGTGTTACAAACGCAAGCACTAAGCCATTATACCCCATACCACTATGTGGTGCGGGTATAAAAATACGATCGCGGTGCTTCGAGACATTTATAAGATCGTCACAGGTGACAAATCATAGATCTATGCGCATGAGCCCGAAACAAAACAGCAATCGACCGTGTGGGACTTCGCAGATGAGCCAAATCCAACGAAAGTTGTTCGTGGAAGAAGCACTTCGAAGCAAATGGTCGCCTGTTTCTTCGGCAAAACTGGTCATGTGGTGACTGTTCCGATTGAGCAACGTAGGACGGTCAATTCTGAGTGGTACACCACAATTTGCTTGTCAGAAGTCTTCGTTGAAATTCGAAAAACGAACAAGAGAAGACGAATCATTGTGCACCATGGCAATGCGAGCTCTCACACATCGGCTAAAACCAGCGCTTTTTTGACCGGCCAAAGCGTCGAATTGATGGGCCATTCGCCGTACAGCCCTGACTTGGCACCCAATGACTTCTGTTTATTCCCGCACATCAAGAAAAAAAAATGCGTGGTCAACGATTTTCGTCGCCAGAAGATGCTGTTGAAGCGTTGATTTGGAGGTGTCTAAATCGGAGTGGAAAAAGTTCTACGACAATTGGTTTGAGAGCATGCAAAAGTGTATAAATCATGCTGGAGAATACTTTGAAAAACAATAAAACGTTTTTTGATGATAAATATTCGCATTTTCATTATTAGACCAGAAATATATACAGCAGTCCTCGTAATGGCACCTCTTGAACGTTTTGTTTATTGACGTTGCCGTTGTCACTGAACAAAGTTTTGGTTGAAAAACGTTTCTCACCGAACGCTCATTTACCCAATACAGTTGCACAATTTGGATATGTTGTGGTGGTGTAAGGTTTCCCTAATAAAATAGCAAATAATACTGAAACAAAATAAAGTTTTACCCAACTCACGCGTAATCTATGATAAAAAAACATAGTGAAAAAATACCTCTAGAACTAACACCCATTATAATTTCAAATTTTCAAAAAAAGCGGCGCCGACTATGTTGCGGAGTTGGACGAAATTTCTATAAGTGACGTTACTACAGGTAGATCATATGGGGAGATTTTAAGTGTTGCCAAAACAAACGCAAATCGAAATGTTTTTAAAAAAACTAGTCAATATTTTTCAAATAATATCTACTGTTTTTACATACTGTAGGGTGTATGAATACAATACACACTGCATGAACACTAACAACAACACCATCTCTGTATGTTTGCCAAGCAGTCTGTGCTCCTTCCCCCCACAATGTGCTCTAACGATAGCTTGAAACGATACAATTGAAAATGAAATACATTTGTTCACCATTGATTGACAGATTCTAGCAATATTTCCATTGAAACTATTCGTACTCTCTGACAATACAACAAATGATTTCATAAATCCTCAAAGAGGAAACCAATGCCAAATTGGAAACTTCATTGATTGCCATGGCCAAAACTAAAGGAAACCGAAACAAATCGCAACAAACAACCAGACCAACAAAAGGAGACAAGTTTTCAAAGCAAAAAAAAATCATCACACATAATGACAGTAATTAAAGTTTTCTTTCTCTGCCCCCCTCTTGCGTTCATTCTCAATATTAAAATTAAGTGAAATTTACAATAGAAACTAGTGCAAAGCAAAACTAAGAAGAAGAACAAAGCATTTTGCATGCAGAGATTGTAAAGTTGCTTGCCAATGTTTGCAAAACTTGTGACAACCAAAAAGATAACAAAAGGAGAAAATATGTTGGCCCTGGTAGCGAAAACAATTTCAGATGCAAAATCAATGCACACACCTGAGGTCTGTGAGATGGGGCCATCCTGATGCCCAGCAGAGCAAAATGTGCAGTCAGAGGAAAATGTCAGGTAAACGACAAAGTTTTGTCGGGCCACAATAAAAGAAACAGAAACAGAATGCAAATGATAGTTCAGGGAATAATTAAAGATTTAAGTGAACTAAGTTAGATAAAGATTGTATGGGAGTATCAATAATCATTTTTTTCAGTATCGAGAACTTAATATTCGTTTCACACTGGAGTACTTTTCAAAATGGCGCCACCTCGGTTTTTTTTACTGCAAAATCTTAAGCCAATCAACTGTAATTGCATTTCAAAATGAATCAGAAAATTTAAATTATAACAAGCCACTCGGCGGCTGTTGCCAATTATAGCAAAGCCAAAGATGTGAGGCACATGTAAATGCTGCGAATTTGAACTGGAAGTATTGCTTTGTAATAAATACGAGTACTACCTCCTGCTGGTTATGGTAACAAATACTCTGGCTTTACAGTGGCAACTGTGCACAATGTGGCGTATGAGTTATGGGACGGACTGAACTAATATCACTCATATGCTAGTAGGCAAAACCATTGCGAGTAATGATGAGAAAAAAGCCGGCCCACACTAGTTGAAGTAAACATTTTTAAGAATCAATCTGTAACTTTTGTTGTGTTTGTCAAAAATCAATCTGTTACTTCTGTTGTGTTTGTTGTAGATCCATGCAATTTAACACAGCTATGGGTAAGCCGCCTTCGAATATGCAGGAACCTCTAATCAGAATAGGTGTCGTGTAGTAAGGCTCTGATGTTGGAAATTTCGGGTGTGAAAAAACTTAAAATGTCGGTCACTGATTTTATCCGATTTGGATAACACTTGACTTTTTGAAAAGCGCTAGGACTGCCTACAAATAACTTGAAGATCCAACGACAGCCGGTTCTATGCATCGGATCGATCAGAAGGAGGATTTTTTCGGCCAAGGGCTGTCACCCCGGCACTATATGCCGCTACAACAACCACAAATAACGTGACTAGATATTTTTTAGTATTGCCCATAGTTTACTTACTTAAGTCTGACAACATCCCATTTAGGAAAATGGGGAAAATTTTTTAAATCAGTGGGCTGTGCACGATTTAATTCTTATAGACACTGGCCGGGACCTAGTGTTTACCGCCGGCTCCGAATTGCTAATGCATTTTATAGAGAGTATTTTAACTGGCTGAGAGATAAATCTCTCACTCGTGAAGGCGCCGGCATTTACGAGGAGGAAACCCTTCGCTAAAAAATTTCTGGATGTTCTTACGCGGGGTTAAACCTGGTTTTTGCCCAACTTAATTTGACATTTTTTGTTTATTGTCAAAATTTAACCATGGAGCGGTGCACAATCGAGTGGCGCGTTACGATTGTTTAAGTCTATTACGAAAATGGGCGTTCAAACCAAAATGCATTTCGTGCACTTCGGGGTTTGTTTGGTCTGGTCGGGATAATTGTGCGCAATAAAAGCAAACTGGGTCTGAAGGAAATATGAAAAAAACTGCTGCGAAGATGACGATATGGGCTGTGCTCTTTTCGATTAAATTCGTAACGGCCCCAGCCATTTACAACAACAAATACAGCAAGAGCAGTAAGACAACAACAACAATGGTCACTAAGGTACGAGTATATGGGCTGGCGAAGTCATCGGTCATCGCGAACAACCGTGAGTAGAACTTGAGGATAAAAACCGGGACGATATGTGGTTTCAAAGGGCTTGTGCCAATTGGCACACAGCCAACGATACAATGGCTCTTTCACGCGAGATATTCAATGGCCCTGTTATCTCACGTCGTGGCGATGTTAATTGGCCGCCTCGATCAGGTGATTTGACACCGTTGGACTTCTCTCTTTAGGGAATGCAAAACATGTACGTCAAAAAGCCAAGAACAGTTCAAGACTTAAAGGATGAAATAATTCGGCACATTAACAACATTGAACCTCAACTATGTCTTAGAGTCATTAAAAAAAAGAAAAGTGAGGGACGTATGTCACCGAAGCCGTAGCGAGCATCTGGCCGATATTTTGTTTCACACATAATTGATCCTTCTATGATTTCACAAATAATTGATCCTTCTATCATAAAAAAAAAATATATTAGGATAATTCTTTGAAAACTTTTTCTTTTATTTCCAATTAACATCGTGCGCTTTACCATCGTTAGCAAAGTCAAGCCAAAAAATACATCTAGATTATTAATATTTGGCAACAGAAAGATTCTTTGTTTAGGGATTTTTTTGTACAGGGTGGGCCAAAAGTTACCATGGGGTTACAAACCTTAATAACGTCTTCGTTTATTAACTTTTTATTTCTTTTTTCTCTGATTATACTTATATAGTAATATACACAATGGACAGTTTTTTATACTATGTATGAAAAGTAATGTCACTTAAATGACCCCCGTTTTCAGCTACGCAATGATCTTTGATTTTTTAAAATTTGTGGCTGTAGAGTTCGAATTTCTGCAACAATGTTGGCCTTGAGTTGAAGGATTGTCTTGGCCTTGTTCACATATACTCGCTCCTTTTAATAACCCCAAAGAAAATAGTCGGGTGATAGCAAATATGGAGATCACGCTGGCCAAATAATTTCCGAATTTCTGGAAATTATTCCCTCTCCAAAACTTTGACTTAAAAGTGTCATTGGGTCTTGGGCAGTGTGGGCCATGGCTCCGTCCTGCTGAAACCATACCTCAGGTCTGATTAGGACGTAAAAAAATTCTATCATGAACCGATACCGATGTCCATTTACGGTTACAGCACTTCCATCTTCATTCTCGAAGAAGTAAAGCCCAATGTTATTTGCAGATGTGATCCCACCTAATCGGGTGCAATTGGCGTTGTTAAATGGCTCTTGGATTTTCAGGACCCCAGAACCTACAGTTCTGCTTACTAAAATGAACATCATCACTTATGCGTTTGCGTTTACATAATTGATCGCAGATTTTAATAGTAAAATTCTATTACTCTGGTTCTTTGTTCAGGTGTAAATCTTCCCTTTATTTATTCTCCAAGTGTTATTTCTATAATTTAAAAAAAAAATAAAAAAAATATAGGAACAAAGAAAGTTATTAAATTTTAAAACCCCATGTTAACTTTTGACTCACCCTGTAGTTCGGACCGGTTTCAATAGAAGAAGAAGAATTTATTGCAGGAACATCTGGCCGTAAAAAAGGTTTGTTCTCGTTGGATCCCGCACAATTTGACAATCGTTTAAAATTGGCTCGTGTCGATTGGTGCAAAGAAATTTTGAAAAAATTCGATCACGGTGCTTCAAAAGACGTTTATAAGATCGTCACAGGTGACGAATCATGGATCTATGCGTATGAGCCCGAAACAGTACAGCAATCGACCGTGTGGGACTTCGAAGACGAGCCAAAACCAACGAAAGTTGTTTGTGGAATAAAATGTATATAATTTAATGTATGGCCAAGAATTAAGCTTTATTATAAAGATAAGGGTTTGCCATTATGGTTTAGAAATGATTTCGGACAAGTAACCGTCGCGGCTGGCTCGAATTAATTCCAGCCGAGAGGCCCAATTATCGACCACTTTTTGCAGCATTTTGCAGCATTAACGCCCCTAATGTTCTCTTCCACGGCGTCAATCGCGTCGGGCTTAACTGCGTTGTCAAGCGACTTCACAAACCCCACAAAAAATAGTTCAGCGGTGTTAAATCGCACGATCTTGGAGGCTACGCCACAGGCCTACGACGCGAGATAATTCTTACAAATAATTATGATATTTATCAGCCATCAACAGATTTAAGCTTGTTGGTGCACGTAAACGGAAACAATAAACGACAATCGGACATGTATTTCTCGAGCCGAATACATACGCGGGTATTCGGTTGTTGCTTTGATCCTTGTTGCTTTCATCAGAGCCCGTAAACTTCTCTTTCCCACACACAGTGAGTCTCCATAATTGTACTTAAAATTGTTTATTATTTAAAAAAATGATTGTTTGACCCAAAAATCGTCCACATCAACATCCTACAATTTAGGCACGACAAAAGTTATTAATCATGGCTCTATAAGTTTAGCGTCCTCCATTGGCAGTTACATTATGGCCGTATTCTTTTTTAAAAAAATATGGACCAATGATTCCCTCTGCCCATAGAGCACACCAAACAGTGACTTTTTGACGATGCAACGGCGCCTCAACAATGGCTTGTGGATTTTCATTAATCCAACTGCGAAAATTTTGATTATTAACGTACCCATTCCATCAAAAGCGATCTTCATCGCTAAACAAACTTTTCTTGTAAAAATCAGGATCGGTGGCCATCTCGTTTTGGGCCCATTCACCACGCCTTACAAACGTTATTGCGGAGTAAGTCTATTCATTATAAAATGGCAAACCAAAATCAGCATGAATCAAATGAAAGCTGTCAAAACTCCGAAAAAAGTGTGGCCATATTGAAAACCACACGAAAAACACCCTTTGTATTACATGGGACTTGTCTAAAAGTGGCATTAAGTTTTACAGATTATATCATATTTTTTTTAAATAGAGAAAAGAAGATCAGTTGGACATCGATACAAACTTCATAGAATCTGTCAGACAAAAAGATATTTAACAGCAAAGACCAAATGTTTAAAATCATAAGGGATATTCAGTTTGACGAATTTGCTGTTACCAAATGTTGGTGATGATAGGAAACAACACAAATTAAGGGAATGACAAATGTGACGGGAAAGGGACCTAAGGGTAAAAAGCAGTTTTGTTCAGGAGAGCCATTTTAAATATTTAAATACGTGTATCTTTGGTGTACCATCACTTTCATAAAATGCGCATATCTCTGGGAGTGAACACTTTTGGGGCATGGGATCGGACTAATTCGATGCTCAGATGTTGTCCACATCAAAAAAAAAGTGAAAATTGACAAAACAGAACTATCAAAATTTTAACAAGAGCAATGGAATAGATACCGCCACATGAAACAAAAAACAAAACTGACGCATTAATCGAAAATAGATAACCTTAAATCAGCCAAATTTAAAAAAATTCAATTTACAATTTAACGAAGACTGGTTTGTAAATTATACGGAAGTAAAATTCAAGAAGGAAAACCAATAGATTCTTTCGTTAGGAAATAAATTTGCACTTCCAGTCAATAAACACAAGTTTGCGCCGATTCCACTAATCGCAGATATTGAGCAATGGATTCAAAGAATAAATGATGATTATCAGAAAGAGACGACCAGGGAAAAAATAGCAAATAGCATAGCACTTTATAAGAGGAATTCAAGAAACAATGAACGAGAAAAGTTTATTTTAGGCATATACGACGAGACAAGGAAATTTCTAAAGGAATACGAGGACAAAATAATGGTTACCACTGCGGATAAAGGAAACAAAACAGTTATATTATACAAAAATGATTACATGAACAAAATGCACAGACTTCTAGAAGACAAATCTACATATAAAACAATCAAAACGGATCCAATGCAAAAACTCCAGAAAACTAACAACAACATAATACAAGATCTATACAAAAACAAATACATTTCAAAATGGGAAAAAGGAAGATTAACATGTCACTCAGTAGCAGCACCTGTGTTATATGGACTTCCAAAAATACACAAAGTAGGTACCCCGCTAAGACCCATATCGTCCTCAATGAAAGTCCCTTGCTATAGACTATCCAAATACATTGGGTCTATACTCAGACAAATAACATCCACCAACTACAACATTAAGAACTCAATTGAACTTAACCAAAGAATAAAAGACATAGAACTAGATAAGGACGATATACTAGTATCGTTTGACGTGGTATCATTTTTTACTAATATACCTATACACTAAGCAATTAAGAACATTCTGGACAAATGGCAAACCCTCAAAGACATCACAAATATACCACGACAGAAATTTCTTAATGAGAACAACTATTTCACATTTGACAACAAAACTTACCATCAAACGTATGGTATGCCTATGTGGAACCCTCTCTCCCCGACGATTGCTGACATCGTGTTAAATACACTTTTAGACGACGTTTTTAATGAATTAACGACAAGAAACATACAAATCAAATTCATTGCAAAGTACGTGGATGACGTATTTGCAGTAATTCGCAAAAATGACGAAGAAAGCATAATGCATCTCTTCTTAATTCCTACCACAAGAAAATTCAATTTACCATCGAGAAAGAATCTCAGAATCAAGAGATTGCCTACATAGACATGAAAATCATCAGAAAGAATGGCAAACTAATTACAAATTGGTACACAAAGGAGACGGCATCAGGAAGAATGATTAATTACAACTCTACACAACCAAAGACAATGAAGATAAATTGTGCAATAAACTTTATAAAAAAAGTTTTACTACTTAGCGACGAAAACTTTAAAAAGGACAACATATACAAAATAATGCAGACGCTAAAGCTAAACAACTACCCAAATTCCATTATAAACAGCCTAATAGCAAACACATTAAATCCGAGCAAGAAAATAAATTCGAAGGAAAAACCAAAAACTTTTTACAGTGTACCTTTTATACCAAATCTGACCGATGGTAAGAAGCTACAAAATACACTACATGATGAGAACACAACAATAGCGTACAAATCCAACCAAACACTTCGCAACATATTCACAACAAACACAACAACAACTCACAAACTCAACACAGACAACGTTGTATATGAGATCACTTGCAGTGGCAATGACAACGAAGACTGCCAAAGAGTGTACGTTGGAACAACAAAGAGAACATTAGGCATTAGAATCTCAGAACACGAAACAGACATTCGAAAAGACATGGAGACAACTGCACTTGCACAACATGCAAAAGAGAGCGGACATAAAGTAAACTTTAAAAACGTCAAAATACTCGACAGAGAGAGAAACGAAAACAAAAGATATACACTGGAGAGCCTAAGAATCGAACAGAGAATAAACAAATCTTTAAACACCAAAGAAGATAAAGACAACACTAAGCTGCAGTATTCCGTTGCGTTATTTTGAAGCATACAGTTCTGTGATATTAGTATTTAAGTTTTCTCCTTCTGTGATTTTTACATTGTATAATTATTTATTTTATTATTTATTACTCGTGTCGTGAAGTCCAGTTTTTTTTTTAATAATATAAGTAATTGTTCGTGATGTAAACTAAATCGTAAGTTGGGTAAACTATTTACTAATAAAGGGTGTTTTTTTTTATTGGGGTATAGAACTTTAAGTTGGCATCACTTTTTTAACTGGCGGCCATTTTGTCAGCTGTCAAGTGATTAATATTTAGTTTGGTTTGCCATTTCATCATGAACAGGTTGACAAAAGAACAACGCTTGCAAAATGGGCCGAAAATGAGATTCATCTCGATGCTGATTTTCATCACAAAATTTTGTTCAGTGATGAGGCTCATTTTTGGTTGAATGGCTACGTCAACAAGCAAAATTGCCGCATTTGGAGTGAAGAGACTCCACATGAGACCCTTGAGACGCCATTACATCCACAAAAACTGACTGTTTGTCATTGGGCCATACTTCTTCCGAAATAATGCTGGAGAGTCAGTTACCGTTAATGGAGACCGGTATAGAGCCATGATAACCGACTATTTTGTTTCCGAATTGGATGGCATGAATGTGGATGAGTTGTGGTTCCAACAAGACGGCGCTACATGCCACACAGCGCACGTAACAATCGAATTATTGAAGGAAACATTCGATGAGCGCATAATTTCGCGGAATGGACCTGTCAATTGGCCACCAAGATCGTGTGATTTGACACCATTGGATTATTTTCTTTGGGGATATGTGAAGTCGCTCGTCTACGCCAACAAACCAGAAACACGTTAGGGGACTTGGAAGCCAACATTCGTGGAGTTATTGCCAACATACGGCCCCATATGCTCGAAAAAGTGGTTGAAAATTGGACCTGTAGAATTGGCTTTATTCGAGCCAGCCGCGGCGGCCACATGCCCGAAATCATATTTAAACATTAATGGCATAAAATTATCCTTCCAATAAAGGCAAATTGATGGACATTAAAACGATTTTCTTGTATTTTATTTCAATTCGAAGTTCTATACCTCAATAAAAAACACCCTTTAGTATAGCAAAAAGAAAAACTTATGTAATGTAACTTAATTTATTTTCGTCTACAGCATATTTAATAAAAATTCTCCTGATGAAGTTGGAAACAAACCAACGAAACGTTGAGAAAAAGATGAAATAATTTAGTTTTATTTACATCAAAACATATAACTTGACCATCACAGCCCACACAGCTAACGAGAGAGCATATACAAATCTCTTTTTTTATTTATGGGAGCCGATACTGTGTCCCTTCTATCGTTTCATTTAAACTGATCAGTTGTACTGATCGAATCTTAATACTACAGCAAATTCAATAATACGAATGGCAGAAAATAACGTTGTGGCTAGGAAACTGTTGTCTGTGTGTAGTTTCTATTTCAAAATCTTTCTTTAACATTAACCGGCTAAGATAAGATAAGCCTTAACTAAAAAAATGGGCTTTCAAGTTTTTTTTAAATATGCACTTCCATGGAAACTATAATGAAACTAGTTTAGTTTTTTTGGCAGTTCTATATTTTTCTACCGACTGTTTTTTGTGATGCTCATTGTTGCGTGTTAATTTTCATTTTCACTTTCATTTCAATTTTCATTCGTTAATTTGCATGTCGTCCATCAAATGACATTGAAATACAGCGAGTGGTAGGATTATCAAGTCGCCACATCCAATTTGTGTCAGTCAAGGGCATTAAAAACATGTTGCTGTTGCCCGTAGTATTGACACAAGCTTACAAATGGTTCTAGGCAAACAAATTCATTTGAAAACTACGGAATGGTAGACCATGACGTACAAGAAGCAATGGCCAGTGGGAATGGTGGCAAATATTACTAGTCACACATTCGAAATGACTTTTCAAAAATAGCGTTGTAAGCGTGTTCGTCAGTTTGACATTTGACTGTCATTTCAAATATTAGACGTGTTTGATTGTCAATCGTCCAAAAAAATTAAACTCGTTTGTGTCTGGAGAAAATAGTTAACTTATTGTGCCATGAACGAACATATCCTATGGGAAAACTATATTTTTTAAAAAATAATTTAATCTACAGAAAATGTTTAACGAATACGTTTACTTTACTCTTAAAGCAGTTATAAAAAAAAAATATGTATAAATATACCTTGAATTGTATTCGGCAAATCTTTTCCCGCAAACAGAATCATTAAATGTCATTCCCTTTACAAGGTTTGCTATTTATATTTCGGGTCCTGACAATACTAGTGTTCCCAGATGCAAACTGGAACTTGCATTTGAAACTTTGACATTTTTTTTAGCAAAACTTCACTCAGAACGTTTTGTCATTTGAGGGCGAATTGTTTTATTTACAGTGTATTGAAAAATCCATCTCAGTCACAAAATAGAATTATCCCGTGAACACATTTGTGCGATGATTTTTTACGATTTTCGGCCTGGGTGATCGAGATAAGAGTGGTTAAATCAACTTGTTTCGACTTTAGGCGTTGAAGCACCATCAAAAACCACTGTTAATCGCTTGTACCTAGAGTTCAGTCTCGGACGCCGTTCGCTCCAGGATGAATTTCGTGAAGGACGTCCAACGTCGGTCACTTTGCCAGAAACCATCGATGCTGTGCGTAAACTGATTAAGCAAGACCGGCACGTGATATACCGTGAGATTGGGCATTAGCATGACAAGCATCAATAAGATATTGCATGTTCATTTGGTCGTGAAAAAAATGTTCTCCTTGGATCCCACATAATTAGACGAATGCTCAAAAAAAAGGCTCGTATGGATTTGTGCAAAGAGATAAGAAAAAAATGTAAACCATTGTCACTGGTGACGAATCTATAGAATCTATAGGATCTATAGAAATCTATATATATACAAGGGCGACCGCAAAAGTAACTGGCCTAACATAAAAAGAACCGTTTTTAATAATTATTATTTATTTTTCAACATAATCTCCCTCCAACTCAATACACTTCATCAAACGTTTTTCAAGTTTTTTAATTCCATCCGAAAAATAAGATTTTTCAAGACCTTCAAAATATGCCTCAGTTTCAGAAATAACCTCGCTATTGGACGAAAATTTTTTGCCACCGAGAATTTTTTTTAAATTTGGAAACAAGAAATAATCAGAAGGAGCTATATCAGGACTATTTGGTGGATGCGGAGCAATTTCAAATCGTAATTCGGCCAGTTTTTGTTGAGTTAAAAATGCAGTGTGTGAAGGAGCATTATCTTGATGAAAAAGAACTTTTTTTCTTCTAAATGCGGTCGTTTTATCTTGATTTCTTCACTCAACCGATCCAATAATGCACAATAATATTCACTATTTATAGTTTTTCCTTTCTCAAGATAATCAATAAATATTATACCCCTAGCATCCCAAAATACTGTGGCTATTACTTTTCCTGCTGACTTAACAGTTTTCGCCTTCTTGGGACCACTTTTACCAGCTTCTATCCATTGTTTTGACTGTTCTTTGCATTCTGGGATGTAGTGATGGATCCATGTTTCATCAACAGTTATGAATCGGCGCAAGAACTCTATTGGATTACGCTGATAAATCGCTAAAAGCTCCTCGGCATTGGTCCAATGGACGATTTTTTGGTGCAAAGTCAACAAACGCGGCACCCATCTTGCGGATAGCTTTTTCATGTGGAGTTCATCATGTAAACTACTCCAAACTTGTTTTTCGTGTATTTTAACAATATCAGCAAGTTCTTTGAGCTTTATTCGTCTATCTTTAGTCACTGCATTAAATATTTTTCTAATGTTTAGCTCGTTTGTTTTATTTCGGTCTGTTGCTTTTACACATTGAACAGGGATTAAACCGGCTCAAGACCTCTTGCTTCTATATTTAAATAGAAGACAAGTTTTTAACAAAATGGCAAAGTGACATTGATTTTCGTGGCTGCACACTACTTTTATCATGATTTCGGGTCCGTGACAACCCTCTTCAGAAAGCCTTGCTGCAATTGTTGAAAGTAAAACCGAACTCTATAAGGCCAGGCTCTCCACAAACGAATGAGAACTACTGTTGTAAACCATACTTTTCAAGTTTTCTTCACACAATTGCCCACTAAAATACAACT
Source organism: Hydrotaea diabolus (assembly GCA_963513945.1). NCBI lineage: Eukaryota > Metazoa > Arthropoda > Insecta > Diptera > Muscidae > Hydrotaea > Hydrotaea diabolus. The sequence goes on along the minus strand of OY740720.1, from coordinate 15,288,896 downwards.
CACTCTTGCCAGCTCTAAAGATTTTTCTAATGTTTTTAAAAGTAGTGGCAGTTTTCGGTCTTCCAGAGCGTTGTTCATCTTCCGTACTTGAACGACCCATTTTAAATTGTTGAACCCAGGATTTCACGGTGGAGTATGATGGTGCATTATCACCATGAACAGAATCCAATTCATCTTTGATTAATTGTGGCGTATAACCTTTCATATAAAAGTGTTTAATTACCGCACGAAACTCTTTATTTTCCATTTTTCAAAAATTATAGAACTTGTTTACTTCAATCACCTGTAACAAAGAAAATAATCATTAAATATTTTGGAAATTTTGACAGATTGCTTATAAAAGATTGCTTTTAAAAAACAAAACAAAAAAAAGTTGCTAGTAAAACAGAAAATGTGCCAGGCCAGTTAGTTTTGCGGTCGCCCTCGTATCTTTAGGAACCCAATACAAAACAGCAATCGACCGTATGGGTCTTTCAAGACGAGCCAAATCCAACAAAAGTTGTTCGTGGAAGAAGTACATCGAAGCAAAGGATTGCGTTTTTTTTCGGTATAATCCACCAAGTTGGCACAGTGCCTTTAGTGGTACGTAGGAGGTCAATTCTGAGTGGTATACAACCATCTGTTTGCCAACAGTGTTCGAAGAAATGAGGAAAAATAATTAGAGAAGACGGATCATTTTACATACGACAGTGCGATCTCTCGCACATCAGCTGAAACGATGAGCTATTTGACCACTCAAGATGTCGAATTGATGGGCCATCTACCCTGATTTGGTACCCAATGACTTCTTTTTATTCCCTAGCATCAATAAAAAATGCGTGGTCAACGCTTTCACGTTTTGTTGAAGCGTTCAAAAATAATGTTTTGGAGGTGTCTCAATCGGAGTGGAAAAAGTGCTTTGAAAATGGGTTTGTGTATTGATCTTTTTTAAGATTGATCTCCTTTAAGATCAAAACACTTTTGCATGCGCACAAACCAAGTTTCAAAGCACTTTTCCACTCCGATTGACACACCTACAAAACATGATTTTTGAACAACAATAAAACCATTTCCAATGATAAATTATTGTGTTTTTATTGCCGGACCCGAAATATAAATAGCAACCCTCGTATAAGGATTTGAAGTTATTGTTTCCCCTCAAGACTTCTTAATAGCGATGAAGCTACCTCTATCACAATTTCTATAGAAGTTGCTAATGGAAATCCAATAAAAGCAAAATTCAACGGATTTCGTTCAAATGTGTGAAATGCCAGCACCAACCAAACACACCTATTATGCACTTAATCAGTGTTACTTAATTACTGTGTCAATTAGAAACTATTTGCATACAATCAATCATTAATATGGAAAATGGATTTGGGCCAACCATTGGCTGGTTGCCCAGCAATTGATAATCGAAGGGAGCAAATTGAAAACTATGCTACAACGTGGGATGTTTGTTTGTTGTACATGCAACGAGTATAAACAAATTTTCATAAGAGGAAATGCATAATTGGATTTACGATGAAATTCTCTTACATCGGAAAATTTAAACGAGGATTAACTATTTACTTAACTCCACAGTAAGTTAAGGAAGAAGGGGGAACTTCTTCCAAATAAGCTGTGCACGATTATATTCTTATAAAGGGTGTTTTTTATTGAGGTATAGAACTTCGAATTGAAATAAAACACAAGAAAATCGTTTTAATGTCCATCAATTTGGCTTTATTGGAAGGATAATTTATGCCATTAATGTTTAAATATGATTTCGGGCATGGGGCCGCCGCGGCTGGCTCGAATAAAGCCAATTCTACAGGTCCAATTTTCAACCACTTTTTCGAGCATATGGGGCCGTATGTTGGCAATAACGCCACGAATGTTGGCTTCCAAGTCCCCTAACGTGTTTCTGGTTTGTTGGCGTAGACGAGCGACTTCACATATCCCCAAAGAAAATAATCCAATGGTGTCAAATCACACGATCTTGGTGGCCAATTGACAGGTCCATTCCGCGAAATTATGCGCTCATCGAATGTTTCCTTCAATAATTCGATTGTGACGTGCGCTGTGTGGCATGTAGCGCCGTCTTGTTGGAACCACAACTCATCCACATTCATGCCATCCAATTCGGGAACAAAATAGTCGGTTATCATGGCTCTATACCGGTCTCCATTAACGGTAACTGACTCTCCAGCATTATTTCGGAAGAAGTATGGCCCAATGACTCCACCAGCCCATAGAGCACACCAAACAGTCAGTTTTTGTGGATGTAATGGCGTCTCAAGGGTCTCATGTGGATTCTCTTCACTCCAAATGCGGCAATTTTGCTTGTTGACGTAGCCATTCAACCAAAAATGAGCCTCATCACTGAACAAGATTTTGTGATGAAAATCAGCATCGAGATGAATCTCATTTTCGGCCCATTTTGCAAGCGTTGTTCTTTTGTCAACCTGTTCATGATGAAATGGCAAACCAAACTAAATATTAATCATTTGACAGCTGACAAAATGTCCGCCAGTTAAAAAAGTGATGCCAACTTAAAGTTCTATACCCCAATAAAAAACACCCTTTACTTACTGACCGGGACCTACTGTTTAACTCCGGCTCCGAACGGCTTAGCATTTCATAGAGAAGTTTTTGCACGGCGTAGAGAGAATTATCTAACTCGTACAGTCGCCGGCATTTACGAGGTGGGGTTGACCTTCAGTAAACTGGTATGATAGTCGTGCATACTTCATTCACACCACGACGGAACACGCGAGAATTTTTTTTAACACATTAATCATTGAATTGTCCAACAAAGAAAATCGCAGAGGATTCTCTTAATGTGGACTAGAATTTTTTAGTACAACTGCTTAGCTGCTTTCACATTGAAATAACATCTAACCTTTGTTAAATCGTCTTTTGTCCCAATGAAAAGAAAAATGTATTAGTGGAAGAAAATCACTAAAAGTTCTTACAAAATAAAGATTCCAACATCAAATTCTGCTTTCAATGGTATACGTATATAATATTAAAAGAAAACAAAATGAATGACCCTTTACGAAGCGAGAAAACAGATTCGTTGCCAAAACCGATTTTTTTTGCCAACCAAATGATGGAGGTTGCATGTATCTCAAGTTTTCCATTAGAACAACCGAATATTCGTTGATACTCTGTTATTTTCAGTAATTGCAACTAAATAATAAACCGAAGAGACCGTGGAGGGTACAAATGATGGGCCTGGCCGCTTTTAACGACGTTTATACTTAGTAGGGACATAGATACTGTTACAACATTGAACACACCCATTTCAATAGTAGAACTGAACATACGCCGTTAATGTCATATGGGCTTTGAAAGCTAACCGCAATAGCGTTAGTCTGTAACATGATTTTAAAATTGTTTCAACTTTCATCATGGAGTGGTCAGATAATGAGAACCGTATCGCTGTAATAGCGCTTTTCAAGTGTGAAATGAAAAAAAGCGATATTTTCCAAACGCTCCGGCCACTAGGGATTAGCCACACGTTTGTCTACCGATGCATAAAACTGTTTGAGGAAACTGACGATGTAAAAGACCGAAACCAGTCGGGCAGCCCACGCTCTGTTCGAACACCGCATGTCATCAAAGCCGTTAAATCAAGAATTCACAGAAATCCGCTCCGAAAACAAAAAATCATGGCCCGTGAGATGAATATCACGCAAAAGTCCATGAGTGGAATCATTAAAAAAGACTTGGGACTTGGGGCTTTCAAACGACGTACCGGACATTTATTTACTGAAGCTTTAAAAAAAAATAGGATTGAAAAATGCAAACGTCTTTTGGTGAAGCACGCTGATAACTTGGCACAGAAAAATTTTGTTCACCGATGAAAAAATTTTTACCGTTCAGGTAAAATTTAACAAGCATGATAGAGTGTATGCGCGGTCATCTAAGGAAGCATCTGAACTGATCTCAAGTGTGGAAAAGGGTCATCACCCAGCTTCAGTCATGGTTTGGTGGGGTGTCTCTTAAGATGGGGTCACTGACCTGCATTTCTGCGAACAAGGAGTCAAAACATCGGCCAAAGTTAACCAAGAAACCGTTTTGGAAGCTGTTGTGAAGCCTCTTAACAATTCCCTGTTCCAAAACCAGCCATGGACTTTCCAGCAGGATTCTGCGAAAGCCCATAAGGCTGAAACGTCCCAGGCCTGGCTTCGAAACAATTTTCCAGCGTTTATTTCCTCTGAAGAATGGCCCTCAGGCTGTCCAGATTTGAACCCATTGGATTACAAATTGTGGACAGCTTTAGAGATCAAGGTTTGTCACAAAAGATACCCCAACATTGGATCTCTTAAGACTGCTTTTGTTCGAGCTGTGGCCAATTTTCCAATGGACGAGGTTCGTGCAGCTATTGACGATTGGCCAGAGCGACTTAGGGAGTGTGTAAAGGCAAAAGGCGGACATTTCGAATAAGTAGATTCTTTTTGGATACAATATACATCAATAAATATATTAAAAAATATTTGTTCCAAAAACATTCAGTACTTTTTACTTTACAGCTTGAAACGTGTGTAACAGTATTTATGTCCCCACTAAGTACATCCTTTAAATATTCTCCACAAACTGATACTCACTCCGAAAATGACAATTATAAATGTATTTTCAAAACTATCTTAACTGAATACGTAAAAAACAGATTATGTGAGTTTTTATATGTATTTAAAATCTTGATCCAAAAATGTTAATGAAATATAATGGTTGTGGGTTTCCATTTGGGGTGTGTTGTTTAGTCTGCGCTACTTTCATTTTTGTAATCCCAGGTTCAAATACAACTAAGAATATCTAAAAATTCTCAGCGGCGGGTTTTCATCTCATAAATGGCGGCGACTTTAAAAATAAGAGATTTATCCCTAAGTCAGTTAACAACTTAAAAAGTAACAGATTTATCTCTAAGTCAGGTAAAAAGCTCTCTATAAAGGTTTAACATTCGGTCCCGGTTAGTGTTAAAATTTATATCGTGCACAGCTTACTGATTTTAGAGAAGTTTCCCCTTGTTCTTTAATGGATAGTTGTGGCAATTAAGTAAGTGGGGCTCCCACACATTTTCAAAGTTTTCTTTTTTTTTAAATCTATTACTCCAGTTTTTATTCAAAAATCTAAATCCTCAAATAAGTAAAAAAAATACACTTCACGACTTCAAAAGTAAGAGATTTATCTCTAAGCCAGGTAAAAAACTCTCTATAAATTTTTAACATTTGGTCCCGGTCAGAGTGTATAAAATTTATATCGTGCACAGCTTACTGATTTGAGAGAAGTCCCCCCTTGTTCCTTAACGGAATGTTGTGGCAATTAAGTAAGTGGGGCTCCCACACATTTTCAAAGGTTTATTTTTTTAGTCCATCACTCCCGCTTTTATTAAAAAATCTAAATCCTCAATTAAGTTAAAAAAATACACTTGTGATCAGTCAATTTATCCACAGGCAACCTTTTCCGCCGCCCTTGTACGACGCGTACCTTAATTCATTCCATATTTTGAACGAGGTATCAAGCTGTCAATCACATTGAAGTGGAATAAAGGTCAACCATCACAAATTGATGACGAAATTGCCTAATCCATATCAGAACAAGCTAAAGAAAATAACGAACACTTGTGTTATGCATTTAAGGGTTTATTGTATCCAATCATTATAATAAGCCCACAAAGTCGACATCAGAGGACACCGTGACGTATAAGCAATGCAAAATTAAGGAGACAAAATTACTTATGCTCTTAGGATGACATTGAGGGATTTTGAAACCAAGAATATGGAGGACTTATTCAACAGACTTGTTTGGCTAGCAAAGAGCAGAAATATGTTTTAAATCTCGAAACACGTATCTGTTACTGTTGTGTCGTATGTACTAAGACGTTGGCGACTCTTTTCTATGTCAGTACGAGTATATCGCAATTTAACTAATGTAGCTTGGATTGTAATGATTATTTTTATAAAGAAGTCGGTTACTTGCTTCACATCGGAACAGATCGTGATCATTGATTTTTAGCAAGTCATTGAATAATCCCATTATTTCTCTAATTAATAATTACGTAATGAATTCTTATTAATTAACGCGTGTCCATATTTGGTGAAAATACACAACAGAACCCTAATCCTTTTAGAGAATTTATTTAACGATCCAAGAATTAACTTTATTTATATTGGATTGTGTATTTGAGTTAGCGTGCTCACCTATCGCATAAAATAACCCAGATTCAAATCCGGTTAAGAGCATTGGCTTTTCCACCTCGTCGTTGGCGAAGACCTCATAAGTAAGATTTAGCTATAAGCCGTGTAAAAACGTTTCTAAAAAATGTCGTTCGAGGTAGGTCGCTGTAGGTTCGTATAGTAATTACATCGTGCACTGCTCAGTGGTATACGTAAGCAAAGTTCCCTATTTATTTCATAATGGAATGCTAAGAAAGTTGTATCCAATCCAGAGTATCCACATTATAACGAGCGCAGCTTATTGTTTTAAGATAAGATATCCGTTTGTCCCGAAAGGAATATTAAGGAAAACACTGATAGCCGCGTGAGCCTTTACAATCACGCGGCTATCAGTGTTTTCCTTAATATTCCTTTCGGGGACAAACGGATATCTTATCTTAAAACAATAAGCTGAGCTCGTTATAATTAGGACACTCTACTACTAGGACTACATTTAAATTAAGGCCAAACGGCAAATTCTTTCTTTACAAATTCGAAATATGATTAAACCATCAGGTTTAATCAGTTTTAAAACGAGATTTAAACCTTGTGTTGTAGTCCTGCGTTCTACTTATCGCACCGCCGACGGACAGTAAAACAAACATAAAAAAATACAAGTAAAAATGTTAAGTTCGGCTGTGCCGAACTTTGGATACCCTTCACCAGATTCCCAAATAAAACCAAATTTGGTGCGAAAGTGTGTTCTATATAGAAATCTTTATGTGCAAAATTTCATTTCGATAGGTCAAGCTTGTGGTGAGTTATCGTCATATTATTTCTCAAAGCCCATGAGACCATTTGTGTGGGAGGTACCAGTAGGACTTTTCCGATCTCAACAGAAGGTGTGTTCTATATACAAATCTTTATGTAGAAAATTTCATCTCGATAGGTTAAGTTTGTAGTGAATTATTGTCATATTATTTTTCAAGGCCCAAGAGACCGTTTGTGTGGAAGGTACCTGTAGGGCCATTCCGATCTTGGCCAAATTTAGCGCAAAAGTCTGTTCTATATATTAATCTTTATGCCGAAAATTTTTTCTCGATAGTTCAAGTGTGTGGTGAGTTATTGCCATATTATTTTTCAAGGCCCATAAGGCCGTTTGTATGGGAGGTAAAAGAAAGGGTGGCCCAATCTAGACCATTTTTACATTGATGATTGCGCCTATATAGAGATTATTATTTGCAAAATTTCAGTGATTTTGCTCAAGAAACTGGACGGATATTTCCAAATAAAAAACTAATTTTAATGAGGTAGTGTCGGTTGAGAGTCTCCAACACCAACTTCCCGTACCATTTTTAATACCAACTATACTAGGTTAACTACACATGTTTGTGCCAAATTTCAGATCCCTAGCTGTTTTCATGCAGGCTCTTGTTTTCAACAGACGGACAGCCGGACAACATGGCTAGATCGTGTTAGAATTTTACGAGGATCAAGAATACATATTCTTTGTTGGGTCTCCGATGATGATTATTTCAAGGTGTTACAGACAGAATGACAAAACTAGTATACCCTCCATTGTATGGTGGAGGGTATAATAAAAGTTTAATAAACGATGGTTGTGAGTCACACCTTTACGTCAAGTTTTTTGCCCAACTTAATTTGACATTTATTTGTTGCAGCGTTTGACAAATTCCACCAGGATAGGTACTCAATTGAGCAGCGCGTTAATATTGTTGAAGCCTTTTACGAAAATGGGCGTTAAAATCAAGATGCATTTCGTGATTTTTAATAATCAGCATAATTGACCAAATGTTTCCACAATCGGGAGAATAGTTCGCAAATTTCAGCATACCGGGTCTGTGGGAAAAGTGAAAACACCTCTGCATGCTCTCAGAGGTCGTACTTCTTCGAAATTGGAGTTGGTCAGTTACCGTGAGTGGTGTTCGCTATCGTGAGATGATAACGGACTTCTTGTGGTCAGAAATTGAGGATATGGACCTGGACGATATGTGGTTCCACCAACAGGATGGTGCCACTTGCCACACAGTCAGCGATACAATGGTTCTTTTAAGCGAGAAATTTAATGGCAGTGATATTTCACGTCGTGGCGATGTTAATTGGCCGCAACGATCAATTGATTTGACACCGTTGGACTTCTTTCTTTGGGGATATTTAAAAGAAAAAGTCTGCGTCAATAATCCAAAACCAATTCAAGAGCTGAAGGATGAGATAATTCGGCACATAAACGAATGTCGAATGTCGAACCTCCATTAAGACTTAGTCATTGAAAATATGGACTGTTGGATAGAGATATGCCATCGAAGCCGTGGCGAGCGTTTGGCTGATATTTTGTTTCACACATAATTGTATTATTCTTCTATTATTCTATCACAATAAAAAATATTAAGCTAATTCTCTGAAAACTTTTTCTTTTATTTACAATTAACATTGTGTGTTTTAGTTGAACCACCCTTTAATGTATTTTATTTAGTTTGAAGGGAATTCTCAATCTTTTTTGAAATCTGGTCGGGGTAGAAATGGCAATTTTTTCCACACGTTGCCAATTTGTTTCGTAAGAAAACAAGCCAATAAATTGAAAGGTATACTTAAAGCAAGACTGCAAGCGGTGACAAATATGGAGAGGATAATGGGAGAAATCTTAGAAACCCTAATACCCAGAGACAACGCAAGTAAACCATAAGTATTGGGAAAATCCTGGGAAAATCCATTGTTTCGTTAGCTGTGTGGCAAGTGGCACCGTCCTTTTGAAATCACATATCGTCCACATCCATATCTTCCAATTCGGGCCATAAAAAGTTACGATAGCGAACTTCATTCACAGTAACTGCCTGACCGGCCTCATTTTGGAAAAAATACGCCACGATGATGCCGCCAGCCCATAAACCGCACCAAACAGTCACTTTCTGTGGGTGCATGGTTTTCTCAACAACTACTCTTGGATTATCATTCGCCCAAATGCGGCAATATTGACGAATCCACTGAGGTGAAAATGTGCCTCATAACTGAAGATGATTTTCTTCGATAATTGATTTTCATTTTCATAATAAGCCTGAATAACATTATCGCGTTGCTCGCTTGTGTATCTTTCCATGGTTCAAATTGAGTGAGTCTGATATTAAGAAATATCAAATGAAATGCAGAAAAAAGCTTGACGTTTAGGTGTGGTTCACATTCAACATCAGCCCTTAAAATTTAACCACCACTTACATCTACTCTATATGTTCTTGTTCAGTTAATTAACTTTAAAATGATCATTTTTCAAAACGGCTTTCAAAAGAAATATACAAACCCTCTATATGTGACAGCGCACAGAGAAAGGGACCTAAGGGTAAAAAAATCAATTTTCACTTTTTTGTTGATGTGGAAAATATTCGAGCATCGAATGAGACCGATCTCATGCCCCAAAGTGTTCCCTCCCAGAGATATGCGCGTTTTATGAAAGTGATGGTACACCAAAGATACACGTATTTAAATCTTTAAAATGACTCTCCTGAACAAAACTGGTTTTTACCCTTAGGTCCCTTTCTATTTTGCGCGTTACATATGCTTTATAAGTAGAGTATTACAGCTATATTAGCGAACGAGCTGTTTTTCATTATCTTAAGAGGTTTTAGTTTGTCCTTCAATATTATTTGGGAACAGAAAAAAACACAATGGGAAACCTAGTCCAACGAATGCGGTAGACTGAAGCACGATTACGTAGTTGTTTTTAGATAAACCTACAGAACAAACAATGATTTGTATGCTAGCGTGTACGAGTATTGTGTTTCAATATCGACGAGAGGTTGGTTTCGCAATGTTAAAATATATTCTGACATTGCAAGGTTATATTCCTAGTTAACCGTACGAACCCCTTGTGAGGACACTCGATACACCAAAGAAAACTATAGCCATTCACATTTGACTAGATATGAAAAGCAGTTTGCGGTCTTTGTTTTTTGCAGCTTTCATTGGAATGATTCGACGATAAAGAAGTCTTCTTGGCAGAACTAATAGAAAAAATATACGGTTTAAATATTGAAGGGTCACTCGTTTTGATCATACGGGCGTTTTTTTTGGCCAAACGTCCAGCAACTAAGCGCTTTTTAAAAGTGCGTGCTTATTAGCCGACCTGCCGACCTTATTTAAGCCATCGTTCGTCACAAAAAATGATGATACTCAACGCCAATGCTAAACAAGTTAATTGTTTTTGTCATAGGTAACTTATCACTCCTTTCTTCGGTCAATTTGGAATTGACGGAAGAGGGCAATTCAAAGAATATAATTTGGAAGAAATTTAGATCATGCCACTATATGTGACGCGCAAAATAGAAAGGGACCTAAGGGAAAAACCCAGTTTTGTTCAGGAGATCCATTTTAAAGATTTAAATACGTGTATCTTTGGTGTAAAATCGTCGACTTCACTTTCATAAAACGCGCATATCTCTGGGAGGGAACACTTTTGGGGCATGGGATCGGTCTCATTGTTGTCCACATCAAATAAAAAAGTGAAAATTGATTTTTTTTTACCCTTAGATTACATTTACTTATAAGGACAGAATTTAATTCACCGAAACGAGCCTAAACACTAAAAAGAATAATACAGTGGCATGACTTTTAATTTATATTAAGCTATAGTCAGTTCACTTTAATTACTGCTCTAGCTGAAACTTACAAGGACTTTGGCCGAGATGGGCTCCAAAAGTGTGTCCCACCATTTCCAAGTACTGTGCACTATTTGGAATCGACTGGGGCAGAGCTTTCTAATAGGTTAAGGTTCCGCCAAATTGAATACAAATTATTTTGGCAATCATTAAAGGGTTTTCATAAAATCAAATGAGCCAAAAACCTCAACTAACATTGTTTCCCTTCAATAAATCCCCGAAAAGAATTGAAACTATTCCCTTTAAACTACAGGGCACAAATATTGCAATACAAAATCCGATCAAATACCTCGGGATAATACTGGATTAGAAATTGACATCATACATGCCCTAAAGCTGTAAGATGTCGAAGAGCTCTTTTCCCTTTACTAAATCGGAAATTAACATTACGAGGGCGGTTCGGAAACTTCTTAGCCTAGCACAAAAAGCGCGGTATGTGAACAGGTGTTCACAAAAGACGCATCCGCGATTTTTTTACAATGGAAAAATTAGAAATACGTGGTGTCATTAAATATTTACATAAAAAAGGTTTATCGGGACAAGAAATTCATAATGATATGGTGAATGTGTTAGGTGAAAGTGCTCCTTCATATGCAACAGTAAAAAATTGGGTTGCTGAATTTAAACGTGGTCGTACAAGCATTGAAGATGAACCACGTGGTGGACGTCCAAAAACAGCAACAACAACAGAAATTGTAGCCAAAGTGCATGATATGGTATTAAATGGTCGACGAATAAAAGTGCGTGAAATAGCTAATATCATGGGCATCTCAAATGATCGAGTCCATTTAATTATGCATGAAGAACTACAGATGAAAAAGCTTTCTGCAAGATGGGTGCCGGACTTGTTAACAGTCGACCAAAAACGCATAAGAATGAACATTAGGGTGGAGTGAAATTCAAAAAAAAAAAGTTAACCTCGGAAAGAGATGTAGTCTGGGGTCCTAATGAGGGGAAAAATAAAGAAAAAAATTTAAAAAAATTTTTAGGGGTCGCGCCACTCCCTAGAAATTTGGAAATTATCGCTATTTTGGCGTTGATTTTAGAAAAATCCTAAAAAGTTTTATGTCAATAAATGTTTGCAATAGCGTAAACAATGAAATAAGGGCATGAAAAAATTTAAAAAAATTTTTCTCATTGTTCAAAAATTTCAAAAAGTAAAATAAGTCAAATCTTCCCTTCTTCAGAAAATTGACTGAACAATGAAATCGCCACCAAAGCTACAAATATTAGTCGATTATCCTCATATTTGCCTCAAATACTTTTGTTTGGGCACTGAACAAGCTCAAACTTTTAAATTTCGAATAAGTTAAGTCGTTAATTTTTAGGATTTTTGTAAAATCAACGCCAAAATAGCGATAATTTCCAAATTTCTAGGGAGTGGCGCGACCCCTAAAATTTTTTTTAAATTTTTTTCTTTATTTTTCCCCTCTTTAGGACCCCAGACTACATCTCTTTCCGAGGTTAACTTTTTCAAATTATAAAAAAAGCATGTTTTCACTCCACCCTAATGAACATTTTTCAAGCTTGTTTGGATTATTTTCAGCGAAATAAAATGGATTTTAAGCGTCGTTTTATAACTCGTAAACACCGAAAACAAGCTCTTACTGTACTTAGTAGGGACATAAATACTGTTACACACGTTTTATGCTGTAAAATAAAGAGTACTGGATATTTTTGGACCAAATATTTTTTAATATATTTATTGATGTATATTGTAGCCAAAAAGAATCTACTTATTCGAAATGTCCGCCTTTTGCCTTCACACACGCCTTAAGTCGCACTGGCCAATCGTCAATAGTTGCACGAACCTCGTCCATTGGAAAATTGGCCACAGCTCGAAGCAGTATTACGAGATCCAATGTTGGGGTATCTTTTGTGACAAACCTTGTCCTCTAAAACCGTCCACAATTTGTAATCCAATGGGTTTAAATATGAACTGCCTGAGGGCCATTCTTCAGAGGAAATGAACGCTGGCAAATTGATTCGAAGCCAGGCCTGGGACGTTTAAGCCTTATGGGCCGGCGCAGAATCCTGCTGGAAAGTCCATGGCTGGTTTTGGAACAGGGAATTGTTAAGAGGCTTCACAACAGCTTCCAAAACGGTTTCTTGGTAAACTTTGGCCGATGTTATGACTCTTTGTTCGCAGAACTGCAGGTCAGTGACCCCATCGTAAGAGACACCCCACCCTTTTCCACCCTTGGGATCAGTTCAGATGCTTTCTTAGATGACCGCGCATACACTCTATCATTTTGCTTGTTGAATTTTTCCTGAACGGTAACGTTTTTTTCATCGGTGAACCAAATTTTTCTGTGTTAGTTATCAGCGTGCTTCACCAAAAGACGTTTGCATTTTTCAATCCTATTTTTTTATAAGCTGCAGTCAATAAACGTCCGGTACATCGTTTGAAAGTCCCAAGTCTTTTTTAATAATTCGACTCATGGACATTTGCGTAAAATTCATCTCACGGTTGATGATTTTCTGTTTTCGGAGCGGATTTCTGTGAATTCTTGATTTAACGGCTGCGTGGGCGGCCCGACCGGTGACGGTCTTTTACATCTCCAGTCTCCTGAAACAGTTTTATGCATCGGTAAACGAACATGCGGCTAATCCCTAGTGGCCGGAGCCTTTTGAAAATATCGCTTTTTTCATTTCACACTTGAAAAGCGCTATTACAGCGATACGGTTCTCATTATCTGACCACTCCATGATGAAAGTTAAAACAATTTTAAAATCTCGTTACAGACTAACGCTATTGAGGTTAGCTTTTAAAACCCATATGACATTAACGGGGTATGTTCAGTTCTGCTATTGTTATGGGTGTGTTCAATGTTGTAACAGTATTTATGCCCCTACTACTATAAAACATGCATCCGACCAATTATGACATATGGGTGTAAAGTTTGGTCTACCAGGTGTGCGAAATCACACATTGAAAAACTACAGATCATCCAAAACAAAGACCTTAAGATAATCTTTAACTTAGGTAGACTTTTTTCCACTGTAAATCTAAATAGTCAATATAAACAGGATATGTTTAAAAATGTAATTTGTATTCTAACAGCAAGATTCGAAGATCGAAACACATCTTCAAGTTACGCCTTATGACAAAACTTGCATAATTAATTCCTTTTACAACTTATTTTCTGAAGTTGCCAGACGTTCTTAATACGAGGGCGGCCGCAAAACTAACTGGCCTGGCACATTTTCTGTTCTACTAGCATTTTTTTTTTTTTTTTTTGCTTTTTTAAAGCAATCTTTTGTAAGCCATCTGTCAAAATTTCCGAAATATTTAATGATTATTTTCTTTGTTACAGGTGATTGAAGTAAACAAGTTTTATAATTTTTGAAAAATGGAAAATAAAGAGTTTCGTGCGGTAATTAAACACTTTTATATGAAAGGTTATACGCCACAATTAATCAAAGATGAATTGGATTCTGTTCATGGTGATAATGCACCATCATACTCCACCGTTAAATCCTGGGTTCAACAATTTAAAATGGGTCGTTCAAGTACGGAAGATGAACAACGCTCTGGAAGACCGAAAACTGCTACTACTATTGAAACTATTAGAAAAATATTTAATGAAGTGACTAAAGATAAACGAATAAAGCTCAGAAAACTTGCTGATATTGTTAAAATACACGAAAAACAAGTTTGGAGTATTTTACATGATGAACTCCACATGAAAAAGCTATCCGCAAGATGGGTGCCGCGTTTGTTGACTTTGCCCCAAAAAATCGTCCGTTGGACCAATTCCGAGGAGCTTTTAGCGATTTATCAGCGTAATCCAATAGAGTTCTTGCGCCGATTCAGAACTGTTGATGAAACATGGATCCATCACTACATCCCAGAATGCAAAGAACAGTCAAAACAATGGATAGAAGCTGGTAAAACTGGTCCCAAGAAGGCGAAAACTGTTAAGTCAGCAGGAAAAGTAATGGACCCAGTATTTTGGGATGCAAGGGGTATCTTGAGAAAGGAAAAACTATAAATAGTGAATATTATTGTGCATTATTGGATCGGTTGAGTGAAGAAATCAAGATAAAACGACTGCATTTAGAAGAAAAAAAGTTCTTTTTCATCAAGATAATGCTCCTTCACACGCTGCATTTTTAACTCAACAAAAACTGGCCGAATTACGATTTGAAATTGCTCCGCATCCACCATATAGTCTAGATTTAGCTACTTCTGATTATTTCTTGTTTCCAAATTTAAAAAAAAAGTTCTCGGTGGCAAAAAATTTTCGTCCAATAGCGAGGTTATTGCTGAAACTGAGGCATATTTTGAAGGTCTTGAAAAATCTTATTTTTCGGATGGAATTAAAAAACTTGAAAAACATTTGATGGAATGTATTGAGTTGGAAGGAGATTATGTTGAAAAATAAATAATAATAATTCCAAAAAACGGTTCTATTTATGTTAGGCCAGTTACTTTTGCGGTCGCCCTTGTACTTATGATCCTTAGAGTTGAGTTGATCTTATGCCAAACGAGGATAATAATGATATGTACTTTTATAAGGATAGATAGGCAAGTAATGTGTGCCAATACTCTCCTTTAATCTTTGTCTGTAGTCCTGCCGTCCAGTACTCATCCACAAACGTAACAAATATTATTTGGCTTCGGTTTCTCTTTAAAGTACTTTTAAGGCATTTATTCCAAAAGGAAAACCAAGAAATACAAAAACAAAGTCTAAAGATATTGAATTTCAATGAGTTTCCTTTTGCAGACTCATGGATAACATAAACGTAGCCCCACAAAGGATAAACGCGCTGTTTTTCTTTGCGGTCGCCCTCGTATTAGAGTTCTTCTAATGATATAAATGGGGGTTTCCTCTAACTTGGATCAAAAAAATAATTTTAATGTACTCTTTGCAAAACTTTTTCCTTTCTTTTTTACTTATAACTAAAGATTTTTAAAACATGAAAATTGTTACTATTATTTAAGTGTTCTGATGAAAAAAAGTATAAAAAAATACAAAAAAAAAAAATCATACCCCAAGGTTGCCAACTGGGGACAACTATTCTGTTCAGAGGTCTTAGAAATTTTTCTGTAAATGCACCTTATTTTAAGCTGTGCAAAATTTCATTGATCTACAACAATCAAGTAGGTTATTTTCCAACCACTGTGCGATGGAGCGTTACAAATCAACTTCACTGTTTTAAAGAAACCCGCTACAATAAAGAAACCCGCTACAATGGCAACACTGAAATCATGAATATAGTACATAAATTTTGTTTCTCAAATAAAAACGACGCACCTTATTTTTTCCTACCCGGTAGTGATGATATGATGCCATTATTCAAACCCTTTGTCCCCATATGAAAAAGGACCCTTATCCGAGCTAATCATTTGCCGCACCAATTGATTATAAATGCAGACAAGTACTTAATTGTGAAATCGGCATAAGCTCTTACGGCCCGAAATACTTATATATTACAAAATTATTAAAATGATAAGGTAATCTCACCGGCGCCCGCCAATACCCCCCAACAATTGATGGATGTAACATGGGGTTTTTTCTCATTAACTTAGCCGGTATAACACGGGTATTTTTTACCCCTACTCATTGTTTGTTACTTTTGTTGTTGTCATTTCATTTCAATACCTTTTGTGGCATCTTTTTTTCTCGGGCTATTAGTTCGCAGTGTTTTTGCGAAAAGCATCCTTTTCAGACAGGGGGAGAAAAAAGGATACAGCGCTACTACACCACATACTGAAAGAACCAGTGGCTTTTAAATTGACATAATTTGGGTTGGTATCACGATGGAGAGGGGGCGGTGGGTGCAGCAAAAAAACGTGAAATCCGCTTAATGTAATCCTACAGGACATGCTTGTACTGTGACATTTTTTGGACGCTGTTTCCGTTTATGTCTGCTTTTGTTTGAGGGATTTTTCTGTGTGTGTGTGTTTTCATTGGGGGTGGGGTTTTGCCAATATGAACATGTTTTATAGGTTTTTTTTAATATTTTGTTACTCTCCAGTCCGGATGAGATATGGAACGGGTAATAATCAACTTAACCCAACTGCCTTGTGAATGCATAAAACAATGTTCGTCTTTGGGTATTTTTTTCCTCCAGTTTTCATTTCGTTCATGTCCAACATTGAAATGAAACTCAGTTTCATTTCCTATTTCTGTATAAAACGTATTCGCTTCAGTGACTTTTGTTCTGCTTTTTTTTGACTCTTCTTCTTGCTACATTGTCATTTCATTCTTACACTTCAGGTTCGTTTTTTTAGCTGCTCCATGGTGCAGTAGTTGACACTCAATGAATATTTCGTTGCCAATTTCTGTTTTTTTTTGGCTGGCTGGCCGGGTCGCTGTCCTGCTTCAAAGAATGCATATTTAAAGCTTGACTGGATGCGTCCAAATGACAGTCCATTAAATGAGGAATTGCCCCGTTTGCTGTATGTGAGTACGAGTAAATCGGGGAGACAAGAAGGAACTGCTGCACAATCGAGATTATAATATCGCCCCTATGAGTGCCGTCGTAGGTGCCAAAAACTCAACGTATCTGTAGCAGCAAAAATGCCCCCCACCCAGCTAAGTATGATGATATCCGCTTGGAAAGTGGACAGCTTCTTTAAACGGCTATTAAAGAAATTTATATGTATGGATTTTTTTAGTAAGAGCAACGGCGAAGGATCTTTTCCATCTCAAGCTGTTCCTTTGGGTCTTATAAAAAATAATCAGTGAAGCAAAAAGTAATGTCTTCCTATCTCCAGCAAGGATAATTATGCAGTGACATTCCAAGGATTTATAACTTCCAAAAAGCATATTTCATGTTTGCCGAGTACTTATTTCTTCGGAGGAAAACAAGGACATCATTCTAAAGTACAAAATGTTTCACTTGAACTTATTAATTTATAATCTGTAGTGACTCATATAATCTCCGAGTCGAGGGAGACTGATTGACTGACTGACTGACTTGTCTGCTGAGTATGAATTGTAAAATTGAAAGGAATTCAGTTATTAATATTTCACAACATGTCCACTAAATGGAAAAGTTATTTCCTAAATTGACAAATGAACGGAAAATATTCGTTAATTGTATTTGGTAGGGCAACAGCATCATTAAATTATTGAAATTCTTCAGTAATTCCTAGAAGTTTAAGTTCTGCCCTACAACTGTTTCATACTTAAGTGCTGAAACACTTAATTAATCATTTTTAGGGAATTAATAATTGAATGAACACCAATTAATGTTTTGCTGTCGGTTAAGGGAAACTTAAAATGTGGGCAGAGTAGTTAAACAAGGGGATGCTTTTAGAGTACTACGAGGGTTGCTAAATATATTTCTGGCTTAGGCAACACTAACTGTACTAAGTGTACATTTCCATTGGAAAGTTTGACATTATTTAGCATAAACGTACCCAGAACGTTTTGACGTACAACCATAATTTGTGTTGTTTACAGTGACTAGAAAAAATCAATTTGGCAAAAAAAATTTAATTTACTCGTGAACATTTTCGTGCGATCATTTTTCACAACTTTCGGCGTGGATTATCACGACAAGAGTGTATCGATGAACTTAAACTTTGAAGCACCATCCTATAGCACTGTGAAAAACTGGTTTAATGAATTCAATCGTGCCCGACGATCGCTCAAGAGACGAAGGTCGTCCAAAAACGGCCGTTGTGCCAGAGAACATTGATGCCGTGCGTAAACTGATAATGCAAGATCGTCATGTGACATACCGTGAGATAGAGGCATCCTTGGACATTTCTTTCACCAGCATACATTCAATATTGCATGAAAACCTGACCGTAAAAAAGGTTTGTTCTCGTTGGATCCTGCACAATTCGACAATCGCTCAAAAAAAGGCTCGTGTCGATTGGTGCAAAGAAATTTTAAAAAAATACGATCGCGGTGCTTCAAAAGACGTTTATAAGATCGTCACAGGTGACGAATCATGGATCTATGCACATGAGCCCGAAGCAAAACAGAAATCGACCGTGTGGGTCTTTGAAGACGAGCCAAATCCAACAAAAGTTGTTCGTGGGAAGAAGCACTTCGAAGCAAATGGTCGCCTGTTTCTTCGGCAAAACTAAAGGGTGTTTTTTATTGAGGTATAGAACTTCGAATTGAAATAAAACACAAGAAAATCGTTTTAATGTCCATCAATTTGGCTTTATTGGAAGGATAATTTTTATGCCATTAATGTTTTAAATATGATTTCGGGCATGTGGCCACCGCGGCTGGCTCGAATAAAGCCAATTCTACAGGTCCAATTTTCAACCACTTTTTCGAGCATATGGGGCCGTATGTTGGCAATAACGCCACGAATGTTGGCTTCCAAGTCCCCTAACGTGTTTCTGGTTTGTTGGCGTAGACGAGCGACTTCACATATCCCCAAAGAAAATAATCCAATGGTGTCAAATCACACGATCTTGGTGGCCAATTGACAGGTCCATTCCGCGAAATTATGCGCTCAATCGAATGTTTCCTTCAATAATTCGATTGTGACGTGCGCTGTGTGGCATGTAGCGCCGTCTTGTTGGAACCACAACTCATCCACATTCATGCCATCCAATTCGGAAACAAAATAGTCGGTTATCATGGCTCTATACCGGTCTCCATTAACGGTAACTGACTCTCCAGCATTATTTCGAAAGAAGTATGGCCCAATGACTCCACCAGCCCATAGAGCACACCAAACAGTCAGTTTTTGTGGATGTAATGGCGTCTCAAGGGTCTCATGTGGATTCTCTTCACTCCAAATGCGGCAATTTTGCTTGTTGACGTAGCCATTCAACCAAAAATGAGCCTCATCACTGAACAAAATTTTGTGATGAAAATCAGCATCGAGATGAATCTCATTTTCGGCCCATTTTGCAAGCGTTGTTCTTTTGTCAACCTGTTCATGATGAAATGGCAAACCAAACTAAACATTAATCACATGACAGCTGACAAAATGGCCGCCAGTTAAAAAAAGTGATGCCAACTTAAAGTTCTATACCCCAATAAAAAACACCCTTTATGACCAGTTTGGCAACTGTTCCGCTTGAGCAACGTAGAACGGTCAATTCTGAATTGTACTCCACAATTTGAAGTCTTCGGAGAAATTCGAAAAAACCGAATAAGAGATGACGAATCATTGTGCACCATGACAATGCGAGCTTTAACACATCGGCTTAAACTAGCGCCTTTTTGACCGGCCAAAACGTCGAATTGATGGGTCATCGGCCGTACAGCCGTGACGACTGGGCACCCAATGACTTCTTTTTATTCCCGCACATCAAGAAAAAAATGCGTGGTCGACAATTTTCCTCGCCAGAAGATGCTGTTGAAACGTTTAAAAACCATGTTTTGGAGGTGTCTCAATCGGAGTGCAAAAAGTACTTCGACAATTGGAAAACAATAAAACTATTTCGGATAGTAAATATTCGCTTTATCATTATTAGGCAAGAAATATATATAGCAGCCCTCGTATTTAATAAAAGTAGGCATCGGAATATCTATGATGACCTGAAGCAACAACCAAAGGCATTTGCTTTAAAAAAGATTATTTCATTTGGCGAAAGTGGACGAATGTAATCTGTTTAGAAGGAAATCCTTTCGTCTCGTCATCTCGCGAATAAAGGAGTACTGACATGGGGAAAATTTACCAATATTCCCATTTAAGCTCTTCTTATCAAAACCGACTGAGTTATGTCCGTCCTTCTTTCTGTTTAAACATGTATTTTTGTGATTAAATGACTTTTATTATTGCCCTACTTCCAGTTTACACCCAAAGTCCCACTGAGATCTTTCCCCACCCCTAATGTTTCTGACTTTTAAATAAATAACCAGATTTTATTGACCAGTTTGTTTGGCAACACTTCCCATTAAATAAACATCACAATTTGCCTTCATAAAAGCACTTTCGTTTATTTCCCCAAGGATTTTCATTAGAATAGGGACATAAACTTCTATTTACTCTGATGTATGACCCAATTTCTTCTACTATTTGCAGGATATCACAAGGAATTTCTCAGAAAAACACTTTGATCCTTTGACCAACTTTTAATTATCTTGAGATCCTTAGAGTCGTTTAGTTTATTAGCTGGAAAATTCAACACGAACAGAGGAGCATATCCTGGCTGCTGACCGTTCAAAAAAGTGCATATTAAAGTTGTTTGGTTTTAATATGAAAAGTGTTTTGCAGTCGCCTTTCAAAAAACTTTCGAATTAGACATTATAAATTCTATTAACAAAATGTCGGTGGATGAATAATGTTCCCTTTTACCCACCCTTTCCCCTTAAGCAACTTGTTCAGTGTATGTGTGTGTTTTTTCCTGTAAGTATAAAATTCATAATACGGAGCCTTTTAGCATAAATATGATTTCTAACATCTGCTTGCGTTTGAAACGCTCTTATGGTCCTATCGTATCGTTTCGTGTTTGGTTTCGTTTCGTTCCATTTTTGGGATTTACATGAAAGGATGTGCTTATATTCTATTCATATTCTCCTTTTGTTTGGTTGGGGCTCCTTTTCAGGATGTCATTTCCACTTTTATGAACATTTATTCTATGCTTAGCCATAAAACACCAACCGACCGACCGACCGACCAACAGAACACTCCCTGCTCCTTAGACGGAACGGAAAGGATAACAGCAGCAACATCGTCATAATGTTTTGCAAACAAAAACATAATAGCACATGTTCTACGACTGAATGTGTTCAGGATGAAAAGGAAGTCTCAGCGTTTGTTATACGCTTTTTTTTTTGTTTGCTCATCTATAGTTTCTGATAAGGCACAGTAGCAAAATGGGCAAACTCTTTGGGGAAAAAACTGGAATTTCTAACTAAACGAATCGATTTAAAGAAATGTTGAGTAAAGTTTAGTGTTCTAAGTATATGGTCCAATGGGACTAACCGGAGTTGAGCCCTGAGGGTCTTGATATGTACGGTGGTTCTGACTTGAGCTTAGTTTTGAGTGAGGTAGAGTTGAAAATGGCCGTACTGCAAGCGCGTTTATTTATTTAGTTAGTTTTTTACATATTTCTTTATATTTATTTCTTTATTTATATATTACAAAGCGTGATCCATTTCGAGGTTACTACTTTTTTAAAGAAAAAAAAAAACACAGAAAATTCAAGTTGAATGGGAAATGTTTATTATCATTTGAAAGAACATTCTTTGGCATTTATTTTTTGAAGATTATGTCTATCAAATGTTGGCCGCGGCTACGTCTCAGATAGTCCATCCGTTGAGATAACTCGTTCGAGCATTTCGACTGGTAACTGGCGAATGACACGCGTGAAATTTTGCTCCAAGGCCTGAACCGAAGCGCGTTTGTCCGTTTTAGACTTTACATATCCCAACAGGAAAGTCAAACGGTGTGATATCACACGATCTTGGTGGCCAATCGACCGGCCCAAAACGTAAAATTATCTGCTCACCGAAGAGTTCTCTCAATAAATCCATTGATTGATGCGATGTGTGGGAAGTGGCACCGTCTTGTTGAAACCAAATATCGTCGAGATCACGAGCTTCAATTTCAGGCATCAAATAGTCGGTTATCATGGCACGATAACGCTCGCCATTGATGGTTCCGTTCTTACCGGCATCATTTTTGAAGAAATATGGACCGATAATCCCACCGGCCCACAAATCACACCAAACCGTTGTTTTTTTCTGGATGAAGTGGCAGCTATTGAACCTCTTCTGGTTGCTCTTCGTCTCAAAGGCAGCAATTTTGCTTGTTTACATACCCATTGAGCTAGAAATAGGCCTTATTGCTGAACAAAATTTGGCTCAAAAACGTCGGATTTTCGGGCAGCTTCAGTCTTTGCACAAGCTGTATTTTGTACGCTTTCATTTTAAGATCTCGACGTAAAATGCACCAAGTCGTTCCATACGGCAGTCCGAGTTACTGCGAACGGCGCCGAATCGATTCTCCACGGTCTTGGTGTACACTCTCAGCTACGGCCGCAACATTTTCTTCACTGCGTGCTGGACGTAGTCTATTCGGTCGAATATTATTCAATAATGAATGCTGGGTCTCAAGATGGGCGATGGTGTTGCGAATAGTACGTTCAGTAGGCCGATTATGTTGACCATAAGTTGAACGAACTGCACGAAACACATTTCTTACAGAACGTGAATTTTCGTAATAAAGTTGAGCGTTTTGTAAACGTTGTTCAGGCATAAGTCTTTCCATGATGAAATGCCAAACAATACTAAACAAAAATAACATGCCAGCATGACACGACTCACACGTGATCTGTCAAAAAAGGCTATTGAAAAAAGTATCTTTACTTGGATCACCCATTATTATAGTTCGGGAAGAACAAAAAACATATATTGTTGAGGTGACTGCCCCTGGCCGAAGAGTTTCGGGTCAATCCGGTACATAGAACCGGCAGTCGCGGGATTGCTTTATTATAGTACTTTTGCATGCTATACTTTTAAGCATGCAAAAGCATCATGGTACCCCGCAACTCATTTGATAACTTTTTTTTAGTTTCCCAAAAATATGTCATTTTTCAAATTCCTACTAATTTTATATTGCTTGAATAAATGCCTTAGCCGACAAAAAATCCGTTCGATGGAATAAAAAATGAGGTAAAAATAAGATGTGGTGTTGGGCATCCTGGATAACTTGCAATCAAATATGCAATAGATAAGATCCTTGTTAGCTTGTTCGGTCGTAATAAATGGCTTCGAGAGCGGCGAGGCCCCAAATCGAAATTACCTTTGCATGGGGACTATATGAAAAATATATTTCATGGGGGAAAGACCTTAATCATAAAATGGTACCAGAATTTGTTATATCTCACTCAAAAAGCAGCATGCCTTTTTGATTAAACTTAATATGCATCTTGTAGAGCAGCAAAACATGGATCACCTTATATGTATCTTGTAGAGCAGCAATAAATGGACCAATATAGTGGAGCTTATGAAGATTTGGTTAAAGTCGCTTTTAACCCCCTATGAAAAATTTCGTCGAGTTCGGTTTTTATATGAGACTTCAAGAGCGGCAGTGTCGCAAATTGTTGTAGACCTTAGTATGGGGTCTTTATGAGAACGTGCACCGATAAGGTTCAATATTACTAGCACTGTTAGTAGATATGCTATAATTTTGTACTAATATAGAACAAGATCTAATGTGAAATTTGGAATGGAAGGAGCGCATTTGGCAAGACATCTTTGCATGCAAGCTAAAGAAAAACATAAAGCGATACATAAGTTTTCAGCGCGATTAGATTAAATTTGTAGCTGAGACGGGCAGGACTTCAAATCTAACTGACAGTTTCACTAGAGTGGGCTTTTGTGTGATTTGTAAAGTTCTTAACAAAATTTAGCCAGAATAGAATGCCGTGTGTGTGATTCTGAAACCGGAAAAGACATTCGTAAGATTTCAAATGTCAAATATGCCCGGCATAAACTAATTTCAATAGAGTTATTTCATAGTATAATCCTGAACAATGGCGAGATGAACATAGCATAGGGTATACAAAGTTAGTCTTATCCTGAACAATGGCGAGATGAACATAGCATAGGGTATACAAAGTTAGTTTAATCCTGAACAATGGCGAGATGAACATAGCATATATAGGGTATACAAAGTTGGTAACTCTCCGGCCACAAATGCACTTTTTTATAATTTTTTTTTTATCTGCATTTAAACTCTCCCCAACGAACACTCTCTATTACTAATGAGTACTGATAGAGCAACAGAAACCCTTCAACTCTTGCTTACACACACAACACACTTCGTCTCTTCTTCTTATGCGCAGAAAAACAACTTAAGTTAAAACCACTGATGTCAAATATGCCCGACATAAACAAATTTCAATTGGGTATTTCTTGGTCCAATCCTGAACAATGACGATAGTACCTCTCCGCCCCAAAAAGTTCTTTTTTTATAACTTTTTTGTACCAATTCGCCAATATCATTTATCATCCCTGATCATTATTAAAACTCTCTCCAACGAACACTATCTTTTTTTTAATGATTACACGATGATAACTCAGCAAAAACACACTTCGTCTCTTATTCTTAGCCACAGAAAAACAACAATAGTTACACTTACTGAGGATTTGTTTTTGTAATATTGTGTAATTCAATTTATATTTTTTGAGACAAGGTAGTGTACAAAATTACTTAGTAGGGACATAAATACTGTTACAACATTGAACACACCCATTTCAATAGTAGAACTGAACATACCCCGTTAATGTCATATGAGTTTTTGAAAGCTAACCTCAATGGCGTCAGTCTGTAACGGGATTTTGAAATTGTTTCAACTTTCATCATGGAGTGGTCAGATAATGAGAACCGTATCGCTGTAATAGCGCTTTTCAAGTGTGAAATGAAAAAAAGCGATATTTTCAAAACGCTCCGGCCACTAGGGATTAGCCACACGTTTGTCTACCGATGCATAAAACTGTTTGAGGAGACTGGAGATGTAAAAGAACGCCACCGGTCGGGCCGCCCACGCTCTGTTCGAACACCGCATGTCATCAAAGCCGATAAATCAAGAATTCACAGAAATCCGCTCCGAAAACAGAAAATCATGGCCCGTGAGATGAATTTCACGCAAAAGTCCATGAGTCGAATCATTAAAAAAGACTTGGGACTTGGGGCTTTCAAACGACGTACACGACATTTATTGACTGCAGCTTTAAAAAAATAGGATTGAAAAATGCAAACGTCTTTTGGTGAAGCACGCTGATAATTTGCACAAAAAAATTTGGTTCACCGATGAAAAAATTTTTACCGTTCAGGAAAAATTTAACAAGCAAAATGATAGAGTGTATTTGCGGTCATCTAAGGAAGCATCTGAACTGATCCCAAGGGTGGAAAAGGGTCATCACCCAGCTTTAGTTATGGTTTGGTGGGGTGTCTCTTACGATGGGGTCACTGACCCGCATTTCTGCGAACAAGGAATCAAAACATCGGCCAAAGTTTACCAAGAAACCGTTTTGGAAGCTGTTGTGAAGCCTCTTAACAATTCCCTGTTCCAGCCATGGACTTTGCAGCAGGAAACTGCGCCGGACCATAAGACTAAAACGTCCCAGGCCTGGCTTCGAAACAATTTGCCAGCGTTAATTTCCTCTGAAGAATGGCCATCAGGCAGCCCAGATTTGAACCCATTGGATTACAAATTATGCACGGTTTTAGAGGACAAGGTTTGTCACAAAAGATAACCCAACATTGGATCTCTTAAGACTGCTTTGGTTCGAGCTGTGGCCAATAGACAAGGTTTGTGCAGCTATTGATGGCTGGCCAGTGCGACTTAAGGCGTGTGTTAAGGAAAAGGCGGTCATTTCGAATAAGCAGGATTCTGCGCCGGCCCATAAGGCTAAAACGTCCCAGGCCTGGCTTCGAAACAATTTGCTTTGATTTTCTCTGAAGAATGGCCCTCAGGCAGTCCAGATTTGAACCCATTGGATGACAAATTGTGGACGATTTTAGAGGACAAGGTTTGTCACAAAAGATACCCCAACATTGGATCTCTTAAGACTGATTTGGTTCGAGCTGTGGTCAATTTTCCAATGGACGAGGTTCGTGCAGCTATTGACGATTGGCCAGTGCGACTTAAGGGGTGTGTTAAAGGCAAAAGGCGGACATTTCGACTAAGTAGATTCTTTTTGGCTACAATATACATCAATAAATATATTAAAAAATATTTGGTCCAAAAACATTCAGTACTTTTTTTATTTTACAGCATAAAAAGTGTGTAACAGTATTTATGCCTCTACAAAGTATATTATGCATCTACACATCTCTGAGGAAATTTCGTACATCAAATAACATAAAATATGTCACAAAAGACCTTAAAGGTCCCGCCATATTTTTACACATGGACTAAAACAATATGTGGTTTCAATAGAACGATATGAGAACTTCTACGAATTAATTGGGTTAAATGGGCGCCGAGATCTTGCGATACGACGCCAAAGCACTTCTTTCTGTATGTGACGCGAAATGTAGGATCTATGCCAATAAAGCCGAGATGATTTCAGTGCTTAAAAAAGAAACAACTGGATTTGGAACATTTTTATAAGCGCTTCGTGAGTTGCCAGAAGAGGCGTGGTGGGCATTTGAGTTCCACACAAAAAGACCATCGACTTAAAAAATATTATTCCGAAAAAGTTTGGTGTGCATTTTTTAAAAAGCACAAAAAAACTGCACGAGCCACGAAGGATATAGATGTGACTGCCTTTACTACACAGGACTTAAATCAAATCCATTTAAAAATTCTCCAATATGTATACTAAACAAGGAATCACTAATAAATGGCGACAGTTCGAACGGCGCTATTGTCACTTGTTAGGATATACAAGTGACAATAGCGCCGTTCGCCGTTTAGAAACCACTGTGTCGCATTTGAATTAAGTCTCTCCTACCTGTCAGGATATCTGCAAAAGTATTTTGAACTACCGGCGCCATATGAATGCTTAACCACAAAAGAATGGAGAAAAAACTCTGGGAAATAAGTTAACCAACTAAACGTCCACATCATACCACTCCCAGTACATCTGGTCAAATACACTAAACTCCACCCCACCCCACCACCCAACCAGGCCACCTCCGCACAAAGAGATATTTGCTTAATAAATAGGCCAAGAAGGAACAAAACAACACATCCAAATGAGTTCGTGCCAGCTACCAAGAAAGTAGTCCGAGCTATTGCAGGGGCTAAACTTTTCCCAACAGAAAGAATTTCCGTTTAGTAATGCCAGCCAGTCGGCCATTTCAAGGGAATAGTAAAGATTGGATTTGGAATTAATTGATTTTCAGGTATTGGTCAATTCCATGGGAGGCCGCATCAAAAACAAAACAAAAATAGAAACTCCCTGAAGGCAGTTAAAGGTCATTTGTTTGGCAGTTAAGTCATGTTTGGAACTCATTTTGGTCGCTTTTGACTACAACAATGGCATGGCCAAGTGGCCATTTGCGTCCAAGTGAACCGGTGAGTGTGTCCGTGGGATTGTGGGTTTTATGTTTTTGTAATGACTTGTGGGTTTAATTAATTACACTGTTGTTGGTGTAACTGCTGCTGTTCCTGTTGTTTGCAGTTAATGGCCATTTGATGGTCTTCCCACAGTTAATTTTTCGCCAATGCCCACATGACTGGAAAAAGGAGGCAGGCCGAGAAAAGGCTGCTTTGGGTTACCGCCAGGTGTGTCAGGTGTTTTTGTTGCTGTTGTGGTTTTTATTTATGCTGCATGATGGTGCATGACAAATGGACTGTTCCACTTGTTACAAGACGTATGCCTCTGCCCAAATAAATATCATGAACCCAAAGTGCCACAAATCGTCGGAAACCAGATGCTTCATGTTTTTGGGTAATTCCTTGGTAATCCAACAAGAGAATTGATGAAATTGTATTCGGTTTAATGCCTAATTAAATTAGTTTCTTCTGCAGGCAAAAGACTTTTTGGAAAATGGCAAATGTTTACATAGGAACGAAAGATAAATAGGGCTGAAGTTGGGCGGAGATGACCGATCTGGTATACAGAAGGCTTTAAACCACATGGAAACACAAACAAAAAGTGTGTGTGGAAATCGGGTCAAGCAATAAACCTTTGAACGAGAAGTTTACTACCATACTGGGCCATCCTCTAAATTTACTCAGATCTTTATATGAATTATATTTAGGGGAAATCGTACTTGTAAGGAAATTTCATTGTTATTTGGTACCCATCTGTCCATGTTTGAATAGGCGGGATTTTTGAGATCAAGTTCTGGTGCTCGACCTTAATTTAACAAAATCGTATGGGTTCGTGTGGAAACTTTATTTTTATACGATTCCTATATGCTCTTATTTATACGAGACCAATAATTCCGTGACTTATCCAACTTTCCTCGTAGTTATATGAAATGCAACCCCACTCCCGTCGAGTAACATTTGTTGATAGACAACTGTCAAATTTTGAGAGAGTTCCGTCATTTAGTTTGTGTTTAACAGTAAGTAAAAAGTACAAAGATAATGTACTTGCACCTCTTGGTAACTCCGATCACTGCATCCTTTACGTATTCCGCTCTTCGTGTCGCTTCGATACCAGCCCCAAAGCGGACAGTTTTGTCTACGAAAAGGCTCAACCACTTTTTCCAGCATTTCAATTGGAAACTTTGCATTCTTGATAACGACGTAAATGCTGCGGCTGAAATGATCCAAAACATAATTTTATCTGGAATAAAGACTATTGTTCCAAATAAAATTATGTCGGCTAAACCAGCCAAAAAAAGTTGGTTTAACCAGGCATGCAGGGATGCTGTTAGATCAAAGGAGGAAGCGTTAGGAGATTGGCGTTTAAACAAAAACTCCATTACTGAACTGCTGCGAAAACAGGCAAGAGCTTCGTGTGCTAGAGTGCTTAGGCGTGAAAATTTTCTGCACAAACAACGTCTACTTACAAAGGCTCTTACTTCTCCCTGGGGAAGTAAGAGCTTTTGGTCGTTTGTAAGAAGAGTACAGGTTAGTGCTTCATCTATCCCAACTCTTGCTAAAGACGACCAGGCATTCACTAACCCGCTTGATAAAGCTAACCTTTTGACTGACATATTTGCAGGAAATTCTTCCTTGTCGGAAAGCAATCAACTACTCTTCGCGATCGAAAACGTATCAAGTTCCATGCCTCAGATATTTTTTCGAACGCGTGGAGTTAAAAGGGTTCTTGCGAACCTCGATGTAAATAAATCCCCGGGCTCGGATGGTATATCGGCACTTGTCCTATGTAAGTGCTCGTCGACGCTAGTCCGTCCATTACGCAACCTTGCTTACCGTGCGGGAGTTTTCCCAGCGTGTTGGAAGGTTGCGAACGTCCAGCCGATCCCTAAAAAGGTTGAAGCCAATAATCCTGCGAATTATCGGCCAATTGCGATTTGCTCTGCGCTCTCCAAGGTAATGGAGAGCATGGTAAACCACCATCTTGTGAGGTATTTAGAGGTCAACGACCTGCTAAGTCATTGACAGTATGGCTTCCGTAGAAATCGCTCTACCGGAGACCTGTTGGCGTTCTTGTCGGAGCATTGGAGTCGGTCTATCCACCAGTTTGGTGAGAGTAAGGTCGTGGCTCTAGATATCTCCAAGGCCTTTGATAGAGTCTGGCACGGTGCATTCATATCAAAGCTGTTCGCTTTTGTTGTCGGTAATACGTTTGCTCGATTTATATCCAACTTTCTTAGAGATCGCACTATTAAGAGTTGTTGTAGATGGGTTCTCATCCAACACACATAGGCTGGCCGCAGGTGTACCACAGGGCTCTGTCCTTTCTCCCTCTTTATTTCTTATTTTCATTGACGATCTTTTGGGTCAGACCGTGAATCCAATCTACTCTTTCGCAGATGATAGTAACCTCTGTCATTCATATTCATTCGACCGTAGGCCGAGTCTTCAAGATATTGAAGATAAAAGGCGAATTATGGATGAGACACTTGGCCGGGATCTACTGGCCATTCCGAATGGGGCCGAGTGAATAGAGTAGATTTTAATGCACGTAAGACACAGTGCTGCTTGTTGTCTCACAAGCGTTTCGCCGACCCAACAATATCGTCAATTTCTATCGATGGAACGGATATTGAACAATCAGAAGCTCTCGATGTTCTGGGCATGAAAATACAATGTGACGCTTGTTGGACGAGACTTGTATTCGAAGTGTCGAAAGAAGTGTCAAGTGCATAGGATTTTTAAAGCGGTGCAAGAAATATTTCACTTCTTTTGATCTTTTCAATATCTATACAACTTACATCAGGCCGAAGATGGAATACAACTCCCATATATGGGCAGGTGCTACAAAATCATCCTTGGAGCTACTTGACGGTGTTCAAAGGATAGCTATGGCGCTGATAGGTGACAGTAGGGTATCCAACTCTATTGTTTCCCTTGAGCATCGTCGGAATGTGGGTTGCGTGACGCTGTTTTATCATTACTTTCATGGTGTGTGTTCATCAGACATCCGTCGCCTTATTCCTGACGTGAGGATGTTCGGCAGGGATACGCGATTTTCTAGGAATTCACACCCGTTTGTTATCGATTGGCCAGTTGACCGCTCTATACACTACATATCAAATTCATTTTTCGCTCGTACAGTCCGTATGTGGAATCGACTTCCGGCAAATGTATTTCCCACTAATTGCGACATCCAGAAGTTCAAGACAAGCGTCAATTATCATTACTCCCTCCTTCCCGCCTCCGATTCTTTAATTTCTACTCGCCAACGCAATGCACCGCATTATAGGGGCATCCCCTGAGTGTTGGTTATTTAAAAAAAAAATAAAAAAAAATGACGCTGAACGTTCTGGACAGCCAATTGAGATCATTACCCCGAAAATGTCGAAAAAATCCACGATATGGTGTTGGCCGATCGAAGAGTAAAAGTGCGTGAGATTGTTGATGCCATACGCATTTCATAAGGCGGTGTGGTTTCGATTTTACATGATCAGTTGGGTTGAAGAAAGCTGTCTACAAGATGCGTGCCGCTATTACCATTTCATCAAGATAATGAGCGGATGCTCACGTGTGCAGTCTCAATGGCAAAATGGCATGAATTTGGTTACGAATTGGTACCTCATTCGCCATATTCTCCGGATTTTGCCCCCAGTGACTATTTCCAAACCTAAAGAAATAGCTCGGTGAAAAAAGATTCAACTCCTCTGTTTTGAAAGGAATACTGAAATTGAAGAAACGTTGGACTAGGTGTATTGAGCTAAAGGAGATTATGTTGAAATTTTTTTTTTTTGCAAACAAAACTGTTTTATTCGAAAAGTCACGGAATTATTGATCTGTCCTCCTACATATCGAGCCATAAGCGCTAACCTATCGTAAGTGAAAAAATGCAAATTTTACAGGAGACGGTTTTTATTATTTATTTCAAACAACTTTATTAAAAATGCAAATGTTTTAATGCAAAAATTTAAGATTTCTACCTACTCATATAACTGTATCAAAAAACAAAAAAAAAAATCTGAACACATTTGCGATTGCTGCAGCAATTTGATGTGTGACTTACGATAAAATTGCTACACAATAAAATTTAAACAATCATTTACGATAAAATGCAAAAGCTTTTTTTTTGATGTTTTACTAACAATTTTGTCATTTTAAAAATACAAAACGATGAGGCTTGTCCTAACGATTATTTTTCAGCAATAAAATTTTTTTTCCAAAAATTTGACTTACGATAGGTTAGCGCTTATGGCTCGATATTATGGAAAGCCGATAATAGTACCCCTGGGCCATTTCTATAAGTTATTAAAAAATGAACCTTTAAGGTCCAATCGGTCCAGGATTAATTGTTGAACCATGGTTATATACTAGAGTCTGTAAAAAACCGGGGTTTTCAGATAACCGGCATTTCGGCTTTATTTTTCTAAACCCTCTGAAAAAACCGACTGTTGGATGTTATTTTGAAAAAATAACAGACAATAATCTTTATTCCGGATTCAGTCTTTTTTCCTTAGAACGGAAAACATTTTCCCAATCATAAGTAAAATAATTGTCCTCATTTCTAGACTATAAGAATGCACTAAAATCCATTGCTAGGAATAGGGTTTTGATTTTGCTTTAAAAAAAAACTAGTAAAATATCTAAAGTCGGGAGTGGACGACTACCCTCCACATCTATCGAAAAATCGGGGTTCTTAAAAGACTGCATTGCGGCATTTTTTCCAAAATCGGGTAGAGGTTTTTTACTGTAGAGGTTTTTTTAAAAGTAAAAAATCGGCAGTTACCGACATTCCGGTTCTAGCCTTTTGCGTAAGAATGGAAACTGTTTTCCGAATCAGACGTAAAGTAATAGTGCCCTGGCACAGTCGCGTAAGTCGCTCTACAAAAGGTTATTTGTTAGAAATAGTTGGCATTTGAGAACGTTTCAATATGGAGTGTGAAACCCACAGGAAGATTTGATAATCGCATATGCATAACAAATTATAATTTCAGGTTTCATATTGCAATTCTATTCTGAAAGGGGGTTACAACACTTACCTGGATAGACTTCAGCGAACTGCATACGCATACGTTCTTAAGGGCTCTTCGCAGCCTATGAGACATGTTCGCCATTGCGTGCTTCCTGATGACGAGGTGGTTGATTGATGTTGTAGTCAATACTGCCTCATCTCTAAAGGTCGCCTTGGTGTGTTGACAGTGTACACGATAAAAACAAGATTTGAAATGTATAATTGGTACTTTCATAAATATTAATTCGATATTCACATACTAGAATAGCCTAATTATTAGGCTGTAGTAGATTATCAGATAATGGACGAGCAGTGGTGCAGTTTTTTTCTAGGGAAAATGTTGCCGTAGTGATAGGTAACATGTGATAACGTACAAGCATCATAATGAATTGGATTGTTTCATTGGGAGTGAGTCTACCTTTTCATTCTGTGGGACTGTGGTCTACAGTGTTCTGATTGTGCTACTAAAATACAAGTAAAGGCAGGTTGAAGTCCGCAGCGGTCATTTTACGACAATAACCTCAATTCCATGTAAAAGCTTCTCTATAATATGCTTTCGCCACTCGAAGTCCGAATTAAAAAGTAGGTTCCGGTCAGTGAGTAAAACACTTATCTCGTGGACAGCTTACAAAAGGAAGTTCCCTGTTTGCTCGTTAATTAAGACTACCTCATCGTATAAATGGGCGTGACCGTAAGCCGACTAAACAACTCTTTAGTGGTCTTTGGCAGATTTCATAAACACAAGAGTTGATTGACAGCCAGAGCTGAGCCCCATGGGACCTGAATGTATTGATCAGATCTGCTGTACTACGAGTTATCGCCATCGCTCGTTAGGTAGATCGTCTGTTCGGTAGCCAGCTAACAAAAGGCGTATACTTCTTGATTTCTTCTCATAATCT
Organism: Hydrotaea diabolus; assembly: GCA_963513945.1. Lineage (NCBI taxonomy): Eukaryota > Metazoa > Arthropoda > Insecta > Diptera > Muscidae > Hydrotaea > Hydrotaea diabolus. The sequence continues at coordinate 15,255,312 of OY740720.1, read as the reverse complement.
TTGTTTCCTGGCGAAAAAATTAAAATTATTAATAATTCCATTCAAAATATTTCAATACTCACTTTTCTCATTATGAATATCGTCTATTCGGTTGCCAGCTGACAAAATGGGTATACTCCTTGCTTTCTTCTCATAACCTTTGTTTCCTGGCGGCAACATTTAAAATGTAAGACTAATACTTCCATTAATAATATTACAATACTTACATTCAAAAACAGACAAATTCTTAGTTGGTTATCGGACAAAGGGGCGATCGATACGGCTTCTTTACAATATAAACAACTGAGGGATATTGTTGCCATTGTGATGGGTTAATTGTGATAAAGTACAGGGATTTTTGAATATGATCGCTTTCATTGGTATTGAGTCTGTTTTTCCTTTCCAGCATACATACATAATTATTATTTAGACCTTAGTCTGTAGTCCTTTGTATACACAACTAACACACGAGGTCCGTTCAATAGTAAAGGTGCACTAAAAAATTCTCGGGCTACGTGCATTCGAATTGAGTTTTTTTGTTATGTTGGCACAGTTGCCTCAAACATATGTTATTAGTTGGGCTTGTTTGTGAACGACATAACAGTTCGAAGTATTTTGCTGGTTCGGCGTTTTTCTGCTGTGGAAAAAATTGCCCAAAAAAGTTGCATCAAATTTTGTGTAAAAAATGAAATTAAGTATTCAAAAGCAATCGAATTTAGAGTTGCAAAATATAGTGATTGTAGTCTGAGTCAGAAAAATGTTTACAAGTTGTACATTAGGGGGGGGTCAATTTGTATGGATCGAAAAAAAGTCACCAAGCGGTTATCAAAATCGTAATCTTCGATGAATTCTAAGAAAATTTTCCAAAGAAACCATGTGTCTAAAATGAAAATCGAGCTTCCAATTTTTAACGAGAAAGTTTTCGTCCGTCTTTCCGTCTGTGGAAAACACGCTATAGTCCACAATAATAATGCTAGAGAGCTGACATTTTACAGAAAGATGTCTTGCTGAGAAGGTAAGGTCAAGTTCGCAAACGGGTTGGAAGGCTTTGTATTTTAAGTTATGTTACCTCTCGCCTCATTAAAATTAAAATAAACAATTTTGCGATGTTTTGAAAATATCACACTTTTTATTTCAACATTACTTATTTTTAAGGTCTTTCTTGCTATCAATCCTAGGTGTTACGTTTCGACTTTTAACTGTGACTGCCATAACACCATCGCGATTTTTTGCAATAGTTCGACGTGAGACTTTAGTCAGTAGTTGCACAAACCGCTCGGTTCCTTGAATGTGTAGAGGAATGTGTGGATCCGGAAGCGGTGGATCGTCAAATTCTATGTAATTGAGCAAGTGTTCATAGGGTATGCTTGCAGTGAATGGGGGCTCCGATAAAATGCCATCGTTATCTAAGTTTATCATGATTTATCTGATTTCTAATTATCTCTTTTTTCTACACATAAAACGAGAACTTTTTTAATACAAAAATTTCATAAATATTTAATTTTTTTTTTAAAGATCACAACGAAAACTTTCTCGTTAAAAATCGGAAGATCGATTTTGATTTTAGACACATGGTTTCTTTGGAAAATTTTCTTAGAATTCGTCGTAGATTACGATTTTGACAACCGCTTTGTCGAGAAAAAAATTGACCCTACCTATTGTACATGCTTTTTGAAGACGGTCGAGAAGATGTGTATGACGACGACGCTTGTCCTGGAAGATCCATCACATCTTAACGACAGCCGGTTCTATGAACCGTATCGACCCGAAGCAGCAATTCTTCGACCAAGGGCTGTCACTCCGGTACAGTGTGCCGCTACAACAACATTTAAATCGATAAAAATATTGAGAAAATGAAGAAATTTATTATGTCGATTTTTCGAATCACTATGAGAAGTCGCAGAGGATGTCGGCATATCGGTTGGCTCATGTCGTACAATTTCATTGGAAACTTTGCACAAGAAGCGTAAGGCAAAGAAGTTTATTCCAAAATTTCTGAATTTTGAACAACAAAAAACCGTCGCTTGTTCGTAATTTCTTGGTCGAAAGGAATCCGAAATCATGCTTTATCCGCCATTTTCACCAGATTTCGCCCCTGCAACTTTTTCAGTCCCCAAAATTAAAGAGACCCATTAAAGGACACCGTTTTGCGACGATTGAGGAGATAAAAGCCGCATCGCTAGGAGAGCTCAAGGCCATACCAAAACGTACATATCAGGGCTGCTTTGAGGATTGGAAAAAACGCCAGTCTATTCTATCTGAGGAGAAATAGAGGGTAATCCATCTAGAGGTATTTTTTCAGAACAAAAAAAAATATAAAAATTCAAATCAAGTGCGGAATCTTTATTGAAATTTTGAAAGGAAATTTTATGCCATTAATTTTTTAAATATAATTCCCTTCAAATGTTGGTTGCAACTACGCCTCAGCGTTTTCATTTTGAGGGTTCAATTTTGGATGACTCGTTCGAGCATTTCGACCGGTATGGCTTTAATGACACGCGTAATGTTGGCTTTCAAAACCTGAATCGTAGCTGTTTTGACAGCAAAGACTTTGGACTTTACGTAACCCCAAAGAAAAATGTCTAAAGGTGTGATATCACTCGATCTAGGCCGCCAACTCACCTGTCCAAAACGTGAAATTAGCTGCTTTTCGAAATGACCTCTCAATAGATCCATTGTTTGAGCAGCTGTATGGCAAGTGGCGCCGTCCTGTTGAAACCAAGTGCCGTCAAGATTACGTGCTTAATTTTAGGTAGCATAAAGATCGATATCATGGCGCGATAGCGAGCACCATTCACGGCTACTTTCCGGCCATCATCATTTTTGAAAACATATGCACCGATGATTCCACCAGCTTAGAAACCACACCAAACCGTGGTTTTCTCTGGGTATAATGGCACCTCTTGAACCTCTTCTTGTTGCTCTTCAGCCCAAATGCGGCAATTTTATTAATTGACTTTGCCGTTGAGCCAGAAATGGACTTCATCACTGAACAAAATTTTGGTCGAAAACAGCAGATCTTCCCGTTTCTCACCAAACGCTCATTTCCATAATACAGTTGCCAACATTTGAAGGAAATTATTTTCAAAAAATAAATGTCATAAAATGTCCTTTCAAATTACCTTTAAAAATTCCACACTTTATTTTAATTTTTATATTTTTTTGCGGTCTGAAAAAATACCTCTATTTGGATCGCCCTATTAAACAGCTCACTCGTTCTTGCTTGTTTGTAATTTTTCGACCGAAAAGAATTCTGTAATCATGCTTCAGCCACCATATTCGCCAGATTTGTCCCTGCGTCTTTTTCCTGTTTCGAAAATTGAAGAGAGCCTTGAAGGAACAGCGGTTTGCGACGATTGAGGATATAAAAGCCGCATCGGTAGATGAGATCAAGGCCATACCAAAAAGTGCATAGGACTGGACTGCTTCGGGGATTGGTAAAAACACTTTCACCAGTATATTATATCTGAGGGGGATCACTTTAAAGGGGACGAAATAGAAATTAATGAATAAGAAAAATATTTTGAGAAAAATTAAATTTCAACTTTGCAATTGGACATACGTTGTACATAAAACCCCAAGTTAGACATTTAACATTTTTCAGCGGCGGGTTTTGACCATGTGATCACTAAGCCATTCATTAGCCATAGATTCCGGTCATGGAGTCTAAAAATTCTATGGTGCTCAGTTCTCTGATTTGAGAAAAGTTTCCGTTCGTTCCTTAAAAGGATTGTAAGGGAAATATGTATATCCAGTTATCCTTCCTCCATTTACATATTTAATGAAGCTGTAAATAAATATTCGTTAGTAAGTATCCTTGAATCGATATCAATTTCGGGTAGCATAAACATGTTTATATACTCACTTACCTACATCATCCATCCAGTTCATGACCCCTCAGAGACGGCAATCAACTATACCTTCCAGTTGTATCCATCGCTTTCTGGTGCGACTAACTAATTTGTACCGGAATGCACCAACTGAAAAGCTGGAAAATTTATTTATGGCATATTTCGTATAAAAGATTAATGTACATTTCAGCGGGCACTTTATCAATAACCCAGTGTGACCTCCGAAAACAGCAAATTGCTCTCGAGTTCAGGCCGCCCTCCTACTGCTGTCTGAAAGTTTTTGTCATTCGCATGAAATATTTAGGGCCAGATTTCTATTTCGTTTTGTTTGGCTGTTTTGTTCCGTTGTGTTTTTGATTTCGGCTAAAAATAAAACTGAAATACGTTCAACCTTGAAGGAGGATATTATTATTTTGCAAGCAATCATCGGCCAGCCATCGTGACATTTGCCCTGAGATTTCTTTGTTGCTGTTGTTGTTTTGCTGTGGCAAATGTAAATGGACGGCAAGACGACTACTTAAGAAAAATTTAAGCAACGGGAAAGTCTTTAAAAAGTTTATTCATTTATTTAAGGCGGTTGTTAGGGCAAATTTCTCAAATGGCCAAGTCTAAATTATTAAGTTGTCCACTTCTTGATTCGAAAAATCAATTAATAGGAAACTTTTTTGGATTTGTGGAATCTAAAAAGTTATATTTTTCAACAGACTATGAAGATATACAAAATTTCCCAAACAATTTAAAGGAAGATTTGTTTAAATATGTCAGATATGTCTCCAAGTCGGGATTGGGTTGGTACCTGGATAGTAGAGAAAAATAGTCGGTAAAATGGAAAATATCGTTTAACGTTAACTACTGAAAGCTATAGTCCAGGCAAAAAAAAACAGAAGGCTACTAGATCAGGCAAACGGTCCGTTTTCTAAAAATTTAGGAAATGCAGAACTGAAAGCGCTTATCCAGGAAATCGGTTATGGTTAAATTGTACAAAATTTAATTAACTTCCCTCATAGGATAGAAGGAATATATTTGTTTTGTAATTCCGTTTGCAACACATCGAAATACTGGTATTTATATTCCGAATCGTAGAAATATTTTTAGATGGACCAGCCATGTCCATCTTTCTGTGTGTAGAAAGCAAACTATAGGGTAATCCATCTAGAGGTATTTTTTCAGAACAATAAAAATATAAAAATTCAAACCAAGTGTGGAATCTTTATTGGTAATTTGAAAGCACATTTTATGGCATTTATTTTTTGAAAATAATAACCTTCAAATGTTGGCAACTGTATTATGGAAATGATCGTTCGGTCAGAAACGGGAAGATCCGCTGTTTTCAACCAATTTTTTTTCAGTAATGAGGCTCATTTTTGGCTTAACGGCAAAATCAATAAACAAAATTGCCGCATTTGGTCTGAAGAGCAACAAAAAGAGGTTGAAAACGTGCCATTATACCCAGAGAAAACCACGGTTTGGTGCGGTTTATAAGCTGGTGGAATCATCGGTGCATATTTCTTCAAAAATGATGATGGCCGGGACGTAACCGTGAATGGTGCTCGCTATCGCGCCATGATATCGATCTTCATGCTACCTGAAATTGAAGCCCGTAATCTTGACGACACTTGGTTTCAAGAGGACGGTGCCACTTGCCATACAGCTGCTCAAACAATGGGTCTATTGAGAGGTCATTTCGAAAAGCAGCTAATTTCACGTTTTGGACAGGTGAGTTGCACGCCTAGATCGAGTGATATCACACCTTTAGACATTTTTCTTTGGGGTTACGTAAAGTCCAAAGTCTATATGACTACGATTCAGGTTTTGGAAGCCAACATTACGCGTTTCATTAAAGCCATACCGGTCAAAATGCTCGAACGAGTCATCCAAAATTTGACCCTCATAATGGAAACCCTGAGCCGATTATTATTTTCTTTGTTACATGTGATTGAAGTTGAAAATAATGAGTTTCGTGCGGTAAATAAACACTTTTATATGAAAGGTTATACGCCACTATTAATCAAAGATGAATTGTATTCTGTTCATGGTGATAATGCATCATCATACTCCACCGTGAAATCCTGGGTACAACAATTTAAAATGGGTCGTTCAAGTACGGAAGATAAACAACGCCCTGGAAGACCGAAAACTGCTACTACTACTGAAAACATTAGAAAAATATTTAATGAAGTGACTAAAGATAGACGAATAAATCTCAGAGAACTTGCTGATATTGTTAAAATACACGAAAAACAAGTTTGGAGTATTTTACATGATGAACTCCACATGAAAAAGCTATCCGCAAGATGGGTGCCGCGTTTGTTGCCTTTGCCCCAAAAAATCGTCCGTTGGACCAATTGCGAGGAGCTTTAAGCGATTTATCAGCGTAATCCAATAGAGTTCTTGCGCCGATTCATAACTGTTGATGAAACATGGATCCATCACTACATCCCAGAATGCAAAGAACAGTCAAAACAATGGATAGAAGCTGGTAAAAATGGTCCCAAGAAGGCGAAAACTGTTAAGTCAGCAGGAAAAGTAATGGCCACAGTATTTTGAGATGCAAGGGGTATAATATTTATTGATTATCTTGAGAAACGAAAAACTATAAATAGTGAATATTATTGTGTATTATTGGATCGCCTGAGTGAAGAAATCAAGATAAAACGACCGCATTTAGAAAAAAAAGTTATTTTTCATCAAGATAATGCTCCTTCACACACTGCATTTGAAATTGCTCCGCATCCACCATATAGTCCAGATTTAGCTCCTTCTGATTATTTCTTGTTTCCAAATTAAAAAAAAATTCTCGGTGGCAAAAATTTTTCGTCATTGCTGAAACTGAGGCATATTTTGAAGGTCTTGAAAATCTTATTTTTCGAATGGAATTAAAAAACTTGAAAAACGTTTGATGAAGTGTATTGAGTTGGAAGGAGATTATGTTGAAAAATAAATAATAATAATTCCAAAAAAAAGGTTCTTTTTATGTTAGGCCAGTTACTTTTGCGGTCGCCCTGGTAAATGACTTTGGTTTGAATCGCCCATTAAATAATCTCAATAATGGACAGTATGGACCGATCGTTACAAATGTCAAAATGTTATTATAGACTATGTAATTTAGAAATTGGACAAAAAGTCGTGGCACTCTAAACTTTGAAAAGCCATATCTCGTTAACGAGTTCCGATTTGACGATTGTAGTCGGTTATACAAGGGTTGCTATATATATTTCAGGCGCCATCTGACATTTTAATTGGAAAGTTGGACTTTTTTCAGCATAAACCGACTCAGAACGTTTTGACGTACGACCATGTGTTGTTTACAGTGACTTAAAAAAATCAATTTGGCAATAAATTGGAATTAACTCGTGAACATTTTCGTGCGATCATTTTTCACAACTTTCGACGTGGATTATCACGACAAGAGTGCATCGATGAACTTAAATCTTTGTATGGCGATGAAGTACCATCCCATAGCACTGTGAAAAACTGGTTTAAAGAATTCAATCGTGGCCGACGCTCGCTCAAAGACGAAGGTCGTCCAAAACTGGCCGTTGTGCCATTGATGCCGTGTGTGAACTGATAATGCAAGATTGTCATGTGACATACCGCGAGATAGAGGCATCCTTGGGCATTTCTTCCACTAGAATAATTCGATATTGCATGAACACCTGGCCATAAAAAAGGATTGTTCTCGTTGGATCCCGCACAATTTGACAATCGCTCAAAAAAAGGCTCTAGTCTATTGGCGCAAATAAATTTTGAAAAAATACGATTACATTGATCCAAAAGACGTTTATAAGATCCTCACATGTGACGAATCATGGATCTATGCATATGAGCCCGAAACAAAACAGCAATCGACCCTGTGGGTCTTCGCAGACGAGCCAAATCCAACGAAAGCTGTTCGTGGAAGAAGCACTTCGAAGCAAATGGTCGACTGTTTCTTCGACAAACCTGGTCATGTGGCGACTGTTCCGCTTAAGCAACTTAGGACGGTCAATTCTGAGTGGTACGGCACAATTTGTTTGTCTGAAGTCTACGGAGAAATTCGAAAAACGAACAAGAGAAGACGAATCATTGTGCACCATGACAATGCGAGCTCTCACACATCGGCTCAAACCAGCTCTTATTCGCCCAAAACGTCGAATTGATGGGTCATCCGCAGTACAGCCCTGACTTGGCACCCAATGACTTCTTTTTATTCCCACACATCAAGAAAATAATGCGTGGTCAACGATTTTCTTCGCCAGAAGATGCCTCAATCGGAGTGGAAAAAGTGCTTCGACAATTGGTTTGAGCGTATGCGAAAGAGTACATATCATGCTGGAGAATACTTTGAAAAACAATAAAAACCATTTTTGATGATAAATATTCGCAATTTCATTATTAGGCCAGACATATATAAAGCAGCCCTTGTATGATGTTGGCAAGAAAAGAAACACACCCTGACAAAAAAATCTTTCATATTTGACCGGAATCACTGATGATAAGCTTTTGCTCGGTCGATCTTAATCTGTTCACTTGTTTTACTTGGACCACCAGCATTAAATGCTTTGCCAGTGCTCATTTTTTGGAAGCGTCGGCAATTTCTTACTGAGCGGTTTTATTTAAACGAAGTCTTCATAATTTTAGTAAGAACAAATCGTCTTTTCGTTTTGCGAAGTAGGATGTAAGATATAACGTTGAATATCGCCAACGACTGGACCCTAAGCTGCATTCCAAAATTGACGAAGTCAAGCCAATCATGCACAAACTATTGTGCTGCTTGGGACATGTTAAGTGAATGGATTACAAAACCCCACTCTAATGAATAACTTAAGAGTAGTGGCAGGCAACACGCAAACAAGACATAACCAAGGCTTCAGTAGGATTCACTTACCACATCCGATTGTAACACATCCGTCTGAGTGTCTTTTGAAAGCTCTAAAGCGATCGAACTGAAATGAGCTAGATCCTTGACCTTTTGCAGGATGGTGGCTTATGTTCATAATCTGCTTGGCATTGGATATGGGTAAATTCGGCTAAAGGGTAGGAAACGTTTTACTTTAAGGGACTAAAGTACTATGGAAGAGACTAAACATCTTTGAGTATTGTAATTGTAGAATTTTGGACGAACCATTGCTTGAATAGGGACTGTTTGTTGAGAAACCTTAAAAAATTTCGAAAAGGTGCATTGCTAGTGAAACATTCGGCTCTAGTGGTCCAAAAAAACAGACCATATGGTCCTAAAAAAAAGTTTACTAGCAAACATTGTTAGAAGCAGTGAATTTTTTTTATATTTGCTTGAGATAACTCGTCTATGGTTAGATGAATCATGATTTACTTTGGAAGCGCTAGTGAAGACTTCATCCAAAATTGGAATCTTGAACCTATAAGCTCTAGTGGAGTTAAAAAAACCCAAGTGGAGTTAATAAAAGCTCAAGTTAATAATGATTTACTAAGTCATATGGATGTATGAAACCTAGGGGATCAGCAAAAATTCATATGATGAAGACATACGACTAAAAGAAATTATTGGGTTTCCAAAGTGAAACAAAACTTAGAACAAATCCTATTATGCATTCAATTAAAAGATCAGACGGTAATGCACAAAGGCCAGGGCACACCGAAGTTTTTTTTTGTTACGTAGCGTTTTTCTTCCTTTCCTCTTAACCACAAAGTATTGAAATATATTTTAAAATGTTACAAAAAGTTCATGTATCGGTATAGAAAAACCTTCTCTTAAATTTATTGTAAGTTTTTGAAATTTATTTCAATGGTGTTTAGACTACTGAAAGTTGAAAAATACGCCGCGTAAGAAAAAAAAGCTTCAGTGTGCCTGAGCCGAGCTCCAATAAATAAACAGGCTCTTGTGCCAAGTACAGGATGGGCCAAAAGTTACCATGGGATTTAAAAACTTAAATAACATCTTCGTTTATATATTTTTTTATTTTTTTTCTGATTATATGAATAACACTTGGAGAATAAATAATGGAGAGATTCACAACTGAACAAAGAACCAGAATAATAGCATTTTATTATTTAAATCAGCGATCAATTATTTTAACGCAAACGCATGAGAGATGAAGCTCATTTTCATTTGAATGGCTTTGTTTATCAGCAGAACTGTAGGTTCAGGGGTTCTACAAATCCAAGAGCCATTCAACAACGCCAATTGCACCTCAATAGGTGTACAGTATGGTGTGGGATCACTTCTGCAAATATCATTGGGCCTTACTTCTACGAGAATGGAGATGTGGTTTCAGCAGGACCAAACCACTGCCCACACTGCCCAAGACACAATGGCACTTTTAAGTCAAATTTTTGGAGAGCGAATAATTTCCAGAAATTCTAAAATTATTTGCGCAGTACGATCGCCAGATTTGTTGGCACCCGACTATTTTCTTTAGGGTTATTTCAAGGAGCGAGTATATGTGAACAAGCCCAAGACAATCCTTTAACTCAAAGCCAACATCGTTGCAGAAGTTCGAACGTTACAGCCACAAATTTTAAAAAATGATATGGAAAATCCCATTATTGCGAAGCTGAAAACGGGGGTTATTTAAGGGACATTATTTTTCATACTTAGTGTAAAAAATTAATAAACGAAAATGTTATTAAAGTTTTCAACACCATAGTAACTTTTGGCCCACCCTGTATAACGGCGTAGTTCCACCAGGATGGTGGAGGGTTATCATGAATTGTTTGAGGTAAATGTTTCCTGGACGGCTTATCTCTTTGAGGGGTGATGTGAGCTGGCCGGCACGCTCACCAGACTTAGCACCTTGCGAGTTTTTCCTTTGGGGTTACCTAAAGTTGAAGGTGTATATCAACCGTCCCAACACTTTGGGAGACCTAGTTAACAATATTGAGGCTGAAATTGGCAGAATACCAATCGGCATGATTGTTAGAGTTCATAAAAACTTCAGAAAACGTATGCAGCAGTGTGCGCCAGTGATGTCACCACTTGAAACAAACTGCGCTTCTGAGAGGATGAACTAGCCACTCAACGATAAAGTATAGATTTTTCGATCTCCAGTTACGACAGTTTTGCTTGTCAACATAGCCGCAGAAATGAGAATGAGATTTCGAGTGTCAAATTGTTGCTCATTTCATGCCCAAACTGAGAAGCGATTCCAAAGCCTGTGATCGTTAGTCATAAGTTGCTAAGTCAATCAAAATGTTCCTGCACTGAGACACACACTCTCGGCTACGGCAGCCAAAATTCTATCAGTGAGCACCCCACGACGACGGTGACCTTGAGTGTTTTCAACTAGCATGCGAGTCTCACAAACTTTTATTTGAACGCCCATTTTCGTAAAAGACTTCAACAATCTTAAAGCGCAGCTCAATTGTGTAAATCTCATGGTTGAATTTGTCAAACACTGAAATAAAGAAATGTTTAATTAAATTGGACAAAAAAACTTGACGTTAAGGTGTGACTTACCATTTATCTCGCACATTATGGTTGGACCATCCTTTATTTTGTGCTTCTTTTATTTTGCATACGTCCAAAGGGGAGTGGAATAAAAAATTGACAAGGTTCGGCTTGACAACGTTCGGCTTGACAAAGTTTGGCTCTTGACCTGGACATCGATGATAATGCAGAGGAGATGTCTTGTTGAAAATAATCTAGGATCTCCTTGTCGTTCGCCTGATTTTATTTATGGCGTTATAATGCATAAAATATAGTTGTGCCCTGTTAGGTTCATTCGTTTGTCGTTTATTGTACTGATGGAGGGAGCGAGCGAGCGAATTGTATAAGTACCATGTCTTATGTCGGTGTAGCCGTGCAGTATTTCAGTATTTGATCAATGGAATGGACATAAATGCAAGTGCCACAGTTGAATTTAATAAATTATCCATTCTTTAACATTTTTGTGTGGGCATGTCCATGCTGCCGTAGTCCGTATATTCAGAGAATGACATTTATTACGTTGTTTAAGGTGACCGTAGACACAAGATATTCTTGTCCTAAAGTAGGTGGTTTTGGCTTAACTCAGTTGCATAAATTAAAGGACATCAAACTATTGATACATATTTAAGTGAATGCTTTTAATTGAAATCTTTCTAATGGATTCTCAAGGTCACCATCGGCGTCAATGCAAATATAAGTACAAGATTATTATTAAATTTGTTTAATACAGGGAGGAGCGCGATAATTTGCTTTTTTGCACTGCAGGCTGTGGCGGCACTGTTGGTCGACGAGAATGGAGATTGTGCGTGGCTTATAGTGGCTGACGGGCAATTTGTATTCGTCTGCCTTTCAGTTGCCATCATGCATTGGGCACGTGAGGAGAGGTCAATTGTGTTGAAACGTATTTTTCAAATGCGCACTCGATCATTGCAGTGTAGCGTGCTTTTCGTTTACGATTCGCTGTTCCCCGCAATCAATTGTAAATTGGATAACTTCATCGATAACAGTAGCGAATGTGTCATGTGTACGATGGGGAAGGATTAAAACAACACCACAAAACATGGAGAGAGTTAGAGCAGCAGTACTGCAATCTCCGAAACGCTCTGCTCGAAAGCAATCACTTGCTCTTGGCATTTCCAGACTTATTTTCAGCCGGCTCTTGAGGCAATGCTATTAGAGGGTACTTGGTTCCAACAGCATAGTGCCACTGCTCACACAGCGAGGGTTACCATGAATTGTTTGAGGCAAATGTTTCCTGGACGGCTTATCTCTTTGAGGGGTGATGTGAAACGGCCGCCACGCTCACCAGACTTAGACCCATGTGATTTTTTTCTTAGGGTTACCTGAGGTTGAAGGTGTATGTCAACCGTCCCAACGCCTTGGAAGACTTTATTGACAATAATAGGGCTGAAATAGGCATAATGCCAGTAGACATGCTTGTTAGAGCTCATGAAAACTTCAGAAAACGTATGCAGCAGTGTGTGGATAGCGAAGGTCGACATTTGCCAGATACACTATTTAAAACATGTAATTTAAAAATTCCCTTACTGTTCAATATAATAAAAATATAAAATAAATTTTTCTAAGTTTCGTAATTTTTTTATTTCATTCCCAAATAAGCAAATTACCGCGCTCCACCCTGTATTTGTAACATTTTAGACAAGCACAATAAACACATCCTTCACGGTCACTTACTTTGCCTATTACATTTTTAAAACTTATAAAGCTTTGCTCTCGATTGAGCATGTGGTTTTGCAATTTTAGTTTGCAAACATCACAAAATAAAAATATTAAATTTATAGCAAGAGAATATTTCGGAAAGAATTAAAAGGGCAGAAAATATATTTTAACGATACAAATAGAAAAAATCTGACAAGCGATTAAAAATACTAACTATGAGCGACTATATTATACCCTAAACTCCTGAATGTTCAGAAAAGACAATTTATAATTGGACCAAATTTACCCAGAATTTTAAGCTAATGTCATATTTTAATTTGAGAGAAAATTTCATTGCTTTTGGCAAAATCGGTTGAAAATACATGTGGTACCTATATTTTAAACTGAACCGATTTCGTCAATTTCAACAGCGCCATTCCTTGGCACGAGGAACTTACTTGTGCCAAACTACATCAAGATTAGACGGAAGATGTGGCTTCTAGAGCTAAAAACATAAAAGCAGATAATTACGAGGGTTGCTATTTATATTTCGGGTCCGGCAATAAAAACAAAGTGACGGACGGACAAACAGACTTCGTTAAATGGAATCAGCAGGTGATTATACGTCGATCGCTATATCTAATGGTGGGTCTAGCCAAACTATTTTTGGTAGTTACAAACATTTGGTAGAAAACTTGATCATACCCTGTTCCACAGAGTGGTGCAGGCTCGTTTTATGGCATTTTCCATTACTCTTGCCAGAACTTCGGGCAGGATCGACAGGTTCTTGCATTCCAGGCGAATATTCTATTTTAGAGCTTCAAGACTCTGAGGCTTGTTGACTTAAAACCACGACTTCAAAGAACACAATAAAAAGAAGACTGCTACGATAAAATTGGTTGATTTGGCCGGTCAGCGCAAAACACTAAAACGAGAGATTCAGCGACCCGATAATGCTTCCTTCAGAATATCGGCTGTGGCTGCAGCAGTGTGCTTCGTTGCTTCATTGCGCGTTTTCCAGTCCCAACGCATGCAACTGGGGGAAAAAATCGGCTATCATGGCTTTGCAGCAAGCGACATTTAAGTCAACGTTTGGCCTGAGGCGTTCTAAGAAAAATAGTCCGATGACTCCTCCAGCGTACACAGCAAACCACTCAGTAAATTTAAGCGGGTGAAATGTCTCTTCGTGGGTGATACATGGATTCTAAGTGCCCTTAAACGATTATTTTGTCTTTTCACGTAACAGCTAAGACGGAAAGGAGGCTCACTCTCATGTTAATTTTCAATTAAAAATCGTCCACCTCTTCGCCGAGATTCTGGATGGCTTCAGCTTAAGTTTGACGCTTTTGACGGTCAACAGGTAACACTGGTGCATTGTCTTTACTTTGTTAAGGAAAATCTTCATATCATGCACCAAAATTCAGCGTAGGGGTCGACAGATACTCGTAATGCCCAATCATGAGAATCACCAGTTGATTCGATTTTTCGATATCTGTCTGTCCATCCAACCGTACGTCCGCTGTCTTTCTTAAGCTTGTTTTCAAACTACAGTTCGCAATTGTTGTCCAATTTTCAAAAAATTGAGCAGAAATAAGTTCTTTAGATTAAGGCTGTTTACTTATATCAAAATCGTTTAAAATTTAGATACAGGTCCCACACATATGTTCCACTGATTTTATTTCTTTTTTTTATAGACTCCCATGAAAATTATCCGGGGGCCCCAAAAATGGCTGCCCTTATACTGAACCCTTACCGCGAAAGACTTAATTCTACAACGCTCTTAAGCTTAATAATTGAAAATTAAATATTTATATTAACAAAGATAAAGCAAATTCAATTGTATCGAAATTCTCCAGTTGAATTAGACAAAAAAACATCTCCTGTCTTTTTCGCGGTTTAGGATCGATATGACTTTAAAATAATTATAGAAAGTTATTCGTCCTTTTGTACTTTTACATTTTGGAGTGGGATCACATTTGCAAATATAATTGGGCTTTACTTCTTCGAGAATAAAGATGAAAGCACTGAAACCGTTAATGGAGATCGGTATCGGTTTACGATAAAAAATTGTACACGTCCTGCTCATGAAAACAGACCGAAGATGTGGTTTCAGCAGGACGGAGCCACTGCCCACACTGCCGAGACGCAATGGTACTTTTAAGTCAACAACAATTTTCAGAAATTCGGAAATCATTTAACCAGCGCGATCGCCAGATTTGTCAGCACCCTTCAACTCAAGGCCAGCATTGTTGCAGAAATTCCAACGCTACAGCCACAAATTTTGAAAGATGTTATGGAAAGTGCCCGACAACGTCCTTCCTTGGCCCGTAAAACTAACGTGTGCCAAATTTTATCAAGATTGTATTTAAAAAGGGTCTTCTAAAGCAAAAGAAATTAAATCGGATTAACATAAATCTGAACCGATTTTAATTTTCAAAAACGTCCGTCCTTGATCTATAAAACTTACTTTTCACCAATTTCGTGAAAATCAATTGCAACTTGTAGTTTGGTTACGGGGTATAGATGGACGAACGGACAAACAGACTTCGTTAAATGGAATCAGCAAGTGATTATGCGACGACGAAAATTCGCCAGTACTGCGAAATCCTGTCGCTCGAAGTTCTGGCAAGAGTGATGGGAAATGCCATAACACGATCCCGTAAACTCTGGTGGCGGCTTGGCTGATATCATTTGAAATATTTGAGTTATCTAATGGTAACTCAAATATTTTTGGTGGTTACAAACATTTGGCATAAAACTAACTTTAACCCTGTTCCACAGAGTGGTTCAGGATATACAAAAAATAGCGGTGGTGTTTTTGGTTGATCCTCGATTACTAGAATTTATTATGTTAAGTTAAAAAAATGATATCAGCCAAGCCGCCACCAGAGTTTACGGGATCGTGTTATGGCATTTCCCATCACTCTTGCCAGAACTTCGAGGAACAGGATTTCGCAGTACTGGCGAATTTTCTCCTTAAGGATTTCAAGGTTCTGAACCTTATTGGCGTAAAACCGCGACCATAAAAAACTTCATAAAAAGATGTCCATGTGGTCATATACGTAAGGTTTTTTTATATAGACTTCCATGAAAATTGTCCGGGCACAAAAATGGCTGCCTATACCGCGAAAAAGACTCGCTATTTTATAAAATTCGATATAAAATTGTACAACGTTCTAAAGCTTAAATATTAAACATTAATATTTACAAAGATATAGGAAATTCAATAGTATCGAAATATTCGAGATGAAATAGACAAAAAAAAATCACAAAAAAAATCTTCTGTAAAAAGGGACGTCTTTTTTGTAGTTAGGGCTCAATATGGCTTTAAAATAACTAGTGAAAGTTAGTTATATATAAAATTAAATTCGAGCTTTTGTATATTTATACGAGTTTATAAAATGAACACATTAAAACCACCTCGAGCTTTAAAATTATATTAGTTCATGTTATAAAATTAAATTTTTGAAATTTTGCTTAATTTGGGTGACGGTCCCTATGTCCGCATAGGGCAGTCGGTATTTTCAAAAAGGTTGTAAAAAACCCTAAATGCAGGATTTCTGAAAACTCCTTTTTTTGGACACTCTAAACATGACACAAAAATTGTGGTAAGAGAAATGTTCTACCCTCTACCAAAACTCTGCCTTAATAGTACACTTTTCATGATTCCAACTGATTTCAGTGACAACAGAATTTTCCTTAAAATTTACAAGTTTACATGCCCTTAAAATTGAGATTTTCTTAATCACACCCCATTGAAATCCGTCTCCATCACATCCAAAATCTACTTCGATGGGGTTGCTGAATAAATGGCCGGTTGCTAAGACTTCACAGACGTAGTAGCAGCCGAGTCGACTGAAAGATCATCGCCTGACGGTCCCTTTAAACGTAAGAAGATTTGTATTTCATTACAGGCTGGCTGACTGCCGTTCGCAATAAAGCTCTTAAGCGTGCATGCACTCACAATGGACGAGTAGGTAGACAGGATTCAAGTATCGCCGCCTAAGGATGCTAACTGCAAATACATAACCTCACATTGCCATGGCATCAGACATTAAGGATGGCCACTTTAACCCAAGTCTTACCAAGATATGGCCAGGGATGGCAGTAAGTAAAAAATGCACCTGTATTTTAAGGTATGCAGCTACCCGGTAGTCTCTGTACGTTTATCTGTAGGATTGTGCAAAATGTACGCCTACACGACTGTTGTAAAGTCTCCGAGTGTCCTTATTCCGACTTGGACAATACATGCGAATCCATGGCTGTCCATATGCAGCCATTAAGACCATATGTAGGCCAGTGTGTGTGTGTGTGAGATTGTGCTTTTATATTGCTTTAATGGATTTTATGGTCAGACGTGATTTTAATTGCGTTTCTTTTCGTGGACGACAAATTTTTAAATAACTTTTGCCCAGGAATTCCTCCTCTGGCCATTGCCCCATAATAACGTTGATGATCATGTCATAATGATATGATACGATGCGAGGGTGGGGTGGGGTGGAAAAGCAAATTGGTCGGACAACAGCCTCATTTAAATGCATGTAAATACTGCCCTTTCTCTCTCTCTTTCTCTCTCTTTGGCATATCATGGCATTAGTGTATAATTGATTTTATTTGCCTTTTGCATCCCCCCTGACGAGTACGAGTAAATATAAATAAACAAAAATATTGCGAATTTGTGTTTGGTATTTATGGCCTTTGATTGCTATGCATTAGGGTGTAACGAAAGTGAGATTGCTTACATGCAAAGAAAATATTTAGCCACGATATAAAATAATTGTAAATATATTGTTGTCACCATACCAATACACATAAAAAACATATTCATCGCCACAACTGATACTTTTTGCCAACTTAAGCATTGAAGTTGCATGAACTATAAAGTTTCCTTCAGTACGACCAAATGTAGGTTGATGCTCTACCACTCAGAATTGACCGTCCTACGCTCCATTAAAGGCACTGTGGCAACATGGACGGTTATACCGAAAAAAAACGCAATCATTTGCTTCGATGTACTTCTTCCACGAACAACTTTTGTTGGATTTTGCTCATGAAAGACCCAAACGTTCATGTGTAAGAATCCATGATTCGTCACCTGTGACAATGTTATACACTGCCTTTGCGCTGCCGCAGTTATAATTTTTCAACATCTCTTGGCGCCAATCCATACAAGCCTTTTTTGAGCATTCGTTAAACTATGTGGGATCCAACGAGAACAAATATTTTTCACGACCAAATGAACATGCAATATCTTACTGATGCTTGTCATACTAATGCCTCAATCTTACGGTATGTCACATGTCGGTCGGTCTTGCTTAATCAGTTGACGCACAGCATCGATGGTTTCTGGCAAAGTGACCGAAGACCTGGAGCGAACGGCGTCCGAGACTAAACCGTTGGTACCAGTGATTAACAGTGATTTTTGATGGTGCTTCATCGCCAAAAGTCAAAACAAGTTGATTTAAACACTCTTGTCTCGATAGCCCACGCCGAAATTCGTAAAAAAATCATGGCACGGAAATGTTCAAGGGATAATTCCAGTTTTTGACTGAGATGAATTTTTCAACACAGTGTAAATGAAACAATTCGCCTTCAAATGACAAAACGTTGTGAGTGAAGTTATGCTAAAAATGTCAAAGTTTCCAATGGAAGTTCTAGTTTGCATCTGGGAACACTAGTATTGTTAGGACCCGTAATATAAATACCAACCCTTGTACTAGCAAACATTGGTAATTGTCTGTTATCATAGCAAATATTTGGATCATGCAATTAATTTTCTACAAGACTATTGACCAGTTGTGACATCTAAATATTTTAAAAAATGTCATTGGCATGATACGAGTACATTATTCTTTGATTAGACTTATCATGCCAAACCGTAGTACATTCAATACAATTGAAAAGATTCCTTTATGGCAACAAAAATTCTTATTTTGCAACGGATTTTTTGTAGTTCCAACCGATTTTCCACTGACTCTTTCTCGTTTTGTACCTAGTAGGGACATAAATACTGTAACAACATTGAACACACCCATTTCAATAGTAGAACTGAACATACCCCGTTAATGACATATGGGGTTTGAAAGCTAACCTCAATAGCGTTATTCTGTAACGGGATTTTAAAATTGTTTCAACTTTCATCATGGAGTGGTCAGATAATGCGAACCGTATCGCTGTAATAGCGCTTTTCAAGTGTGAAATGAAAAAAAGCGATATTTTCAAAACGCTCCGGCCACTAGGGATTAGCCGCATGTTCGTCTACCGATGCATAAAACTGTTTGAGGAGACTGGAGATGTAAAAGAACGCCACCGGTCGGGCGCCTACGCTCCGCATGTCATCAACGCCGTTAAATCAAGAATTCACAAAAATCCGCTCCGAAAACAGAAAATCGTGGCCCGTGATATGAATATCACGCAAATGTCCATGAGTCGAATGATTAAAAAAGACTTGGGACTTGGGGCTTTCAAACGACCTACCGGACATTTATTGACTGCAGCTTTAAAAAAAAATAGGATTAAAAATGCGAACGTCTTTTGGTGAAGCACGCTGATAACTTGCACAGAAAAATTTTGTTTACCGATGAAAAAATTTTTACCGTTCAGGAAAAATTTAACCAGCAAAATGGTAGAGTGTATGAGCGGTCATCTAAGGAAGCATCTGAACTGATCCCAAGGGTGGAAAAGGGTCATCACCCAGCTTCAGTTATGGTTTAATGGGATTTCTCTTACGATGGGGTCATTGACCAGCATTTCTGCGAACAAGGAGTCAAAACATCGGCCAAAGTTTACCAAGAAACCGGTCATCTAAGGAAGCATCTGAACTGATCCCAAGGGTGGAAAAGGGTCATCACCCAGCTTCAGTCATGGTTTATTGGGGGTTCTCTTAGGATGGGGCATTGACCAGCATTTCTGCGAACAAGGGGTCAAAACATCGGCCAAAGTTTACCAAGAAACCGCTTTTGAAGCTGTTGTGAAGCCTCTTAACAATTCCCTGTTCCAAAACCAGCCATGGAATTTCCAGCAGGATTCTGCGCCGGCCCACAGGGCTAAAACGTATCAGGCCTGGCTTCGAAACAACTTGCCAGCGTTCATTTCCTCTGAAGAATGGCCCTCAGGCAGTCCGGATTTGAACCCATTGGATTACAAATTGTGGACGGTTTAAGAGGACAAGGTTTGTCACAAAAGATACCCCAACATTGGATCTTTTAAGACTGCTTTGGTTGGAGCTGTGGCCAATTTTCCAATGGACGAGGTTCGTGCAGCTATTGACGATTGGCCTGTGCGACTTAAGGCGTGTGTAAAGGCAAAAGGCGGACATTTCGAATAAGTAGATTCTTTTTGGATACAATATACATCAATAAATATATTAAAAAATACTTGGTCCAAAAACATTCAGTACGCTTTTATTTTACAGCATACAACGTGTGTAACAGTATTTATGTCCCTACTAAGTAGTATAAGTTAGGATATATGTATTAAAATTGTTGAAATCTAACACCAGTACAATTGGTTCATATCAAAATGACGATATGTGACGCGAAAAATAGAAAGGGAATTAAGGGTAAAAACCAGTTTTGTTCAGGAGAGCCATTTTAAAGATTTGAATGCGTGTATCTTTGGTGTAGAATCGTCGACTTCACTTCACTTCATAAAACGCGCATATCTCTGGGAGGGAACACTTTTGGGGCATGGGATCGGTCTCATTCGATGCTCAGATGTTGTCCACATCAATAAAAAAAGTGAAAATTGATTTTTTTACCCTTAGGGGCCTTACTCTATGCGCGGTTCGGAAACTTCTTAGCCTGGCACAAAAGCGCGGTATAAACAGAAAAAAGTTAAGTGTTTTGGATCTCTGCTATGAACACATGTTTAATTTTGTTTCGATCTGGCAACTAATTCATATAGAAACAGGTGTTCACAAAAGACACATCCGGGATTTTTTTACAATGGAAAAATTAGAAATGCGTGGTGTCATTAAATATTTACATAAAAAAGGTTTATCGGGACAAGAAATTCATAATGGTATGGTGAATGTGTTAGGTGAAAGTGCTCCTTCATATGCAACAGTAACAAATTGGGTTGCCGAATTTAAACGTGGTCGTACAAGCATTGAAGATGAACCACGTAGTGGACGTCCAAAAACAGCAACAGCAACATAAATTGTAGCCAAAGTGCATGATGTGGTATTAAATGATCGACGAATAAAAGTGCGTGAAATAGCTAATATCATGGGCATCTCAAATGATCGAGTCCATTTAATTTTGCATGAAGAACTACAGATGAAAAAGCTTTCTGCAAGATGGGTGCCGGACTTGTTAACAGTCGACCAAAAACGCATAAGAATGAACATTTCTCAAGCTTGTTTGCATCGTTTTCAGCGAGATAAAATGGATTTTAAGCGTCGTTTCATAACTGTTGATGAGACATGGATCCACCACTATACTCCAGAGACAAAAGAACAATCCAAACAATGGACTGAAGCTGGAGCAAGCGCCCCCAAGAAGGCAAAAACAATTCAATCGGCTGGTAAGGTTATGGCAACGGTTTTTTGGGACTTCAAAGGTATTTTATTGATTGACTATCTGCAAAAGGGTAAAACAATAAATTCAGAGTACTATTGCAACCTTTTAGATCAATTAAATGTACAAATTCGAGAAAAACGTCCTGGCTTACAACACAAAAAAATAATTTTTCATCAAGACAACGCACCAGCGCACAAGAGTGTTTTAACAATGGCTAAAATCAACGAATTAAAGTACGAGTTGCTTGACCACCCACCTTATTCTCCTGATTTAGCTCCCAGTGACTTTTACCTGTTCCCAAATCTAAAAAATTCCTTGCTGGCAAGCGTTTTACCTCAAATGAAGATGCAATTACAGTTGTAAACCACTATTTTGAAGACCTTGAGGAAAACTATTTTAATCAAGGGATAGAATTGCTAGATAAGCGTTGAACTAAGTGTATTGAAGTTTCAGGAGATTATATTGAAAAATAAAAATATTTTTGAAAAACTAACTATTCTCTTTCATTTATAGGCTAAGAACTTTCCGAACCGCCCTCGTATATAAGTATATGGTTGGTTCGACTTAATTATTTGTTTTCCGTTTTTGATTACGGCAATCAAAGTGCATGGTTGACTTTTTGAATGATTTTAATAGTGCACATTCGTTGTTCATTTAACAAAAAGAAAAAAGGCATACGACAAGCGAGACTGCGTATGGATTTTGACTGTATTCGGATGACAAATCTACTGCCAGCAGTTCTCGGTCAATACGTGGCTGCCTGCTCTCAAGTGCATAGCCGCTGGTCATAGTAACAACTGGATATTTCTATACAAATGAATGTTCGTTGTTGTCAGTCTAAAAATTACATTGAGTGAATAGCTTTGAATCACATCTTTAATCAATACAAACCTGATTAAATTTCCGACTTGCATCAAACATTCTTTATCGATAGTCCCTAATATACGCTTACGTGTATTTAAGTTACAACCAGTATGTCTGTCTAGGAACATGTGTTCCGGCATGTTCAAATTTATATTCATTTCCGAAACAAACACACAAAAAAAACACATAAAACGGAATACAAAAACAACAACAAGCAACTGTGGCATTGTTGCCTCCGAAGATTGCCACAATTATTGTAAATTTGCATTATTTACCAAATGCGTGAATGACATGTGTACTCTCGCATACATACATATGTACATAAATTGATATATTTACATGTAAATACACACACACGCACACATATTCCTGGCACATTCATACATATATAAACTAGAGTATGTCAGTCGTCTCGTGCTGTCACTGCAACATTTGTAAATAATAGGTATTTTATTAGAATTCCTATTCACATTAGCCGAGGGGTGGAATTGCCAAGGCCATTCGGGCCAGTGATACTGCTAAAGGACCGCGAGATTGACATATGGTGCCAGAGTGACAAAAATAGTAGATTGTGACTCGTTTGCTATATAAAATAATATTTTTGTTGCCAACCATTTATTGCATTTAATTGGGAGTACGACCTGAAAAATAATCTACTACGTTTCATCACGTTTGAATACACGCAGAGAAAAGATATGGTTACTTTATGGTCACGGCTACAATAGTATTTTCTCTGCAATAAAAGTATGGTCGTCGCAACCATAGTATTGTTTTTTGAATTTTATTTTGACAATAGTATGATTGCGGCAATAGGAATATTGTTGAAATGTAACAATAGTATTGTTGCCAAATTTAAAATGAAAATATGGTTGTAGCAACAATATAAATATGGTCGATGGGACAAAAGTATTGTTTTCATTGGTTTTATGTTAACAATAATATGACTACGGCAATTATACCGACAAAATGATATTTTTTTGTTTAATTTGACACTGTTATTTTACGAATCTTACGCAATAGTAGAGTACTTTTTATATGTAAATTCAATTTTTTCAAAACATATGTACTTACTAAAAATCTCTATTGTTGAATAACAACTTAACCCAATATTTACAAAAATTTTCGGGGATCATAGTATAGTTGTGTGTAAGTGATACTATGGTTGTGAGGATCAAACTATAGTTGTACGTTAAACATACTGTGGTTATGAGAATCGTGGGGATCATAGTATGGTTGAGTATGAATAATTTTATTGTTGTGAGGACCATAATATTGTTATGGGGATCATAGTATGGTTGTGTGTGAACCATACGATTGTTGTGATGATCATTATATTGTTGTGCTACAACCATATAATCAACAATAGTATGATGCTCTTCGAATATTGTTACCACAACCATACTTTTTTTCTGCGTGTAGGCTTCAAGCTGTCATATTTGATTTACTTAAATTGAAGTGGGCTATCATTTTGAAGAGTCCATTGCACCACTTCAAGTTGTACTTATGAAACACCAAACCATCTTAAAATTCTCGGTAGCGACGGCTGAAGAAAAAATCACCGGCGGCTTGAAATAAAAGTCAGTTACAGCGGCAATCCTCGCGACTTGGAAATATGATCCAAATTGAGTTCGAAATTCATTTTAAAGTAGAGATTTTTAGTTCCTAATTGATTAAATTGGACATTTTTATTTGATATTGATAAAATTCTAGTTAGAACTGAGAACAACCACTTAAAATTTAGAAAATTCTAATTAAAATTTAGAATTTCTACTTCAAATATAAAAAAATCAATTAACAAAAATTGAAAATTTTCTTTGAATTATTTGAAATTGAGAATATCTGTTTCAAACAAAGATAATTCCAAAGAAACCTTCATGAACTATAAGATTTTAAATTAAAATTTATATTTCTATTAGATATTAAAAAAAATTAAACATTCATTTTTTTGTGTTTCTTTATTTGCAATCTATCTTAAAGGACAATAAGCAAATCTGATAACATAAGTGGTAAATGACAGGAATTTTGTAGTTTCAGTAACCTACAAAATTATTACAGAACATATTTAGTTTTTTAATATTGTTTGCCTATTTACTGAATGTTTATAACTATTTCAAAAATACAAACAGTATTTACAGCCTAATCAAATTTACGCATTAGTCAAATTTACATGTTAGCTAGATCTAGTATATGTTTTCTCTTAAGTCTTCTTGTTTCGTTAGCATTATCTAATAGAGATGTGGCTAAGGGATTTGGGTGCTGATTTAGTCTTCCAATATAACTTTCGCTGAATCTACTTATTTCATATTTAACAGAAGGCATGTTCAGGTCTCTCGATATAATGATGTTTTTAACGAACCATGGAGCATTTGTGATAAATCTTAAGGTTTTAGATAAATATCTTTCAAATATATCTATATTTGAATTTTTAGACGTACCCCATAATTGAATGCCGTATGTCCAAACATTTATTTATAAATTTGTAGTTTATTGTTCATATTAAGATTTGATTTTGGACCCAATAACCAATAGAGTTTTCGGTTTTTGATTTTTAGTTGTGTCTTCGTTTCGCTTTTATATGCGGTTTCCAGGTTAATCGCCTATCTACTGTCATACCTAAGTATTTTACCACATTTTGTTTATGGATTTCTGCTTCATATATTTTAACTGGACAGCAATTTTTTCGTCGCAATGTAAATGTAATGTGACTAGAATTCTCTGAATTCACTTTAATGTCCCACCTTTTAAACCATTTTTCGAGCAGATGGAGTTGGGTTTGTATAAATGTTGAAGCTTCCTTTGGACATGTGCTTGAGGCAATAATTGCCGTGTCATCTGCGTACGTGGCTACAGTAACCTCGGGTGAGATGGGCATATCGGCAGTGAACAAAGTATATAAAATTGGACCTAGGACGCTGCCTTGAGGAATTCCAGCTTTAATTTCATAAATATCAGATTGTTCAAACGGGAAAATTTCAATCAGAATTGAGAATTTTGTTTTATAATTCTTATAATAAGAAAATTCCACAGAAAACATTGCTTAAGATATTCTACTCCACTCTGATATATAGAAGAATCCGCTTCTCCGTTTGAATTTTAGGTATGTTTAGGCTGACATCAAAAGCAGGCGGAACATATAAGGTGACCCATCTAGAGGTATTTTTTTTAAAACAAAAATAAATAAAAAAATTCAAATCAAGTGTGGAATCTTTTTTGGTAATTTGAAAGGACGTTTTATGGCATTTATTTTTTGAATATAATTTCCTTTAAATGTTGTCCGCTACTTCCCTCAGGGTTTCCATTCTGAGGGTCCAATTTTGGATCACTTGTTCGACTATTTTGACCGGTATGGCTTTAATGACACGCGTAATATTGGATTCCAAAACCTGAATCGCAACTGGTTTGTCAGCATAGACTTTGGACTTTACGTAAGCCCAAAGAAAAATGTCTAAAGGTGTGATATCACTAGATCTAGGCGGCCAACTCACCGGTCCAAAACGAGAAACTAGCTAGACTTACAAATTACCTCTCAATAGATACATTGTTTGAGCAGCTGTTTAGCAAGTGGCACTGTCCTGTTGAAATCGAATTTCGCCAAGATTACGGGCTTCAATTTGAGGTAGCAAAAAGTCCGATATTATGGCGCGAGAGCGGGCTCTATTCACGGTTAAGTTCCGGCCATCATCATTTTTGTCAAAAAATATGCACCGATGATTCCACCAGCTTAAAAACCGTACCAAACCGTGGTTTTCTCTGGGTATAATGGCACCTCTTGAACCTCTTCTTGTTGCTCTTCAGCCCAAATGCGGTAGTTTTGTTTATTGACTTTGCCCTTGAGCCAAAAATGGGTCTCATCACTGAACAAGATTTTGGTAGAAAACAGCGGAACCTCCCGTTTCTCACCGAACGCTCATTTCCATAATAAAGTTGCCAACATTTGAAGGAAATTATTTTTAAAATATAAATGCCATAAAATGTCCTTTCAAACAACCAATAAAGATTTCACACTTGATTTGATTTTTTTGTTTTTTTTTCTGGTTCTGAAAAAATACTTCTAGATGGATCACCCTATATTAAGCCAGGGCTGCATGAAAACATAGACCGATGTAGTCCAACTTTACAATGATCACACTTGGCGCGCTCTTCTTCATTTGAGCTAAATTCGAATTTTCAGGCTTACCCGTACACCAGGGAGTAGGAACAAGTTCCTCAAGTCAAAAGCCGGCAGTACTGAGGGAGCCGACAAAAAACCTTGTTGACCGATAGGTCGGTCTGTAGCAAACTACGCAGCGCTGGTGTGGTAGGCAGAAGTGAGAAAGACACAGTGGAAGAAAATCCAGACTGGCCAGAATGCCGCCCAGAGAACATCCTTATGCCTTCGGAGGATCATCTACATGAGGAGACGAAGATCCTTACCGTGCAGACACCATTTCTTAATGTCTAAGCAGTATCTGCTTGGGTGTCTTCGCAGTAGTCATCCCAACACCCATTTCATGTACAGGATGTCTCCGTCCAGGCAGTTCAGGTACAATCTTAATGAACTCTCTCTCTCTCTCTCTCTCTCTCTCTCTCTCTCTCTCGAGAGAGAGAGAGAGAGAGAGAGGGAGAGATAAGATCAAGCGGTACAAGAGGAAGCCCTTGATCATTGAAACTATTAGGAAGGTCCAACCGACTTTCACGCTTATGAAGACGCAGCAGCAGTATCCAACTATAGCGTGAATGTATGGAAATGCTAGGGAAACATCTTTTGGAGATTTCACCAGAGGAGAAGACGCAGACGCGTGTGGTTCTGGTTTAGCTGAGATGTGAATGGTGCAGCCGCCTCAGTTTGTATTGGGCGCGAATTGATGCTAACCCTCGTTTGACCCGCCTACCGTCAGGGACCACATGACGTGCTGCACTTCTTCAAGCCCACTCAGCTGACCTCCAGATCTCTTCTTTCGTCTTTCCTTAACCTGGGAAGCGATTCTATATAGATAAAGGATACATCAAAGTACTTTTATATTTTTTTTTAATTCAAATGCTTTTTGTTTCTTGATTCGGTATTGTTTACATTTTATTTGATAAAATTCTCAGTGTACCAACCACGATACAATAAATAAGGTAGAGTAAGGCTTTAGTTGATTTACAAATTTTTTCTCGTAGAAATTAAAACTGTCAAATTTGAAATTTGCAAAGGCAATTCTTAAAGTTTGTAACGCAAAATTTCTGTATCAAACATTCACAATAATCGTCAAGCATTTACAAAAATGTATTTTTGAAAAGTGACTATGAAGGTTAGCGAACTGTTTATTTGCTGTTGGGCTAGTGGCTATACCTGGTTTATTGTACCATGGTGCAAACGTACGTGCAGGTGATGACCGATACTACTAGGGTTGCTATATATATTTAGGCCCTAGGCAACACTAAGTGTTGCATGGAGCCATCTGACATTTCCATTGGAAATGTTGAGTTGGTGGGCGTCTGCAGGATTCCTGGGATGATGGTAGCTGCTCCGGGTGTCTGGAGTACTCCACAGGTGGTCGGTGTTGGCGGCAAAGTTGCTGCTTCTTCTTCCTGAGTATTAATTCTTTTAAGGGGTTTCGGCCTTTCCCCGCGGATTCTACCAATTAAAAAAGGTCTTTTTAGCAAGATTGAGGGCGTCCTCGAGCCCACGGGACACTTTAATTAATTGTATATTACAATTTGTTAGCAATTATATTTGCTAAATGTTTTGCTGTGGCTGGTGATGTATTGCTCGTCTGACAGTTTTCAACTAATAGAAAGAGGCTTATGGAAAGCCGCAAGACGGTTAAGCCAACCAAGTCAGTAGCAACGGCGGCACAACACAGAGTCCTGCGCAGTCCGTGCTGCGAGATCGTCGGCCGTCGGCGGTCTCAAAATGAAATTGTCGACGGCCGCCGATCCCTAAATAACAAGGGCGACGTAAACAGGAAAGTTTGACATTTTTTAGCATAAACGTACTCAGAACGATTTGACGTACGACCATCATTTGAGTTGTTTCAGTGACTTGAAAAAATCGATTTGGCAAAAAAAAATGGAATTAACTATTGAACATTTTCGTGCGATCATTTTTTACAACGTTCGAAGTGGATTATCAAGACAAGAGTGCATCGATGAACTTAAATCTTTGTATGGCGGTGAAGCACCGACGAAGGTCGTGAAGGTCGTCCAAATACGGCCGTTGTGCCAGCGAACATTGATGCCGTGCGTGAACTGATAATGCAAGATCGTCATGTGACATACCGTGAGATAGAGGCATCCTCGGGCATTTCTTCCACCATCATACATTCGATATTGCATAAACACCTGGCCGTAAAAAAGGTTTGTTCTCGTTTGATCGCGCACAATTTGACAATCGCTCAAAAAAAGGCTTGCGTCGATTAGTGCAAAGAAATTTTGAAAAAATACGATCGCGGTGCTTCAAAAGACGTTTATAAGATCGTCCCAGGTGACGAATCATGGATCTATGCGTATGAGCCCGAAACAGTAATCGACCGTGTGGGTCTTTGAAGACGAGCCAAATCCAACGAAAGTTGTTCGTGGAAGAAGCTCTTTGAAGCAAATGGTCGCCTGTTTTTTCGGCAAAACTGATCATGTGGCGACTATTCCGCTTGAGCAACGTGGGACGGTCAATTCTGTATGGTACACCACAATTTTTTTGCCTGAAGTCTTCGGAGAAATTCGAAAAACGAACAAGGGAAGACGAGCTCTCACTCATCGGCTCAAACCAGCACTTGACCTGCCAAAACGTAGAATTGATGGGTCATCCGCCGTACCTGACTTAGCACCCAATGACTTCTTTTTTATTTCCGCACATCAAGAATAAAATGCGTGGTCAACGATTTTCGTCGCCAGAAGATGCTTTGAAGCGATCCATTTTTTGAAGGTGTCTCAACCGGAGTGGAAAAAGTGCTTCGACAATTGGTTTGAGCGAATGCAAACATGTAAAAATCATGCTGGAGAATACTCTGAAAAACAGTAACACTATTTTTGATGATAAATATGCGCATTTTCATTACTAGGCCAGTAATATATATAGCAGCCTACGTATCTATATTGAAGGCAAAAAGCTATGACGATAAACTGGACAAGCCAATGTCCTTCTTCTTCTTCGCAATAATGTAAAAAATTAGTACAAATTCTAACAATCACAAGAACGCTAGAAACTCGATATTGAAGTACAAAAAGCACAAAAAACTAAATTCG
Organism: Hydrotaea diabolus; assembly: GCA_963513945.1. NCBI lineage: Eukaryota > Metazoa > Arthropoda > Insecta > Diptera > Muscidae > Hydrotaea > Hydrotaea diabolus. Next base: position 15,225,847 of record OY740720.1, on the reverse strand, counting down.
CACACTTTAAACACAAAAACAGCATTTCTGAAATGATTTTTACTCATCTCTTTTTTTCGATTTCTGGATTAAGCTCACATTGCCCATCTTAAACAATTTATCGTCTTTGGCTAAAAGAATCTATCGATTGCTTGACAGAACTACTATAAAGGCCTACTGATAGGCCTATTTGATCCTTGCATTTCACCTTTGTCGGCAAAGGATGTCATTTGGAAAATTTATTATACCGGAACAGAAGGTGGCTGCGCGTATTCAAATTGGACCTTGTTTGCCCACAATAATGCCGGCAGAAGCGGTTCAAATGATGGCGGTGGTCATACATGTGTTGGCCGCACCGCACGACAATGTATTGCATTGCATTTAGATTTTTAGAAATTATTTGTATTTTGTATTCGTTGGTATTTGTCTAACATCAGCTTGAATGAAATCAATCGTCGTTGGATGAATAGCCTACATAATATCGCTCATTTTATACATGGCCGTCTAAATTCAAAAATTTTTTTGAAATAAAAAGAAGTATTTTTTTGGAGTCCAAAGGAAAACTAAGTAAAAATAAAATGTTCATGCTTCAGCACCATAGCCAAGCCAAAAATGAAATGGTTCGAATTCTTTGCTGTGACTTCTAGAAACGGTTTCTGTTATTAACCGGGTTTGCTCTGACTTTCAAGAGTTATATTATACTAATCATTGGGTAGTAATTAGTGGCAAGATTTACTCTCATGGCGCTGAAGCCAGTGGGCCACCGACACAGTTCCTCTTTAAATTACAACCAAACCGCTGTAAACTTTGAGATATCCGAATTGTTCTCTTTGTGTCACTGTATACCATTCCAATGAGATTATAATAATCAAAAATAAAGCACTGCTTCTGAGCAAAAAGGACCAAACCTTCCGGCTCCCCGTTACTCAATTAAAACCACCAATTAGGCATGTATGAATTTATGGTAATGAATTTAATCTGGACATACGACAACTTATTTCCATTCTCTGCATAATTTCTATGGACATAATATATCTTTATTTTATCTTTTCATACATTTTCCATGGATACAAAATCCATATACAATGATGTTGGCTGTCGTTGCCCTTCTAGGCTATGATAAATTACATTAATTTCAATCATAATCACAAATTGAGTACATTGTCGATACAAATTCAATTTTGTCATCCACCACCCTCTAAGAACGAAAGAAACATCCGCAAAGAACAGTAGCTGATGTAAGAGCAGCCGTCCAACGAGCCAACCCACTTATCGAACTCTGTGAATGGAAAAACGTCTTTTGGAAGAAAAAAAAGCATACGTCTTTAAGCTGTTGATAGTTTTGCCAACAGAAAGATGACGAAGACGACGAAGATTGAACGAAGATGAGGAAGATTGAACGGATGATTCACATACTATTTCTGCCATAAAAGAAGTATGGAAGTTTAATACTGTGATTAGTGAAAAAATGTTTTAAAGAACTCTGAAGTAGGAACATTTGAAAATGTTTCGAATCAATTTGGAAAATATAATCAAACCGATAAACCCGCATTATTAAGTAGAGTCATCATGGTTAAAAAACGGGCGATCAATCTAGAAATATTTTTTTAAAATAAAAAAAATACAAAAACTTAAATTAAGTGTGGAACCGCATTATTAAGTAGAGTCATCAGGGATAAATAACGGGTGATCAATCTAGAAATATTTTTTTTAAAATAAAAAAAAAATACAAAAACTTAAATTAAGTGTCGAAAGGACTTTATCAGGCATGTCACAGAACACAATTGTCAGAAAACAAAGTGGTTTCAATTCCGTATTTTGCTTCTCCAGAAAACTAATTCCGAAAGATTGGTCGGAATGAAACCACTTTAGATTATGTGATCGGAATTGATATTTTTAGTTCCAGAAACACAAAAAACTTTGATAAAAGTACTTTTTCTGAATAAAGATTATAGTAATCTTTAATTACGTTAAATTTTTGCTTAGTTAACATTTATTTTATTAAAACTTTTATATTTTCAATACAACTAAGACAACAATACAAGCCAAACGAAATAAACTAAATCAAAAAAAACCTTGGAAAATTAATTTGTATTGTTTGTGTTCGTCTTTTGTTGTGGCGTGTAATATTCTGGCTGACGAAAATAAAACAAATAAGAAATGTGAGTACGAGTATTTTATAAGTTTGTGCCCAATATTTTCATTTACAAATAAATATTTTAGGGGAAAGCATAGAAGCGGTGCTCAAGATACAATTTTTATAGAGTTCATGCCACAATGATATAGCCGGAGGATTCGAGAAGGGAGATTGTGTGGTTGTAGAAGCGCTTTGAATAGAATTAACAGAAAAATTGAATTCTTCTGCACCACCACGCAAAGATTGTCATGGATGAAGAAAACCTGGACGGGCTGCAAAACAGACGTGAAGAAGAAACTGTGCCACAACAAAAACGAAAATTGTAAAACAGGTAGTGGCCCATACAACAAATATGTATTGTCCGAGGTTGAGGAAGCTTTTGTTAGTCTCCGGAATGCAGAGAACTTAAGAAGGCATTGCTGGCGCCAAAAGATTTGGAGAAGCGGATCTGATCGCGTACATTTGTGAATCAGACAAAGATAACGACGAAGATCTTGATTTTACTCCCTCAACAGCTGACAGTGCTAGGGAAAAAGAAACTGTTTTGGCAAGAAAGCGAAGTGAAACACCATCAGCTTTAAAGAGGCGTCTTTCCCGCACATCATCTCCTACTCCTTAGCGCCACAGATAACGTACTCCACATGTATCCAACCCGGAATTGAGCAGCCTTTAGTAGAAGAAAATAAACACTTGGGGAAATTGCTAAATTGCTGGAAGAGGAACGTGTTGACAACAAAGTTGAAAATATTGTCCACCTTATGGAAGAACAGCGCGATGAAATGCGAAAGCAAAATGAAAAATTAAATAGGCTGTAAAATATTTTGGAAGCCCATTATAAAGTAAAGGAACAATTGTTAAACAATTTTTGCAAAACTATTTTTACTTAAGTCCGTTCGTTTATTTAAAACATATGGTTTTTGTTTTTCTCATATGCATAGAGTTGCCATAGCAAATTAGAATAACCAGGGTTTTTAAAATTTTCGGAATTACCTAAATCGATCGGAATCTAAAGAAGGTAAAACAAAACCGACCGGAATGGTTGGTAATTACGGAATTAACATCTTTCCCATCGATTTCTGTGACAGACCTGTATAACAGCGCTTAGAGGAAGGAACCTAAGGGTAAAAAAATCAATTTTCATTTTTTTCTTCTTTTTTTGATGTGGACAACATCTGAGCATTGAATGAGTCCGATCCCATGCCCCAAAAGTGTTCCCTCTCAGAAATATGCGCGTTTTATGGAAGTGAAGTCGACGATTCTAAGCGCAAATAGAAAGGGACTTAATCTTAAAAATGGCTCTCCTGAACAAGACAGGTTTTTAACCTTAGGTCCCTTTCTATTTTGCGCGTCACATATCATCCATTCCGAGGGTCCAATTTTGGATGTCTCGTTCGAGCATTTCGACCGGTATGGCGAATGACACGCGTTATGTTGTCTTCCAAAACCTGAATCGTAGCTGGTTTGTCAGCATATACAGGGTGAAGCGCGGTAATTTGATTTCTTGCACTGCAGGCTGTGGCAGCAATGTTGGTCGAAGAGTGGAGAGTGTGCGTGGCTTATAGTGGCTGACGGGAGACGTGTATTCGTCTGCCTTTCAGTTGCCATCATGCATTGGACACGTGAGGAGAGGTCATTTTGTGTTGAAGCGAATTTTCCCAGTGCGCACTCGATCATTGCAGTGCAGCGTGCTTTTCGTTAACGATTTGATGTTCCACCACGCAGTCGTGTTGCTAGACGGCAATCAATTGTAAATTAGGTAACTTTATCGATAACAGCAGGGAATGTGACATGTGTACGAAGGGGACCTGAGAGAAGGATTACAAGGATTACACCACAAAACATCGAGAGAGTTGGAGCAGCAGTACTGCAATCTCCCAAACGCTCTGCTCGAAAGCAATCACTTGCTCTTGGCGTTTCCAGACGTTCATGATGAACTGAATTTTCACCCGTGTTAAATGTGCAAACGCATGAGAGATGAAGCTCATTTTCATTTGAATTGTTTTGTTTATAAGCAGAACTGTAGGTTCTGGGGTTCTACAAATCCAAGAGCCATTCAACAACGCCAATTGCACCTCATTAGGTGTACAGTATGGTGTGGAATTAATTCTGCAAATATCATTGGGCCTTACTTCTTTGAGAATGGACATGTGGTTTCAGCAGGACCAAACCACTGCCCACACTGCCCAAGACACAATGACACTTTCAAGTCAAATTTTTGGAGAGCGAATAATTTCCAGAAATTCTGAAATTATTTGCCCATTATTTACGATCGCCAGATTTGTCAGCACCCGACTATTGTCTTTAGGGTTATTTCAAGGAGCGAGTATATGTGAACAAGCCCAAGACAATCCTTCAACTCAAGGCCAACATTCTTGCAGAAATTCGAACGCTACAGCCACAAATTTTGAAAGATGATATGGAAAATGCTCTAAAATAAACCCATTATTGCGAAGCTGAAAACGGAGGTCATTTAAGGGACATTATTTTTCATACTTAGTGTAAAAAATTAATAAACGAAAATGTTATTAAAGTTTTCAACACCATAGTAACTTTTGGCCCACCCTGTATAACGGCGTGGTTCCACCAGGATAGTGCCACTGCACACACAGCGATGGTTACCGTGAATTGTTTGATGCAAAAGTGTCCCGGACGGCTTATCTCTATGGGGGTGATGTGAACTGGCCGGCACGCTCACCAGACTTAGCCCCATGCGATTTTTTCCTTTGGGGTTACCTGAAGTCGAAGGTGTATATCATCCGTCCCAACACCTTGGAAGGCATGATTAACATTAATGAGGCTCATTAAAACTTCAGACGTATGCTGCAGTGTGTGAATAGCTAAGGTCGACATTTGCCAGATACACTATAAGTATTTAAAACCATGTAATTTAAAAATTCCCTTACTGTTCAATATAATTAAAATATAAAATAAATTTTTCTAAGGTTCATATTAATTTTACTTCATTTCCAAATAAGCAAATTACCGCACCCCACCCTGCACTTTAGACATTACGTAGCCACAAAGAAAATACGCCTTTATCACACGGCCTAGGCTGTCAACTCACCTGTCCAAAACGTGAAATTAGCTGCTCTTCGAAATAACCTCTCAATAGATCCATTGTTTAAGCAACTGTATGGCAAGTGGCACCGTTCTGTTGAAGCCAAGTGTCGTCAAGATTACGGGCTTTTATTTCCGGTAGCAAAAAGTCCAATATCATGGAGCGATAGCTAGCACCATTCACGGTAGCGTTCCGGCCATCTTCATTTTTGAAACATATGTGACGCGCAAAATAGAAAGGGACCTAAGGCTAAAAACCAGTTTTGTTCAGGAGAGCTATTGTAAAGATTAGGTCCCTTTCTATTTGCTCTTAGAATCGTCGTTTTCACTTCCATAAAACGCGCATATCTCTGGGAGGGAACACTTTTGGGGCATGGGAACGGTCTCATTTGATGCTCAGATGTTGTCCACATCAAAAAAAGAAAAAAAAAATGAAAATTGTTTTTTTTACCCTTAGGTCCCTTTCTCTTTGCGCTGTCACATATGGATCCATGATTCCACCAGCCCATAAACCGCACCAAACTGTGGTTTTCGCGGTGTAAGTCTCTCAATGATGAAATGGCAAACAATACTAAAGTTTAACCCAACTCATTTGTAATCTGTGAAAAAAACCTTTTTGGAAAAAGTAACTCTAGATTGATCACCCTACATAGGGCAATTTCGAACATATTTTTTTCGAATTTTTGGAAAAGTCCTTTTAGTTAATATACTTTGGATAAAAACTAGAGGTTCTGGAAACTCCTAATGTACTCGTAAGGCTAGGGCCAACAATAAGTTGTGAAGTGACAGCCTAAGAAAGTTTCCCTTGAACCGAGTCAGATCTTAAATGTTTGTGCATATATGAAATCGTTATGAAATTTTCCTTATTTGTTACACTTTTTACGTCAATGTAAGCAATGAGTCGTTTGCTAACATTATATCTACCGCCTTGTTTTTAGGCTTTCAAATCCCAAAGCTCAACTAATATTGGCATGCTTTTTTATATGGCCAAAACTGCTTGCGTTGGTTAGGGGAAAGAAAAGGGCCGGAAAGAGGAACGCGAGAAAAGTGGTTATTGCCAATTGCCTTGAACTTTTGGATGTCGTAACAAGGGCTGGTGGAATCATCACATTTCCCGGAAGACCATTCCACATTCAGACATAGTGCGGTCAATCGGCCAATCGATAAACAAACGGGTGTGAATTCCTGGAAAGTCGCTAAAACCTGGCGAACATTCTCACAGCAGGAATAAGACGACGAAAATCTGGTGTACACAACCATGAAAATTACAAAAGTGACACTCAACTCACATTCAAACGGTGCCAGGAGGGATACGATTGAGTTGGACACTCTACTTTCACCTTTCACTCCTCTTGGTACATGGTCAAGTAGCTTTAATAATGAAGCTCCTGTCCATATATGAAATTTGTATTTTATTTTGGGGCTGATGTGCATTTTATTTATATTGAAATGATTAGAAGGACTAAAATAGTTCCTGCACCTAATTTCGAGTTAGTTTATTCGACCTGTTATTTACAAACTTTTATTTTTCATTAAAAATATAAAAATAAATAAAAATAATAACTGCCTTAAGCTTGAAAAAAAATAATTTAGGAATTTCTGGCACTACTTCAGAAAAGTTATGCACGTGAGTCCTATTTTCGACACTTCGAATACATGTTGCGCCCAAAAAGCGTCACATTGTATTTGCATGCCTCTATAACATCAAGACCTTCTGAATGTTTAATATCCATACTATCTATAGAAATAGGCGACACTGTTGGTTCACTTAATCGCATGTGAGACGTCAAGCAGCACTGTGTCTTAAGGGCATAGAAATCTTCACTATTCACTCAACCCCCTACGGAAATGGTCCTTAAATCTAGGCAAAGTGTATTATCCGCATTTCGCCTTTTGTCTTCAATATCTTGAAGACTCGGTCTACAGTCGAATAAATATGAATGACAGAGTTTAAAAACTAGAAAAAGAGAGGGTTAAATGACAGAATGCTGTGATACACTTGCAGTCAGCCTATCTCCGGATGTGAACCCTTCTACGAGGGCTGTTGTATATATTTCAGGCCTAATAATGAAAATGCGAATATTTATCATCAAAAAGTATTGTTTTTCAAAGTATTCTCCAGCATGATTTATAAACTTCTGCATGCGCTCAAACCAATTGTCGAAACACTTTTTCCACTCCGATTGAGACACCTCCAAAACAAGGTTTTTCAACGCTTCAACAGCATCTTTTGGCGACGAAAATCGTTGACCACGCATTTTTTTCTTGATGTGCGGGAATAAAATTAAGTCATTGGGTGCTAAGTCAGGCGGATGACCCATCAATTCGAGTGAGTAAAAGCTCGTCTTCTCTTGTTAGTTTTTCGAATTTCTCCTAAGACTTCAGGCAAACAAATTGTAGTGTACCACTCAGAATTGACCGCCTTACGTTGCTCAAGCGGAACAGTCGCCACATGACCAGTTTTGCCGAAGAAACAGACGACCATTTGCTTCGAAGTGCTTCTTCTACGATCAACTGTCGTTGGATTTAACTCTTCGATGACCCACACGGTTGATTGCTGTTTTGTTTCGGGCTCATACGCATAGATCCATAATTCGTCACCTGTGACGATCTTATAAACGTCTTTGAATCACCGCGATCGTTTTTTTTTTCTCAAAATTTCTTTGCACCAATCGACACGAGTCTTTTTTTGAGCGATTGTCAAATTGTGAAAACAAACAAACCAAGAACAAACCTTTTTTACGGCCAGGTGTTCATGCTATATCGAATGTATGCTGGTGGAAGAAATGCCCAAGGATGCCTCTATCTCACGGTATGTCACATGACGATCTTGCATTATCAGTTCACGCACGGCGTCAATTTTCTCTGGCACAACGACCGTTTTGGACGACCTTCGTCTTGGAGCGAGCGTCGGTCACGATTGAATTCATTTAACCAGTTTTTCACAGTGCGATAGGATGGTGCTTCATCGCCATACAAAGATTTAAGTTCATCGATGCCGACTTGTCGTGATAATCCACGTCGAAAAATGATCGTTGTGAAAAATGATCGCACCAAAATGTTCACGAGTTAATTCCATTTTTTTTGCCAAATTGATTTTTTCAAGTCACTGTAAACGACACAAATGATGGTCGTACGTCAAAAATGTCAAACTTTCCAATGGAAATGTCAGTTGGCGCCAGGCAACACTTAGTGTTGCCCATGCCAGAAATATATATAGCAACCCACTCGAATGGAGTGATCTCTAAGCACGTTATAAATATAGCAAAGATAAAACCTACACCAAAAGGGATCAGTTTTTATGAGTGCACCGTGCCGGACTCTTTTAAAGGCCTTGAAGATATCCAGGGCCACGATCTTTCTTTCACCAAGCTGGCGGCCGGAATGTCTCTGACAAGAACGCTATAGGCCTTCCGTAATGCGATTTCTACGAAAGCCATACTGTCGATCACTCAGCGAGCCGTTGGACACTAAATGCCTAAGAAGGCTGTGGTTACCCATGGTCTCCTTTGCCTTGGAGAGCCCAAAATAAATGGCTGATAGTTAGCAGGATTGTTGGCTTCACCCTTTGTGGTTCAAATGGACGTTCGCAAATGTATCAACGTTCTCCAACAAAAGCTTCTTCGGTCCAGTAACAATGGCGATATTTATAATATGTGACGCGCAAAGTAGAAAGGGACCTAAGGTTAAAAACCAGTTTTGTTCAGGAGAGCCATTTTAAAGATTAGGTCCCTTCTATTTGCGCTTAGAATCGTTGACTTCACTTTCATAAAAAGCGCATATCTGTGGGAGGGAACACTTTTGGGGCATGGAATCAGTCTCATTCGATGCTCAGATGTTGTCCACATCAAAAAAAGAAAAAAAATTAAAATTGATTTTTTACCCTTAGTTCCCTTTCTCTATGCGCTGTCGCATATGGATCCTGGAAGAAAAACGGGGTTCTTTCCTACTAACTTTAAGCCATTTAGATGTCAATTCATGATATAACAGTCAAACAAACGGGCGGGCGGGCGTACATTGTTTGATCGACGTTGGGAACACGATTTCTGTAAAGTGTTGGACTCGGCTGGTTTCGCAGTAGCGTATTTCGTTAAGTGAATTTTCGTAGAACTCTTTCGGCAAACAGTCTTAAACTGCCTCCAACAAAATCAAAGCTTGGATAAGAGTGTCCAGAACCGTAACTGACATACCAATTTTTATGTCCAAATCCGACCGTCGGTTCTCGAAAATAATTTAAACCCGACATGTCGGTTTAACCGGTTTTTTGCCATCGGGATTTCCGGTTTTTGGTTGTTGTCTGTAAAACCAAAGGAAATTCTTAATATTCAAATACGAAATATCTAAATATCAAACATATTTAAGCTAGACCCACCTAAAAGTGTACTACTCGACTTAGCTGATTCGATCTTACGGTATTTGTCTGTCCATTCATTTGGCTGTCTGCTGTATATAAAAAGTTTTTCTTTAAACTGCAGGTCGCAATTGTTGTCCGAACTTCATGAAATTTGCCAAAGTAAGTATGGTACATAACGATTGGCAAACAAGCAGTTTTTGACCGATTTGAGTCATAGAAGTATATTTTGATATTTACTTACTTAAGTTCCACAACATCCCATTAACGAACTAGGGGGAACTTCTCTCAAATCAGTGAGCACGATTCAATTCTTATATCGTACTTACCGACCGGGACTAACTGCTTAACACCGTTTTCGAAGGACTAATGCATTTTTATAGAGAAATTTTTATATGGCTTAGAGATAAATCTCTTACTCGTAAAGTAGGGGGCATTAACGAGGTGGAACCCCACCCATTTTACCAGGGTTTAAACATGGGTTAACTGACATGATAGTCGTGCACACTTATATCACACCACGGCGACCCACTAGTTTTTTATAAGGGGAATATAAAAATGGTAGCCCCCGTCGAGGGACCCAAAAAATAGCATGTCATGTACAAAAACATATGGTTAAAAATACTTAGTCAACTTGTATATAAAACTAAATATATTTTTTGGCCAAATTAACTTATTTTTTAAATTAAGAGCTGTTCCAGGGCATTATTATATTACTTCTGATTCGGAATAAAGTTCCATTCTTATACAAAAGGCTTAAACCAGAATGTCGATTAATGACGGGGTTTTGCCAGTATGATTTTTCAAAACACGGTTTAAGAAACACAATTTTGAAAGAAAACCCGAAAATGTAGGTTTTCTGAAAACCTCGGTTTTTTTTGGTTATTTGAATAGTCACCCCTAGAAAAATCCAATCTGGTTGTTGCAAAAGTCCCAAAGCACCTCCACGAAAGGGTTTCTTAGACTCCGCCAGGTTTCCGGACACGGTAATATTGAAGAAATGAAGTGGGCACACGCAGAGAAAAAACATGGTTACTATATGGTCACTGCAAAAATAATATGTTCTCCGCAATTAAAGTATATGCGTCGCAACCATAGCATTGTTAACTGAATTTAGTTTTGACAATAGTATAATTGCTGCAATATTAATATTGTTGAAATGTAACAATAGTATTAATGCCAAATTTAAAAATGAAAGTATGGTTATAACAACAATATAAATAAATACAAAAGTATTGTGTTTTGCGTTTTATGTTAACATTAATATGATTACGTCAATCATACTGTATGATTTTAATTTTTCTTTATTTAAATATGCTTTTAAGAACAAATATTATTGGTACGGATTTAATGCAATAATAGTACTTTTTTATCGAAATTAAATTTTTTTAAACAACCTGCTTTGGCTTTGTTTAACTGAAATATTTTTAGCAAAAACGCTTACGTTTATGTAATCTTATTTTTTCAACTGTAAAATAAATTGTTTTGAATTTAATGTATTTTTTAATAATTTTCATAATTCAAATCCATTGTCGACAACTTAAACAAATTCTAATAAATTATATTGGGGATCAAAGTACGATTGTGTGTGATCATACTATGGTTGTAGGGATCATAATATGGTTGCGTGTGAATCATATTATGGTTGTGAGGATCATACTATGGTTGTATGTAAAACATACTATGGTTGTGAGGATCATACTATGGTTGTGGAGATCATAGTATGGTTGAGTGTAAATCATACTATGGTTGTGGGATCATAGTATGGTTATATGTGAATCATATTATTGTTGTGAGGATCATAATATTGTTGTACCACAACCATATACCCAACAATAGTATTATCCTCTTCGAATATTTTCACCACAACCATACTTTTTTTTCTGCGTGCAATGGACTGAAACGTATCGGCTCACCTAAGCATGATGCAGACTTCTATCCAAAAGCCCCTATATTTATACCAAGGTACGCCTAGCATGGACTAGGGTAAACAATTGTATGTTTGCTAAGATTCTGAGGCCTATACTAAAAAAACTTAGTGTCGGTAATACTTTTGCTCGGTTTATATCGTGCTTTCTTAGAGATCGCACTATAAGAGTTGTTGTAGATGGGTTCTCATCCAACAAGCATAGCCTGAACGCAGGTGTACCACAGAGCTCTGTCCTTTCTTCCTCTTTATTTCTTATTTTAATTGACGATCTTTTGGGTCAGACCGTGAATCCAATCTACTCTTTCGCAGATGATAGTAACCTTTATCATTCGTATTCATTCGACCGTAGGCCGAGTCTTCAAGATATTGAAGACAAAAGTTGAATTATGGATGAGACACTTGGCCGGGATTTACAGGCCATTTCCGAATGGGGTTGAATGAATAGAGTGGATTTTAATGCGCGTAAGACACAGTGCTGTTTGTTGTCTCACAAGCGATTCATTGGTCCAACAGATTCGTCATTATCTATCGTTGGTATGGATATCTTGATATTCTGGGTTGGGACATAACTACTGCTACAACATTGAACACACCCATTTCAATAGTAGAATTGAACATACCCCGTTAATGTCATATGAGTTTTGAAAGCTAACCTCAATATCGTTAGTCTGTAACGGGATTTTAAAATTGTTCCAACTTTCATCATGGAGTCGTCTGATAATGAGAACCGTATCGCTGTAATAGCGCTTTTCAAGTGTGAAATGAAAAAAAACGATATTTTTAAAACGCTCCGGCCACTAGGGATTAGCTGGATTCGTCTACCGATGCACAAAACTGTTTGAGGAGACTAGAGATGTAAAAGACCGCCACCGGTCGGGCCGCCCACGCTCTGTTCAAACACCGCATGTCATCAAAGCCGTTAAATCAAGAATTCACAGAAATCCGCTCCAAAAATAGAAAATCATGGCCCGTGAGATGAATATCACGCAAAAGTCCATGAGTCGAATCATTAAAATAGACTTGGGACTTGGGACTTTCAAACGACGTACAGGACATTTATTGATTGCAGCTTTGAAACAAAAAGGGTTGAAAAATGCAAACGTCTTTTGATGAAGCACGCTGATAACTTGCACAGAAAAATTTTGTTCACCGATGAAAAAATTTGTACCGTTCAGGAAAAATTGAACAAGCAAAATGATAGTGTATGCGCGGTCATCTAAGGAATCATCTGAACTGATCCCAAGTGTCGAAAAGAATCATCACCCAGCTTCAGTCATGGTTTGGTGGGGTGTCCCTTACGATGGAGTCACTGACCTGCATTTCTGCGAACAAGGAGTCAAAACATCGGCCAAAGTTTACCAAGAAACCGTTTTGGAAGCTGTTGTGAAGCCTCTTAACAATTCCCTGTTTCGAAACCAGCCATGGACTTTCCAGCAGGACTCTGCGCCGGCCCATAAGGCTAAAACGTCTCGAAACAATTTTTCAGAGTTCATTTCCTCTGAAGAATGGCCCTCAGGCAGTCCAGATTTGAACCCATGGGATTATAAATTATGGACGGTTTTAGTGATACATTACTTTTTATTTTACAGCATAAAACGTGTGTAACAGTATTTATATCTCTACTAAGTACACGCAGAAAAAAAGTATGGTTAGGGTGACAATATTCGAAGAGGATCATACTAATGTTGGGTATATGGTTGTGACACAACAAAATTATGATCCTCACAACAATAGTATGATTCACACATAACCATACCATGATCCCCACAACCATAGTATGATTTACACTCAACCATACTATAATCTCCACAACCATACTATGATCCTCACAACAATAGTATAATTCACACTCAACTATACTATTATCTTAACAACCATATTATGATCCTCACAACCATAGTACTTTTTCCATACAACCACAGTATGATCCTTACAACTATCGTATGATTCACACGCAACCATACTATGATCCACTCAACCATAGTATGATTCACACTCAACCATACTATTATCTCCACAACCATATATGATCCTCACAACCATAGTATGTTTCTCATACAACCATAGTATGATCCTCACAACCATAGCATGATCCACACGCAACCATACTATGATCCTCACAACCATAGTATGATTCACACTCAACCATACTATGATCCCCAAAATTATTTATTAGGATTGATTATTGTTGTTATTCAAAAATAGAGATTTTTATTAAGTATGTTATATTGAATTGCATTACTATTAGTTCATAGCCAGATTTGAGGCCATGTTTTTATTAAACATTTCATTCAAGAAACAAAAATATATATTCCAATGGTCAAAAATACTGTTAGTTGCCTTCAGGGGTGAATGCTACTTCACCATCCGTAGACACCAAGTAACGAATGTGATTAAACCATGATCAATGGCTATATACTTAAGTGCAGGCAGATTATAAATAAACGAGAACCAGTCGGTATTAGAGTAGTTCACCTAACAAAGTAAACACAATAAAAATCCCTCGAACTACCTTCCGATTGTTGTTGTTTTTTTTTTTAAATGGACATCAACCATTTAATGTATCGTGTGTATGTGTTTTTTTGTATATCAAAAAATACGCACACACATACATGTATGATCTATAAAACCTGTTTTGTTACGTTCATAGTCGCAACCATACTGTATGATTGCCGTAATCAAATTATTGTTAGCGTAAATTTTAAACAACAATAATTTTGTTGCACCAACCATGTTTATATGGTTGCTACAACCATATTTTCATTTCTAATAATACTATTGATACATTTCAACATTAACAATATTGTCGCAATAATACAATTGTCAAAATGAAATTCAAAAAACAATACTATGGTTGCGACGAACATGCTTTTATTGTAGAGAACATATTATTGTTGCGGTGACTATAGTGTAACCATATCTTTTCTCTGCGTGTACAATGTGACGCTCGTTGGTCGAGACAAGTATTCAAAAAAGCACTCCAGTGCATAGGCTTTTTAAAGCGGTGCAAGAAATATTTCACTCCTACTGATCTTTTCAATATCTATACAACTTTCATCAGGCCAAAGATGGAATACAACTCCCCTATATGGGCAGTTGCTCCAAAATCATCCTTGGAGCTACTTGATCGTGTTCAAAGGAGAGCGATGGTGCTGACAGGTGACAGTAGGGTATCCAACTGTATTGTCTCCTTGGAGCACCGTCGGAGTGTGGGATGTGTGTCGCTGTTCTTTCGCTACTTCCATGGTGTGTGTTCTTCAGACATTTGCGGTCTTATTCCTGACGCGAGGATGCTCGGCAGGGATACACGACTTTCCAGGAATTCACACCAATTTGTTATCGATTGGCCGGTTGACCGCACTACGTATGTCCTATGTGGAATCGACTTCCGGCAAATGTATTTCCCACCAATTACGACATCCAGAGATGCAAGGCAAATGTTAATAAACATTACTCCCTCCGCTGCCGTACTTTCCAACCACCAATGCAATTCACCGCATGTATAGGGAAAAACCCCTGAGTGTTGGTCATTAAAAACTAAAAAAAAGTCAAAATATTATTGAGAAATGTCGAGTTATACCGCTCTTCTGGCAAATGATCAAAATGTAATATTCCTTAAGAAGATTATGGAACTACAAACAACAAAAACAACACTAACGAGTGTACACACCAGAATCACTCGCAGACAAAATGCATTTACTACTCAAGAAGAACAACACAACTTAAGAAAATAAATATACGCAGCAACTTATATGGCTCCATCTCGTCCTCCATACCCCCGTCTTATCGAGCAACAGCATCCATACAACTCGTAAGACCTACGCCCCCAGCGGCTCACCCAGACTTCTCCACTCTAATCCCCAAACACATTTATGTATTTTCTATTCTTTTGGATACTTATCGTCTGCAGACTGCGAGTGAGAAAAAAAAAGTTTTTAATGAAATTTGTCAAAAAAAAAACGAAACTGAAATCCGAAAACTGAAAACGGAAAAAAGCTGCAAATTGTATTTGCTCACTCATGTACACAAAATGCAATTTAAACAATAAATTGAATGTAAAAACCATAAAATTTACATCATCAAAAACTCTGCTGGCTGGCCGCACTCGGGTGCACAATGAAGCATTACCAAGTGTTGTTCCATCGGTCGTACCGTCTCTGGCATTGTTATCGCAAACAAAAACCAATTGAATTCTAGGGATAGCATTTTGTTGCTTTTTGTATTTAAGGTTCTTTTACAATATTTAGAATTTGTGGTTGTACAATCGATTTGAAAGGATTAGGACACATGCTTATTTCTCTATACACATGCATATGGCTACGAGTAAATGCTCACTGATACGGATATAAAGATGTAACAACTACAAAAATATGTGATAATACTAGTTAATGCGGCATATCGTCTCGACAGTGTCTTACATGTCCTTTGAACAAGTGTGTGGTGTTGGGTCAAAGAAAATCTTTAAAAAAAAAGATCTACATTGTTTGTTAAATATGGCTTGCACACGCAGAAAAAAAGTATGGTTGTGGTAACAATATTCGAAGAGCATCATGCTGTTGTTGGTTTCATGGTTGTGGCACAACAATATTATGATCATCACAACAATAGTATGGTTCACACATAACCATACTATGATCCCCACAACAATATTATGGTTCTCGCAACAATAGAATTATTCACACATCTTTAAAAATACTAAAAAATACTATGATCCCCACAACCATATTATTATTCACACTCAACCATACTATGATCCCCACAACCACATCATTATTCACACTCAACCATAGTATGATCCTCACAACCATAGTATGACTTACACACAACCACACTATAATCCCCAAAATTGTTTGTGAAGTTGTTATTCAATAATAGAGATTTTTCAGATTTTTTAATGACCAATTTGTTGTTTATTTCTTGAGTTGTATTTTTTATATATATATGGGCTGTGATGGTCAAGTTATATGGTTTGATGTAAATAAAACTAAATTATTTCATCTTTTTCTCAACGTTTCGTTGGTTTGTTTCCAACTTCATCAGGAGAATTTTTATTAAAATATGCTGTAGACGAAAATAAATTAAGTTACATTACATAAGTTTTTCTTTTTGCTATACTAAAGGGTGTTTTTTATTGAGGTATAGAACTTCGAATTGAAATAAAATACAAGAAAATCGTTTTAATGTCCATCAATTTGCCTTTATTGGAAGGATAATTTTATGCCATTAATGTTTAAATATGATTTCGGGCATGTGGCCGCCGCGGCTGGCTCGAATAAAGCCAATTCTACAGGTCCAATTTTCAACCACTTTTTCGAGCATATGGGGCCGTATGTTGGCAATAACTCCACGAATGTTGGCTTCCAAGTCCCCTAACGTGTTTCTGGTTTGTTGGCGTAGACGAGCGACTTCACATATCCCCAAAGAAAATAATCCAATGGTGTCAAATCACACGATCTTGGTGGCCAATTGACAGGTCCATTCCGCGAAATTATGCGCTCATCGAATGTTTCCTTCAATAATTCGATTGTTACGTGCGCTGTGTGGCATGTAGCGCCGTCTTGTTGGAACCACAACTCATCCACATTCATGCCATCCAATTCGGGAACAAAATAGTCGGTTATCATGGCTCTATACCGGTCTCCATTAACGGTAACTGACTCTCCAGCATTATTTCGGAAGAAGTATGGCCCAATGACAAACAGTCAGTTTTTGTGGATGTAATGGCGTCTCAAGGGTCTCATGTGGAGTCTCTTCACTCCAAATGCGGCAATTTTGCTTGTTGACGTAGCCATTCAACCAAAAATGAGCCTCATCACTGAACAAAATTTTGTGATGAAAATCAGCATCGAGATGAATCTCATTTTCGGCCCATTTTGCAAGCGTTGTTCTTTTGTCAACCTGTTCATGATGAAATGGCAAACCAAACTAAATATTAATCACTTGACAGCTGACAAAATGGCCGCCAGTTAAAAAAGTGATGCCAACTTAAAGTTCTATACCCCAATAAAAAAAAACACCCTTTATTAGTAAATAGTTTACCCAACTTACGATTTAGTTTACATCACGAACAATTACTTATATTATTAAAAAAAAAACTGGACTTCACGACACAAGTAATAAATAATAAAATAAATAATTATACAATGTAAAAATCACAGAAGGAGAAAACATAAATACTAATATCACAGAACTGTATGCTTCAAAATAACGCAACGGAGTACTGCAGCTTAGTGTTGTCTTTATCTTCTTTGGTGTTTAAAGATTTGTTTATTCTCTGTTCGATTCTTAGGCTCTCCAGTGTATATCTTTTGTTTTCGTTTCTCTCTCTCTGTCGAGTATTTTGACGTTTTTAAAGTTTACTTTATGTCCGCTCTCTTTTGCATGTTGTGCAAGTGCAGTTGTCTCCTTGTCTTTTCGAATGTCTGTTTCGTGTTCTGAGATTCTAATGCCTAATGTTCTCTTTGTTGTTCCAACGTACACTCTTTGGCAGTCTTCGTTGTCATTGCCACTGCAAGTGATCTCATATACAACGTTGTCTGTGTTGAGTTTGTGAGTTGTTGTTGTTTTTGTTGTGAATATGTTGCGAAGTGTTTGGTTGGATTTGTACGCTATTGTTGTGTTCTCATCATGTAGTGTATTTTGTAGCTTCTTACCATCAGTCAGATTTGGTATGAAGGGTACACTGTAAAAAGTTTTTGGTTTTTCCTTCGAATTTCTTTCCTTGCTCGGATTTAATGTGTTTGCTATTAGGTTGTTTATAATGGAATTTGGGTAGTTGTTTAGCTTTAGCGTCTGCATTATTTTGTATATGTTGTCCTTTTTAAATTTGTCGTCGCTAAGTAGTAAAACTTTTTTTATAAAGTTTATTGCACAATTTATCTTCATTGTCTTTGGTTGTGTAGAGTTGTAATTGATCATTCTTCCTGATGCCGTCTCCTTTGTGTACCAATTTGTAATTAGTTTGCCATTTTTTCTGATGATTTTCATGTCTAGGTAGGCAATCTCTTGATTCTGAGATTCTTTCTCGATGGTAAATTGAATTTTCTTGTGGTAAGAATTAAGAAGATGCATTATGCTTTCTTCGTCATTTTTGCGAATAACTGCAAATAGGTCATCCACGTACTTTGCAATGAATTTTATTTGTATGTTTTTTGTCGTTAATTCATTAAAAACGTCGTCTAAAAGTGTGTCTAACACGATGTCAGCAATCGTCGGGGAGAGAGGGTTCCCCATAGGCATACCATACGTTTGATGGTAAGTTTTGTTGTCAAATATGAAATAGTTGTTCTCATTAAGACAAAATTGAAGAATTTTGAGAAATTTCTGTCGTGGTATATTTGTGATGTCTTTGAGGGTTTGCCATTTGTCCAGAATGTTCTTAATTGCTAAGTGTATAGGTATATTAGTAAATAATGATACCACGTCAAACGTTACTAGTATATCGTCCTTATCTAGTTCTATGTCTTTTATTCTTTGTTTAAGTTCAATTGAGTTCTTAATGTTGTAGTTGGTGGATGTTATTTGTCTGAGTATAGACCCAATGTACTTGGATAGTCTATAGCAAGGGACTTTCATTGAGGACGATATGGGTCTTAGCGGTGTACCTACTTTGTGTATTTTTGGAAGTCCATATAACACGGGTGTTGCTACTGAGTGGCATGTTAATCTTCCTTTTTCCCATTTTGAAATGTATTTGTTTTTGTATAGATCTTGTATTATGTTGTTGTTAGTTTTCTGGAGTTTTTGCGTTGGATCCGTTTTGATTGTTTTATATGTAGATTTGTCTTCTAGAAGTCTGTGCATTTTGTTCATGTAATCATTTTTGTATAATATAACTGTTTTGTTTCCTTTATCCGCAGTGGTCACCATTATTTTGTCCTCGTATTCCTTTAGAAATTTCCTTGTCTCGTCGTATATGCCTAAAATAAACTTTTCTCGTTCATTGTTTCTTGAATTCCTCTTATAAAGTGCTATGCTATTTGCTATTTTTGCCCTGGTCATCTCTTTCTGATGGTCATCATTTATTCTTTGAATCCATTGCTCAATATCTGCGATTAGTGGAATCGGCGCAAAATTGTGTTTGTTGACTGGAAGTGCAAATTTATTTCCTAACGAAAGAATCCATTTGTTTTCCTTCTTGAATTTTACTTCCGTATAATTTACAAACCAGTCTTCGTTAAATTGTAAATTGAATTTTTTAAATTTGGCTGATTTAAGATTATCTATTTTCGTTAAATGCGTCAGTTTTGTTTTTTGTTTTATGTTGCGGTATCTATTCCATTGCTCTTTTTTAAATTTTGATAGTTCTGTTTTGTCCAGTGTATTGCTTATGTCTTTCTCTAACCTGCTGATTTCTTGCTTTGTCAGTCTCATATGGATGTGAGTCTCTTTAATTTCTACATTGAGCAATTTTATGCTTAAGTTGTATTGTAGTTTCTCTGCTTCAAGTTTTGTTTGTGTTGATTTAAAAATGCTCGTAATCGGTTTGGTTAGGTTGTGTAGGTGTGTTGGTGTTATGCTCAGCTGTCGACATTTTTGAAGAAAGTTCGTTCTCTCTGTTTGTTTTTTTAAGTTTTGTAAAAATACTTTAAACTCGTAATAATAGCAGTGATTTATTTAACAGTAAAAAAATTCATTTATTAAAAACTTCAGTTATACTAATCCGAAGTTTGTTTTGAATAAAATTAATTTACATATAAAAATTACTATTATTGCGTAAGATTCGTAAAAATAACATTGTCAAATTGAAAAAAAATACCATTTTGCCGGTATGATTGCCGTAATTATATTATTGTTAACGTAAAACCCATGAAAACATTACTTTTGTCCCACCAACCATATTTATATTGTTGCTACAACCAAGTTTTCATTTCTAAATTTGGCAATAATACAATTGTTACATTTCAACAATATTAATATTGCCGCAATCATACTATTGTCAAAATGAAACTCAAAAAATAATACTATGGTTGCGACGACCATACTTTTATTGCAGAGAACATACTATTGTTGCCGTGACCACATAGTAACCATATCTTTTCTGTGCGTGCAGAGTAGCAGGATCCCAAATTGAGAAAGATCTTTGTATTGGACTACAAGAAAAATCGGACCGATATGGTCCAGCTTTTTAGTGTTAGTCATACCAAAGTTCAGGCAATATCAGATTTACTTTGTGGGTAAAAGTATAGCAGAATTTCAAATTGGCAAGGGTCCTGCCAATACTAGTGTTCCCAGTTGCAACCTACTTAGTAGGGACATAAATACTGTTACAACATTGAACACACACATTTCAATAGTAGAACTGAACACACCCCGTTAATGTCATATGGGTTTTGAAAGCTAACCTCAATAGCGTTAGTCTGTAACGGGATTTTAAAATTGTTTCAACTTTTATCATGGAGTGGTCAGATAATGAGAACCGTATCGCTGTTATAGCGCTTTTCAATTGTGAAATGTAAAAAAACGATATTTTCAAATCGATCCGGCCACTAGGGATTAGCCGCATGTTTGTCTGCCGATGCATAAAACTGTTTGTTAAATCAAGAATTCACAGAAATCCGCTCCGAAAACAGAAAATCATGGCCCGTGAGAATCATTAAAAAAGACTTGGCACTTGGGGCTTTCAAACGACGTCCGGATATTTATTGACTGCAGCTTTAAAAAAAATAGGATTGAAAAATGCAAACGTCTTTTGGTGAAGCACGCTGATAATTTGCACAGAAAAATTTTGTTCACCGATGATCCTAAGGGTGGAAAAGGGTCATCGCCCAGCTTCAGTCATGGTTTGGTGGGGTGTCTCTTACGATGGGGTCACTGACCTGCATTTCTGCGAACAAGGAGTCAACACATCGGTCAAAGTTTACTAAGAAACCGTTTTGGAAGCTGTTGTGAAGCCTCTTAACAATTCTCTGTTCCAGAACCAGCAATGGACTTTCCAGCAGAATTATGAGCCGGCCCATAAGGCTAAAACGTCCCAGGCCTGGCTTCGAAACAATTTGCCAGCGTTCATTTCCTCTGAAGAATGGCCCTCAGGCAGTCCAGATTTAAACCCATTGGATTCCAAATTGTGGACGGTTTTAGAGGACAAGGTTTGTCACTAACGATACCCCAACATTGGATCTCTTAAGACTGCTTTGGTTCGAGCTGTGGCCAATTTTCCAATGGACGAGGTTCGTGCAGCTATTGACGATTGGCCAGTGCGACTTAAGGCGTGTGTAAAGGCAAAATGTGGAAATTTCGAAAAAGTAGATTATTTTTGGATACAATGCACATCAATAAATATATTAAAAAATATTTGGTCCAAAAACATTCAGTACTTTTTATTTTACAGCATAAAACGTCTGTAACAGTATTTATGTCCCTGCTAAGTAGAACTTCCATTGAAAACTTTGACATTTTTTAGCATAACTTCACACAGAACGTTTTGTCATTTGAGGGCGAATTGTTTTGTTTACCCCTAGTAAGATAATTTTTGTACTGAAAAGATAACGATATGTTTGAAAGGCATACATATCTTCATTCCCCTCAAACGACAGCAAAGAAAATATTATAACTGAGTTTTGTACTGAGATCATTTATTTAGACAATTTAGCAAAAATGAATAAAAAAAATAAAAAAAAATTACATCAAGTTTGCACTTTAAGTTCATCAAAAAATGTACAGTCTTCGCTAAAGATTTTAAATATAAGTAGAGTTAAATAAATTAAAAAGTATATAGATTTTTTGCACTTTATTGTAGTAACTACATCTATGTTAACTTATAAATTCCAAAAAAGAAAAAGCTGAGGTCGTTATATGCAAGATTTGCAAACTGTTTTTATGGTCTCCAACTATAGGAGTATCGCAGCGAATGGAAACCATTTTGGACATGCGATGTAATTTTGAGGGGCAGAAAACACATTTTTTTCTCTTTTTAGTTTCGGGGTCATTATCTTCCTTTGTTTCACAATCATTATCGGGTTTGGCATTTTAGTGTTGGAGCGCAGAGTTCTCGGTAAAGTAGGAATTTTCAGCCTTTTATTCATGGGGTGGTTAAAGACGTAGAAAATAATTTCATATATTCCTTTCCTTCTGATTGGCAGATATCATACTATGGGAATACATTTTAAAAGAGTTTATGTAAGCCATATTTAACATCCCATAAAATATTGCCATAGGCCATCTATTTGTTTTTCTAGAGCACGACATCAATGAACACATTTGTTCGAACGTATCGACCCCATCCTTCGTTTGATTATAACGCAATATCATATTCAGCTTTCCAGTTGTGTCATCCAGCTTACCTATTTCATTACAGAAGGATAACAAGTATACCATTTTAGATGGTTGTACTTGTATTGGCGCTATATTCTCATCAGGCTCTGAACAATATACAAGCTCATTTTCCACATCACTTTCATTTGAGTCAGCCCAAACGCTTTGTAACAAAGCAACAATTTTGTTAGCAGCCATGGTGGTTTTATATGCAATTTTTTTACGTTTTATTCTGAAAAAACGTATAAAAGAACGCAAAAGTTACACAAAAGATAACGATACGTCTTTTCGACGTACGATGTCATCTCAGTCAAAAATGGAATTATCCCGTGAATATTTTCGTGCGATGATTTTTTACGATTTTCGGCGTGGTTTATCGAGACAAGAGTGTTTAAATCAACTTGTTTCGACTTTTGGCGACGAAGCACCATCAAAAATCACTGTTAATCGCTGGTACCAAGAGTTCAGTCACGGACGCCGTTCGCTTCAGTATGAATTTCGTCAAGGACGTCCAACTTCGGTCACTTTGTCAGAAACCATCGATGCTGTGCTTGAACTGATTAAGCAAGACCGACATGTGACATACCGTGAGATTGAGGCATCCTTGGGCATTACGAGGAGTATGACAAGCATCAATATGATATTGTATGTTTATTTGGCCATGAAAAATATTTGTTCTCGTTGGATCCCACATAATTTGACGAATGCTCAAAAAAAGACTCGTATGGATTGGTGCAATGAGATGTTGAAAAAGTAGCTCAAAGGCAGTGTATAACATTGTCACAGGTGACGAATCATGGATATATGCATATGAACCCGAAACAAAACAGCAGTCGACCGTTTGGGTCTTTCAAGACGAGCCAAATCCAACAAAAGTTGTTCGTGGAAGAAGTACATCGAGGCAAATGATTGCGCTTTTTTCGGTATAACCGGCCATGTTTTGCCACAGTGCCTTTAGTAGAACGTAGGAGGTCAGTTCTGAGTGGTATATATCTGTTTGTCAGGAGTGTTCGAAGAAATGAGGAAAGATAATAAGAGAAGACGGATCATTTTGTATCCCGACAATGCGAGCTCTCACACATCAGCTGAAGCGATGAGCTATTTCACCACTCAAGGTATCGGAATGATGACACCGTACAGCCCTGATTTGACACCCAATGACTTCTTCCTATTCCCTAGCATCAAGAAAAAATTGAGTGGTCACCATTTTTCAACGCCCGAAGAAAAAATTCGTGGTCAACTTGTTTCAACGCCCTGGCTTCGAAACAATTTGTCAGCGTTCATTTCCTCTGAAGAATGGCCCTCAGGCAGTCCAGATTTGAACCCATTGGATTACAAATTGTGGACGGTTTTAGAGGACAAGGTTTGTCACAAAAGATACCCCAACATTAAATCTCTTAAGACTGCTTTGGTTCGAGCTGTGGCCAATTTTCCAATGGACGAGGTTCGTGCAGCTATTGACGATTGGCCAGTGCGAATTAAGGCGTGTGTAAAGGCAAAAGGCGGACATTTCGAATAAGTAGATTCTTTTTGGATACAATATACATCAATAAATATATTAAAAAATATTTGGTCCAAACACATTCAGTACTTTTTATTTTACAGCATAAAACGAGTGTAACAGTGTTTATGCACCTACTAAGTATAACACAAACTCGTAACACGTAATACTTAGCTATAGATGATTTTACTTATTGAAGTGAAACTGTATTCTATTGTTCATCTAAATTGCTAAGTATCTAATGATACGAGGGTTGCTTTATATATTTCTGGCCTAGGCAACACTAAGTGTTGTCTGGCGCCATCTGACATTTCCATTGGAAAGTTTGATATTTTTTTAGCATAAACGTGCTTAGAACGTTTTGACGTATGACCATTATTTGTGTTGTTTACAGTGACTTGAAAAAATCAATTTGGCAAAAAAATGGAATTAACTCGTGACGTGGATTATCCGACAAGAGTGCATCGATGAAGTTAAATCTTTGTATGGCGATGAAGCACCATCCTATAGCACTGTGAAAAACTGGTTTAATTAATTCAATCGTGGCTGACACTCGCTCAAAAACGAAGGTCGTGAAGGTCGTCCAAAAACAGCCGTTGTGCCAGGAAACATTGATGCTGTGCGTGAAATGATAATGCAAGATAATCATGAGACATACCTTGTGATAGGGGCATTCTTGGGCATTTCTGCCACCAGCATACATTCGATATTACATGAACACTTGGCAGTAAAAATCCCGCACAATTTGACCATCGTTAAAAAAAAGCTCGTGTCGATTGGTGCAAAGAAATTTTGAAAAAATACGATCGCGGTGCTTCAAAAGACTTTTATAAGATCGTCACAGCTGACGAATCATGGATCTATGCATATGAGCCCGAAACAAAACAGCAATCGACCATGTGGCTCTTCGAAGACGAACCAAATCCAATAAAAGTTGTTCGTGGAAGAATCACTTCGAAGCAAATGATCGCCTGTTTCTTCGGCAACACTGGTCATGTGGCGACTGTTCCGCTTGAGCAACGTACACAACATCTTTTTTGCCTGAAGTCTTCGGAGAAATTCGAAAAACGATCGAGAGAAGACGAATCATTGTGCACCATGACAATGCGAGCTCTCACACTTCGGCTCAAACCTGCGCCTTTTTGACCGGCCAAAACGTCAAATTGATGGGTAATCCGCCGTACAGCCTTCAATTGGCACCCAATGACTTCTTTTTATTCCCGCACATCAAGAAAAAATGCGTGGTCAACGATTTTTGTCGCCAGAAGATGCTATTGAAGCGTTCAAAAACCATGTTTTGGAGGTGCCTCAATCGGAGTGGAAAAAGCTTCGTCAATTGATTTGAGCGCATGCAAAAGTGTAAAAATCATGCTGGAGAATACTTTGAAAAACAATAAAAACATTTTTGATGATAAATATTCGCATTTCCATTATTAGGCCTGAAATATATATAACAGCCCTCGTAGATTGCAAATAAAGAACATGAGAAAAAAAATATTTTTTTGCAAAAAAAAAATTAAAAATTATTTTCGTAATTAATTATTTATCTCTAAGGTAATACCTTCCCAACGCTGTCTAAAGTTATGACAATTTGAAAGCAATGCCTTCTACAACTCTTCGAAAACATGAGCGGCACTTGTTCTTTTACACAGCTATAAAATCAGACGAAAAATCCGGTGGAAAAATATTTTTTTTTGATTTGTTTTGCAGTGAATCTCTCATATATAAAAGGCGAGACGAAACCTTAAATACCTTGCAGATATTTTATACTTATACCCTACGCCACAGTTGTGTAGATGTTGGCAAGAACTTAAACGAAGGTATGAAAACCTTATTTGTTCGTCTGTTCATCGCTCTTTCGAATAAAAGTACTGGTCGCAAATATCAACAGATTTTGAAAAAACTTTGCCCATTGTCCACCTCAGGGACGAAACCTTTTGAAAGTAGACGACTTTAGTCCACATAACTCGGATATTAAATCTGAACTTGCAACAATTAGCAGTTTTAAAATTGCAGCCTACGGGTTCATGGATTTTAATTGGTCCAAAATACAAATATCCTTGCTGATTCTAGAATTTGCTGCTGAAGGATCCACAAAAGGCTTCTATTCTACATAAAATTTTCAATTTGAATCGGATGTAAAAAAAGGAATGATAATTTTTTTCAAATTTCTGGTTTTGTTGGAAAGGTTGAACCTTGTCATTTAATAATGGAACGCATTATCATTTTTATGACTAACACAACTGGCTCGGCAGTACCTCATCTGATCAACCCAATTTTTCAAAACCTTTTTTAGATTGTTTCGGATCAAATCTCTCAATGGCAACTTCGATTTCAGCAACCAAACTCCAGTTGAGTTGTCAACTGGCAACGCAACTGAAATAAAAATAAGTATTATGTATGGCAACTTTTGTCAGTTGCCGTCGATAATAGTGTTTTGACACTTCGGCAACTTGAAATTTTGTAAACAAAACAAACAATTCAACTCAAAAAAGTAAATTTCAACAATAAAAATTTTATTTTTAATGATTAGCTCAGTGGAACTTTTTTTTGATGAAGAAGAAGATGCCCAGGACGTGGCATTTATTAGGAGGAATTTAATTTTAGAATTGTCATCTGTACCTTGAGATGTTTCTGTCTTGAAAATTTTTCAATAATCAATTGTTCATCTTAGTTTTAAGGCGTATTTCCGACTTCCAAAAGATGCCGTTGTCTATTTAGTAGAAGAATTAAAAAATTGCTTTAAAAAAAGCTACCGGTCGACAGCATACCTCCACTCTTAAAAGTGTGTGCATCTTTGAGGTTTTTTGCGGAGGGAAGTTTTCAGAAGTCCCATGGCAATGACTTCAACCTCGGCATACAAACACCAGAAAAAAATATGTAATATTGAATATACGAATAATTAAAAATAAATGTAAATTACCTCTTAATTTCACATTTTATTTATTTAAAAAATTACACACCAATTTGAAAAATTACACGGCAACCAGAAATAAATGGTTGCCGAAAAATCCCCTTTTTAGCAACTGAAATTGACAACTGTCGGTCGTAGTTGCCAACCGTAATGCAAATTTGGCAACTAGCAACGTCACTAAACTTTGGTTGCCATCCATAATCAACCCATAACATTTATCCTTAATGGCCGCTCGAAGAAAATAATCCAAATGGCTTAAATCACAGCTCCGGGGCGATTAATTGACATCACAATTGCGGCTGATTACTCGAATTTCAAAAGCAGTGCTTAAACTACCGATGGTTGCGTTGGCTGTGTGACATATGGGCCCGTCCTGTTAAAACAAAATATCCTCCTCTCTTGAATTTTTGGAATTTACGATCAAACATTTGTATGCTCGTTTTAAGTAATTTTGGAGTCTAGTCTGTTTTTAACTTTCCTGACTCTGACATCCACAAAATGAAATTTTGTCTTGAAAAAAATATTGCCCGTAAGCTAGTATCTCTTTAACCGGACCTAACTTCTAAAAGCTGTTGTTTTTACCCCGTATATTCTATAATGATTTGATTTGATTTTATGATATTTCTGGCCTAATAAAGAAAACGAGAATTTATTTCATCAAAAATGGTTTTATTGTTTTTCAAAGTATTCTCCAGCATGATTTATATACTTTTGCATGCGTTCAAAGCAGTCGAAGCACTTTTTCCACTCCGATTGAGACACCTCCAAAACATGGTTTTGGAACGCTTCAACAACGAAAATCGTTGACCACGTATTTTTTTCTTGATGTGCGGGAATAAAAAGAAGTCATTGGGTGCCAAGTCAGGGCTGTATGGCGAATGACCCATCAATTCAACGTTTTGGCCGGTCAAAAAAGCGTTGGTTTGAACCGATGTGTGAGAGCTCGCATTGTGGTGGTGCACAATGATTCGTCTTCTTTTGTTTGTTTTTCGAATTTCTCCGAAGACTTCAGGCAAAAAAATTGTGGTGGCCACTCAGAATTGACCGTCCTACGTGGATGTCTGAACCCCATTTGAGGTAATTTTGCTGATTGACATGGTCGACCGAAATGAAAATGAGTTGCATCTGAAAACATGTTTCTTCGGTAAAATTTTTCATCTCCTGCCAAACAATCTTCAGCACATTGGTTGAAGCAAGACGCATAGTATGGCGTTCCAGTTTTAAATGACAAATTTCAATAAAGATAGAAGTTTGAAAAATTAACACTACTTTTTTACAGCCTATTCAAATTGAAATTTAAATGGTCCACCCTATACTTGTTTTGCTCGATCGAAAGAATTTTACCAAAAATCCGGAGACATTAAATAATGACAGAGTCCCGAGTTAAGGCCTGATTATAGGTGAGTCATTTAGGTCTGCTAAAGGCACACAGATAGGAGTTTTAATTAGGAAATCATTTTCAACTTGCCAAGGTCCTTTCTGAACCCGAGCGAACTTTTCCGGTTTTTTTTTCGAAATACCCGCCTCCTTCTTGAGGACATGGCTTATATTTTTCCTCCATAAACTGTTACTTTGGTTTAAAAAAAAACTAACTTCTGCAAAACTTTATCAAGATCTGAACACAATCCCAACCTTTAGTTTCTTGAGAAGCTTAAGATGGACAGCAGACGGACGGGCGCAAACCCATGATTAAATCAGTTCAGATCTAAGACAATCGGTACATTAAAATGCCTAGCGAAACTAATTTTGGTAGTTACGAATATTTGGCATAAAACTACCTTAGAATACCCTGTTGCCCCCTTTGGGTATATGAACATTTTCATCCTTTCATGATGATGTATTGGTGACACCTTGAGGAAGAGGGCTTTCGCCGTTAGTCAATTATAGTAAATGTTGATTCTAATTCTATCCTCTTTTCCCGTAATCACTACAATAGGTCTATATGTGACGCGCAAAATAGAAAGGGACCTAAGGGTAAAACCCAGTTTTGTTCAGGACAGCCATTTTAAAAATTTAAATACGTGTATCTTTGGTGTACCATCACTTTCATAAAACGCGCATATCTCTGGGAGGGAACACTTTTGGGGCATGTGATCGGTCCTATTCGATGATCAGATGTCCACATAAAAAAAAAGTGAAAATTGATTTTTTTTTACCCTTAGGTCCCTTTCTCTATGCGCTGTCACATATTTGTCTCAGTTACTCCGATTGCAAGAATATTTGAATTATTCGACACCGTCAGGCCTTTTCCTTTAGTTTCTTTTTTCAGTAGGTGGGCCAGAGTTTACGATCAAACAATTGTTTGCACGTTTTTAGTAATTTTGGAGTCAAGTTTGTTTTTATTTTTCTTGACTGTGTCCTCCACAAAATTAAATTTTGTCCTGAAAAAATATATTGCACACAAGCTAGTATCTCCTTAACTGGACCTCACTTCTAAACGCAGTTTTTTAGAATCCAAATAGTTGATAATGAGCATGTCTTACCTCATAGTAAACGATTTCGCATGAGCAATATCTCCTTTGGAATTTTGGGTTCATCCTTTATACTTGACTTTTTCTCTTCGTTTCCACGGGTGCTTCAGCCGTTTCCTCACTGAAGATTTACATATTTGGTCAAATCTATCCTTGTCTTGGCTCATGGATTCTCAATAGAATGTCTGCTTTAAAGCATTTTTTTCTATTTCACAGCTTGTGTTTTGTCTGGCCTCGGATTCAAATCTCTCGAAAGTGGGTCCATTATGGGACGGCGTAATTCGTTGGTTACTCAAATTTTACGTTTAATTGGATTTTTTGCTTATTGCGCATTTTGCCTTCTAATGAAAAATATGGCTGCAAACCTGCAGCAAATTTGACATTTGTGTCTTCTTCTTCTGCGTTGAAAAGCTGCAGATGTAATGATGGATAATACAGTGGCTTTCTAACTATTAAAGAAAACCCACATTAGACAGTCGCATCTTCACGATCAGAGTAGGGTTATATCCTTAAGGCTTAAAGTCGTCTTTTAGACTTTTCGACGATTACAAAAAAATCAAAAGCCGACTTTTAAAATTTTTAGTTTAAAAAAAGGTAAAAGTCGACTTTTTTCTTTAGGGAAATAAAAATACAGTACTTTGGAATAAAAAACAAGTTTTCTTTGTATAAAAAAACTTTTATTTTAAAACGTAAGAGTGATTATAAACATCAGAAATTTCAAGTAGTTTGTACATTTACAGTTTTAAAAACTTATAAAAAAAGTTTATTTTTTATAGCACCCCTTGAATATTTAACCCCTTTATAATTATAAAGGGGGTTGAATTTTAAGGGCCGATCATGCACTGTCGCCTTTTTTGCCACCATTGATCGAACCATTGACGACATTTGGAAACGTCAAGAGGCTTTAGTTCTTGATTCAATTGCACCTTGTAAGCGTGTAAATGCAAGTCTTTATGGATAATGTTCATCAACGACGGGCGTGAGAGGTGCAATTGTTGGGCACGACGACGGGTTGAGGCGGTTGGCTCTTCAGCCACACTATCGCGAACAAAGGTTATTTGTGATAGCAGTCGATTAATATAAATGGTGGTTAAATTTAAAGGACCGATCATGCACTGTTGCCATTTCTTGCCAACATTCGGACCATTGACGACGATTGAAATTGTCAAGAGGCTTTAGTTCTTGAGTCAACTGCACCTTGGAAGCGTGTAAATGCAAGTCTTTATGCATAATATTCATCAACGACGAGCGTGAGAGGTGCAATTGTTGGGCACGGTAGACGGCTTTTCAGCCACACTATCGCGAACAGCAGCAATATTTTCTGCAGTACGAGCATGCACTGGTGGTTTCACATCTCCACACTATCGCGAACAGTAGCAATATTTTCTGCAGTACGAGCATGCACTGGTGTTTTCACATCTCCAGACCCCGTTTGCTCAAATGTTTGTACGATTTTTCCGATTGTACGCACATTTGGACGATTAAATTTACCGAAAAAAGTGCACTATACGCATTTTAATAAGCCTGAATAACTTTGACGCGTTGCTCTATTGTGCATCTTTCCATGGTTTAAATTGAATTAGTCTAAAATTGAGAAATATCAAATGAAATGCAGAAAAAACTTGATGTTTAGCTGTGGTTCACATTCAACATCGGCCCTTAATATTTTACCACCCTTTACAGTAGTAATACTTATATTCAAGTTTTATAAACTATTAAAACAAAGATTATTTTTTATAGCAGTCGATTAATATAACACATGGAACCACATGTCCGCATCAATTGATCTCTAAAAGATAATTATATTTAAATTTTTTTCAGAAATTTGACTTCAACTTTAAGTAGCAATAAGAGCTTCATGCTAAAATAAACTCTCAAGCGGGACAGAAGTTCCAACGATTGACAAAGTTTCGCTACTTTTGCAATAAATAGGAAATTACTTTCCATTGTTTTTCATATAAGTTTGTTTTACGTCAAACAGGCGATGCCTTCATATTGTGCTTCAATTGTGTTGGAACTTCATTGCCAACATTATTGCCTTCTTCGCTCCTAGTTATTACACCCTTGTCAATATGCTATGCTATCCTCTTCGTTGGCCTTAGCACCCACAATCTCTTTGGTCACATCAACATCGGGTAAACGGGTATCAATAGTTATTCGAGAATTTGTGATTTCGGTGTTTATTAATTCGCCTTAAAAAATAATAAAAATAATCTGTTATACAGGTGAATATAATTTCTTTGTTAGTTTACTTACCGACTTGAATTAATACTCTAGATCATTGTTCCGCAAATTTTTTTTGTTCAAGGTACACCTATCAAATCAAAAAATTGTAGAGGTACACCAAAAAAAACAATGTTTATTTAACATTTATATTACAATAGGTATATTGATTCCTTATATAAAAAGATGTTTAGTGATAAAAGTGAACCTGTTTAGTGAGAACAGTGAGCCTGTTTATCGGAGCATAGGCGATCAAAATTTGGAGCAATCGTTGATAAGGCTGCTCTCATCTCTTCATTGATCGTCCTCAGGCGTTCTCTATTTTTGGATTTTATAGTTGTGAGAGTTGAAAATCCTAATTCGCATAAGTAGGTTGTGGCGAATGGTAATATAATACCAACAGCACGCTTTGAAAGCAGAGGATACTCATATTTTATATGCAGCCAAAAATGTGCTAGCTCTACTTCGGAAAATTTTAGTTTTAATGTCCGATCAGTTTTTAACTCTATGAATTCTTCCTGCTCATTTATCGGTAAGTGTCCAAGGGAAATATTATTCGAGAATGGATTTCGTACCCAATCCATAGGTTGCAGGTCACACTCAGGAAAATATTTATTAAATTTTTCTGCTAATAGCTCTAAGTGTTTCACTATCAAAGCCTGCATTTTTTTCTGAGTCGGCAGCCATGACATTTGGAAACATGTCATTACCACCATTGATAGCGTGGTTGATCCATAACACCAACTTAGTACGAAAGCTTTAAATTTTATCCGAAGACGTTAAAATGTTAGAATTCCTGCCTTGCATTTTTCTGTTTAGGTCATTTAAATGAGCGAATATGTCTGCCAGGTATGCAAGTTTTATAACCCATTCTTCTTTTTTAAACACAGAAGCAAAATCTGAGCCCTGGGCCTCTAAAAACGTCTGGGTCTCATTTTTTAACTCGTAAATCCGTGATAGCACTTTTCCGCGAGAAGGCCATCGTACTTCTGTATGAAACAGAAGTGACTGATGATTTGCTCCCATTCCCTGGCACACTGCATTAAACAGACGAGAGTTCAGCGGTCGCGACTTGATGTAGTTGACAATTTTAACAACTTCTTGTAGGACCGACAACAATTCATCAGGCAGAGACTTCGACATCAGTGATTCCCTGTGTAAAAAACAATATACATTTTTTATATTAGGGTTTTTTTCAGAAGCCCTGGTTACAAATCCCTTAATTTTTCCCGTCATAGCTGCTGCTCCATCTGTACAAATGCTTATGCAGTTGTGCCATTCCAAATTATGGTCACAGAAGTACTGGTCTGTTTCTTTGAATATTTCTTCTTTGAATATTTCTTCTTCGCTCCTAGTTATTACACCCTTGTCAATATGCTATGCTATCCTCTTCGTTGGCCTTAGCACCCACAATATCTTTGGTCACATCAACATCGGGTAAACGGGTATCAATAGTTATTCGAGAATTTGTGATTTCGGTGTTTATTAATTCGCCTTAAAAAATAATAAAAATAATCTGTTATACAGGTGAATATAATTTCTTTGTTAGTTTACTTACCGACTTGAATTAATACTCTAGATCATTGTTCCGCAAATTTTTTTTGTTCAAGGTACACCTATCAAATCAAAAAATTGTAGAGGTACACCAAAAAAAAAAAGACATGGTTTATTAAAAAAACTCCTAGAAACTAATACGATATATATAAACTAAATACGATATATAATATATATATTTCTGGCCTAATAATGAAAAAAAGAATATTTATCATCAAAGATGGTTTTCTTGTTTTTCAAAGTATTCTCCAGCATGATTTATACACTTTTGCATGCGCTCAACCCAATTGTCGAAGCACTTTTTCCACTCCACTTGAGACAACTCCAAAAATGCTTTTTGATTGCTGACCACGCATTTTTTTCTTGATGTGCGGGAATAAAAAGAAGTCATTGGGTGCCAAGTCAGGGCTGTATGGCGGATGACCCATCAATTCAACGTTTTGGCCGGTCAAAAAAGCGCTGGTTTGAGCCGATGTGTGAGAGCTCGCATTGTGGTGGTGCACAATGATTCGTCTTCTCTTGTTTGTTTTTCGAATTTCTCCGAAGACTTCAGGTAAACAAATTGTGGTGTACCACTCAGAATTGACCGTCCTACGTTGATCAAGCGGAACAGTCGCTACAAGACCAGTTTTGCCGAAGAAACAGGCGACCATTTGCTTCGAAGTGCTTCCTTCTTCCACGAACAACTTTCGTTGGATTTGGCTCGTCTTCTAAAACCCACCAATCGACACGAGCCTTTTTTTGAGTGATTGTCTCGTAAAAAACGAAAAACAATTTATTGATAGAACTGTGGCAAACTTTTTTTTTTGTAAAAAAGAACACAAAAATGGTTATAATCAAACAGGGTGAGCGATTTTATATTTAAAATTTGATATGGAAAAAGCATATCAAATTTAAATGACACCAACTAAATATATAGACGAAGAGAATGCATTGGCTACTAGGATCCAAGTCACAACTAAGCCTTGAGTATAAAGTAATACTATACTTAGTAGGGACATAAATACTGTTACAACATTGAGCACGCCCATTTCAATAGTAGAACTGAACCGTTAATGTCATATAGGTTTTGAAAGCTAACCTCAATTACGTTAGTCTGTAACGGGATATTAAAATTGTTTCAACTTTCATCATGGAGTGGTCAGATAATGAGAACCGTATCGCTGTAATAGCGCTTTTCAAGTGTGAAATGAAAATAGCGATATTTTCAAAACGTTCCGGCCACTAGGGATTAGCCGCATGTTCGTCTATCGTTGCATAAAACTGTTTGAGGAGACTGGAGTATAAAATACCGCCACCGGTCGGGCCGCCCACGCTCTGTTCGAACACCGCATGCCGTTAAAGCCGTTAAATCAAGAATTTACAGAAATCCGCTCCGAAAATAGAAAATGATGGCCCGTGAGATGTATATCACGCAAAAGTCCATGAGTCGAATCATTAAAAAGACTTGGGACTTGGGGCTTTCAAACGACGTATCGGACATTTATTGACTGCAGCTTTAAAAAAAATAGGATTGAAAAATGCAAACGTTTTTTGGTGAAGCACGCTGATAATTTGCACAGAAAAATTTTGTTCACCGATGAAAACATATTTACCGTTCAGGAAAAATTTAACAAGCTAAATGATAGTGTATGCGCGGTCATCTAAGGAAGAATCTGAACTGAACCCAAGGGTGGAAAAGGGTCATCACCTAGCTTCAGTCATGGTTTGGTGGGGTGTGTCTTACGATGGGGTAACTGATCTGCATTTCTGCGAACAAGGAGTCAAAACATCGGCTAAAGTTTACCAAGAAACCGTTTTGGAAGCTGTTGTGAAGCCTCTTAACAATTCCCTGTTCCAAAACCAGCCATGGACTTTCCAGCAGGATTCTGCGCTGACCCATAAGGCTAAAACGCCCCAACCTGGCTTCGAAACAATTTGCCAGCGTTCATTTCCTCTGAAGAATGGCCCTCTGGCAGTCCAGATTTGAACCCATTGGATTACAAATAAGAGGACAAGGTTTGTTACAAAAGATACCCCAACATTGGATCTCTTAAGACTGCTTTGGTTCGAGCTGTGGCCAATTTTCCAATGGACGAGGTTCGTGCAGCTATTCACAATTGGTCAGTGCGACTTAAGGCGTGTGTAAAGGCCAAAAGCGGACATTTCGAATAAGTTGATTCTTTTTGGATATAACATACACCAATAAATATATTAAAAAATATTTGGTCCAAAAACATTTAGTACTTTTTATTTTACAGCATAAAACGTGTGAAACAGTATTTATGTCCCTACTAAGTACAAAACAATACTGAAACCAGTGTGCACCTACTGTTTAGACTTGTGGGGAACTGCTAGTAATTCCAATCTAGAAATATTGCAGAGATACCAAAGTAAAACACTTAGATTATAAGTTAACGCACCATGGTTTATAAGAAATGATAATATACATAAAGATCTCAATATGCCTACTATCAAAGATGAATTAAAAAAGAGTAGCGCTAACTATCTCGATAGATTAAGCAATCATTGTAATATATTAGCCATTAGTCTATTAGATGATATCGATGAATTGAGAAGATTAAAAAGGTTACACATTTTAGATCTCCCTTTTTAACATATACTTAAGATAACCATAGAATGAGTAAATATCTCATCAATATAAATATCAAAATATAAATACTCGTACTGCATTCTTGTTAAGTTTATTGGAACTTAACTTTCTGTTACTCTTAAGTATTATAGTAAATTTGCTCATTATTTCTTCTGTAAATAGATTGCAAATAAAGAAAATAAAAAAATAAATTTTGAACCGGCAGTAAAAAAATAATTATTTTTTTAAATTTCTGGTTTTATTGGAAAGCTTAAACTTTATACAGTACATTTTCGATTGTTTCAGGTCGAATCTCTTTTCGTTATGCTTTACGTAGCATTTGTCCTAAAGGGCTCAAATCACAGGTCCGAGGCTTTCAATTAAAACACAATTTTGGCTGCTAATTCGTTTTCATAAACGCATCGGATGGTGTTTCATTAATAAATAACAAAGTTCAACCTTCCAATAAAACCAGAAATTTAAAAAATTTCCTTGTGTAATTGAAGTCCAGACGATTTCGTTCCTATAAGTGAATGCTGTATAAGAAAGTTTGAAAGTCACTGGAAGTCTGTTGCACACCTGTCTTTATTGTATTAAAAGCTTTACAAAGAAGAAGACGATTTAATTGTCAAAAGAAAGTGCACACAATTATTTTAACTATTTCGATTATAATTGCATAAAATATATAAATTAAAAGATTTAAAAGTATAAATTACATATTCCAATTAACGATGTCGTTATATAATTAATCCATATTTGAAAGATGGAAAATCAAAGATGTCCGCTAAGAAAAATTGAATAAATTATGCGATTCTACCGAATAAACATGGCAAGACAACTGAAATGGAATTTTGCAACACATGGCGCTGGAAAAAACGTTGGTGGGTTCATATGACCCAAGATTGCAGTAAGAATACGATATACAAATACAATCACTATCCACAAAGGTACACAGAAGAGATACCGCCCGCACCCATCCTATGATCGGCCATTGTCAGGTAAGTCTTGTTCTTTAAAAGATATACATACTTACGACTCGAAATATTTGTGCAGACCTACAAGGAGAATATTATCATCCCCGAAAAATTAAACTCAGGATCTAGTACGTGTGTGGGTACTCTACACTTTAGGGAGTTGCATAAAAATGTAAAATATTGAAGAAAAATATTGAAGTCGTGGTGCTAGCAGGCCTAGGAACAACCTAACCTCAAGGCTTGGTCAACCTTTGTAGAAGATGGCTCAAAAGTTGTTATTGTAACAACACTTTTTTGTAAGTCCTTTCGTCTTTGGCGACTCTGCTTCGATTTCCAGGTGAAGGAATCGCACCATTTGAACTGGATGCTTCCAAAGAGACCTAAGGGTCAGCGGAGTGGACTTGCCCGGGCAATTGAAAAGGTCCAGCAAGTCATGTGGTGGCTGATGGCAGGCGGAACCAATGTCCGGCACGTTAGTATCAATTCGCGCAAAATATGAATTGATTCGGCTGCAATATTCAGATCTCAGCTTAGCAAGAACCACGGGCGTATACCGAGGAAGCTTCTTTTCCTCTGGTGAAATCTCCGGGAGATTTTCTCCATGCTGTAGTTAGATACTGCTGCTGTGACTTTATTGGAGTGAAAGTCGCTCAAACCTGCCAGATAGTTTCGATGGTGCAAGGGGTTTTGTACCGCTGCACCTCTCCCTCTCGAGCTCATGAAAATCGTACCTGATCTATAGGGTGGGCGATTTAACATTTAAAATTTGTATCGGTGTTAAAAAAAGGACTGATAAGTTTTTCAAACTTCTGGTTTTATTGGAAAGGTGGAATTTTGTCATTTAACAATGAAACTCTATCCGATGCGTTTTCGCTTCGCCCAATGGGCTAAAGATGGTTTGGCAAGAGTTGTTGTTGTAACAACAAACATATATTGTTGAGGTGACTGCCCCTGGCCGAAGAGTTTCGGGTCAATCCGGTACATAGAACCGGCAGTCGCGGGATTGGTTTGGCAAGAGTAACGAATTTTAACGGAAAATCTTGTTTTCAGATGAAGCTCATTTTTACCTCGGTGGCTATGCCAATAAGCAAAAATGTCGCTTATGGGGTTCAGAGAACCCACAAGTGACTATTAAGAAGCCAATAATGCATCTACAACGAGTCTTTGTTTGGTGTGGATTTTGGACTGGCGGCAGTGGGCCATTTTTCTTCGAAAATAAGCAAGGAGCCGTCGTTACCGTCAACGGTGATCTTTAGCGCGCCAAGCTCACCGAATTTTTGTTTCCAAAAATTCAAGAGAATGACATGGACGACATTTGGTTTCAACAAGACGGGGCTACATGTCACACAGCCAACGCAACCTCGATCAATTCGCGCACTGTTTTTGAAAATCGAATAATCACCAAAAATTGTGACCTCAATTGTCTGCCTCGAAGCTGTGATTTGAGCCCTTTGGATTATTTTCTGT
Organism: Hydrotaea diabolus; assembly: GCA_963513945.1. NCBI lineage: Eukaryota > Metazoa > Arthropoda > Insecta > Diptera > Muscidae > Hydrotaea > Hydrotaea diabolus. Next base: position 15,187,464 of record OY740720.1, on the reverse strand, counting down.
GGTGAGCCATTAAGGATAAATGTTACGCAAAGCATCCAGAGATAATAGAAGCGTTGAAACATTAAATTCTAAGTTGCCATTGAAAAAAGATTCGACCCGAAACAATCGAAAATGTACTGAAGAATAGGGTTGATCGAATGAGGTACTGCCGAGCCAGCTGTGGTGGTCACATGAATGCTATTGTCTTCCACTTTTGAATGGCCAAATTTAACCTTTCCAATAAAACCTGAAAGTTACAAATTACACAGTACAACAGCCAATCTGGGGGGTGAGAAATTCCAAGTCAGGGTGATGGTACTAGGTCAGTATATTAAAACCCTCAAAGGGTTTTGCGTTCGTATGTGAAAAAAAAATTTTTTTTTGGCAAAATTTTCTTCATAAATTTATTTCTAATTGCAAAAATGTTGATTTGGTAGAGAAACAGTATATTAATGGATTAAAGAAAATGTAATTATTAATTTTTCTCAATTTATTTCAGCAAAATCGAACTAGTCGTTCTCGAGTTATGTCGAACTACGTTTTTGCCAACATTTTACAACTAAGCGAAAAAACATCAAGATAAGGAAAAAATGTAAAAGGTCATAAAAAAAAAATTAATATACTGACCTAGTACCATCACCCTGACTTGGAATTTCTCACCCCCCAGACAATAACCCCAAAAATGTTCCACAGTGTTATCAGTACTTTTTTTTACAGCCTATTCAAATTTAAAATGTTTTATCGCCCACCCTGTCAAAGCTTAGGCCCGGAGGAACTTGTCCACTTGTTTCATTTTAGTTATCTTGTTTATTATTATTATTTTTTTAATTTTTACAAGTCACAACATGATGTCTTGCTTCAACAACCAACATTCATTTTACAGCAAAAGTTACAGTTATACTAGTTTGCTTTTTAACAGACGCTTGTCAACGAAAAACCCAAAAAATCAAAAAACTTTTTCCGAAACTAAAGGAATTTTTTTAAACCAAAACCACACCACAAACTAAAATTTTAATTGTCCAACTTTCCACAACTGTGTTTTTCTCCCCCCCTCTCAACTTTAACCAAATGTCCATCAAAAACTTCACACCACTGCTTGCAGATCATCGTGCCAATGTCGGTGCTACCGCAATGGACTATGCAATGCGTGAGAACGCTTATAGCAACAACGTTCTGGTGGGTAATTGGTTTGAAGAGCGTTTTGCCGATAACACCGATAAGAAAGCCATAACACCGGCAATCTATGGTTGTAGCAAATGTTTGCAGGTCAAATCCTTGCAGCAAACAGATTTCATCCAGCCAGTGCCAAGTGATTCACGCAAAGATTTTGATGATTACAAACAATGGAAACGGATGGCATTGCGTAATCGTTTGAATGGCGAGGACACCAACATTAAACTCTGGGATGGTGATCAGTACGAAAGGAATATCACCACCACCCAAGATGTTATGTTGCGCATATTGCCAGAGGAAGGGAGAAGGCACGGTGGAGAATTTGATATTCTAAAAGGCAAGCCTAAGGAGGACCTACTAAGCAGCTATGGCAATAGTACGAGAACGGGTCTTTTGCACTGGCGTGCTTGTGAGAAATGGAGGGACAAGAATACTCCCGTTGATGTCTCGCATTATAGGCATACCTTTAAGCGGTGGCCTTTGAAGGTGCAAAGACAACGTGGCCAAGGAGCACAGAGGAAGACTAGTGGTCTATTGTGAGGGGGCAAGTTGGTAAACATTTTGGATGTTAATGAATGGTAGTCGTATTAAATTTTCCACGCATAAAATTATTGCGTAACTGTGTGTTTGATCATCGAACAGATAAAATAACTGATGCTGGAAAAAGGAAGGAAGTCAGAGGGTTGGGATTTGAAGACATTTGAGAAATATTTTTGACTTTTATTTAAGGTAGTAAATTAATATTTTGGGTTTTCCACGCAACATAAAAGTAAAGATGCGTAGTCTATTTTTCTTTTCTCCCCACTAAAGATAACATTGGCCGTGTTCGATTGGCAACTCTCGTAGGAGGTCGCTAACGCCATAACGCCATGTACAAGAATGTCTAAATGATTTTATTAACAGAAATCTATATACAACTTGCCTTAAGACCCGTTTGTTTTTAATAACTAAAATGTTTAAGAAGAAAGTTAATCAAGAATAACCTAAAGCAAGTTAACCAAGCTCGGCTATTACTCGTTTATAGTATTCTTGAATAACTTTTTTTCTACAAATTACAAATTCTAAAATCAAATGGTATTTGACGCATAAGGCTAATCAACTTTGAATAAGTAAATTGAAATTAAATTAGGAAAAAAAATTAAAAAAAATCTTGTAAAGTTTCGAAGTAATCGGCAAAGCGACCACTTACTCGTTAAAGTAATCGAGTACCACGCTTATTGTCGCGAAGACCACGAAGTAGGTAGAGATTTTCATAGGTCGGCTTTTAAGGGATTACATTTTGGAAAAATTTCCCCTTACACTTTGGGCTTTAGTTCAAAATAACGCGTAATCCATTTGGAGGTTCCCTACTTAAAGAAAAAAACACAGAAAATTTAAATTGAATGGGGAGTGTTTATGAATGAGCATTCTTTGGCATTTTGTTTTTTTTTGAAGATTATGTCTATCAAATGTTGGCCGCGGCTACGTCTCAGATGAACCAGCCGTTGAGTCCAATTTTTAGATGATTCGTTCGATCATTTCGACTGGTAACTGGCGAATGCCATGCGTAATGTTTTGCTCCAAAACCTGAATCGAAGCGGGTTTGTCAGCATAAACTTCAGACTTTGCATATCCCAAAAGGAAAAAAGTCTAACGGTGTGAGATCACACGATCTTGGTGGCCAATCGACCGTCCCAAAACGTGAAATTATCTGCTCACCGGTGTTCTCTCAATAAATCCATCGATTGATGCGATGTGTGGGAAGTGGCGCCGTCTTGTTGAAACCAAATGTCGCCGAGATCATGAGCTTCAATTTCAGGCATCAAATAGTCGGTTCTAATGGCACGATAACGGTCGCCATTGACAGTTACGTTCTCACCGGCCTTATTTTTAAAGAATATGGACCGGCCCACAAACCATACCACACCGTTGTTTTTTCTGGATGAAGTGACAGCTCTTGAACCTCTTCTGGTTGCTCTTCGTCCCAAATGCGGCAATTTTGCTTGTTTACATACCCATTGAGCCAAAAATGGTACTCATCGCTGAGCAAAATTTGGCTCCTCACAGAACGTGAATTTTCGTAATGAAGTTGAACGATTTGTAAACGTTGTTCAGGCGTAAGTCTTTTCATGACGAAATGATAAACAATACTAAACAAAAAAAAACATGACAGCATGACTCGACTTACAAGTGATCTGTCAAAAAAGGCTATTGAAAAAAGTATCTCTACTTGGATCACCCATTAAAAGTAAACTCGCCATGACAAAGCCTTATCGCTTTCTATTAAAGATTTTCGTCCCTTTACCAAAGGATACGTATAGCCTAACACCAATGAGGCCTTTTTTTAGGGACCTTATATGTGAACAAGTACCATTTCCACCAATTAATTGATGCTTCTGAATATATTTAATATAAACAAATTCGAATATTTAATTGAGTTTTCAATATTTTAAAAAGATTAATTTCCTTATAGGACGATGCAATCTTCAGAGAAATTCGTCCAAGATATTTCTGCTTACAACGATGGGTCCGATATGGACGTGGGGACATGATTTAATTTTTAAAAGCTTCTACGAGGGTGGTTCGGAAACTTCTTAGCCTAGCACAAAAAGCGCGGTATAAACAGAAAAAAGTTAAGTGTTTTGGAAACTGCCATCTCTGCTATGAACACATGTTAAATTTTGTTTCGATCTGGCAACTTCTTCATATAGAAACAGTTGTTCACAAAAGACGCATCCGCGATTTTTTACAATGGAAAAATTAGAAATGCGTGGTGTCATTAAATATTTACATAAAAAAGGTTTATCGGGACAAGAAATTCATAATGATATGGTGAATGTGTTAGGTGAAAGTGCTCCTTCATACGCTCCTTCATATGTAAAAAATTGGGTTGCTGAATTTAAACGTGGTCGTACAAGCATTGAAGACGAACCACGCAGTGGACGTCCAAAAACAGCAACAACAACAGAAATTGTAGCCAAAGTGCATGATATGGTATTAAATGATCGACGAATAAAAGTGCGTGAAATAGCTAATATCATGGGCATATCCAATGATCGAGTCCATTTAATTTTGCATGAAGAACTACAGATGAAAAAGCTTTCTGCAAGATGGGTGCCGGAGTCGACCAAAAACGCATAAGAATGAGCATTTCTCAAGCTTGTTTTGATCGTTTTCAGCGAAATAAAATGGATTTTAAGCGTCGTTCCATAACTGTTAATGAGACATGGATCCACCACTATACTCCAGAGACAAAAGAACAATCCAAACAATGGACTGAAGCTGGAGGAAGGGCCCCAAAGAAGGCAAAAACAATTCAATCGGCTGGTAAGGTTATGGCAACGGTTTTTTGGGACTTCAAAGGTATTTTATTGATTGACTATCTGCAAAAGGGTAAAACAATAAATTTAGAGTACTATTGCAACCTTTTAGATCAATTAAATGTACAAATTTGAGAAAAACGTCCTGGCTTACAACACAAAAAAATAATTTTTCATCAAGACAACGCACCAGCGCACAAGAATGTTTTAACAATGGCTAAAATCAACTAATTAAAGTACGAGTTGCTTGACCACCCACCTTATTCTCCTGATTTAGCTCCCAGTGACTTTTAGCTGTTCCCAAATCTAAAAAAATTCCTTGCTGGCAAGCGTTTTACCTCAAATGAAGATGCAATTACAGTTGTAAACCACTATTTTGAAGACCTTGAGGAAAACTATTTTAATCAGGGGATAGAATTGCTAGATAAGCGTTGGACTAAGTGTATTGAAGTTTCAGGAGATTATATTGAAAAATAAAAATATTTTTGAAAAACTAACTATTCTCTTTCATTGATAGGCTAAGAACTTTCCGAGCCGCCCTCGTATGTACGCAAACCATATCGATTGGAAAACTGTTGCAGTGTTCCCCGGGCCCAGAGATACTAGTTTCATAGAAACCCCTTAAAGGCATTTCTGTCTACAACGATGGGGCGAAAATGGTCGTGGAAACATAAGCCGGCTTTTAATGGTTTCTTTATACGCCAATCCTATCGATTGGAAAACAGTTGCAGTGGTCTCCAGGCTAAGATACTACTTAATGGTATCCTTGTAGGACGGGGCAGAGCGGACGGGCTTAAGTGAAACCCTTTTAAGACATTCCTGTCTACAACGATGGGTAGAAGATGGTCGTAAAACATGAGCTGTTTTTTAAAAGCTTCTTGATACGCCAATCATATCGATTGGAAAACGGTTGCAGTATTACCCTGGCTAAGATACTAGTTATAAGCAGCATTTCCTTATGCGACGGTGCAAGCTTCAGAGAAACCCTTCCAAAGCATTTCTGTCTACAACAATGGGTCGAAGAAAGACGTGCCGACTGAATTCGGTTTTTGTATGACTTAAGGGTTTATTTAAATGTATCATTTCCTCATAGGGCGGAATAAAAATTCCGAAAACACTCCCTCCCTACAACGAATGGTCGGAAGCCTGGGATGAGGGCAGACTTTTAAAGGATATTGCGCGTTGAAGATTGCTCTACGAACAGTTCGAAGACTATACGCAAAGGGTAATTCTCAGTAATAAAAATTAGTCTCCCGTATAAGCCATTTGATTTGTTGCCAAAGTAATCGTTGCCAAAGACTGCTGAAGAAAACCCTTGGCGGGTTTAGAAACAGCTGTACAGTCTGCCTGGCAACCGTAACAAATACATTTCACCAATTTCTCTTTACGTTGATTCTGAAAAAGAAACAACAAGAAGGTCTCGAACCAGAATAAAAACTGTTCAAGTCATAATAATGATAAAAGACCGAATAAAAAACAAAAAGAAAAGAACTCCATATATCGATAAACTAACAGTTGTAATGTTTTTCAGTCTGAATTTCAAGATGTCAACAAATCAGCTGAGTAACTAATTCTAGATAACCTGCCTAATAGCAAAGATATTCGTTTCAATGCTGTAGGCCAGGCAGCTTAGATGGAAGTTCACTCAACCCCGCTGAAATCTAAACTGGTTAAGAATTGTATGGAATCTCCAACTGCATTGACAAAATGGATGGACCTTATACTTTGGTGGGTTTTTGGACACAGTCGTATTGAAGGGATCTAAGGATGCTGACAAATGTGGAAAAACGTCCATGTGTGTCCTAAATGGGCTTCAAGAAAAAACAGAAATCCACCATTATTAGTTATGCCTAGCTAGAAGTTGAAAATATTAAGTCACTAGGTCTCTATGTCCTAAGCAAGACATAGGACCAAGCCCTGTGGATAATTAAAAAGAGTAAATTAAAGTTCGTGTTCGTAAGAGTTCGAAAGTGACACTGTAATGTTGACTTGGAAATAAATGGTAAAAATATTCGACGAATAGGAGATGGATGTAGTGCAGAACCTCTTGTGTAAATGACTTTTAGGTTAGGTTGAAAGGGTAGCTCGCCAGGTAGATATGGCGAGTTCACTCGAAGGCCAAGGACTCCTTTAAGGGGTGGACATCGATTGTTTCCTAGTGTTAGCAAATGTTCTTACTTCTGGAAAAGTAATCCCTTGAGAACTAGATGTCATACATTTTTTCAATTAGGCTAAATTGGAGGCTTTTACAAGAGCTAATGGTCTGTCTTGTCTACTTTCAAAATTGTAGATTTGTTGAGTTTGGTAAATGATCTGTCGCGGCTATATCACAAACAAAGGAAGTTTCCAATGAACCCTTTATGGAACACTAAGTAGATTTGCCGCGTCTCATAATATAACTCGGCAAAGGTACAAGTTCTCTAAAAATTTGTAAAGCCACCATCATAGGTTGATAGAGGTTGGAGACCCCAAAAAGTTTATACTTAGTAGGGACATAAATACTGTTACACATTGAACACACCCATTTCAATAGTAGAACTGAACATACCCCGTTAATGTCATATGGGTTTTGAAAGCTAACCTCAATAGCGTTAGTCTGTAACGGGATTTTAAAATTGTTTCAACTTTCATCATGGAGTCAGATAATGAGAACCGTATCGCTGTAATAGCGCCTTTCGAGTGTGAATTGAAAAAAGCGATATTTTCAAAACGCTCCGGCCACTAGCGATTAGCCTCATGTTCGTCTACCGATGCATAAAACTGTTTGAGGAGACTGGAGATGTAAAAGACCGCCACCGGTCGTGCCGCCCACGCTGTGTTCGAACACCGCATGTCATCAAAGCCGTTAAATCAAGAATTCACAGAAATTCGCTTCGAAAACAGAAAATCATGGCTCGTGAGATGAATATCACGCAAAAGTCCATGAGTTGAATCATTTAAAAGACTTGGGGCTTTCAAACGCTTTAACAAAAATAGGATTAAAAATGCAAACGTCTTTTGGTGAAGAACGCTGATAATTTGCATAGAAAAATTTTGTTCACCGATGAAAAAATTTTTACCACTCAGTAAAAATTTAAACAAGCCAAATGATGGAGTGTACGAGGGCGGTTCGGAAAGTTCTTAGCCTATCAATGAAAGAGAATAGTTAGTTTTTCCAAAATAGTTTTATATTTCAATATAATCTCCTGAAACTTCAATACACGTAGTCCAACGCTTATCTAGCAATTCTATCCCTTGATTAAAATAGTTTTCCTCACGGTCTTCAAAATAGTGGTTTACAACTGTAATTGCATCTTCATTTGAGGTAAAACGCTTGCCAGCAAGGAATTTTTTTAGATTTGGAAACAGGTAAAAGTCACTGGGAGCTAAATCAGGAGAATAAGGTGGGTGGTCAAGCAACTCGTATTTTAATTCGTTGATTTTAGCCATTGTTAAAACACTCTTGTGCGCTGGTGCGTTGTCTTGATGAAAAATTATTTTTTTGTGTTGTAAGCTAGGAAGTTTTTCTCGAATTTGTACATTTAATTGATCTAAAAGGTTGCAATAGTACTCTGAATTTATTGTTTTACCCTCTTGCAGATAGTCAATCTATAAAATACCTTTGAAGTCCCAAAAAACCGTTGCAATAACCTTACCAGCCGATTGAATTGTTTTTGCCTTCTTTGGGGCACTTCCTCCAGCTTCAGACCATTGTTTGGATTGTTCTTTTGTCTCTGGAGTAAAGTGGATCCATGTCTCATCAACAGTTATGAAACGATGCTTAAAATCCATTTTATTTCGCTGAAAACGATCCAAACAAGCTTGAGAAATGTTCATTCTTATGCGTTTTTGGTCGACTGTTAACAAGTCCGGCACCCATCTTGCAGAAAGCTTTTTCATCTGTAGTTCTTCATGCAAAATTAAATGGACTCGATCATTTGAGATGCCCATGATATAAGCTATTTCACGCACTTTCATTCGTCGATCATTTAATACCATATCATGCACTTTGGCTACAATTTCTGTTGTTGTTGCTGTTTTGGACGTCCACTACGTGGTTCATCTTCAATGCTTGTACGACCACGTTTAAATTCAGCAACCCAATTTTTTACTGTTGCATATGAAGGAGCACTTTCACCTAACACATTCACCATACCATTATGAATTTCTTGTCCCGATAAACCTTTTTTATGTAAATATTTAATGACACCACGCATTTCTAATTTTTCCATTGTAAAAAAATACCGTATGCGTCTTTTGTGAACACCTGTTTCTATATGAAGCAGTTGCCAGATCGAAACAAAATTTAACATGTGTCCATAGCAGAGATGGAAGTTTCCAAAACACTTAACTTTTTTCTGTTTATACCGCGCTTTTTGTGCTATGCTAAGAAGTTTCCGAACCGCCCTCGTATGCGCGGTCATCTAAGGAAGAATCTGAACTGATCCCAAGGATGAAAAAGGGTCATCACCCAACTTCAGTCATGGTTTGGTGGGGTGTCTCTTACGAAGGGGTCCTGCATTTCTGCGAACAAGGAGTCAAAACATCGGCCAAAGTTTACCTAGAAACCGTTTTGGAAGCTGTTGTTAAGCCTCTTAACAATTCCCTGTTCCAAAACGAGCCATGGACTTGCCAGCAGGATTCTGCGCCGACCCATAAGGCTGAAACGTCCCAGGCCTGGCTTCGAAACAATTTGCCAGCGTTCATTTCCTCTGAAGAATGGCCCTCAGGCTGTCCAGATTTGAACCCATTGGATTACAAATTTTGGGACGGTTTTAGAGGACAAGGTTTGTCACAAAAGATACCCCAACATTGGATCTCTTAAGATTGCTTTGGTTCGAACTGTGGCCAATTTTCCAACGGAAGAGGTTCGTGCAGCTATTGACGATTGGCCAGTGCGACTTAAGGCGTGTGTACGAGTAAAGGCAAAAGGCGGGCATTTCGAATAAGTAGATTCTTTTTGGATACAATATACATAATAAATATATTAAAAAATAGTTGGTCCAAAAACATTCAGTACTTTTTATTTTACAGCATAAAACATGTGTAACAGTATTTATGTTCCTACTAAGTAGACATGTGGATTGTCAAATCAAGAACAAATCTTTGAAGGTTTAAAAAACGACCCCCAAACACGAGCCTTTTTCTTTGTTCTTTAATAGCGAAGTCACGATGGAGGGTGTATAAAGTTTGGCCTTGTCAAACTAGTTTTTACTTATTTTTACATTATACATTAGTTTCGGTTCGGCCGCCCGTAAGGATGTATTTATTTTTTTTCCTTAATAATAAAGGACTGGTAAATTTTAGGGATTATAAAAGTAGTTCGAAAATCTCTTTGGACTGCTTATCAGTCCATCACTCCACTGAGCCAACAAAGTGCCTCCTGACGGAAAAACTTTCAGCTAGAAAACAGCGCATCTTAATTGAACCCTCTGAATAAAATGCAAGCCTAAATTCCAGTCAGACGTCTTAATTTTTTGAGCGTCTTGAATCTTGCAAGACGTTAAACTTAGATCTGTGCGGAATATGCGCCCAGTTATTGTAGCTTGACATTACGAGGGCGGTTTGAAAACTTCTTAGCCTAGCCACAAAAAACGCGGTATAAACAGAAAAAAGTTAAGTGTTTTGGAAACTTCCATCTCTGCTATGAACACATGTTAAATTTTGTTTCCATCTGGCAACTCCTTCATATAGAAACGGGTGTTCACAAAAGACGCATCCGCGATTTTTTTACAATGGAAAAATTAGAAATGCGTGGTGTCATTAAATATTTACATAAAAAAAGTTTATCGGGACAAGAAATTCATAATGATATGGTGAATGTGTTTGGTGAAAGTGCTCCTTCATATGCAACAGTAAAAAGTTGGGTTGCTGGTCGTACAAGCATTGAAGATGAACCACGTAGTGGACGTCCAAAAACAGCAACAACAACAGAAATTGTAGCCAAAGTGCAGGATATGGTATTAAATGATCGACGAATAAAAGTGCGTGAAATAGCTAATATCATGGGCATCTCAAATGATCGAGTCTATTTAATTTTGCATGAAGAACTACAGATGAAAAAGCTTTCTGCAAGATGGGTGCCGCACTTGTTAACAGTCGACCAAAAACGCATAAGAATGAACCCTTCTCAAGCTTGTTTGGATCGTTTTCAGCGAAATAAAATGGATTTTAAGCGTCGTTTCATAACTATTGATGAGACATGGATCCACCACTGTACTCCAGAGACAAAAGAACAATCCAAACAATGGACTGAAGCTGGAGGAAGGGCCCCAAAGAAGGCAAAAACAATTCAATCGGCTGGTATGGTTATGGCAACGGTTTTTTTGGGACTTCAAAGGTATTTTATTGATTGACTATCTACAAAAGGGTAAAACAATGAATTCAGAGTACTATTGCAACCTTTTAGATCAAATAAATGTACAAGTTCGAGAAAAACGTCCTGGCTTACAACACAAAAAAATAATTTTTCATCAAGACAACGCACCAGCGCACAAGAGTGTTTTAACAATGGCTAAAATCAACGAATTAAAGTACGAGTTGCTTGACCGCCCACCTTATTCTCCTGATTTAGCTCCCAGTGACTTTTAGCTGTTCCCAAATCTAAAAAAATTCCTTGCTGGCAAGCGTTTTACCTCAAATGAAGATGCAATTACAGTTGTAAACCCCTATTTTGAAGACCTTGAGGAAAACTATTTTAATCAAGGGATGCAATTGCTAGATAAGCGTTGAACTAAGTGTATTGAAGTTTCAGGAGATTATATTGAAAAATAAAAATATTTTTGAAAAACTAACTTTTCTCTTTCCTCGTGATCTGTAAAAATCTAAAGAAAAAACCACCACATGAATCACACTTTACATCCTTGGCAAGACCATAATAACAGTTTAAGCACGTCAGGCCTACCTTGGCTTATCCGATATAATTAACAACAAATTTTTTGCCAAAAATTTTAATCCTCATTTAAAGTAAACAAAAAAAACAAATGCAAGTTGTTGCCCCTTCCCATTAATTAACGCATAATTTGAATTTCAATACCGTGTAAACGAATGCTGGTATGGCCGTCCTCCCTGTCCTTCCAATTAATGTCGAGTTTCGTTAAAAGTTTTTTTTTGTTGCTTTTTACCTGTCACATACTTATTACCAGTGACAATTTAAATGTTCACACCATTATTAAGATGGACCACTGGCTTTGGCCGGATTATGCACCGCAGCTTCCAGCTGTCATGGCCACCTACTTAATTACTGCCATCACAAATATTCACAATTACATAGCAGCTACCACTGAGGTGTGGGAGAAGGACTGCCACACCTTCGCCGCTCGCTCAATTTATTAAATTGTAAAAGATGTTATTCTAGGCTCCTGCCGCCCATTTTGCGTTCTACTCAAAACCACTTGACCAGGTGTCGGCAAACAATCGCGTTTGTTCGTCGGGTTAATTACCGTCATTAATTGTCAATTTCCGGAAAGCGCGCCCTATAGCCAGGGGGCTAGAGAGAACGCTGGGGAGGGCGGACAACAAAGTATACGAGGGAGTGGATTTCTAATTGATTTATAGAGGAATTTTATGATTAAATGACTTTTGTTTGATGCTGCGGCTTAAGCCGATTCTATATGTTTGCGTAACGGTGTGTGTCTGTGTAAGTGTGCAAGTGTGTCTGTCTGCCTGTATCCAACAAACCGCAATATGATCCATACACGCACACATGGCCACAACGATACAATTGTGCGAACTTTTGCGGTTTCATTAAAAATTATTTTAATTGAATTTATGCACAAAGATCAGCCCAAAGATACCATGGACGGTTGAAATAGACCACACAAAAAGGTCGCCATCGAAGCACCCTAGAATGGCTCATGGTCTACGGGAAAGATTTGGCTTTTGCTTTAAACTAATTCTATTCGCTATATTTCTTTCTACGGCAGCTTATATATATCGCGGTTTTTATACCCTCCATACAAGTGTAAATGGTATACTAAATTTTTCATTCCGTTCGCAACGCCACCCACAAAATTTTGTTCAGAGACCCTATAAAGTTTATATTTTTTTGATCGCCGTAAAATTCTAAGACAATTTAGCTATGTCCGTCAATCCGCCCGTCCGTGTGTCTTGAAAGCACGATAGCGGCCAAACGAATCAACCCAGGATACTAAAATTGTGCATGATGATGGCTTATGGTCATAAACTGTTTGGGATTGTAAATGGGCGAAATCGGCCTTGGGGGAAAGAAGTTTTCCTTTAAAGGACTAAAGGTACCACGGTAAAAAGTTTTTTTCTTTTAAATATTTGTCTTAATTTTTTGTGAAAGGATAATGTTTAAAATTGACACTGTTTTTTTAGACGTACTTAATACCTGCAAAAAGGGCATAGTTGCTGGACTTTTTGGCTCATGTGATCCAAAAAACTTCCCGCATTGTCAAAACAGGTGATCGTTAGTAAAAAATATGGTTATATGGGTACTCAAATTTGCGGAAATCGGTGTGATTCTCTGCATCAATCCAGCATCAACGTCAATGAACTTAACGAAAACCTTGTACACGTAAATGTAGCTCAACCTACTGATTATATATACGAAAACATAAGCACTGTACCAATTGAAAATTCCTTTCATTTTCGCTGTGTTGACGACGCTGAAGTCCTTCAGAGCATTATTAGAATAAAATCAAATGCAGTAGGCACGGATGGTCTCAATCCAAAATTTCTAAAAATTATTCTTCCTAAGTTGCTGGCCTACATCACTTTTTTGTTTAATACTGTCCTCACTAAGTCTATTTTCCCCCACGCATGGAAAATGGCTAAAATAATTCCTCTTCCGAAACAAAACAATGAATATCGTCCTATTGCTATACTATCTTTGCTTTCCAAGGCTCTGGAACACATCATAACTGAACAAATTAGTACTTTCCTGGATCAACACAAATTACTGTCTAAGAAACAATCTGGTTTCAGGAAGAAAAGAAGCTGCATTACTGCTCTAATCGACGTAGTTGAAGATTTACGGCTTAATCTAGATGATAAAATGGTTTCTCTTCTGGTTCTGTTAGATCACAGCAAACAAAGCCTTCGACAATGTGGAGCACAACATACTTATCTCCAAACTGAAAAATCTTTTCTTTTCTCCAACACTGCTTGCAATCTTTTGTCCTCGTACTTATCTTATCGATCACAAACTGTTATTGTTGGTAATCTACGCTCGAATGCTCTAAGTGTCTCTCGGGGCGTCCCCCAAGGATCCATTCTCGGCCCACTTCTCTTTTCAATTTACATAAACGACCTCCCTGGTGTCCCGGAAACATGTAATATGCAAATGTATGCCGACGATGTGCAGCTCTACACTTGCGCTAAAGCAACAGATGTTCATTCACGCATTACGCTCATAAACAAAGATTTAGATTTAATTTATAAATGGGCTAATAATAACGGATTGCGCCTCAATCCCTCCAAAACAAAATTAATTGCTATAAGCTGAAGAGCTGTTCCTATACATTACAACGTTATGCTTGACAATACTTTAATAGATTGTATTCAGACATCATCAAATCTGGGAATAACCTTTAACTCAAAACTTACATGGACAAATCACATTAATGGAGTAGAATGTTGTTAGCAAAATCATATCTAATCCCAACACTTCTCTATGGGTCAGAAATATTCGCCAATTGCGACTCAGAAGACAGTCGGAAACTAAATGTGGCTTACAATGATATTGCAAGATATATTTTTAACAGAAAGCGATACGACCGAATTTCTGAGTTTTCATATCAAATATTTAACATACGTTTTGAGAATTTACTCAAAGTCAAATGAGCCTGAGTATCTTTTAACCGCTTAAAATTCGCTCGATCCAATCGGGGAATGAAACTTTTATATCCGAGAATTAAGAGTCTAACATCTGAACGACAATTATTTGTGTATAGTACACGTCTCTAGAACAATCTCTCGTCAAGTCTTCAAGTCGTAAGCAATGTAACAACTTTTAAAAAGGAGCTACTTAATTTCTATAAATAGTAAATTTGTATATTATTAGTTTTAGTACAACCTAATTTAAACTATGTAATTGTAATTTGATTGTAATATTGTTAAAATTTCCCAAAATGTTAATCTTACAATCCACTAAGCCCGCACTGGAATATATAGGATGTTACATCCTGTAGTGCGTGGTTAAACAAAATAAAATAAATAAAAAATAAAATAAATTTACAAACTTTGATTCGAATCCAAATAAAGTCATTTTGTTGTGTTGGCTGAGATAATAGAAGGACGCGTGGACCGAGACGGTAAAAAACGGACTATTTTTTTGTGTGTTTTTTTTGCGTTTTATTAGCGTAGGAGGTTAGGCCTGGCCGATCTAAACGACGTTTTAACTTGTTTTTTTTTGTATTTTTTTTGGCTTTGATGGGTTGAATTAAATTGCCAAAAAAAATGTTTTTTGATCATTACTGAAAATTTTGCTGTTCTGGAACGGATTAACCAATTTGTGGGTCATATGAAAGAGGACCAAACGATCTACATTAAGAGGGCGACCGCAAAAGTAACTGGGCTAACATAAAAAGAACCGTTTTTTTGGAATTATTATTATTTATTTTTCAACATAATCTCCTTCCAACTCAATACACTTCATCAAATGTTTTTCAAGTTTTTAAATTCCATCCGAAAAATAAGATTTTTCAAGACCTTCAAAATATGCCCCAGTTTCAGCAATAACCTCGCTATTGGACGAACATTTTTTGCCACCGAGAATTTTTATTAAATTTGGAAACCAGAAATAATCAGAAGGAGCTAAATCTGGACTATATGGAGGATGCGGAGGAATTTCAAATCGTAATTCGGCCAGTTTTTGTTGAGTTAAAAATGCAGTGTGCGAAGGAGCATTATCTTAATGAAAAATAACTTTTTTTCTTCTAAATGCAGATTTCTTCACTCAACCGATCCAATAATATTCACTATTTATAGTTTTTCCTTTCTCAAGATAATCAATAAATATAATACCCCTTGCATCCCAAATTACTGCGGCCATTACTTTTCCTGCTGACTTAACAGTTTTCGCCATCTTGGGACCACTTTTACCAGCTTCTATCCATTGTTTTGACTGTTCTTTGCATTCTGGGATGTAGTGATGGATCCATGTTTCATCAAGAGTTATGAATCGGCGCAAGAACTCTATTGGATTACGCTGATAAATCTCTAAAAGCTCCTCGGAATTGGTCCAACGGACGATTTTTTGGGGCAAAGGCAACAAACGCGGCAGCGTTTTTGCGGATAGCTTTTTCATGTGGAGTTCATCATGTAAAATACTCCAAGCTTGTTTTTTGTGTATTTTAACAATATCATCAGGTTCTCTGAGCTTTATTCGTCTATCTTTAGTCACTTCATTAAATATTTTTCTAATGTTTTCATAAGTAGTGGTAGTTTTCGGTCTTCCAGAGCGTTGTTCGTCTTCCGTACTTGAACGACCCATTTTAAATTGTTGAACCCAGGATTTCACGCTGGAGTATGATGGTGCATCATCACCATGAACTGAATCCAATTCATCTTTGATTAACTGTGGCGTTTAACCTTTCATATAAAAGTGTTTAATTACCGCACGAAACTCTTTATTTTCCATTTTTCAAAAATTATAAAACTTGTTTACCTGTAACAAAGAAAATAATCATTAAATATTTTGGAAATTTCGACAGATGGCTTATAAAAGATTGCTTTTAAAAAACAAAACAAAAAAAGTTGCTAGTAAAACAGAAAATGTGCCAGGCCAGTTAGTTTTGCGGTCGCCCTCGTATATCTGTTAGGATTTGTAGCTTTACAAACAACCCTTGACCGCTTTCGTTCAAAGATGAACGAAGTCAAGCTACACAGGGTCTTCTTTCCCCGCTAATTATTACAAGGCATTTTTTGAACGAAAGCGGTCAAGGGTTGTTTGTAAAGCTACAAATCCTAACAGATATACTCTGCGTTTTGGAAGGTGATGTAGAGCTTGATTATTTAAAATGTCGACGTATAGTGGAATTTTCGTGCAACGAAAGCCTTGTCAAACGACTCGTTGAATATCTGATCATCCGTTACAAGAATTGATACCGAAGATGAACTATCCTTTACTCCTTTGACGAATGACCAAAATCATTTAGTTCCTCTAGCAGAAGACTAAACCTTAGTTCGCCGATGCTGTTTGTAAAGAAGAATTTACCACTCCGGTACATGGTGATCTTGACTGCCTCATTCAAGAAGCAAAAATATATATTCCAACGGCAGTCGAAAATACTTTTAGTTGCCCAATCCCACGACAGCCGGTTCTACGGCGCTACGTGTGCCGCTACAACAACAACTTTTAGTTGCCACTAGGAGTGAATGATACTTCACCATCTGTAGACGCCAAGTACCGAATGTGATTAAACCATGATCAATGGCTACATACTTAAGTGCAGGCAGATTTTAAATAAACGAGAACCAGTCGGAAGTAGAGTATATCATCGAACAAAGTAAACACAATAAAAATCGCGCGAACTGCCTTCCGATTGTTGTTGTTATTTATAACCACCAACAACTATGCACTGTATCGTGTGTATGTGTCGCAACCATATGGTTGCTTTAACCATATTTTCATTTCTAAATTTGGCAATAATACAATTGTTACATTTCAACAATATTTATATTATCGCAATCATACTTTTGTTAAAATAAAAATCAAAAAACAATACTATGGTTGCGACGATCATGCATTTATTGTAGAGAACATATTATTGTTGTGGTGACCATATAGTAACCGTATCTTTTCTCTGCGTGTTGCATTACAAATCAATATTGATGTAAATGTCCCGCCAATTAGTGAAAGTCCCTCTGTAGCATCTCTGTCAAATGTGTCTGTTGATCTAATCGGCTCAACTTTTATTGGCTTGAACGTAAACGTTAGCGTAAACGTTGGCCTAAAAGTTACCACGAGGTAACTCGAGGCGACTCGAAATGCACTCAATTATTATTTCCATATTAAAGTGATCAGTGACTCCTTCGATAAAGAATTAAATTTTTCAAGTTATCTAACAAATTTTCGCTGCTTCGGAGATTTTTTTATAGCTTTCAAATATTTCCATCGATAAGAGTTTCCAACGATTGTAGACCTCTGTAAGAAGTTCACATTTTAGTTTAAGGTCTGCTTAAGATTTTGGCACGTAATAACCCAAGGTGCCGATAAAGAGGCCGTTACAGTTAAGCCACACGAAGAAAAACAATATGGTTGGGGTAACAATATTTGAAGAGCATTATGTTTCACATACAACCATAGTATGATCCTCACAACCATAGTATACTCCTCACAACCATAGTATGATACTCACAACCATACTTTGTTTCACTTTCACCCATAGTATGATCCTCACATCCATGGTATGTTTTACATTCAATCATAGTATGATCCTCACAATTGTAGTATGATACACACGCAACCATAGTATGATCCCACTCAACAATTCTACTATCCCCAAAATTAGTTATGAGGCTTGGAGTATGTTGTTTTCCAGCAATAGGGATTTTTATGAGTAAATAATTTGAAAATACATTAAATTCAAACTAATAGGATTATTTTTTTTTTAACAATACATAAAATCCAATTAAAAATACGCAAGTGTTTCATTTATTAAATTTTTTTTTAGTTATATGTACAAATCCAAAGCAGTTTGTTTTGAATTTTGATTGCGTAAGACTCGACACAATAACACTGTTCCAAAAACCATATTCAAATCTATAAAAATTACAATTATTTATTTTTATTTATTTCATTGTAATATACAAAGCCTATAAGGCCAATTAATCTATATTACATAGTACAAGTGTATTCAATTACAGTTTTTACAATCTAGTTGTATATAATAAAATTCAATTTAACAATACTAATATTAACTAACTTATCCCAATAAAGGCTCCCCAGCCGACATGTAAATATAAACAATTTTGGTAACAATTAGTGGGCCCGTTATCAACGGAGAAATAAGAAGAAAAAAAACGTCCTAGGAAAGAATGATAACGTGTACTCCAAAAACTTCTCCCGAAAAACATAGTTTGAATAGGAAAAAGTTCGCAAACACATTGGAAGATGGTTCCAAATTCTGGCAACTCTTACGACAAATGACTTTTCATACATGGACGTAGCAATGCGCGGTATAAACAGTTGCGGATTTCTTACAGATCTGCTTAATACAAACTCATTTCGTAACCCTGGCGGTGAATTTGAAACAATTAATTTATAAAAAGATTGAATGATGCGAAGATCAATGAAATTTTTAAATGGAGACCCTAAAAACAGTATAACATGCTCAGAGATGTGATCAAAACGACGAAGTCCATATACATACGAGGGCGGTTCGGAAAGTTGTTAGCCTATCAATGAAAGAGAATAGTTAGTTTTTCAAAAATATTTTTATTTTATTTATAATCTCCTGAAACTTCGATACACTTAGTCCAACGCTTATCTAGCAATTCTATCCCTTGATTAAAATAGTTTTCCTCAAGGTCTTCAAAATTACAACTGTAATTGCATCTTCATTTGAGGTAAAACGCTTGCCAGCAAGGAATTTTTTTAGATTTGGGAACAGGTAAAAGTCACTGGGAGCTAAATCAGAAGAATAAGGTGGGTGGTCAAGCAACTCGTACTTTAATTCGTTGATTTTAGCCATTGTTAAAACACTCTTGTGCGCTGGTGCGTTGTCTTGATGAAAAATTATTTTTTTGTGTTGTAAGCCAGGACGTTTTTCTCGAATTTGTACATTTAATTGATCTAAAAGGTTGCAATAGTACTCTGAATTCATTGTTTTACCCTTGTGCAGATAGTCAATCAATAAAATACCTTTGAAGTCCCAAAAAACCGTTGCCATAACCTTACCAGCCGACTGAATTTGTTTGCCTTCTTTGGGGCCCTTCCTCCAGCTTCAGTCCATTGTTTGGATTGTTCTTTTGTCTCTGGAGTATAGTGGTGGATCCATGTCTCATCAACAGTTATGAAACGACGCTTAAAATCCATTTTATTTCGCTGAAAACGATCCAAACAAGCTTGAGAAATGTTCATTCTTATGCATTTTTGGTCGACTGTTAACAAGTGCGGCACCCATCGTGCAGAAAGCTTTTTCATCTGTAGTTCTTCATGCAAAATTAAATGGACTCGATCATTTGAGATGCCCATGATATTAGCTATTTCACGCACTTTTATTCGTCGATCATTTAATACCATATCATGCACTTTGGCTACAATTTCTGTTGTTGTTGCTGTTTTTGGACGTCCACTACGTGGTTCATCTTCAATGCTTGTACGACCACGTTTAAATTCAGCAACCCAATTTTTTACTGTTCCATATGAAGGAGCACTTTCACCTAACACATTCACCATATCATTATGAATTTCTTGTCCCGATAAACCTTTTTTATGTAAATATTTAATGACACCACGCATTTCTAATTTTTCCATTGTAAAAAAATCCCGTATGCGTCTTTTGTGAACACCTGTTTCTATATGAAGGAGTTGCCAGATCGAAACAAAATTTTACATGTGTTCATAGCAGAGAAGGAAGTTTCCAAAACACTTAACTTTTTTCTGTTTATACAGCGCTTTTTGTGCTAGGCTAAGAAGTTTCCAAACGGCCCTCGTACCTAACAATCGTTTTAAGAATACGCTCAATTTTATCAATATTGCCTGAAGAAGTACCGTACACAACTTTAATACAATAGTTTATTTGAGAAAATAATGAGACATAGGCTACCCTTCGTTTAATAAAAGATTGGCGTGATCATGTTATTGTTAACATAAAACCCATAAAAAAATTTGCTGTCGCACCAACCATAAATATATGTGACAGCGCATAGAGAAAGGGACCTAAGGGTAAAAAAATCAATTTTCATTTTTTTCTTTTTTTGATGTGGACAACATCTGAGCATCGAATGAGACCGATCCCATGCCCCAAAAGTGTTCCCTCCCAGAGATATGCGCGATTTATGAAAGTGAAGTCGACGATTCTAAGCGCAAATAGAAAGGGACCTAATCTTTAAAATGGCTCTCCTGAACAAAACTGGTTTTTAACCTTAGGTCCCTTTCTATTTTGCGCGTCACATATACTTATATAAGTATTGTTGTTTCAACAATATTTTTATTTTTGAATTTGGCAATAATAATTTTGTTGCATTTCAACAACATTGGTATCGTCGCAATTATATTTTTTATCAAGAATACTATGGTTGCGACGAACATACTTTTATTGCAGAGAAAATGTAATTGTTGCCGTGACCATATAGTAACCAAAAATTAATTTTTATTGTAAACAATTGTAAATATGGACACTACGAAATCCTACATAAATTCCTAGAAGGACTCAGTAAGTGCTTTTCATTGCCATTTGCATTACCGGGTAATGACCTCTCATTACCCTCTGCATTTTTTTAAAACCAAAAATAAGTACTTGCTGGCAATAGGTTAAAATAACACTTTTAATTATTATGAAGTTCAGTTCTCTCTCATTTAATCCCCGCAGAAGTGTTTTCGTTTTATTAATTTAAATAATTTCTAGAGATTTACTTGCTCGTATACAAATAAGCACTTATTTCTGGGCTTTATGTATGCTTACAAATAAGTAATTTTCTCCAATGTCATCACCACAAGAAACGGATCCGAATAATTAGTAGTGACGACTTTTGTTTCAACTTATTCGCTGTGTAACTTGGTACTGAGAGTTATTGCTGGATATATTTTAAAGATTTAACTGAGACGTGGTTCGGTCCCTAAATAAGATAATTGTTTTTTCTTCCGTTCCTATAGTTAATCCATGGTGAAGGGTTTCTAAGATTCAGCCTAACCGAATTTTATTTGTTAAGTTTTAAGACGCTAATTGCATGATCGCCTAAAAGTTTTCAAAAATCATGATTATATAAAATCTTACCGCCACTTAGATTAATATTCAAGGGTGTTACAAACCGAACAACAAACTTAATATACACTCCATGCTATGATGTAGGTTATACAAATTGGAAAGTTGTAATTATGGCCATTTGCTTATCAGATGATGGTGATGATGACGATATGTAAGTACACACGCCCCCCAATTAATTACATTTAATACATACTAAAATACACACTCACACACACACGTACACAACAATATAAATTAGTGTCAATACATTAGTTACGAGTATGGAAAAAAGACACAAAAGAATGAAAAAAAACAATAGTTGGTGGTTTTTGTTTTGGTCCAGTCCAGTCCGATTTTTCGCATGATTAATTGTCCAACTGTGAACAAACGTTTTGTTTTTTGTTTTGCCTCCAATGGAAACATCTGATTCCTAATGTCCGTCCATGCTTCTATTTCCTACATGCCACAGCTAGGGCAGCAAGGTCTAGTGTTGGTTTTAATAATTGTTTGAATAATTCCTTACATGCATTCTTTTTCGCTTTGATTGTTTTTCTAATGAGTGTAAATAATGTGAACAATTAAGATTTATTAACACTAGGCTACAGCCAAAATAATAATGCAAAACACTCCATACACTCTCAGCATGAAATTTTTTCGTAACTGCCTACTAAGCGGATCCATACTATCATTTAGAGTCATTTACGTACGTATTGCGAAAACGGCCCCCGATGGGATAGACGATACTGTCGATCATAGTCTACCATGATGAAATGGCTACAGAAACTGAGAACAATTTATATAAGCATTTCCAGATCTAACTAGTTTGTGTCAGTTCAATCGTTATGCACACAGCGAATAAAGTCGTTGCCTCAACCGAATGTTGGTTGATGTAGTGCTGATGTCAGTAAAGGGAACTGAAGGTATCGTTAACATAAGCTTCACAATTTATTTCTGGGTATAAATGTAATTTATAAGTTTAAACAGACAGAACACTAAAGAGTGCAGAAAAATGATTTTCATAGTTGCCACAACCACCAGCTGTGGCAACTAAATATTTCTCCACATTTCATTGGTTTGACCGATTTATTGGTTCTGTACGCGTACTTTAGTTTTTCAAACCAAATACAAATTACAATGAAACTATTCGGTGATGGCAACTGAATTTTTTCTTTTGTAGAGAAGCTTCGGTTGTTCCAACTGATTTTTCTCTGTACTTAGTAGGGACATCAATCCTGTTACACACGGTTTATACTGTAAAACAAAAAAGTACTGAATGTTTTTGGACCAAATATGTTTTAATTTATTAATTGATGTGTATTGTATCCAAAAAGAATCTATTTGAAATGTTTGCCTTTTGCCTTTACAGAGGCCTTAAGTCGCACTGGCCAATCGTCAATAGCTGCACGAATCTCGTCCATTGGAAAATTGGCCACAGCTCGAACCAAAGCAGTCTTAAAAAATCCAATGTTGGGGTATCTTTTGTGACAAACCTTGTCCTCTAAAACCATCCACAATTTGTCATCCAATGGGTTCAAATCTGGACTGCCTGAGGGCCACTCTTCAGAGGAAATCAAAGCAAATTGTTTCGAAGCCAGGCCTGGGACGTTTTAGCCTTATGGGCCGGCGCAGAATCCTGCTTATTCGAAATGACCGCCTTTTCCTTAACACACGCCTTAAGTCGCACTGGCCAGTCGTCAATAGCTGCACGAACCTCGTCCATTGGAAAATTGGCCACAGCTCGAACCAAAGCAGTCTTAAGAGATCCAATGTTGGGGTATCTTTTGTGACAAACCTTGTCCTCTAAAATCGTCCACAATTTGTAATCCAATGGGTTCAAATCTGGACTGCCGGAGGGCCTGGGACGTTTTAGCCTTATGGGCCGGCGCAGAATCCTGCTGGAAAGTTTTGGAACAGGGAATTGTTAAGAGGCTTCACAACAGCTTCCAAAACGGTTTCATGGTAAACGTTGGCCGATGTTTTGACTCCTTGTTCGCAGAAATGCAGGTCAGTGACCCCATCGTAAGAGACACCCCACCAAACCATGACTGAAACTGGGTGATGACCCTTTTCCACCCTCGGGATCAGTTCAGATGCTTCCTTAGATGACCGCGCATACACTCTATCATTTTGCTTGTTAAATTTTTCCTGAACGGTAAAAATTTTTTTTATCGCTGAACAAAAATTTTCTGTGCAAGTTATCGGCGGGCTTCACCAAAAGACGTTTGCATTTTTCAATCCTATTTGTTTAAAGCTGCAGTCAATAAATGTCCGGTACGTCGTTTGAAAGCTCCAAGTCCCAAGTCTTTTTTAATGATTCGACTCATGGACTTTTGCGTGATATTCATCTCACGGGCCATGATTTTTCTGTTTCCGGAGCGGATTTCAGTGAATTCTTGATTTAACAGCTTTGAGGACATGCGGTGTTCGAACAGAGCGTGGGCGGCCCGACCGGTGGCGGTCTTTTACATCTCCAGTCTCCTCAAACAGTTTTATGCATCGGTAGACGAACATGCGGTTAATCCCTAGTGGCCGGAGCGTTTTGAAAATATCGCTTTTTTCATTTCACACTTGAAAAACGCTATTACAGCGATACGGTTCTCATTATCGGACCACTCACTCCATGATGAAAGTTGGAATAATTTTAAAATCCCGTTACAGACTAACGCTATTGAGGTTAGCTTTCAAAACCCATATGACATTAACGGGGTATGTTCAGTTCAGTATTTATGTCCCTACTAAGTAGAGTACGAGGGCGACCGCAAAAATAACTGGCCTGTCACATTTTTTGCTTACTAGCAACTTTTTTGTTTTTTTAAAAGCAATCTTTTATAAGCCATCTGTCAAAATTTCCGAAATATTTAATGATTATTTTCTTTGTTACAGGTGATTGAAGTAAACAAGTTTTATAATTTTTGAAAAATGGAAAATAAAGAGTTTCGTGCGGTAATTAAACACTTTTATATGAAAGGTTATACGCCACAATTAATCAAAGATGAATTGGATTCTGTTCATGGTGATAATGCACCATCATACTCCACCGTGAAATCCTGGGTTCAACAATTTAAAATGGGTCGTTCAAGTACGGAAGATGAACAACGCTCTGGAAGACCGAAAACTGCTTTTACTATTGAAAACATTAGAAAAATATTTAATGAAGTAACTAAAGATAGACGAATAAAGCTCAGAGAACTTGCTGATATTGTTAAAATACACGAAAAACAAGTTTGGAGTACTTTACATGATGAACTCCACATGAAAAAGCTATCCGCAAGATGGGTGCCGCGTTTGCTGACTTTGCCCCAAAAAATCGTCCGTTGGACCAATTCCGAGGAGCTTTTAGCGATTTATCAGCGTAATCCAATAGAGTTCTTGCGCCGATTCATAACTGTTGATGAAACATGGATCCATCACTACATCCCAGAATGCAAAGAACAGTCAAAACAATGGATAGAAGCTGGTAAAAGTGGTCCCAAGAAGGCGAAAACTGTTAAGTCAGCAGGAAAAGTAATGGCCACAGTATTTTGGGATGCAAGGGGTATAATATTTATTGATTATCTTGAGAAAGGAAAAACTATAAATAGTGAATATTATTGTGCATTATTGGATCGGTTGAGTGAAGAAATCGAGATAAAACGACCGCATTTAGAAAAAAAAGTTCTTTTTTAACAAGATAATGCTCCTTCACACACTGCATTTTTAACACAACAAAAACTGGCCGAATTACGATTTGAAATTGCTCCGCATTCTCCATATAGTCCAGATTTAGCTCCTTTTGATTATTTCTTGTTTCCAAATTTAAAAAAATTTCTCGGTGGCAAAAAAATTTCGTCCAATAGCGAGGTTATTGCTGAAACTGAGGCATATATTGAAGGTCTTAAAAAATCTTATTTTTCGGATGGAATTAAAAAACTTGAAAAACGATGAAGTGTATTGGGTTGGAAGAGATTATGTTGAAAAATAAATAATAATAATTCTAAAAAAAAACGGTTCTTTTTATGTTAGGCCAGTTACTTTTGTGGTCGCCCTCGTAGCTTTAAAGTTTTGTGTAAGATTAGGTAGGACGCATGAGCCAAAAGGGCCCAAAAAACGAACCACTCTGGGTCTACTTTTTAGTTTCCAATCGAAATATAACTCAATTATGCCATTAACTAACTAAAATATAAAGTGTGGTCCAATTAAAAAGCACGATTTTTATTGAAAAAAAAACAAAATGCGTTCAGAGAATTATCTTAATATTTTTTTTCTTAATTTTATCTTATTTTTTATTATGATAGAAGGATCTATGACAATTATGTGTGAAACAAAATATGCTCGCCACGGCTTCGGTGACACGCCTAAATACGATTGTTTAATGTCTCTGAGACATAATGCAGGTTCAATGTCGTTGATGTACCGAATTGTCTCATCAATAAGCTCATGAATTGTTCTTGGCTTATTGTCATACACTTTTTCTTTTAAATATCCCCAAAGAAATAACTCCAACGGTGTCAAATCACATGATCATGGAGGACAATTAACATCGCCAAGCCGTGAGATAAAAGGGTCATTGAATTTCTCGCTCAAAAGAGCCACTGTTTCGTTTGCTTTGTGGCAAGTGGTACCATCCTGTTGGAACCACATATCATCCTGGCGCATATCCTCTATTTTGGGCAACAAGAAGTCCGTTATCATCTCGCAATAGCGAACACCATTTACGGTAACTGCTTGACCAACCTCATTATCGAAGAAGTACGGCTCGAAGACGCCGCCAGTCCATAAACAGACCAAACAGATATTCTTTGTGGATGTATCGGCTTATCAAAAATTACTCGTGGATTTTTATTTGCCCAAATTCGGCACGTCTGCTTGTTAAAGAAACTACTGAGGTGAAAGTGCTGCAATTATGCTGACCAAAAAAATCACGAAATGCTCGAAATGCATTTTGATTTGAACGCCAATTTTCTTAAAAGCTTTCAGCAATCTTAACGAGCTGCTGAACTGTGTACCTGTCCATGGTTGTCCGACACTGAAACAAAATAATATCAAATTAAGCTGGGCAAAAAACTTGACGTTAAAGTGTGACTCGCAATTCACATCGTGCATTATGACTGGACCCCCATTTATTTTAAACTTTTGCCGTAGGATATGCGGTGTGTGTGACCCAGCAGCTTATCCAAAAAAATTTCATTTCTTCTGTACGAGAACGCAATATGTGACGAGCAAAATAGAATGGGACCTAAGGGTAAAAACCAGTTTTGTTCAGGTGAGCCATTTTAAAGATTTATATACGTGTATCTTTGGTGTACCATCACTTTCATAAAACGCGCATATCTCTGGGAGGGAACACTTTTGGGGCATGGGATCGGTCTCATTCGATGCTCAGATGTTGTCCACATCAAAAAAAGTGAAAATTGATTTTTTTTTTACCCTTAGGTCCCTTTCTCTATGCGCTGTCACATATGGTTTTTCGTTTTGGTCATCGGAATGTTAGCATTTCGACTAGGGTTCTTATTCCTCGCTCTTTTTTGTTTGCCGGAAAAGCAGAAAAAAATTTATAATTTCCAAGCGTCCCGGAACAATAACAAATGTTAATTTGCTTGACATTGATAAACTAAGTAAACTCACTCCTTATTAAAAAAGGAACATAAATTGCACCATAAACTTCTTTGGAAATTGTTGACCCTTATAAATGTTCATGTCTTAATCACTAATTAGTTTTAGGCTATTTGCAATTTAATCTTCAATATTTAGAGGCTTCGATTGTCTTTGATTAAAAGAGGTAACTGGCCGGTTAATCTTTGTTGAATGTTATTTAATAAAATTATTATTTAATGAATTAATTATATTAAGTGTCGTGTAATACTTGGGTAGTTCGGGACCTTAATTAGCAACATAAATTTACTTAAGGTAAAGATTATTTTACAGCTTATTTAAATTTTGTCTTTTTCATGGAAACATATTATTTGAAGTTATTTTTTCCATATCCATTTCCACCAATTAATAATATCTGTCCGTTTTAAATCTGAAAAATTCGAAAACTATGTACCAATGGCCGTTTAAAGTCCTATTCCAACGAGTTACAATACCTAATGTAAAATTCCCTCAATTTTATGTTCACCCGCTTAGAATTTTAAAAGTTATTCAGCTTTGTAGAATTTTAAAAAAATTGTAGGATTTTAAATAAATTCCCCGGGAAACATAAAGCGTAAATTACTGAAATGTTTACGTAATCCCGGAACAGAAACAAAAAAGCCCCAAATCTGACTGCAGAAAATCAACTGCTGCAAATATTTCCATTTAACAATACATATATTATTCCGAGTCAAACACAAAGAACAAAAATACTCTCAACATTTAGGAAATTCTAGAATTACGTTGAAAATGTGAAAAGTACGAAAACTTTAATAAACTGCAGTTAAATAGTTTTTCGAACTTTTTAATTTGTTGCCATATTTGTTTACGCTCTGATAAAATCATGCTTCGTTCTAACCAAAGGATATTTCAAACTCCCAACAAAAGGACTTGTGGCAAAATTGCACATTCAAATTTATGTGAACTGCATGCGTAGCATTTCGGAGGAAAAAAATCAATAGACACACAAAGGCTGAGGCAAAACGTAGTATGTATATTAAAAATTTAGTGAATTGAAAACAATTCTATTTCTTAGAAAATTATTTCATAAAGAATTACTCAATTTGCCTAGTCTCAGAGTGGCAGTTTGTTTGTCATGAGAACTATGTGAGCCCTAGTTGATGTCTTTCGGTACAGTTTAACTACGAGAAAATTCCATCAGATTTTAATATACCTAGCGATTGCCGTCCGTCTGTCAATGTGTCTACTGCACGCAGAGAAAAAACATGGTTACTACATGGTCACGGCAATAACCAAAATATGTTCTCCACAACAAAAGTATGTTCGTCGCAACCATAGCATTGTTAACTGAATTTATTTTTGACAATAGTATAATTGCTGCAACATTAATATTGTTGAAATGTAACAATAGTATTATTGCCAAATTTAAAAATGAAAATATGGTTAAAGCAACAATATAAATATGGTTAGTGCGACAAAAGTATTGTGTTTTGCGTTTTATGTTAACAATGATATGATTACGGCAATCATACTGTATGATTGTAGTTTTTCTTCATTGAAATATGTTTTTTAGAACAAATGTTATTGGTACGGATCTAATGCAATAATGGTACTTTTTTTTTATCGAAATTAAAA
The DNA here is from genome assembly GCA_963513945.1 of Hydrotaea diabolus. Lineage (NCBI taxonomy): Eukaryota > Metazoa > Arthropoda > Insecta > Diptera > Muscidae > Hydrotaea > Hydrotaea diabolus. The sequence continues at coordinate 15,158,951 of OY740720.1, read as the reverse complement.
TTTTTTAAACAAGCTTCTTTGGCTTTGTTTAACTGAAATATTTTAAATAAAAACGCTTACGTTTATTTAAACTTATTTTTTCTACTGTGAAATAAATCACTCCTATTATTTTGAATTTAATGTATGTAATTTTCATAATTCAAATCAACTGTTGACAACTTAAACCAATTTTAATCCATAATATTGGGGATCAAATCTATTGTCGACAACTCAAACAAATTCTATTAAATAATATTGGGGATCATAGTTTAATTGTGTGTGTTCATACTATGGTTGTTGGGATCATAACATGGTTGCGTGTGAATCATACTATGGTTGTGAGGACCATACTATGGTTGTATATGAAACATACTATGGTTGTGAGGATCATACTATGGTTGTGGAGATCATAGTATGGTTGAGTGTGAATCATACTTTGGTTGTGGGATCATAGTATGGTTATGTGTGCATCATACTATTGTTGTGAGGATCATAGTATGGTTGTATTTGAATTATACTATTGTTGTAAGGACCATAATATTGTTGTAGCACAACCATATACCCAACAATAGTATTATCCTCTTCCAATATTGTCATCACAACCATACTTTTGTTCTGCGTGTGACGATAGCGCCCAAACGAATTAAGCTAAGACGTTGAAATTTTGCCCGAAAATGGTCCATAGGTAGTCAAAAGATGCTTGGGATTGTAAACAGAAGATTAAAATGATCTCTGAAGAAGTAAATTTTTAAGCAAATTTCACAATTCACAGAGAAAAAATCAGTTGGAAATCGATTCGTAGTACAAATATTCGGTTGGATAAACATACTTTCTGTTGCAATCACCAACATTCCATTTAATTGATGGTTATATGGTTCGATTGCGATTTTTACAGCCAATAAGTTGGTTATACCAACCGAATTCAATTAAACTATTGGTTGCCACAATTGGTGGTTATGACAACCAACCAATTATGAAGTACATGTTACTTTGGTAACAATAGTTGTTGGTGGCAACAATTAATTATTTGTGGTAACTAAACCCTACTTACTGTTGCAACATGCAACATAATTTCGGACTTTCTCACAGGGTAAATCTATGTCACTTTGCCATTTTGTTAATAACGTGTCTTCTATTTAAATATAGAAGCAAGAGGTCTTGAGCCGGTTAATACCTGTTCAATGGGTAAATGTTTTCTTAAATAAATGAAAGACTTAGATTATTATAGGTAATTCCCAAAGGATGGCCAAGGATATTTTTGTTTTCCAACTTTATACCATATTAAATAGGCTAAAAGGTAGTAAACAATTCTTCGTTTTACCGAATTTTCGTGATGAGATGTCTTAAGTACTCGTAAAGCCGTATGAAGTCTATTTTCGTAGAACATTTTAACATTATCTATAAAAGTGGAGTGTTCTTTTTTCAAAAAAGTGAAAAATAGTTCTTCAACTAATTTAGGCGGAAAATGTCCATTTTTTTAATTGAAATGTTCTAGTAAATTACTACTAAAGGGAGTTTTTTTTATTGGGGTATAGAACTTTAAGTTGGCATCACTTTTTTAACTGGCGGCCATTTTGTCAGCTGTCAAGTGATTAATATTTAGTTTGGTTTGCCATTTCATCATGAACAGGCTGACAAAAGAACAACGCTTGCAAAATGGGCCGAAAATGAGATTCATCTCGATGCTGATTTTCATCACAAAATTTTGTTCAGTGATGAGGCTCATTTTTGGTTGAATGGCTACGTCAACAAGCAAAATTGCCGCATTTGGAGTGAAGAGAATCCACATGAGACCCTTGAGACGCCATTACATCCACAAAAACTGACTGTTTGGTGTGCTCTATGGGCTGGTGGAGTCATTGGTCCATACTTCTTCCGAAATAATGCTGGAGAGTCAGTTACCGTTAATGGAGACCGGTATAGAGCCATGATAACCGACTATTTTGTTCCCGAATTGGATGGCATGAATGTGGATGAGTTGTGGTTCCAACAAGACGGCGCTACATGCCACACAGCGCACGTCACAATCGAATTATTGAAGGAAACATTCGATGAGCGCATAATTTCGCGGAATGGACCTGTCAATTGGCCACCTAGATCGTGTGATTTGACACCATTGAATTATTTTCTTTGGGGATATGTGAAGTCGCTCGTCTACGCCAACAAACCAGAAACGTTAGGGGACTTGGACGCCAACATTCGTGGCGTTATTGCCAAAATACGGCCCCATATGCTCGAAAAAGTGGTTGAAAATTGGACCTGTAGAATTGGCTTTATTCGAGCCAGCCGCGGCGGCCACATGCCCGAAATCATGTTTAAACATTATTGGCATAAAATTATCCTTCCAATAAAGCCAAATTGATGGACATTAAAACGATTTTCTTGTGTTTTATTTCAATTCGAAGTTCTATACCTCAATAAAAAACACCCTTTATTACCATTTTAGTATAGATCGTCTTAAATGAAAGCGGGGGTTTTCAAGATAATAAAAAGCCTTTTGTCCTTTTTTTTTAAAAAAAAAAACTTATATTATATTTAATTAATAAGTTATGTTAAGTATGGAAACGAAAATCGTTACAGAGGGGCAATTTAAATATTAAATATTTTCTACCCCTTTGTTTCAATAACCTACAAAATATGACCGATATGAAAATATATATTTTTTATCAAATCTGTAGCAAAAACTTCAAGCATTCATTTGAGTATTTTTTGACACAATAACCCTTAAGCCTAAGCCGGAAATATAAAGGTTAAAAATTCCTCTTTACTTACTCAAATAATATATAATAATCAGTTTTTTTCTTCACAATTTTCGCCAACTTTCTTCGTAGTTAATTAGTAGGGACATAAATACTGTAACAACATTAAACACACCCATTTCAATAGTAGAACTGAAAATACCCCGTTAATGTCATATGGGTTTTGAAAGCTAACCTCAATAGCGTTAGTCTGTAACGGGATTTGAAAATTGTTTCAACTTTCATCATGGAGTGGTCAGATAATGAGAGCCGTATCGCTGTAATAGCGCTTTTCAAGTGTGCAATGAAAAAAAGCGATATTTTCAAAACGCTCTGGCCACTAGGGATTAGCCGCATGTTCGTCTACCGATGCATAAAACTGTCTGAGAAGACTGGAGATGTAAAAGACCGCCACCGGTCGGGCCGCCCACGCTCTGTTCGAACACCGCATGTCATCAAAGCCGTTAAATCAAGAATTCACAGAAATCCGCTCCGAAAACAGAAAATCATGGCCCGTGAGATGAATATCACGCAAAAGTTCATGAGTCGAATCATTAAAAAAGACTTGGGACTTGGGGCTTTCAAACGACGTACCAGACATTTTTTGACTGCAGCTTTAAAAAAAATAGGATTGAAAAATGCAAACGTCTTTTGGTGAAGCACGCTGATAACTAGCACAGAAAAATTTTGTTCACCGATGAAATTATTTTTACCGTTCAGGAAAAATTTAACAAGCAAAATGATAGAGTGTAAGCGTGGTCATCTAAGGAAGCATCTGAACTGATCCCAAGGGTGGAAAAGGGTCATCACCCAGCTTCAGTCATGGTTTGGTGGGGTGTCTCTTAGGATGGTGTCACTGACCTGTATTTCTGCGAACAAGGAGTCAAAACATCGGCCAAAATTTACCAAGAACCCGTTTTGGAAGCTGTTGTGAAACCTCTTCACAATTCCCTGTTCCAAAACCAGCCAAGGACTTTCCAGCAGGATTTTGCGCCGGCCCATAAGGCTAAAACGTCCCAGGGTGGCTTCGAAACAATTTGCCAGCGTTCATTTCCTCTGAAGAATGGCCCTCGGGCAGTCCAGATTTAAACCCATTAGATTACAAATTGTGGACGGTTTCAGAGGACAAGGTCTGTCACAAAAGATACCCCAACATTGGATCTCTTAAGACTGCTTTGGTTCGAGCTGTGGCCAATTTTCTAATGGAAGAGGTTCGTGCAGCTATTGACGATTGGCCAGTGCGACTTAAGGCGTGTGTACGAGTAAAGGCAAGAGGCGGACATTTCGAATAAGAGGATTCTTTTTGGATACAATATACATCAATAAATATATTGAAAGCTATTTGGTCCAAAAACATTCAGTACTTTTTATTTTACAGCATAAAACGTGTGTAACAGTATTTATGTCCCTACTAAGTATATATTTCTGGCCTAGGCAACACTAAGTGTTGCCTGGCGCCATCTGACATTTTCATTGGAAAGTTTGAAATTTTTTAGCATACACGTACGACCATCATTTGTGTTGTTTGCAGTGACTTGAAAAAATCAAATTGGCAAAAAAATGGAATTAACTCGTGAACATTTTCGTGCGATAATTTTTCACAACTTTCGACGTGGATTATCGCGACAAGAGTGCATCGATGAACTTAAATACTTGTATGGCGACGAAGCACCATCCTATAGCACTGTGAAAAACTGGTTTAATGAATTCAATCGTGGCCGACGATCGCTCAAAGACGAAGGTCGTTCAAAACGGCCATTGTGCCAGAGAACATTGATGCCGTGCTTGAACTGATAATACAAGATCGTCACGTGACATACCGTGAGGTAGGGACATCCTTGGGCATTTCATCCACCAGCATACATTCGATATTGCATGAACATCTGCCGTAAAAAAGGTTTGTTCTCGTTGGATCCCGCACAATTTAAAAATCGCTCCAAAAAAAAGGCTTGTGTCGATTGGTGCAAAGAAATTTTGAAAAAATACGATCGCGGTGCTTCAAAAGACGTTTATAAAATCGTCACAGGCGACGAATCATGGATCTATGCATATGAGCCCGAATGAAAACAGCAATCGACCGTGTGTGTCTTCGAAGACGAGCCAAATCCAACGAAAGTTGTTCGTGGAAGGAGCACTTCAAAGCAAATGGCCGCCTGTTTCTTCGGCAAAACTTTTTATTTGGCGACTTTCCACTTAGACAACGTAGGACGGTCTGGTCAATTCTGAGTGGTGCACCACAATTTGTTTGCCTAAAGTCTTTGGAGAAATTCGAAAAACGAACAAGAGAATAGAGAATCATTGTGCACCATGACAATGCGTGCTCTCACGCATCGGCTCAAACCAGCGCCTTTTTGACCGGCCAAAATGTCGAATTGATGGGTCATTCGCCCTGACTTTGCACCCAATGACTTCTTTTTATTCCCGCACATCAAGAAAAACAAGTAAAAAATGTTAAGTTTGGTTGTGCCGAACTTTGGATACCCTCCACCAGATTCCAAAATAAAACCAAATTTGGTGCGGAAGTGTGTTCTATATAGAAATCTTTATGCCGAAAATTTCGTCTCGATAGGTCAAGTGTGTGGTGAGTTATCTTCATATTATTTCTCAAAGCCCATGAGACCGTTAGTGTGGGAGGTACCAGTAGGACTTTTCCGATCTTAACCGAATTCAGCGTAGAAGTGTGTTGTATATAGAAATCGTGATGTGTAAAATTTCATTTCGATAGGTCAAGTTTGTGGTGAGTTATAGTCATATTATTTCTCAAGGCCCATAAGGCCGTTTGTATGGGAGGTACAAGAATTGGTGGCCCAATCAAAACCATTTTTACATAGATGATTGCGCCTATATAGAGATTATTATTTGCAAAATTTCAGTGATTTTGCTCAAGAAACTGGACGGATATTTCCAAATAAAAAACTAATTTTTATGAGGTAGTGTCGGTTGAGGGTCTCCAACACCAACTTCCCGTAGAGTTATATAGCCCATTTTCAATACTAACCATGCTAGGTTAACTACACATGTTTGTGCCAAATTTCAGCTTCATGCAGGCTCTATCTTGTTTTCAACAGACGGACGGACAACATGGCTAGATCATCTTAGAATTTTACGAGGATCAAGAATTTATACACTTTGTTGGGTCTTCGATGATTATTTCAAGGTGTTACAGACAGAATGACAAAACTAATATACATACCCTCCATTGTATGGTGGAGGGTATAAAAATGCGTGGTCAACGATTTGCGTCGCCAGAAGATGCTGTTGCAGCGTTCAAAAACCATGTTTTGGAGGTGTCACAATCGTAGTGGAAAAAGTGCTTCGACAATTGGTTTGAGCGCATGAAAAAGTGTATAAATCATGCTAAGGAATACTTAGAAAAACAATTAAACCATTTTTGATGATAAATGTTCGCCTTTTCTTAATTATGCCAGATTATTATGCCCTCGTATTCCACCTTACTTCACTTAAATAATCTTTTAACTTTTGACACTTTAAACCATAACTGAATTTTTATTATTTTGATTATTTATTGACCTTTCTGTTTTCCAATTCGGTCATAAAATTGTCCCACTTGTGCATACAAATTTTTTTTTGATTAGAAAGTAGAAATAGTTTTAAAAAAACTGCTTATAATTCAAATAACTTAATAAATATTTTTAAATCGTTTAATATAAAAATGAAAGAAAAAAAGGTTTGTATATGTGACGCGCAAAATAGAAAGGGACCTAAGGGTGAAAACTAGTTTTGTTCAGGAGAGCCATTTTAATAATTTAAATACGTGTATCTTTGGTGTACCATAACTTTCATAAAACACGCATATCTCTGGGAGGGAACACTTTTGGGACATGGGATCGGTCTCATTCGAAAAATGAAAATTGATTTTTTTACGCTTAGGTCCCTTTCTCTATGCGCTGTCACATATAAGTACATACTTATAAATTGAACCATCAGTTTAGTTAACAAATGCTAACTTATGTATTTTTAAAATTACTCGTTCCCATTTGCAATATTTGCAAGAAATATCACTGAAGTCATATATTTCAATATGAAATGCATCATTATTATACCCATTGCCACCTATAATTTGTTTCCATTCAACCAGAAAACATCATTGGAATGTTTTACTTACAGTTCCAAAAAATCAGCTTAACGACTACGCGCTTTGTTCTTAAGTTAACTTTAGCAAACTTTTTTTCTCAGTGCATGTGAACTTAAGCGCAAAAATCATCTGTTCCCAAATATATCCAATTATAAAATGAACATATCCACCACCAACCACACACACATACAAACATACCCGTTCACGTTGAAATCCTAGTGCGAAGCGCTTCATGTTCATTTACACGTGTAAATATGATTTCACGTGCACAAGTGGCCGGGTAATCTATCAAAATCCAGCAAGTGGAGCGATAGAAAAACCAAAATCCCACGCTTTGCAAAACAAATGAAATCAATCACAATCAGAAACGACGTTGCTCATGTAATACTCGTAACAACCGGAATAAAAATAAAGGGCAAAACACCCCTAAAACAACAGCTGCCCATTAATGAAATGAAAATACAAATACAAATACACGTTTTCAGTTTTGTTAGGCTAGATTTAAAATAATACACGAAACATAACAGATTTACAGAGTAGCGAAGCATGGAAGGTAATTTAAAAGGATCACTGCCGAATTTATAAACTCAATATTTGTATGACCCTCCCATACCTGTTCATGGGCAGATGAACTGAATATTCGGTGGCAAACACCTGTAAATATTCTACTTATTTAAATGAAGGATTAATGAAGTCTTTAAATAAAGTTTAAAGTTATTTGCCACGGTCGCGCTGCGTAGTGGGACAGTTTCAATGAAACCCAATTCAAATGTCATCGATCAAGTCAAAATCATTAACTGCTGGGTGCGGTTTATGGCATTTTGGCGTCTTTTCACCTTTTTGATTTCAAAATAACGTTGGAGACGCACTCCATTGCCATCAATGGTCCCTGGCATAGAGCAGTGTAGACCGACTTTCAGAGGTTAAAATTGACGTTCAAAAATGGGACCATTCAAAGGAAACCAATCCACATGCGTTCGATCAAGTCGCAATCATTGACTGCTTGGTGCGGTTTATGGCATTTCGGCGTCTTTGAAACTTTTTGATTTCAAAATAACGATGGAGACACACTCCATTACCATCAATGGTCCCTGGAATAGAGCAATGCTAAACGACTTACAGAGGTCAAAGATCGACGGTCAAAAATGGGACCTTTCAAATTAACCCAATCCACATATGTTCGATCACGTCCCCATGTATTCCATCATGCTTGGTGCGGTTTATGGCATTTTGGCGTCTTTGTACCATTTTGATTTCAAAAAAATGATGAAGACATCATTACCATTAATAATCCCTGGCAAAGAGCAATGTTAACCGACTTTCAGAGATTATACGAGGGCGGTTCGGAAACTTCTTAGCCTAACACAAAAAGCGCGGTATAAACAGAAAAAAGTTCAGTGTTTTGGAAACTTCCATCTCTGCTATGAACACATGTTAAATTTTGTTTCGATCTGGCAACTCCTTCATTTAGAAAGAGGTGTTCACAAAAGACGCATCCGCGATTTTTTTTACAATGGAAAAATTAGAAATGCGTGTTGTCATTAAATATTTACATAAAAAAGGTATATCGGGACAAGAAATTCATAATGATATGGTGAATGTGTAAGGTGAAAGAGCTCCTTCATATGCAACAGTAAAAAATTGGGTTGCTGAATTTAAACGTGGTCGTACAAGCATTGAAGATGAACCACGTAGTGGACGTCCAAAAACAGCAACAACAACGGAAATTGTAGCCAAAGTGCATGATATGGTATTAAATGATCGACGAATAAATGTGCGTGAAATAGCTTATATCATGGGCATCTCAAATGATCGAGTCCATTTAATTTTGCGTGAAGAACTACAGATGAAAAAGCTTTCTGCAAAATGGGTGCCGGACTTGTTAACAGTCGACCAAAAACGCATAAGAATGAACATTTCTCAAGCTTGTTTGGATCGTTTTCAGCGAAATAAAATGGATTTTAAGCGTCGTTTCATAACTGTTGATGAGACATGGATCCACCACTATACTCCTGAGGCAAAAGAACAATCCAAACAATGGACTGAAGCTGGAGGAAGTGCCCCAAAGAAGGCAACAACAATTCAATCGGCTGGTAAGGTTATGGCAACGGTTTTTTGGGACTTCAAAGGTATTTTATTGATTGACTATCTGCAAAAGGGTAAAACAATAAATTCAGAGTACTATTGCAACCTTTTAGATCAATTAAATGTACAAATTCGAGAAAAACGTCCTGACTTACAACACAAAAAAATAATTTTTCATCAAGACAACGCACCAGCGCACAAGAGTGTTTTAACAATGGCTAAAATCAACGAATTAAAGTACGAGTTGCTTGACCACCCACCTTATTCTCCTGATTTAGCTCCCAGTGACTTTTACCTGTTCCCAAATCTAAAAAAATTTCTTGCTGGCAAGCGTTTTACCTCAAATGAAGATGCAATTAAATTACAGTTGTAAACCACTATTTTGAAGACCTTGAGGAAAACTATTTTAATCAAGGGATAGAATTGCTAGATAAGCGTTGGACTAAGTGTATTGAAGTTTCAGGAGATTATATTGAAAAATTAAAAATATTTTTGAAAAACTAACTATTCTCTTTCATTTCATCGCACATGTTGCCCTCGTAAATCGGCAACATGTGCGGTCAGAACTTTACAAAATCTTCACATCCGAGCTATGGTTCGAAACAAACGGCTCTAAACTCAGAGAACCGAATGTGGATGGTTGCACGTACTAAGCATGTATCTATCGCTACATTCGAATGTTGATTGTGTAGCATAATTCAGTAGAGGGAACTGACACTGTCTGTTGAAGAGACATAGTATCGTTAGCCCCAACTAATAAAGATGATCTTTAAAGGTTTAAGCTTTATATTTATTGAGCCTTTTTATGAATAATGTTATTTTTAAATTATAGCTACGTATTGTTACAGAAAACTTAAGACTATAATGTTATATCTTAATTTACTTTAAGATTAACTAGGCTATACAGCACCAAGCTTTTAAAATAAGATGAATTAGTAACAGTTAAAATTTTGTACATATTAAAGCTAGACCGTCCTTGCTCCCGGGACTACAATAACATGAGAGTTTGCATATCTCATTTGAGCTTAAAACTAAATACTTATTCTAAATTAAGAGAAAAAAAAAATTATAATATTAATCATAAAACTTAATTAATAATGACAAGCAGGACCAACGAAAATGAAGATTTGAAACATAAATTAAAAGTTTTTTGAATTAACCCCTATGTGTACCAGGTAATGCCTTGTAATAGAATGCATGTTAACAGTAATGTCAAAATTTGGACTGACTTCGTTTACAAAACCGATTGGTGATAAATAATTAATATTAGACCAGCCGATATACCTTTGGTTGTTATAGATGTCTGATATAAATTCGTTATTATGCTCAGTTAATCTATCCACAAATCTGGAGAGTATATTGCATATATACGAGGGCGACCGCAAAAGTAACTGGCCTAACATAAAAAGAACCGTTTTTTTTTGTTGGAATTTTTATTATTTATTTTTCAACATAATCTCCTTCCAACTCAATACACTTCAACAAACGTTTTTCAAGTTTTTTAATTCCATCCGAAAAATAAGATTTTTGAAGACCTTCAAAATATGCCTCAGTTTCAGCAATAACCTCGCTATTAGACGAAAATTTTTTGCCACCGAGAAATTTTTTTATTTGGTGGATGCGGAGCAATTTCAAATCGTAATTCGGCCAGTTTTTGTTGAGTTAAAAATGCAGCGTGTGAAAAAGCATTATCTTGATGAAAAATAACTTTTTTTCTTCTAAATGCGGTCGTTTTATCTTGATTTCTTCACTAAACCGATCCAATAATGCACAATAATATTCACAATTTATAGTTTTTCCTTTCTCAAGATAATCAATAAATATTATACCCCTTGCATCCCAAAATGCTGTGGCCATTATTTTTCCTGCTGACTTAACAGTTTTCGCCTTCTTGGGACCACTTTTACCAGCTTCTATCCATTGTTTTGACTGTTCTTTGCATTCTGGGATGTAGTGATGGATCCATGTTTCATCAACAGTTATGAATCGGCGCAAGAACTCTATTGGATTACGCTGATAAATCGCTAAAAGCTCCTCGGAATTGGTCCAACGGAAGATTTTTTGGGGCAAAGTCAACAAACGCGGCACCAATCTTGCGGATAGCATTTTCATGTGGAGTTCATCATGTAGAATACTCCAAACTTGTTTTTCGTGTATTTTAACAATATCAGCAAGTTCTCCGAGCTTTATTCGTCTATCTTTAGTCACTTCATTAAATATTATTCCAATGTTTTCAATAGTAGTAGCAGTCTTCCAGAGCGTTGTTCATCTTCCGTACTTGAACGACCCATTTTAAATTGTTGAACACAGGATTTCACGGTGGAATATGATGGTGCATTATCACCATGAACAGAATCCAATTTACCTTTGATTAATTGTGGCGTATAACCTTTCATATAAAAGTGTTTAATTACCGCACAAAACTCTTTATTTTCCATTTTTCAAAAATTATAAAACTTGTTTACTTCAATCACCTGTAACAAAGAAAATAATCATTAAATATTTCGGAAATTTTGACAGATGGCTTTTAAAAGATTGCTTTTAAAAAACCAAAAAAAAGTTGCTAGTAAAACAGAAAATGTGCCAGGCCAGTTAGTTTTGCGGTCGCCCTCGTATAAACCAACAGGTGTAACTCGAGATTCACTATATATTACTCGGTTGGAATATCTTTTAGTTCCAGATTCATAGTATTTTCCAATACAATGACGCAATATTTTCCGTTTCAAAATTTCCATTTGCACCAATTACTACAGGAGACACGCTTAACCATATCGGAAAGCCATACAGGAGTGAAGGGGTTATGCTTGTCTTATACAACAAAATTTTTGTTTTCGCTGAGAGATTTTTATTACATAGTTTTGAAAATGAACCCAATATTATCCGTGATTTCTCCAATGCTAGTCTGGCGTGTTTATTAAACTTTAGAAGATTATCGAAATTAATACCTCAATATTTTAAAGTACTCCTAAAAGAAATTTCCACCCCATCAAGTGTCAGCGACAAGGTCTTACTTTCTGGAACAACAAACCTTTTGCACTTTCCTGAAGCATTCCTTAGACAGATTGCCTCACACTTTGATGCATTGATTTTAATACCCCATTTGTCGTAAAAACGTTTGACTTGATCTAAGTGATTCCTTACCTTGCGTAGTGCACCAATAGGAGATTCATCGTGCGCATAGAGCAGAGAGTCATCCGCATATAAAATACCACATGAGTCCGAAAGTATGTGTGGAAAATCATGCATAAAAATACTGTACAAGTGCGGAGCCAAGATTGATCCCTGTGGAACACCACTAAAAACATTCCCAAATGTAGAGAAGTTATTACCAAATTGAACACAGAAACGTCTATTTGTGAAGAAACTATGAAAGAGTTTTAAAATACAAGGATCAAAGTTCAGATGAACCATCTTGAATAGAATTCCAACGTGGGAAGCATGGTCGAAAGCCTTCTCCACGTCAAGTGACACGGCCACGGTACACTGACGCTCTCTTAATTTGCATACGATATCATTATGAAACTTTAGCAAGGCATCAGTTGTGGAGTGCCCTTTCTTAAACCGAAACTGCAAACCCGGAATATAGTCCTCCTCCATGCCAATGTCCATTTTCAGCCGAACTATTCGTTCTAGTAATTTCCCTAAATTTGAGAGCATTGATATTGGCCTCAAGTCATGAATGTCGAAACTATTTTGTCTTTTTCGAATAGGCACGAGTTTCGAAACTTTCCACGAATCTGGAAAGTATGAATTATTTATACAATTGTTAAAGATGATCGTAAGATATTTAATGGCCTTTGCCGGAAATTTCCTCATTAAATAGTTAGAAACACCATCTAAGCCGCAAGACCTTTTATTGTTAATTTCCCTTGCTATATTGAAAACTTCATTCAATCCTACAAGTCTTGAATCTTCCTGCGAGTTCAGGGAAGATTGGAAGATTGAGTGTCGAAAGTATATAAACCAGAAACAGAAGACACAGCTCTTTCAACAACAGCTAACATGTTGGAAATATCCTCATTTGAGCCAGTGCCACGGTAAATACTAGCGAAATATTCCCTTAACCTTTCCAATGCATCCGACTCGTCATCTATGCTTACTCCTCCTCTGATGATCTTTAAAACTGAATTTGTATATGCATTGGTTGCTATTATAGATTGTTGGATTAAAATGCTTTTTGAATTTGGTTGTTATTTCCACGGATATTTGTTAACTGATGATTAACTGACCAACCGATGGTTACATTTGATGTGTTCGATTAACTGAATTTTTATATAAAATTATTAATTCTTAGAAACATTAAAATACAATTGGGAAAAAATTAACTAAAATCTAAAATATTTAAAATAATTATTCAATTTTTTTTTTATTTTTACGACCTTCGATTTTGTTGTGACTAGGACCGATAAATCATTATGAAGATTATATTCTGATGTTGGTATAACCAAAAATATGTTACTACTAAAAAAACGTATCTGTTGTCAGCACCAAATATTAGTAGCTCCGTATCATGTACTACATAATTGGTAGGTTGTCATATCGCCGGTTGTGTCTGACACACAGAAAAAAGTAACAAGCAAAGTTAGTACAAAAATAATGCCAGTCAAATAATGTTTCTGCTGGGTTGTTGAAATTATTTATTGCACGTCATGACGGTCACGACTTGTTTTTGCCTGTGAATGAAATTTTAATTTGTTTGGTTAATTTAAAAAATCTCATCTGAAGGATTAGGAAACTAAGTATGTTGCACTAATACTACAGTTTTAATAACTGCAAACTACAAAGCACCAACTAACATTTGACTGTACTGATGGAATACTCGTTATCTCATATTACCTCAATCATACAGTTGGCAAAAAAAATCGGTTGTGGCAACGAATCAGCTCTCTATGTGCAGCACTTTAAATCATTTTTGTTAACAAATGTGCACTTTTTTTTATTAAAATTGACAATTGTTTTTTTCTGTGATAGCTGTAGATCGGTTGGCATTGGACCCCGAAAGTCGGCCGCTTCGAAAATAGACATGTGGGCACCTTAAAACGATCCAATTTTTCAAGTTTCTGAATATGACTTAAATTTTATGATTTGAATGAATTCGAGTCCTTAACCCATGGGCGTAGCCATTGGTCCTTTGGCCCTAGGGATCTGAAAACCCATACATAGTATGTGTACGGGAAAACTTATTTTTCAAATCCTAATATGTGCACACGGATAACAAATTTGTTGCCACAACCGACTTTTTTGCCAACCGAATGTTGGTGGTTATCAGCGTTACGGTTGTGCGACCAAAGTGGCAATTTGACCTTTTTTTAAAGCCGTGCGACTTTTACTGCCCCTTTTTGAAAAATCCCCTTATTTGTTCCTTTTTGAAATTTTTGCTACTTTTCACAAATCGAAGTATCTGTTTGCCATAAGACATAAACTATTTTGACCTAGAGTCCGAATATTAAGTAGTCATATACTTTAATTAGTAAACCTCAGATGGATAATTTTTTAATAATAATTTTAATGATCGTTTATATAAGTATAAGAGTGTTATGGAAAGAGTACAAATATATCAAAGTATAAATATATGTGACGCGCAAAATAGAAAGGGACCTAAGGGTAAAAACCAGATTTGTTCAGGAGAGCCATTTTAAAGATTTAAATACGTGTATCTTTGGTGTACCATCACTTTCATAAAACACGCATATCTCTGGGAGGGAACACTTTTGGGGCATGGGATCGGTCTCATTCGATGCTCAGATGTCCACATCAAAAAAAGTGAAAATTGACTTTTTACCCTTAGGTCTCTATGTGCTGTCACATACATTAATATGTATGTACATATCGTCGTAGTTTCCAACAGAAGGAAAAGTTTTGATTTTTTTTATTGTAGCTTTTAGTAGTCCTATTGGTCATACATGTATGCACCAAGCCGTTTTTCGATATCTTTATTGGTTCGGGATTAAGAAAAAGGCCTATGTGTATTTGATTTAAAAAAATATCATAAAATTATTGTATCGTAGAAGCCTATGTGTTTTTCTACATCCATAATTCTAGTTAGCCATTTACATATATATATTGCCCGTATAAACGACATAAACGAGAGAACATTCAGTATAGAAGGCGCTAATTTGATCGGACCGAATCTTATATAACCCCTACCATGGATTATGTTTAAAGCATGAAACATAATAATTCGGCGTCTTTGTATGTTTGCTAAATTTAATCATGGGCCAATAGTATGGTCCTTAGCAGTTAATTGCCATTCCATACACGCAAAAAAAAAGTATGGTTGTGGTGACAATATTCGAAGAGAATAATACTATTGTTGGGTATATGATTGTGGTACAACAATATTATGATCCTCACAACAATAGTATGCTTAAAATACAACCAAACTATGATTCTCACAACAATAGTATGATTCACACATAACCATACTATGATCGCCACAATCAAAGTATGATTCACACTCAAACATACTATGATCTCCACAACCATAGTATGATCCTCACAACCATAGTATGTTTCACATACAACTATAGTATGATCCTCACAACCATAGTGTGATTCACACGCAACCATGTTATGATCCCCACAACCATAGTATGATTACACACAATTATAATATGATCCCCAATATAATTTATTAGAATTTGTTTAAGTTGTCGACAATGGATTTGATCCCCAATATTATTTATTAGAATTGGTTTAAGTTGTCAACAATAGATTTGAATTATGAAAATTATTCAAAAATACATTAAATTCAAAATAATAGGAGTGATTTATTTCACAGTAGAAAAAATAAGTTAAAATAAACGCAAGCGTTTTTATTAAAAATGTTTCAGTTAAAAAAAGCTAAAGCAGCTTGTTTTAAAAATTTTAATTTTGATAAAAAAGTACTTTTATGGCATTAGATCCGAAACAATAAAATTGCTCTAAAAAGCAAATTTAAATGAAGAAAAATAACAATCATACAGTATGATTGCCGTTATCATATTATTATTAATATAAAACACAAAAAAACAATACTTTGTCGCATCAACCATAATTATATTGTTGCCACAACCATATTTTCATTTATAAATTTGGCAATAATACTACTGTAACATTTCAACAATATTAATATTGCGGCAATCATACTATTGTCAAATTTAATTTCAGGAAACATTAATATGTTTGCGATGAACATACTTTTATTGAGGAGAACATATTATTACTGCCGTGACCATGTAGTAACCATGTTTTTTCTCTGCGTGTAGAACTACTAAACTTTGTCCAAATCAAACAGTAAATGTGGCTTCCAAAGAGTCCAAAAATTAAAAGGGACCTTTGTATGAGGGCTGTATAAAATCATGGACCGATATGGTATAAATTATAAAGTTAATTTCCATGCTATGAAACTACTTCGTGTCAAATTCCATTAAATCAGACCATAAATGCAGTTTCTAGGCACTGGTGCCTAAACTCGGAAAAGTACCTTGTATAGGGGATATATAAAAGCATTTGCCGATTTGGCCTACAATCACTCCTAAATAAGCCTTGTCTAAAAGACAGTTTCATACCTCGTTTCAGCAGCCTAGGTCAATGCCAGGTACCGACTTTTTTTTTTACAAAATACCCCCAAAAAGTGGATTTTTGCAGATGTTGCTTTGAGTCGTTGTATAGAGAACATTTTCCCCTTTAAATGGATTTTGTCTATTTTAAATTCCAAACAAGTTGCAACAACAATATTTTTTTTCTGCAAAGTTTGGACATTTTAGGTTTATTATTGTGACCGCTATCGTGCTTTCAACGGACACACTGATAGAAGGACGGTCGAACATCGCTAGAGCGTGTTAGAATTGGACGCTGATCAAAAACATATTTACTTTATAGGGTATCAGATGAATATTTTGTGATGTACTAAACGAAATGCCAAATTGGTACACCCCCATCCTATGGTGTAGGATATAAAGGCCATATTTGGATATTATCAATTTTTTAATTTTAATACAGAAAAGGCACTACTAAGTATACGGTGGCCGCATCTTGGAAAGAAATTGGTTGCCATAACCGCCAGTTGTCGCAACCAATAGTTAAGCTGAATTCGGTTTGTATAACTGTGTTGTTGGCTGTGAGTACCGTGCTATGGTTGTAGCAACCATCATATGACATCTCGAACCTTGTTACCATCATTACTTTTTAATGTTGGTTATTGCCACAGAAATTTGGTGTATCCAACCAGGTTTTTGTAGTTCGGACCGATTTCCAACTGATTTTTTCTCAGTATAGAGTTGTAAAATAAAAATTTCCTCGGTCCATAAAAAAATAGCTAGGATCTACCAGGTTCGTTCTTTTTATACCCTCCACCATACAATGGAGGGTATATTAGTTTTGTCATTCTGTCTGTAACACCTTGAAATAATCTTCGGAGACCCAACAAAGTATATATATTCTTGATCCTCGTAAAGACGATCTAGCCATGTTGTCCGTCTGTTGAAAACAAGATAGAGCCTGCATAAAAACAGCTAGGGCACAAACATGTGTAGTTAACCTAGCATGGTTGGTATTGAAAATGGGCTATATAGCTCTACGGGAAGTTGGTGTTGGAGACCCTCAACCGACACTACCTCATAAAAATTAGTTTTTTATTTGGAAATATCCGTCCCTTTCTTCAGCAAAATCACTGAAATTTTGCAAATAATAATCTCTATATAGGCGCAATCATCTATGTAAAAATGGTTTAGATTGGGCTTCCATTTCTTGTACCTCCCATACAAACGGGCCTTGAGAAATAATATGACTATAACTCACCACAAACTTGACCTATCGAAATGAAATTTTACACATCAAGATTTCTATATACAACACACTTCTACGCTGAATTCGGTTGAGATCGGAAAAGTCCTACTGGTACCTCCCACACAAACGGTCTCATGGGCCTTGAAAAATAATATGACAATAACTCACTACAAACTTGACCTATCGAGATGAAATTTTCTGCATAAAGATTTTTATATAGAACACACCTCTGCGCCAAATTCTGTTGAGATTGGAAAAGTCCTACAGGTATCTCCCACACAAACTTCACTTCTACGCTGAATTCGGTTGAGATCGGAAAAGTCCTACTGGTACCTCCCACACAAACGGTCTCATGGGCCTTGAAAAATAATATGACAATAACTCACTACAAACTTGACCTATCGAGATGAAATTTTCTGCATAAAGATTTTTATATAGAACACACCTCTGCGCCAAATTCTGTTGAGATTGGAAAAGTCCTACAGGTATCTCCCACACAAACGGTCTCATGGGCTTTGAGAAATAATATGACGATAACTCACCACAAGCTTGACCTATCGAAATGAAATTTTGCACATAAAGATTTCTATATAGAACACACTTCCGCACCAAATTTGGTTTTATTTGGGAATCTGGTGGAGGGTATCCAAAGTTCGGCACAGCCAAACTTTTACTGAATTCAGTTGGTATAACTGACTTATTAGTTGTAAGTATTGTAATATTATTGTAGCTACTATCTTATGGTATGTCGAAACATAAACCCTGAAAACCAGGCTTGCAACAGAAAGTAATTTTATCCAACGGAATTTTTGTATCTCCAGTTTAGGCACTCCAAAACTGTGGAATTTTACTAATTAATCTTAAAAAAGTAATTACTTCTAGGATTTGTCTAAATTTGAGGTCCGAGTCTAGGTATGCAACACGGGCCTGGGTACTCAAATTTTCTCACGAATCCTAATATGAAAATAATTTATCGATTTGGCTGAATTTGAGGCTTAAGTCATACAGCACCGAAAATTAGGTCCTTATGAACTAACAACAACTATATCCCCCAATTATTTTCCAGTGAGGCAGTGGCAGAATTGGCAGAATGCCTCCTGAATTTACATTCAAACGCTCTCACACCACCATATCAATTCCGATTTTGATCAAAGTTTTTTATAGTATATACCGATGGACGAACAACTAATCTTGATTATATTTGGATCATATGGACTGATGTTTTGATACAGTTCGTGTACAAATTGTCGGAGGACTCAAGAACTGCCTATAAACTACTTATATACAATTTGACATGAAGCTACAAACAATATTATATTTGTAGATTGATTAAATTTGGGTGACGGACAAATTTAAATATGACCTTATATTTAAATCTGTGTAAATTTGGAGCCCGTTCAGGTGGTCTTCGAATCTGTCTACTGACTTTTTGGTAGGTTTAGAAGAGAAGGAAGTCACACAGTCGGCCATGTCCGAATTAAGGTATTCAACTAGTTTATTTTTTTAATAAAGGCAAATCTCTATTAGCAGCCATTGATTTTATTGTCTTCTTAAAGTCTAGAAATGAGGCAATTACGTTATTTCTGATTGGGGAAATATTTTTTTCATTCTTAGGCAAAAGGTTAAAACCGAAATGTCGATTAATGTCGATTTTTTACCTTAAAAAACCCCGACAGCTGGTTTTTTTAAAAAGCGGTTTCGATACAAAAAAAGAAATGGCGAAATAACGGTATTCTGAAAACCCTATTTTTTGGTGGACACTCTAGTTGCAAACTTCACCACAAGGTTTAAAAACCGATATCATTGGCATCTATACACGGAGGAAAAAGTGGCACTAACATATGCAGGAAACATTAAAATGTTTGTGGTAAACGGCCTCTACGAAATATGTAGTAAACAATAAAATGTTTGTGGCAATGCTTACAAACATTTACATGCTGATGTGCGAAAATTGTTTTTGTTTGCACCCAAACTGTTGCGAAACATTCAATGTTGCGAAACATTCAAATGTTTACGGCAATGTTCCTAAACATTCATATTTTTGCGTACAACCATTTATATGTTTTTTGATTGTTCCAAACATATAAATGTTTGCATGCAAACATATATTAATCACATTTTTTTCTCTGTGTAGCACTTTCTATCGACGCTCTAACTAGCGGTCATCCTTTTAAAAAAATAAACTATGTAGGTGCAATGGAACTGCCCATAGATGTATTCCAATTGCCTCAGTGGTAGTGATTACATTGTTGTTGTTATCCTTCATTTAATCACCTTGTCTCGCTCTGCAGTCGGGGGTTATATCGCTTTGGACAGATCTCACATGTTTGGAAAGTGAACAAATGTCCATTATTTAAAGATATAATCGCTGTGTCTGCCTCTCTCTCTCGCTCTCCGTGTGAGTGTGTACGCATTTCTGTGCATGAGATTACAAATGTCCTTTGGGCTATTTAAAATTTAATAAATATTACGCCATTCGTTGGCATTTTGGCGCAGCATGTCCGTCCCTCTGCCGTGTCTTTCCTCTATCGATGTCGCCGCTTTGTGTTGTTTGTGTTTTAATAAAATCTAGAACAATGCGGTGGCATTCCACCGGCAAGAGTGTCAGTTTTCCACAACGAGACCTATTCGAGCTGCTGGCCACACGACGCTGATAATGTTTGACTCCATGAAATTTAATAAATTTTGTGGGTTCGAACTTAATTAATAATGACAAAGCATATTACGGACATCAACGCTTCCGTACGCTAACTCCAGTTATGCGTTAGCAAATATTCAAGCGTACCGACGAACGGTGCTCGGTGTGGGAGGGCCTTCACTTGCGGGAATAGAATGGAATTTAATTTAGTTAGTGTGAGTTATTGTGCGTGTGTGTGCGTTAGACATGTTGCCGAAATTATGATCTAAAGGATTACAGCGCTAAGCTGTGATGCCATTGAACTTTAGCCCTGTGCTCCATTATTTTGTGCTGTGTGTGTGTGGGGGTGGGTAGGACGAGCAGGGCTAAAGGTGCCAAGCCTGAGAGATTTTGGGGCCTCAACAGTTAATCTCGAAATAATGAATTTTTATCATCCTTTTCCTTTGGCACTTCTACACTTCCTGGCCCACTAAAGAAAATAACAAACAAACTAACAGACAGACAGACGGATGGACGGACTGACAAACACCAGCTAGAGGCGAACCTTAGTAGGTACGCAGTGAAGTGGTGGGTTGGAGATTTGTTTGGAATATAGGAAAAGTTTTGCGTCACAAAAAACAACAACAGGAAGCCACAAAAAGCGGCGAAAATATTTTGCCATTGCGTAGCATAACCGTAAGCAACAATGAAATAAAAAGACAGTCAGACGAACGGATGAATAGGCGGACGGACGGACGGACTGGCGGAAATCACAACACCAGCACATCCTACATAAAGGCAATCAACACGCACAGATAAACGAGCGCTGTATATCGTGCACAGTGGCTTAAAACGGTAACTAATTGTAGTTATTTTAATAAGTGCCACGAAACTATCAATCAAAACTTCATAAAGGTTATATAGAATTGTGTATGGGGATGGGCTATGTAGTTTATATTGTGTAATGATCACACGTCCCACTTATCATACCCGAGTCCTTAGCGGGCCACCGAATAACGATTAGGAAGCAGTCATTGTGTGCCAAATTATTGAGTGCTGGCATAGCCCATTGTTTCAGCTGATGTGTGAAAGCTCGCACACACAGACAACTGATTCTTTGCCACAACCGAATGATTGAGCTTGCACGCGCCTCGAATATGCCATTAGTACAACCGAATGTTCTGAAATGATCAGTTAATGTCACTGAAGTATCGGTAGGAAATACGAAGAATCCGAACATCCTGAAGATCATTTATGGATCTTAAAGTCGGCAAACATGCGGACTTTATATGCAAACTTTAACATGATACACGAAAACATTTGAAATTTTCAGTAGAGGCAAAAAACTGTTTCTTTATGTAGAGTGATCCATCTAGAGGTATTTTTTCAGAACAAAAAAAAAATTATAAAAAAATTCAAATAAAGTGTGGAATTTTTATTGGTAATTTGAAAGGACATTTTATGGCATTAAGTTTTTGAAAATAATTACCTTCAAATATTGAGCGTTCGCTGAGAAACGGGAAAATCCGCTGTTTTCGGAGAAAATTTTATTCAGTGATGAGGACCATTTCTGGCTCAACGGCAAAGTCAATAAACAAAATTGCCGCATTTGGGCTGAAGAGCAACACGAAGAGGTTTAAGAGGTGCCATTATACCTCTGAGAAAACCACGGTTTGGTGCGGTTTATAAACTGGTGGAATCATCGGTGAAATTGAAGCCCGTAATATTGACGGCGCTTATTTTCAACAGGACGGATCCACTTGCCATACAGCTGCTCAAACAATGGACCTATTGAGAGGTCATTTTGAAAATCAGCTAATTTCACGTTTTGGACAGGTGAGTTGGCCGCCTAGATCGAGTGATATCACACCTTTACACGCAGAAAAAAGATTTGATTACTATATGGTCACGGTAACAATAGTATGTTTTCTGCATTAAAAGTATGGTCGTCGCAACCATAATATTGTTTTTTTGAATTTCATTTTGACAATAGTATGCTTACGGCAATATTAATATTGTTGAAATGTAACAATACTATTGTTGTCAAATTTAAAAATAAAAATATGATTGTAGCAACAATATAAATATGGTAGGTTGAACAAAATTATTGTTTTCATGGGGTTTATGTTACCAATAACATGATTACGGCAATCATACCGTCAAAATTGTGTTTTTTTTAGTTTGACAATGTTATTTTTACGAATCTTACGCAATAATAGTAAAAATAATTAATTTTTTTCGAAACAACCTTAGAATTAATATAACTGAAATATTTTAAATAAATGTTTTTTTTACTTTTTAATAAATCACTCCTATTCTTACATAACTTACTTAATAAAATGCTCTATTGTTAAATAACAACTTAATCCAAGCTTTACAAACAATTTTGGGGACCATAGTATGATTGTTTGCGATCATACTATGGTTGTAGGGATGATAACATGGTTGCGTGTGAATCAAACTATTGTTGTGAACTTCATACTATGGTTGTACGTTAAACATACTATGGTTATGAGGATCATAATATGGTTGTAGGGAATATAGTATGGTTGAATGTGAATAGAAATTTTGTTGTGGGAATCATAGTATGGTTGTGTGTGAATAATTCTATTGTTGTGAGGACCATAATATTGTTATGGGGATCATAGTATGGTTGTGTGTGAACCATAATATTGTTGTGATGATCATAATATTGTTTTGCTACAACCATATAACCAACAATAGTATGATGCTCTTCGAATATTGTTACCCCAACCATACTTTTTTTTCTGCGTGTAGACATTTTTCTTTGGGGTTACGTAAAGTCCAAAGTCTATGCTGACAAACCAGCTACGATTCAGGTTTTGGAAGCCAACATTACGAGTGTCATTAATGTCATGTCGGTCGAAATGCTCAAACGAGTCATCCAAAATTGGACCATCAGAATGGAAACCCTGAGGCGTAGTTGCGGCCAACATTTGAAGGAAATTATTTAAAAAATAAATGATGTAAAATGTCCTTTCAAATCACCAAAAAAGATTCCACACTTGATTTGAATTTGTATTTGTGTTTTTTTTGTTCTGAAAAATACCTCTAGATGGATCACCCTATATAAAGGGCGGGCCAACTAAAACGCAATATATTAATTGTAAAAAAAACTAAAAGTTTTCAGAGAATTATCTTAATATTTTTTATTATGATAGATAGATCTATGACAACTATGTGTAAAACAAAATATCGGCCAAAGGCTCGTCGGTGACATACCTCTATCCGATGGTCCATAGAGGTATGTCGCAGAGAAAGGGACCTAAGGGTAAAAAAAAAATCAATTTTCACTTTTTTTTGATGTGACCAACATCTGAGCATCGAATGAGACCGATCCCATGCCCCAAAAGTGTTCCCTCCCAGAGCTATACGCGTTTTATGAAAGTGGAGTCGACGATTCTAGGCGCAAATATAAAGGGACCTAATCTTTAAAGTGGCTCTCCTGAACAAAACTTTTCATCAACTTTTCACTTTTTTTTTGATGTCGACAACATCTGAGCATCGAATGAGACCCATCCCATGTCCCAAAAGTGTTCCCTGGGATTCTACCAGGAGATTGGATTCTACCCGGTAATTACCCGATCTTTTTTGGGTATTTATGTGGGTATTTATAAAAAGCATTAAAAATGCAGCATCTGGCAACCTCTGGTTGTCAATCAACTGAAATTTCATTTCAAATGAGGCAGTTGTTTCAAAGTTTTCATGACCATAGAAAGCTAGAGAGGATTTGTGGTCTAAAAATTTTGTGTGGAGCTGCATACAAGAAATATCTCCTTCTGCATAGTGAAAAAGTATTTGCGTGTCCACAGAATTGAGCAGGATAGCGGTCCGTATGTTGACTGCTCCAAGCACTTCAGCAACCACTAACCGCTCATTCAGCACTCACAGTTTTCAAAAAAAAAAATTAAACAGATTAACTGTTTCAAAAAAACAGATTAACTGCAGATAATGCCGGAAAAGAAAGTTTTATATCACATAATTCGAATCTCTGCAATAAAGACATACGGCAAAAGGATACTTTCCAAACAATTTTACCGGCTGAGGATGAAATCATCATTGCTGCTAATTAATTTGAAGAAGCACCTACCACATCAACTGGTTTATCACAACCTCGCTCTTCTTTTAACTATTTACGGAGTGAAACTTACAATGACAGTAGTGATTTCGATTAATGTAATATAATATTGCAAAAATAAAAATGTCTATATTAAAAAAGCTATTATCTTAAGTTG
Source organism: Hydrotaea diabolus (assembly GCA_963513945.1). Lineage (NCBI taxonomy): Eukaryota > Metazoa > Arthropoda > Insecta > Diptera > Muscidae > Hydrotaea > Hydrotaea diabolus. The sequence goes on along the minus strand of OY740720.1, from coordinate 15,134,411 downwards.
TTATTTTTCTACTGCTCTGTAAGCATTTTTATTTTCATTTATAAATTTATTATAAAATGTACTAAATTTTGTAGCACAATGTGTTTGTTCGCCAAATTTTCTACAAAATGGTTTATACCCATCTTTTATGTAAATACCTTGGTATTTACCCATTTTTACCCATTTGACCTTTTCCCATCTGTATCCATATGTGACGCGCAAAATAGAAAGGGACCTATGGTTAAAAACCAGTTTTGTTCAGGAGAGCCATTTTAAAGATTAGGTCCCTTTCTATTTGCGCTTAGAATCGTCGACTTCACTTTCATAAAACGCGCATATCTCTGGGAGAGAACACTTTTGGGGCATGGGATCGGTCTCATTCGATGCTCAGATGTTGTCCACATCAAAAAAAGAAAAAAAATGAAAATTGATTTTTTTACCCTTAGGTCCCATTCTCTATGCGCTGTCACATATAATGATTCTGGACATATTGGGGTTTCAATGTCGTTTATCTGCCGAATTATCTCATCCTTTAGCTCTTGAATTGTTCGTGGCATATTGACGTACAATTTTACTTTAAATTATCCCCAATTAACGGCCAATTAACATCGCTACGACGTGAGATAACACGACCATTAAAATTTCGGCGCAAAAGAGCCACTGTTTCTTTGGCTGTGTGTCAAGTGACACCATCCTGTTGGAACCACATATCGTTTAGGTCCATATCCTCCAGTTCTGGCCAGAAGAAGTCCATTAACCATTGTACACCATTCACGGTAACTGCTTAGCCAACCTCATTTTCGCAAAAGTACGGCCCGATGACGCCACCAGCCGATAAATCGCTTCAAACCGTCACTCTTTGTGGATGCAGCGGCTTTTCTGTGTGATTAGGAATTCACTGTGGACACATTTGGTCGATTTTGCTGACTAAAAATCAAGCCCAAATGCGGCCATTCTGTGTGATAAGGAATTCACTGTGGACACATTTGGTCGATTTTGCTGACTAAAAAATCTCAAAGTCCACGAATGCATTTTGATTTGAACTCCGATTTTCGTAAAAGGCTTCAACAATCTTAAAATGTACCTCTCCATGGTTGAATTTGTCAAACATTGAAAGAAGTGTCAAATTAAGTTAGACTAAAAACTTTAAGTTAATTAACATCGTGCATTATGGTTGGACCACCCTTAACTTGAAGTACTCTTAAGCATGGGGAGGGTCATATCGAGGAAAAAGAGGAACTACTGATTAAATTAGATTGCTATTTTTTTCGATCTTGGTTATGATGAAAGATTAGATATTATCACCAATATTCGGTTAACAAAACAAAATGTTGGCTCAACTATTAGTTGCCACAACCACCAGTTATGTTAATTAATATATTTTATGCGTTTAATTGGTATGACCGATTGTTGCGTCTACAATACGATGATCATATTTACCATCTTGTGGCGTGTCGAACCGAATATAGCTTTCAATTATAAGCATTTGGTGATTGCAACCAAAATTCTTTGTTTACAACGGAGTTTCCAACCGATTCCGAACTAATTTTGGAAAACGGCTGAAAATACTTAAACTTTTGTTTACTTTTCAATAATTGCATTATTGCCGTTCAAAGTCTACTTTAGCCTGTAGGTCGTCTCGGACGGTAAATATAAACGAGATATTTTGCCAAGCTGTCATGGAAGGACCCCTTCTGCCTCCCTAAGAAAATTTAAGAAGGAAACACTTTATTGTAATTATCACACCTTTTTGGTAGGGTGTGAAATCACTGTTCACCTCTACAAATGAAACGTTTTTTTTTTTCTACGCACATGCATTCCATAAAACATTCAGCCAACATGTGGCCCAAAGAAGACGTCGTGCAGCTTTCACCGCCGGCGGAGAGATGAGATTTTGGCCGTACACGTTCACTTGTAGGTTGTTGTAGTTACATTTACACATCCTATAAATCTACTTTTGAAGAAAAAAAGAACCGCAAAAAACAAACGGGGAAAAAACACAAGCACCACCAGAGCACACAAAAAAAGAATTAGCACTAAAAAATAAAACGTGAGTGAAATTTCAGACAAATCAAAACTTTTATAAGTTAAATCCTGACAAATGTGAGCGTACGTACGAATGTGGGTCTGGCTGGGCCCCAATGCTTGGCTTGTGCTCGTGCTCCAGCCCATGCCCCCGGCTGTGTGTTGTAAGTGTGGCGGAGATTTTTCAACCGCAACAAAAACCATAATAACACACAACAACAACAACAGCAGCATCATAGTGTAAATATAAAAATCAACGCTAACAACATAAGCAGACAATTGTAAGTGTGCGTTTGAACCCAGCGGCGGTTTAGCAAGGCCAAGGCATCATAGAGGAAATGTTCTTGAGAACATTTTTGGACCTTTCAAGAGACACCGATGCACGCTTCTTGCTGGTTCTCTGAAGAAGCGCTTAATGAAGGAGCAGCCAGAAGGTCATTGTTATATTAAGGGTGAACTAAATCCAATTTTATTTATTAAAATTTACTTTTTTTTGAATATCAAAATTTGCATGATATTAGTTCGGGCTAATTATTTTTCAACCACATATCGTCTAGGTCCATAATCTCAATTTTTGGCCACACGAAGTTCGTTATAATCGTGCGATAGCAAACACAATTCATGGTGACTGCTTGGCCGACCTCTTTTTCGAAGAAGTACGGCCCAATGACGCTACCAGTCCATAAATCGCACCAAGCAGTCACTCTTTGTGGATGCATCGGATCACTCACGGATTCTCATTTGCCCAAATGCGGCAATTCTGCTTTATAAAGTATCTACTGTGGACACATTTGGTCGATTAGGCTGACCAAAAAAATTACGAAATGCAATTTAATTTGAAAGCCCATTTTCGTAAAAGGCTTCAACAGTATTAATGCGCTGCTCAATTGAGTACCTCTCCATGGTTGAATTTGTTAAACACTGACACAAAGAAATGTCAAATTAAGTTGGGGGGAAAAATAAGATATTTAGGTGTGACTAAAAAATAACATCATGCTTTTTTTTCAAAGACAGAATTAGTCTACAAGATAATAAGATCAGGTTTGTCGTATGGGGATACGGCAAACTACTCACACAAAACCCGCATAACTTTTTCCCGAATGCATAAATTTCGCTTGAATTGTCTATTCTGCCATATGTGTATTTTATCTTTGTACGCTTTTAAGAAAAATGAGAATGCCACACCCCATTCTAGTATCTTTTACACAAACGACCGCTTATGAGATTTCCATAAAATCGCTACGCTTCGGGCAGGAACATAGGAAAATATGAAATCCATATTTCGGTGATGGTATATGTTAGTTGGATCAACCGAATGAAGCTTTTTTACTTGTCTACTTAGTAGGGACATAAATACTGTTACACACGTTTTATGCTGTAAAATAAAAAGTACTGAATGTTTTTGAATAAATTTAATAAATTTATTGCTGTATATTGTATCCAAAAAGAATCTACTTATTCGAAATGTCGCACGAAATGTAGCTGCACGAACCTCGTCCATTGGAAAATTGGCCACAGCTCGAACCAAAGCAGTCTTAAGAGATCCAATGTTGGGGTATCTTTTGTGACAATCCTTGTCCTCTAAAACCGTCCACAATTTGTAATCCAATGGACTCAAATCTGGACTGCCTGAGGGCCATTCTTCAGAGGAAATGAAGGCTGGCAAATTGTTTCGAAGCCAGGCCTGGGACGTTTTAGCCTTATGGGCCTGCTGGAAAGTCCACGACTGGTTTTGGAATAGGGAATTATTAAGAGGCTTTACAACAGCTTCCAAAACGTTTTCTTGGTAAAGTTTGGCCGATGTTTTGACTCCTTGTTCGCAGAAATGCAGGTCAGTGACCCCATCGTAAGAGACACCTCACCAAACCATGCTGAAGCTGGGTGATGACCCTTTTCCACCATTGGGATCAGTTCAGATGCTTCCTTAGATGACCGCGCATACACTCTATCATTTTGTTTGTTAAATTTTTCCTGAACAGTAAAATTTTTTTATCGGTGAACAAAATTTTTCTGTGCAAGTTATCAGCGTGCTTCGCAAAAAGACGCTTGCATTTTTCAATCCTATTTTATTTTAAAGCTACAGTCAATAAATGTTCGGTACGTCGTTTGAAAGCCCCAAGTCCCAAGTCTTTTTTAATGATTCGACTCATGGACTTTTGCGTGATATTCATCTCACAAGCCATGATTTTTTGTTTTCGGAGCGAATTTCTGTGAATTCTTGATTCAACGGCTTTGGTGCCATGCAGTGTTCGAGCGTGGGCGGCCTGACCGGTGGCGGTCTTTTACATCTCCAGTCTCCTTAAACAGTTTTATACATCGGTAGACGAACATGCGGCAAATCCCTAGTGGCCGGAGCGTTTTAAAAATATCGTTTTTTTCATTTCACACTTGAAAAGCGCCATTACAGCGATGCGGTTCTCATTATCTGAGCACTCCATGATGAAAGTTGAAACAATTTTAAAATCCCGTTACAGACTAACGCTAATGAGGTTAGCTTTCAAAACCTATATGACATTAACGAGGTGTGTTCAGTTCTACTATTGAAATGGGTGTGTTCAATGCTGTAACAGTATTTCTGTCAATACTTTAGGTTCACACTATGCCACAAAAAATACAAAAAAAATCATTGGGCCCTTTTGATCCATGAATCCGAATCCTTTAAATTAAATCAATATTTCCATTTGTAGTGGACCCGGCTCTGCTCATATTTAGCTCTGGTCCTTTCTTTTGAATATCAGGGTTTTTTTTTGAATGTAAAGCTCCCTTCTTTTCAATATCAGGGCCGTTTTTATGAATATCAGGTTAGTTATTGGCCCATTCGTCTTAAGCTTAAGTATAAATCTGTTTTTGGATTCGTAATGAAATATGCTTCTTAATTGGCTATTCATATGTCCATATTGTCTATTTATCGCCCTTTTAAACTCAAGGGTCGGTTTTTGGGTCACATAAGCCGGAAGGCCCATAAACTATGCCCTTTTTGGAAGTATTTAGTGCGTCCCAATTTTAAACATTGTTCGTTCATAGAAAAATATTTTATTTTTTATACAAATAAAATGTGGAGCGCGGAAATTTGTTTTTTTGCACTGCAGGCAGTGGCGGTACTGTGGGTCGAAGAGAATGGAGAGTGTGCGTGGCTTACAGTGGCTGACAGGAGATTTATATTGGTCTGACTTTCAGTTGCCATCATGCATTGGACACATGAGAAGAGATCATTTCGTGTTGAAGTGTATTTTTTAAATGCGCACTCGATCATTGCAGTGCAGCGTGCTTTTCGTACTTAAAAAGTGTACTTTTACTGAGGTACCTTTGGTTCGTTTAGGGTAAACTGTTTTCCCAATGGGCTGATTTCGCATCATCAAGGACAATTTTAGAATGCCAGGTTAATTCTTTTGGCCGATGTCTTACAGACTTTGTCGTTTTACAGACACACGGACATGGTTAGATCGTCTTATTAGATCTTTGCAACGATAAATAATATAGGGTGATCCATCTAGAGGTATTTTTTGGAACAAAAAAAAATTAAAAATTCAAATCAAGTGTGGAATCTTTATTGGTAATTTGAAAGGTCATTTTATGGCATTTATTTTTTGAATATAATTTCCTTCAAATGTTGGCAACTGTATTATGGAAATGAGCGTTCGGTGAGAAACGGGAAGATCCGCTGTTTTCGACCAAAATTTTGTTCAGTGATGAGGCCCATTTCTGGCTCAACGGCAAAGTCAATAAACAAATTTGCCGCATTTGGGCTGAAGAGCAACGAGGATGGATTTTAATTTTAATATTTTTTGTTCTGAAAAAATACCTCTAGATGGATCACCCTTTATATATACTTTATAGGTTTACCGATCAGTGTTTCAAGGTGTTTCGAGGGACTAACAAAAATAGTATTTACAGGGATTTCCATTAGGGACATAACAGTTTTATTTATTAAACACAGAATATTTATGGTATAGAGTTTAAAATTATTCCAGGTGTACATTTACAGAATGAATTAAGAATGAAATTCGATTGACTACCACGAACTATTCTTTGGACCCTATTTTTCACCACTCTTGCACACATTTCGACCGAAACGTTGGATTTTATCTCTGAGCTCGTCTAAGGTTGTAAGCTTGTTGGCATAGACCAATGATTTGATGTGATCCCATAAAAATAAATCCAACGGCGTTAAATCGTGGCCATTCGAACGGACTATTTCTCGAGATAACACGCTCACCGAATTTGCCTTTCAGTAAATCGAAACCACATATCGGCGATGTCAAGCTTATCCAATTCTGGCCGAAAATAATTTTCTAACATAGCACGATAGCGCTCTCCGTTGCCGGTAACATGACTACTCGTATTGTTTTTATCGACGAAAAATAATCACACCTCCGGCATGAAAATCACACAGTCATTTTTTACGGATGCAATTGTCTCCCTTGAAGCACATGTGGCTTTGTTGCTGTCCAATAACGCACATTTTGCTTATTGACAAAACCACTCAGCCAGAAATGAGCTTCATTGCTGAAGCAGATTTATCGATGAAGTTCTGGATTTTCGTGAAATCTTTCCGGAGCCACCGACTCAGAATTTCGTTATTATTTTTTAAGGATTTTCAAACTTTGCTCGTAAGTGGACTTATCTATGATAAAAATGTTCGACTTCGACTAACGTTTTGACACTGAAGGATCATTAAAAATGTTTGGAGTGTGTTGACATAAAGAGGCAAAGTTGTTATGTCCCTATTGGAAAACCCTTTATAAACTCCATCCTTTTGTGGAGATTAAAAAAACTGCACTGTCGGTTTAAATATAAAGGAAAAGTCTAGTGGAGTCTAAACTAGGACTAGTTATAGGCATTCCAGCTCCGTATTTCCGTCGCTGTTAATCGTCATAAGCCCCAACGATCTGCTCCGGTCGCGTTTTTCTGTAAGTGTGTGTGTGTATGAGTGCATGTGTGCGTAATAGGCACCGCAACCGTTTTGTACCGACTGAATGGCATAGACAAAACGTAACAAAGCAAAAAGCCAACTAAATGATAAGGTTTACTGCAAAAAACGCCAAAACCACACACAGATGTGCACACGCATACACCGACACACACTCAGACATAATTATACTCACACAACCAGCTGATGAGCCCACATAGGGTGAGTAGAATACATTTCAAAAATCCAATTGGAAATGCTTGCACAAAACAACAGAATAGCAGCAGCACCAGTGGCAACAGCCAAATGAGAACATGTGATAAAACTCAACGGATCCAGGAGCGAGCGACTACAAATAACTCTACGCCAAGATATTGCTTTTATAACCTATAATAACATGACCAAAGGATACAGAAGGGAAGCTCCGGGTAGAAGGGGGGCTTTAGGTGTAGCACACTTTACATAAGATTCTGTAATGACAGAACAATGTAGTGAGAAAGATCTTTAACTAGGATAAAGGAGAGCAGTGGTATATATAACAGTAGCTACCTGGCTACCATCCCCTTGCCACCTAACAAGACGCTCGCTCTAGGATAAAAGAAATCCGTTTTTGTGTAAAAGAAAGGAAGAAAGGATCACAGTTAAAGTCTTCTTACGTTGAGACAAAGAGCACATGGCCAACGGAAGAATGCAAGCCGACGCTGTTACGGGTTGCTGAGCCTTCTGTCTTGGCAACACAGCTGGGATGTACCGGTTTTGCCGGATTCTGACCGCAGAAAGTCGATTAACAAGACTAGCTTTAACGGCAACGGTGTCTTTTTCACTATTTCGAAAGAAATGAGGTCCGATGATGGCGCCATGTACTGATCTGCACACAAAGAGAAAATATCAGTAGGAAATTGGCATTAACTACAAATATTGGGTCAATTTGTGTGGATGAAAAAAAAACGCGTCAAAGCGTCCCCCTTCATGCGGTTTTAGGAACATTGTATGGTGCCCATGTTAATGTTTTAAAAGAAAAAAATCTAGAAATTTATCTTTAACTAACCCGCATGACGAATAGTAGAAAATTGTGTAATTCCAAAAAAAAATTAATATTTCATTCCCCTAATTCCCATGTAGGCATGACGGACTTTGTTTGCAAAATTTGCAAGCTCAAATTGATTTTATACAAATGGTTTGCTTAGAAATGAAGAAAGGAGGTACGCTTTGTCGCCAAAAAATTGACCCGCCCTAATAAACATACTTTCAGTTGCAATCAGTAACATTTTATGGTATTGTTAGTAACATGGCTTGATTGACCATGTAATGGTAGCTTCAAAAATATTACGATACTTCCAGCCAACAAGTCAGTTATACCAACTGAATTCGGTAAAATTATTGGTTTGCACAACTGCTGTTTATGACCACCAACCAATTGTGAAGTCATGCTACTTTGGTACCAATAATTGGTGGAGACAACAAATAAATTCTTGGCAGTATTCAAACCCCGTTTAGTTATAAAACAAAATATTACATGTTTAGTAGGGACATAAAAACTGTTACACACGTTTTACGAGGGTGGTTCGGAAACTTCTTAGCGTAGCACAAAAAGCGCGGTATAAACAGAAAAAAGTTAAGTGTTTTGGAAACTTCCATCTCTGCTATGAACACATGTTAAATTTTGTTTCGATCTGGCAACTCCTTTATATAGAAACAGGTGTTCACAAAAGACGCATCCGCGATTTTTTTACAATGGAAAAATTAGAAATGCGTGGTGTCATTAAATATTTACATAAAAAAGGTTTCTCGGGACAAGAAATTCATAATGATATGGTGAATGTGTTAGGTGAAAGTGCTCCTTCATATGCAACAGTAACAAATTGGGTTGCTGAATTTAAACGTGGCCGTTCAAGCATTGAAGATGAACCACGTAGTGGACGTCTAAAAACAGCAACAACAACAGAAATTGTAGCCATAGTGCATGATATTGTATTAAATGATCGACGAATAAAAGTGCGTGAAATAGCTAATATCATGGGCATCTCAAATGATCGAGCCCATTTAATGTTGCATGAAGAACTACAGATGAAAAAGCTTTCTGCAAGATGGGTGCCGCACTTGTTAACATTCGACCAAAAACGCATGAACATTTCTCAAGCTTGTTTGGATCGTTTTCAGCGAAATAAAATGGATTTTAAGCGTCGTTTCATAACTGTCGATGAGACATGGATCCACCACTATACTCCAGAGACAAAAGAACAATCCAAACAATGGACTGAAGCTGGAGGAAGTGCCCCAAAGAAGGCAAAAACAATTCAATCGGCTGGTAAGGTTATGGCAACGGTTTTTTGGGGCTTCAAAGGTATTTTATTGATTGACTATCTGCAAAAGGGTAAAACAATAAATTCAGAGTACTATTGCAACCTTTTAGATCAATTAAATGTACAAATTCGAGAAAAACGTCCTGGCTTACAACACAAAAAAATAATTTTTCATCAAGACAACGCACCAGCGCACAAGAGTGTTTTAACAATGGCTAAAATCAACGAATTAAAGTACGAGTTGCTTGACCACCCACCTTATTCTCCTGATTTAGCTCCCAGTGACTTTTACCTGTTCCCAAATCTAAAAAAAAATCCTTGCTGGCAAGCGTTTTACCTTAAATGAAGATGCAATTACAGTTGTAAACCACTATTTTGAAGACATTGAGGAAAACTATTTTAATCAAGGGATAGAATTGCTAGATAAGCGTTGAACTAAGTGTATTGAAGTTTCAGGAGATTATATTGAAAAATAAAAATATTTTTGCTGTAAAATGAAAAGTACTGAATGTTTTTGGACCAAATATTTTTTAATATATTTATTGATCTATATTGTATCCATAAAGAATCTACTTATTCGAAATGTCCGCCTTTTGCCTTTACACACGCCTTAAGTCGCACTGGCCAATCGTCAATAGCTGCATGAACCTCTTCCATTGGAAAATTGGCCACAGCTCGAACCAAAGCAGTCTTAAGAGATCCAATGTTGGGATATCTTCTGTGACAAACCTTGTCCTCTTAAACCGTCCACAATTTGTAATCCAATGGGTTCAAATCTGGACTGTCTGATGGCCATTCTTTAGATGAAATGAACGCTGGCAAATTGTTTCGAAGCCAGGCCTGGGACGTTTTAGCCTTATGGGCCGGCGCAGAATCCTGCTGGAAAGTTAATGGCTGGTTTTGAAACAGGGAATCGTTAAGAGGCTTTACAACAGCTTCCAAAACGTTTTCTTGGTAAACTTTGGTAGATGTTTTGACTCCTTGTTTGCAGAAATGCAGGTCAGTGAAACCATCGTAAGAGATACCCCACCAAACCATGACTGAAACTGGGTGAAGGCCATTTTCCACCCTTGGGATCAGTTCAGATGCTTCCTTAGATGACCGCGCTTACATTATCATTTTGCTTGTTAAATTTTTCCTGAACGATAAAATTTTTTTCATCGGTGAACAAAATTATACTGTGCAAGTTATCAGCGTGCTTCACCAAAAGACGTTTGCATTTTTCAATCCTATTTTTTTTAAGCTGCAGTCAATAAATGTCCGGTACGTCGTTTGAAAGCCCCAAGTCCCAAGTCTTTTTTAATGATTCGTTTAATGGAATTTTGCGTGATATTCATCTCACGGACCATGGTTTTCTGTTTTCGGAGCGGATTTCTGTGAATTCTGGATTTAACGGCTTCGATGACATGCGGTGTTCGAACAGAGCGTGGAACGGCCCAAGCGGTGGCGGTCTTTTACATATCCAGTCTCCTCAAACAGTTGTATGCATCGGTAGACGAACATGCGGCTAATCCCTAGTGGCCGGAGCGTTTTGAAAATATGGCTTTTTTCATTTCACACTTGAAAAGCGCTATTACAGCTCATTCTCATTATCTGACCACTCCATGATGAAAGTTGAAACAATTTTAAAATCCCGTTACAGACTAACGCTAATGAGGTTAGCTTTCAAAACCCATATGAAATTAACGGGGTATGTTCAGTTCTACTATTGAAATGGGTGTGTTCAATGTTGTAACAGTATTTATGTCCCTACTAAGTACGTATATACAGCAACCAAAAAATCCGACAGCAGAAGACCGGATAAACCGACATGTCGGGTTTAAGCTAGTTTTAAGAAACCGTTTGTGTCGTGTTTACTGGGTATAAATGTACCAACACAAGACATTGTGACAGAAAGTTTTACTCGCTGTGATGTTAGCAAAGCTAAGTCTTTTGTGCAAAACAAATTAACTGCGTTGCAGACTACAGGTGATCCGTCAGTTGACATATTCAATTTAATCTCTTGTATTAAAAGTTCTGTTGATGACTCGACCATACAAATTAATCAAAATCAAAGTTTGAAATGTTAAATTACACCTTGGATAAATGCAAACTTAAGTAAACTTTTTAAACTTAAAGATCGTCTTTTGAAAATGAGAAGAAAAACCCCAAATAATAAAGATATTGAAGAAAACTTAAAAAGGGTCAGTAAAATTATTAAAAATGCATACAAAGAGTCAATAAATAACTTTTATGTTACTAGATTGGAGAAGGTAAAACATGATTCTAGGAAAACATGGCAGTTTATTAATGAAACACTTGGTAGAAAGCCCACTAAAAAAGTATCTATAATTGATTCGAATGGTGAAGTAGTTCAGAGTGATGTTGTTATATGTGATATGTTAAACACCTACTTTTTGGAGTCTGTTGAGCAGCTAAAGCGACAAATTGTCAGTTATCCGTCAGATACATGTAATGCATTACTAACTATGCATCCCTGTAATAACAGATTTTATCTGCAATGCACAACAAATGAAGACGTTCGGATAATGATGTCCAATATTATTCCAGGAAAAAGCTGTGGTCATGATGGTATATCTCCAAAGATTATTTTATAATGCAGTAGCATAATAATATCACATTTGGTAAAGATATTCAATGCAATGATCAATACTTCAAAATATCCTGAGATTTTGAAAATACATAAAATCATACCAATACCCAAAGAAAAGGTTTCTTCGACTGTGGATAAATTTCGTCCTATTTCGATATTGCCCATCATTGACAACATTTTTGAATCAGCTCACAACCTATTTTAATGAAAAAAGTTTACTCAACGATTATCAGTTCGGGTTCCGAAAAGGTTGTGGTACAGAGGGGACCACGATCAACGTTCAAAATTTTGTATGTAAAGGTCTTGATCAAGGTAAAAGTGGTGTTGCTGGTGTTTTTTATGATCTCAGTAAAGCGTTTGATCTTATTGATCATGCTATATTAATCCGAAAACTTAAATATTATGGCGTGGATAATACTGAACTTTGTTTTTAAGGAGCTATTTAGAGCACAGAAAACAGTTTGTTCAAATTAATGCGCATAAGAGCACAATTGATAATGTTAAATACGGAGTACCCCAAGGAAGTGTACTAGGTCCATTGTTGTTCTCTGTTTACATCAATGATTTAGTAAATCTTCAGCTGTCTGGTAAACTGTTCGTATATGCAGATGATATATGCATGCTTTATCCATATATGCATGAGACAGCTGCTAAACAATATATTGAACGAGATGCGGCATTGATATTGGAGTATGCACGCATAAATAAATTATTTATAAATCCACTTAAAACAAAACTTATGAGATTTAGACCTCATTTCCGTTTTAATGACACCTGCAGTATATTTGTGGACGGCAGGGAAGTAAAAGAAGTTTCTTCTATGAAGTATTTAGAACTTCATCTTCAAACAAACCTGGCTTGGGACAAACATATACAACATGTTAAATCAAAGATTGCACCTGCTGTAGGCTTGCTGTACAAATTTAAAAACAAGTTTGATCAAGAAACGAAATTGTTAATATATCAGGCAATTTAATAATTTACCTGATGAAATTAAGTCTAGTACAACAATTTCTCTTTTCAAATCAAGATTAAAAGAGTTTTTAACGCAAAATATGGATGAGCTCCTGAGATAAATACATTAATATATGTATATCTAAATGTATATTTAAAATTTTCTTTTGTAACGTAAATAATATTTCAAATTAAAAATAATTGTAATCGATAATTTTGCCAACTTGCCTCAAAAATGCCTTACGGCGCTGAGACCCTTGTTGAATAAATTTAATAAAAAAAAAAAGATTGTCGGGTTTGGACATAAAAACCGCAATGTCGGTTTTGGGCACAATGTAGTATGCAGTAGACAAAAAACTATTTACTTATACTTGTATTTTTTCTTTAACTAAATTAATTTAGGTAGAATTATTGTAACAGCGAAATAACCAATTGCAAATACCCCGATTAATATACCGATGAATTAACTCTGTTCTTTGGCAACTAAATTGATTAAATATCAGAATTTTGAAACTAATAATTAAAAAATAAAATTTTTGAGGAAAATTATATTGCCTCAAAACACGCTTTCAGTGTTATCGTATTATATCGACACGGTTGCAATGACTTAAGAATTCTTGAAACGGATTTGGTACAAACATTTTTAAGGTCTTAAAAGTCTATTTCGGTGCCTTAAACATTTGGATTGAATAATAAATGGAGGGTAACACAACAAAATAATGTTAAGCAAAATTAAAAAAAAAAAACTCATTTTGCATTGTAAATGAAATAAAAAAGTAAAAAGCTTTTTATGTTACCAACCTTATCTCAAAGTTACAATGCCCTATTATAGCTCCATGAGAAAGAAACATTTTGCAATAATACAAAAAAAATACCCAACCCTGGCAGATGGAAACACTTTCAACCTCTTTTGACGCCCATATGAGAACAACGTGAACAACATTTAAATGCAATTTGTGCATATAAAAATCTCCCGCTAACAGTAGAGCAAGGGGAAGGATGCCGCTCCAGGCAACAACCAGGCAAACGAGCAACCCAACTACTGCTTCTCATGCGGTGGAGGCAGTAAAAAATTTTAAATTAAATTTTTATATGGCTAAATTATGACTGCAATTTTTCTGTTGCTGTTGTTTTTTTGCCCTCGTTTTCCCACACAACCCACCCAGCACAAAAACGAACAATACGGCACAAAGGAAAAATTTCATTTAAACATACATTAAGGAAGATTTTCTTCAAGTTTTATGTTTTTGCGTTTTGTTTTTTTCTCCTTTGTTTTTTTTTTGATTAACATTCATTTATTATTTATACATTAATACGGAGTGTGGTAACATTAACAAGAGTAAAACATAAAAAGAAAAATAAAAACGTTGCTTTGGCACATGATTATCTTTAGTCACTTGACTTGGTGGCGGGGGTCTCATCAACGTCGTCCTCGTTGTCCTTCTCCTCAGTGTCAGAATCAGTGTCTGAGACAGTATCGCAGCTGCTCCTCCTCTACCGCCATCACTCACCATTAGCCAGCATATCAGTGTGACCATCATCCCGAGTGGATTATGGTCTCCCCAGCAGTCGCCTCTTCTTCGGGCTGTAGTGGCGGAGTAGTTATGCCGCATGTCATCATCAATACGAAAATAGACATTTCAATCATTCGGCACACACAAAAAGTCAATATGTCAACCAAATGTTCGGCAACACCCATGTACAGACACATGATGCCACCACCACTGTTGCTGCTGCCGTTGATGATGATGATCTCCTTGGATATCGTATAAATATATAAATACGTAGTTGTACGAGTGTAGGTCCTTATATGGATATTACAATATTTTGATATCTTCCTTTTTTTCGTGTGCGTTTTTTTTCTTCTCTTCAACCTTATGATGGACGTGTTTTATTGCCAGGATGTTTTTTTTGCTTTTATGCGGCAAAAACCATGGCTCGTAACAACAAAATCACGTTTTCTTAGAAAAGAAAACAAAAAAGAAAACTTTTCGTCCTTCCAACTAGAAGTTTTTTTGTTTTGTTGCCGCCGTTGATGTTTCAAAGCCAAGACCTCTTGGTGGACTCTGACTTTGATTCATGAAAAACATGTGCTTAAAGCCTCAATGCTGCTCGTTTGTGTAGAAGTTTTGGGGGATTTTTGTAAGAGAATTACAAAAGAGATTTTGCAAATTTTGATTTTGCGCACTATTGCAGGACCTCATAAGGATGCCAGGAAATTCTCTTTGGAAAGTATGTTTGTGCTCTTTATTTAAGTGTCAAATGTTGATTAAAACGAAATTCTGAAGTTGAAAATAAACAATAAAATTTTTAGATGGATCTCTTGAGATAATAATTTCCTCACTAAATTTGATTTTCTCACAGTTGAAATTTGAACACGTTAAATTAAAATATTAACTACCACTCATTTATATAACGGATCAAAAATGGAAAAACGAAGCTTCCTCTTTAAGGAATTTAGAAAAAATAGTCATTTCTAAACACTAAAATCATGTCTACAAATCCGCCCAATTAATTTTTTTTGGAGTCTATTGTACTATTGTTCGGTACATAGTTGTGTCAGCCAATAGCCGTCGAATGGTCCTAAGTGACCTTATTATAAAGGGTGGCTAAATTTTGAGGGCCGATGTTGATTTTAAATAATACTCAAACTATTTAGGAAATTATTGTCATTTCCTTTTATGAGGGTTGCTCTATATATTTCTGGCCTAGGCAACACTTAGTGTTACCTGTCGCCATCTGACATTTCCATTGAAAAGTTTGACTTTTTTAACATGAACGTACTCAGAACGTTTTGACGTACGACCATCATTTGTGTTGACGTACGACCATCGTGCGTGAACTGATAATGCAAGATCGTCATGTAACTTACCCTGAGATAGAGGCATCCTAAGGCATTTCTACCACCAGCATACATTCGATATTGCATGAACACCTGGTCGTAAAAAGGTTTGTTCTCGTTAGATCCCGCACAATTTGACAATCGCTCAAAAAAGGTTCGTGTCGATTGGTGTAAAGACATTTTGAAAAATACGATCGCGGTGCTTTAAAAGACGTTTATAAAATCGTCACAGGTGACGAATCATGGATCTATGCGTATGAGCCCGAAACAAAACAGTAATCGACCGTGTGGGTCTTCGAAGACGAGTCAAATCCAACGAAAGTTGTTCGTGGAAGAAGCACTTCGAAGCCTGTTTCTTCGGCAAAACTGGTCATGTGGCTTCAGCAACGTAGGACGGTCAATTCTGAGTGGTACACCACAATTTGTTTGCCTGAAGTCTTCGGAGAAATTCGAAAAATAAACAAGAGAAGACGAATCATTGTGCACCATGACAATGCGAGCTCTCAAACATCGGCTCAAACCAGCCCATTTTTGACCTGCCAAAACGTCGAATTGATGGGTCATCCGCCGTACAGCCCTGACCTGTCACCCAATGACTTCTTTTTATTGCCGCACATCAAGAAAAAAATGCGTGGTCAACGATTTTCGTCGCCAGAAGATGCTGTTGAAGCGTTCAAAAGCCACACGCAGAAAAAAAGTATGGTTGTGGTGACAATATTCGAAGAGGATAATACTAATGTTAGGTATATGGTTGTGGTACAACAATATTATGATCCTCACAACAATAGTATGATTCAAATACAACTAAACTATGATCCTAACAACAATAATATGATTCACACTTAACCATACTATGATCCCCACAACCAAAGTATGATCCTCACAACCTTAGTATGTTTCACATCCAACCATAGTATGATCCTCACAACCATAATATGATTCACACTCAACCATGTTATGATCCCTACAACCATGTTTTGATCCCCAATATAATTTATTAGAATTTGTTTAAGTTGTCGACAATAGATTTGAATTATGAAAATTATTCAAAAATACATTAAATTCAAAATAATAGGAGTGATTTATTTTACAGTAGAAAAAATAAGTTTAAATAAACGTAAGCGTTTTTATTAAAAATATTTCAGTTAAACAAAGCCAAAGCTGCTTGTTTAAAAAATTCTAATTTCGACAACAAAAAAAGTACTATTATTGCATTAAATCCGTACCAATAACATTTGTTCTTAAAAGAATATTTAAATGAAGAAAAAATACAATCATACAGTATGATTGCCGTAATCATATTATTGTTAACATAAAACGAAAAACACAATACTTTTGTCGAACCAGCCATATTTATATTGTTGCTATAACCATATATTCATTTTTAAATTTGGCAATAATACTATTGTTACATTTCAACAATATTAATATTGCAGCAATTATACTATTGTCAAAAATAAATTCAGTTAACAATGCTATGGTTGCGACTAACATACTTTTACTGCGGATAACATATTATTATTGCCGTGACCATGTACTAACCACGTTTTTTCTCTGCGTGCATGTTTTGGAGGTGTCTCAATCGTAGTGGATAAAGTGCTTCGACAATTGGTTTGAGCGCATGCAAAAGCGTATAAATCATGCTGGAGAATACTTTAAAAAATATCATAATTATTCTATATACCTTTAAAAAAATTTCGACTCTGTTAATAAAGAAGTCGGCAAATATTGTCAGGATACTCGTATGTGCATGCACACATCTATTGTTGTGGTTAAAACTGTAGCGCGAAATGTCAATTCAATTGCAACTTTAACCAAAAATAAAACCATATTCCACCACATTAATATATGAACATACATACGTACATACGTGTGCGTATATTAGGGTGTTAAAATGTTCAATCAGGATGAGGATCTGACAAGGTGTGTTTTGTTCGGCTGGCGGTGGAAAAATTGGATTATAATTATTTTTTTGTCTTATACCGGCGTTTAAATCTTTACCTCTTGATGTTGGAAATTTCACTTACATTAAAGTCCCACAACATCATACAGGGTGGGCCAAAGTTACCATGGGGTTAAAAACTTTAATTACTTTTTCGTTTATAATTTTTTTTCATATTGTATAAGTATAATATACAAAATGGAAATTTTTTACACTAAGTATGAAAAATAATGTCACTTAAATGACCCCCGTTTTCAGCTTGGCAATGATGGGCTCGTCTTAGAGTATTTTCCATAACATTTTTCAAACTTTGTGGCTGTAGCGTTCGAATTTCGGCAACAATGTTGGCCTTGAGTTGAATGATTGTCTCGGGCCTGTTCACATATATTGGATCCTTCAAATAACCCCAAAGAAAACAGTCGGGGGCTGACAAATCTGGCGATCGCGCAGGTCAAACAATTTTCGAATTTTCTTGAAATTATTCGCTATCCAAAAATTTGACTTAAAAGTGATATTGTGTCTGGGGCAGTGTGAGCAATGGCTTCGTCTTGCTGAAACCACATCTCAGGTCTGTTTTCAAGAGCAGGAAGTTAAAAATGGTATGTCATAAACCGATACCGCTCTTCATTTACGTTTACAGCACTTCCATCTTCATTCTCGAAGAAGTACACCTGATGGGGTGCAATTGGCGTTGATCGATGGCTCTTGGATTTGCAGAACCCCAGAACCTACAGTTCTGCTCATTAACAAAGAAATTCAAATGGAAATGAGCTTCTTCACTCATACGTTAAAATATTTGGTCGTTGATTTAAATAATGAAATTGTTTTATTCTGGTTCTTTGTTCAGTTTTAAATCTCTCCATTATTTTTTTCTAAGTGTTATTTATATAATCTGAAAAAAAATATATAAGCGAAAAAGTTATTAAATTTTTAAACCCCATAGTACCTTTTGGCCCACCCTGTATTAAAAAACTTTGCACTATTCAATTCGTATACTCTCTGACCGGAACCTACAGGCTCCGAACTGCTAAAGCATTTAATGGAGAAGTTTTTACATGGCCAAGAGACAAATCTCGCCGGCATTTACGATGTGGAATCCCGCTTTTGAATAATTGTTAGATGTTCTTATCCAGGGTTGAACCTGGGCTTAGTGGCATGATAGCCGTGCATACTTTCGTCACATCATGGCGGCCCATACACGCAGAAAAAAAATTTGGTTGCTAGTACATGGTCACGACAGTAATAATATGTTCTTTGCAATAAAAGTATGTTCGTCGCAACCATAGTATTTTTTTGATTTTAATTTTGACAATATTCACGCAATATTAATATTGTTGAAATGTAAAAATAGTATTATTTCCAAATTAAAAAATTAAAAAATATGTTTGTAGCAACAATACAAATATGGTTGGTGCGACAAAAGTATTGTTTCTTGGGGGTTATGTTAACAATAATATGATTGCGGCAATCATACTGTATGATTGTAATTCTTCTTCACTTAAACTATTTAGAACAACATTTTTGTTACGGATTTAATGCAATAATAGTACTTTTTATATGGAAATTAAAATTTTTAAAACAAAATGCTTTGGATTTGTTTAAATGAAATATTTTAAATAAAAACGCTTACGTTTTTTTAAACAGCTTTTTCTACTGTTAAATAAATCACTTTTATTATTTTGAATTTAATGAATTTTTAAATTATTTTCATAATTCAAATATATTGTTGACAACATAACCGAATTCCAATAAATAATTTTGGGGATCATAGTATAATTCTGTGCGATCATACTATGGTTGTAGGGATCATAGCATGGTTGCGTGTGAATCATACTATTGTTGTGAACTTCATACTATGGTTGTAGGTGAAACATAGTATGGTTGTGAGGATCATAATATGGTTGTGGACATCATAGTATGGTTGAGTGTGAATTATACTATGGTTGTGGGAATCATTTTATGGTTATGTGTAAATCATACTATTGTTGTAAGGATCATAATACTGTTGTGAGGAACAGTGTATGTTTGCATTTGAATCATACTATAGTTGTGAGAATCATAATATTGTTGTATTACAATCATATACCCAACAATAGTATGATGCTCTTCGAATGTTGCTATCCCAACCAAACTTTTTTTCAAAGTGTAGGCACTTACAGGGTAGATCAAATCTTTGTTTCGTTTAAAATTAAAAAAAAAAACAACAAAAATAACTTATTTTTGGCTAATTGAAGATTTATTCAGAAGAGCGAAAACCCTTATTATTGATGGAGCAACATTTCATTCACTGCCTTGGCTGGCGTGAACCGAATTTGTCAGGACTTTGGTAACGGTTTTTAGCTTTGTTTGATAAAAAAGTTGCTCGTTAGTTTCTTTAGCGCCCTGAATCCTTTATTGATTCTTCGCATAACATCGGTTCTTCGCTGTTCCCCACGTAAGAGTTTAACGGCGCACAACTGTCCTGAAAAATCGTACGTCCAAAAGTCTCTTCGTAGCTGACCTCTCCTTCCTCTACTTCTCCCAGACTTTTATGATTTTAGCTCTTCCTTACACATCGTTTCAGACTTATTTGTCCAAAATCAAATTTATTTTCGTTACACCCTAATGTAATTGTCTCTATATATGTGACAGCGCATAGATAAAGGGACCTAAGGGTAAACAAAAAATCAATTTTCACATTTTTTTTGATGTGTCTGAGCATCGAATGAGACCGATCCCATGCCCCAAAAGTGTTCCCTCCCAGAGATATGCGAGTTTTATAAAGGTGATGGTACACCAAAGATACACGTATTTAAATCTCTAAAATGGCTCTCCTGAACAAAACTGGTTTTTACCCTTAGGTCCCTTTCTATTTTGCGCGTCACATATAGCTTTTTGTTCATATATCGTTATCACGACTAACGTGAAAAATCCCCTTAAACCATATTTAACCGCGATAGTCACTGACACGGGCAGCATGTATCGCTTTCATCTCAACTGAGCTGCAGTCAACTGAACTACAAACGAACCAAAGCGAACTGAAGTGAAGCTGAAACTAAAACTACAGTAGCTTAACTATTCACTTTTTTCAAAACTAATAAAATGCAAAAACCAACCGAACACCACTTCCTCTCGCTGCATCCCACGACCCAACAGCAGACAAGAGGAAAAAATGGAACCACAAAAGAAAAAAAAACGAATGCAAGCAAATCATTCACACGAAACGTTTGCTTATCGCTCTTCTGTGTTGACTGTCTGCGAAAGTGGTAAGCGACTCCAGTTATCAGCAGCAGAATACACAAAGCACCGAAAGCAGAAGTGTTTCTTTGAGTCTATAGACTGGGCGAGTGGGTGCCATGATGATGTAAACTCCTGGCCGTTTACATCATCATGGCACCCACTGCGCCAGTGACTAGAGATCAAATAAACTTCAATTGGTCCACTCAATCGCATTCAACAAGATAAGCTGTATGCTGGAAGTGAAGACGTTACAGACGGGGCCATACAAGGTACATACTAGAAGCTTGTTGAATCATAGGTTATTTTGAGACAGGTTAAAGTTTTCCACTCAACATCTTAAATCTAAGTAAGTAGCATAATTCCAAGATATTTAATAAACTCTACGGTGTTGTTCGCTGTGGTGGGATGATAGCGTGCACGACTATCATGCTAGAAACCCTAAGTTCAACCTCGGATAAGAACATCTAACAATTTTTCACTGGCGGCTTTCCAACTAGTAAATGTCAGCGACTTTATGAGTAAGAGATTTATCTCTAAGCCATGTAAAAACTTCACTAAAACAAATCGTTAGACTTTCAGAGCCAGCGTTAGACTGCAGATCACGGTCAGTAAGTATAAGAATGGAATCGTACACAGCTCACTAATTAGAAGGAAGTCCCCCTTAATGGGATGTTGTGGGAGTTAGGAAAGTAAGTGAGTTTATTGAATTTTTTTTTTTGGTAAACTCAAACGCTTTCAACAAACTATGCAGTGCAATGGAAGCGATGAACTTTTAGGTTAGGTCAATTGGGCACTGCTTAATGTTCCTTTCGCTTAAAATCTTGACTAACAGGGTGGTTCATATACTCGTATTTTCTTAGAGTATACACGCAGAGAACATGTATGGTAACTACATGGTCACGGCACCAATATTATGTTTTCTGCAATAATAGTATGGTCGTCGCAACCATAGTATTGTTTTATAAATTTCACTTTGACAAAAGTATGATTGCGCCATTAATATTGTTGAAAAGTAACAATAATATTGTTGCTAAATTTTATATATAAATATGTTTGGTGCGGTAATAGTATTGTTTTTTTGGGGTTTATGTTAACAATTATATGATTACGGCAATCATACCAGCAAAATATAATATAAATATAAACAAAACATTTTCAAAACAAACTGCTTTGGATTTTTATAATTGCAATATTTTTATTAAATGAAACACTAAAAATCTCTATTGTTTAAAGTCAGCATAACCCAATTATAATAAATTATTTTGAGGATCATAGTATGGTTGAGTGGAATCATACTATGATTGTAGGGATCATAACAAGGTTTTGTCTCATACTCTCTCCAGGTTGTAAATCATACTCTGATTTGGGGATTGTACTATGGTTGTGGGCATCATAGAATGGTTGAGTGTGAACAATATTATGGTTGTGGGCATTTGTGTGCATAATTCTGTTGTTGTGTGAATCATACTATTGTTGTGAGGATCATAATATTTTTGTACCACTCAAATACAACCATACTATGATCCTCACAACAATAGTATGATTCACACATAACCATACTATGACCCCCACAACCATAGTATGATTCACACTCAACCATACTATGATCTCCACAACCATAGTTTGATCCTCACAGCCATAGTATGTTTCATATACAACCATAGTATGATCCTCACAACCATACTATGATTCACACGCAACCATGTAATAATCCCTACAACCATAGTATGATCACACCAATATCATTTATTAGAATTTGGTTAAGTTGTCAACAAAAGATTTGAATTATGAAAATTATTCAAAAATACATTTAATTTAAAATAATGGGGAGTGATTTATTTCACAGTAGAAAAAAATAAGTTTAAATAAACGTAAGCGTTTTTATTAAAAATATTTCAGTTAAACAAAGCCAAAGAAGCTTGTTTAAAATATTTTAATTTCGATAAAAAAAGTACTATTATTGCATTACGAGTAGATCCGTAGCAATAACATTTGTTCTTAAAAGAATATTTAAATGAAGAAAAATTACAATCATACAGTATGATTGCCGTAATCTTATTATGGCTAACATAAAACGCAATACACAATACTTTTGTCGCACCAACCATATTTATATTGTTGCTATAACCATATTTTCATTATTAAATTTGGCAAATAGTACTATTGTTGCATTTCAACAATATTAATATTGCAGCAATTATACTATTGTCAAAAATAAATCCATTTAACAATGCTATGGTTGCGACGAACATACTTTTATTGCGGAGAACATAGTATTATTGCCGTGACCATGTAGTAACCATGTTTTTTCTCTGCGTGTAATTAGAATAATTTTCTTTGCCGAATAAAGACTATTATTTCGTCCGATGTACTTGGTGTACTCTATCCAGAATAAATAGGTGATAGGTGACTCCGAAATTTGCAATGTATGTAGTGACCAGAGCTATCCAAAATGTAAATTTTAACCAAATCGGATAAAACTAGTGTACGCAGCTCTGATCAATCTAAAGCGTTTGATTCTTCCGTGCAGATTTCTGACACTATGAACTTTACCCTTTCAAATGATGACAAACAACAAATTGCCAATTACCTTAATATCATTTAAGCTCTCGTATTACTTATATATGGAGGCCAAAAATCCTAATACCGCAAGCTCCAAAAGCTTGTGCTATTTCAGAAGTCTTTCGCCTATTTTATTCCATATTTATCTTGCCTCACTATCTGATCTACCAGCAGCTGTTTCAGAGGTGTTGTACGCCAATGTTTCTTCCATCATCTCCACAGGCTTAAACGAAGTCACCATCTACTATCACAAACTTTTTTGGAAGCCTGAACATGAGTTGTCCACTTTAAAGTCTACATACTGTGTCCTTTACGACAACTCCGACTTAAAAAGTCAATATTGAACTCAACATATTTGTCGAAAACGTATCCCCACGGAACAAAATCCAAAGATCCTTGGGGTCGTCTCTAACAACCTTTTCCATTTATCTTCCCCGCCCCATCTACATCAACTAGAAAGTGACAGCAAGGAATAAGCTCCTAAAAGCGTTAGCTACACGCAGAGAAAAGATATGGTTACTGTATGGTCACCGCAACAATAATATGTTCTCTACAATAAAAGCATGTTCGTCGCAACCATAGAATTGTTTTTTGAATTTTATTTTAACAACAGAATGAAGGCGGCAATAAAAATATTGTTGAAATGTAACAATAGTATTATTGCCAAATTAAGAAATAAAACTATGGTTGTAGCAACCATATAAACATGGTTGGTGCAGCAAAAGTAATAATATGGCTGTGAGGACCATACTGTGGTTGAGTGTGAATCATACTATGGTTGTGAGGACCATACTATGGTTGTATGCGAAACATACTATAGTTGTGAGGATCCTAATATGGCTGTGGAGATAATAGTATGGTTGAGTGTGAATAATACTATTGTTGTGAAGATCATAGTATGGTTGAGTGTGAATCATACTATTGTTGTGGATATCATAGTATGGTTGAGTGTGAATAATACTATTGTTGTGAAGATCATAATAATGTTGTGCCATAACCATATACCCAATAATAGTATGATCCTTTTCGAATATTGTCACCCCAACCATACTTTTTTCTGCGTGTAGCATCTTATGGGGCAATAATTTTAAAAAGGGGGCGCATTTATCAATTGGCTACCGCGATCATGTGTCTTGATTATAACTAATTGCTCTAGTCATTAGTCTACGCTTACACTTGCTACGCTACGCAACATTGATAGAGGGGCCGACCAACATCGAAAAGCTATTGGTGACATTACGTCTTACATTTTCGACCAAGTCATTACGTACAATTTAAACTACCGCTTAAAGAATTGTCAGTGTAGCTGATGTGGCAATTTGATGTGATGTGATGGTCTCTACTGGATGTTGTATTTTCGTGGGCAATTGTGTAAAGAAAACTTGAAAAGTAAGGTTTACAACAGTAGTTCCCATTCGTTTGGGGAGAGCCTGGCCTTATAGAGTTCGGTTTTACTTTTAACAATTGCAGCAAGGCTTTCTGAAGAGGGTTGTCACGGACCCGAAATCATGATAAAAGTAGTGTGCAGCCACGAGAATCAATGTCACTTTGCCATTTTTGTTAAAAACTTGTCTTCTATTTAAATATAGAAGCAAGAGGTCTTGAGCCGTTTTAATCCCTGTTCAATGGTCCGAATCAATTTAAAATATCTCTCAAAGTTGTTTAATTTATATTCCTATCGTACCTATCTGGTCACCCTGTACATAACAATAGTCTTGTTCTCCAAGGTTTACTATCTTAGTTATCTGGTTAGTTTGCCACATGGTAATCTGGCTACATTAAACAAAATAAGGAGTAATGTGGCAGCAATGCCTTTCTTTGTATAAATCAAAGAGAGTCGAACAAAAAGATGTTTTGTCGGCGAATTCGTCATAAGCAGAAAACAAAAAACTATACATTTTATCTAAAAAACCAATTAAATTTGAAACTAATTAAATGCTTCTCTTTGCATCGTAAAAATGTCTAAGCTATCAGTCCAATTTATTCCATCTCGTGTAAATGAAATGGATATGGATTCGCAAATAAAACCTCTTGTTGTTTGATTCTTTTTTGGTACAGACAATAAAAAACATATGTTTAACATAGCAGGGTGCGTCAGATAAGACAAGTTTCTAAAAGCCAACTCGCTTGCTAATCGAGTAACTTTCCAGATTCCAGTTCAATATTTTAAAGTTTTACAAACGTTATCGTAATCGTATACACTGTGTCCTACGGCTGAGAATTTAAAAATCAAACAGCTCTAACAAAATACACTTTTCAAGGGAGTGATGCATTACTTTTTTATTCACAAGCTTTCCAAGTTTCCACAGCTAGACAGCTTTTATATAGGTTGTCACAAAAAATCGTCTTCTTCCATCCATGAAAAAGTGTAGCTTGGAAATAAAGTTCCCTTTGGGCACGGGCATGGCCAATTTCTTCAACGAAAAATTACGCATCTCTAAATTATGCTGCAATAAAATTTTAATAAGTGTCAATATTCAAAAAATCGAATGGGGGAAACATACCTTGAAGGGACACGTATGATTCATATTGGAGTAGCCTTTGAGAATATTTACTATGAACAGAGCTCCCATTTGAGCACGTCCAGTCTTCATTATTTGGCAGATATCCCAGGTCCTATTGGTTATGAGTACGAGTCTTGTCGAGGGGACATGAAAAAACTCGTTGTTGACGATGCAATTCGTTATGGGCTGCAGCAGCTCCAGTGTCACCGATAATGAGAATACATTCTGGTTGTTTCGCTTAACCTCACACAAATTAAAGCGGGAAAAATTGGCATCGACGGTTGTGCAAACGGCCTTATCAAAGCGTATAGTGGCGGCATTGAGCTAGAAGTAATAATCGAAATAATAATAAATTAGTTGGAAATAAAAAAATAGTTGGGGCAACTAATAATTTAACTAAATTCCACAACAAAGTTTATTGTAATAAATATTTCAGCCATCAGTTTTTTATATTGCACTAAGGTTGATTGACGCATTTTGAAATGTTCGTATTTAACCGAATTTTCGTTTTTTTAACTGATTTTACTTTTGTTTTCTTACAGAATGGAATGGTATCTCAAGCATGGGCCACTTCTTCTCACCTGTCCTATTAGAGCAATAAGTAAAACTATCCGGATGAATCCATTCATTGTCTTTCTTCTCGCGCGGTCAAAATCGAAATGGTAACTATGAAACACTAATGCTATTGCCCAGATATAATTTGTTTGTAGTCTTTATTTTTAAATCACAATTAAATAGTAGATAATCATACGCATTTAAATCTTACTATGCAAAGCAAACTAGTTTTCAATATTTGATGCGTTTCTAATTAAACCTTATTTAGTAATTAAAAGAAAAAACAAATTTAATCAAAATGCGTAACTGAATGAGCCGTTTGCAATTGTATTGATTGAGACCTATAGCATTTGTATTTAATAGTTTTGAAAACCAGTGGCAAATTAAGTTCTGTTGGGCCGAATCTAGAGTACTCTCCATTGAGGTTTACATTCGGTACGAGGAATGTATTAAATTATCTTAACACCGCGCCTCTATGTGGAATCTTCTTCTCCTGCAATTTTTAAAATTCTATGTCGTGAATATTGAATATAAAAACAAAAAAAATATATATTTACAGTTCGGCCAAAGAAGATAATTTTTAATGATAATTTCTATCATTTTTAGCATAAAGAGAAAAAATCAGTTGGAAATCGGTCCAAACTACTGCTATTCGTTTGGATATACATACTTTATGTTGCAATCACCAACATTCGATGGTATTGATGGTTATATGGTACGACAACTGGTGGTTATGACAACCAACCAATTATGAAATACATGTTACTTTGGTACCAATAATTGGTGGTGACAATAGTTAAATTCTTCGTAGTAACCAAACTCCGCTTAGGTCGCTGTTACACTAATTTACACAATTAAGGACTTTCTCGGGGATTTCTTCTGCAAATGAAAGATTTAAGTGGTTATAGTAAATTTCCAAAAAGACAGCCCCAGTAGGTCCCAATTCTTTTTATGGTCCGAGAAAATTTTCGTTTTGCTTCGCTATACCATCTGAAATACGTAGAAAAGTATTAAATATTCTTTCGTTTTAATGAGTTTTCGTAAAGAGGTTCCTTTAGTGAATTCGTATGGAGTTGTTTTTGAGGATCATTTTTCTATCTTTAAGATTGGAGTGTCGTTTTAGTCCTTTTTTAAAGAAAAAGTGAAAAAATGATTCTTTAATAAAATATTTTTGAGTTCTACACAAATTTTGTACACTTTATATAAAGGGTGTTTTTTTTAGACGTGTGGTTTTCAATCTGGCCACTCTTTTTTCGAAATTGCTCTTTTTGACAGCTGTCACTTAATTTATGCTCAGTTTGGTTTGTCATTTCATAATGAATAGACTTACTCTATTTGTTTGCAAATCGTGGTGAATGGGCCTAAAATAAGATGGCCACCGATTCCGATTTTACAAGAAAATTTTGTTCAGCGATGAAACTCACTTTTGGTTGAATAAATACGTTAATTACCAAAATTGTCTCACGTGGAGTAATGAATGTACACACAAGCCATTGAGACACCGTGACATCCTCAAAAAGTTACTGTTTGGTGTGCTCTAAGGGCAGAGGGCAGATCATTGGTCCATATTTTTTCAGAAATGAAGCCGGCCATAATGTTACATTCAATGGGGAACGCTATAGAGCGTTTTTCGTGCCTGTAATGGAGGATGTTGTTGTGCACGATCTTTGGTTCCAACAAGACGGCGCTACATGCCATACGGCCAACCAAACAATCACTTTATTAAAGGGCGCTTTTGGTGAGCACATTCCGTGCGATTTAACACCGCTTGATTATTTTCGTGGGGCTATGTAAAGTCGCTTGTCTACACAAATTAGCCCAACACGATTGACGCCTTAAAAGAGAATATTCGGAGCGTTATTGCTAACATACGGCCCCTAAATGCTGCAAAAGTGGTCAAAAATTGGGCCTCTTGGCTGGGATTTATTCGAGCCAACCGCCCGAAATCAATTTTAAAAATAATGGCGAACCCTTATATTTACAAGAAACCAAATTCTTGGCCGATACATAAAAATATATTCTTTGTATTTTTTCTTGATTATCACGTGCCTTCATTAAACAAAATGGGATATTATTCAATTTTTCAACTCATTGGTCCAATTTTTCCGTTCCGCTTGACTTTGTTGGAAGACATTTCAAATTCTTTCTGACGATACACTTTTCATCCATTTAAATTAGTCAGAGAATGCACCTATTTCAGTATAACTTCTGAAAATATCGATTAAAATTTGAAAAATTCCATCAGAAATTCTAAAACGTGACATCAATCGAAAAATCACCATAGACATCAATTGAAAATCAGAAATTTCCATTGAAAAATTTAAGATTTAATTAATTAAAAATTTAAAACGAAATTTGGTGTCATTGTCGATTTTGGGCAATCGCGAAGAAATGTAAAACTATTAGTTTGCACAACTGGCGTTTCTGACAACCAATAATTTCAACTTTGTTCGATTATTACAATCAAATCAAAGTTGTCTGTTCCATAATAGTATCAGAGCTATCATCTTTCGATTTGTCGAACCGAATTGCCATCAAGACTAACATAGGAGGGCGGTTCGGAAAGGTCTCTCTGAAAGAGAATAGTTAGTTTTTCAAAAATATTTTTATTTTTCAATATAATCTATCCCTTGATTAAAATAGTTTTCCTCAAGGTCTTCAAAATAGTGGTTTACAACTGTAATTGCATCTTCATTTGAGGTAAAATGCAGTTATGAAACGCTTGGGAACAGGTAAAAGTCACTAAGAGCTAAATCAGGAGAATAAAGTGGATGGTGAAGCAACTCGTACTTTAATTCGTTGATTTTAGCCATTGTTAAAACACTCTTGTGCGCTGGTGCGTTGTCTTGATGAAAAATTATTTTTTTGTGTTGTAAGCCAGGACGTGTTTTCTCGAATTTGTACATTTAATTGATCTAAAAGGTTGCAATAGTACTCTGAATTTATTGTTTTACCCTTTTGCAGATAGTCAATCAATAAAATACCTTCGAAGTCTCATAAAACCGTGGCCATAACCTTACCAGCCGATTGAATTGTTTTTGCCTTCTTTGGGGCACTTCCTCCAGCTTCAGTCCATTGTTTGGATTGTTCTTTTGTCTCTGGAGTATAGTGGTGGATCCATGTCTCATCAACAGTTATGAAACGACGCTTAAAATCCATTTTATTTCGCTGAAAACGATCCAAACAAGCTTGAGAAATGCTCATTCTTATGCGTTTTTGGTCGACTGTTAACAAGTGCGGCACCCATCTTGCAGAAAGCTTTTTCATCTGTAGTTCTTCACGCAAAATTAAATGGACTCGATCATTTGAGATGCCCATGATATTAGCTATTTCACGCACTTTTATTCGTCGATCATTTAATACCATATCATGCACTTTGGCTACAATTTCTGTTGTTGTTGCTG
Organism: Hydrotaea diabolus; assembly: GCA_963513945.1. NCBI lineage: Eukaryota > Metazoa > Arthropoda > Insecta > Diptera > Muscidae > Hydrotaea > Hydrotaea diabolus. The sequence continues at coordinate 15,104,620 of OY740720.1, read as the reverse complement.
TTTTTGGACGTCCACTACGTGGTTCATCTTCAATGCTTGTACGACCACGTTTAAATTCACCAACCCAATTTATTACTGTTGCATATGAAGGAGCACTTTCACCTAACACATTTACCATATCATTATGAATTTCTTGTCCCGATAAACCTTTTTTATGTAAATATTTAATGACACCACGCATTTCTAATTTTTCCATTGTAAAAAAATCGCGGATGCGTCTTTTGTGAACACCTGTTTCTATATGAAGGAGTTGCCAGATCGAAACAAAAATTAACATGTGTTCATAGCAGAGATGGAAGTTTCCGAACCGCCCTCGTATGTGACGCGCAAAATAGAAAGGGACCTAAGGGTAAAAACCAGTTTTGTTCAGGAGAGCCATTTTAAAGATTTAAATACGTGTATCTTTGGTGTACCATCACTTTCATAAAACGCGCATATCTCTGGGAGGGAACACTTTTGGGGCATGGGATTCATTCGATGCTCAGATGTTGTCCACATCAAAAAAAAGTGAAAATGATTTTTTTACCCTTAGGTCCCTTCCTCTATGCGCTGTCACAGTTAGTGAGTGCAACCGAAAGTCTCATGTGCAAAGTATAGAAAGTTTATGTACCAAATTTTAACATTCTTGGGTGGACGGAAATATTTAATGCGAAAAACTTGATTTGAATTGTACTCGTATGATCGGTGGTCGTGGTTGATTTTAATAAAATTTCACTTTTTTCTTTATTTATTCAATAAAATGTAGGACAACTCCTCATAGCTTTTGCACGGAAATGTATGAAGCCATCTCACTGTGCGGCGTACCAGAAAAGGCCTGGTTACGGAATAAACTTTCTGACACTTGACTTATATTATTTTAATACCGATTAGCAGTTTTGAAAGCCCCGTTTCGTAAGTTTTCGTGCAAAACTGCCGCACACAATGGACATGCCTCAAATGACTCAAAATATCACTAAGTGGATTTGCTCAAAACATATGAAGGGTCTAAAGAGTTTTATCAACTAAGTAGGGTGAGTGTACAAAAATATATTATGCTACCAACTGGCCTCAATGTCATTAGCTATTATTCATAGCTGAATTAAATCATCGTTAAGCAACAACCATTTCATTATTGCTACTCGTATCTCGGTGTAAATCTCATAGCAACATTAATTAAACGGCAACTTCGGCGACGCAAATATTATTTTTAACGTGTTTCATCTCGGCGATGTTGCTAAGCGATGGTGGAGCGACTGGGTTGCTAGTGGACAATACAAGCAGCACTCCATTTACCGGTCTGATGATAATCTGTAAAAATTCGCTCGCATAGGCATATTAAGCACTATGTTAACGCTTTAAATATGTAGTCACAATTAGTCGTTTCTAAAATAGAATTCCATGCGATTGGGTCTTTAGCTTAGGTAGGTTACAATAGGTAACACCAAGATTCCTCAGGTCTTCTTTGCCTTTGTTTTTCGACTAGAGCTCCAGCCGAGCTGTTTTGCACGCGATTACGAACTCGATGTGGTTAATACGAGTACTTAGCAAAAGGGTCAACAATAAGAGGTTTTGGCTAGAATATATGGAAAAATACACATTGTGGAATGCAATACTGGAACGCTATTCATAGTGTAGAGTATAAAAGCCTCGGCCCGGCCGAACATTGGGAATTGTGTACTTATTATCGTATACACAGAGAGAAGATTTGTTGCCACAACCGAATTTTTTGCCATCTATATATTCCATCGTTGCAACCGAATGTTGATTGGGTACAAAAAAACAAGAAACTTAAACTGCCTGACCTTTTTTTTTGTTTTCATACATTTTTTGGGCATTTCGAAATATGTTTTCGTCGTAAACTAAGTTTTTGTTGTGACTAAAGCCGATAATATATTATAGGTTTTATATGTTAATGTTGAAATAACTAATATTATGTTGCAACAGCCGACTAAACAGGGTTTGGTCACTACAAAGATCTTACCTGTTGTCACCATCAAATATTGGTGGCAAAGTAACATATACCAAACAAATGGGTTGTTTGTCATAACCGTCAAATAGATAAATTGGATTCGGTTTGTATAACTGTGATATTGACTGTTAATACCGTGATATGGTTGTAGCAACCATCTTATGATATCTCAAACCATAGTACCATCTATACTTAGTAGGGACATAAATACTGTTACATACGTTTTATGCTGTAAAATAAAAAGTACTGAATGTTTTTGGACCAAGTATTTTTTTTATTATTTTTATTGATGTATATTGTATCCAAAAAGAATCTACTTATTCGAAAAGTCAGCCTTTTGCCTTTACACACGCCTTAAGTCGCACTGGCCAATCGTCAATAGCTGCACGAACCTCGACCATTGGAAAATTTGCCACAACTCGAACCAAAGCAGTCTTAAGAGATCCAATGTGGGGTATCTTTTGTGACAAACCTTGTCCTCCAAAACCGTCCACAATTTGTAATTCAATGGGTTCAAACCTGGACTGCCTGAGGGCCATTCTTCAGAGGAAATGAACGCTGGCAAATTGTTTCGAAGCCAGGCCTGGGACGTTTTAACCTTATGGGCCGGCGCAGAATCCTGCTGGAAAGTCCATGGCTGGTTTTGAACAGCGAATTGTTAAGAGGCTTTACAAAAGCTTCCAAAACGGTTTCTTGGCAAACTTTAGCTGATGTTTAGACTCCTTGTTCGCAGAAATGCAGGTCAGTGACCCCAACGTAAGAGATACCCCACCAAAACATGACTGAAGCTGGGTGAAGACCATGTTCCACCCTTGGGATCAGTTCAGATGCTTGCTTATATGACCGCGCATACACTCTATCATTTTGCTTGTTAAATTTTTCCTGAACGGTAAAATTTTTTCATCGGTGAGCAAAATTTTTCTGTGCAAGTTATCAGCGTGCTTCACCAAAAGACGTTTTCATTTTTCAATCCTATTTTTTTTAAAGCTGCTGTCAATAAATGTCCGGTACGTCGTTTGAAAGCCCCAAGTCCCAAGTCTTTTTTAATGATTCGACTCATGGACTTTTGCGTGATATTAATCTCACGGCCATGATTTTCTGTTTTCGGAGCGGATTTCTGTGAATTCTTGATTTAACGGCTTTGATGACATGCGGTGTTCGAACAGAGCGCGGAAGGCCCGATCTATGGCGGTCTTTTACATCTCTAGTCTCCTCAAACAGTTTTATGCATCGGGAGACGAACATGCGGCTAATCCCTAGTGGCCGGAGCGTTTTGAAGATATCGCTTTTTTCATTTCACACTTAAAAAGCGCTACGGATACGGCTCTCATTATCTGAACACTCCATGGTGAAAGTTGAAACAATTTTATAATGCCATTACAGACTAACGCTATTAATGTTAGCTCTCAAAGCCCATATGACATTAACGGGGTATGTTCAGTTCTACTATTGAAATGGGTGTGTTCAATGTTTATGTCCCTTCTAAGTATGTACTATGGAATGTTGCTTATTGCAACATAAATTCGGTTAATGCAGCCGAATTTGTGAAGACCGGACCGATTTCCAACAGATTTTTGCGCTGTGTGTAAAATAATAAGGACCGATGAGTCCAGTACATTTTTGTGGACGGTAATTTCAGAATGTCGCCGGGTTGATTATCATTCAAAATACAGTTGTTGTTGTTGTGCCACATTGTGCCGGGGTGACTGCTCTTAGACGAAGAATTGCTCCTTCGGGTCGATCCGCTGCATAGAACCGGCTGTCGTTGGATCCAAATACGATAATTTTATTAGTTGGCGTATCCATTAAACCACATATGTGCCTCGTCACTTAACAAAATTCGGCGCAACAGCGGCTGATTTTTTTTCTTTTTCAAAGACACGATTCTCTTATTCTAGCCCACTGTTTTGGCTGTTTCTTTGTCTCAGCTGAAAAGTGGTAAACCAACGTCTCATCCATGGTGACAAATCGACGCAAAAACTCCGTTTTTTTATGTGGTGAAACATCGCCAAACACTCGATCGAATGTTCTCCACTACGCCGTTTTTATCCATTATACATGGTTTTTCTTTTCCCGCACTTTTTCATTTTCCGGGATTTCCCGCCCATTAAAGCAGTGTAAAAATAAGCCGATATTTTATGACCAAACATTATTTTTGTATTAAATCAAAAACTAAAAATACGAGGGCTTTTCAATGATTCCGTGACTTTTCAGACACAGTATTTTTTGTTGCAAAAAGAATTATTTTTCAACATAATCTCCTTTTAGCTCAGTACTCTTAGTCCAACGATTCTCCAATTTTTGCTTCCCTTTCAAAAAATAGAATTTTTCGACGTCAACCACTCCCCGAGATCGAAAATGTATCTAGTTCCATGCCTAAGATATTTTTTCGAACTCGTGGAGTTAAAAGGGTTCTTGCGAATCTCGATGTTAGTAAGTCCCCGGGCCCGGATGGTATCTCGGCACTGCGCAACCTTTTCAACCTTGCTTATCGTGCAGGAGTCTTCCCAGCGTGTTGGAAGGTTGCGAACGTCCAGCCGATCCCTAAAAAGGGTGAAGGCAATAATCCTGCGAATTATCGGCCAATCGCGATCTGCTCTGCGCTCTCCAAGGTAATGGAGAGCATGGTTAACCACCATCTAGTAGGGTATCTAGAGTCCAACGACCTGCTTAGCGACAGACAGTACGGCTTCCGTAGAAATCGCTCTACGGGTGACCTGATGGCTTTCCTATCGGAAAGCTGGAGTCGGTCTATCCACCAGTTTGGTGAGAGTAAGGTCGTGGCTCTGGATATATCCAAGGCATTTGATAGAGTCTGGCACAGTGCACTCTTATCAAAGCTGATCGCTTTTGGTGTCGGTAATACATTTGCTCGATTTATATCGAGCTTTCTTAGAGATCGCACTATTAGAGTTGTTGTAGATGGGTTCTCATCCGATAAACATAGGCTGACCGCAGGTGTGCCACAAGGCTCTGTCCTTTCTCCCTCATTATTTCTCATTTTCATTGATGATCTTTTGGGTCAGACCGTGAATCCAATCTACTCTTTCGCGGATGACAGCAACCTATGTCATTCATATTCATTCGACCGTAGGCCGAGTCTTCAAGATATTGAAGACAAAAGGCGAATAATGGAAGAGACACTTGGCCGGGATTTACTGGCCATTTCCGACTGGGGTCGAGTGAATAGAGTAGATTTTAATGCGCGTAAGACACAGTGCTGCTTGTTGTCTCACAAGCGATTCGCTGACCCAACAGTGTCGTCATTATCTATCGATGGTATGGATGTCGAACAATCAGATGCTCTTGATGTTCTGGGCATGAAAATACAATGTGACGCTCGTTGGGCGAGACATGTATTCGAAGTGTCGAAAGAAGCACTCAAGTGTATAGGCTTCTTAAAGCGGTGCAAAAAATATTTCACTCCTTCTGATCTTTTCGATATCTATACAACCTACATCAGGCCAAAGATGGAATACAACTCCCATATATGAGCAGGTGCTCCAAAATCATCCTTGGAGCTACTTGACCGTGTTCAAAGGAGAGCGATGGCGCTGATAGGTGACAGTAGGGTATCCAACTCTATTGTTTCCCTTGAGCATCGTCGGAATGTGGGTTGCGTGACGCTGTTCTATCGTTACTTTCATGGTGTGTGTTCATCAGACATCCGTCGCCTTATACCTGACGTGAGGATGTTCGGCAGGGATACACGACTTTCCAGAAATTCACAACCATTTGTTATCGATTGGCCGGTTGACCGCACTGTACACTGCAGATCGAATTCGTTTTTCGCCCGTACTGTCCGTATGTGGAATCGACTTCCGGCAAATGTATTTCCCACCAATTACGACATCCAGAAATTCAAGGCGAATGTATAAACATTACTCCCTCTTTCCCCCCTTCGATCCCTTGCTTTCTAACGACCAACGCAATGCATTGCATGTATAGGGGAAAACCCCTGAGTGTTGGCTAATTAAAAAAAAACTGATCATGTAAAATCGAAACCGCACTGCCCTTTGAAATGCGTATGGCAATAACAATCTCATGCACTTTTACTCTTCGATAGGCCAACACTATATCGTAGATTTTTACGACATTTTCGGGTGTATTGACCTCAGTTGGCCGTCCCAAACGTTCAGTGCCATTTGTACCTGAGCGAACACAATGAAAGTCACTCAACCACTTTTTTACCATTTAAATCGATAGTGCAGAGTCCTAATAGTATTTATCGAGCTTTTCCTTGATTTGGTTGAAGGTTTTTCCACAAAAAATTATGGTTAATAAGCACTCGAAATTCACTTTTTTTTATTTTTAACAAAATCCACGAGATTGAATGTGTTGAACAGCTGTTAACAACAAACTAAATGACGGAACTCTCTTAAGATTTGATACGAGGGTTGCTATAAATATTTCTGGCCTAGGCAACACTAAGTGTTGCCAGGCGCCATCTGACATTTCCATTGGAAAGTTTGACATTTTTAGCATAAACGTACTCGGAACGTTTTGACGTACGACCATCATTTGTGTTGTTTACAGTGACTTGAAAAAATCAATTTGGCAAAAAAATGGAATTAGCTCGTGAACATTTTCGTGCGATTATTCGACGTGGGTTATCACGACAAGAGTGCATCGATGAACTTAAATCTTTGTATGGCGATGAAGCACCAACCTATTGCACTGTGAAAAACTGGTTCAATGAATTCAGTCGTGGCCGACGCTGGTCGTGAATGTCGTCCAAAAACTGCAGTTGTGCCAGAGAACATTTATGCCGTGCGTGAACTGATAATGCAAGACCGCCATGTGACATACCGTGAGATAAAGGCATCCACCAGCATACATTCGATATTGCATGAAGACCTGAACGTAAAAAAGGTTTGTTCTCGTTGGATGCCGCACAATTTGACAATCGCTCAAAAAAAGGCTGGCGTCGATTGGTGCAAAGAAATTTTGAAAAAATACGATCACGGTGACTTTTATAAGATCGTCACAGGTGACGAATCATAGATCTATGCGTATAAGCCCGAAACAAAACAACAATCGACCGTGTGGGTCTTCAAAGACGAGCCAAATCCAACGAAAGTTGCTCGTAGAAGAAGCACTTCGCAGCAAATGGTCGCCTGTTTCTTCGGCAAAACTGGTCATGTGGCGACTGTTACATATATTGTTGAGGTCACTGCCCCTGGCCGAAGAGTTTCGGGTCAATCCGGTACATAGAACCGGCAGTCGCGGGATTGACTACCCCAAAATCCTTGGGGTCACATTGGACAGCCTTTTTAGATCCTCTGCACATGCTACAGCTATCTGCGATAGTCAGGTGGTATTTGATGGGAGCAGTATTGCATTTCATATAACTACGAGGGAAGTTGGAAAAGTCACGAAGTTATTTATCTGCCCTCGTACATTGTCATCAACGCCTATATTTCAATCGACATTTTACATTCACTTCTAGATCTACAACAAAGCTCATATTTACATTTCTATTTTAAAGTAGTGGATGTGTTCTCGACCTCACGGAACACCAAACTAGCGTAAACAACTGCAAACACTTGAGTTTATTTTTCCCATATAAAAACGGGGGAAAATAAAACAGAAGCCAGGAAGAGTTAAAAATAGAAAAAACAACTCAAATCATTCATGTGAAACCTGGGAGAAAAAAAAAACAAACAAAAATAGAAGCAAAAGTAAAACCTTGTGTCAACCAACTTTCGTTCAGGTATGAAAAATACCACCACGATTGTTGGGGTCAAACCCATGCAACCGCGCTTCCAAAGCGTAACAGTCGTTTGACACCGATTCAGCAGTTCTGTGTGAGTGTATGTGTGTGGGTCTTTCAAGCGTTCACTTTTTCCATTTATTTAAAAAACAATTTGTAACGACGTTCCATTTAGACGTCCCAAATAGTTGTTGGGCTTGCTGCAAGTCGATAACAGCGCCAACTCCCAATAATTCGTCGAAAGAATGTCAGGATATCGAAGGGGCACAGAGAGAGAGAGCGAGAGAGAGAGATGACATAAAACAGCGGGAATTGAATAGAGCACAAGCAAACAAACAAAAAAAAAACAACGAGAAAAGCTAATTTGGTTTTAGTGGGATTTTTAGTCTTTACGTTTTTCTAATGAAATTCCAGTTGGAATGTTTAAAATTTGCCAGTTGCTTTGGCTGATGTGTCGCAGTTTCGATGGAAGTTCTTTCCTTTCTTTCAAATTCAATTGAACTGTGAACTAAACTGACGCGATTGACTGCTGTGTTGTGCTCTGGGAGCAGTCATTCAAAAAAGGATTCGAGGAACACAAGGAAGAATGCATCGTGAAATATTCAAAAGTCTCACAATGAGGAAAACTGAATTTAAGCTGTAGCCATGAGATACGTTGGATTTGGAAATCCTGAGGTGGTAAAGTTTTCAAGAAAAATGAACAATAAAGGTTCTCTATATATTGTTTTTCAAAAATGCTCTTTTAAATTGTAGATTATGGGATTGATGTAGACGTAGATTTAGATGCAGATCAAGATCAAGTAGACGTTGATGTACGAGGGCGACCGCAAAAGTAACTGGCCTAACATAAAAAGAACCGTTTTTTTGGAATTATTATTATTTATTTTTCAACATAATCTCCTTCCAACTCAATACACTTCATCAAACGTTTTTCAAGTTTTTTAATTCCATCCGAAAAATAAGATTTTTCAAGACCTTCAAAATATGCCTCAGATTCAGCAATAACCTCGCTATTGGACGAAAATTTTTTGCCACCGAGAAATTTTAGTAAATTTGGAAACAAGAATTAATCAGAAGGAGCTAAATCTGGACTATATGGTGGATGCGGAGCAATTTCAAATCGAAATTCGGCCAGTTTTTGTTGAGTTAAAAATGCAGTGTGTGAAGGAGCATTTTCTTGATGAAAAAGAACTTTTTTTTTCTAAATGCGGTCGTTTTATCTAGATTTCTTCACTCAACCGATCCAATAATGCACAATAATATTCACTATTTATAGTTTTTCCTTTCTCAAGATAATCAATAAATATTATACCCCTTGCATCCCAAAATACTGTGGCCATTACTTTTTACCTTTACAGTTTTCGCCTTCTTGGGACCACTTTTACCAGATTCTATCCATTGTTTTGACTGTTCTTTGCATTCTGGGATGTAGTGATGGATCCATGTTTCATCAACAGTTATGAATCGGCGCAAGAACTCTATTGGATTACACTGATAAATCGCTAAAAGCTCCTCGGAATTGGTCCAACGGACGATTTTTTGGGGCAAAGTCAACAAATGCGGCACCCATCTTGCGGATAGCTTTTTCATGTGGAGTTCATCATGTAAAATACTCCAAACTTGTTTTTCGTGTATTTTAACAATATCAGCAAGTTCTCTGAGCTTTATTCGTCTATCTTTAGTCACTTCATTAAATATTTTTCTAATGTTTTCAATAGTAGTAGCAGTTTTCGGTCTTCCAGAGCTTTGTTCATCTTCCGTACTTGAACGACGCATTTTAAATTGTTGAACCCAGGATTTCACGGTAGAGTATGATGGTGCAATATCACCATGAACAGAATCCAATTCATCTTTGATTAATTGTGGCGTATAACCTTTCATATACAAGTGTTTAATTACCGCACGAAACTCTTTATTTTCCATTTTTCAAAAATTATAAAACTTGTTTACTTCAATCACCTGTAACAAAGAATATAACACTGTGCGACAGCCACAATCGGTTTGGGATGAAACCACCGGGGAAAGTTATATCGGTCAAAAAAAGGTCATACGTGTCCCAGCGTTTCGTTGGGTCTCATCTAGGAATCGAGATATATCGATTTGAAGTTAGTAAGTATCGTATAGGGGAATTTGTCACGTTTTAGGCTCTTTTGTTTGACATAACTCGAGAACCACTCGTCCGATTTAGCTGAAACAAGTAGGCGAACCACCACGCAAGAAAGAAAAGGGAGCAAACAAACGAAAATAAATGTATTTAAAAAAAAAATAAAAAAAAAAAAAAAAAAAAATTCTTCATGCGCTTATTTTTAACTTGGAAACTATTACTTGTAAAGGAAAATAATATATGAACAGATTAGAGGAATTGTAATTCTTAATTTTTCTAAATTTGTTTCAGCTAAATCGGACGAGTGGTTCTCGAGTTATGTCAAACAAAAGAGCCTAAAACGTGACAAATTCCCCTATACGATACTTACTAACTTCAAATCGATATATCTCGATTCCTAGATGAGACCCAGCGAAACGCTGGAACACGTATGACTTTTTTTTACCAATATAACTTTCCCCGGTGGTTTCATTCCAAACCGATCACTGACCCTTACCATTTGTCGCAGAGTGTAATCATTGTTTTAAAAAACAAAAAAAAAAACAAAGTTGCTAGTAAAACAGAAAATGTGCCAGGCCAGTTAGTTTTGCGGTCGCCCTCGTAGGTGTACAGATATGATTTGTATGTAATGTTTAATTCACTAAACAGGGTGCTTCAATTACAAATTAATTTTTAATAATTCAAAAGAAAAAATTTAATTTTTTTCGTCATAATATTGATTTGATTTTATTATTATTTGATTATTGGAAAAAGCAAAAATATTCATGTGAGTGCCTCGGGGGGCTTCGCATTAGTGCAATCTGTCAACCCAATTTTTTGAGATCTTGGTGACGGTGTCGGGCTCTATTGTATGAATGCCTTGGCGAGCTTTACAGTAGTACAATAGTTTCTACACAATTTTCCAAGACCTTTTTGGCGTTAATTTCTGGCTCCATCTTACAAATTAGACTGTTTGCAGAACACAGTACCTATCACCTATATGGCTAACCACACGATTATAAAACTTGGCGCGCAAATTAATGGCAAGAAAACAGGACAATTGTAATTTTTTTATAAAAAAACTAAAAACAAAAAAATAAATATTTGACTTATCTACAGGGTGGAGCGCGGTAATTTGCTCTTTGGGAATGAAAAAATCATGAACCTTAGACAAATTTATTTTATATTTTAATATTTTAACTATATCGAACAGTAAGGGAATTTTTAAATACGACCTTCGCTATTCACACACTGCTGCATACGTTTTCGGAAGTTTTCATGAACTCTAACAAGCATGTAGACTGGCATTCTGCCAACTTGTCCCAATATTGTTAATAAGGTCTTCCAAGGTGTTGGGAGGGTTCACATACAGGTAACCCTAAAGGATAAACTCGCTTGGGGCTAAGTCTAGTAAGCGTGCCGGCCAGTTCACATCACCCCTCAAAGAGATAAGCCGTCCAGGAAACATTTGCCTCAAACAATTCATGGTAACCCTCGCTGTGAGTGTCAGTGGCACTATCCTGTTGGAACCTTGTATCCTCTAATTGCATTGCCTCAAGAGCCGGCTGAAAAAAAAATCCTGTAACATAGTCAAGTACCGTTTGGAATTCACAGTTACGTCAAGAAGGTTATCCTGGAAAAAGTAGGGGCCAATGATGACCACTCATTATATGGCGCACCACACAGTGACGCGATCCGAATGCAGAGGTCTCTGGTGAAGTTCTCTGGGGTTTTTTTTCACTCCAGTATCGCATATTTTGATTGTTTACACACTCACTGAGGTGAAAATATGCCTCGTCAGATAATAACACAATTGCGTCACGGGGTATAGTTGCAAGAATGTCTTCAGGGTCAAATAGTCCTGCTGACAATTGTTGGACCACGCACATTTTATACGGGTAAAAATTCAGTTCATCATGAAGATTCCGGTGGAGAGAACGTCTGGAAATGTCAAGAGCACGTGATAGCTTCCGAGCAGAGCGTTTCGGAGATTGCAGTACTGCTGCTCTTACTTTCTCGATGTTTTGTGGTGTTGTAATCCTTCTCTAAGGTCCCCATCGTACACGTGACACATTCCCTGCTGTTTTCAATGAAGTTAACCAATTTACAATTTATTGCCGTCCAGGAACACGTCCGCGTGGGGGAATAGCGAATCGAAAACGAAAAGCACGCTGCACTGCAATTATCGAGTGCGCATTTAAAAAATACGCTTAAACACAAAATGATCTCTGCTCGCGTGTCCAATGCATGATGGCAACTGAAAGGCAGTCGAATACAAATCTCCCGCCAGCCACTATAAGCCACGCACAGTATCTCCTCTCTTCGACAAACAGTGCCGCCACAGTCTGCAGTGCAAAAAATCAAAATCCGCGCTCCACTTTGTATAAACTAGCAGAATATGAAAAGTAGTCAAACTTGGGCTGATTCTTAAAATAAATCTGTTTACGCAATTTCAAATGTCAATATGCATATGTGACAGCGCATAGAGAAAGGGACCTAAGGGTAATACATCAATTTTCATTTTTTTTCCTTTTTTTGATGTGGACAACATCTGAGCATAGAATGAGACCCCAGAGATATGCGCGTTTTATGAAAGTGAAGTCGACGGCTCTCTTGAACAAAACTGGTTTTAAACCTTAGGTCCCTTTCTATTTTGCGCGTCACATATAGATCCTCGAAGAAGATCCGCTCTTTTCGACCAAAACTTTGTTTAGTGATGAGGCCCATTTCTGGCTCAACGGCAATAAACAAAATTTTCGCTATTCGGCTGAAGAGCAAGCAGAAGAGGTTCAAGAGCTGTCATTAAACCCAGAGAAAACCACGATTTGGTGCGGTTTATGGGCTGGTGGAATCATTGATCCATTTTTTCAAAAATGATGGCCGGAACGTAACTGAGAATGATGCTCGCTATCGCACCATGAAATCGGAGTTTTTGCTACCTGAAATTGAAGCCCGTAATCTTGACTTGCCATACAGCTGCTCAAACAATGGATCTATTAAGAGGCCACTTCGATAAACGGCTCATTTCACATTTTGGACCCGTTAGTTGACCGCCTTAATCATGTGATATCACACCTTTAGACTTTTTTCTTTTGGGCCACGTGAAGTTCTAAGTCAATGCTGACAAATCAGCTAAGATGCTGGAAGGAGTCATCGAAAATTGAACACCCAGAGGCGTAGTTTCGGCCAACATGTGAAGGAAATTATATTTAAAAAATAAATGACATAAAATGTCCTTTCGAACGAGAAAAAAAAGATTCCACACTTGAAATTAATTTTTGTATTTTTTTTATTTCAAAAAACAAAATCCTCTACATTGATTACCCGATATTTGTAGGTCGACCAACTTTTATTCGATTATGGCAACTTATCTGTTCTTAGTGTGTATAAAAGAAGCCAGAAGTTTCTAAACGTGTTCTTGAGAGAAGAAGATACAATCAGCAAATCTTGCGCCAGTAGTTTGGTTAGTCGATTTTGCCCGAAAAAGTACGCTTTCTGAAGACGAGTATTTAGAAAAATGTATGCGATCGACTAGAAGCCAATGCATCATAATTTTAGTGCGCATTTTTGCATCCTAGGGCCATTTTTTACGTAAACTATTGATGTAAACGACAGTGGCCCAGAATTTGTAAGTTCAATAAAGAACGTTCAAAGATCCGGGTCCAAAATGTGAAATGAACCGTTTATCGAAGTGGCCTCTTAATAGATCCATTGTTTGAGCAGCTGTATGGCAAGTCAAGATTACGGGCTTCAATTTCAGGTAGCAAAAAGTCCTTTATCATGGTGCGATAGCGAGCATCATTCTCAGTTACGTTCCGGCCATCATCATTTTTTAAAAAAATATGGAGCGATGATTCCACCATCCCATAAACCGCACCAAATCGTGGTTTTCTCTGGGTTTAATGACAGCTCTTGAACCTCTTCTGCTTGCCCTTCAGCCCAATTGCGACAATTTTTTGTATTGACGTAGCCGTTGAGGCAGAAATGGGCCTCATCACCAAACAAAGTTGTGGTGGAAAACAGCGGATCTTCTTCGAGCTTTTTTTAAGAGCCCAAATACTGAAACGGCGACGCGCAGGTAGACAGTTAGGCTTCAATTCCTGCATGAGCTGTATTTTGTACGCTTTCAAACCAAGATCCTTCCGTAAAATGCTCCAAGTTGTTCCATTCAACAAGCCAAGTTGTTGAGAACGGTGCCAAATCGGTGGGGGCGTTTTACGTACACTCTCAGCTACTGTCGATATGTATTCAATACTCTGTGCTGGATGTGGTCTATAAGGTCCAATAGTGAAAATTGGATTTCAATGTTGGCGATGGTAATCCGAATAGTGCGTTCGTTAGGCCGATTATGTCGACCATAAAAAGGTCTAAGCGTGCGAAAAACGCAATACTAAAAAAAAGTAAAATAAAGTTTAACACAACTCACGCGTGAAAAAACCCTATTGAAAAAATACCTCTGGATTGATCACCCGTTATTAATAAATAAAAACTAATTAAAGCCTTACTGCTCGGATGCTATAGATTTGGTCCAATATGAAATTTTTGTCTAGTGGGCCTGGCGCCGTGTCGCTATCAAGTATACTATCGAAATATCGGTGTCAGTTCACGACACATGGCCTTCAAATTTCAGGGTTGTATGGGCGGTGCCTCAACCATTTGTCGAATTTTAACTCAACATAATTTTGATAATTTCCTAGTCATTGATTTCATTCTTTACGTTACTTAGTAGGGACATAAATACTGTTGCACACGTTTTATGCTGTAAAATAAAAAGTACTGAATGTTTTTGGACCAAATATTTTTTAATACATTCATTGATGTATATGGTATCCAAAAAGAATCTACTTATTCGAAATGACCGCCTTTTGCCTTTACACACGCCTTAAGACGCACTTGCCAATCGTCAATAGCTGCACGAACCTCGTCCATTGGAAAATTGGCCACAGCTCGAACCAAAGCAGTCTTAAGAGATCCAATGTTGTGATGTCTTTTGTAACAAACCTTGTCCTCTAAAACCGTTCACAATTTGTAATCCAATGGGTTCCAATCTGGACTGCTTGAGGGTCATTATTCAAAGAAACTGAACGCTGGCAAATTGTTTTGAAGCCAGTCCTTTTAGCCTTATGGGCCGGCGCAGAATCCTGCTGAAAAGTCCATGGCGAAAGAGGCTTCACAACAGCTTTCAAAACGTTTTTTTGGTAAACTTTGGCCGATGTTTAGACTCCTTGTTCGCAGAAATGCTGGTCAGTGACCCCATCGTAGGAGACACCCCACCAAACCATGACTGAAGCTAGGTAATGACCACCCTTGGGATCAGTTCAGATGCTTCCATAGATGACCGCGCTTACACTATCATTTTGCTTGTTAAATTTTTCCTAAACGGTCAAAATATTTACATAGGTGAACAAAATTTTTCTGTGCAAGTTGTCAGCGTGCTTCACCAAAAGACGTTTGCATTTTTCAATCCTATTTTTTTTAAAGCTGCAGTCAATAAATGTTCTGTACGTCGTTAAAAGCCCCAAGTCCCAAGTCTTTTTTAATGATTCGACTCATGGGCTTTTGCGTGATATTCATCTCACGGACTATTGATTTTCTGTTTTCGTAGCGGATTTTTGTGAATTCTTGAGTTAACGGCTTTGATGACATGCGGTGTTCGAACAGAACGTGAGCGGCCCGACTGATGGTGGTGTTTTACATCTCCAGTCTCTTCAAACAGTTTTATGCATCGGTAGGCAAACATGCGGCTAATCCCTAGTGGCCGGAGCGCTTATAAAATATCGTTTTTTTTCATTTCACACTTGAAAAGCGCTATTACAGCGATACGGTTCTCATTATTTGACCACTCCATGATGAAAGTTGAAAGAATTTTAAAATCTCGTTACAGACTAACGCTATTGAGGTTAGCTTTCAAAATCCATATGACAATTACGGGGTATGTTCAGTTCTACTATTGAAATGGGTGTATTCAATGTTGTAACAGTATTTATGTCCCTGCTAAGTAAGTTAAGTTGACTTTTCTTCTGAATTATATTATACACATTTCATGTCACTTGTTTTTTTTTAGGAAACCTTTGGTTTTTTTGTTAAGTAAGACTCCATTGAAAACTTAAAATGGCTCTCCTAAAAAAGGTAATTTATTGAGTTGTGACACTATTGCAGTAAATGAGCAATATGTTCTAAATATCATCACCATATCTCTAATAGTACATCAGCTATGGTCTTTTTAATTTCAGTTTTGTGTGGTCGGTGCCACGCCCCTTTATCATAATATTGTCTCTAATAACACTGTGGAACATTTTTGGGGTTGTTGTCTGGGGGGTGAGAAATTCCAAGTCAGGGTGATGGTACTAGGTCAGTATATTAAAACCCTCAAAGTGTTTTGCGTTCGTATGTGCCAGTTTTTTTTTTATGAAAATTAAGTAACTTCACTTAATTGTAAATAAAAGCAGAACGCGTTAATCGATTTCTATGATCTATGTCGCATTTTGTTTATAGGTTATGTGACTGTACGTGAAAGTAATAAGACTCTACACGTTTTTCCGTTTGGGATTTTTATGTTTAAAAAAAAAAAAAAATTTTTTTTGGCACATACGAACGCAAAACCCTTTGAGGGGTTTAATATACTGACCTAGTTCCATCACCCTGACTTGGAATTTCTCACCCCCCAGATTGGCTGTTGTACTGTGTAATTGGCTAGTCATTGATTTCCTTCTGTTAACATTTTAAAACAATCGGTCTTTTAGTTTGGCCATAAATATGATTTTTTAAAGGACCATGGCACCGCCCTCTTTTCCTCCAGAATCAATCCATATTAACATTATATGTTCAAAATATCATCATCATATCTCTAATAATTCATGAGCTATTGTGTTTTTACGCTTAGGATTGCTGATTTTTCCAGATGTTGACCTATTCCTTGTGTGGAGAATTTTTGTAGGGTCCAAACGCTTTTTTCCCTCTGTGTAGGAACCTATATTTGCATCCTTTATTTCTTGACGTACTTACAGGTTTTTAATTAAATTTGCCATTTTGTCATTGCCTTGGGCTATGCCTGGCCATTCTATGCTGGTAGACAATTCATTTTTTAAGCATTCATTTTTGCCGTGACGATTAAAAGAGAAAACGAAAGAAAGAAAAAACGCTACAACTTTACAAGCTAACGAAAAATGACCAAGCGCAGCAAATAATAGAAAGGAGTTGTGCTACTTGAGCTGCGCTGCTGTTTGTTTTGCATTTTCTAGAAAGCACAGAAGAAGAAAAAAAACGAGAAACCAAAACTTTTTCGATTAATTTACATGAAAAATAATGGTGATTTGAAAATAACAACGTCGTGGATAGATGCGACTAGCCGCGCGACGACACTAAGTACGGAATATAATGAAAACAGGAAAAGTTTTCATTGCAAAAAAAAAGAATCAAAATAAATACTCAGTAAAGATATAACAAAAGAAAGGACTTGCGTCCTTTACGGGCAAAAATGAATAACAGCTCCATTTGATGCCAGTGATTAATGAACAGCACCTACACGCACGCTTTTTTGGCCTGCGTGGAGTGTTGGCAATTTTCCCCAAAACAAGTCATGTTTCTTCGGTAACCGGCTATACACGGTCGAAAGGACCAAAGGACTTTTAGCAAGTGTAAAATAAATTTATACTGAAGTTTTACTGCGAAGAAGCTTCAAACAAAAGTATTGTCGTTTGCATTTGGCTTTTGCTGCCATTGTTTCGGCTGAGTTTTCTTTTTGGCTTCTACTTTTCCTTTCTTTTTTCTTTCACACCTGAGGTGGTGTTTCCTTGAAGTTGAAAGGAACGCCATCCATGGCACGTGGGTGGGTTCTGCGATAATAAAGCCATACATAAATAAGCCTTCTTCCGGCACTGTCAAATTAAGAGTTACACGTGTGTCGTCATTTTCATTTTGTATGTGTAAACACAAGAAGTACTTAACAGAGAAAAGTGTACAGCCGAAATTAAGTTGAACCGTGCGGAATTTGTAGTACCCTATGTAATTCTGAGATCTTCACAATAGGTTTTTGAAAAGGCAATGGCAAGGGGTGGAGCGAAGAACATTTACTAACATTGAGTGAAAAGATTAGTAGGAAATCAGTTCTGCTTACACAATTTAATTGCAAAAGCAGTTTTGTTCCAGCAATGAAATACTCGTACATACTTAAGCCACAATACATTTTTCGTGGTACTGAATAAAGAGCATTACTTGTAATGGAAAATGAGTTCTTCTAACAGAACAATGGTTGCTGGGACAATGTGTCCCTCACTTTTCAACTAATAAAAAAAGTAGAAAAAACTCAAAAATCAAAATACTGTCTTTGCTAAATTGCTAGATTCCGAGAAAAACTTAAACCGAAATAATGCTAATGTTATGTGTACGCAGAAAAAAAGCATGGTTGGGGTGACAATATTCGAAGAGGATCATACTATTGTTGGGTATATGGTTGTGGCACAACAATATTATGATCCTCACAACAATAGTATGATTCACACATAACCATACTATGATCCCCACAACCATAGTATGATTCACACTCAACCATCAACAATCTCCACAACCATACTATGATTCTCACAACAATAGTATGATTCACACTCAACCATACTATTATCTTCACAACCATATTATGATCCTCACAACCAGAATTAAGACCATGTTTTTATTGAACATTTCATTCAAGAAACAAAACTATATATATTCAAAGGGCAGTTGAAAATACTTTCACCGAACAAAGTAAACACAATAAAACTACCTTCCAATTGTTGTTGTTTTTTGTAATGGACAACAACCATGCACTGTAACGTGTGTATGTGTTTTTTGTTGTATATCAAAAAAACATACGCACACACATACATGTATGCTTTATAAAACCTGTTTTGTTATGTTCATAGTCACAACCATACTGTATGATTGCCGTAATCATATTACTGTTAACGTAAATTTTAAATAACAATACTTTTGTAGCACCAACCATGTTTATATGGTTGCTACAACCATATTTTCATTTCTTAATTTGGCAATAGTACTATTGTTACATTTCAACAATAGTAATATTGTCGCAATCATACTGTTGTCAAAATGAAATCCAAAAAACAATACTATGGTTGCGACGAACATGCTTTTATTGTAGAGAACATACTATTTTTGCGGTGACCATAGTGTAACCATATCTTTTCTGTGCATGTGGTCAGTAGATTTACAATTTTTTCTCGTTGAAATTTGAACTTTCAAATGAGAAATGCGACAAATACAATTCTTCAAGTTTGTAAAGCTCAAATTCTATACCAAACATTCACAAAAATTATTTTTCCCATTTTCTTTCAAGTGACTTTGATAGTACAGCGACGAACTGTTTAGCTGTGGTTGGGCTAGTGACTATATCTCGCTTATTGTACCATGGAGACGAGTATAAAGTTCTTTAACACCATAAATAATAAACATAAATAACGGGTGATTAATCTAGAGGTATTTTTATAAATAGTGTTTTTTCAACACCTGCGTTGTGTTAAGCTTTATTTTTTTTTTTGGACCGTTTTCCATTTCATCATGTAAAGACTTTCACCGCAACAGCGTCTCCAAATTGTGCAATTGTATTATGAAAATGAGCGTTCGTTAAGAAACAGGACCATTTTTGGCTCAGCGGCAACGTCAATAAACAGAATTACCGCATTTGGGCTGAAAAGCCACCAGAAGAGTTTCAAGCGGTGCCGTTATAGCCAGAGAAAACCACGGTTTGGTGCTGTTTTTGAGCTGGTGGAATCATCGGTCCATATTATTTCAAAAAATGATGTTGGCCGTAACGTAACCATGAAAGGCGCTTGCTATCGCGCCATTATATCGATCTCTATGCTACCTGAAAATGAAGCTCGTAATCTTGACAACACTGGGTTTCAACAGGACGGCTCCACTTGCCATACAGCTGCGCAAGCAATGGATCTATTAAGAGGTCATTTTGCAGAGCAGCTTATTTCACGTTTTGGACCGGTGAGTTGGCCGCCTAGATCGTGTGATATAGTACACCTTTAGATTTTTTTGGGTCTACGCAAAGTCCAAACTCTACGCTGACATACCAGCTACTACTCAGGTTTTGGAAGCCAACATTACGCGTGTCATTAAAGCCATACCGTTCGAACAAGTCATCCAAAATTAGGCCCCCAGAATGGACACCGATGCGTGGCTGCGGCCAACATTGAAAGGAAATTATACGAGGGTTACCGCAAAACTAACTGGCCTGGCACATTTTCTGTTTTACTAGCAACTTTTTTTGTTTTGTTTTTTAAAAGCAATCTTTTGAAGTCATCTGTCAAAAATTCCGAAATATTTAATGATTATTTTCTTTGTTACAGGTGATTGAAGTAAACAAGTTTTATAATTTTTGAAAAATGGAAAATAAAGAGTTTCGTCCGGTAATTAAACACTTTTATATGAAAGGTTATACGCCACAATTAATCAAAGATGAATTGAATTCTGTTCATGGTGATAATGCACCATCATACTCCACCGTGAAATCCTGGGTTCAACAATTTAAAATGGGTCGTTCAAGTACGGAAGATGAACAACGCTCTGGAAGACCGAAAACTGCCACTATTTTTGAAAACATTAGAAAAATATTTAATGAAGTGACTAAAGATAGACGAATAAAGCTCAAAGAACTTGCTGATATTGTTAAAATACACGAAAAACAAGTTTGGAGTATTTTAGATGATGAACTCCACATGAAAAAGCTATCCGCAAGATGGGTGCCGCGTATATACTACCGTTGGACCAATTCCGAGGAGCTTTTAGCGATTTATTAGCGTAATCCAATAGAGTTCTTGCCCCGATTCATAACTGTTGATGAAACATGGAACCATCACTACATCCCAGAATGCAAAGAATAGTCCAAACAATGGATAGAAGCTGGTAAAAGTGATCCCAAGAAGGCGAAAACTGTTAAGTCAACAGGAAAAGCAATGGCTACAGTATTTTGGGCTGCAAGGGGTATAATATTTATTGATTATCTTAAGAAAGGAAAAACTATAAATAGTGAATATTATTGTGCATTATTGAATCGGTTGAGTGAAGAAATCTGCATTTAGAAAAAAAGAGTTCTTTTTCATCAAGATAATGCTCCTTCATACACTGCATTTTTAACTCAACAAAAACTGGCCGAATTACGATTTGAAATTGCTCCGCATCCACCATATAGTCCAGATTTAGCTACTTCTGATTATTTCTTGTTTCCAAATTTAAAAAAAAATTCTCGGTGGCAAAAAATGTTCGTCCAAAAGCGAGGTTATGGCTGAAACTGAGGCATATTTTGAAGGTCTTGAAAAATCTTATTTTTCGGATGGAATTAAAAAACTTGAAAAACGTTTAATAAAGTGTATTGAGTTGGAAGGAGATTATGTTGAAAAATAAATAATAATAATTCCAAAAAAACGTTTCTTTTTATGTTAGGCCAGTTACTTTTGCGGTCGCCCTCGTATTCAAAAAATAAATGGCATAAAATGTCCTTTCGAAAGCACCACAAACATTCCACATTTTGTTTGATTTTTTGAATTTTTTTTTCATTTTGAAAAAATACCTTTTGATTGATCACCCACTATAAGTAGAGTAAAGCATATCCCTTTAAGAAAAAGTTTAAATGATACTCCGCAACGTGAATCAATAAATAGGGTGGGGCAAATGCAAGTCTATTTTGAAAGTAAAATCAAATGAACAAAATTAAATTTCTTTCCAAGTATTATGGCTTTATAAATATAAACAAACATTTCCATTACGAGGGAGGGTCGAAAAGTTCTTAGCCTATCAATGAAAGAGAATAGCTAGTTTTTCAAAAATATTTCTATATTTCAATAAAATCTCCTGAAACTTCAATACACTTAGTCCAACGCTTATCTAGCAATTCTATCCCTTGATTAAAATAGTTTTCCTCAAGGTCTTCAAAATAGTGGTTTACAACTGTAATTGCATCTTCATTTGAGGTAAAACGCTTGTCAGCAAGGAATTTTTTTAGATTTGGGAACAGGTAAAAGTCACTGGGAGCTAAATCAGGAGCTAAATCTGAATTTATTGGGAGCTAAATCTGAATTTATTGTTTTACCCTTTTGCAGATAGTCAATCAATAAAATACTTTTGAAGTCCCAAAAAACCGTTGCCATAACCTTACCAGCCGATTGAATTGTTTTTGCCTTCTTTGGGGCACTTCCTCCAGCTTCAGTCCATTGTTTAAATTGTTCTTTTGTCTCTGGAGTATAGTGGTGGATCCATGTCTCATCAACAGTTATGAAACGACGCTTAAAATCCATTTTATTTCGCAGAAAACGATCCAAACAAGCTTGAGAAATGTTCATTCTTATGCGTTTTTGGTCGACTGTTAACAAGTCCGGCACCCATCTTGCAGAAAGCTTTTTCGTCTGTAGTTCTTCATGCAAAATTAAATGGACTCGATCATTTGAGATGCCCATGATATTAGCTATTTCACGCACTTTTATTCGTCGATCATTTAATAACATATCATGCACTTTGGCTGCAATTTCTGTTGTTGTTGCTGTTTTTGGACGTCCACTACGTGGTTCATCTTCAATGCTTGTACGACCACGTTTAAATTCAGCAACCCAATTTTTTTACTGTTGCATATGGAGGAGCACTTTCACCTAACACATTCACCATGTCATTATGAATTTCTTGTCCCGATAATCCTTTTTTATGTAAATATTTAATGACTCCACGCATTTCTAATTTTTCCATTGTAAAAAAATCGCGGATGCGTCTTTTGTGAACACCTGTTTCTATATGAAGGAGTTGCCAGATCGAAACAAAATTTAACATGTGTTCATAGCAGAGATGGAAGTTTTTAAAACACTTAACTTTTTTCTGTTTATACCGCGCTTTTTGTGCTAGGCTAAGAAGTTTCCGAACCGCCCTCGTAATTATGGAATAACCTTCGTTGAAGTGGCTGGAACGGCTGGCTTCGCCATAGCGCATTCTGTCAATCCAATTTTCCAAGACCTCGTTGAAGGTTTCGGGTTGTAGCTCTAGGATTACTTGAATGCTATTGGCCTTAAGTGCTTTAATCTTCTCTGGAGTGTTGGCATAACATCGGTCCTTCACGGTCCCCTACATAAAACTAGTTCCAATGGGCAGCTCCGAAGATGCCAATTGTCATCGTCATAACGGCTGATAACACGATTTGGGAATTTGTTGCTCAAAAGATCAATGATGCCGTGGTCTGTGTGTCATTGCGGGCTATTATGCATGAAAAAGAGTTCGCCCAAATCCATGTCTTCAATTTCCATAAAAAAGAAATCGAAAAGGCCAAGAAGGCACGGTTTAGGAATTTGTTGCTCACAACATCGATTGTGTCATGGCGCGCCATCCTGCATAAACCAGAGCTGGTCAAAATCCTTGTCTTCAATTTTAGTATAAAAAAATAACATGGCAGTACAAATCCGACTGTTGGCCAAAAAGTTCTTTCAAGCCCTATTTTCAAAAAAATAGTCCGATGATGCCACCACTGCACTACATTCAACTTTAAACCCTGTTTTAATTAACTAATTAATCTCAAAATTTCAAATGCCCAATAAAGCCAAAAAATGGTATGCTTAGACTTAGAATGACGCTAGATTATATAGAAGGTCATGTCTTTTCTTTGACAAAAGATGAAAGCATACGAGTATGATCAGAGATTGTTAGAGTGGGTAGAGCTGACTTTTGTTAAATGCTGTCTAGAAGGGGTCCTATCTTCGAAATGAATTGTATAAAATCATAAAAATTTATTTTGTCTTTCGTTATTTGCCTATTCAAAATAAGTCTCGATTAACACTAGTCATCAATCTATAGGTTTTTTTTTTAAAAAAGTACAAAAATTCAAATCAAGTGTGGAATCTTTGTTGTTTTTTCTAAAGGACATGGCAAGAAAATATTAATATAATTTCCATTAAATGTGTCCATTCTGAGGGTGCAATTTTGGATACATCGTTCGAGCATTTCAAATGGTATGGTGAAATATTCGAAACCCGTAGTTTTCGCGGTGTAAGTCTTTCAATGAGAAAATGGCAAACACTACTAAAAAGAAAAAATAAAGATTAACACAACTCACGGTAATCTGTGAAAAAACCTATTGAAAAATTCCTCTAGATTGAGCACTTTATACAAAAGGCAAGTTCAAACTTGCCTCTTATGTTCACACAAGGCAATTCGATTTCGTCAATTTTAGTTGTCATTTTTACCCTTTTTGACATTCTGTGATTTATTCGTCCCGATTTTTGTGTAAAAAAATATAAGTATACAATAATCTGCAGCCAACTTCACTCTACAAAAAACTCAAAAAGAATTGCCAGTATGAGCAAGTTTTTTTCTTTTTCCATTCCCCTTACCTCTCTCTATCTATATAAATGAGAATTGCGGCAGTTAAAAATGCCTAGTGTGAATCGGTACTAAATGATTTCTAGTAACAGTGTTTTAAGTGGGTCATAATTTTGGTGATGGAGAGTATGGTTAATCACCATTTTGTAAATTATTTAGAGTCAAATGTCGTTCTCAACGATCGACAGTATGGCTTCCGTAGAAACCGATCTACGGGAGACCTGATGGCGTTCCTTTCGGAGCAGTGGAGTCGATCAATTCACCGACTTGGTGAAAGTAAGGTAGTGGCTCTGGATATTTCCAAGGCGTTCGATAGAGTGTGGCACGGCGCACTCCTATAAAAGCTAATTGTTTTGGAGTCGGTACTGATTTTTCTCGATTCATATCGAGTTTTCTCAGTGATCGCTCTATACGTGTTGTTATAGACGGGGTCTCGTCCGATGAGTATGCTATAAATGCAGGGGTTCCGCAAGGCTCTGTTCTCTCTCCCTCTCTGTTTCTCATATTTCTCAATGACCTCCTGAGTCTGACAATAAACCCTATTTACTCGTTTGCTGACGACAGCAGAATCTGTCACCCATATTCGTTCGACCGTAGACCGGGCCTCACAGATACAGAGGCGATGAGGCAAAATATGCCTGCACACTCAAAGAAGATCTTGTCAGGGTCTCAGAGTGGGGTTTTGCAAATAGGGTCGAGTTCAATGCTAGCAAAACCCAATGCTGCCTGTTGAGCCATAAACGATCGACGGCAATACTGATGAATGGAACTGTTGTCAAGGAGTTGGATGCTCTTGATGTTCTGGGCATGAAAATTCAGTGTGATGTTCGCTGGAACAAACACATTTTTGAAGTGTCGAAAGAAGCATTCAAGTGCCTGGGTTTTTTAAAGCGGTGCAAGAAATTCTTCACTTCCTCCGACCTCCTCAACATATACATCACATACATTCGGCCAAAAATGTAGTATAACTCCCACATCTGGAGTATAACTCCCACTTCAAGGTCCTCTTTGGAGTTTCTCGACCGGGTGCAATGAAGGGCGCTGAGGCTTGTTGGAGATAGCAGGGTGACCAACTCTGTTATTTCGCTCGAGCATCGGCGGAGTGTTGGTTGCGTATCACTCTTTTACAGGTACTTTAACGGGATATGCTCTTCTGAGATAGGTGATCTCATCCCGGAGGTCAGAGTTTTCGCCCGTGGAACAGACTTCCCGCAGAGGTGTTTCCTGCCACGTACGATATGAACAGGTTCAAATTAAATGTCCATAAACATTACTCCCTCTTTCCTTCAATACCCTAACCTATCTTCCCTTGACCGATGCAATGCACTGCATATATAGGGGACAACCCCTGAGTGTTGGTCTTAAAAAAAAGACGATCTAGCCATGTTGTCCGTCTGTTGAAAACAAGATAGAGCCAGCATGAAAACAGCTAGGGAGCTGAAATTTGGCACAAACATGTGTAGTTAACCTAGCATGGTTGGTATTGAAAATGGGCTATGTAGCTCTACGGGAAGTTGGTGTTGGAGACCCTCAACCGACACTACCTCATAACAATTAGTTTTTTATTTGAAAATATCCGTCCAGTTTCTTGAGCAAAATCACTGAAATTTTGCAAATAATAATCTCTATATAGGCGCGATCATCTATGTAAAAATGGTTTAGATTGGGCCACCATTTCTTGTACCTCCCATACAAACGACTATAACTCACCACAGACTTGACCTATCGAAATGAAACTTTACACATCACGATTTCTATATACAGCACACTTCTACGCTGAATTCGGTTGAGATCAGAAAAGTCCTACTGGTACCTCCCAAACTAACGGTCTCATGGGCCTGAAAAATAATATGACAATAACTCACCACACACTTGACCTATCGAGACGAAATTTCGGCATATAGATTAATATATAAAACAGACTTTTGCGCTAAATTTGGCTCAGATCGGAAAGGCCCTACTGGTACCTCTCACACAAACGGTCTCATGGGCCTTGAGAAATAATATGACTATAACTCACCACAAACTTGACCTATCGAAATGAAACTTTACACATCACGATTTCTATATACAGCACACTTCTACGCTGAATTCGGTTGAGATCGGAAAAGTCCTACTGGTACCTCCCACACTAACGGTCTCATGGGCCTGAAAAATAATATGACAATAACTCAGCACACACTTGACCTATCGAGACGAAATTTTCGGCATAAAAAATTAATATATAGAACAGACTTTTGCGCTAAATTTGGCTAAGATCGGAAAGGCCCTACTGGTACCTCCCACACAAACGGTCTCATGGACTTTGAAAATAATATGACGATAACTCACCACAAGCTTGACCTATCGAGATGAAATTTTCTACATAAAGATTTCTATATAGAACACACTTCCGCACCAAATTTGGTTTTATTTGGGAATCTCGGGGAGGGTATCCAAAGTTCGGCACAGCCAAACTTAACATTTTTTACTTGTTTTTAATTAACTAAATTTCTTTTTTGTCAAGTTTTAGCGACTGATGCCGATATATAAACCACAATCCATGATGGAGGTTATAAAAGCTGAAGTCCACTCATTTCTTTAACAAAACACCACTGATTTGTATTTGTTCCACCTCTTGGCGTAGGGTATATCCGAAAAATAATAAATTCTTCTTCCGATCAAGGACTACCCCGTTGGAAAGTAAAGTATCTGTGAGTGGGTACATGTCATGACAGTAAAAAATAATTTCTTTTGTTCACCCCCTTCCCCTTTACGGGTAAACTCTTGTTGGATGTTCTTATCGGATGTTTTTGCAGATTTTTGCTTCAACTTCTGGTGTTGTGTTAATGCAAATTAAAACATTCAACATTTTGTGAGAGGCAAACAGAAACATTAAAACTTTTGCCAAGTAGGAAAATATAATTTCCACCATTACACCAAACAAAAAGGATTCTCCTCTCCTGCAGGCTGCTCCTAAAATATTATCTGCGAATGCGTTCATATGATAATTTTAATTGTAGCCATTTAGAAGAGCTTTATGTTATCCCACACTCTTTGGTGTTTCCGTATCCGCTTTCGGTCCAAGCCACCTACATTACGCCACCTACACCGCCTTTCTGCCACGCTTGTGAGCTGGATTGTGCGACGGCACGCCTTCACTTTAGCTGTGTCAGGTTTGTCAATTTTTCCACTTTTAGAGAGATTTTTTTCCATTAATATGCAAAAGCATATTTAATCACCTAAAATGATGTTGGAAACTGTTGGAGCTCTGCAAGGTTTTGCTATGGTTGGTGGCTCCTCTACGAGGCTGCCAATAAAATGTGCTACAGCCACAACAACAATTATGCAGGGAGGCAAACTACAGCGAGTCCAGTCTAACGTCATGCCTCTAAATGGCTATTGATCCTTGGCGCTACGGCTGTGTGGCGTGACGGTGCGGCATTGTGCTGGTTAACAATTTTTAATGAGTTTCCCAAAAAGGAGTCAATAAAAATGTCTGGCTGGCTGGCTCGCTTTTGTTATTCATGCTGACGTTATTGGTTTCGATGTCCTTGTGCCCGGCATTAAGCGTAATTAATATAATGCCAGCGCTAAATAACGATTAACGATAAATGTGTGCTTAAAATATTAATGATGGAAGGACCATCGCAACGCTTCGTCACACCCCCTACGTTTCTTTACCACAGCCACCACTTTCATTTTAAAAAACTTTTGTTTTATTATTGACGAACACAAGGTGAAAACGTCATAAAAATTGATCAATATAAAGTGATGAGCAGGATAAATTTCAATTAAGTTTTAATGTTTCAAACGAACACACGCACGCACAAAGTTTTTTAAAGCTTTTGTTTACGAGCGCTCAAGAAAGCTTATGACAAACGCATTATCTTTCAATAACATGTCCGTCCCTAGAGAGCACAGTGGTCCTTAAAGGGTAAATTTTCAATTTTATGGGTAGTTGAGTTTGGCTATTACTCGACGATATGGCTCCATGGACCACCGTATGCCAATATGTTTTGTCAATCGACTCAAAGATAAAAGTTCGGTCCGAACTACAAATATTCGGTTGGCTAAACATACTTTCTGTTGCAATCACCAACATTACATGGTATTGGCGGTTCAATAATTCGACTTAGCATAAGATGGTAGCTACATTAAATAATTTATAACAGCTTAATTCAGTTCAACTATTGGTTGCCACAACTGGTGGCTATGACAACCATCCGAGTATAAAAACATTTTACTTTCGTAATACTAATTGATGGTGAAAACAAATAAATTCTTTGTAGTAACTAAATTCCGTGTAGTTCGCATTTGCAATAGATTACGATATGGAACAAAAGTTCGGACTTTTACTGGAGGTGAATGATTTTTTCTAGAAATAAGAGACTAAGGTGATTATAGTAAGATTATCGAAAGGACGGCCCGAGTAATTTTTTATGGGCCAAGGAAATTTTTATTTTACAACGCTAAACCATATGAAAAAGATTAAAAGAAAAAAGTAGTAAATATTCCTTCGAACTTTCCTGATGAGGTGTTTTAACGAAATCTTTTGGAGTTTATTTTCTTAGATCATTGTCACATCCTATCTTTAGGATTAGAGTGCCCTTTTCGTTCTTTTTTCAAAAAAGTGAACAAATTTTGTCCATTTAATTTTAGTTGGGGCGAGTCTATTTTTTAATGAAATTGTATTCACCCCTACTCTGTAAGTCGTCGCCAAAGGCGTCGTCTTCTCAGAGTCGTTGTCACTCGTTGACGTCGGCGTTGTCACATGAATGCAAAATTGGTACTTTGTAAGACGTCGCGGCCAGTGACGCCTGCGTATCGATAATTTACCACCAAAAAGTGTAATCCCTAACGAGCAAAGAAAATTTTCTTCTATTTGTTTGGTAAAATGTATTATTTTCTTGATGAAAGTTCAAGTTCTAGTGATGAAGAACAGAAAAAAAGCCTTTGTATACAAAGAAAATTATAAGGCAAAGGTCAGATATATTTAACCTACCACATATCAAGTAAGTTTTATAATTTTTATATTTTGGGTCATGATACATGCCATTCATAGAATATGTCATTTATCTACAGGTTTCAAAACCATTTTCGCATCAATAAAGCAGCATTTAAATACTTGCTTGATACTATTGAGCCGAAAATGAAGAAAAGTATTCGGTCAACTTCTGTGTCCACCACAATAAAGTTGGCCACAACTTTACGCTTTTTGGCACAGGGGTCATACCAGTTGAGTGTAGGAAACGACTTCCATCTCGGTTTGGCTCAACAATCTGTAAGCACAATTCTTACAGAAATGCTTGACGTTTTGGAAACAGTTATCTGCCCAAGCTGGGTAACATTCAGTATGACCGAGAATGAGAAAGCCGAAGCAAAACTAGCTTTTTTTGAAAAAACAGGGTTTCCAGGCGTCATTGGATGCATAGATGGGACCAACATTAAAATATTTACACCAAAGAAGGAGGAGCAAAGCATTTATTATAACCGTAAAGGATTTTTTAGTTTAAATGCTATGATTGTAAGTAATGAAATTATTTTGTGCAATTAAGATTCTAATTTAAGTTTTACTTAGATTTGCGATCACAAAATGCGGATAAGGTATTTGGATGCTCGACATGCTGGCTCAGCACATGACTCCTTGATTTGGAATATGAGCCACGCCAAACAAATTTTGCGCGAACGTTATGATGGTGGTGACCGTAATAGTTGGATTTTAGGTAAAATGCATCATCATGAGAACAGAATATGAAAAAAAAACGATTCGCAAACCTTGGTTGTCGACCTGAGTACCTTTCAAATAAGAAATTTTTCGTTTTGTTTTCATACTCTACATATACGTACTAATATATGATTTTTATGCAGGTGATGCAGGCTATCCACTAGAGCCATACCTGATGACGCCATATCGTTCTTCTCAAGAAGGGAGTGCTGAGGCTGTATTTAACAATAAACATGCCATAGCAAGAAATATTATAGAAAGAACCATTGGTGTTTTAAAAAATCGCTTTCGCTGTTTGCTCGGCGCTCGTCAGCTTCATTATAAGCGTGAAAAGGCAACTAAAATTGCAAATGTTTGCTCAGCATTAAACAACATTTGTATTGCATATGGTATAAATGTTCTAAGCGAAGATGTACCTGTACAACTCAGCAATGAAAATGTTGAAAATGAGGACGAAAATATACAAAGTATTGAAGCTTCACAAATACGAGACCAAATAAAATCCACTTTTGTTTAAGTTTGTTGATTTTAATAAAAAAAATTCATTCTTCATGTATTAAAACTTAAAAAAAAAGTTCATTCTTATTTCAAACTTAGAATTAAATTCAGACTCTAAGAAATAAAAAATTGAAATGAAATACCTAAATTCATTCTTATAGAATGAAAAAAAATGACTAGGTACTACTTATTAATATTTATGTATAGCGCAGCTATCACAATTTTTGGCTTCATTGGTCAGATTCATTCAGCTTTTGCAACTTCCTCTTTTTGATTTCCAGCGCAATTTTCTTTATTTCCACTTCGTTTTGGAACAACTCCTCCTCTCTTTCACGTTTTCTTCTTAACAATTTCAACTTCTCTTTCTTAATTTTAATTATTTCCTTTTCGTTTTCATTTTGTCTTTTTAGTAATTTTAACTTCTCTTCCTGAATTTTTTTGGTGTCTTTTAAGGTGTTTTTGATTGAGTTCATGGTGCGGGAGATCTCATTCAACACCTTTTCTTGCATATTGTTATGCTGTTCAAATAAACTTTCTCTGCTTTTCCTATGATCTTTCTGCTTTCTTTGACTCTTTTTTGGAGTTACACCACTAGATGACTCCGGCGGGCAGATGTTTTCTTCATCTTCAACGCGCTCGACCAACCACTCTTCCTCACATGCACTTACATATGTTGCCAGGCTGATGGTGGGTGAATGACTCATCTGTGGGAAAATATTCTTCGGCTTCAACATTTGAAGACCGAAGTGTAGACGCTGGTGTTGAGCGAATCTCCTCCTCACCCTCTACCACAGAAAATCCCTGGTCTTTTTTGGCGCCACACACAAAGCCATCAGGAGTTAATTGGCTGTCAAATTTCATTATACTCGCAACTGCTTCTTCAAACGGGGAAAGTTGCATCTGCTGGTATCTGCCTCCACCTGTTGCATTGCATTCTGCCTTGTTGAAGGCTACTTTCTTTTTAGATTTGAATTTTAGATCTCTCCAAACCTAAAACAAAACAAAGAAAGTTTAATTATTTGTGTACATATACTGTTATTCCTTACCTTCTGCCAACATCACTGTTCCTTGTCGGAGGACCAAAAGCATTCAGTTTTGTAGTAATATCCTCCCAATTTTTTTTAAAATTGGATGGAAGAGAGCCTCTGCTGAACCCTTTCGCAAGGCTTGGGTTTTTCCCAAGTTCTTTTATTAAACAATCAAATTGTGTTCCATTTGTAATTTTTAATTTTTTTCTCCATTTTGACTTTCCACCAACTTACAAATCAATAAAAACACAATTGTTTGTATCAAGGCGTCACAAGGCGTGCAGAAAAATCGTAACGCCCAAAAGTCGAGTCGACTCAACATGGTTGTATAAACGCCTTAGCGAGTACCAAGTACTCGTCGTCTGCTGTCGACACGACTTCAGAGGTGCCAAAATTAACACGGCGACACAAGGCGTCGACGTTAGCTGTCGACGACGTCTTACAGAGTAGGGGTGATTATTGTGTTTAAAAAAGGTCGTTTTCGGGTTAAAATATTTTACTAAATTACTGCTATAGGGTTGTCCAACTAAAACGCACGATGTCAATTGTAAATACAACATAAAGTTTAAAGAGAATTATATGGGGTAATCTATCTAGAGGTACTTTTTCAGAACAAAAACAAATTTCAAATCAAGTATAGAATCTTTATTGGTAATTTGAAAGGACATTTTATGGCATTTATTTTTTGAAAATAATAACCTTCAAATGTTGGCAACTGTTTTATGGAAATGAGCCTTCGGTGAGAAACGGGAAGATACGCTCTTTTCGATCAAAATTTGGTTCAGTGATGAGGACCATTTCTGGCTCAACGGCAAAGTCAATAAACAAAATTGTCGCATTTGGGCTGAAGAGCAACAAGAAGAGGTTAAAGAGGTGCCATTATACCCAGAGAAAACCACGGTTTGGTTCGCTTTATAAGCTGGTGGAATCATCGGTGCGAATTTTTCTTTTTAAAAGTGATGATGGCTGGAACGTAACCGTAAATGGTGCTCGCTATCGCGCCATGATATCGATCTTTATGCTACCTGAAATTGAAGCCCGTAATCTTGACGACACTTGGTTTCAACAGGACGGTGCTAATTTCACGTTTTGGACAGGTGAGTTGGCCGCCTAGATCGAGTGATATCGCACCTTAAGGGTTACGTAAAGTCCAAAGTCTATGCTGACAAACCAGCTACGATTCAGGCTTTGCAAGCCAACATTACGCGTGTCATTAAAGCCATACCGGTCGAAATGCTCGAACGAGTCATCCAAAATTGAACCCTCAGAATGGAAACCCTGAGGCGTAGTTGCAGCCAATATTTAAAGGAAATTATATTCAAAAAATTAATGCCATAAAATGTCCTTTCAAATTACTAATAAGGATTCCACACTTGATTTGAATTTTTATATTTTTTTTGTTCTGAAAAAATACCTCTAGATGGATCATCCTATATAACAAAAACTAATACATGCACCTAGTAGGGACATAAATACTGTTACACACGTTTTATGCTGTAAAATCAAGAGTACTGAATGTTTTTGGACCAAATATTTTTAAAAATATTTATTGATGTAAAGGGTGTCCTAAGAAGAGCGCAATTTTTAAATTTTAAATAAAACACAGATATTTAAGAAAAAATCGTGAAACTTTATTATATCGTAAAGTAGACAGAATGAGGTTATGTATGGAACAATATATCGTGCAGATGGCCGCCGCGGCTTTGCTGGCATGCACGCGATCTTTTAATGAAATTTTCAATGACCGTTTTGCATGAATGCTGCGGTATTTCATTAATGCAGCGTCCAATTTCGTCTTTTAAGGCTTGAGTCGTCGTCGGCTTATTCGCGTAAACCATCGACTTCAAAAAACCCCAAAGAAAAAAATGGTGTTAAATCGCACGATCTAGACGGCCAATTCTGATCTCCAAAACGCGAAATAACACGACCGGGAAATGACTGATGCAGCAATTGAATTGTTTCTCTGGCTGTATGACATGTGGCGCCGTCTTGTTGGAACCACATGTCCTCCACATTCATTTCTTCAATTCTAGGCAAGAAAAAACTGGTTATCATTTCACGATACCAAACACCATTGACTGTTTGCGCTTGACCTGCCTCATTTTCATAAAAAAAAGGTCCAATGATTCCTCCAGCCCAAAAACCACACCACACAGTGACACGTTGAGGATGCATGTGCTTCGCGTGAATCACTCGAGGATTTTCCGCACCCCAAATGCGACAATTCTGCCTATTGACGAAGCCATCAAGATGAAAATGGGCCTCGTCACTGAAGATGATTTTATCGGCAAAATCAGCATTTTCATGTTGTCTCTCCAATACCCAATTAACGAACTCCCTTCGCTGTCCATGATCAGCTGGCTTCAGTTCCTGAGTCAATTGAATTTTGTATGCATGAAGATGCAAATCTTTCGTCAAATTTCGCTGCAAAGTGGATTTGCAGACACCAGTTTGCTGAGCTCGGTGTCGAATTGAGGTGGATGGAGTTTGAGCGACATCATCACGTACAGCTGCGACATTTTCGGTCGATCGACCTGGTCGATGGCGCGTTGTTGTCTTTACATCACTAACAGACCCAGTTTCGGCAAATTTATCCATTAATCTCTTTACAGTTGACTCTTTTGGAGCATTATTGTGACCCCAAATTGATCGCAATTTGCGAACTGTAGCCGCAAAACTTTCACCATTTTGGTAAAACAATTTCACAATGAGAATGCGTTGTTCATTCGTGTAGCGCTCCATTTTTACTAACCTCGTACCTTCTACTAACAAACAATAACAATTGTTCAAATGTCAAACAATGACACTTCGAATGTTGCCAGATTTAAAAATTGCGTTCTTCTTGGGACACCCTTTATATTCTATCCAAAAAGAATCTACTTATTCGAAATGTCCGCCTTTTGCCTTTACACACGCCTTATGTCGCACTGACTAATCGTCAATAGCTGCACGAATCTCTTCCATTGGAAAATTGGCCACAGCTCGAACCAAAGCAGTCTTAAGAGATCCAATGTTGTGATGTCTTTTGTGGCAAACCTTGTCCTCTAAAACCGTCCACAATTTGTAATCCAATGGGTTCCAAGCTGGACTGCCTGAGGGCCATTCTTCAGAGAAACTGAACGCTGGCAAATTGTTTCGAAGCCAGGCCTTTTAGCCTTATTGGCCGGCGCAGAATCCTGCTGGAAAATCCATGGTAAAAGAGGCTTCACAACAGCTTCCAAATCGGTTTCTTGGTAAACTTTGGCCGATGTTTTGACTCCTTATTCGCAGAAATGCAGGTCAGTGACCCCATCGTAAAAGACACCCCACCCAACCGTGACTGAAGCTGGGTGATGACCCTTTTCTACCCTTGGGATCAGTTCAAATGCTTCCTTAGATGACCGCGCATACACTCTGGTCGTTTTGCTTGTTAAATTTTTTTCTGGACGGTAAAAATTTTTTCATCGGTGAACAAAATTTTTCTGTGCAATTTATCAGCGTGCTTCACCATAAGACGTTTGCATTTTTCAATCCTATTTTTTTCAAAGCTGCAGTCAGTAAATATCCGGTAAGTCGTTTGAAAGCCCCAAGTCCCAAGTCTTTTTCAATGATTCGATTAATGTTCTTTTGCGTGATATTCATCTTACGGGCCATGATTTTCTGTTTTCGGAGCGGATTTCTGTGAATTCTTGATTTAACGGCTTTGATGGCATGCGGTGTTCGAACAGAGCGTGGGCGGGCCGACCGGTGGCGGTCTTTTACATCTCCAGTCTCCTCAAACAGTTGTATGCATCGGTAGACGAACAAGCGGCTAATCCCTAGTGGCCGGAGCGTTTTGAAAATATCGCTTTTTTATTTGACACTTGAAAAGCGCTTTAACAGCGATTCGGTTCTCATTATCTGACCACTCCATGATCAAAGTTGAAACAATTTTAAAATCCCGTTACAGACTAACGCTATTGAGGTTAGCTTTCAAAACCCATATGACATTAACGGGGTATGTTCAGTCCCACTATTGAAATGGGTGTGTACAATGTTGTAACAGTATTTATGTTCCTACTAAGTACAATCCTAATGACTAAGGGCTACCGAGCCTTTGTCCCTTTTACTGATGCTGACAGTCCCCACTTCTGAAAATTGTCGTGTACCCGGTTGTAGCGATGGAATACATGGATAGTATGTGCCACCACCAACATTCGGTTGAATCGACAGATCTGTTGTCTGTGCGTATATATAAAACTTTCTTTAAATTTGAATTTTCGACATCTGGCAACGCACGACAAAGAAGTTCTACAAACAAGTGATACTTTAAAGACGCGCACGTGACATTAAAGTGCCAATTAAAGGAAAACCTAACGAATCGATAGTTTTTTTTTTCTTGTTGGCTTTTAATTTCAGTTATTTAATGGTGTAATACTCTTGCCGTGGGAAGAAAGGTATAACCAAAAAGTTAACATAAAAATTACAAGCAGAAAAAAAAATATTCAATATAAATTTGCCATGAGAGATAAAGAGCAATTTCTGATTTGCAGTCCAGTCCGTTCGTCGTATCCACAGAATTAGGCTTATATTACAAAAAATTAGGCTAATATTACAAAAAATAATAAAATTTACATATTTCTTTTTAGCATAATACGAGGGCATATCTATAACTCCATGACTTTAAAAAACACACATTTTTTTTGCAAAAAAAATATTATTTTGCAAAAAATAATCTCATTTTAGCTCATACACCAAGTCCAACGTTTCTCCAATTTGTGAATGCCTTCCAAAAAAAAAAAATGGATTTTTTTTGCAAAAAAAAATATTTTTCAACATAATCTCATTTTATTTAGCTCATACACTTAGTCCAACGTTTCTTCAATTTGTGAATGCCTTCCAAAAAAAATTGTTTTTCGGGGTCCATGAAATAGGCATTTGTTTGATCAATAAGTTCATCGTTGGAGCTGAATCTCTTTCCACTAAGGCATTTCTTTAGGTTTGGAAATAGGAAATATTCACTGGAGCCTAAATTCGCAGAATGTGGCGGATGAGGTACCAATTCGTAACCCAATTTGTGCAATTTTCTCATTATAACTGCATATGTGTGCACCCGTGCATTGTCTTGATGAAAGAGATAATTGTTTCTTGGCCAAATGGGCCGTTTTTTTTAAATCCTCGTGAAATCGGTTCAATAAGTTGGCATACTATTAGCCGTTTATTGTTTTTCTCTTTTAAAGGTAATCGATGTGGATCGACTGGCCGACAAAGTCACCTTTGCCTTCGTCTAAGCCGGTTCATCCGGAGAAAACCCATTGTTTAGACTGCTGCTTGGTCTCCGGAGTTTTGTATTGGATCCATGTTTTATCCCCAGTTACAAAACGCCACAAAAACTCATTCGAATTGCAGTTAAACAACCGCAAACAATCCTTTGAAGTTGTCACACGATTACGTTTATGGTCAATTGAGAGCAAACGCGGCAGACAGCTTTCTTGAACCCAACTGATCATGTAAAATCGAAACCACACTCACGCATTTTTACTCTACGATCGGCCAACACCATATCATGGCTTTTTTGACATTTCTGAGTGTACGAGGGCGGTTCGGAAATTTCTTAGCCTATCAATGAAAGAGAATAGGTAGTTTTTAAAAAATATTTTTATTTTTCAATATAATCTCCTGAAACTTGAATACACTTAGTCCAACGCTAATCTAGCAATTCTATCCCTTGATTAAAATAGTTTTCCTCAAGGTCTTCCAAATAGTGGTTTACAACTGTAATTGCATCTTCATTTGAGGTAAAACGCTTGCCAGCAAGGATTTTTTTTAGATTTGGAAACAGGTAAAAGTCACTGGGAGCTAAATCAGGAGAATAAGGTGGGTGGTGATGCAACTCGTACTTTAATTCGTTGATTTTAGCCATTGTTAAAACACTCTTGTGCGCTGGTGCGTTGTCTTGATGAAAAATTATTTTTTTGTGTTGTCAGAATTTGTGCATTTAATTGATCTAAAAGGTTGCAATAGTACTCTGAATTAATTGTTTTACCCTTTTGCAGATAGTCAATCAATAAAATACCTTTGAAGTCCCAAAAAAACCGTTGCCATAACCTTACCAGCCGATTGAATTGTTTTTGCCTTCTTTGGGGCACTTCCTCCAGCTTCAGTCCATTGTTTGGATTGTTCTTTTGTCTCTGGAGTACAATGGCGGATCCATGTCTCATCAACAGTTATGAAACGACGTTTAAAATCCATTTTATTTCGCTGAAAACTATCCAAACAAGCTTGAGAAATGTTCATTCTTATGCGTTTTTGGTCGACTGTTAACAAATGCGGCACCCATCTTGCAGAAAGCTTTTTCATCTGTAGTTCTTCATGCAAAATTAAATGGACTCGATCATTTGAGATGCCCATGATATTTGGTATTTCACGCACTTTTATTCGTCGATCATTTAATACCATATCATGCACTTTGGCTACAATTTCTGTTTTTGTTGCTGTTTTTGGACGTCCACTACGTGGTTTATCTTCAATGCTTGTTCGACCACTTTTAAATTCAGCAACCCAATTTTTTACTGTTGCATATGAAGGAGCACTTTCACCTAACACATTCACCATATCATTATGAATTTCTTGTCCCGATAAACCTTTTTTATGTAAATATTTAATGACACCACGCATTTCTAA
The DNA here is from genome assembly GCA_963513945.1 of Hydrotaea diabolus. Classification (NCBI taxonomy): domain Eukaryota; kingdom Metazoa; phylum Arthropoda; class Insecta; order Diptera; family Muscidae; genus Hydrotaea; species Hydrotaea diabolus. Next base: position 15,066,643 of record OY740720.1, on the reverse strand, counting down.
TTTTTCCATTGTAAAAAAATCGCGGATGCGTCTTTTGTGAACACCTGTTTCTATATGAAGGAGTTGCCAGATCGAAACAAAATTTAACATGTGTTCATAGCAGAGATGGAAGTTTCCAAAACACTTAACTTTTTTCTGTTTATACCGCGCTTTTTGTGCTTGGCTAAGAAGCTTCCGAACCGCCCTCGTATTGTTGACCTCAATTGTAAGTCCAGAACGTTCAGCGTCATTTGTACTTGTGCGACCACAGCTACGAGTAAAGTCAGTAAACTACTTTTTTGCCATCGAAATCGATGGTGCAGAGTTCCTTGGTTAGATTAACGTTTTTTCCCGCAAAAAATAATGTTTAATGAACACTCGAAATTCGCTTTTTTTTTCCATTTTTAACAAAATCCACGAGGTTGTATGTTTTGAAGAGCCGCTAAACACAAACTAAATGACGGAACTCTCTTAAACTTTGACAGAAGTCAACTAACAGATTGTACTTGATGGGAGAAGTTTTGCATTTTCTATAACGAAGAGGGATGTTGAAAAGTCAAGGATTTGTTGATATGACCTCGTATAAGACTAAAACATCACTTTGTTCATATTGTATTTTTCGGTCTCGGTAGACCTTTTTCTGGAAATATAATCATATTCAAAATACATCAATACCAATATTAAAAAAAATAAATATTAAAAAAAAATAAAAATAAATCGCCAAAAATTAATTCTGAAAAATGTCAGTGTTTTGTGTTCGATCAATATCTGACCCATTTTGCATATATTTTGAAATTTTACGTGATTCCCTAGGAGTTAATGTACATGACTATTATCTGTATCACATCAAAAGTTTCTGGAAAATTCTTACTTTTGGGTTATATTTTTTGGCGATTAATGTTTTTCACATGAACGAACTTATAAACAGACTCAAACTAATTTCATTTCAATTTTATTTGGAAAATGCATACCGCCATCTATTTGATCATTACTTCTTTCCCTCTTCGATACTGATTACCCCCCTTTTTCTGTTCTCTAAAATCTCCCATTGATCCATATGAATTGGAAATCTTTTATGTACGCTTTCAAAGAAATCCTAACCTGTTCAAACAATTGCTGTGGAACTATTCAAATGTAAAATAATACATTATTCAAGCTGTGCCACTCACCCAGAGGCGAATCGAAATCCATCTTTAATATGCGATACAGCATAAAGTCATCATAATACATTATGTAAATATTTACGGGAATCCCAGCCACAAACCCCACCCACCATCCATTGTGTGCTGGGCTGGACACCTTTCGGCAGCACATCCATTCACAGCTCACAACTGCCACTGCCGGTTAATTGAAAAACTTATAATTTATAGTTGTAAGTAACACTTGATTACATTGTAAATATCTTTGTATGTATGTGTATGTGTGCACGGCCAGCTATTGTGTGTAAAGTTACAATAAATATTTGCATCTTTGTATTTTCAAAAAGTCCCACAACGACATACAAAGATATATATGTATGAATACACAAATACCTATACATTGAAAGCGTATGATTAATAAATGAGCAAAAACAAGTGAGCAAATTTCTATCGGTACCAACGACTCGGTTATACCCTACCCCATCGAGCTTCGCCCGAATATTGATCGGTGAAAACTTCCAAAAAGTGAAGTGTTATTTTCTTGTACGAGGATTGCTATTCATATTTCGGGTCCTGACAATACTAGCGTTCCCAGAAGCAAACTGGAACTTCCATTGGAAACTTTTCCATTTTTTAGCATAACTTCACCCAGAACGTTTTGTCATTTGGGGGCGAATTGTTTTGTTTACAGTGTTTTGAAAAGCTCATCTCAGTCAAAAACTGGAATTATCCCTTGAACATTTTCGTGCGATGATTTTTTACGATTTTCGGCGTGGGTTATCGAGACAAGAGTGTTTAAATCAACTTGTTTCGAATTTTGGCGATGAAGCACCATCAAAAACTAGTACCAAGGGTTCAGTCTCGGACGCCGTTCGCTCCAGAACGAATTTCGTGAAGGACGTCCAACTAAGGTCACTTTGCCAGAAACCATCGATGCTGTGCGTGAACTGTTTAAGCAAGACCGACATGTGATATACCGTGAGATTGAGGCATCCTTGGTCATAAGTAAGACAAGCATCAATCAGATATTGCATGTTCATTTGCCATTGAAAAAAATTTGTTCTTGTTGGACTCCACATAATTTGACGATTACTCAAAAAAGACTCGTATGGGTTGGTGCAAAGAGGTGTTGAAAAAGTATAACTAAGGTAGCTCAAAGGCAGTGTATAACATTGTCACAGGTGACGAATCATGGATCTATGCATATGAACCCAAACAAAACAAAACAGCAATCGACCGTATGGGTCTTTCAAGACAAGCCAAATCCAACAAAAGTTGTTCGTTAAGGAAGTACATCGAAGCAAACGATTGCGTTTTTTTCGGTAAAACCGGCCATGTTGCCACAGTGCCTTTAGTGGAACGTAGGACGGTAATTTTTGAGTGGTTTACAACCATCTGTTTGCCAACAGTGTTCGAAGAAATGAAGAAAGATAATAAGAGAAGACGGATCATTTTCAACACAACAATGCGAGCTCTGACAAGTAAGCTGAACGATGAGCTATTTGACCACTCAAGATATCGAATTCATTGGACATCCACCGTATAGCCCTGATTTTGCACCCAATCACTTCTTAGTCCCTAGCATCAAGAAAAAAAATTCGTGGTCGTTTTTTATCGCCCAGAGCAGCTGTTGAAGCATTCAAAAATTTTGTTTTGGAGGTGTCTCAATCGGAGTGGAAAAATTGCTTCGAAAATTAGATTGTGCGCATGCAAAAGTGTATTGATCTTAAGGAGAATATTTTTAAAAACACTAAAACCATTTTTTATAAATATTCGCATTTTCATTATTAGGCCAGAAATATATACAGCAGCCCTCGTGTTATATGCCTAAATATGAAAATGAAATAAAGACACAAATTACTTTTAGACTGCTTAGATGTATTATTTGGGTACGGTCCGTCTGTATGGCTACTCTGTATTTTAAACTTTGACAGGAGTTGCGTATCGTTGGATGCCTTAATATACTTTTTTAAAGGAAAATAAAAAAAAAACATAGCCACGCTCTTTGTGCTCTCCACGCAAATGACTCACTTATCTATTTTGGAATTTTTCCGAGCTATGCTCCAGTGAAGCTTGTTAAAGGAGCCGTTTATGGGTTGTGGTAAGTCGGCTCAATCGACTGAAACTTGCTCACTTGTTCATATTTCAAATTCCTAGAGACCACTTTTTCGTGTAGGCATGCTGTGTCGCGCTGAACTCCCATTTCCCCTTAGATCAAAAAAAAACGAGTACTAGTCTTTCCAAAGAAAATAAAACGGCTGTGTTGTGGAATAGTTTTCATGACTAGGCGATAAGAACACTCTGACTTTTCATTATATTTTTCGGAATGTGAAACTAGTCAAGACTAAGTGAAACAATTTTTCAGAACCGTTGTATTACTCTTATTGTATCTATTGATTTATTTATGAAAGAGGATAATAATGTCTGATAATGAAAGGCTTACTAGAATGACTGGTAACGCCTAGCAAAAAAGTGTCCTGCGAACCAGTCGTACATAGAGTCGCGATTCGAAAGATTTTAACTTTAAAAAAACGTATTGGGTTTAAACATATGTGACGCGCAAAATAGAAAGGGACCTAAGGTTAAAACCCAGTTTTGCTTTTAAACAATTTAAAGATTATGTCCCTTTCTATTTGCGCTTAGAATCGTCGACATCACTTTCATAAAACGCGCATATCTCTGGGAGGGAACACTTTTGAGGCATGGAATCGGTCTCATTCGATGCTCAGATGTTGTCCACATCAAAAAAAGAAAAAAAAAAAAAGAAAATTGATTTTTTTTACCCTTAGGTCCCTTTCTATATGCGCTGTCACATATATCGTCATCAATCTAGAGGTATTTTTTTAAACCAATTTTTTTTAGTATTGTTTGCCATTTCATCATGGAAAGACTTACACCGCGAAAACTATGGTTTTCATGCATTTCGGCCGGTATGACGTAGCATCGAAATTGACGGGTCATCCAAAATTGGACCCCCAAAATGGACACCCTGAGGCGAAATTGCGGCCAACGTTTAAAGGAAATTATATTCAAAAAATAAATGGCATAAAATGTCCTTTCGAATGAACAATTAAGACTTCACACTTGATTTGAACTTTTGTATTTTTTTTATTTTGAAAATATACCTCTAGATTGATCACCCTATGTATAGGATCTTAGAAGTGTTTTTCGAAGTATTACTTTGAACCGCGCCACTTGATAAATATGTGCCCTTCAGTAGGGTGATGGCATTAATATTAAGTACACGCCATGGTGGACAGAATAATAAGTTGCAGCATGCACCAGTTCCTGAGATTTGTTATGCTCGAGAAAAAAAACCCAGAAAAAGAGTAAGGGAGAGAGCACTTGTTACTTGTTGTATTCTATAGAAGAGTAGATAACATGAGCACGTGTTCTTGTAGTTCCTTAACAGTGCAATGTAGTTTAAATTCGTCGTGGTTGGCGTGGGGGCGTATGATTAATATAATATTAAGTATACGCTCTGGTGTGCCCAAGAGAACAAATGTACACTGTTTGCACAGTGATGTCTTTTTAAGTTCAAAACATAATTTGAGCTCCCAGACAAGAGGTATAAGGGATAAGGAGAGGGCAGGCAATGGTTGTACGTCGTTAAAGAGCACACAGGCTGAGAGCTCAGTTTAGACTTCAGTAAAGAGAACATACGCTAACAACACGTGTTACTTTACTAAGGAGTGTATCGTGGGCATTCAAAACACTTGTGAGATTTTATTACAATGTGGCACTAAAGAGAAAATATTATATAAAAGAGTGTTGTTTTAAATGTTTATGTGCTTTTTCTACTATCCCAGAGAACGTTTTTCAAATGTTTTGATGAGATTTTCTCTTAATAAGAGTATGAAGGACTAAAGAGAACATACCGGAGGACTATTGTTCCATTTTAATTGAATTTTGTTGGTAGTACTAAACTATAGAGCATATATTCAAGATGCTTAAGAGGTTTTCTCTTTATCAGAGTATGGGGCTCCAAAGTGCAAAGAGCTTCACAATCCTCATTCCAATGTTTTTATAATTTTTAATAAATTGTGGCCTCTGACCTTACGTGTAGTGTAGCCCCAACAATTCGTCGTTAAATTTCGAGTAGGTTTATTTACGTGTAATTTTTAACGCCAACGTAATTACCCATAAAAAAAGGAAACCTTGAACTTGACATACACAAATTATTACCGCGTGCAGTCGACAAACAAAAAAGAAAATAAAAGAAAACAAAAAAAGAAACGAAACGAAAGCAGCCCGCAAAATGTGTTTATACATGAGCGTGCCGCAGTGGATGAATTTAGAGAATTTCGTGCGTGCAGTCAACGAATCAATTAATCACACCATCGATGTCACATTTATGCTCATCTATTTCAAATGTTTTAATAAGCAGCCAAAGGCAAAAGTGTCGAACGCCGAAGTCAATTCCAAGACAAACGTGGAAAGTTGCACGGAAGTGAAAACAAAAACCGACTGGTTGAGTGGCCATCATAAATTAGGCACGCTTCAAAGCGCCAACATGGGCCCAAACAGTCCCATGAAATGCGCAGAAAGCCAGTGTGTGATAAATTTCAATTATAGCCCACAAACAGCCACAGCAATACCAGAAAATTCCCCCAGCCGTATCCGGCAACAACAAGTCCATTATCATCTGCATCATCAACAACAACAAAAACAACAAGTGTGTTTTAACGAGCAATTACTACAGGCGGATACGAAAGTCAAAACAATACCACTACACATATAATCCACAAGGATAACAACTTCCGGTCGCCCATAAAGCGCGTGTAAATAAATCATTCTCAAAAAAGAAAAAAAAAACACATGAAATCTCTATTTTTGATAAATGCCGCCACCATTTCCGTGTCAATTTATTGTGTGAAAAAAAAATACATTTTTGTACATAAACGGGCGATAGTTGCTGTAGCAAATAAAAATATAAGCAAAAAGGTAATTATCAGACATCTACAATATGGTGGGAGGGAAATTGTTAATTTGTTTGGCAAAGTGCTGGAATATTTCTTGATTTTCATTTCAATAGTCCATGAACATTCGAAAGAGTTTGATTTGAGAGCAGTTTTGAAAAATTCATGCCACTGTCTTCCTAATGAGTGTGAATATCGATCTGGTGGTTCTAAAAATAAAATCGATGTAAGTGTCCAAAAAAACGGGGTTTTCAGAAAACTGGTGTTTCGGGTTTTTTTTTTTTTAAAAAAAACCGGCATTCCGGTTTTAGGCAATTGCTTCAGAGTGAAAAATATTTTTCTATTCAGAAGTGAAGTTATTGACCCCATTTATAGACTTTGACAATGCAGTAATCAATTGCTACTAATAGAGATTTGTTTTTTCTTAAAAAATAAACTAATAAATATAACTAAAGTCGTGCGTGGCTGACCCTGATCTTCTGGATGTGCAGAAAAGCCAATTAATAGCAGGGTTTTGAACCCTTGAATAGTGGCAGAGATGATTTCATTGTCTTCCCGGCAACCAAATATAGCCAAATTGTAAAAAAGTTGTTGTATTTTTGGCTTAATTGTTATTTGATACCCATTTGCCCATGTATGTTGAAAACGTTTTTGGGCCCGACCCTATTTGTGTGGGGACTATATCAGAACATGGGGCTATATGTCTGTTTATTTGTCTCTTGTGTTATACTGTACCATATTTGATTAAGCCGGAATTGAAATGGGTGTTCTAGAGCGGTTTTTTGTAAAATCGGGAAGGACGTACAAAGGTCCCTTGCTGCTATTTTTATCTGAGCTGGTTACTGATCGATCGTTATAAGCTGTACCAATTTTCATCAACATTGAATGTTATTGGATTTTAATATGTGCCTTCTAGATCTAAAGATATAAAGTCGGTTGAACATAGGTGTTCAACAGATCTTCACCGATTTCGAACAGATCTGAGCCGGTTTTCAGTGTCCATCTGTGGTCAAAACTTATTTTTTTTTTTTATTCTTTTCTTCTTTTTTTTATTTTTTTTTCTACCACAGTTCATGAAGATCGAACAACAATTGCGACATGTAGTGTGATAACAAGCTTTTGGTAAACAGCAGACGGATGGACAGACTAATACATATTTTTAAACTAAAACTCGTGATTCTACGAGGGCGGTTCGGAAACTTCTTAGCCTAGCACAAAAAGCGCAGTATAAACTGAAAAAAGTTAAGTGTTTTGGAAACTTCCATCTCTGCTATGAACACATGTTAAATGTTGTTTCGATCTGGCAACTCCTTCATATAGAAACAGGTGTTCACAAAAGACGCATCCGCGATTTTTTTTACAATGGAAAAATTAGAAATGCGTGGTGTCATTAAATATTTACATAAAAAAGGTTTATCGGGACAAGAAATTCATAATGATATGGTGAATGTGTTAGGTGAAAGTGCTCCTTCATATGCAACAGTAAAAAATTGGGTTGCTGAATTTAAACGTGGTCGTACAAGCATTGAAGATGAACCACGTAGTGGACGTCCAAAAACAGCAACAACAACAGAAATTGTAGCCAAAGTGCATGATATGGTATTAAATGATCGACGAATAAAAGAGCGTGAAATAGCTAATATCATGGGCATCTCAAATGATCGAGTCTATTTAATTTTGCATGAAGAACTACAGATGAAAAAGCTTTCCGCAAGATGGGTGCCGCACTTGTTAACAGTCGACCAAAAACGCATAAGAATGAACATTAATCAAGCTTGTTTGGATCGTTTTCAGCGAAATAAAATGGATTTTAAGCGTCGTTTCATAACTGTTGATGAGACATGGATCCACCACTATACTCCAGAGACAAAAGAACAATCCAAACAATGGACTGAAGCTGGAGGAAGTGCCCCAAAGAAGGCAAAAACAATTCAATCGGCTTGTAAGGTTATGGCAACGGTTTTTTGGGACTTCAAAGGTATTTTATTGATTGACTATCTGCAAAAGGGTAAAACAATAAATTCACAGTACTACTGCAACCTTTTAGATCAATTAAATGTACAAATTCGAGAAAAACGTCCTGGCTTACAACACAAAAAAATATTTTTTCATCAAGACAACGCACCAGCGCACAAGAGTGTTTTAACAATGGCTAAAAGCAACGAATTAAAGTACGAGTTGCTTGACCACCCACCTTATTCTCCTGATTTAGCTCCCAGTGACTTTTACCTGTTCCCAAATCTAAAAAAATTCCTTGCTGGCAAGCGTTTTACCTCAAATGAAGATGCAATTACAGTTGTAAACCACTATTTTGAAACCTTGAGGAAAACTATTTTAATCAAGGGATAGAATTGCTAGATAAGCGTTGGACTAAGTGTATTGAAGTTTCAGGAGATTATATTGAAAAAATAAAAATATGTTTGAAAAACTAACTATTCTCTTTCATTGATAGGCTAAGAACTTTCCCAACCGCCCGTAAGTTGATCGGCAAGGGCGCTCTAGCTCAAATATGTTTGGTAGTTACAAACATTTGCCATGAAACTAACTTATAATTTAAAGTTTCGCAGTGTGGTGCAGGGTTTTAAAATGGCATTCCGTACGGGCAGATTTTATATTTTTCCAACTAAAAAACCGAAAAAACCGACAGTAAAAAACCGTATAATCCGACATGTTAGTTTTAAGCTTTTTTTGAGATACTACCCGTCGGGTTTGGACATAAAGCCCGGAATGTTGAGTTTGGACAATAAACCCGTAATGTCGGGTTTCGGTTCTGGACACTCTTGCCTGGCACGGTGGTTAGCGTGCGCGACTATCATGCCAGTACACCCAGGTTCAACGCCGAGTAAGAATATCTAAACTTCTTTTAAGTGGCGCATATCGATCTCGCAAATGCCGGCCACTTAACGAGTAAGAGACTAATCTCCGAGTCATGTAAAAATTTCTTCATGAAATGCATCTGGGAGCCTTTGTAAAACAGTAGGCCCCGGTTCGTAAGTAAAAAGAAAATTAAAATGAAGAAAGAAGTCAGCGAATATTCGGTTCGTGAGTAAAAAAGAAAGTGACGAGAGGAGTCATCAGGGCCCACAAACTAGAACATTTTCATTCACGAACACAAACTAGAACATTTTCATTCACGTTAACGATGTTTCATTTCGATTGTTTTTTAATTTAAAATTAAATTAAAATAGTTAGTTCTGTGTGTGTATTTTATTTTAATAACAAAAAAGTTCTAGTTTGTGAGCCCCGATGACTCCTTTCGTCACTTTCTTTTTTACTCACGGACCAGGCCAACTGTTTAACAACGTCTTCGAACGGCTTATGTATTTTATAGAGAAGTAGATGATAAATATGATCTGAGTTTTGTAAACACAACCAATAGATCGGTTTTTACGAATTAAATGTGGGAACATGTTTAATCGGCACAACTGGTGCTTGCGGCAGACAAAAGTTTTGCAGGAACTTTTTTATAGCAACCAAATATTGTTTGCATAGCTGCTTTAAAAAAAAATACTCAAATATTCATAACTTAAAGTCGATCAGAATGAAGAGTATATAGTCGGTAAAAGGCAATCCCAAAATGACGCTTCAAATCGCACTAATGTGAGCTTAAATTTGATAATAGGCGTGTTCATTGCTACTCGCTTATTAAACGTACAAGTGGTCGATAACTCCAAAACTTTGCGAGTAATTTCTTTGTATGCAGCAATTTATTGGCTTAATGAGTACATCGTACACTGTTTAATTCGAAAATATGTTATTTGAAGAAGAAAAAGTTTTCCAAGAAACGCAACACACGGTGAACAGATTTGTTGCCACAAGCGAATTTTTTGCCAACCGAATGCATTTGGTTGCACGTTTTATACATGTATTACATCGCTACAACCGAATGTGGATTGGATACACAGAACTTTTTAGTAGTGAGAACTGATAGAATCGTTTAAAAAAACAAACTATCAGTAACCCTTACAATATTAGATAATTATTTAAAATAAATTTGGACATTAATTGGTTCTTGTTATTTATTATTGGTGAGATATACATAATGCAGATCAAAATAATGGGTGAACCATCCACAGGCATTTTTTCAGAACAAAAAATAAATATAAAAATTCAAATGCTAATATAAAAATTGCTCTGCGCTCTCCAAGGTAATGGAGAGCATGGTAAACCACCATCTTGTGAGGTATTTAGAGACCAACGACTTGCTGAGTGATCGACAGTATGGCTTCCGTAGAAACCGCTCTACGGGAGACCTGTTGGCGTTCTTGTCGGAGCGTTGGAGTCGGTCTATCCACCAGTTTGGTGAGAGTAAAGTCGTGGCTCTAGATATCTCCAAGGCCTTTGATAGAGTCTGGCACGGTGCACTCATATCAAAGCTGATCGCTTTTGGTGTCGGTAATACGTTTGCTCGGTTTATATCGAGCTTTCTTAGAGATCGCACTATTAGAGTTGTTGTAGATGGGTTCTCATCCAACACACATAGGCTGACCGCTGGTGTACCACAGGGCTCTGTCCTTTCTCCCTCTTTGTTTCTTACTTTCATTGACGATCTATTGGGTCAGACCGTGAATCCAATCTACTCTTTCGCAGATGATAGTAACCTCTGTCATTCATATTCATTCGACCGTAGGCCGAGCCTTCAAGATATTGAAGACAAAAGGCGAATTATGGATGGGACACTTGGCCGTGATCTACTGGCCATTTCCGAATGGGGTCGAGTGAATAGAGTAGATTTTAATGCACGTAAGACACAGTGCTGCTTGTTGTCTCACAAGCGATTCGCTGACCCAACAATATCGTCAATTTCTCTCGATGGTACGGATATTGAACAATCAGAAGCTCTCGATGTTCTGGGCATGAAAATACAATGTGACGCTCGTTGGGCGAGACATGTATTCGAAGTGTCGAAAGAAGCACTCAAGTGCATAGGCTTTTTAAAGCGGTGCAAGAAATATTTCACTCCTTCTGATCTTTTCAATATCTGTACAACTTACATCAGGCCAAAGATGGAATACAACTCCCATATATGGGCAGGTGCTCCAAAATCATCCTTGGAGCTACTTGACCGTGTTCAAAGGAGAGCGATGGTGCTGATAGGTGACAGTAGGGTATCCAACTCTATTGCTTCCCTTGAGCATCGTCGGAATGTGGGTTGCGTGACGCTGTTCTATCGTTACTTTCATGGTGTGTGTTCATCAGACATCCGTCGCCTTATACCTGACATGAGGATGTTCGGCAGGGATACGCGACTTTCTAGGAATTCACACCCTTTTGTTATCGATTGGCCAGTTGACCGCACTATACACTACAGATCAAATTCGTTTTTCGCTCGTACAGTCCGTATGTGGAATCGACTTCCGGCAAATGTATTTCCCACTAATTGCGACATCCAGAAGTTCAAGGCAAGCGTCAACAAACATTACTCCCTCTTTACCCCCTCCGATCCATTAATTTCCACTCGCCAACGCAATGCACCGCATGTATATGGGGCATCCCCTGAGTGTTGGTTATTTTAAAAAAAAAAAGTGAAATTAGCTGCTTTTCGAAATGACCTCTCAATAGATCCATTGTTTGAGCAGCTGTATGGCAAGTGGCACCGTCCTGTTAAAACCAAGTGTCGTCAAGATTACGGGCTTCAATTTCAGGTAGCATAAAGATCGATATCGTGGAGCGATAGCGAGCAGAATTCACGGTTACGTTCCGGCCATCATCATTTTAGAAAAAATATAGACCGATGATTCCACCAGCTTATATACGGCACCGCATAAACCGTGGTTTTTTCCGGTTATATAGGCACCTCTTGAACCTCTTCTTGTTGCTCTTTAGCCCAAATGCGGCAATTTTGTTTATTGACTTTGCCGTTGAGCTAAAAATAGGCCTCACCGCTGAACAAAATTTTGGTCGAAAACAGCGGATCTTCCGTTTTTCACCGAACGCTCATTTCCATAATACAGTTGCCAACATTTGAAGGTAATTATTTCCAAAAAAATAAATGCCATAAAATTTCCTTTCAAATTACCGACAAAGATTCGACACTTGATTTGAATTTTTATATTTTTGTTCGTTCTGAAAAAAATACCTCTAGATGGATCACCTATTACATAAACATCCTATTGGCAGGTATTCATTCTAAACAAACACCTATTTCTATCCAGCCAGCTAACAGAGCCCTAACAGTTTGTAAGTACACGAATAGTGTCCCATTTCTCGTGTGTTCGGGCTACACTTATTACAGGCCACTATCACCATGTGGAAACGCATGATCATGTGCGAGCGTACATTTCCAGTTCAACAGTTTAACAACTTTATGGGTTGCACTTAAGGATGCAACATTACCCAACACACAATGTAAAACATGTTTAACCAGTCTTAGAGGGGATGTTTAAATGTTCTACTGTTCGAAAAAAAACTACTTACGATAACACTTGAGACATCCCATCAGGACAATTCGGCCAAACAAAGAATATTTACTACTTTTTAGCTAATTTCATTCGGTGTAGCGTTGTCAAATAAAAATGTCCTTGACCCATAAAAAATAACTTGATCCTCAGAGGGCCGCCGTTTTGCAAATTTACTATAATCGCCTAAATCTTCTATTACAAGAAAATGTTATTATCCCCTGAAAATGTCCGAACTTTTCGTCCATAAACCACACACAGAGAAAGATTCTGTTGAAAATCGGTCCGAACTACAAAAATTCGGTTGGATAACACACTTTCTGTTGCAATCAATCACATTCTATGGTACTGATGGTTATATGGTTCCCCATACCATAAGATGGTTGCTTTGATAATTTTACGGAACTCACAGCCAATAAATCGGTGGTGATCCATCTAGAGGTATTTTTCTAGAACAAAAAAATATAAAAATTCAAATCAAGTGTGGAATCTTTATTGGTATTTTGAAAGGACATTTTAGGACATTTATTTTTTGAAAATAATTACCTTCAAATGTTGGCAACTGTTTAATGGAAATGAGCGTTTGGTAAGCAACTGGAAGATCCGCTGTTTTCGACCAAAATTTTGCTCAGTGATGAGGCCCATTTCTGGCTCAACGGCCAAGTTAATAAACAAAATTGCCGCATTTGGGCTGAAGAGCAACAAGAAGAGGTTCAAGAGGTGCCATTGTACCCAAAGAAAACCACGGTTTGGTGCGGTTTATAAGCTGATGGAATCATCGGTGCATATTTTTGCAAAAATGATGATGGCAGGAACGTAACCGTGAATGGTGCTCGCTATCGGGCCATGATATCGATCTTTATGCTACCTGGAATTGAAGCCCATAATCTTGACGACACTTGGTTTCAACAGGATGGTGCCATTTCGAAGGTCATTTCGAAAAGCAGCTAATTTCACGCTTTGGACAGGTGAGCTGGCCGCCTAGATCGAGTGATATCACACCTTTAGACATTTTTCTTTGGGGTTACGTGAAGTCCAAAGTCTATGCTGACAAACCAGCTTCGATTCAGTTTTTGGAAGCCAACATTACGAGTCGTCCAGTATGGAAACCCTGAGGCGTAGTTGCGGCCAACATTTCAAGGTACTTATTTTCAAAAAATAAATGCCATAAAATGTACTTTCAAATACCAATAAAGATTCCACACTTGATTTTAAATGTTATGTTTTTGTTGTTGTGAAAAAATACCTCTAGATAGATCACCCTATATAACAGACTTTCTGTAAATAACATTCCATTGTATATATGGTAACATGTTTCGACATACCATACGATGGTTGCTATGATAATTTTACGCTACTCACAAACAACCGAATTCATTAAAACTATTGGTTGCCACAACTGGCGTTTATGACCAACCAACCAAATATAAAGTACATGTTAATGTGGTACCAAAACTTGGTGGTGACAACAGATGAGTTTTTTTTGCAGTAGCCCAAAATACCCTTAGTTCACTGTTGTTACATATTATTAGTTGTCCCAAGAACAGAAAATGATCTTTATAATAATTTATCGGTTTATGTCACTACAAAATCTTAATTCAAGACTAAAATACATTAAGTAATCCAAAAAAAAATCGAATAGAAGTAACAATTTAACAATTATTTGTAATAAAATGTAATAAGAGGCCGAATTGTTTGCTTAAATCCAAAGGGTTCGTCATTCAGACTTAAGTTTCAAGGTTCTTCGGTTAGAGTTAAAAGAAATTTTTGTAAATTTTAAACGATCAGAAACTAAAAATTGCCATCGACACAAATTTGATAAAATTGATCTGGGACGCCTTAAAGTTCCCGCTCTAACGGTAAAGAACGAGAGGAATTCCTTTCGAATCACACGTACCCATTTTTCGGAAATTATACTTTGCTGCCATGTGACCCTTGGAATTTGGAAACTCGGACAGAGGAAGCTCATTTTTCCAAGGAACGCCAGTGTTAGTCCTATGAAAACCGCGTCTCCTATGTGATGTCATATCTGGAAGCTTAGCAAAGGTCTAACCACCACACATTGCAGATTTCTAAAGTATCAATCCTATATGCTAGAGACTCTCAGGAATGATAAAAAAAACTAAATATTTGGATATTGTTCACAACAGATCTGAACCAAGGAAAGCCAGTGTTAGTCCTATGAAAACCGCGTCTCCTATGTGATGTCATATCTGGAAGCTTAGCGAAGGTCTAACCACCACACACTGCAGATTTCTAAAGTATCAATCCTATAAGCGCTTGAAACCTCATTCGTGCAGCACTTCCGTGTATTTTCCTATTTATCCAAGCTAGAGACTCTCCGGAAAGATAAAAAACTTAATATTTGGAAATTGTTCACAACAGAATTGAACCACAAGCCCATTCTTGCCAGAACTTCAGGCGACAGGTTCTCGCATTGCTGGCGAATATTCTTTCCAAGACTCTAAGGCTTCAAAACTCTAAGGCTTCAAAACTCTAAGGCTTGCTGAAGTCAATTTGTGACTGTTATAAACCCCAATAAAAAAAAGTCTGAAACGGTTGAATCAGGTGATCTGTCCGTCCAATACAAATCACCAAACCGGGATATAAAGCATTCCGGAAATGCTTCCTTCTGAATATCGGTAGTAAAAGCAGCATTGTACGTCGTCCTGTCGGAAACACATATTCTCCAGTCCTAATTCATCCAATAGAGAAAGAAAAAACTCGCTAATCAAGGCTATGTAGAGCGCGCCGTCCTTAGTCGTCTGTTGAACCGCGAAGTACTCAAAAAAAAGTGGTACGATGTCTTCTCCAGCGTCAGAAGCACACCTCTCAGTTTCTTTGAGCAGGTGAAATGGCTCTTCGTGGGTGATACGGGGATTTTCGGAGTCCCTTTTTATTTTGTTTATTCACGTAACCGCTAAGATGGAAATGAGCCTTATCGCTCATGAAAATTTTCAATGAAAATCGTCCACCTCTTCGTTGAGATTCAGGATAGTTTCAGTTGAACTTCCCTTAAACAGCACTTTCGTGTATTATTTTATTAATCCAAGCTAAAGACTTGCTAAAAAGTTAAAAAAATGTTTTTTTTTAAATTTTCACAACAGAATTGAACCACAAGCCCCAGGGGACTGAAATGTATTGGATAAGTGTAGTTTTTTTTTTTGGAAAATTTCAATATTGTCCAATTAATTGTTTGAACCCGTACCACTTGAATCCGCGAGCCGCCTTACTAACGGCAACACCTCTTACGAAGAAGGGTATAAACGCTGCGGCCTTGCCGCTCTCAAGGACCTTTTCACTGACGTATTATTTACTTGTATCTGCATTAAAGATGGAAAATTTTCAAGGTTTGTTAGCAAAAGAAAAATATTGAAGTTTTATCATGATTAGGTTGGAAATTTGTTTTATCCCTTCTATGCAGTTTGTAAATCTAGTGGTTGCCAAATGCATTTCCTTTCAGCCCTCCTCTGCCTTCTCCAGACCTCGTTCCCCTCTTAAATAAGTGTCTGTGCGGTAAATCTATTGCAACATTTCGGTGAAGAGGAGGTCATTATAACTTTGCTCCGAAAAGAAAATTGTGTAGTTTGTCTAACTTTCGGCTGTTGCTCTTTGTGGATTTGCAGTGTGACCAGGGGCAAAGGGGCGGGGAAAACTTTTAAAACTTGTCTACAATCCCATGTTTATTTGCTGGCACCGGCTAAGAGGGAGTGTGTCTGGTGTGTGGGTCATCATGTTTTGTTGTCATTAAAATACAATCGTCTTTAACGAAAATAAATTGCGGGGGCTTTTGGCTAAACCATGACTGACGGCAGGGAGTTACAGAGAAATCTGGCTTTGTAAAATTATGCCAAAGTCATCATCGTGTATTAGAAAAGTTCTTAAAACTCCATATGTGTTTTTATTTAAGCAGGAGAAACCACACACACACACACACCCTCGGTGGAGTATTAGAAATACATGTTGGAAATTTTTTGTCTCTGCTGTGTTAAAAGTTTCCAGAAGTGAAAACTTTTGACATTTATTATCGTGATTTTAAAAGTTCTTGTTTATCCTTAAAAAGGTTCTAAGTGTTATCTTATCTTGTGGTGTATTTTAAATACAAATATTAAAATGTGAAAAATGGCACAACATTTATCAAAGCTGTGACTATTGTTGGAAACAGAATCCACGCTATAGCCTGTTAGCTTTAATATTTAAATCAAACAGACTGAGAATGTGCGTTTGCATACATCTCCCGCCCAAGTGAATCACTACAAGCATATCGCACATTTACTTGAATAGTGGCATAACTCAAAAAATGAAATTTTTGAGTTAATTACACAGAATTGTACTTAATATCATGCTTCACACTGTGTAGAAATTTCATATCGATATGTTGAAAACTCTATGCGTGAGAAGAGTATATGCCGTTATTTCGTTTTAGTTATACCATATTTTTTCAACCGAAAGACTGACACATCTTAGTTGTGTCGCAGTCGTTACAGTTTTAACATCGTGTGTCTTGCCCAAAGAGTGGCATAGTTTGTGTTGTGTCGTTCTATGTGAAAAGGTAAGAATATTTTTATTGCATATTAGTTGCATGTACACTGCATTATTTCGCGTTGTGACTGTGTTTTTGAAAAATAAATGTTTATGTTGCTTAATTCAAATTCGAAGTAGAGCAAAATGTGACGTTTTTGCTGAAAAATATATTTTTGTTAGCTGAAGTATTTCTTCTTATGCCGTTATTTTTAATAAAAGACGAACTAATAAAAATTGATGTATTTGCATTAAAAGGTAATGTGTCATTATTAATGATAACTTTGGCGATAATATCCGTAAATGGTTTTGAATAAGTCAAAATAGGACGGTATTGTTTATATTTTTGTTTATACATTTAGAAATATTATGATACATTCAGGGTAGTAGGGTCATCTAGGAGTAAAATATTTTTCTTGAACTTGGAAAAAATCATTCGGAAATGTCAGCATAAAGAAGTATGTGTTAAAAAAGGATATTCACAGCCACTCTAACTCAATTTTACATTCATATACCCTTATGCACGTCCGCAACACTAAATCTTAATATTTTGTAGGTTTTAAAATGGAGGACTGTAACCCTACTAATTCCCCATCAAAGTCAACATCGTCCAGTTCATCATCATTTTCCGAAGATCGTGACGACTCCGTCGATGATGTAACGTACTACCCAGACTTAGAAAGGGATACTGATGATGAACTACCTCACAGTTCAACCAAGCCAAAGACTGTTTTCCGGCCCGTTACTACAGTGGATAACTCTGATCACGAAACCCTTGAAATTATTGGTCCAGGAGAAGCCACTGGATCCCAAATATCCTGTCTTGGCTTACAACCTGGTGCTCCAACTTCGAATTCTTCCTTAATTTTAACAAGTCCATTAAGGAAGGGAAGAAAAAGAGTGAAACATCCAGAAAAATGGAAGCAGAATATAAATAAAAAAAGAAGAAATAGTGGAAAAGCTTATGAAACACACACATTGAGCAAAAAAATTAGACCTGAAAGGCAAATTAAAACTCCTTGTGCTGAATCTTGTATGTTCCAAAAATTTTAGCGAGGACGAAAGAAAGCAATTATTCGCCTCGTTTTGGGAACTCGGAGATATCGAAAAGCAGCGACAATATATTGGCAATTGTATGCAAGTTGTTGAGCCCACATATCGATACGTGCGCGTTGGTGGGACAAGAAATCCTCGACAAAAAAATAAAGCGTACTTTTTTAAGCAAGGGGATAATGTCGTGCGTGTCTGTAAAAGATTTTTTAAAAATACCCTAGATATTAACGATCGTCCCATTAGAACCGTGACAGACAAAGGTGAAAAGCTCGCGAACCAGATACTTGAGCCCGACCAAAGAGGTAAACACGGTAAACATAAAAAACTTGATCCGAATTTAAAAGCTGGAGTGAAACGATTCATTGATGATATACCAAAAATCGAGAGGAGCAATTCCAGGAGGTAACCTTTATTAAAAAGAAAAAGCAACCAACAGAAATTACTTTAAAACAAGCCTTTTTTACCAAACCAGGTATACCACAAAAGAAAAAGGAAGACATAAATGACTTAATAAAAAAAAATCTGATCCCACGTTTTTACAAACATTTTTATGATAATTTGTAAAAGGATTTGAATTTAAAATACGTTTACCGAATATGCATTTTTTTAATTTAAAAACCATTTATGTATTTAATATACTATTTTCCTATGAATTAAACTTAAAGTACAATAAACTGCGATAGTATACTTAGTTCCTTTACATTGATGCGTTGAAATTGGGCGTACTTTATTTATGTTTTTTAAATAATATATATTTATGATTTCAATTAAAAAGAATAAAAATAATATTTGTTAAAAGAAATTACTATTTTTTTATCATCAATAACGACACATTTCAAAATAAGACACTGGTATGAGAATACTTTATCAACAATAACGTCTTATTTCAAAGTAGAGATAGATTTGGCCAAGGAAACCATAGTAAATGAGATTTTAGTTAATGGGAGTATAATGAAATAGTAAATATATTAAATAACTGACTATATAAGTTCGATATTATCATACTTTTCCTTTTTTCGAAACGTACGAGTCTATTGAAAACTTTAAATGCGTTTGCTGCAAAATCGATTTTTTTTGGATAATGACGTTGTTCAAGTAAATGAGCGATATGTACATTTGGTCCTTCGAGTCGGATCAATTGATTTTGATTCGCAGTATTCTATCTTACACTTTTAATGAACGCGCAACTCGTACATTTGGTCCTTCGAGCTGGGTCAAACGATTTTGATGCAATGTATAATTGGTCAGAAAAAGAAACTGGCACAACGTGATAAATGCTAAAGTCTTCGGCTAATTCGTTACCTTTTACGTTGCTAAGTCGTGGTATCCAGCACAGCGTTATAGGAAACAGTCCATGGTACAGCGTGATTTTATGGTTCTTTAATCTAAGGCAAGATATTGCATATACGTTATCGGCGACCACAAACTAAATCTAGTAAAATTAGACCATTTCAGTTAATGTTCAGCCGTTCTGGAAGTCACAAATTTAATTCGATTACAGTTTTGCATGGTACAGAGTGTCACAAAAGTTACCATGAGGTTAAAAACTTTAATAACTTTTTCGTATATTAATTTTTTTTCTCAGATTATATAATATACAAAATGGAGTTTTTTTACACTAAGTTAATGTCACTTTAATGACCCCCGTTCAATGATTCGCAATGATGGGCTCGTTTTAGAGCATTTTCCATAACATCTTTCAAAATTTGGGGCTGTAGCGTTCGAATTCCTGCAACAATGTTGGCCTTGAGTTTAAGGATTGCCTCGGACTTGTTCACATATTCCGCTCCTTCAATTAACTCCAAAGAAAATAGTCCGCGTACTGACACATCTGGAAGTCGCGCTGGCCAAATACGAGGGCGACCGCAAAAGAAACTGGCCTAACATAAAAAGAACCGTTTTATTGGAATTATTATTATTTATTTTTCAACATAATCTCCTTCCAACTCAATACACTTCATCAAACGTTTTTCAAGTTTTTTAATTCCATCCGAAAAATAGGATTTTTCAAGACCTTTAAAATATGCCTCATTTTCAGCAATAACCTCGCTATTGGACGAAAATTTTTTGCCATCGAGAAATTTTTTTAAATTTGGAAACAAGAAATAATCAGGAGGAGCTAAATCTGGACTATATGGTGGATGCGGAGCAATTTAATTCGGCCAGTTTTTGTTGAGTTAAAAATGCAGTGTGTGAAGGAGCATTATCTTGATGAAAACGAACTTTTTTTCTAAATGCGGTCGTATTATCTTGATTTCTTCACTCAACCGATCCAATAATGCCTAATAATATTCACTATTTATAGTTTTTCCTTTCTCAAGATAATCAACACATTATCTTGAGAAATACTGTGGCCATTACTTTTCCTGCTGACTTAACAGTTTTCGCCTTCTTGGGAGCACTTTTACCAGCTTCTATCCATTGTTTTGACTGTTCTATGCATTATGGGATGTAGTGATGGATCCATGTTTCATCAACAGTCATGATTCGGCGCAAGAACTCTATTGGATTACGCTGATAAATCGCTAAAAGCTCCTCGGAATTGGTCCAACGGACGATTTTTTGGGGCAAAGTCAACAAACGCGGCACCCATCTTGCGGATAGCTTTTTCATGTGGAGTTCATCATGTAAAATACTCCAAACTTGTTTTTCGTGTATTTTAACAATATCAGCAAGTTCTCTGTGCTTTATTCGTCTATCTTTAGTCACTTCATTAAATATTTTTCTAATGTTTTCATTAGTAGTAGCAGTTTTCGGTCTTCCAGAGCGTTGTTCATCTTCCTAACTTGAACGACCCATTTGAAATTGTTGAACCCAGGATTTCACGGTGGAGTATGATGGTGCATTATCACCATGAACAGAATCCAATTCATCTTTGATTAATTGTGGCGTATAACCTATCATATAAAAGTGTTTAATTACCGCACGAAACTCTTTTTTTCAAAAATTATAAAACTTGTTTACTTCAATCACCTGTAACAAAGAAAATAATCATTAAATATTTCGGAAATTTTGACAGATGGCTTATTAAAGTTTGCTTTAAAAAAAAGTGCTAGTAAAACAGAAAATGTGCCAGGCCAGTTAGTTTTGCGGTCGCCCTCGTAATTCCCAATTTTTGGAAATTGTTTGCTATCCAAAAAAATTGACTTTAAAGAGCCATTGTGTCTTGGGCATTGGCTCCGTCATGCTGAAACCACATCTGAGGTCTGTTTTCAAGAGCAGGACGTCAATAATTTTCCATCATAAACCGATACCGCTTTCCTTTTACGGTAACAGCACTTCCATCTTTATTCTCAAAGAAGTAAGGCCCAATGATATTTGCAGATGTGATCCCACGCCCTACTGTACACCTCTCGCACTTGGATTTTCAGAACCCCAGAACCTACAGCTCTGCTTATTAACAAAGCCAATCAAATGAAAATGAGCTTCGTCACTTATGCGTTTGCGTTAAAATAATTGATCGCTTATTTAAATAATAAAATTCGATTATTCTGGTTCTTTGTTCAGTTATAAATCTCTTCATTATTTATTCTCCAAGTGTTATTTATATAATCTGAAAAAAATATTAAAAAAAAATGATAAACTAAAAAAAATATTAAATTTTTAAACCCCATAGTAACTTTTGGTCCACCCTGTACGTTACATGCAACCAGTATTTCACCACGGTGATATTAGACCATCCTATGGCGAGCGGCCGAAACCCAGGTTAAAATCCGGTTAAGAACTTCTTACAACTTCTTAGCTTCCACCTCATAAATGTCTGCAGCTTTACTAGTAAGAGTAAAACTTATCGATAAAATGCTTAAGCCGTTCGGAGCCCGCCTGAAACAATAGGTCCCGCTCAGTGAGTATAAGAATGACCAGTTTACTGATTTGAGAAAAGTTCTCCGTTTGTTCCTTAATGGAATCATGAGAAATTTTATAAGTATGCGTTATCCCATCCTATGTTAGGTCCTGTCGCTCTACCTGTCACATTTGCATCCGATCTTGCTCAAATTAAGCATACTGAATTATATGTGTATTAAAGGGTGAAACATCTACAGTTATTTTTTCAGAACAAAAAAAATATAAAATTCAAATCAAGTGTGGAGTCGTTATTGGTAATTTGAAAGGACATTTTAGGACATTTATTTTTTTGAAAATAATTACCTTCAAATGTTGGCAACTCTATTATGGAAATGAGCGTTTGGTGAGAAACGGGAAGATCCGCTGTTTTCGACCAAAATTTTGTTCAGCGATGAGGCCCATTTCTAGCTCATAGCCAAAGCCAATAAACAAAATTGCCGCATTTGAACTAAAGAGCAACAAGAAGAGGTTCAAGAGGTGCCATTATACCCAGAGAAACCACGGTTTGGTGCGGTTTATAAGCTGGTGGAAGCATTGGTGCATATTTTTTTCAAAAGTGATGATGACCGGAACGTAACCGTGAATGGCGCTCGCTATCGTGCCATGATATAGATCCTTATGCTACCGGAAATTGAAGCCTGTAATCCTGACGACACTTGGTTTCAACAGGACGCTGCCACTTGCCATACCGCTGCTCAAACAATGGATCTACTGAGAGGTCATTTCGAAAAGCAGCTAATTTCACGTTTTGGGCAAGTGAGTTGGCCGCCTAGATCGAGTGATATTACACCTTTGGACATTTTTTTTGGGGTTACGTAAAGTCCAAAGTCTATGCTGACAAACCAGCTACGATTCAGGTTTTGGAAGCCAACATGTCATTAAAGCCATACCGGTCGAAATGCTCGAAAGAGTCATCCAAAATTGGACCCTCAGAATGGTCGTCTTGTGGCCAACATTTGAGGGAAATTATATTCAAAAAATAAATGCCATAAAATGTCCTTTCAAATTACCAATAAAGATTCCACACTTGATTTGAATTTTTATATATTTTTTTGTTCTGAAAAAATACCTCTAGATGGATCACCCTATATAACCAAACCTGGTAAAATTGTATTATATCCTTCCATGTTTTCATGACACCTATGTACAGGGGCCCTGCCGTTTAGTTATTTCATCCTCATGGCAAAGTACTCGTAAATACATGCAGTTATTATTTTGAGTTCCTCTATCTCAGATCACCTATCAACAAAGAAAATGATGTCAGACCGCTGCTTCGGCGGAAAGACCAAGTCCAGAAAGACCTACAGTATCTTGGTAAAAGCCACGTGCACAAAATCGAAGTTTTTAGAATTCGCGGCTTAAGACCGTTTAAGTACGAGGGCGACCGCAAAACTAACTGGCCTGGCACATTTTCTGTTTTACTAGCAACTTTTTTTTTAAAGCAATATTTAACAAAGCATCTGTCAAAATTTCCGAAATATTTAATGATTATTTTCTTTGTTACAGGTGATTGCAGTAAACAAGTTTTATAATTTTTGAAAAACGGAAAATAAAGAGTTTCGTGCGGTAAATAAACACTTTTATATGAAAGGTTATACGCCACAATTAATCAAAGATGAATTGGATTCTGTTCATGGTGATAATGCATCATCACACTCCACCGTGAAATCCTGGGTTCAACAATTTAAAATGGGTCGTTCAAGTACGAAAGATGAACAACGCTCTGGAAGACCGAAAACTGCTACTACTATTGAAAACATTTGAAAAATATTTAATGAAGTGACTAAAGATAGACGAATAAAGCTCAGAGAACTTGCTGATATTGTTAAAATACACGAAAAACAAGTTTGGAGTATTTTACATGATGAACTCCACATGAAAAAGCTATCCGCAAGATGGGTGCCGCGTTTGTTGACTTTGCCCCAAAAAATCGTCCGTTGGACCAATTCCGAGGAGCTTTTAGCGATTTATCAGCGTAATCCAATAGAGTTCTTGCGCCGATTCATAACTGTTGATGAAACATGGATCCATCACTACATCCCAGAATGCACAGAACAGTCAAAACAATGGATAGAAGCTGGTAAAAGTGGTCCCAAGAAGACGAAAACTGTTAAGTCAGCAGGAAAAGTAATGGCCACAGTATTTTGGGATGCAAGGGGTATACTATTTATTGATTATCTTGAGAAAGGAAAAACTATAAATAGTGAATATTATTGTGCATTATTGGATCGGTTGAGTGAAGAAATCAAGATAAAACGACCGCATTTAGAAAAAAAAAGTTCTTTTTCATAAAGATAATGCTCCTTCACACACTGCATTTTTAACTCAACAAAAACTGGCCGAATTACGATTTAAATTGCTCCGCATCCACCATATAGTCCAGATTTAGCTCCTTCTGATTATTTCTTGTTTCCAAATTTAAAAAAAATGCTCAGGGCAAAAAAATTTTCGTCCAATAGCGAGGTTATTGCTGAAACTGAGGCATATTTTGAAGGTCTTGAAAAATCTTATTTTTCGGATGGAATTAAAAAACTTGAAAAACGTTTGATGAAGTGTATTGAGTTGGAAGGAGATTATGTTGAAAAATAAATAATAATAATTCCAAAAAAACGGTTCTTTTTATGTTAGGCCAGTTACTTTTGCGGTCGCCCTCGTAAGTAAGTTAGTATGCTTTCAACAGACGGACGGACATATCTAAATTGTCTTTCGAAAAATTGTCTTTTACGAATCTTAATAATTAAAATATTTTATAAGGTTTCCAATCTATATTTCAAGGTGTTGCAATTTAGTATAAACTCCATTCCATGGTGGAGGTTATAAAACCCAACGTTATCTTGAGTTTTCCGCCAGCATCGTTAAAAAAGTACAGTCAGTGCCATCTACCGACAGTTAAAAAGCGAGCACTTGTTCGATTCTAAACAAAAGATTTAGCTCCCTCACTGCCAGTTGAATCCTCTTCCATGGACTTTTTAGGCTTGTCTCGTAGTTTTGCCTTAGTATCTTTAACCTTTCACAGTGACAGAATAATTGTTGCCATGACGTTAAAAATTGTCTTTATATCCTGTTTTTACATGTATGTACTCGTTTGTATGTATGTGCGTGACCCTTTGAACTTATCGTCGTCCGTATTTATGGTCGTCTTGTATTAATAAAAATAAATATATATGTAGGTAGCACAAGAAACAAACAAAAAACAATTTTTAATTAACCCAATTAAAGGAAAAATAAGACACAACTATCAGAGAATATATAAACAAAACAAACACAAATAAAGAATGGTATAGACAAGCAGAAAAAAAACTCCCAAACGCATACACAGACTGAATCATACTCTGGTAAAAGGAGAGGGGAGGGGGGCGCCGGCAAAGTACTGGTTGTAATACATTGTCCTAAAAGAAAGTTATGGTCTCTTGAATAATTTTTCGTCACTCTCTCTCGCTCGCTCTCTCCCATGTTTTGTTGGTGTTTATCGAAAGAGCAATATCAATATTTTACAAGTAATTGAGTTCAATACAGCAGCAGCGGCAGCATTTCGTACAACAAGACCAGAACAATGACAAACTATTCGGCAAAAACTAATTCACAGAACGAACGGAACGGAACAATGGAAGGCGAACAACGGACAATAACAACAACAACACAAAAGCAATAACGAAACAAACAATTGCGACAATAAGAACTACATGAATACGAGAGTTTTTGTTTTTATTTGAGCTTTGTTTTGTTCATGTACGGTGCTGTGAGTAGAGGCACAGAGAGAGAGTGGGTAGGTGGGCATAGTTCATTTAATTCAATATGAGTGGGCTGCTGATGAAGGCGGCAGCGGAGGTGATACTTCTGCTGCCTCTTTCGTCAGTTTAGTACATGTGGTACGCAAGGTTTATAAATACAAGGTTACGCCATCAGCAAAAATTGCCGTTAGGTGACGTAGTTGGTGACAAACATCAAAAAGAAGTGGGTTGCCAGCTCTATGTCTGCCTACTTTTAGTTAACAAAGCTAAGATTTCATGTGAAAAATGTACATATTGCAGTGAGTTGGCAACCCTACAGCTGAAATCACTTTGTCAGATTTGTGAAGAAATAAAACAACAAATCGAAACGTAAACATTAAGTGTGCAGTGGGAAAATGTATGAAAACCAACAGTAAAAAATATGTGAGTATGTGTATAACATTTTAACTTGAACTTGAAGAAAATGTAAAAAGAATGTTTTTCCGGTGCAGAATGTACTTTAGGTTAAGAATATTAAATGCCGACATTACCAAAAATATTTATACCAAAAAAAGAAAATTAAATAAAACTTTAACCTAATATACAAAAAATTGTTCGTTTTTCGCTAATAAATAAATTGATGGCAAAAATAGTTAATTGTCCCACTGTTATTAATACACAAATATTATCAGCTGTTAGCTCAAAATTTTTAGCCAATAGGAACAAAGTTTGCGTGACGTCATTGGTGACAAACGTCAAAAACAGAAAAGGGAAGGGGGCTGGGATGGCGTAACCTTCTATACATAAACCTTGGTGGTACGTACTTTTTGACTGAGTGATAGAATAAAGGACATGCCATGACTGACGTAGCAGTCCAATACTTTAACTACACTAGTGTGCAAAAGTAATCTTACGGTGTTTTCGTTTGTGCATTAAAAATTATAAATTCTTTTAGCATGTTTTATACCCTCCCACCTTTAAGTTTTCCGATCGACGTAGTATAATCACCTGCTGATATCAATAACGATGTCTATCCGTCCGGTCGTTTGCCCGTCTGTCCGTCCATCTAAAGCTTGTAAGCAAAATACAAAATACAATACTGAAATTTGGCAGAAGTATGTTTTTGGACCAAGGACGGACGCTATGGAAATTGGAGAAAATCGGTTCAGATTTAGATATACATAGCTCCCACCGATTTTTTCCAAAAGTCAACCGATTTTCTGCAATTTCAATAACATTCACCTTGATCCAAAAAAATTACTTGTGCTTAATTTGATCAAGATTGGACGTTGTATGTGGCTTCTAAAGATAAGAAGGCAAAAATCGGATGACATTTATGTGGGAGCTATAATTAAAACTGAACTGATTTTTTTCAGTTTTAAATTTGTGATATTTTCTCACAAATTTAAATACAAATTTAGGCGGCCAACTCACCGGTCCTAAACGTGAAATTAGATGCTCTTCGAAATGAACTCTCAATAGATCTATTGTTTGAGCAGCTGTATGGCAAGGGGCACCGTCCTGTTGAAACCAAGTGTCGTCAAGACTGCGGGCTTCAATTTCAGGTAGCATAAAGATCGATATCATGGCGCGATAGCGAGCACTATACACGGTTACGTTCTGGACATCAGCATTTTTAAAAACATAAGGACCGATAATTCCACCAGCCCATACAGTTTACAGACCGTGGTTTTCGCGGTGTACGTCTTTCCATGATGAAATGGCAAACAATGCTGAAAAAAATAAAGTTTAACACAACTTACATGTAATCTGTGAAAAAATACCTCTAGATTGATCACCCGTTATTAATGTGGCTTCTAAAACTGCAGGTTCAGAAATCGAAAGGAATTTGTAGTTTATTAAAACCTGGAGCAATGGAACATTTTTCTTCCACCAACCCTGAACAATATAGAATGTTTCATCGGATTTGGGACCTGATCGGATATTTGGGACCTGAACATTGATTGCAAGAGTAAAAGGACATAAGGACATTGCTCCTTGGAATATAATGTTAATTCTAAATCGATTGACGTAATTTAGTCATTCAGTTTAGAATCGTGTTTCTGTTCAAGGGCCACTGACTACAAACATAGATTTTTAAATACCTTCTCTTCTACGTCTTCCCCTAATTTAAGCCATTCACTAATTTCCCTTCATGCTTTCAGGCGTATCACAATGGGCCACTTCAAGGCTTCCGAGTGAGTAGGAATTCATTCAACTTACCTCAGTGAACCGAAAAAAATGTAAAATGCAAATATCTGCATAAATAGGGAGCTCTCTTAAAAGCAAAAAATACTCAAAAAAAACTGCCTGCCTCCATACCGCCCCTCATAATCGTGTGGAAGAACAACATAATTTCCCCCTGATGGAAAATCAAATATTTTCTATGCAAATATTATCGTAACCTTCTCCCTTTTCTTATTTTACTGAAATGTTGCATACTCAGTCGAGAGCGGCCGGTTTGTAAACATTTATTGTTATTCAATTTAAACCCCTCAAAAATAAAAAAAAAGAACGTAGAGAAAGAAGAACGAACACATTTCGCATTTCTCTAAGGATAATTTCATTATTTATTTCATGTTTTCGGTAGACCCGACCTTATGCGCAGTGAAGGCAAGGACTAGGACGGCAACATTTATTGTTCTTTGCAGCGTTAACCGATGGATGAGGCCGTTCTACGTTGGCTTTACATCACGAAACTTTCGGTATGAATGTTTCCGTTCATATATTGCCTGAATAGGAAATGTGGATTACAATAGGTTGGAAGGGCGCTGGCCGATGGGGGGGGGGGGGGGGGGGGGAGTTAAAGATATGTCTGCCCTACTTTGTGCTTGCAAAGGGTTTTTCAATAGGCTCAACGCAATTTTGTGTTGAAATACAAGGGCATCCTTAAACTGTCTTTGATAACACTAGTCAACAGTCAAAATGTACTCGGGATGCGATAATTTTTTCTGTGTAGATAACCTTGACATGAGCTCGAAAAACGCAATAAATTTTTTTTTTTTCGTTTGGTTTTTGTTTTATTTTTTTTTTTTTAAATTTTAAAAATTTTTTTTTGGTTAATTTGTTTCGTCCGGCATAACTCGGGAACCACTAGCCCGATTTAATTGAATTAAATTTTAAAAAATTTAAAATTACAATTCCCTTAATCTGTTAATATATTGTTTTCCTATACAAGCAACAGTTTCCAAGTTAAAAATGAATATATAAAGGAAAAAACTTATTTTTTGCCTAAAGATTTAAATTTTTTTTTTTAAAAAATCCATAAAAAATCCAAAATGAAAAAAAAATGTCAAATCTTATTACTTTTACGTAAAGTCACATAACCTATGAGCAAAATGAGACAAAGATCATGAAAATCGATTAACGCGTTCTGCTTTTATTTACAATTATGTGAAGGTATCCCATTTTCATTTTCATATATTTTTGTCACCCAACAAATTTTATTTTTTTTTGTAATAAAAAAGAAAAAACCTCACCATAGACAAAGTTGTGCATATGTCGAGCAAATTTTTGAAATTCATACCTTTACTCAATTGCGAATAAAAGCGAAACGCGGTGCATCGATTTTCATGATCTTTGTCTCATTTTGCTCATAGGTTATGTGACTTTACGTAAAAGTAATAAGATTTGACATTTTTTTTTCATTTTGGATTTTTTTATGGATTTTTTAAAAAAAAAATTTAAATCTTTAGGCAAAAAATAAGTTTTTTCCTTTATATATTCATTTTTAACTTGGAAACTGTTGCTTGTATAGGAAAACAATATATGAACAGATTAAGGGAATTGTAATTTTAAATTTTTTAAAATTTAATTCAATTAAATCGGGCTAGTGGTTCCCGAGTTATGCCGGACGAAACAAATTAACCAAAAAAAATTTTTTAAAATTTAAAAAAAAAAATAAAACAAAAACAAAAACCAAACGAAAAAAAAATTTTTTATTGCGTTTTTCGAGCTCATGTCAAGGTTATCTACACAGAAAAAATTATCGCATCCGGAGTACATGAATTTTTTTTCATTTTGTTGAGTAGTGTAATCAAGTCAAGGTTTACCTTTTTTTAAACTACACCACACTGAAGGTTATTTTGACTTAGTTCTCCTGTTTGTAAAATCTTAAAGGAAAGGAGACCCCTTGTCCTTAAACCGATCGATTCAGTATTAGTATCTGATTCTATTGAACGATATTCGTCCGTCTCTTCACCTATCGAATGTTCCGGTTGCAAATATGAACAGATTTTGACGAAACTTGGTACTTTGTTCAAGATTGCGCCAAGAGCGAACCCTATTGAAATTGGTTCATACAAAGCTCTTTTCCTATTTCAAAACCTGCTGGTCTAAAAGCTTCATATTGCATCCGATTTCAATTAAATTTCGCTTAGAGCGTTAGGAGCAGGCAAAATCATCGTTAAATTTTTACCTTATTGTTAAATTTTGACCATGTTTTCGAAGAGTTTCCACACAATGGCCCTGTCATTGTAGAAGCCACAAATTAAATCCAATTGTAAAGAAACTTCGCTCAGTGTATTGTGATCGAGCAGTAGTAACTCTGTTGAAACTATCGAACCATGTTTTAGAATAACCAAAGGACCCTCCGGGTTTTAGGTCCTGCCGCTCTAGAAGCCACAATTTCAATTCGATTGTGCTACAATTACGCACAGCACTTTATAAGCGGACATTTAGTAACTCTGGTGAAAATCGGTCATATCGGTTCTTGTTTCCGCATAGCTCCCACTACAGAGATCCCTTCCTATTTTAGGTCCAGCAGTTCTATAAGTCACGAATTATACCCAATCACGATCATATTATCTATTGTACGTTATGAGCGACCTGTAACTAACTCTCGTGACATTGGACCATATGGGTTCATATTTTCGAATAGCCTCCACACAAAGGTCCCACCGAGTTGTAGGTCCTGCCGCTCTGGAAGCCACAAATTAATACCGATCGAACTCAAGCTTAGCGTGAAACGTTATGAGCGACCACTAAGTTACTCTGGTGAAAATCTAACATATTGGTCCATGTTTTCGAATAGCCCCCACCCAAGGACCCCCCCCCCCCCGCATTTAGGTCATGTCGCTGTGGAAGCCGTTAATTGAAACCGATAACGATTAAAGGTAAATTATGATCGACTTATAATTAGCTCCCGTAACAATGGACCATATAGGTTAATATTTTTGATTAGCCCTCACACAAAGGACCCTCTCGATTTTTGGTCTTGGCGCCCTAGAAGCCATCAATTAAAATCGACCACGCTCAAGCTTAGCGTGGAACGTTATTAGCGACCAATAAGTAACTCTGGTGAAAACCTAACATATTGGTCCATGTTTTCGAATAGCCCCTACCCAAGGACCCTCCCGCATTTAGGTCCTGTCGCTGTGGAAGCCGTAAATTAAAACCGATAACTGTGCAGATGTAAATTATGATCGACTTATAATTAGCTCCCGTTACAATGGACCATATAGGTTGATATTTTTGATTAGCCCTCACACAAAGGAACCTCACGATTTTAGGTCTTGGCGCCCTAGAAGCCATCAATTAAAATCGATCACGCTTAAGCTTAGGGTGTACGTTATAAGCGACCAATAAGTAACTCTGGTGAAAACCTAACATATTGGTCTATGTTTCGAATAGCCCCCGCCCAAAGGACCTTCCGATTTTAGATCTTGACGCTCTGCAAGCCACAAATTGAAACTTATCACGCTCAAAGTTATCGTGGTACGTAATGAGCAACCATTAATTAACTCTTATGACAGTGCAGCATAAATGTTCATATTTTTGAATAGCCCTCACACAAAGAACCCTCTTGATTTTAGGTGCTGCCGCTCTGGAAGCCGAAAACTAAAATTGATCACGCTTAAACTGTACAAAGGTAAATTATGAGCGTTTTATAACTAACTCTCGTGACATTGTACCATATCGGTCCATGCTTTCGAATAGGCCCAATACAAAGGACCCTTTCGATTTAAGGTTCGATCGTCCTAGAAGCCATAAATTAAATCCTATTGTGCTCAAATTTTGTATGCCACATTAGGAGTAGTTAATTTGTAACTCTAGTAAAACTAGGCCATATCGGTCCATGTTTTCAAAAGCCACCTGTTTATGATTTCATAGAACCCCCACAAAGGTCCCCCAGTTTTACCGCTCTAGCAGAAATATATGAAATCCTATTTCGCTCAAATTTAAGATTGCTTAATAAGGCACTTAAACTGAGATTGTCATCAGCTTTATCACTTGTATTCTTGTAAATTCACCCCTATCTTGTGTATTTCTTGCCTGATATTCCCCAGGCAAGAAATACACAAGATAGAGCCAGAAACCCTCACCATGATCTCGAAGAAAGGGTTGACAAGATACGCTAAAGCGCAGCAATCGGAAGGCCCATAAAATAAGTTTTATGAGTAAGTCTCGTATTTTTGAACCTACGCTGCTTCCAACATTGTTGCGTTGTGGACAGTATTTATCCGTCTGTGCCTAGTAGTAATGTGGGCTCAATGGGAGCGAATCAAGACCTTTAATACGGAAAGTAGTTAGGCGCAACAAAATGAAGCAGTTAGGCATGTCTTTATGGATTTTACGCACAATGAAGTGGCAAACCCTCTATGAATATTTTTGTTGCGGCTAGAATAACTTTTAAAATATGACAGCTGCCAAAACTGTCTTTGCAAACTGGTCTCTTGTTTCAAGATAATGATCTAAAATTCTAAGGGCTCGCCGTAGGGAGCCTACAACAATCCCCATTTGGAGTAGATATGTTTTTGCGTACAAGAGGGGACGTGGTTGCCAAGTCCCTTTCCGGAACCACGCACACAAATGTCCCTTTACGACGATTCCTTAAAACACATGTAACTGCTTTGCGGAAGCTCCTAAATTTCTAAAATTTGACAATTCATTTTATTTTGGTTACGTCATTAAGGCATTGTAAAGTGGAGTGGCCTTTTGGTTACACTAAAAAAATTTGTGTAATATTGAACAGGGATTAAACCGGCTCAAGATCTCTTGCTTCTATATTTAAATAGAAGACAATTTTTTAACAAAATGGCAAAGTGACATTGATTTTCGTGGCTGCATACTACTTTTATCATGATTTCGGGTCCGTGACAACCCTCTTCAGAAAGCCTTGCTGCAATTGTTGAAAGTAAAACCGAACTCTATAAGGCCAGGCTCTCCCCAAACGAATGAGAACTACTGTTGTAAGCCTAACTTTTCAAGTTTTCTTCACACAATTGCCCACGAAAATACAACTCACTCTTGCCACCTCTAAAGAGACTCCACATCGAGAGCCATCAATAGATTTCTTTTACAACGTGTGTGTGTGTGTGTTGTAAAAAGAGTTTAGTTGACTATGTCAACTTGTGTGCCGTGCCGTGCATGTACGTATGCTTACAAATGCCTATTTTATGGACCCTGAAAAATACTATTTTTTGGAAGGGATACAAAATTTGGAGAAACGTTGGACTAACTGTATTAAGCTAAAAGGAGATTATGTTGAAAAATATTTTTTCCCCAAAAAAAAAGTGTTTTATTCGAATGAAAATATACCTTATTCGAGGATAAAATAATAATTATTTTTTTCTGTGTACCAACCAAACAAAGTTTTATGTGCGGGATTTATAAAAAAGTAATGTAATGTCCTTTACGAAAGCTCTTACTAGGTTTTTGCCTACATGCCGAAACAAAATTAGGTCGAATGCCACTCCGCTTTGAGTCTTACCACACATACTCGTATGACTCTATACGAGATTTTATAAAAACCGGTATTATTTTTTTAAAAAACTTTAAATTCTTCTAAATTTCAAATTTCACATTATTCTGAATAGTAAAATTTTGCTAGTAAAATATGGATTTAATTGGCATATACGGGGGCTACTATATATATTTCTGGCCTAATAATGAAAATGCGAATATTTATCATCAAAAATGGTTTTATTGGTTTTCAAACTATTCTCCAGCCTGATTTATACACTCTTGCATGCGCTTAAACCAATTGTCGAAGCTCTTTTTCCACTCCGATTTTGACGCCTCCAAAACATGGTTTTTGAACGCATCAATAGCATCTTATGGCGACGAAAATCGTTGACCTCGCATTGTTTTCTTGATGTGCGGGAATAGAAAGAAGTTATTTATTGGGTACCAAGTCAGGGCTGTACGGTGGATGACCCAACAATTCGACGTTTTTGCCGATCAAAAAGGCGCTGGTTTGAGCCGATATGTGAGAGCTCGCATTGTCATGGTGCACAATGATTCCTCTTCTCTTGTTCGTTTTCGAATTTCTCCGAAGACTTCAGGCAAACAAATTGTGGTGTATCACTCAGAATTGACCATCCTACGTTGCTCAAGCGGAACAGTCGCCACATGACCAGTTTTGCCGAAGAAACACGACCATTTGCTTCGAAGTGCTTCTTCCACGAACAACTTTCGTTGGATTCGGCTCGTTTTCGAAGACCCACACGGTCGATTGCTGTTTTATTTCGGGCTAATACGAGTACGCACAGATCCATGATTCGTCACCTGTGACGATCTTATAAACGTCTTTTGTAGCACCGCGATCGGTTTTTGTTTCAAATTTTCTTTGCAACAATCGACACGAGCGATTCCAACGAGAACAAACCTTTTTTACGGCCAGGTGTTCATGCAATATCGAATGTATGCTGGTGGAAGAAATGCCCAAGGATGCCACTATCTCACGGTATGTCACATGACCATCTTGCATTATCAGTTCACGCACGGCATCAATGTTCTCGGCCACAACGGCCGTTTTTGGACGACCTTTGTCTTTGAGCGAGCGTCGGCCACGATTGAATTCATTAAACCAGTTTTTCACAGTGCTATAGGATGGTGCTTCATCGCCATACAAAGATTTAAGTCCATCTATACACTCTTGTCGTGATAATCCACGGCGAAAGTTGTGAAAAATGATCGCACGAAAATGTTAACGAGCTAATTCCATTTTTTTGCCAAATTGATTTTTTCAAGTCACTGTAAACAGTACAAATGATACGTCAAAATGTTCTGAGTACGTTTATGCTAAAAAATGTCAAACTTCCCAACGGAAATGTCAGATGAAGCCAGGCAACACTTAGTGTAGCCTAGGCCAGAAATATATATAGCAACCCTCGTAACCTTACGGGATTTCATTTAAACTCCTTAAACAATTTCCGAAAGGCCTAAATTTGATCCCTGCTAACGCATTTCCATGATCTTGAAAAATTGAAAGCTAGAATCGAGTGCCATAGCCCTTTTCGAATTGTTGCATACAGGGTGTGCCATTAAAATTTGAATCGGCTGTAAAATAAAGTTCAGCAATTCCAGTAAAACCAGAAATTTGAACAAATTAGCAGTCATTTTTTTACAACCGATTCAAATTTTAATGGCACACCCTGTATACCACAGTTCGAAAAGGGCTATAGCACTTTAAATGACGCACCTTCAGCTCGCTTCAGTCTAGATTTTTGAAAACGAACAAAATATTAATCGTCTAATAATTTAACAAAAAATGAAAAAAACCTAGCTCCTTTGAAAATAGCCCACTTTGCCCCTTGGTAATTTTCCTTGGCCGTTGGTAATTTTCTATTGAACTCATGGTAACCTTCTTCCCTGATTAGATTTGAAGCAATATCTCGTTCATGACTGAGGGCAGAATGTAGGTCGGGGCTAACAATTGTTCAAAAATTGGTATGGCCCTAGTGGAAAACCCTTTGTTATACCCGGGCCCTGTCTGCCATTCAATGCTTTATCATTTCTGCCATTTGTTTGATTTTTATTTATTTTTTTTTTATTGCGATATTCATATAAAATCATCCTTTGAAAGCATGAATGAATGAATGCCTGTTTATGAATCTTTTTGTAGTTTTTCCTTATACTCACACACACATACGCTCTCACATACCCACATATGGATTCCTTTTGAGTATGCTGCTTTTTGTATTTGTGTAAACATGTACGTATGGGTGCGATTTTGGTTTGAAGTCCAAAAGGAATTTCCACATGGATAGGGGGAGGAGCAAGTACCTCCATGAAACTGAGGATGACGACGAAGACTTTAAAGCGAAATCAAATACCACC
Organism: Hydrotaea diabolus; assembly: GCA_963513945.1. Lineage (NCBI taxonomy): Eukaryota > Metazoa > Arthropoda > Insecta > Diptera > Muscidae > Hydrotaea > Hydrotaea diabolus. Next base: position 15,031,016 of record OY740720.1, on the reverse strand, counting down.
ACTACAACAACACAATGCCACAAAGGATCACAAATTTATTTTTTGACATATTATGACAGTTATAGGCTCAAAAACACATACGTTTCTATCAAAAAAAAAAAGAAAGGGACCAGAATTGACTTTTTGTTGCTGCTTTATCGTTTGGATTTCCTTTTAAAATGGTTAACGAACGTTATTGTGTTTATTAAATTCAACATTGATTGAGGAAAATATTATTTCAACATTATCGTGTGAGACTTCCAAAACCAGTTAAACCACAATAGTCCGGAAACCACACAAAGACCACAAGGGTAGCCTTTGGCGAACGGAGATTGTTATAAAGAAATGAGTTCTTTAATGGAATGTGGTCTTAAAGGGAAGAGGGGTGAAACAGAATCCACAAGTAAGGTCTGTCTTTTAAGTCCATAATCAAATAATCACATTTGCCAATTGATGGACTTTAGAAGCCAGCAAATAGCCGACAGTGTTTAAAAAGCACTCAAGTGCATATGGAGCCATATCAGGACGGGCAAAATAATAGGGAGTGGCACCTTCAATCTCACTGTGATTCAAAGAGAATTAAACGAATATGAACACTTGTTCGCTAAGCTACAACAGAGAACGTTCTAAAGAAAGGGTGGATTTTGAAATTTCTCCAGCTACGCTTTTGTTTTTTATGTGGGCTCACTTCTTTGTTTGTTTGTGTTTAGTCCTAGGTTTGTTTGTGATGGGCATAACAGCGATTTTCGGTGTGAAAAAAATGGATCAAAGAATTTCCATCAAATTTTGTGTAAAAAATGGATTTAAGTGATCAAAAGCACTTGAAATGTTAAGAATGGCATATGTGACTCGCTAAATAGAAAGGGACCTAAGGGTTTTCACCCTTAGTTTTGTTCAGGAGTGCCATTTAAAAGATTTTAATACGCGTATCTTTGGTGTAGAATCGTCGACTTCACTTTCATAAAACGCGCATATCTCTTGGAGGGAACACTTTTGGGTCATGGGATCGGTCTCATTCGATGCTCAGATGTTGTCCACATCAAAAAAAGAAAAAAAAAAGAAAATTGATTTTTTTACCCTTAGGTCCCTTTCTTTATGCGCTGTCACATATGGTGATTGTACTACTCTGAGCCAGTAAAATGTTTGCAAGTGGTTCAAAGAAGGTTGAGAGGATGTGAATGACGACGCTCGACCTGGAGGACCCACTACATCAAAAACCGATGAATATACAGGGTGGAGCGCGGACTTTTGCTTTTTTGCACTGCAGGCTGTGGCGGCACTGTTGGTCGAAGAAAGTGGACAGTGTGCGTGGCTTATAGTGGCTGACGGGAGATTTGTATTCGTCTGGAGGGAACACTTTTGGGTCATGGGATCGGTCTCATTCGATGCTCAGATGTTGTCCACATCAAAAAAAGAAAAAAAAAAGAAAATTGATTTTTTTACCCTTAGGTCCCTTTCTTTATGCGCTGTCACATATGGTGATTGTACTACTCTGAGCCAGTAAAATGTTTGCAAGTGGTTCAAAGAAGGTTGAGAGGATGTGAATGACGACGCTCGACCTGGAGGACCCACTACATCAAAAACCGATGAATATACAGGGTGGAGCGCGGACTTTTGCTTTTTTGCACTGCAGGCTGTGGCGGCACTGTTGGTCGAAGAAAGTGGACAGTGTGCGTGGCTTATAGCGGCTGACGGGAGATTTGTATTCGTCTGCCTTTCAGTTGCCATCATGCATTGGACACGTGAGGACAGGTCATTTTGTGTTGAAGCGTTTTTTTCAAATGCGCACTCGATCATTGCAGTGCAGCGTGTTTTTCGTTTACGATTCGCTGTTCCACACGCGCATGTGTTCCTGGACGGCAATTAATTGTAAATGGGGTAACTTCATTGAGAACAGCAGGGAATGTGTCATATGTACGAAGGGGACTCGAGAAAAGGATTATAGCACCCAAAACATCGAGAGAGTTAAAGTAGCAGTACTGCAATCTCCGAAACGCTCTGCTCGGTACATGACTATGATACAGGATGTTCTCGGCCGCCTCTTGAGGCAATGCAATTAGAGAATACATGGTTCCAACATGACGAAGCCACTGCACACACAGCGAGTGTTGCCATGAATTGTTTGAGGTAAATGTTTTCTGAACGGCTTATCTCTTTGAAAGGTTATGTGAATTGACAGACACGCTCACCAGACTTAGCCCCATGCGATATTTTTTTCCTTTGGGGTTACCTGCAGTCGAAGGTGTATATTAACCGTCCCAATACCTAGGAAGACCTTATTACCAAAATCGAGGCTAAAATTGGCAGAATACCAGTCAACATGCTTGTAGCAGTTCATGACAACTTCAGAAAACGTTTATGTGACGCGCAAAATAGAAAGGGACCTAAGGGTAAAAACCAGTTTTGTTCTGGAGAGCCATTTTAAAGATTTAAATACGTGTACTCGTATCTTTGGTGTACCATCAATTTCATAAAACGCGCATATCTCTGGGAGGGAACACTTTTGGGGCATCGGTCTCATTGATCGGAAAATTGATATTTTTACCCTTAGGTCCCTTTCTCTATGCGCTGTCGCTACACTACGAGGGCTGCTATATATGTTTCTGGCCTAATTAACAATATTGAGGCTGACATTTTTAGAATACCAGTCGACATGCTTGTTAGAGTTCATGAAAACTTTAGAAAACGTATATGAAAAGCGAAGGGCGACATTTTCCAGCTACACTACGAGGGCTGATATATATGTTTCTGGTCTAATAATGATACTGCGAATATTTATCATCAAAAATGGTTTTATTGTTTTTCTAAGTATTCCTTAGGATGATTTATACACACGCAGAAAAAAAGTAAGATTGGGGTGACAATATTCAAAGAGGATCATACTATTGTTGGGTATATGGTTGTTAGACAACAACATTATGATCCTCACAACAATAGTATAATTCACACATAACCATACTATGATCCCCACAACCATAATATGATTCACACTCAACCATACTATTATCTTCACAACCATATTATAATCCTCACAACCATAGTATGTTTCGCATACAACCATTGTATGATCCTCACAACCATAGTATAATTCACACGCAATCATACTATGATCACCACAACCATAGTATGATTCACACTCAACCAATACTATGATCCCCAAAATTATTCATTAGGATTGGGTAATGTTGTTATTCAGAAATAGAGATTTTTTATCAAACAAGTTATATTAAATTTGTTGCACCAACCATGGTTATATGGTTGCTACAACCATATTTTCATTTCTAAATTTGGCAATAATACTATTGTTACATTTCAACAATAGTAATATTGTCGCAATCATACTATTGTCAAAATGAAATTAAAAAAACAATACTATGGTTGCGAAGAACATGCTTTTATTGTAGAGAACATATTATTGTTGCGGTGAACATAGTGTAACCATATCTTTTCTCTGCGTGCACTTTTGCATGCGCTCAAATTGTCGAAGTACCCTTTCCTCTCCGATTGAAACACCTCCAAAACATGGTTTTTAAACGCTTCAACAGCATCTTCTGGCGACGAAAATTGTTGATCACGCATTTTTTCTTGATGTGCGGGTATAAAAAGAAGTCATTGGGTGCCAAGTCAGGGCTGTACGGCGGATGACTCATCAATTCGACGTTTTGGCCGGTCAAAAAGGCGCTGGTTCGAGCCGATGTGTGAGAGCTCTCATTGTCATAATGCACAATGATTCGTCTTCTCTTGTTCGTTTTTCGAATTTCTCCGAAGACTTCAGGCAAACAAATTGTGGTGTACCACTCAGAATTGACCGTCCTACGTGGCTCAAGCAGAACAGTCGCACATGACCAGTTTTGCCTCAGAAACAGACGACCATTTGCTTCGACGTGTTTCTTCCACGAACAACTTTCGTTGGATTTGGCTTGTCTTCGAAGACTCACACGGTCGATTGCTGTTTTGTTTCGGGCTCCTACTCATAGATCGATGATTCGTCACCTATGAAGATCTTATAAACATCTTATGAAGCAACGCGGTTGTATTTTTTTAAAACTTCTTTGCACCAATCGACATGAGCCTTTTTTTGAGCGATTGTCAAATTGTGCGGGATCTAACGAGAACAAACCTTTTTTATGGCCAGGTGTTTATGCAATATCGAATTATGCTGGTCGAAGAAATGCCTAAGGATGCCTCTATCTCACGGTATGTCACATGACGATCTTGCATTATCAGTTCACGCACGGCATCAATGATCTCTGGCACAACGGCCGTTTTTGGGCGAGCAGCGGCCACGACGAATACAGTGCTTTAGGATGGGTCTTCATCGCCATACAAAGATTTAAGTTGATCGATGTACTCTTGCCGCGAAAATCCACGTCGAAAGTTGTGAAAAATGATCGCACGAAAATCTTCACTAGTTAATTCCTCTTTTTTGCCAAATTGATTTTTTCAAGTCACTGAAACTACACAAACGATGGTCGTACGTCAAAACGTTCTGAGAAGATTTATGCTAAAAAATTTCAAACTTTCCAACGGAAATGTCAGAAGGCGCCAGGAAATGTCAGATGGCGTCACACTTAGTGTTGCCTAGGATAAAAATATGTATAGCAACCCTAGTAATCGCTCTTTTATCACGATTTACCGATGCCCTATTTCAATGAAATTAAAACATTCTGCAGTCATGTGCAGTAGAGCGTACCAGGTTACAAGTAAAAAAAAAAGTTCGCCGTACACCTTCGAATATGAAGTATTATTGAAAGGTAGTTTCAAAAAAAAAATTTATTTTTTTATGCCGAACGTAGGGGTCGCGCTTTTACATTTTTCTATATAACTTCTGCATTTATAAACGGATTTTAAAGTGTGATACATCGATGTTTTTGTCTCGACGAGGCCCGCGCGAGCTTTAATTTTCTGATATTAGAGTGGTACATTAGGGTAGTAGCAACTGAGATATGATGGGTAAGTACCAGAAGGGGGTGCTTGAGCTCAATGACTTCAAAGACAAAAAGATCGGCCTCGTCGAGACAAAAACATCGATGTATCACACTTTAAAATTATTTATAAATGCAGAAGTTATATAGAAAAATGTAAAAGCGCGACCCCTACGTTCGGCATAAAAAAATAAAAAAAAAAATTTTGAAACTACCTTTCAATAATACTTCATATTCGAAGGTGTACGGCGAACTTTTTTTTTGAGGTACGCCCTAATGTGCAGCCAAAGTCATTTCTATGGAAATTCGTTCTTATCGGCACATTTAGCCTTCATACAAACGTCCATAACGGTTTGTGGACCCGCTTTTTTGCTCAAAACACGTTATTTCGAGTAGCTTAAAAGATCACTAAATGTACCAATATTTTTTCGCTTTGAAGCACTGTGGCCCATTTCCTTACCTTGTTTTTTTTCGTTGATCATCATGTGTAAATATACACTTGCCGTAAATGGGCAACAGACAAAAGCGAACAAGAAACAAGAAAACAACAGGAGAACAATGACGCTTTGCATGTAATAAAATACGATTAAATAAAAATAGTGTATACGTGTGTATGCAGCTTTGTTCGTCATGGTTTCGTGGAACGTAAGGCGCTGCTGATAGAGGACCAACGAGGACGATGAGCAACGCCAACACGCCGGGGACGGAGATGAAGACAAAGTGTTGCAAAATATGTTGCAACACCACTTTGTAATACATTTGATATGATTGCAGCAGAGCAAAGGAAAGAAACGAAAAAAAATGGAAAGCCAGCGTAAGAGCGAGCGAACGGCAGGACGAGCGTACTTTGCATTTAAAACGTTTATTTTCGATTTCCGTATTTCACTGGAGCATGTTGACGCTATACACACACACACACACTTGCAATCGTTGTAAGAACGTAAGGACGTACTTCCGACATCACCAGGAACATCAATGAACATGAACACTTTTTCTGTTTTATTTTCTTTCTTTTTTGCCGAATGATACGTCTACACTTACGCTGCCGCCCCGCGCGATGCCAATCCCCTTCGTCCTTACAACGGGCGGCCTCATAAAACAGTTGTCTCTTTCGTAGTTGTTTTTTTTTTATTTGTGTACTCGTATGTGTCGGTGTTGTTGCTGTTGCTGTTACTGCTGTTGTCTAAAGTACCTTATTTTCTTGCATTACATTGACAACTTTATTGATCCTTTTCGTCCTTTTTTTTTGTTGTTGTTCTTTCCTCCTGCCTTCATCCTCTTTTATACATTTCATTGCATCTTCGGTTCGGTGTGTTGAGATTTCAAAGGCGTACGAGGAAAAGTCTGCATTTGCCAGTGTGTATGGGTGTGCGTTTGTGTCGTTGTGAGTAAGCGTAATAGTGCAAGTGTTGGTGTGTGTATTTGAAAACAAGAAAAGCAGCTTTTTGCACTTAAAGTTCAGGTTTTCGCTTTTCCTGGCTAGTAAGTGAGTGTGTCTTTGAGTGTGTGGGTGTGTTCCACTTTTCCTTGCATACATCTGCAATGATAGCATGTTCAGAGTACGATTTCATAGTTTCCTTTTCACCATAAACACAAATGTATTATCAATTGCATGTCCTGCGACGGGTCGCTACTGAAGTTCTGTTATTCGCAAGGATGTGCACTAGATCCTTGCAAATAACAGAGATCCTTGCGAATAACTCCCGAGTGACAGAACTTTTAACTGGCCGTTGATGCACATAAACGGGGAGAAAAATATCCCAAGTATCCCATTTTTGGACACCTTCGTCCAAAAACAAACAGATACTTAAATTTTTAATGAAATCACTCATACGAGTATGTCAATATTCAGTTTGGGTAGCTTGCTTTGAACATAACGGACATTTTTCGCTCCTCCTGGGTCCATGATGCTAAGGGCTAACCCTGTCAAATCTCGCAACAAATCCATGTTTGAACTCTTAATGGAATTTGATTATTCTTGAGTAGCCATTGGCTCAAAATTTGCTATTGGTGACATCTTTTTAGACTAACGTAAGGAGGTAATTTCGGACCCTTTGGTCCCTAAGTCCCAATCGTTTTGGATTCATTTTTTTTACTTTAAGTACCCATATGCTGTTCACTTTTGATCGCAAGTGTTGAACTTAAGTGTTTTTGTGGCCGGTCCAGGATTGCGACGAGGCACAGTGGTCCTAGATCGATTTCCATCGGTCAAAATTCTATTACTTTTGCTGTAGCAAATATTTTAGGTTCTGTTAAAAGGAAATTTGTAGCAAAGGACTCAAGGATTGTTTTGAGCTATTGACATTTAAAACTGGCTATTGGATATATTTTAAAAATTAGCCTGAAGTTGATTACTTTTCGTATTTTCCGATTTTAAAGATAAGTAAAGTTTGTTTTTTCTTTTCCAGTTATTGGTGGGCTTGAGGTCATAAACAAAACAATTTTAAATAAATTTAAATAATCCGTAATAATAAAAAATAATCCTTGAATCCTACAACTTTTAAATTCTATAACTTTTAATCTAGCAAATATTTTTGAGTTCTGTAAAATAGACAATTGTAGCCAAGGATTCAAGGATTATAAATCATTTCGAAATCTTTAAAATAATTTTTTTATTTTGATTTGTAATGAAATATGCTTTAATTTGAGTACCCTTATTTCTATACTAACATTGTCAATTACAATGTCACTTTGTCATTTTGTTATAAACTTTGTTCTATTTAAATATAGAAGCAAGAGGTCTTGAGCCGGTCTAATCCCTGTTCAATGTGTAAAAGCAACAGACCGAAATAAAACAAACCAGCTAATCATTTTATGCCATTCATTTTTTGAATATAATTTCCTTTAAATGTTGGCAGCAACTACGCCCCAGGGTGTCCATTTTGAGTGTACAATTTTTGGCGGCCAACTCACCGGTCCAAAGCGTGAAATTAGCTACTTTTAGAAATGACCTTTAATAGATCCATTGTTTGAGCAGCTGTAGGGCAAGTGGTTCCGTCCTATTGAAACCAAATATTGTCAAGATTTCGGTCTTTAATTTTAGGTAGCAAAAATATCCGTACCAAATCGTTGTTTTCGCAATGAAATGGCAAACAATACTGAGAAGAAAAAAATAAAGTTTAAAACCAATCACGCGTAATCTGTAAAAAAAACCTCTATTGAAAATATACCTCTAGATTTATCACCCGTTATTTTCGCGGTGCTTTAAAAGACGTTTATAAGATCATCATGGATCTATGCGTATGAGCCCGAAACAAAACAGCAATCGACCGTGTGGGTCTCCGAAGACTAGCCAAATCCAACGAAAGTTGTTCGTGGAAGAAGCACTTCGAAGCAAATGGTCGCCTGTTTCTTCGGCAAAACTGGTCATGTGTGCCAATGCCTTCCTTTTATTCCCGCACATCAAGAAAAAAATGTGTGGTCAACGATTTCGTCGCCAGAAGATGCTGTTGAAGCGTTCAGAAACCATTTCGGATGTGTCTCAATCGGAATGGCAATTGGTTTGAGTGCATCCAGCATGAGCGGATCATGCTGGAGAATACTTTGAAAAACAATAAACCATTTTTGATGATAAATATTCGCATTTTTATTATTAGGTCAGGAATATGTATAGCAGCCCTCGTGCTATGGGGATTTCAATGGTTTACTGAAAAGGGTTAACACCCAGCTTCAGTCATGGTTTGGTGGGGTGTCTCTTACGATAGGGTCATGTTCGCATTTCTGCGAACAAGGAGTCAAAACATCGGCCAAAGTTTACCAAGATACCGTTTTGGAAGCTGTTGTGAAGCCTATAAATAATTCCCTGTTCCAACACCAGCAGGATTCTGCGCCGGCCCATAAGGCCTGGCTTAGAAACAATTTGCCAGCGTTCATTTCCTCTGAAGAATGACCCTCAGACAGTCCAGATTTGAACCCATTGGATTACAAATTGTCGACGGTTTTAAAGGGAAGGTTTGTCACCAAAGATACCCCAACTTTAGATCTCTTAAGACTACTTCGTTTCGAGCTGTGGCCAATTTTCCAATGGACGAGATTCGTGCAGCTATTGACGTTTGACCAGTGCGACTTAAGCTATTGACGTTTGACCAGCTATTGACGTTTGACCAGTGCGACTTAAGGCAAAAGGCGGACATTTCGAATAAGTAGATTCTTTTTGGATACAATATACATCAATTAATATATGTAATGCGCAAAATAGAAAGGGACCTAAGGGTAAATACCAGTTTTGTTCAGGAGAGCCATTTTAAAGATTTAAATACGTGTATCTTTGGTGTACCATCACTTTCATAAAAAGCGCATATCTCTGGGAGGGAACACTTTTGGGGCATGGGATCCGTCTCATTCGATGCTCCGATGTTGTCCACATCAAAAAAAAAAACAAAAAGTGAAAATTGTTTTTTTTTAGCCTTAGGTCCCTTTAATATTTGGTCCAAAAACATACAGTACTTTTTATTTTACAGCATAAAACGTGTGTAACAGTATTTATGTCCCTACTAAGTAATTTTGAAAGGTGTCCCTTTCATGGAAGATTATTTTTTCAAAACGTATTTCTATTTTTAATTATCAATAAAAATTTTCCTTATTAATCCTGAAGAACTCGCTAATTATCCACGGACGGTCGTTCAAAGCTTTGACGAAAATCTGAAATGAAGGTTTTCTGAAAACTGTGATTTTTTTGGACACAAGTGGAGAAGTAATTCGAATAAAACTTCTTTAAAAGATGTCTTTTTCATGAAAGTATTTTATTTAAAATTATATTTTTATTTTCAATTATTAATAAAAGCTTTCCATATTAATCCTGAAGAACTGGGTAATTATTCACTGTTGGTCATGTTGGTCTAATTCCAACGAGTTTCAATATCTCTAAGATAAAATTCACTTAATTTCATGTTCTTTGCCTATGCATATTTAAAGTAAATCGTCTTAAAAGGATTTATAAAAATTACCGGTGTCCTGGCATAAAATTCCCGGAAAAGCAGAAAACGCACGCAGAGAAAAAACATGGTTACTACATGGTCACGGCAATAATAATATGTTCTCCGCAATAAAAGTATGTTCGTCGCAACCAAAGCATTGTTAAGTGAATTTAGTTTTGACAATAGTATAATTGCTGCAATATTAATATTGTTGAAATGTAACAATAGTATTATTGCCAAATTTAAAAATGAAAATATGGTTATAGCAACAATTTAAATATGGTTGGTGCGACAAAAGTATTGTGTTTTGCGTTTTATGTTAACAATGATATGATTACGGCAATCATACTGTATGATTGTAATTTTTCTTCATTTGAATATGCTTTTTAAAACAAATGTTATTGGTACGGATCTAATGCAATAATAGTACTTTATTATCGAAATTAAAATTTTTTAAACAAGCTGCTTTGGCTTTGTTTAACTGAATTTTTTTAATAAAAACGCTTACGTTTATTTAATCTTATTTTTTCTACTGTGAAAAAAATCACTCCTATTATTTTGAATTTAATGTTTTATTTTTGAATAATTTTCATAATTCAAATCTATTGTCGGCAACTTAAACAAATTCTAATAAATTATATTGGAGATCATAGTAGATTTGCGTGTGATCATACTATGGTTATAGGGATCATAACATGGTTGCGTGTGAATCATACTATGGTTGTGAGGATCATACTATGGGTGTATGTGAAACATACTATGGTTGTGAGGATCATACTATGGTTGTGGAGATCATAGTATGGTTGAGTGTGAATCATACTATGGTTGTGGGTATCATAGTATGGTTATGTGTGAATCATACTATTGTTGTCAGGATCATCGTATGGTTGTATTTGAATCATACTATTGTTGTGAGGATCATAATATTGTTGTACCACAACCATATACCCAACAATAGTATTATCCTCTTCGAATATTGTCACCACAACCATACTTTTTTTCTGCGTGCGTAAATTGCCAAAATTTCGGGGATTTCCCTGGGAAAAAAACACTATTTATATCTCACTTCCTGGGTTTTTAGTTGAAATTTCTTTTCCTATCGTTTTTATGTGGCCACCCTGTATATTTTGTATGACAAACCCTAAATAAACATATTTTCGTTTAAATCCATTTATGGTGAGTGTCATTGGCCCCTCAGCTCTCAGCTCAACTTGAATGAAACATTATTACTGCTGAAGCTATGCTGTCAATTGATTGCTTTAAAATTGTTTAAACAAATACGCATGTTAAATTTATCTCCCTCGTAATCGCACGATTTCAAATGTTGTATTCATTAGGAAGTTATTCTGTGGTTTAACACACATTTGCGGTTTGGAAAACATGCAACGGATATGCACAATGTCCAAAAACTAATATTATTTTTAACCCCCGAAAAGCAAAAAAATAATTATAATTTCTATTTAAAAATGAGCTAAGCCAGTAGACAGCTAAGCCGCCTTCTATTTGCCTACCCTACCGGTATGAGTCGATAATAATAGAGAATAATACAAACGAATGAGATAGTTAATATGGTGGTTTTGAATAAAACAAACTCCCCAATGCAAGTATTGAAAGTGAATACGGCCAGGGTTTAAAGTAAAGCCTCTACCATGGGTTTTGCAACATTCGTCGAAATTTTGAAAACTTTATTGAATTATTTGGTTTGCGAAGCCTAAGGACATGCTAAGATTACGAAGACATGTGTGTTAGTGACATCAAAGGCAAAGTTGTTCTATTTTGCCCCGCCAGGCCTTGCTAGTTAATCTATTTAACTGGGTAGTGGGTGGTGGGCACTTGGCATTATTCAGTTCACTTAACTCAAGTTAATCAGGTTTAAATGTCTTCTTGAAAAGTTTCCACAATATTATCATTCAATTTATATTCAATTAGTTTTTCGAACTAAACAATAATACCAGGAATTGACGTGCAGTAAATGGTCTCACATGATTTAAGGCGAAAATCTCATAATTTCCGATGTGAACAAACACAAAGGACAGCCGCCACACCAGTCACACCTAGCCCAGCCCATCAGCAGCACAGAGACGCCCAGGCTGCTACACCCACCTAGACCAGGCATCCTTGTAATACTTGTATTATAATCTTTGCATAATGAGCTCATGTTGCCGGGTATTATTAAATAATACGAGTATCTGTGCCAGTTTTATACTCCGTCCATCCTACTATCCTTTCGTCCGTCCGCCCTCTCTGTCCATCCGTTCGTCTGTCCGCCCTCTGCTTATATGATTTCCATAATCATACCAGTTAATAGACTGTAACGTAATATTATACTCGTACCCACTCACACATATGCATAACAGGACAATTGTATGGTAAACCTAACAGACACACACACACACACACAGCGACACTCACACTCAGGCAATATGCTAAGAAAACAAAAATCACCACTACCACTACTTGAGCATGAACATGCAACTAAAACTTAAACGAACAATGAATGAACGATAAGGAGAGTGATTTTGCAGTTACTCTCTGTGTGTCGGCGAGTGTGTGTGGGTGTGTAGAGGAATTTAAATAATCTACACACGAACTCGTATGCATTTGCATATTAAGACAACCACACGGTATCCGGTTGTTAAATTAGCACGACTCTTATTAATTTCTAAATGGTGTTGGAGCTTATCTGGATCGTTGCCATGTGGTCATGGTTTAGGCGTGATAAGATTGGGAATATGAAATGGAGGCATTTATAAGAGTGACCATAATTTGATCCACTAAAAGGTTTCAACACTGGGGCCAGAAGCGGTATTAAAGCCAGACAAAGGAGAGTCGTACAGGTCGACCTACTTGCTTTCGCCATTAGCAAGAACGCTTAAAGCACTGCTTCTCCCCAGCCTGGTCGAATACCTTTAATGTGCAGCAGCTAAATACAACACGAGCTTTACTCGCCACGCCTCACATATTAGTCGCGACCTCAACTAGAACAAGCTCAACGACCGTTAGGTCTTCGTGGCTCTTGTGTCTTTGACACGATCAATCATTCCACCCTTTTCGAGGACATGTGTCGTAAGCTATAGGTTGGGCCATTTCAATTCATAATTTGCATCGGCTGTAAAAATTATTCTTATATTTTTAAATTCCTCCGAAGTTTCCCTCAGGATAGCTGGTGCATTAAAAGATTATGCAAAAAATTCGTATCTGGTAAAGCGAATGATTAGAGGCCTTAGGGTCGAAACGACCTTAATCTATTCTCAAACTTTAAATGGGTAAGAACCTCAGCTTTCTTGGTATGAAGGTAGTGGTTGTGATATAATGTGCCCAGTGGGCCACTTTTGGTAAGCAGAACTGGCGCTGTGGGATGAACCAAACGTAATGTTACGGTGCCCAAATTATTAGAATTTGTTTCCAAAAATTCAAGAGAATGACCACATGTCACACAGCCAACGCAACCATCGACATTTTACGTACTGTTTATAAAAATCGAATAAGCTACCAAAATTCTGATATCAATTGGCCGCCTTGGAGCTGTGATTAGAGGCATTTAGATTTTTTTCTGTAGGAAACCATTAAGGATTAATCTTACGCCAAACATACAGAGACAATTGAAGCGTTGAAACATGAAATCGAAGTTGCAGTCGAAGAGATTCGACTCGAAAAAATCGAAAATGTACTGAAAACTTGGGTTGATCGAATGAGGTACTGCCGAGCCAGTTGTGGTAGTCATACAAATTATATTGTGTTCCATTACGAGGGCTGCTTTATATATTTTTGGTCTAATAATGAAAATGAAATCAAAAATGGTTTTATTGTTTTTCGAAGCATGATTTATGCACTTTTGCAAGCGCTCAAACCAATTGTCGAAGCACTTTTTCCACTCCAATTGAGTCACATCCAAAACATGGTTTTTGAACGCTTCAACAGCGACGAAAATCATTGACCACGCATTGTATTCCTTGATGTGCTGGAATAAAAAGAAGTCATTGGGTGCCAATGACCCATCAATTCGACGAATTGGCGGATGACCCCTCAATGCTTCGTCTTCTCCTGTCCGTTTTTCGATTTTTTCCGAAGAGTTCAGGCAAAAAAATTGTGTTGTACCACTCAGAATTGACGCTTCAACAGCATCTTCTGGCGACGAAAATCGTTAACCACGCATTTTTTTCTTGATGTGCTGGAATAAAAAGAAGTCATTGGGTGCCAATGACCAATCAATTCGACGAATTGGCGGATGACCCATCAATGCGTCGTCTTCTCGTGTCCGTTTTTCGAATTTTTCCGAAGACTTCAGACAAAAAAATTGTGGTGTACCACTCGGAATTGACCGGTCTACGTTGCTCAAGCGGAACAGTCACTTCATGACTAGTTTTGCCGAAGAAATATGCGACCATTTGCTTCGAAGTGCTTCTTACACGAACAACTTTCGTTGGACTTGGCTCGTCTTCGAAGACCCACACGGTCGATTGCTGTTTTGTTTCGGGCTCGCACGCATAGATCCATGATTCGTCACCTGTGACGATCTTATAAACGTCTTTTGAAGCCCCGCGATCGTATTTTTTCAAAATTTCTTTGCACCAATCGACACGAGCCTTTTTTGGGCGATTGTCAAATTGTGCGGGATCTAACGAGAACAAACCTTTTTTACGGCCAGGTGTTCATGCAATATCGAATGTATGCTGGCGGAAGAAATGCCCAAGGCCCTCTATCTCACGGTATGTCACATGAAGATCTTGCACTATCAGTTCACGCATCAATGTTCTCAACAATGGACTTTGTTGGACGACCTTCCTCTTTAAGCGAGCGTCGGCCACGATTAAATTCATTAAACCAGTTTTTCACAGTGATATAGGATGGTGCTTCATCGCCATACAAAGATTTAATCCACGTCGAAAGTTGTGAAAAATGTTCGCACGAAAATGTTCACGAGTTAATTCCATTTTTTTGCCAAATTGATTTTTTCAAGTCACTGTAAACAACACAAATGATGGTCGTACGTCAAAACATTCTGAGTACGTTTATGCAACAAAATCTCAAACATTCCGATGGAAATATCAGATGGTGCCAGGCAACACTTAGTGTTGCCTAGGCCAGAAATATATATAGCAAACCTCGTACCACACGCAACGGCCATAACAATAATGCGTCTTTGTCTGTATACGAGGGCGACCGCAAAACTAACTGGCCTGGCACATTTTCTGTTTTACTAGAAACTTTATTTTTTGTTTTTTAAAAAGAAATGTTTTATAAGCCACCTGTCAAAATTTCCGAAATATTTAATGATTATTTTCTTTGTTACAGGTGATTGATGTAAACAAGTTTTATAATTTTTGAAAAATGGAAAATAAAGAGTTTCGTGCGGTAATTAAACACTTTTATATGAAAGGTTATATGCCACAATTCATGAAAGATGAATTGGATTCTGTTCATGGTGATAATGCACCATCATACTCCACCGTGAAATCCTGGGTTCAACAATTTAAAATGGGTCGTTCAAGTACGGAAGATGAACAACGCTCTGGAAGACCGAAAACTGCTACTACTATTGAAAACATTGGAAAAATATTTAATGAAGTGACTAAAGATAGACGAATAAAGCTCAGAGAACTTGCTGATATTGTTAAAATACACGAAAAACAAGTTTGGAGTATTTTACATGATGAACTCCACATGAAAAAGCTATCCGAAAGATGGGTGCCGCGTTTGTAGACTTTGTCCCAAAAAATTGTCTGTTGGACCAATTCCGAGGAGCTTTTAGCGATTTATCAGCGTAATCCAATAGAGTTCTTGCGCCGATTCATAACTATTGATGAAACTTGGATCCATCACTACATCCCAGAATGCAAAGAACAGTCAAAACAATGGATAGAAGCTGGTAAAAGTGGTCCCAAGAAGGCGAAAACTGTTAAGTCAGCAGGAAAAGTAATGGCCACAGTATTTTGGGATGCAAGGGGTAAAATATTGATTGATTATCTTGGGAAAGGAAAAACTATTAATAGTGAATATTATTGTGCATTATTGGATCGGTTGAGTGAAGAAATCAATATAAAACGACCGCATTTAGAAAAAAAGTTCTTTTTCATCAAGATAATGCTCCTTCACACACTGAATTTTTAACTCAACAAAAACTGGCCGAATTACGATTTGAAATTGCTCCGCATCCACCATATAGTCCAGATTTAGCTACTTCTGATTATTTCTTGTTTCCAAATTTAAAAAATTTCTCGGTGGCAAAAAATTTTCGTCCAATAGCGAGGTTATTGCTGAAACTGAGGCCTATTTTGAAGGTCTTGAAAAATCTTATTTTTCGGATGGAATTAAAAAACTTGAAAAACGTTTGATGAAGTGTATTGAGTTGGAAGGAGATTATGTTGAAAAATAAATAATAATAAATCCAAAAAAAACGGTTCTTTTTATGTTAGGCCAGTTACTTTTGCGGTCGCCCTCGTATTACATTGGAAAATTCAGATTTAATCAAACGGATCCGTTTTTTATTTCGGAGAAGGATCGACGTTAATTTGTTTACCACTACTACCACTTGCCTTGCAAGCCATAAAAATTACATCTTTCTTTAGCTGAATATTAAATTAAAAAAAATTCAATATAAAATTATGGAATATTCCATTTGGAAACCGAAATCCTCTCCTATCCTTGTTGCTTGCAAATATCAGTTATTTTTAAACAATTTATATACTTAATTGTCCTTAATTTGTTGGCTATAATCATTAAAAGCTTTGTAAGTATATACAGGTTTTAAAAAAACGCATGGCTTAAATCAACATGCTTATCAGCATGACACTTCCAAAAACAAAAACTTTAAATGCAAATATATCCATTAATATAATCCCAAACATGATTCGCTATTTTCCACTTTTCGGTCGACATTTGACTTTGAAAGGTCTTAATTTGATTATAAACCATTTCAGGGACAATGCCATCAAATATACATAGGACATTGCCTTTCCTAGATGATATTCACTTTTTCGCCTGCTCCACTGTCCCATCTCAAGGAGGATTGGAAACATTTGCACTTATGTAGGATAACTTTTTTATGTTCTCACTCTTATAAATCTGCAACACAGGAATTAGTTATGCATAATCATGACGACGGAAAAGCAAAACACAAAAAGATTGGAACAAACGAACAGCTGAATACGAAGAAACACACAAAAGTATTAATAATTTATAGACCTCCTCCTCATCCATTTCCTTCGTCGCATCTCACGTACGTTCGTAGCTGTTTATATTTTATATTTTTTATATATTATAAGTAATATGGACGCGTATACCAACACAAAAGCACTACACAAACTCTGGAGGGAATTTAAAAGGAAAGATACCCACCTAGAGCCAATTGGTTTTACAAAAAGTTTTCGTAGAGTGGGAGAGGTAAAATAGCTTTAGCTGTACGAACGTATCCGCAGATCCCATAAGCAACATGGTGGGGATATACATACTATATACACATATGTTTATATACAACATATGTGAACATTTGTCTATATGCGTATGTGCGTGTGTGTGTGTGGGTAAATTGTGAATAAATAATAATATGTGACACATAGTTCAAGTATTAAGGACTGGCATTATATTCTAATCGTTAAATAAACATATGTTAAGGATTTGTATAAACGATTACGATACAATCTATTCTGTTGCTACAGGTATTTAGGCATGTATATCCGCCCGTCTGTTCGTCCGTCCTTCTGTCGTTTCTAAAGAATGTGGCAATTTTTATGTCTACACATATACACATACCTAAGACCAAATCTCTGAAATGTTCAGGTTAAGAAAACTACAAAATAAAATGTATTAACTTCTGTTGCAGCCAAGATCTGCAGATTGAATTGTGAGCTATCCAAAAAATCCCTCATAAACTTTTTATAACTTATCGTTAACCGCAGTATCCTCTGGTACCCAGGGCCCTTCGTAGAAATCGGAATTCAACTGCAAAAAGAAACTAGCAAATCGACAAAATAATGGGCAGCGACTCGATGCCTTTAAGCGTTAAGATAACGAGCGCACGCACGGTGGTCTATAACTTTAGATCAAGTTCTAAAGGGTTACTTGGAGTTATTGACATTTTAAATCGGCTAATCAAGTACACTGCATGTCATCAGGTTAGCACATACCCTCGTGTAAGTGGTTTAGGATCGAAACTTAAAACACTAATGGTTTTAAAATTAATTTAAATTATTTTCGTTTAGGGCCGATTCAACTCTCAGTTAAATAAAATAAAAAATACTGGTTTTTTTATTTTTAAAATATATTTTTTTGATTTTTTCGAAAAATAAAACAAAAAATAACAAGTCAAATTTGGTCATCAGTTTAGCACAGATCACTTTTTTCATTGTTGATAAGGCTTTTAGCCATGAAATTATTTATGAACTTTTATATATATTAATTTAAACATTTTTAAACAAAATTTAATAATGTGTCGATCCTCCTTTGTTGAGAATGACCTCATAGATTCGATTGGGAAGCGACTATATAATTTAGAGAAATACTGGACCAAGCGTCCTTGATGCCTTCAACTAGCTCCTCTTTGTTGGAACATTGTTTCCCAGACTCGTAAACTTTACGAGACAGCCATCCCCATACGTTTTCTATTATATTAATGTCGGTTTAATTAGGTGGCCACAGCATTAAACGGACATTTTGGTCCTCAATCCATGACTTAACCACCCGGGCAGTGTGGATCGGGGCATTATCATGTTGGAAAGTCCATGGCAGATTTCCGAACAAGTTTTGAAAATGGGGAAAAGCTATTTCAAGTACATTTTTGTAGGTGTTTGCACTCATATTTGTAGTCAAAAACTGAAACTCGCACGTACCATAATAGGAAATGGCTCCCCACACCATCACACCCCCAACCCTACTATGAAGGCGATCCAACTGGTGTTCCTCTTTGCGAAGATCATGGAAGTAGTAGTTGTATCCATCTGGACCTTCCAAATCAATTTTTTTTTCATCCGAGAAGACAACGTAGCGCCAATCAGAATTCCATGTCATGTGCTCCCGCGCAAAATCCAAGCGCACTTCCTTTCGAGCAACGTTCAGTGGAGGTTTTTTCTTCAATTTGAGTCTTTTTAAATGGGGTGCACTACGTATCACTCTTTAAATTGTAGATAAGCTCGCTTTAACATTAACATTTGCCCTAATCTTTGCGGTCGAGGCGTGGGAGTTCGAGGCTTCTCTCAAAATTGCTCTCTTATCAGCAGCGGAAATCACTCTATTATTCCCTCGTTTATTATTTTTGCCATATTTCTACTTATTGCTCAGGAATGATGATATAACTTTACAACTTCTGCCCTTTTTTTTTACATTGAACTTATTGACAGCCCTGCTTCCTTAAAAGCTTCAATTTTGGATTTCTCCTCTAGGGATAGCGATTATCCTTTACTCATATTAAAGCTAATAGGCTACTTGAGCAGTACGCAAAATTTGAATGCAATACGCGTTCAACTGTTAAAGATAAACAATAAAAGAATTTACATGTGCTAACCTGATGACGCAAAAATAGAGCACACTTTTCCATCAAAAATAATAGAAAGTATAAAAAAAACATGTTCACTTTGCCCATGATGGAGTATACGAAGATTAGAAATATAGAGTAAAAAAGTTTTGCTGCATCTTAACAACAACAACTACAAGAGCAATTATATTAAGCTTATGGGGGTGTGCCAACCTGATGATAATTTAGAAGTTAGCCCACAGTTTACTACTTTTATATTTTGCGATTTTAAGGAAAAGTAAAATTTTTTGTTACTTACAGGTTAGGCGACTTAAAATTTTTAACTTGAATCGGATAAAAAAATAAATCTACAATGTTTTCAATTTTTAAAATTGTTTGAACAATCATACTTTACCTAAGTTGGCATCAATTCTAAGTTTTTAAAGTTTATTCTCCTACAGGGTGTCCGCCGAGAAGGTATACTACTTTGCTTTGCTGCCATTTTGATAAATATTAGTCTTGACAGAAATTTATTATAGAAAAATATTGGAGAAACCAAAGTGTTTTAGTCGTTAAAACATTTTTATCAAAATCAATCATCAACTTCTGTGACGATGAGAAAGTTACGTGAAAATTTTGGAAGAAACAACGTGCTAACAATACCCACTATTTATCGTGCAGTGAATGATTTTGAAGTAAGAGGGTCTGAAGCTGATAGACCCTAGCATGGACCGCAACGTACTGCAAGATCGGCTGAAAACATTACTGCTGCTCAAGAAAATGTTCACAATAATCCATCAACCTCAATTCGACGACGCGCTGAATGTAAAAAAAAATGTATACCTTCCCGACAGACACCCTGTACTAGAGCAAATCTTCTTCAATATCAATTCTTATTAAATATCCCCAGCTGTTTACAGACACGGTCGAGGCTAGGCTAACCTCTTGACTAGCTTTTTTAGCAATGAACTGGGCCTTCGCGTAAATCAATAAACCGCTCCCCATAGCAGATAATGTAACTGATTCTATGCTCGCAATATTTATCCTAACCCGGAGAGTTGAAAGGTTACCTACAAAGTTAGTCATAAAATACAATATCTCGTACATGTCGCGCTATTGCTTCAGTTTGTAAATCTAACAATGTAGCACCGATCTCAAAAGACTAGTAAGGCTAATAAACCTGAGACCTTCCGGCCATTTACAATTTGCCCAATTACAATTAGCCCAATATGGTTGTTCTAACCATATTGCACGATGTTCATTGTAAGTTACACGTTAACTTCAAGCTTTTGCCCAACTTAATGTGACATTTCCATGTTTCAGTGTTTGATAAATTCAACCATGGAGAAGTACACAATATAGCAGTGCGTTAAGATTGATGAAGCCTTTTACAAAACCGGGCTTTTAAATCAAAATACATTTCGTGCACTTCGTGATTTTTTCGCTCAGCATAATCGACCAAATGTGTCCACAGAGGATTCGTTAACAATGAGAACTGCAGCATTTGGACAAATGAGAAACCACGAGTGATTTTTGAAAAGCCGATGCATCCACAAAGTGCGGTTTATGTGCTGGCGGCGTCATTGGACCGCACTTTTTTGAAAATGAGGTCGGTGAAGCAATTACCGTGCATGGTGTTTACTATCGCCAGTTGATAACTGACTTCTTGAGGCCATGGTGCCACACAGTCAAAGTGTACGTCAATAAGCTTAAAACAACTCAAAAGCAAAATGATGAGATAATTCCCAAATAGAACGGCATAGAACCTTCATTATGTGTCGAGAGTCATTGAAGGTATGAACCATCGGATAGAGGTATGCCACGGAGGTATATTGTTTGAAGTCTATTGGTCTTTTTAACGGTAGATAAAACCCCATATACGATATTCTTTTTGAAGTTAGGGACTCGTTCCATTAGTAGCATGCTGGTTCTAGACATTTCCAGGAATTCTAGATCTTTAACAAGTTTTTGCCAAGAAGTGAACTTATCTGATGTATATCTCCTGGGTTCTTTCTCATTAACATTTTATATTATGTGACCCTCATAGGCTGACTGTAATCCCTGTCTATCCCTTCGCCAAAAATATCAGCATCTGTTATTGTTGTTGCAGCGGCAAATTGTGCCGATGTGACTCACCTTGGCCGAATTATTCCTACTTCGGGTGGATCCAGTAAATAGAAACGGTTGCCAAGATAGTGGTGATGAGACAAAACTTTAAATGATGCCTTAACAAGAACCTTGGTTGGTTTGCAATAATGCTTAATCTGAATGCAGTTTGATGAGCCATAAACGGCCCATAAGCTTGGCATTATCTACTCTTTCAAATAGTCATTGAGGAATCAGACGCTTCTGATGCGTACCAAATGAATCCGATGTTGGCAACGGACCTTTTCACATTGGGCCAAAACTTAGCCGGTGCTTGTTAGACTTTCTCAACCGCGTGCCGAGGAGTACGCAATGCTTGTCAGAGACAGCAGGAACGACAAGTCTGTGAGTTGGATTGCGCGCCATTATTTTATATTTATATAAGGGATGTGCTTCTCAGATAGTTGTTTTTGAGGTTAGAGTGTTGGCTCGTAGCTCTTGATTGCTCAGAAATTATTTTCCATTCGTTTTCCTGTCGTTGTGTACAGCTTTTGAACACATTTTAAACATGCTCTCCGCAGACGTGTTACCTGTCCCATACGATATGAACAGATTCAAAACAAATGTCCATATGTCATAGTGCGTCAATTCCTTCTCCAACTAATCTATCTCCCTAAAACCAATAAATTTTAACAAATCTTACTCTAATATTATTGATTTCTTAAGAACTGAAAACAAAAAAAGCTATATTTTTTAGCTTTTGGAACAAACTTGAGCACAAATCATGGGTTTTAGAACCATAATTCCCGCTGCCTTGGAAATGTTTTTCAACCGAATATTTTTTTGTGAGATTTGTAGAAAAAGTTTTAAATGAAATAATTAATAATGGTTTGTTTTCAAATATATACCAATTTATTTAGATAAAATACTGGCTTTTTCGCACTTACATTGGCTTCTTTCGCCCTATGCAGTTGGTCCTTCGAGCAGAATTAAAATAATTGACAGTGGCTTCGATCCTTAAAGACTTTGTATGTTACTTGGAAAGTTCACATAGCTTCGGTTATGGAATCCAACGTTTTATCAAAGGAAATCCTTCATAGGTCAAACGAAGACAGCGTTTGCATAAAATACTTTAAGTACATTTTAGGTCTAAATGTAAAAGCCAAGCGCTATATTTCGTATTATTATTTAACTTTAAATGCAAATAAATCCGTTAATAACAAATCATTTAGATAAAATCCTAGGTTTTCTGCAGTAACATTGGCTTGTTACATCCAAGCATAGGATCCTTCGTCAAAACATTTAAATTATAAGAAGCCACTTCTCAACGACCGAGTACCTTACATTGACGGTTCATATGGGTTCCGTAATGGAATCCCAAATATTCTCCATATTCCAAGTACCTAAAACTGAGTTTTCTTAACCAAAACGGACAACATTCAGTCGGTATTTTTGGACACTTCCGAAAATTTCCCCTAGGCATGAGTGTGTGCAGTTGGCCTCTCTATATGTGTAAATAGCTAGATATTATTCAAAGTTCTCATAAATAATTTATGAAATTCTGAAATATGGCACGGCAGATACAAAAACATTTACGTTTTATTATTTTTCTGTCTATTTTTATGTGTTTACTTAAAGTAAATGTATAAATAATACTTTATGGTGAAAGGACAATGTACCTCACCTAAAATATACTGTGTACACATACGTACTACGTACGACTGTTTTTCTTGCTAAGCGTCTGTCTGCCTAAGCGTTAGGCGGTCCTTTGGTATGCCACCCTGTCAATCTATTTATCCTGCGTGACACAATTCATACTTTGCTTTCTTCAAGTGCAAGTAAACGGAACGTACGTTTTTCCATTCTTCTTTGTCGGCGCTGCTGCTGTCTCATAGCTTTTCACGAATGTGAACATCTCCATTGAATTCGTAGCAGAGCATAAAATTATTAATAATAAAATTTTCTTAAGAAGACGCAGAAGATGGCGAAAAAGTATGAAAGCGACGATGTGCAAAAAAAACACAAAAGAAAATCTGCAGATACATTTGTCTATCTGCAAAAAAAAGTGAATGTACAGAGGAAAACGGGATCGAACGGAGAGGACAGGGAGGCCTGTCTATAAAACTTAAACTCATGCCAGCGGCATTTATTCAACTTATTTTCATGATATTGAATTTTTTTTGCATAATATTTTTGGCCGAGAAGAAAAAAATTAAAACACACAGAAAATCTCAGTTGAAAATCGGTCCGAACTACAAATATTCGGTTGGATAAACAAACTTTCTGTTGCAATCACCAACATTGCAAGGTATTGATGCTTCGACTTACCATAAAATAGTAGGTACAATAATATTACAATTCTTACAACCAATAGGTCGCTTATACCATTCAGTAAAACTATTATGAAGTACATGCTACATTGGTAGCAAAAATTGGTGGTGACAACAAATACATTTTTTGTAGTTACCAAACCTCGTTTAGTTCGCTGTTAAAACATATTACACTATGCAACAAAAGTTCGGACATTCTCGGGGGGTAAATGATGTCTTCTAGAAATTAAAGAATTGGGTAATTATAGTAAATTCGCAAAAGGACGGCTTAAAAACAATATTCTCCTTTAAGATCAATTCCACTTTTGCATGCACAAAAACGAGTTTGAGAACCACTTTTTCCACTCCGATTGAGACACCTCCAAAACATGGTGCTTCAACAGCATCTTCTGGCGACGAAAATCTTTGACCACGCATGTTTTTCTTCATGTGCGGGAATAAAAAGAAGTCATTGGGTGCCAAGTCAGGGCTGTACGGCGGATGACCCATCAATTCGACATTTTGGCCGATCAAAAAGGCGCTGGTTTGAGCCGATGTGTAAGAGCTCGCATTGTCATGGTGCACAATGATTCGTCTTCTCTTGTTCGTTTTCGAATTTCTCCGAAGTCTTCAGGCAAAAAAATGTGGTGTACAACTCAGAATTGATCGTCCTACGTTGCTCAAGCGGAACAGTCGCCACATGACCAGTTTTGCCGAAGGCGACCATTTGCTTCAAAGTGCTTCTTCCACAAACAACTTTCGTTGTATTTGGCTCGTCTTCGAAGACCCAAACGGTCGATTGCTGTTTTGTTTCGGGCTTTTACGCATAGATCCATGATTCGTCAACTGTGCCGATCTTATAAACGACTTTTAAAGCACCGCGATCGTATTTTTTCAAAATTTCTTTGCACCAATCCACACGAGCCTTTTTTGAGCGATTGTCAAATTGTGCGGGATCCAACAAACCGTTTTTACGGCCAGGTGTTCATGCAATATCGAACGTATGCTGGTGGTAGAACTGCCCAAGGATGCCTCTATCTCACGGTATGGCACATGACGATCTTGCATTATCAGTTCACGCACGGCATCAATGTTCTCTGGCACAACGGCCGTTTTTGGACGACGTTTGAGCGAGCGTCGGCCACGATTGAATTCATTTAACCAGTTTTTTACAGTGCTATAGGATGGTGCTCCATCGCCATACAAAGATTTAAGTCCATCGATGCACTCTTGTCGTGATAATCCACGTCGAAAGTTGTGAAAAATTATCGCACGAAAATGTTCACGAGTTAATTCCATTTTTTTGCCAAATTGATTTTTTCAAGTCACTGTAAACAACACAAATAATGGTCGTACGTCAAAACGTTCTAAGTACGTTTGTGCTAAAAAATTTCAAAGTTCCCAATGGAAATATCAGATGGCGTCAGGCTACAATTAGCGTTGCCTAGGCCAAAAATAAATATAGCATGCACGCAGAGACAAGATATGGTTACTATATGTATATACATAGTATTGTTTTTTGAATTATATTCACAAAAGTATGATTGAGGCAATATTAATATTATTGAAATGTACAATAGTATTTTTGCCAAATTTAAAAATGAAAATATGGTTGCAACAACAATATAAATATGGTTGGTGCGACAAAACTATTGTTTTTTGGGTTTTACATTAACAATGATATGATTACGGCAATAATATCGACAAAATCGTAATTTTTCTAATTTTGACAATGTTATTGTTATGAATCTTACGCAATAATAGTACTTTTTATAGGAACTTTTATTTGATAAGTATAACTGAAATATTTTTAATAAATGATTCTTTTCTACTGTTAAATAAATTGCACCTATTAGTAATTAATAAGAGTTCAATGCATTTTTAAATAATTTACTTAATAAAAATCTCTATTGTTGAATAACAATCCTTACAAACGTTTAGCTCGTTTGTTTTATTTCGGTCTGTTGCTTGTACACATTGAACAGGGATTAAACCGGCTCAAGACCTCTTGCTTCTATATTTAAATAGAAGAAAAGTTTTTAACAAAAATGGCAAAGTGACATTGATTTTCTTACACACATTTTTTGGGATCATAGTATGGTTGCGTGTGAGTCATTCTATGGTTGTAAGGATAATACTATGGTTGTATGTGAAACATACTATGGTTGTGAAGATTATTATATGGATGTGGGGATTGTAGTATGTTGTGTGTAAATAATTCTCTAGTTGTGAGGACCACAATGTTGTTGTGGGGATCATAGTATGGTGGTGTGTAAATAATTTTATAGTTGTGAGGACCATAATGTTGTTGTGGGGATCATAGTATGGTTGTGTGTGAACCATATTATTGTTGTGATGTTCATAATATTGTTTTGCCACAAACATATACCCAACAATAGTACGACGCTCTTCGAATATTGTTATCCCAACCATACTTTTTCTCTGCGTGTGAGAACGACGTAAACATAATAACTGGCAACGTTACAAACTTATTAGTGACTATAATGCATTTAAAAGGTTTAACTCTTCTATTAAAGAGGAAGTTGAAAGGTTCAGGAATTCATCGTGGAATAATATGTTATCTTCATTAGATAAGGGTTCTTTCCCTTTTTGGAAAATTACAAAAATGTTAAGAAAAAAGTCCTCAAACATTCCCGTATTAATAAGAAATAATTCAAGATTCACCACAAACTTGGAAAAATGTGAAGTACTAGCGGAGACATTCGCCCTCAATCATTCCCTCTCATCTACTCTTGGAGATCAGGAAACGAATGACATGGTGAGGGATACTATTAGTGCATTCAATTCTCAGAGTAATATTTTATTCAATGAACCATCAGTCTCAACCTCCTCTATTCATACCATAATCTCTGGTCTTAAAACTAATAAATCCCCTGGAGTTGATGGGATTAACAATAGCTGTCTAAAATCTTTACCAAAGAAAGGCATTAAATTTCTAACGATGTTGGTAAATTCCTGTCTTAAACTAGGATACTTTCCAAATAACTTCAAGGAATCCAAAACCGTTCCTATAAAAAAACCAAATAAAGCGGCAAACAATCCATGTTCTTATCGCCCCATAAGTTTGTTATCTTCCATTAGCAAAGTACTAGCGTAAGTAATTAAAGACAGAATAACGGATTTTATTTTTGTGAATAATATTTTACCACCGCAACAATTTGGATTCCGAAAGGAGCATAACACCGTCCACCCATTAATAAGGATCAGAAATTTAGTCCAAACTAACTTTAATTTTCAAAAATCAACTGGTATGGTCTTACTAGACGTAAAAGCCGCTTTCGATTCGGTATGGCATGATGGATTAATATTCAAATTAATACAACTTAACTTTCCACCGGAAATAATCCGTATAATTCAATGTTTTTTATCTAATATAACATTTAGAGTTCATATCGGTCTGAAATGTTCTGATGTGTACCCCATTTCTGCTGGTTGTCCGCAAGGCTCCTGCCTATCCCCGGTGCTTTACAACATATTTACTTCTGACATCCCCCAACTCGATCGCTGTAAACTATCTATGTTTGCCGACGATACCGCTGTTCTTTGCTCTGGCAATTTATCTTCCG
This sequence comes from Hydrotaea diabolus, assembly GCA_963513945.1. Lineage (NCBI taxonomy): Eukaryota > Metazoa > Arthropoda > Insecta > Diptera > Muscidae > Hydrotaea > Hydrotaea diabolus. The sequence continues at coordinate 15,003,767 of OY740720.1, read as the reverse complement.
AAATAACTACTAACCTGCAGATAGGTATAAATAAGTTAGTCTGTTATTTTATGAAATGGAAAATAATGATTAACAGTGATAAAAGCTAAGCTATTTACTTTACACGAAAACGAAACCCATGTTTCATACCGCAGTGTAACATAGCTGTTAATGGCAGTCCAATACAATGGCATGATAATGTTAAGTGTTTAGGCGTAATTCTAGATCCAAAAATGAAATTCAAAGATCATATACCATATATTGTAAATAAATGCAATATCTTAATTAGATCCTTATACCCATTTATAAATAGAAACTCCTATCTTAACATCAGCAACAAAAAATTAATTCTTAAATCTATATTTCACGCCGTTATTTACTATGCCGCTCCAGTTTGGGCAACTAGTGCAAATGCCACGTGGGAAAATTACAGGTTGTGCAAAATAAGCTGCTAAAATTAATATATAATCTTCCCAGATTATATTCAACATCAAGGCTACACCAATTAGCAGAAGTAGATTTAGTTGCATTGCATTATTCTCATATTATGGAGCAAATGTCCATTTAAATAGATTAAGTAGCTGTAAGTTTTATCTATAAATAGAAATATTCATAAAGGTTTTTGCAAATTTTTCCCTCCAAAGTTATGTTAGAAACATTATAATGTTCATATATTATAATCATTAAATAACAACTTTGTATTATATTTAAGCAGAAAAAGGAAATATCCTTGAACTCTTTACAACTGTTATATCTACTGAAATTGTAAAATTTTTGTAATACCATGAAATAAATTAAATTGAAAAAATTGAAAAACATCACATTATGTAACAACTTGGGAACATCTAGAAATCATCAGTGAGCTGTACACGATTTAGTCCATATATTCCTTAACCTCGACCTACCGTTAATGCCTTTCTGTGCAGAGAAGCTATTTAAGATTTTAACGCTGATCGGTTCCTATTGCGAAGGACTTAAAAACGTGTTTGCACAAAAGACTCAGCTTGGCAGTTGAAATCTATAGCCTTTTGGCTCCCGTGACTTATTAAGTTTATGCCAGATTATAACTTATATGACTTAAAATGTATTTGCCGTCGACAGGAAAATACAACCATTCGTTTTATCACTAGGCAAACAACGATATTTTGAATTATGTGTTAAAATGCAGATAAGATCATCCCGATGTTGCATCTACACGTGTCTAGCACAATAGAGATACGGATTCTTGTATCTCTTTATTTCTTAATAAAACAATCGTCACCCACGTGCTTAAAATCAAATAACTATTAAATTGCAATTTTATGCCGAGTTATTACAAGAAAGTTCGCAAAACTGAAAAAAAAGATATTGTTTAGCCCGTTTGTTTTATTTCGGTCTGTTGCTTTTACACATTGAACAGGCATTAAACCGAGTGAGTTGTATTTTCGTGGGCCATTGTGCAAAGAAAACTTGAAAAGTATGGTATACAACAGTAGTTCTCATTCGTTTGGGGAGAGCCTGGCCTTATAGAGTTCGGTTTTACTTTCAACAATTGCAGCAAGGCTTTCTGAAGAGGGTTGTCACGGTCCCGAAATCATGATAAAAGCAGTGTGCAAACACGAAAATCAATGTCACTTTGCCATTTTGTTAAAAACTTGTCTTCTATTTAAATACGAGTATAGAAGCAAGAGGTCTTGAGCCGGTTTAATCCATGTTCAATGTAAAAAAGATATTCTTAAAATATAGTTTCTTCTAAATTTGTTTTAGTTTCAACATTTATTTTTCAGAGGACTAAGACACTTTGACATTTTTTTACTTAAACAGTTCTTAATTAGACAGTTTTTTACCTAAATACAATGAAAACTTCACCCAAATTTTCCATTCCAAATATTTTGGTTTCATCCTAATGTCGGTGGAAATTGCAGTTAATTTCCACAGCACGTATGGCATTTATCGACTTTCTTATATCCGCAATCAATCTGGAAATGTGTACTAATTCGGTTTGACTATCTTTTAAAGAAACTTATAGCTCAGACGAAGTGGTCACAGTAAAACTTGACTCCTATAAGGCAAGGCCCCCCTGAAATCTCCCCTGAGTATGTGCACCCCCTACAAAAGTACAAAAGACACATTTTTCTGTTGTGAAATTGTCGGTGGTTTATGCACACATACACAACACACCCACCTACGCCAACAAACGCCCAGCCAGCCATAGATTCATTTCTCAACTCTGCCGGCACAACCAGAGACATACTTTAGCCCCTCTCATTACGCCCATGGTAATGGTTAGAGGGTGTGTGTGTGTGGAAAAGAGTATCAATGAGAAGTAGATTAATGTGAGTGTGTGGCTGCCTGTGTGAGTATGCATGGCATGCATATGCGTGCGTGCGTAAGAGTGTGTGTGCAAATGTTTTTCATAATTTATATGTTGTGCGTCAAAAGTATGTTTATGTTGGTAATGAGTACAAAGAATGAGAGAGAGCATAATTCTGCCTAACTTCACCTGTTCCCATGATATGGCATAGAAATGAAAGTATGCTTTTAGGGGCTTCTATACACATCCACCGAGGGACAGAGCACCGAACACCCACCTTGACGTTATACTGTTGACACCCTCATCAATGTCATTGTATGAGCTAGCGAGTGTGTGCGTTTGACTGTGCTTATGTAAATATCTACTTATAGGTGTGTGTGTGTTTGTATAAATGCAAAATAAGATTTCTACTTCATCCACGACTGTCTTGTTTAAGAAAGAAACGAAATGAAGAGGAAGCTGAAGTTGGCGGCCGGTGGGGGATCGGCTAGCAGTCTATAGATTGTATTTTCCATTATGAATAATACCATAAATTCAGCAGCACATGTGCGTGCAAAGCGATTTATGCTGCAAAAACCGTACGTAGTATCCCAGCAAAACAAACCTTCAGAATTCGGTCAGAATTCTGTACGACAATCTTTTTCTTAGCGAGTTTGTAACGAAAAACATATGAGAAGGTTGACACGAATTCTGAACTACTTCTCTGAGGGAATTCTGATGTTTTTGCCGACATTTCGAACCGATTTCTGACCGAATTCTGAACTGTAGTCTTGGGAAATTCGAAAGGAAATTTCGATTTCTCGTATAGAATTCTGGACGACTTCGGTAAGAATTCTGGCATTAAGTCTTATTAAATTCTGATGTTTTTACCGACATTTCGAACCGAATTCTGAGCTTATGTCACGGTAAATTCTGAATGTAAACAATCCAAAAGAAGAAAATATTTTTGTTCTACACATAAAAAAAGTTGTAAAACATTTTCAAAAAGCGTTCGGAAAGACTTTTAGTTACAAGCCGGGGTGTCTGGAGTTTCGCAAGCAATAATTGTGCTGTAACTATGTTTAGTGGCTATACACTTACACGCTGAAAAAAAGTATGGTTGTGGTGACAATATTCGAAGAGGATAATACTATTGTTGGGTATATGGTTGTGCTACAACAATATTATCATACTCACAACAATAGTATGGTTCAAATACAACCATACTATGATCCTCACAACAATAGTATGTTTCACACATAACCATACTATGATCCCCACAACCATAGTATGATTTACACGCAACCATACTATGATCTCCACAACCATATTATGATCCTCGCAACTATAGTATGTTTCACATACAACCATAGTATGATCCTCACAACCATAATATGATTCACGCTCAACCATGTTATGATCCCTACAACCATAGTTTTATCACACGCAATTATTCTATGATCCCCAATATTATTTGTTAGAATTGGGTTAAGTTGTCAACAATTATTTAAAAAAACTTTAAATTCAAAATAATACGAATGATTTATTGCACAGTAGAAAAATTGAGTTTAAAAAAACGTAAGCGTTTTTATTAAAAATATTTCAGTTAAACAAAGCCAAAGCAGCTTGTTTAAAAATTTTAATTTCCATATGTAAAGTAGCTTTATTGCATTAGATCCGTAACAATAACATTATTCTAAAAAGCAAAATGAAGAAAAATTACAATCATACAATATGATTGCCGTAATCATATTATTGTTAACATAAAACGCAAATAACAATACTTTTGTCGCACCAACCCTATTTATATTGTTGCTATTACCATATTTTCATTTTTAAATATGGCAAAAATACTATTGTTACATTTCAACAATATTAATATTGCGGTAATCACACTACGTATTGTCAAAATTAAATTCAGTAAACAATGCTATGGTTGCGACGAACATACATTTATTGCGGAGAACATATTATTATTGCCGTGACAATATAGTAGCCATGTTTTTTCTCTGTGTGTAAGGGCAACCAGTTTTACATTTAACGAGAACTGCCGGCAGTAGAGTTTTCCTCCGAACACAATAAAAATCTCTCGCACAGCTAAGCTAACCAAACGTTCAGAATTTGAATTTGAAATATAAAAAGACCTCAGGCACACAGTTAAGAATTCGTTCAGAATTAGTTCCGACATGTCTGAACACAAGAACAACAACTGTAAAATATGAAGCAAATAACAAAAATTTTAAACGCATGGACTACCTCAGATAAAAAGTTCAGAATTCGTTGCGAGTTCGATAAGAGAAGTCGGAACAAAAAATTAATAAAAATCCCACAGACAAGTCTAACAGAATTCGGGCCGCATTCGTTCAGATATTTCTTAACATAATAAATAAATAATCCTCAGGCAAATCGAACAGAATTTGTAACGATTTCGGTAAGAATTCTCGATAGAGTTCAGATATTGTTCAGAATTGTCTGATATTAGACATTGTCGGCAAATTTGGTTTGCTGGGATGATACGCTCTCACACATACACACACACAGGCACGTCTAACAATCACCAGATAAAGCATGTACACATGCTCTTACACAGCTAAATAAACTTAAATGCATATTTATAGAAGGTGGTCTATATGGTGGTTTCTTTTTCAATCATATCGCACTTGTCTAACAAAAGGGTTTTAACTCAAAAATTGAAAAATTTTGCATTTTACAAGTAAACGACTTATAGTGATTTTCTCTAGCCACTGTAAAAATCTATCATCTTTTATTACTTTTCCGTCATAAAAGAAGACATGGCATGTTTATAATAATCAACTAAAGGTTTAAAATTTAAAAATTCTTTTTAAAAATATCCTTAAACAAATAGTTAGTTTTTGTTAAAGGGATATCCATTTTTGGTTTTAGATGTTAAGTTAAACAAAACACAAATAAATCCATGATTCTGATAAAACTATTATTACATTCTAATGCTTGGACCTTGTCATTATGTACGAAATACAACTCCGCTGTATTGGTTGCTGCAGTCGATCCTTTGAGGATATCACGGAATGACACTTTAGATGACAGCCTTGTCAGAGTAGCGGTTTTGAAACCACGAAATGTATATCCCTGTATTAGAAGGTGGCCACGTTGAAATTATCACTTTTATAGTAAGTTTTAAATATTTTAACGCGATCTTCGGCTGGTACGAGGGTTGCTAATTTTACTTCGGATCCTGACAATACTAGTGTTCCCAGATGCAAACTGGAACTTTCGTTGGAAACTTTGACATTTTTTTAGCATAACTTCACTCAGAACGTTTTGTCATTTGAGGGCGAATTGTTTTGTTTACAGTGTGTTGAAAAATGCATCTCAGTCAAAAAATGGAATTATCCCGTGAACATTTTCGTGCGATGATTTTTTACGACTGTCGGCGTGGGTTATCGACACAAGAGTGTTTGAATCAACTTGTCTCGACTTTAGGCGATAAAGCATTATCCAAAAACACTGTTTATCGCTGATACCAAGAGTTCAGTCTTGGACGCCGTTCGCTCCAGGATGAATTAAGTGAAGGACGTCCAACTTCGGTCACTTTGCCAGAAACCACCGATGCTGTGCGTGAACTGATTAAGCAAGACCGACATGTGACATACAGTGAGATTGTGGCATCCTTGGGCATTAGTTTGACAAGCATCAATAAGATATTGCATGTTCATTTGGCCATGAAAAATATTTGTTCTCGTTGGACACCACAAAATTTGGTCGTGAAAAAAAAATTTGTACTGCCTGGATACCACAAAATTTAACGAATGCTCAAAAAAGGCTCGTATGGATAGGTGCAAAGATATGTTGAAAAAGTATACCTGCGGTAGCTCAAAGGCAGTGTATAACATTGTCACAGGTAGCGAATCATGGATCTATACATATGAACCCGAAACAAAACAACAGTCGACCGTATGATTCTTTCAATACTAGCCAAATTCAACAAAAGTTGTTCGCGAAAGAAGTACATCGAAGCAAATGATTGCGTTTTTTCGGTAAAACCGGCCATGTGGCCCCAGTGCCTTTAGTGGAACGTGGGAAGGTCAATTCTGAGTGGTATGCAACCATCTGTTTGCCAACAGTGTTCGAAGAAATGAGGAAAGCTAATAAGAAAAGACGGATCATTTTGCATCACGACAACAATGCGAGCTCTCACAGATCAGTTGAAACGATGAGCTATTTGACAACTCAACATGTCGAATTGATGGGCCATCTACCGTACAGCCCTGATTTGGCACCCAATGACTACATCTTATTCCCTAGCATCAAGAAAAAAATGTGTGGTCAACATTTTACATCGCTCAAAGCAGCTGTTGAAGCGTTCAAAAATCATGTTTTAGAGGTGGCTCAATCGGAGTGGAAAAAGTGCTTCGTCATTTACAAATATGGATCGTGTACGAGGGTTGCTATTTACATTTCGGGTCCGGCAATAAAAACACAATAATTTATCATTGGACACGGTTTAATTGTTTTTCAAAATATTCTCCATTATCATCAATACAATACTTCTCCTTTATCATCAATACAATACGAAGCACTTTTTCCACTCCGATTGAGACACCTCCAAAACAGGTTTTTGAACGCTTTAACAGCATCTTCTGGCGACTAAAATCGTTGACCACGCACTTTTTTTCTTGATGTGCGGGAACAAAAAGAAGTCATTGGGTGCCAAGTCAGGGCTGTACGGCGGATGACCCATCAATTCGACGTTTTGGCCGGTCAAAAAGACGCTGGTTTGAGCCGAAGTGTGAGAGCTCGCATTCTCATGGTGCACACTGATTCGTCTTCTCTTGGTCGTTTTTCGAATTTCTCCGAAGACTTCAGGCAAATAAATTGTGGTGTGCCACTCAGAATTGACCGTCCTACGGTGCTCAAGCGGAACAGTCGCCACGTGACCAGTTTTGCCGAAGAAACAGGCGACCATTTGCTTCGAAGTGCTTCTTCCACGAACAACTTTCGTTGGATTTGACTCGTCTTCGAAGACCCGCACGGTCGATTGCTGTTTTGTTTTGGGCTCATACGCATAGATCCATGATTCGTCACCTGTGACAATCTTATAAACGTCTTTTGAAGCACCGCGATTGTATTTCTTTTTTAAATTTCTTTGCACTAATCGACACGAGCCTTTTTTTGAGCGATTGCCAAATTGTGCAGGATCCAACGAGAACAAACCTTTTTTACGGCCAGGTGTTCATGCAATATCGAATGTATGCTGGTGGTAGAACTGCCCAAGGATGCCTCTATCTCACGGTATGGCACATGACGATCTTGCATTATCAGTTCACGCACAGCATCAATCTTCTCTGGCACAACGGCCGGTTTTGGACGACCTTCACGACCTTCGGCTTTGAGTTTTTTTGACAGTTTTTCACAGTGCTATAGGATGGTGCTTCATCGTCATACAAAGATTTAAGTTCATCGATGCACTCTCATCGTGATAATCCACGTCGAAAGTTGTGAAAAATGATCGCACGAAAATGTTCACGAATAAATTTAAATTTTTTGCCAAATTGATTTTTTCAAGTCACTGTAAACAAAACAAAAGATGGTCGTACGTCAAAACGTCCTGAGTCAAACTTTCAATGGAAATGTCAGATGGCGCTAGGCAACACTTAGTGTTACCTAGGCCAGAAAAATATATAACAACCCTCTATCGCTATCGATCTCAAGATTTCAAGCACCACTTTGGCGCGATTTTTGTAAAAGAAATCGAATTATTCGATTTCAGAAGAAAATTCTGGGAAAATGTAAATAAAACGGGCACAATTAACATCAAGGGCCACATCTTTCTCGCGTAGACATCGCTGGGAGAACAGAACGGAATGGAGATTTTTAACAATTAAATTAGTGTCGTCTCAACTGGGTCTGGTGTTAAATAAAGACATGACCAAAATTATAGTGAAAACTGCTAGACTGGCCCCTCGACGAGAGAAAGTCGAGATAATACTAAACACGGAGTCGACATAAACCAAAAAAAAAACAGGAGGACAAATTAAGTTCTGCTAAGCCGAAGTTTACATACCCTGAATTGTGGATTTCGGTCCAATATGATAATTTTTTTTCAGGGGGACATAGCATTGACTACTTTTCCATTAGGTCGTGTTTCTTGCTATACCAACATCAGATATAACAACCACTGTCTTCATACTGGTATGGTCTAAAGTCGAGATAGGTCTTAAGTGCAGAGCAGAATGAGCGGCGCCACGCCCTTTGGCGAGTCATTAATATAACACTGTCAAACTTACTTTGGTCATTCAGCCAACTTTTTTAATAGGGGACGCCCACTTTTCGACCAGGATGTTTTTCGTTTCATGTCAAAATCATATGTTCCACATTTGGTCATACAGGCAAATTTTTCAATAGGTGGCTTGGCACCGCCCACTTTTTCGCCAGGATGTTTTTCGTACCATGCCAATACCATATGAAATATCTCTAATTTCTCATGATATATTGTATTTTTAGGTTTAGGATTTTTGAATTTTGTTAGAGGTTAACTTAGTTCTCATGCGGAAAAAATGTTTACCTCTTGACCGATTGTCACCACCTTTGCAGTCTGAAGAAACGTTATGGTAAGAAGGTACTATTTTGGGCTCGGTTAACAGCTTAAAGCGCCCAAGCATGGGTGCCATCCAGTGCGGATGAGGGTGTATCGAGAGAGAGAAAATCGTAAAATCTACCGACGAAACGTAAGTTATATAAGATGTATCCCGATATAAATGGAACCGCATCGAAATGCAACGCTTGCGCTGGTTTCGACGTGTGGGTCGAATGGAAACAAACCCTTCAACAAGAATGGGGTTATAAGAAAACTACCACGAAAAGCGCAGACAGTGAAAACCGATACTCCGGTGCAGAGACCAACTGAAGGACGATGCGAGCGAAATTCTTGGTATTGAAAAGTGGAAGAAACACGACTAAGGCCGCAGTGATTTTAAATCATTTATTGAGCAGGCCCAGATCAACAAGAATTTGTAGAGCCAACCAGTAAGTGCCAATTGGGGCGACCGAGCACTTCGTTATCACTTCTCAGTTTGAGCCTTTGAAGCTCGGTGTGGACAACGATTTTGCTCGAAATTTCATCATTTCTAACGAAGTGAATTTTTATCTCGGCGACTAAGTTCACAAGTAAAATTGCCGCCCTTGTGTATCGGGAAACTCACTCGTAAACTTAGCAAAGCCAATGATTTATCAGAGAGTGACATTTTGATGAGGTTTTTGGAGTGGGGAGATCATTGTCCCTATTTTCGTTGAAAATACAGATGGAAACGACATTTTGGTTAAAGGCGAGCACAATAGAGTCATCATAGCCATTTATGTATGGCCGGAGGCTGAAGACATGAAATTGGACGACCTCCTATTTCAGAGGGATAGGGATCCTTTGCGCGCCAAGTTCGGTCGGAAAGTTATCAGCTGCCTTGGCGGTGTCAATTCACCATCTTAAAGCTGCTTCGTTTTTAATACTCGTACGCAGCAGCCTAACATATTTTTTGAGTATTTTACCATCCGTAACCTGTAGACGCATCCTATAGCATTTCAGCTAAATAGTGGGCAAGTAGTGGGCATTGACACACATACTTAAAATACTTAAACTTCAAGAAGAAAAAAACTTTATAAAAGAATCCTTGGATTTGAAACACCCTGCACCACGTTCATAGGTGTGGGTGTGCCTTAAATACAAAACATGTGTTCTTTAAACACAATCATATTAAATAGAATCAGACGAAAGACGAAAACGTAAAAGAAGAAAGAAAAAAATACAAAAATTCCATTACAATTGGAAATAGCTCAAAAGATGAAAACCTTTCATAGAAAAACACACACACACACAAAAAAATTTTATTTGATTTTTCAAAGAAAAATTCACTTTACACACACAAACACTTACACACTCACAAGGTTCAAGCCTCACTTTAAGACAAGTGAAAAAATCATTTGGAAACTTTATTCAAATTCCCACATCTTCAGCCACAAACAACAATACCCGATTCGGTTAAAATTCTTAAAGTTTTTCTTCTCCGTTTACACTTCGAATAGAAATTCTAATTTATGCTCAAAACACACGCACGCACTCAAATTCCACTTGATTCCTTTGGCCCTTTGCCGTCTGCTGACAGGTATCTGGGAAATCCCATGCCCTTCAAGTCTCCCACTCCAATTGCGTGCGTGTGTGTGTGTGTGTTCAAATCCTTTGTATTACTTTCAGGCGTTGTATTGGAAAATTCATTTGGTTTCAGCATTTATTTGCCATTCATATTTAAATTCTTTTGTACTTCACATCGTACATCGGAAATCCTACATAACATTTTAATCGTCAGGGAAATAATAATTGCCATAACAACAACAATAGCAAGTGGGAACATTATTTTTCGGATCGGTAAGAGTCGACTGCGGAATACACTTGATTAAAAACAAGTAAAACGACGTTATGTTCGGCCTGGTCGAACCCTCGTCCCTAAGCTACTTAAACGCAAAAAAAAATACCTTTCGACCCACCAGTTTTTAATTTTAGCCAAAACTTAACAATAACTGGAAATGGTAGCAAAATTTGAGTCCATATTGACTATAAATCGACCATTTTGACCATGCGAGACTTTTTTTGGGCCACATGAGCCAAAAAGTCCAGCAAATATGTACAGTTGTGTGAAAAATAATAGAGCCACCTGCTGTTCTAATAATTTAATGTTCTTTTTTGACCTTAAAGAAAATAAAGGGTGTTCCAAGAAGAGCGCAATTTTTAAATTTTAAATAAAACACAGATATTTAAGAAAAAATCGTGAAACTTTATTATATCGTAAAGTAGACAGAATGAGGTTATGTATGGAAAAATATATCGTGCAGATGGCCGCCGCGGCTTTGCTGGCATGCACGCGATCTTTTAATGAAATTTTCAATGACCGTTTTGCATGAATGCTGCGGTATTTCATTAATGCAGCGTCCAATTTCGTCTTTTAAGGCTTGAGTCGTCGTAGGCTTATTCGCGTAAACCATCGACTTCAAAAAACCCCAAAGAAAAAAATCTAATGGTGTTAAATCGCACGATCTAGACGGCCAATTCTGATCTCCAAAACGCGAAATAACACGACCGGGAAATGACTGATGCAGCAATTGAATTGTTTCTCTGGCTGTATGACATGTTGCGCCGTCTTGTTGGAACCACATGCCCTCCACATTCATTTCTTCAATTCTAGGCAAGAAAAAACTGGTTATCATTTCACGATACCAAACACCATTGACTGTTTGCGCTTGACCTGCCTCATTTTCATAAAAAAAAGGTCCAATGATTCCTCCAGCCCAAAAACCACACCACACAGTGACACGTTGAGGATGCATTTGCTTCTCGTGAATCACTCGAGGATTTTCCGCACCCCAAATGCGACAATTCTGCCTATTGACGAAGCCATCAAGATGAAAATGGGCCTCGTCACTGAAGATGATTTTATCGGCAAAATCAGCATTTTCATGTTGTCTCTCCAATACCCAATTAACGAACTCCCTTCGCTGTCCATGGTCAGCTGGCTTCAGTTCCTGAGTCAATTGAATTTTGTATGCATGAAGATGCAAATCTTTCGTCAAAATTCGCTGCAAAGTGGATTTGGAGACACCAATTTGCTGAGCTCGGTGTCGAATTGAGGTGGATGGAGTTTGAGCGACATCATCACGTACAGCTGCGACATTTTCGGTCGATCGACCTGGTCGATGGCGCGTTGTTGTCTTTACATCACAAACAGACCCAGTTTCGGCAAATTTATCCATTAATCTCTTTACAGTTGACTCTTTTGGAGCATTATTGTGACCCCAAATTGATCGCAATTTGCGAACTGTAGCCCCAAAACTTTCACCATTTTGGTAAAACAATTTCACAATGAGAATGCGTTGTTCATTCGTGTAGCGCTCCATTTTTACTAACCTCGTACCTTCTACTAACAAACAATAACAATTGTTCAAATGTCAAACAATGACACTTCGAATGTTGCCAGATTTAAAAATTGCGTTCTTCTTGGGACACCCTTTATTTTTAGAACAAGTTTTTCTTGGATATTTCTTAATTAAAGCAACTTTTCTAATAAGGAGGGCGACCGCAAAACTAACTGGCCTGGCACATTTTCTGTTTTACTAGCAATTTTTTTTTTTTTTTTTTAAAGCAATCTTTTATAAGCCATCTGTCAAAATTTCCGAAATATTTAATGATTATTTTCTTTGTTACAGGTGATTGAAGTAAACAAGTTTTATAATTTTTGAAAAATGGAAAATAAAGAGTTTCGTGCGGTAATTAAACACTTTTATATGAAAGGTTATACGCCACAATTAATCAAAGATGAATTGGATTCTGTTCATGGCGATAATGCACCATCATACTCCACCGTGAAATCCTGGGTTTAACAATTTAAAATGGGTCGTTCAAGTACGGAAGATGAACAACGCTCTGGAAGACCGTTAACTGCTACTACTATTGAAAACATTAGAAAAATATTGAATGAAGTGACTAAAGATAGACGAATAAAGCTCAGAGAACTTGCTGATATTGTTAAAATACACGAAAAACAAGTATGGAGTATTTTACATGATGAACTCCACATGAAAAAGCTATCCGCAAGATGGGTGCCGCGTTTGTTGACTTTGCCCCAAAAAATCGTCCGTTGGACCGATTCCGAGGAGCTTTTAGCGATTTATCAGCGTAATCCAATAGAGTTCTTGCGCCGATGAAACATGGATCCATCACTACATCCCAGAATGCAAAGAACAGTCAAAACAATAGATAGAAGCTGGTAAAAGTGGTCCCAAGAAGGCGAAAAAGTCAGCAGGAAAAGTAATGGCCACAGTATTTTGGGATGCAAGGGGTATAATATTTATTGATTATCTTGAAAAAGGAAAAACTATAAATAGTGAATATTATTGTGCATTACTGGATCGGTTGAGTGAAGAAATCAAGATGAAAAAAGTTCTTTTTCATCAAGATAATGGTCCTTCACACACTGCATTTTTAACTCAACAAAAACTGGCCGAATTACGATTTGAAATTGCTCCGCATCCACCATATAGTCCAGATTTAGCTCCTTCTGATTATTTCTTATTTCCAAATTTAAAAAAATTTCTCGATGGCAAAAAATTTTCGTCCAATAGCGAGGTTATTGCTGAAACTGAGGCATATTTTGAAGTCAGAATAAAAAACTGCTCAAGTCATAAAGTCTTGAAAAATCTTATTTTTCGGATGGAATTAAAAAACTTGAAAAACGTTTGATGAAGTGTATTGAGTTGGAAGGAGATTATGTTGAAAAATAAATAATAATAATTCCAAAAAAAAGGTTCTTTTTATGTTAGGCCAGTTACTTTTGTGGTCGCCCTCGTACGTCAGTGTTTGAAAAAAAAAACAAGCGTAAAATAGAGCTAATTTTAATGTTTAAAAAAATATTAAAGTTAAAAACAACTTCTTTTAATTTTTTTTTTGAAAAAGTGGGTAAAAAGACTAACTATCTTAATTCCATTATAGATTTAAAAAATACTGAAAAATTAGTAAACAGAATGGGCACAGGAAAACACTGTAGCATGGAGGGCCAAAATTGATAAAAAAAAGAGCTTCATCAAAAATGTAATCTCAAAGAAAAATAGCTAAAATTATTGGATGTTCAAAGAAAATTGTATAAAGTATAAAGTGAAACAAGAGGAAAAAAACCAAAATATTTAAGACTTTAAAACAAAGAATACTGCGTCACGTGAAACGGGCGGGACCCCTTTGTGACGTCATCCGCCCATAAAAAGCAAAGCAACTTGATATGGATACTTCAACCATACGGCTTATGCTCCTTAGAAATAATCTAAAAGCAAGAAGTGAATTTTCTAGCAAAGCGCAACAGAAAACAAAGACTTCAATTCGCAAAGAAGCATATAAATTGGCCCGTATCTGAATGGCGTATATTTCAGATGAGACCAAAGTAAATTTATTTAACTCCAAACGAAGTTCTCTTCAAGTTTGGAAACCCAAAATAAAGAATTTTGTCCTCTATATACCATTAAAACCGTTAAACATGCAGGGGCTCATATTATGGTATAGATATGTTTTTTACATTACGGAGTCGGACCCTTTTATCGCAAACAGGATATAATGGATGCGAAATTTTATACAAACTTTTTAAAAGAAGTCATGATGCCTTATGCTGAGTGGGAAATGCCACTTGAATGGATATTGCAACAGAACAAAGATCCTAAGCATTCCTTGAAGTTGTCAAAGGCATAGTTCCTTAAGGGTCACGTTGGACAGCCGTTTTCGATCCTCTGCGCATGCTACAGCTATCTGCGATAAGCTTAAAAGTAGAAACAGTCACTAGCCGGCAGTACTAGGGGAGCCGACAAAAAACCTTTTTGAGCTCTTAAAAAACCTTTTTGAGCGATAGGTCAGTCTGTAGCGAACTACGCAGCGCCGGTGTAATCAGCGAACGTGAGTACGACGCAGTGGAATAAAACTCAGACTTGCCAGAATGCCGCCCAGAGAACATACCTGCTTGGGTGTCTTCGCAGTAGCCACCCCATCTCTCCGCCCAGGCAGTTCAGGTACGATATACATGATCTTGAGAGGGAAATGTCCAGCGGCACAAGAGAGAACCTTTGGATCATCGAAACTATCAGGCAGGTCCAAACGACATTCTCGCTGATTAAGTCACAGCAGCAGTATCCAGCTATACTTATAGAGTGAATGTACTTAGTAGGGACATAAATACTGTTACACATGATTTATGCTGTATAATAAAAAGCACTGAATGTTTTTGGACCAAATATTTTTTAATATATTTATTGATGTATATTGCATCCAAAATGAATCTACTTATTCGAAATGTCCGCCTTTTTTTCTTTACACACGTCTTAAGTCGCACTGGCCAATCGTTAACAGCTGCACGAACCTCGTCCATTGGAAAATTGGCCACAGCTCGAACCAAAGCAGTCTTAAGAGATCCAATGTTGGGATATCTTTTGTGACAAACCTTGTCCTCTAAAACCGTCCACAATTTGGAATCCAATGGGTTCAAATCTGGACTGCCTGGGGGCCATTCTTCAGAGGAAATGAACGCTGGCAAATTGTTGCGAAGCCAGGCCTGGGACGTTTTAGCCTTATGGGCCGGCGCAGAATCCTGCTGGAATGTCCATGGCTGGTTTTGGAACAGGGAATTGTTAAGAGGCTTCACAACAGCTTCCAAAATGGTTTCCTTGTAAACTTTGGCCGATGTTTTGACTCCTTGTTCGCAGAAATGCAGGTCAGTGACCCCATCCTAAGAGACACCCCAC
The DNA here is from genome assembly GCA_963513945.1 of Hydrotaea diabolus. Taxonomy (NCBI): domain Eukaryota; kingdom Metazoa; phylum Arthropoda; class Insecta; order Diptera; family Muscidae; genus Hydrotaea; species Hydrotaea diabolus. The sequence goes on along the minus strand of OY740720.1, from coordinate 14,988,220 downwards.
CAAACCATGACTGAAGCTGGGTGATGACCCTTTTCCACCCTTGGGATCAGTTCAGATGCCTCCTTAGATGAGCGCGCATACACTCTATCATTTTGCTTGTTAAATTTTTCCTGAACGGTAAAAAATTTTTCATCGGCGAACAAAATTTTTCTGTGCAAGTTATCAGCGTGCTTCGCAAAAAGACGCTTGCATTTTTCAATCCTATTTTTTTTTTAAAGCTGCAGTCAATAAATGTCCGGAACGTCGTTTGAAAGGCCCAAGTCCCAAGTCTTTTTTAATGATTCGATTTATGGACTTTGCGTGATATTCATCTCACGGGCCATGATTTTCTGTTTTCAGAGCGGATTTCTGTGAATTCTTGATTTAACGGCTTCGATGACATGCGGTGTTCGAACAGAGCGTGGGCGGCCCGACCGGTGGCGGTCTTTTACATCTCCAGTCTTCTCAAACAGTTTTATGCATCGGTAGACGAACATGCGGCTAATCCCTAGTGGCCGGAGCGTTTTGAAAATATCGCTTTTTTTCATTTCACACTTGAAAAGCGCTATTACAGCGATACGGTTCTCATTATCTGACCACTTCATGATAAACGTTGAATCAATTTTAAAATCCCGTTACAGACTAACGCTATTGAGGTTAGCTTTCAAAATCCATGTGACATTAACGGGGTATGTTCAGTTCTACTATTGAAATGGGTGTGTTAATGTTGTAACAGTATTTATTTCTCTACTAAGTATTGCTTGGGGAACTTTCCGGAGGTTTCACCAGAGGAGAAGACGCTACCTCGACCGACGCGCATGGTTCTGGCTCAGTTGAGATGTGGATGGTGCAGCCGCTATATTCGTATTGGGCGCGAATGGATGGCAACGTTTCGGACGTTTGTCTGCCATCAGGGACCACATGACGGGCTGCATCTTTTCTATTGCCCGGCTAAACCCGCTCAGTGGCTCTCAGGTCTCTCTTCCAAGTCATAAAATCGGTTAAACATATGTGTGGAAGCTATATTTTAATTTTAAACGATCTTCATAAAAGTCAACGGCCGTTGTTCAAAGAAAATACTTCCGACAAATTTCATAAAGTTCGGACAAGAATTGCGAGCTGTAGTTTGAAAACAAGCTTAAGAAAGACAGCACACCGAGAGGAAATATAACCGTATATAAGGTTAACATAACCCAAAACTAAACATGATTTGGAGTCTACATTATATAAAGTAAGGTTAATTTGAACATTTTGTTGTTGAACATTTTGTTGCTGGCTGGTATTTTTCATAATAATAGTTAATTTAACTATTCTATGGTTGAATTTTTTTAACCATAAACATTATTAATATTAAAGTAATAATTGTTGTTTTAACAATGCATTGTTTTTAACCATGAGAATTGTTAATATTTAAAATTTCATAGTTAATTTATTGAAACAATACATGTTCAATTTAACACTGAAACTGTTAATATTATTAACTATGAAGATTGTTATAGAAATCATTTTTATTATTAAGTTAACTAATTATTGGTTACCTCTTAAAACCAGAAATATAGTTACTGTTACAATTTTTTATATTAAATTAAACTTCTCATTATGTTTTTGTTTTGTTTACATTTATTCGGTCTTTTTTCATTATTATGACTTGGACAGTTTTTATTCTGATTCGAGGCCTTTTTGGTTGTTTCTTTTTCAGAAGCAATTAAAAAATTGGTGAAATGTATTGGCTACGGTTACAGGTAGACTGTACAGTAGGGCTACAACCAAATTTTTGGCATAGCACCACGTGATGCGCAAATTTTTTTTATTAATGAAAATGGTTATCTCCGGCCAATTGGTAAAAAAAAATGATACGCACCAAATGCATTTTCTAAAACCCTTCAGGATTTTTTTAAATAAATTATTTTTATTTTTTTTTATACGAGTATGAATACATTTTTATGTACCTTTGTAATAATAAACAAGTTAGTTATAATTATAAAAACAATTTATATATTATTCAACGAGATAAACTTTAGATTTAAAGTTCTTACAGATTTGCATAAAGGATAAATATCCTGAACTACCTTAATAGCACGTTCGGCACAAATATTACTTCTTTGCTGGTTTACTATAGATGAAGCTTCCTTTTTCCAATGTCGTATAAAGCATTTGTGAGCTTTTTTGAATCTACATACTGATTCGTTCAGAGATTCGAAATTATCTTCGCAAAATCGGTGATCTGAGAACCAAATATCGAACAATTTTCCGCAAATGAACTCACATATTAGATACAAATTTGTACAGTGTACAGCTGTTTCTAAACCCGCCAAGGTTTTTCTTCAGCAGTCTTTGGCAACGATTACGGCTACAAATCAAATGACTTATACGGAAGCCCCATTATGATTAATGAGAATTACCCTTTGCGTATAGTCTTCGAACTGTGCGAAAAGCAATCTCGCAATGATATTGCGCTATGAAGATTGTATTAGTTTTTTTTAAAGAGCGAGATAATTTGTCTTATGATCTTTCTCACAATTACAAACGTTCAGAGCAGAGGAAGAAAGGAAAAAGAGTGTGGGGATAAGGGAGACGTAATCGTTGCAACTTCGTGTAACTTAATTCAGAACTTCGTATAACACAAGGCAGATCAAAAACCGAATGAACTTTAAATTTTTGTTTATGTCGCACAATTTTCTGCCTGTCTCTTGAAAAAAACCAACCTTATCACATATAACGCGCAAAATAGAAAGGGACCTAAGGTTAAAAACCAGTTTTGTTCAGGAGAGCCATTTTAAAGATTAGGTCCCTTTCTATTTGCGCTTAGAATCGTCGACTTCACTTTCATAAAACGCACATATCTCTGGGAGGGAACACTTTTGGGGCATGGGATCGGTCTCATTCGATGCTCAGATGTTGTCCACATCAAAAAAAAAAAAAATGAAAATTGATTTTTTTTACCCGTAGGTCCCTTTCTCTATGCGCTGTCACATAAAATGTCCACTTTACTATTTTGTATGAGCATTTGACCTTATGTTACGTTATTTTGTCTTCGTTATCAAACATTTACCATGAAAACTTTAACCAGACACATGGTCAAAAAAATTATTGTATTTTCGGCTCAGTGCAGATGGACGGACAGGCAGACTAGACTGGTGATTCTAAGTCGATCGGTACCCTTAATGGGGAATTTTTTTTTTGGTAGTTAAGTATTCTGAACTTTAAAATGATGATTTTTTTGCTCTTACATACAAGAACCAAAAAACCGGAAACACGGGTAAACCGACACGTCGGGCTTTTTTGAGAAACCGACAGTCGGGTTTGGATATAAAAATCTAAAGACAACTTGTTTTTCCATCAAAGACCGAACTTAACGACATTTTTACTAGTTTGTAAGCATAACTGATTTCAAGCTTATCTGTTTCCTCTATTGCAAAAATTCACTTAAAGTCAACTTAGGTTGCAGCAATAAAACAGTCTTCTGTGTGTTGTATGTATTTTAAATGTACTTAGCTGTCATGCTTCTTGATATCCAAAGCTTCTCTATGTAGCCCGATTTACTTCTCCTTTTAAATTGCACGTATATTTAAATGTAGGGTACTCTTAAAGTCTTAACAAGACTAAATATTAACCTTTAATGGCGCTTGGAAAATCCTCAGAGGCTGACATCATTTGCAAAAGTAGCAAATCTCTTATCAAAAAAGCGGAAGAAAAAACCGAAAAATATTGTGGGCTTCTTGGAGAGGAGATCTCTTAAGATCAACCAACATCAAAAATGTATGAACAGGGAAGCTCAAATGTATACATATGCCAATGTATGCGTAGGTGTGTTTGTGCGTTTTTATCCTAGTATTTGTGTAAGTGTACTTTAAGAAATCCACAAAAGTCGAAAAACATCTAAAGGGATTACCCGAACATACCTGAACATGGCGCAAATACGAGTATAGGAGGGGAAGGATACACCCACCCATCCACCGCAGGAAGAGCTGTAAATAAATATGAAAATGCGTATGAATAAGTGCGAGATACTCAAGCGAACAAACAAATAAATGTATATGAATAGGAATAACAAGCCAACAGAGGCGGTTGTTCAGGTTTAATGGGCCCCTACTAGGGCCCTAACTGCGAGAGGTAACTTCATTTTAAGCTAACTCGTATATGTCAAATCCTTAAGAATATGTGCTATAAGAGGTCTTTGTAGGGGTGGGGGGGGGGTGGTTTCTTTAAGTCTGCATTGAAAAGGTCTTTTAGACCTTTTCAATGCAGAGAACTGAAAGTCTCAATTCGTTTAAATGCTTTTGTTAGGGGTAACTGTGGACACCAGAGGTACGTTCTTAGCTGTCTAGGAGGGAATGTCTGCTAATCTCTCAAAGTTGAACAAAATTAAGAGTAATAAAGGCAACGTTGTTTCTCTATGTACGAGGGCGGTTTGGAAACTTCTTAGCCTAGCACAAAAAGCGCGGTATAAACAGAAAAAAGTTAAGTGTTTTGGAAATTTCCATCTCTGCTATGAACACATGTTATATTTTGTTTCGATCTGGCAACTCCTTCATATCACAAAAGACGCATCCGGGATTTTTTTACAATGGAAAAATAAGAAATGCGTGGTGTCATTAAATATTTACATAAAAAAGATATAAAAAAAAGATATGGTGAATGTGTTAGGTGAAAGTGCTCCTTCATATGCAACAGTAAAAAATTGGGTTGCTGAATTTAAACGTGGTCGTACAAGCATTGAAGATGAACCACGTAGTAGACGTCCAAAAACAGCAACAACAACAGAAATTGTAGCCAAAGTGCATGATGTGGTATTAAATGATCGACGAATAAAAGTGTGTGAAATAGCTAATATCATGGGCATCTCAAATGATCGAGTCCATTTAATTTTGCATGAAGAACTACAGATGAAAAAGCTTTCTGCAAGATGGGTGCCGGACTTGTTAACAGTCGACCAAAATCGCATAAGAATGAACATTTCTCAAGCTTGTTTGGATCGTTTTCAGCGAAATAAAATGGATTTTAAGCGTCGTTTCATAACTGTTGATGAGACATGGATCCACCACTATAATCCAGAGACAAAAGAACAATCCAAACAATGGACTGAAGCTGGAGGAAGTGCCCCAAAGAAGGCAAAAACAATTCAATCGGCTGGTAAGGTTATGGCACCGGTTTTTTGGGACTTCAAAGGCATTTTATTGATTGACTATCTGCAAAAGCGTAAAACAATAAATTCAGAGTACTATTGCAACCTTTTAGATCAATTAAATGTACAAATTCGAGAAAAACTTCCTGGCTTACAGCACAAAAAAATAATTTTTCATCAAGACAACGCACCAGCGCACAAGAGTGTTTTAACAATGGCTAAAAGCACCGAATTAAAGTACGAGTTGCTTGACCACCCACCTTATTCTCCAGTGACGTTTACCTGTTCCCAAATCTAAAAAAATTCCTTGCTGGCAAGCGTTTTACCTCAAATGAAGATGCAATTACAGTTGTAAACCACTATTTTGAAGACCTTGAGGAAAACTATTTTAATCAAGGGATAGAATTGCTAGATAAGCGTTGGACTAAGTGTATCGAAGTTTCAGGAGATTTTATTGAAAAATAAAAATATTTTTGAAAAACTAACTATTCTCATTCATTGATAGGCTAAGAACTTTCCGAACCGCCCTCGTATGATCTAAACTCGATTCCGCGATCAAGACGTAACTCCACCATAGTAACTAACGGACCTCTTAAGTTATATACTCATCAATTGAAAATTTCCTTAAGAAAATACAAAGATTTGGAAGCCCATTGCGATAAAAACACAACACCGGAACAATTTCATAATGAATATTTAAATATAAAATTCGATAATACTATAAAAGATAAACTCCCTGAAACGGACCAAGAAGACTAAAGCTATTAATTTTTGTATTTTATATTTTTATAAAAACCATTGAATTTACGGTTTAACCAATTACTTGTATGTATATACGCATAAATATTTAAAAAAAAAATATATGAACACAGAAACTGAATTTTTTTCTTTAAGATATTTTAATGTAACCGCCACAACGTAACGCCCAAGGTTGTCAGCATGACAGCGAAAAATATGTAAGCGCCAAAAAAGCTGTTATATTGTAGATATGTAAATAAAATTTATTGAATCTTATTCATTGTATAAAAAGTTGTTTATATGTGACTCGCAAAATAGAAAGGGACCTAAGGTTAAAACTCAGTTTTGTTCAGGAGAGCCATTTTCAAGATTAGGTTCCTTTCTTTTTGCGCCTAGAATCGTCGACTTCACTTTCATAAAACGCGCATATCTCTGGGAGGGAACACTTTTGGGGCATGAGATCGGTCTCATTCGATGCTCAGATGTTGTCCACATCAAAAAAAGAGTGAAAAGTTGATGAAAATTTTTGTTCAAGAGAGCCATTTTAAAGATTAGGTCGCTTTCTATTTGCGCTAAGAATCGTCGACTTCACTTTCATAAAACGCACATACCTCTGGGAGGGAACACTTTTGGGGATCAGTCTCATTCGATGCTCAGATGTTGTCCACATCAAAAAAAGAGAAAAAAATTGATTTTTTTACCCTTAGGTCCCTTTTTCTATGCGCTGTCACATATACTGAAATTCATGGCTTTGTTATATAGCCAAAAGATAATTAAAAAAAACCTTCTCCTGTAAAATTTTTGGCACTTACATCATTTTGGCGGTAATGACTCTATACATATACAAGACCTTCTCTAGGGAGGATGAAGAAGGGAAGTGCTAGACAAGCTGTTGACTATCTTTTAAAAGCTGTTATTTTGTTCCTTGATACAAAATAGAAAATGTCCATCGGTCCAAAATATCTGTAAAAGTCAAAATGGCCTGAAAACAGGCCATTTTTTCGAAGGCCTGGCAAATTTCATAACTGCCCATGAATAGTACACGTGTATGTGTATTTACACATACATATATGTAAATACATCTACGTATTTATTTGTATTTGTCTTTGTATATGCATCAAGGTAAAAGTTAGCACTTGTACTACCACCACCCCACCCCCTCTGCTTTAAGGTATGGATAGGGCGGATATGCTTGATACTGGTATTACACAAAAGTAATCAGACATTTTGAACTGTCACTTATGTACAGAAGAATTACATGCATACTTACAGACAGACAGACGGACGGACGGACAGACAGATAGACACACATACATGCTGATGTATGTAAGTATATTTGTTCAAAGTTGTATAGCTGATATCAATGCTAAAGCCTTTTCGATTCACCTTACATATGCTCGGCTGCTCTTCGCTGACACATAACAAGGATGGATGCGAAAAAGGATGCCTAATCTAAGAACAGAAAGGCAAGGGCACATCCGCCCGTCAAAGGTGTTAATGTAACGCCCGGTTATCGCGATACAAAACTCAGCCGCTTAATTGGCATGTAAAACTTAGACAAATGTCACTTAGGCACAAATATATTCAAATCGACCGACACACAGGCCATAAATATTTTTAAGGATATCTCAAATCTTTGATATTGTTTTAGATTTATTTTAAATAATTTATGAACATTTGTTCTTCATCTTCTTTGCAGGTTATTCGAAATCTTTAAGGGGAAATAAGGACTAACAGGATGTTCTGTTTGGGGATCCGGCCGAAGAAACCCAACGCAACCAAACATCAGCCAGCCCATACAATAAAACAATCTTCCTAAATACGCTAGTACTACCTTGACCTCCTCCAGGTGCTTTTGCAAACAATAATTTTTATTTTTTGCTGTTGTCGATGTCAAACTGCTGCAGCACGAAATCAGCTTACTAGATTCTAGTACCAATTACAGAAAATAAGTTGTACATAGAAAAGGACAAAAAAAATAAATAAAATATTAAAAACATAAATTGTAAAATAAAAGCCAGAGAGAGAGAGAAGCAACGTAAAATGAAAATGATGTCAGTCTGAAAATGTAAATGTAAGCCGTTTTAAATAAAACATCTATAAAAATTCATAATTATTTCTTGTTTTCATTTGCTACAAGGACCTCTTCTTTTCACAAAGCATGACATGGAGTTTCTGGGACGTTTGTGGAATTAATTTTACTAATGGCCTGTTGAATAGCACAAGTAAAAAAAGTCTCAAGTGTTCTTTGTAGCACATTTCAAGGGAAAATTATTTGATTTTCTTAAATTTCAGGCGATATGAATAAAATCTTAGACACAAGTCCTTAAGTTGAGAAAGGCTGAATCGTTAAGCAATTATTAAAAAAAAAATCCTAGATATCTTAGATCCCCTAACAAAGAGACACACTTACAGCCTATTAATTTTTTTAAAGATATCTCAAATCGTTTTTTTTTTGGCAAGAGTGAGTTGTATTTTCGTGGGCAATTGTGTGAAGAAAACTTGAAAAATAAGGTTTACAACAGTAGTTCTCATTCGTTTGGGGAGAGCCTGGCCTTATAGAGTTCGGTTTTACTTTCAACAATTGCAGCAAGGCTTTCTGAAGAGGGTTGTCACGGACCCGAAATCATGATAAAAGCAGTGTGCAGCCACGAAAATCAATGTCACTTTGCCATTTTGTTAAAAACTTGTCTTCTATTTAAATATAGAAGCAAGAGGTCTTGAGCCGGTTTAATCCCTGTTCAATATCTCAAATCTTTGGATTGTTTTAGACTAATTTGAAATAACCTGTTTTCCGAGATTTGTAGGTCCCCTAAACGGATAGATTTGTCAACCTGGGCCGATTTTACCCATCCCTAAATCCAAAACGGCTTATAACTATAACTCATTATCGTACAAAATTGCAGAGCTAGAGCATAATTCCTTGGACCACTACCCTTCGGTGGGGGTCTAAAAAATTTACTATAGTTAAATTTGATAAAAACGAAGCTTCTCATAAAGATTACTCGTAATGGGACAACAAAGTGCCAAGACAAATTACGGGGTTCCCGAAAAGGTAAGTTAAAGGTCGGTACACAGAAAAAGTACTTTTTTTCGATTCAAATAAAAAATTCTAATGTTTAAACGAAAAATTAATCCAAAATCCTGTGATAAAAAGTTTACATATTTACTTAAATATTAATACGGTGTTTATCAAAAACATTTTTGATTTTACAGGATGATTCAAACACGACTGGACAAATTTCACCAGCGTATTCCCTGGCTCATTTCATGAAAATATGTCCATCTACGACCTTGTTCGAAAATGCAAGGGGGCGAAATGGCAGCGGTTTAAAAACTTTCGGATTGGTGGTCGAAGGGTATAAGGGTAAAATTGCTAAATTCGGAACCAGTGGTCGGTAGGATCCAAAGGTCCTACAGTTCCAAAGTTATGACTATTTGACTGAAATGAAAAAAAATGTTCTTCTATTTTTTGGAAGCGTAATAACAGCACATATTTATTTTGATTATAATCATACAATTTTCACTCTTTACATCGCAACAGAGCACATCCAAAATTTCTTTTGATGATGAGGGAACGGAAGGAAAAATGCTATGCAAAGCTTCTGTTAAAAAATTGAAATTTAAGTGATATACACATAGACAAACATCATGTGGAATTTCACTAACAATGCAAATGTTTTTTGGTCGGTATGAACAAAACTTAGACTTTCCGACTTTAACGTCCGGATTTTCTTGTCTAAACTGATTATAACACTCTCTAAGACTCATTATTAAATATCGTTTTTGAATTTGACTCCGTTTTCCAGTTATGGGATCTTTTATGGATTTATAATCTTTAATGCCGGGACTCTGCGGTAAGCTTTTTTTACTTTAGTCACAGCTTTCTTCAGCGATCTTTTTGATTTATAAGATCCAATATGAGAATTCGAAGAGATTTTGCCCAGATCAATACTTCTCTTTTTTTCTCTGCACTTCTTCTGCCGCTCTCTATCTCTATTCCGTTTTTCTTCCAACGCGTCATTATTCATCACCTTTTTCTTGTTATCCCGACGTTTCTTATCTCTTTCCCTTTCTTTTTCCAGATGTTTTTTTTAATTTAGTTGGATCTTTTTTCAACTCAAACCGAAATTTTTGCATTCTATTTTTGAATTCCATATCTGAAATAATGATATTGATATTTTTAAATCAATTAAAAATTGACCACGATTTTTGTGTAACGGGTGTGACAGATCTTATAACGCAACTAATAGCTTAAATATTCAAATGATACTGAAACATTTTAATTAATTTTATACAGCTTAGCTCTGACCTAACTTGCACAAAATATATTATATATATACCTACATAAAATGTATAAAAATTAAACTTTTTATATATTTACCGTATCGGGTGTGACAAATGAGACCCTCCGTGTTACAGAGACGCTTATAGCCAATAAATATTTTCAAAAAGTTACGAGTTTGCACTAAACAATACTTAAAAATATGTACTTTCATGTGGCCAAAAGTCAAATGCCATAAAAGGAAAAAATAGGTCGAAAAATAGTGTTGCCAATTTGCCAATAAATGTAGTGCAGCCAACAATTTCATGGTACCCCATGGAAATGTCTTCTTACGAAAAAAAAAATGTTCCTAAATTTTAACAACTCTTCATGGATATTTAAAATTAGATTGTTCGTGATATCCGTTATGGTATTTTTTCGCTAAAATCTGTTATATATTTTTAAATGAGCTGGGGTCAGTTTACGTGGAATCACCCTTATGTAAATTAAAACAAAAAAAATTTGCCTTTCAGTCACATAGTCATAACTTTGGAACGGTAGGACCTCTGGGCTACGTTTAGGTAATTTTGGAAACGTTAGAGGTAGGGCTATCTTTAAGAGACCTGAAGAGAACTGACCTCTAGTATAGATCTTAGCAATTTTATCCTAGTACTCTCCGGCCACTGGTTCAGAACTTAGCAAAGTTAGCATAGTACCCTCCGACCACCAATTCAAAAATTTTCAAACCGCTGCCATTTCGCCCGCTTGCATTTTGAGGCATGGTCATAGATGGACATATTTTCATGAAATGAGCCAAGGAATACGCTGGGGAAATTTGTTCTGTTGTAAATGAATCGCCCTGTATATATGGGTTATTACATGCCATGTGACCCCCGTTTTGAAATTGTTTTCTTCCAAGCAGTATTAAACTTGTATCAAGATTAGTTCTATTGTAAACTTTGAACGAGATCGAGCAAGGACTCTCACAGTTAGAGGGGTCTTTTAGATAGCTTTTTATGCAATGTTTTTAGAAAAAATTAAAAAAAGGAAACAATTTCTTCACAAATTTTGCAAAATCAATTTTTTTTACCTTTTTCCACAAAGGGCTTTCTTCCGGTCTTATCCTTTAAGAGCTTTTTGGTCTCTTAGTGGGATGCGACCCTTTTGTCTATAAAAAAATGTTTTGTAACTCATAACAACGTTTTATCAATTTCCTAGCATATGTGACCTTCTTCGAGAAAAGGGACCTAGTGTGTCAAAAAACGGGTTTTGAATAAAGAGTGGATTCTGGTACCTAAATAGGTGTAACGTAAGATAACATGAGTTAGATTTCTGATAAAAATTTATTTACCCCAAAAAAACGTACAAAACGAACTTGGGAAAATCAATAAAAATGAGAAAAACATTAAAATTTTACTTTTTCTGATTTTAAATTGTTTTTTCCGTTAGTCTTCGAATTTTTTTTGGAGTTTGGACTTTTTTTTCGGTTTTTCGTTATCTGATACTTCGATTTTCTTCCGTTTGAAAATTTCAGCTTTGATTTCAGCTTTCTTTTTTTCCGGTGCTTCGTTTTTTTTTTCTTGCTGGCAGGTTCAGATTTATTTTTCGACTTTTTTTCGCTTTGGGTTCACTCGGTTTAGAAGCTACAAAATCCAGTTTCTGTGAATCAGCACATACGTAAGACCCTGAAATTCTCATACAAATACCATTTGCGATCTAACGATAAACCGCTTGGTGCAATGATCGAAGGTAATTCGTTTTGTAGCAACAATAGCAACGGTATTGTCACACTAAAAGCGAAAAAAATACGACACCACATAGGCATGACGTCACCAAAGTCGGCACCCAATCATAACTAACCATACCATCTCGCATCTCCCAACTGAAGGTGTGTTCGCATTGATAATGCGTTATGAAACTTTGAATGCGTTTTTCTCAAAACTTCATTTTCACACACTAGGTCCCTTTTCTCGGAGAAGGCCACATTTACACTATTTTTCACGAATGATCTTTTTACTCGTATATGGATCTATGACAATTATGTGGCAAACAAAATATCAGCCAAATGCTCGCATCGGCTTCGGTGACTACCTCTATCTGATGGTCCGTATTTTCAATGACTGAAATATTATGGAGGTTCAATGTCCTTAATGTGGCAAATTATCTTATCCTTTAGCTCTTACAATGTTGCTGGCTTATCGACGTACACGTTTTCTTTTAAATATTCCCAAAAAAAGAAGTCAAACGGTGTTGATTGTGGCGGCAAAATAACATCGCCACGACGTGAGTTAACACGGCCATTGAATTGAATTCATCGCGCAAAAGAGCCATTGTTTCGATGGCTGTGTGGCAAGTGGCACCATCCTGTTGGAACCATATATCATCTAGGTCCATATCCTCATTTTAAGGCCACAAGAAGTGCCTTATCATCTCGCAATAGTGAACACCATTTACGGTAACTGCTTGGCCGACCTCACTTTACGGCGCAATGACGCCGCCCGCCCATAAACCGCACCAAACATTAATTTTTTGTGGATGCATCGGCTTTGCAACAATCACTCACGTATTCTCATTTGCCAAAATGCATCAATTTTGCTTGTTAACGAATCCACTGAGGTGAAAGTGTGCCTCGTCGCTGAAGATGATTTTCTTTGTAAAGTCACCATTCACTTCAGTCTTTTCAACCAACTATTCGGCGTATTTACGACGCTTGAAATGGTTAGAGGGCTTCAGCTCTTGAGTCAATTGAACCTTGTAAGAGTGTTAATTCAAATCTTAATTCAAAATTCACTTCAGTGATGTTCGTGAGTTGTTCAATTATTGGGCCCAACGACGAGTCGAGATTGACGACTCTTCTGCCATTCTATCGCAAACACCATCAATGTTTTCCGCGGATCAAACTGGCGAGCATGCACAGGTGTTTTCACATTTCCTACAGACCGGGTTTGTTGAATTCTCTCGATTGTGGTCGACGGGCAAGAAATTGATTTTGATTTAAACGCCCATTTTTTTTAAAAGGCTTTAATTACCCTAACGCGTTGCTCAATTGTGTATCTCTCCATGGTTGAACTTGTCAAACTCTGAAACAAAGAAATTTCCAATTAATTTGGTCAAAAAAAAAACTTTATGTTAACGTGTGACTCACAATAAACACCGTGCATTATTGTTGGACCACACTTTATTGTGAAAGGGAAACATGAATCTGGCAATGCCTTTAAATTTAAGGCAATATGGAACATAGCCTAAAATGAGAAATGTCAACCATAGGTGCGGACTCAACATCTGAAGCCCACTCCCTTATGTCTCAGAGTCCTTGAAAATATGGACCATCGGATAGGGGTATGCCACTGAAGCCGTGGCAAGCATGTGTCCGATATTTTGATTCATTCGTACATAATTATCATAAAGACTTCTATCATAATAAAAAAATATTAAGATTTTTATATGCGAAGTAGGATAGTCGAAGAGTGAGGACACAGACGATTCACTAAAACAATCTCTACCACATTCACAGAATGTCCGACTGATGTTTGTTAGTAGTAGTTTAGTTGGACCACCCTTTTTGACCGGTCTAGAAAATCAATATTAATTCCGACTTCAATCAAATTTGATAAAGAAGAAGTATCTTACGAATGACAAACAACCAGTCTTGGACCGACTTGATTGACATAGGCTTATTTTCTGCATAAAGTCTCGGACTAATTGTGTGGGAGCTTAGAAAATGGCTACCCATATACATGGAGATTTGGCCTTCAAATAACTACAAAATTGTCTCAGGAAGCAAAAAATAAAATTAGTATTGCTAATTGGCTTTGGAGGAAAACCCTGAACTATTTAAACATGGAAATATGAGTACAAAACACAATGCAATTTTAACACAAATTTAAAAAAAAACTTATTTTAAAAATATGGGTAAATTTAGAGCCTGTTCTAGAGGACTCGAAAACTAAAGGGTGGCTGATGAATATTGCTACATTAAGAAACTCTAATAACTTTAAAAAAACTTTTTTAATGTATGGAATTCATTTTTCCTTTATTCGTGTAAAAGCTCATTCAATTTTATTAAATACAGCTTAATTAGTTTTAAAAATAATGGAATCAAAATTCCCCCCTGCTCGTTGATGCATGTGATGTGAATTGAGACAGGAATAGCCGCAATTGTTTCTCAAACGGATTGCTTTAGTTCATTTAAATTTATTTGTTTTGCTTTGTAGAATTTCTGTTTGCAATAACTCCACGAAAAAAGTCAGGTGCAGTAAGGCCAGGCGAACAGAGGGGGCAACGGAATGTGGAGTTTCTGGATATCAGCTTATTGGGAAATTTTCGTTGTAATTCTGTCATAACAGACCGGGTTATGTGAGGAGTTGCTTCATCTTGTTGAAAGAAATTCTCATTCGGCGTAATTATGGATAGGAAAACTATCTTAACCTGCTCATGTAACAGTCTCCAGTAACCGCAACGGTGGACCGTTTTCTTTGAAGAAGTTGGGTCTGACAATGCAGCGCGATGAAACTGCACACCACACTGTGACACGAAGTAGATGCAATTCCGTCTCATGGAGTATCTGTGGGTTGGAAGCACTTCATATTCCACAATTTTGCTTGTTTATGTTTCTGTTAAAATCCAAATGGGCCTCGTCCATGACATGAAAAGACAGCTCAACATGTTGCCGTCCTCTTCCACCATTTGAAGCATCTTCTGGCGAAATTCCAAGCTTATCGGGAAGTCTGCTGCGTTCAGTTTGTTGTCCATTGTTTTTTTTAAATGACCAACACTCAGGGGATGCCCCCTATACATACGGTGCATTGCGTTGGCGAGTGGAAATTAATGGATCGGAGGGGGGAAAGAGGGAGTAATGTTTGTTGACGCTTGCCTTGAACTTCTGGATGTCGCAATTAGTGGGAAAAACATTTGCCGGAAGTCGATTCCACATACGGACTGTACGAGAGAAAAACGAATTTGATCTGTAGTGTATAGTGCGGTCAACTGGCCAATCGATAACAAAGGGGTGTGAATTCCTAGAAAGTCGCGTATCCCTGCCGAACATCCTTACGTCAGGAATAAGGCGACGGATGTCTGATGAACACACACCATGAAAGTAACGATAGAGCAGCGTCACGCAACCCACATTCCGACGATGGTCAAGGGAAACAATAGATTTGGATACCCTACTGTCACCTATCAGCACCATCGCTCTCCTTTGAACACGGTCAAGTAGCTCCAAGGATGATTTTGGAGCACCTGCCCATATATGGGAGTTGTATTCCATCTTTAGCCTGATGTAAGTTGTATAGATATTGAAAAGATCAGAAGGAGTGAAATATTTCTTGCATCGCTTTAAAAAGCCTATGCACTTGAGTGCTTCTTTCGACACTTCGAATACATGTCTCGCCCAACGAGCGTCACATTGTATTTTCATGCCCAGAACATCGAGAGCTTCTGATTGTTCAATATCCGTACCATCGATAGAAATTGACGATATTGTTGGGTCGGCGAAACGCTTGTGAGACAACAAGCAGCACTGTGTCATACGTGCATTAAAATCTACTCTATTCACTCGACCACATTCGGAAATGGCCAATAGATCACGGTCAAGTGTCTCATCCACAATTCGCCTTTTGTCTTCAATATCTTGAAGGCTCGGCCTACGGTCGAATGAATATGAATGACAGAGGTTACTATCATCTGCGAAGAGTAGATTGGATTCACGGTCTGACCCAATAGATCGTCAATGAAAATAAGAAATAAAGAGGGAGAAAGGACAGAGCCCTGTGGTACTCCTGCGGTCAGCCTATGTGTGTTGGATGAGAACCCATCTACAACAACTCTAATAGTGCGATCTCTAAGAAAGCTCGATATAAACCGAGCAAACGTATTACCGACAACCAAAAGCGATCAGCTTTGATATGAGTGCATCGTGCCAGACTCTATCAAAGGCCTTGGAGATATCTAGAGCCACGACTTTACTCTCACCAAACTGGTGGATAGACCGACTCCAACGCTCCGACAAGAAAGCCAACAGGTCTCCCGTAGAGCGGTTTCTACGGAAGCCATACTGTCGATCACTTAGCAAGTCGTTGGTCTCTAAATACCTCACAAGATGGTGGTTTACCATGCTCTCCATTACCTTGGAGAGCGCAGAGCAAATCGCAATTGGCCGATAATTCGCAGGATTATTGGCTTCACCCTTTTTAGGGATCGGCTGGACGTTCGCAACCTTCCAACACGCTAGGAAAACTGCCGCACGGTAAGCAAGGTTGAAAAGGTTGCGTAATGGACGGACTAGCGTCAACGAGCACTTACATAAGACAAGTGCCGATATACCATCCGTGCCCGGGGATTTATTTACATCGAGGTTCGCAAGAACCCTTTTAACTCCACGCGTTCGAAAAAATATCTGAGGCATGGAACTTGATACGTTTTCGATCGCGGGGAGTGGTTGATTGCTTTCCGGCAAGGAATAATTTCCTGCAAATATTTCAGCCAAAAGGTTAGCTTTATCAACCAGGTCAGTGAATGCCTGGTCGTCTTTAACAAGAGTTGGGATAGATGATGAACTATCCTTTACGCTTCTTACAAACGACCAAAAGCTCTTACTTCCCCTGTGAGAAGTAAGAACCTTTGTTTGTTTGGCGTGGTTCGTGCAGAAATTTTTCACGCCTAAGCACTCTAGCACACGAAGCTCTTGCCTGTTTTCGCAGCAGTTCAGTAATGGAGTTTTTGTTCAAACGCCAATTTCTGAAAGCTTCCTCCTTTGATCTGACAGCATCCCTGCATGTCTGGTTTAACCAACTGTTTTTGGCTGGTTTAGCCGACATAATTTTATTTGGAACAAAAGTCTTTATACCAGATAAAATTATGTTTTGGATAATTTCAGGCGCAGCATTTACGTCGTTATCAAGAAAGCAAAGTTTCCAATTGAAATGCTGGAAAAATTGGTTGAGCTCACCCCAACGTGCCTTTTCGTAGAAAACTTCTGTCCGCTTTGGGGCTGGTATCGAAGCGACACGAAGAGCGGAATACGGAAAGGATGCTGAAACAATGCAGTGATCGGAGTTACCAAGAGGTGCAAGTACTTTAACTTCGTACTTTTCAGGGTGCGAAGTTAAGTAAAGGTCAAGAATGTTATGATGGTGCCCTTTTACACACGGAATATGTGTCGGTTCATTCACTAGTTGCGTCAAGTCATTTTGCGCGGCGAAGAGCTCGGCGTATTGGCCCTCCGGAGTTGTATGGCTCGAATGTAACAGCCAGGCGGAATTATGGACATTGAAATCTCCAGCAACGACAATTTCACTGTCCGGATAACTCTCCAAAACTTTCGATATTGAATCGGAAAGGGCGTCAAAGCCGTTAAGGGAAGCACACCCTTTCCGAGTTTGGATTCTATAAATAAACCCAAAATGTAGTACGTGTGTTCCAATCCTGAACTTAACCCAAAGGGAGTTAAATTCTGGATCTTGTGAGTTCAAGTGTTGCTGGCTCTGAATTTTATATGGGAATATAAGTCCAAATCTTTGTGCATTATTGACTGCAATGACTGTCTGCTTATACCCATGACTGACTGCCTGCTTATTACCATTTGCAGATAAGCTTCTTGTCAAAACTCTGGTTTGTATTGTATGGCAGCAGCTACAGCAGCGATTGTTTCCTCCGTCCGAACTGAAGGGTTTCGATGGAAACGTCTTATGTTGACTGCTCGGCATGCTCGTCAAAATTGTTAACAAGTCTCATTAAGGTACATCTGCTCGGAGGATTGCCGCCTAACGTGCGCCTTTACTCTCTTTGAACCGAAACTACGGACTCCAGTGCGTGATAGCGGCGGACAATCCAAATATTTGTGCCAGTGTCCCAGTTATCCATTTTTGTTAAATCTAAAATTCAATTTGCAAAATAAAAAAATAATTAACCAGATTCCTTTAATAGAAAAAAAGTTATTACATTTTTTGGTAGCGGCTTTCATCAGCCTCTCTGTATTTTCCATTCCAAAGCAAAAGCCTACAACTGGAAGTCGGTTAAAGTTGTTTTTTCTTAAAAAAAAACTGACAGTCGGATTTTTCAAAACACGGTTTTGAAAAAAATAACGCTTTGCGGGTTTTCTGAAGACCTCGGTTTATGGATACTATAGTCTTGTTTCAACAATTATTAGATCAATTGTAAAATTAAAAAAAAAAAATTGGACAGAGATTCCATAAATAAAAAAGCAAAAGGCTACAACTGAAATGTCGGTAAAAGTTGGTTTTTTACTTAAAAAAATCCGACAGTCGGATTTTTCAAAACACGGTTTTGAAAAAAAAAATAACGCAATGCCGGTTTTCTGAAGACCTCGGTTTTTTTGATACTCTAGTCTTGTTTCAACAACTGTTAAATCAATTGTTAAATTAAAAAAAACAATTAGCCACAGATTCCATAAGTAAAAAAAAATGTATTACATTTTTTTTGTAGCGGCTTTCATCAGCCACTCTGTACTTTCCATTCCAAAGCAAAAGGCTAAAGTTGGTTTTTTACTTAAAAAACCGACAGTCGGATTTTTCAAAACACGGGTTTGAAAAAAAATGCAATGTTGGTTTTCTGAAGACCCCGGTTTTTGGATACTCTAGTCTTGTTTCAACAATTGTTAGACCATTGCACCTTGAAAGCAAATAATGTCAAGTCAATGAAACGTACACTTCTGGCTTAGGCAGCTACATTTTCCTAAGTTAGCGTAGGAATTTAATTGTACACAGCTTCTTTTATTTTAAAGAGGTTCGTAGGTTCCTCCTTTATGGGATTTTGATTGATCTATAAAGGTAGTGGACTGTTGAGGTTGTAGGTTGCCATATAATAACAAAAGTAATTAACTCGTGAAAACGGCTTAGAAAATGAAAAAAAATAGAATTTCTCTTATTTAATATTAAGTTTAACGTTAATTAATTTTACCTAACAGCGTCTTTAATAACACAGTACAACAGCCAATCTGGGGGGTGAGAAATTCCAAGTCAGGGTGATGGTACTAAGTCAGTGTATTAAAACCCTCAAAGGGTTTTGCGTTCGTATGTGCCAGTTTTTTTAACTTCACTTAATTGTAAATAAAAGCAGAACGCGTTAATCGATTTCTATGATCTATGTCGCATTTTGTTAAAAGGTTATGTGACTTTACGTGAAAGTCATAAGACTCTACACGTTTTTCCGTTTGGGATTTATATGTTTTAAAAAAAAAAATTTTTTTTTTGGCAAAATTTTTTTCTAATTGCAAAAATGTTGATTTAGTAGAGAAGCAGTATATTAATGGATTAAAGAAAATGTAATTATTAATTTTTCTCAATTTATTTCAGCAAAATCGAACTAGTCGTTCTCGAGTTATGTCAAACTACGTTTTTGCCAACATTTTACAACTAAGCGAAAAAACATTAAGATAAGGAAAAAATGTAAAAGGTCATAAAAACTGGCACATACGAACGCAAAACCCTTTGAGGGTTTTAATATACTGACCTAGTACCATCACCCTGACTTGGAATTTCTCACCCCCCAGACAATAACCCCAAAAATGTTCCACAGTGTAATTAAAACAAAGCACTGAAATTCAGTATTACATTTTCAATAAATTCGACAAAGGAACCTGTGGATTCAATCACCGTTAAGTCATGAACATGACCCATTTTGTAAACCAAACAAAACGAGAGAATCATTTTTGCAATTAAATCCATAAAAAATATTAATTGGGATTTTCCAACCGAACACCGAGAATATGGTCAAATAGCCTACAACACGTTTTAAATTCTCGCCTGGCAATTGTGCCGCACGCTATACCCCAAAACGGCAGAGTAAAAAGCCAAAGCTCGCTCCACTTAATTTCTCTTCAACTTTATTAATTCGCACACACACACACGCTCACATTATTATTGGCAGCCATAAAATAGAATTTATCAGGCTTTAGACATAAAAGCCATACATCTTTTGACGTTTCAAACGGTCGTTTAAGATAAGACTCTCGCACACTCATTGAAACACACACACTCAAACACACAACAAACGCAGGGGAAGAGAGAGAGAAAAAACGACCAAGCAATTAACACAACACAAGAAAACTTCAAGCCACAATCGTACATGTGCGTCTGTGTGTGTGTTCGAGAGTACACTCTAATAGCAACAGGAAAATCGCAGGATATAAAGCACCGGAAGTATACATACACGGTCAGACACACACATACACCATCACACACACCCCTACACAATGCAGTCAACCAAAATCGATCAAAAAGGATATAATGAGTAGTGAAGCAGCACACATCAACAGTAAATAGCAGACAGTTTAAAACAAAGGCGGCAAGGATTACATTCACCCTCTCTCTCTCACACATGCACACGTGTATGTGTGTGTGTGTGTGTCAAATATCGCTCTTTAATAATGCTGCTTTAAGGCGCTTAAGACGATTTTCATCATTGAAATTACAATAAATTAAAGAAGCTTGCATTTAAAGCTTAACACAATCAATACATTAAGCGCTGTGGCTTAAGGAGGGTAGTATGACAAGGATAGTGTATCAGATAAATCTGTATAAAGTAAAATGTGTGATTTTTAAGCTCTATAGAAATTTTAATTGTAAAAAATATCACAAAGGAATTAACTTTATTAAGGGACGAAAGCATGGACCAAAACACGTACATTTTTTTGCGCTTTTGTAGCGTATGGGCGATGGAGGGTATATTTGAATCGGCCTGGCTGGACTTAACGACGTTTTTACTTATTAAATTTGATAAATAGTTTGACTTATTTACAAAATATGTATGTAATTGAGTGGTGATAATATTCATATACCAATTTTTCCCCGAAATTTCTAGATTGTCTTCTTCTTCTGTGTATGGGAAATGTTTGCTCTTTCGAATAAAGCAACAATTTGGATAAAAATATTAATATTTTTGAAAGAGTGAATAACTCCACAAGCTAATTAGACCAGGTTTGTAGTGGTTTTCATATGGAAAAGGTGTGGGATGGCTCTTCGGTACCATATATCGGGTGATCAATCTAGAGGTTTACGTAGGAATCCGAATCTGAAGATGACGATATGGGCTTTGCTCTTTTCGATTAAATTCGTAAAGGCCCCAGCCATTCACAACAACAAATACAGCAACTGCAGTAAGACAACAACAACAACAACAATGGTCATTACGCGTCAGTTAAGTTAAACTCAATTTTTTTGCGTTTTAGTTTTGTTTTTCATTTGCAGGAAGCCTAGCGATGTTCCTGAGCGTCACCGTTTCAGTGTTTGTTCTCTTCGAATAAGGTGCCATTATACGAGGGTTGCTATTTATATTTACGGTCCTGACAATATGCATATGCAAACTGGAACTTCCATTGGAAACTTTAACATTTTTTAGCATAACTTCACTCAGAACTTTTTGTCATTTGAAGGCGAATTGTTTTGTTTACAGTGTGTTGAAAAATTCATCTCAGTCAAAAAATGGAATTATCCCGTGAAAATTTTCGTGCGATGATTTTTTACGATTTTCGGCGTGGGTTATCGAGGCAAGAGTGTTTAAATCAACTTGTTTCGGCTTTTGGCTATGAAGCACCATCAAAAACCACTGTTCGCTCAAGGATGAATTTCGTGAAGGACGTCCAACTGCGTAAACTGATTAAGCAGGACCGACATGTGACATACCGTGAGATTTTGGCAACCTTGTGCATTAGTACGAGTGTGACAATCATCAATAAGATATTGCATGTTCATTTGGCCGTGAAAAAAAATTGTTGTCGTTGGATCCCACATAATTTGACAAATGCTCAAACAAAGGCTCGTATGGATTGGTGCAAAGCGATGTTAATAAAGTATAACTGCGTTAGATTAAAGGCAGTTTATAACATTGTCACAGCTGACGAATCATGGGCCCTAAACAAAATCGCAATCGACCGTATGGGTCTTTCAAGACGAGCCAAATACAACAAAAGTTGTTCGTGGAAGAAGTACTTGTACATCGAAGCAAATGATTGCGTTTTTTCGGTATAACCGGCCATGTTGCCACAGTGCCTTAAGTAGAACGTATGAGGTCAATTTTGAGTGGTATACAACCATCTGTTTTCCAACAGAGTTTGAAGAAATGAGAAAAGATATTAAGAGAAGACGGATCATTTTGCATCACGGTAATGCGAGCTCTCACATATCAGCTGAAACGATGAGCTATTTGACCACTTAAGGTGTCGAATTAATGGGCCTTCCACCGTACAGCCTTGATTTGGAACCCAATGACTTCATCTTATTCCCTAGCATTAAGAAAAGAAATGCGTGATCAACGTTTCTCATCGCCCGAAGCAGCTATTGAAGCGTTCAAAAACCATGTTTTGGAGGTGTCTCAATCGGAGTGGAAAAAGTGCTTCAAAAATTAGTTTGTGCACATGCAAAAGTGTATTGATCTTTAAGGAAAATATTTTGCAAAACAATAAAATCATTTCTAATGATTAATTATTGTGTTTTTATTGTCGCACCCGAAATATAAATAGCAACCCTCGTACCCAGAAAAAAAACTCGGTTTGGTGCGATTTATAAGCTTGTGGAATCATCGCTGCATATTTTTCAAAAATGATGAAGGCCGGAACGTAACCATGACTGATGCTCGCTATCGCACCATGATATCGGACTTTTTGCTACCTGAAATTAAAGCCCGTCATCTTGACCACATTTGGTTTCAACAGGACGGTGCCACTTGCCACACAGCTGCTCAAACAATATAACTATTAAGAGGTCATTGCGAAGATCAGATAATTTCACGTTTTGGACCGGTGAGTTGGCCGCCTAGATTGTGTGATATCACACCTTTAGACTTTTTTGTTTAAGGCTTCGTAAAGTCCAATGTCTATGCTGACAAACCAGCTACGATTCAGGTTTTGGAAGCCAACATTACGCATGTCATTAAAGCCATACCGGTCGAAATGCTCGAACGAGTCATCCAAAATTGGACCCTCAGAATGGAAACTCTGAGGCGTAGTTGCTGCCAACATTTGAAGGAAATTATATTCAAAATATAAATGTCATAAAATGTCCTTTCGAATAAATAATAATGAATCCACACATGATTTAAATTTTTTTATTTTAAAAAAAATACCTCTAGTGACTACCCGAGTGAGCTTCGGACGAGGTCTCTACACAGAGAAGAAAAATAACCTTATATAAGGTTAATTTGAAAATTTTTTTATTGACTGGTATTTAACAATAATAGTAGGTAGTTCAACTATTTTATGGTTGAATTTTTTAACCATGAAAATTGTTAATTTTAAAATATTATTGTTGTTTCAACAATGCATTGTTGAGTTTTTAACCACAAAAATTGTTATTTATATAATTATTGTTATCTTAACAATACATTGTTTTTAACTATGAAAATTGTTAATATAAAAAATTCATAGTTAATTTATTGAAACAGTACATGTTCTACTTTACAATGAAATTGTTAATACTTTTAACTATGAAGACCGTTTTAGAAATCATTTTTAATGTTAAGTTAACTAATTACTGGTTACCTCTTTTAACCAGAATAATAGTAACAGCTACAATTTTTAATATTAAATTTATTAATTATGTTTTTGTTTTGTTTACATTTACTCGGTCTTTTTTCATTATTATGACTCTAACAGTTTTTATTCTGGTTCGAGACCTTTTTGTTGTTTCTTGTTCAGAATCAACTAAAAAAAGTGGTGAAATGTTTTGGCTACGGTTGCCAGGCAGACTGTACGAGGGCGACAACAAAAGTAACTGGCCTAACATAAAAAGAACTGTTTTTTTTTGGAATTATTATTATTTATATTTCAAAACAATCTCCTTCCAACTCAATACACTTCATCAAACGTTTTTCAAGTTTTTTAATTCCATCCGAAAAATAAGATTTTTCAAGACCTTTAAAATATGTCTCTGTTTCAGCCATAACCTCGCTATTGGACGAAAATTTTTTGCCACCTAGACATTTTTTTACATTTGGAAAGAAGAAATAATCAGAAGGAGCTAAATCTGGACTATATGGTGGATGCGAAGCAATTTCAAATCGTAATTCGGCCAGTTTTTGTTGAGTTAAAAATGCAGTGTGTGAAGGAGCATTATCTTGATGAAAAAGAACTTTTTTTTTCTAAATGCGGTCGTTTTATCTTGATTTCTCAACCGATCCAATAGTGCACAATAATATACACTATTTATAGGTTTTCCTTTCTCAAGATAATCAATAAATATTATACCCCTTGCATCCCAAAATACTGTGGCCATTACTTTTCCTGCTGACTTAACAGTTTTCGCCTTCTTGGGACCACTTTTACCAGCTTCTATCCATTGTTTTGACTGTTCTTTCTGGGATGTAGTGATGGATCCATGTTTCATCAACAGTTATGAATCGGCGCAAGAACTCTATTGGATTACGCTGATAAATCGCTAAAAGCATTTTGGGATTGGTCCAACGGACGATTTTTTGGAGCAAAATCAACAAACGCGGCACCTTTTTCGCGGATAGCTTTTTCATGTGGAGTTCATCATGTAAAATACTCCAAACTTGTTTTTCGTGTATTTTAACAATATCAGCGAGTTCTCTGAGCTTTATTCGTCTATCTTTAGTCACTTCATTAAATATTTTTCCAATGTTTTCAATAGTAGTAGCAGTTTTCGGTCTTCCAGAGCGTTGTTCATCTTCCGTACTTGAACGACCCATTTTAAATTGTTGAACCCAGGATTTCACGGTGGAATATGATGGTGCATTATCACTATGAACAGAATCCAATTCATCTTTGATTTATTGTGGCGTATAACCTTTCATATAAAAGTGTTTAATTACCGCACGAAACTCTTTATTTTCCATTTTTCAAAAATTATAAAACTTGTTTACTTCAATCACCTGTAACAAAGAAAATAATCATTAAATATTTCGGAAATTTTGACAGATGGCTTATAAAAGATTGCTTTTAAAAAACAAAAGTTGCTAGTAAAACAGAAAATGTGCCAGGCCAGTTAGTTTTGCGGTCGCCCTCGTACATCTGTTTCTAAGCCCGTCAAGGTTTTTCTTCCACAGTCTTTGGGAACGATTATTTGGCTACAAATCAAATGACTTATACAGAAGTCCCATTATGATTAATGAGAATTACCCTCTGCGTTTAGTCTTCGAACTGTGCGAAAAGCACAGCTAGCATTTGCATTTGGTGGTGGGTTTTTAAAAGAGCGATATAAATTGTCCTTTGATCTTTTTCACAATTACAAACGTTCAGAGCAGAGGATGAAAGGAAAAAGAGTGGGAGGGATAAGACAGTCGCAATCGTTGCAACTTCGTGTAACTTAATTCTGAACTTTGTATAATAAAAAGCAGATTTAAAACTTCGATACAATAGAGCCGAATGATCTTTTAATTTTTGTTTATGTCGCACAATTTTCTGCCTCTCTCTTGAAAAATCAATATTATACAGGGTGCGGCTAAAGTTACTATATGATGTAAAACAATTGTAACTTCTTTGCTTGCGAGTATTTAACTTTTCTTTTTTCCTATTTCAGAAATTAAACTTGGGAGAATATTTAAAAATGGAACGCTATACAATTGCGCAAAGAACTAAGATTGTTTTTCTATTCATTAAAAATCATCGTTCGATAATTAATACTCAACGTGCATACAGAAGATTTTATGGTGTAAGAACTGCTCCAACGGGTCCAACCATTCGTTCGTTGGTGAATAATTTTGCTGAATATGGGACTGTCGGAGATTCAAGACGTACGGGCAGACCTCGAACTGGCAGATCGGCCGAAAATATTGATGCTGTGCGACAGAGCGTCGAAGAAAATCCGGAGACATCAACGAGAAGACGATCTTCCCAGTTGCAGCTTTCTGACCGCACTCTTCGGCGAATTTTAAAACACGATTTGCACCTCTTCCCTTACAAAATCCAACTAGTCCAAAAACTAAATCCTGAGGACTTCGTATTGCGCTTGGAATATGCTAGAGCAGTTTTAAATCTCGTTGATTAAAATGAAAATTTTTTGTCAAATTTAATGATGACCGACGAAGCGCATTTTCACTTGAACGATGGGGCTTGTGGGGCTATCTCAAAGACAAAGTTTATGTGAATAAGCCCCAAACCTTGCAGCAGCTAAAGGACAACATTCAAGAAGAAATTGATCGTATACCACAAGAAACACTCAACAAAGTTATGGAAAATGCCATAAAAAGAGCACATTTTTGCGTTAGAGAAAACGGTTCTCATTTAACTGATATTATTTTTCATAATTAATGTAAAAAAATAACATAAAATAAACTTTCTTTTTATCATAAATTTTTTTGTTTTTTTCATTCCATTCAATAGTTATTTAAAAAACAAATCATATAGTTACTTTAGCCGCACCCTGTACAATGTTCACTCAACTAGATTGTTAAAACATTTGACCTTATATAACGTTATTTTGTCTTCGTTATCAAACATTTACCACGAAAATTGTAACTAGACACATGGTTAAACAAATTATTGTATTTTCGGCTCGATGTACTCATTTAACAATCTATCAATAGGAAATATTGCTAGATTTTACAGTGAAGTAATAAGTCGAAGAGTAAGGACACATTCGATCCACTGAAACAATTCCTACCATATTGGCAGTCTGTCCGGCTGACATTTTTTTCAGTACGAGATTATTTTTTGTTGAATTTTAAGAAGTAGCTTGAATTTTGAGCATCTTTATTTATCTATAAAGAGATGGTATGTATCGATTTGATGCTCGTGAATCTTTTTCAGGATTTGGCACAGCGTGAAGATTTGATGGATTGCTGAAGCTACACTGAGTTTGGATTTTAATAATTCATATAGTATTGTCGTTAGTATGGGGAAGTTTGTCATATGCCAACTTTCTTAAACGCTTAAATTTGGTGAACCCAATTGCAATCCATTTTGACTGCACCTCAAGTCGTCTCATAAACCCTAAGGTGGTAACTCCTGGACAACAGTGTTCTGACATCCGTCAAAACAACAGCTAACTTGAGAGAAGAAGAAACCTTCCTCTGGTCAAAGAGTTTGAAATTGAATTTCGGAGAAACCCATTACACTGAAAAAGAACATAAAATAGTGCATACAAATTAAAGAAAATTTCAAAAAAAAAAAAGGCCAACTGTGGAAGAAATCATAGGCTCTTTCGTGCATAACGTTGTTCTCTATATCTTATGTTCTTTTCAATTAACAGATTCAATTTTATTTAAAACTTGAGTAAATTGTAAAACACCCATTACTGGGCACCAATGTCATCCATCACCTTTTAATAGCAATTAGGAACTACTTCGATTTGCCAAAAGTAAAGACTATTGATTTTGCCTTACATGCAACACGGCTACCTTACCAATGCCAGTTTTTATCCTTTTGACCAGGAAGCAGAAAAAGAAGCAAAATAAGAAAGGCATCAACTAAAAACACTCACCTAAATGGGCATAAAAAGAGAAATAATTGAACACACATTTCAATTTCCTTAAATATTTTGTCGCCTGCCTAACGAATTCCTCGGGACCGACACACATAAAGGAAGTTAATATTGAAATGTTGTGTTCTGTTGTATTCGCATCGAATTTGATTCAATTTACACATCATTTTGTCATTTATGAAACATTGTTCTTGTTGTTGCTGTCGATGTTGTTGTTCAATACATGTGAAATAAAATAAATTAAATTTCAATTGCAAGCCGGCAGAGAGCGCGCATAAAAAAGGTAGAAAGAGAAGAAAAATCTCTGAAATAAATAAAAATGAATCAATTCTTTTTTGGAAAAAGAATAAAAAAAAGATTTGCATAGGAAACCACAACAGACTCGTATATGTTGCTGCCTGCCGCAAGGAAAACTTTCTCTAGAGATAACACACACACACGCACAAATGCAATAAAGTTTTGCCGCACGCACACTCACGAAGGAAAATCCATACACACGGGCGCACCAATACATAATAAAGGGTGTTTTGTTTTAAGAGATATACAACTTTTAGGATTATTGCTCTTGCTGTTGCAAAGGATTATCTATAGGCTCCCAAGGGCCATCTCATTAGGGGCTCGAAAATTGTGATCTACCAAAATAATTATTTTGAAAGAGTAGATTTCTTCACAAGCTAATAAGATCAGGTTTGTTAAATGGGGGAGGAAAAGTAAGTCAGCTTAGATAAATTAGATCAGGTTTGTTAAATGGGGTAGGAAAAGTAAGCAAGTGAAGATAAAACGAACGAATTCTCATTTGTTTGGTGAGATTTTTGTCCTAAAAATGTTATGGTTTTAAATTCAACAAAAACTTTCTGATGAAGTTTGTCACGGAACCGACATAGCAGAAAAATACATGTCACTACCAGAGTTTAAACCCGATATGGAATTATCAGCGGCTATGAACATTAACAACAATTCATATCAAACATTTTAGTAGACAGATAAGAGGTTTTCTTTTGCTGAAACTTTGCGTACAAGGGTTGCTATATATATTTCTGGCCTAGGCAACACTAAGTGTTGCCTGGCGCCATCTGACATTTCCATTGGGAAGTTTGAATTGTTTTTGCATAAACGTACTCAGAACGTTTTGACGTACGACCATCTTTTTGTGTTGTTTACAGTGACTTGAAAAAATCAATTTGGCAAAAAAAATGGAATTAACTCGTGAACATTTTCATGTGATAATTTTTCACAACTTTGACAAGAGTGCATTGATGAACTTAAATCTTTGTATGGCGATAAAGCACCACCCTATAGCACTGGTTTAATGAATTCAAACGTGGCCGACGCTAGCTCAAAGACGAAGGTCGTCCAAACACGGCCGTTGTGCTAGACAGAGAACATTGATGCCGTGTGGGAACTGATAATGCAAAATCGTCATGTGACATACCGTGAGAAAGAGGTATCCTTGGGCATTTCTTCCACCAGCATACATTCGATGTTGCATGAACACCTGGCCGTAAAAAAGGTCTGTTCTCGTTGGATCCCGCACAATTTGACAATTGCTCAAAAAAGTCTTATGTCGATTGGTGCAAAGAAATTTTGAAAAAAATACGATCGCGGTGCTTTAAAAGACGTTTATTAGATCTTCACAGGTAACTAATCATAGATCTATGCGTTTAAGCCCGAAACAAAACAGCAATCGACCGTGTGGGACTTCGAAGACGAGCCAACTCCAACGAATGTTGTTCGTGGAAGAAGCACTTCGAAGCAAATGGTCGCCTGTTTCGTCGGCAAAACTGGTCATGTGGCGACTGTTCTGCTTATGCAACGTAGAACGGTCAATTCTGAGGGGTACGCCACAATTTTTTTGCCTGAAGTCTTCGGAGAAATTCGAAAAACGAACAAGAGACGACGAATCATTGCGCATCATGACAATGCGAGATCTCACACATCCGCTCAAACCAGCGCCTTTTTGACGGGCCAAAATGTCGAATTGATGGGTCATCCGCCGTACGGCCCTGGCTTGGCACCGAATGACTTCTTTTTATTCCGCACATGAAGAAAAAAATGCGTGATCAACGATTTTCGTCGCCAGAAGATGCTGTTGATGGGTTCAAAAACCATGTTTTGGAGGTGTCTCAATCGGAGTGGAAAAAATGTTTCGACATTTGGTTTGAGCGCATGCAAAAGGGTATTAATCATGCTGGAGAATAGTTTGAAAAACAATAAAACCATTTTTGATGATAAATATTCGCATTTTCATTATTAGGCCAGAAATATATATAGCAGCCCTCGTATTTATTTTCAGGTGGTCTGGCCTCAGATCATTTTTTATAAATTAAATGTAAGAAATTCTATATAGATACGATGTATATTAGAAGAACATAACCTGTAAAGTCTTAAAATTTCAATACAAAAATTCTCTTGGAAAATAAATCATAGCCATAGCCATCAGCGGCTATGAACATAGACCATAATTCATTTCAAACATTTTAGTAGACAGAAAATAGATTTTCTTTTGCTGATACTTTGCATATTTTTCAGAAGTGGGCTAACAAAGAAGCCCGCATGGGTTCACATTTTTAATGTCATACATAAAGGGAGGGCCATTAAAAATTTTAAGTTTGAACTACCGATCACTTTGACAGGAAGAATAACATTTATTTTTATTATATCTTTTTAGGTTAATGATTGACATTTGCTAAATGGGACGCTATACGCTCGAACAAAATTGGAAAATATTAAAAACTTACATCCAAAGAAGTGAGTCTTTAAGGCAAACTGTAAACAACCTAAACTGTAAACAAGTTTCGAAAATAGTTCAGTTTGTAAGTCAAATTGTGAATCGAGTTTATGAAAATGGACCGTTATTGGACAAACCAACCCGAGTATGTTCTCGCCTAGTGCCTTCAATCGAAAACATTGCAGCTGTGGCTGAGAACGTCCAAGAGCATCCATCAACAGCAACAGCACTTCTTTAAAAGAAAATTTGCACAAAGACTTACTTCGGTGTCTAGGCTTACAAAGTTCAATTGGTCCAAGAACTTAAGCCTCATGGCCTTGCCCAATGGGCTGATGATTGTTTGATAGGAGACGAGGAAGTTTACATAAAAAGCGTGTTTTCAAATGAAGCTCACTTTCATCTCGGTGGCTATGTCAATAAGCAAAATTGCTGCATATGGGATTCAGAGAACCCACACGTCAAGCAGAGAAAAGATATGGTTACACTATGGTCACCGCAACAATAATATGTTTTCTACAATAAAAGCATGTTCGTCGCAACCATAGTATTGTTTTTCGAATTTAATTTTGACAACAGTATGATTGCGGCAACATTGATATTGTTGAAATGTAACAATAGTATTATTGCCAAATTAAGAAATGAAAATATGGTTGTAGCAACCATATAAACATGGTTGGTGCAACAAGAGTATTGTTGTTTAAAATTAACGTTAACAATAATATGATTACGGCAATCATACAGTATGGTTGCTATAAACAAAACAAAACAGATTTTATAGAGCATACATGTATGTATGTGCGTATGTTTTTTTTGATATAAAAAACACATACACACAGTTGTATGTTGTTGTCCATTAAACAATCGGACGGTAGTTCGAGGGATTTTTATTGTGTTTACTTTGTTCGGTAAAGTACTCTAATACCGACTGGTTCTCATTTGTTTAAAATCTGCCTGCACTTAAGTATATAGCCATTGATCATGGTTTAATCACATTAGTTTCTTGGGGTCTACGTATAGTGAAGTAGCATTCACCCCTGCTGGCGACTAAAAGTATTTTCGACTGCCGTTGGAATATATATTTTTGTTTCTTGAATGAAATGTTCAATAAATATATAGCCTCAATTCTAGCTATTAACTTATTGTTATGCAATTTAATATAACTTGTTTGATAAAAATCTTTTTTTGAATAACAACATTACCCAATCCTAATAAATAATTTTGGGGATCATAGTATGGTTGAGTGTGAATCATACTATGGTTGTGAAGATCATACTATGGTTGTAAAGATCATACTATGAGAAAAATACTATGGCTGTGAGGATCATAATATGGTTGTGAAGATAATAGTATGGTTGAGTGTGAATCATACTATTGTTGTGAGAATCATAGTATGGTTGCGTGTGAATCATACTATAGTTGTCAGGATCATATTATGGTTGCATGAAAAACATACAATGGTTGTGAGAATCATAATATGGTTGTGAGAATCATAATATGGTTGTGAAGATAATAGTATGGTTGAGTGTGAATCATGACATTACTGTGAGGATCATAGTATGGTTGTGGGTGAATCACACTATGGTTGTGGGGATCATAGTATGGTTATGTGCAAATTATACTAGTGTTGCAAGGATCATAATATTGTTGTGCCACAACCATATACCCAACAACAGTATGATCCTCTTCGAATATTGTCACCCCAACCATACTCTGCGTGTAATGAGAAGCCAACAACGAGTCACTGTTTCGTTGGACCATTTTTCTTCGAAAATGAGCAAGGAGCCGCGGTTACCGTCAACGGTTTCAAAAAATTCAAGAGTATGACATGGACGACATTTGTTATCAACAAGACTGGGCTACATGTCACACAGACAACGTAACCAAAAATATTTTTCGCACTGTTTTTGAAAATCGAATAATCAGCCGAAATTGTAATGTCAATTGGCCGTCTCGAAGCCCTATAATATATATTCTGTGGAGAGCCATTAGATAAATATTAAACACAGCATCCAAAGACAATTGTACTGTAAAATTAGATGGATCGGATGAGGTGCTCACTACACTCTGTACAAAGGCCTTTTACGATTTTAAAACCTGCAGCTCCAGAAAGCACATATTTCAACCGATACTGATCCAATTTTGCTTGAAAAGTTACGAGGGAAACATTTTCTGTTTTACTAGCAACTTTTTTTTGTTTTTTAAAAGCAATCTTATAAGCCATCTGTCAAAATTTCCGAAATATTTAATGATTAGTTTCTTTGTTACAGGTGATTGAAGTAAACAAGTTTTATAATTTTTGAAAAATGGAAAATAAAGAGTTTCGTGCGTGAATTAAACACTTTTATATGAAAGGTTATACGCCACAATTAATCAAAGATGAATTGGATTCTGTTCATGGTGATAAAGCACCATCACACTCCACCGTGAAATCCTGGGTTCAACAATTTAAAATGGGTCGTTCAAGTACGGAAGATGAACAACGCTCTGGAAGACCGAAAACTGCTACTACTATTGAAAACATTAGAAAACTATTTAATGAAGTGACTAAAGATAGACGAATAAAGCTCAGAGAACTTGCTGATATTGTTTAAATACACGAAAAACAAGTTTGGAGTATTTAACATGATGAAATCCACATGAAAAAGCTATCCGCAAGATGGGTGCCGCGTTTGTTGACTTTGCCCCAAAAAATCGTCCGTTGGACCAATTCCGAGGATCTTTTAGCGATTTATCAGCGTAATTCTTGCGTCGATTCATAACTGTTGATGAAACATGGATCCATCACTACATTCCAGAATGCAGAGAACAGTCAAAACAATGGATAGAAGCTGGTAAAAGTGGTCCCAAGAAGGCGAAAACTGTTAAGTCAGCAGGAAAAGTAATGGCCACAGTATTTTGGGATGCAAGGGGTATAATATTTATTGATTATCTTGAGAAAGGAAAAACTATAAATAGTGAATATTATTGTGCATTATTGGATCGGTTGAGTGAAGAAGTCAAGATAAAACGACCGCATTTAGAAAAAAAAAGTTCTTTTTCATCAAGATAATGCTCCTTCACACACTGCATTTTTAACTCAACAAAAACTCAAATTGCTCCGCATCCACCATATAGTCCAGATTTAGCTCCTTCTGATTATTTCTTGTTTCCAAATTTAAAAAAATTTCTCGATGGCAAAAAATTTTGCCCAATAGCGAGGTTATTGCTGAAACTGAGTCATATTTTGAAGGTCTTGAAAAATCTTATTTTTCGGATGGAATTGAAAAACTTGAAAAACGTTTGATGACGTGTATTGAGTTGGAAGGAGATTATGTTGAAAAATAAATAATAATAATTCCAAAAAAACGGTTCTTTTTATGTGAGGCCAGTTACTTTTGCGGTCGCCCTCGTATAATCACCTCGTTTCAATTTGGACCTTGTTTATATCGAATGGTACATTGAGCGCGGTCAATTATTACCTCCGCTGTGTTAGTGGTCAATGCCTTCATATAGGGTGATCCATCTAGAGGTATTTTTCAGAGCAACAAAAAATATAAAATTCAAATTAAATGTGGAATCGTTATTGGTAATTTGAAAGAACATTTTATGGCATTTACTTTTTGAAAATAATTACCTTCAAATGTTGGCAACTGTATTATAGAAATGAGCGTTCGATGCGAAACGGGAAAATTCGCTGTTTTCGATCAAAAATTTGTTCAGTGATGAAGCCCATTTCTGGCTCAACGGCAAAGTCAATACAAAGACAAAAATACAAAATTGTCGAATTTGGGCTAAAGAGCAACAAGAAGTGGTTCAAAGGGTGCCATTATACCCAGGGAAAACCACGGTTTGGTGCGGTTTATAAGCTGGTGGAATCATCGGTGCATATTTTTTGCAAAAATGATGATGGCCGGAACGTAACCGTAAATGGTGCTCGCTATCGGGCCATGATATCAATCTTTATGCTACCTGAAATTGAAGCCCGTAATCTTGACGACATTTGGTTTCAACAGAGCGGTGTCTCTTGCCATACAGCTGCTCATACAATGAACCTATTGAGAGGTCATTTCGAAAAGCAGCTAATTTCACGTTTTGGATAGGTGAGATGACCGCCTAGATCGAGTGATATCACACCTTTAGACATTTTTCTTTAGGTTTGCGTACAGTCCAAAGTCTATGCTGACAAACCAGCTACGATTCAGGTTTTGGAAGCCAACATTAAGCGTGCCATTAAAGCCATACCGGTCGAAATGCTCGAACGAGTCATCCAAAATTGGACCCTCAGAATGGAAACCCTGAGGCGTAGTTGCGGCCAACATTTGAAGGAAATTATATTCAAAAAATAAATGCCATAAAATGTCCTTTCAAATTACCAATAAAGATTCCACATTTGATTAGAATTTTTAATTTTTTTTTTGTTCTAAAAAATACCTCTAGATGGACCCTATATATGGACCATATATACCTAAGGGTAAAAAAATCAATTTTCATTTTTTTTCTTTTTTTGATGTGGACAACATCTGAGGACCTTCTACTAACTACACAATTTACATTTTGCATCCGATCTTGTCTGGTGAAAGTAGACCATATCGATCCATAATTTCATATACCACTCAATTCGGGTGCTTTTGGAGCTTATCTTATCATATCTTCCTATATTTTTTACTGCGCCCACACAAAGTTACCGTTCCTAGAAACGAAAATTTCGATGCTGGTGATTTTTTTCTATATTGTTACTAAGATTTAATATAGTCCAAAAACAACGGTCTCTCCCGCTTTGGGGTCCTAACGCTCTACAAGACACATTTTTTCAAACTTACCTAAATTTCGCATAGTATGCTATGAGCGGCCAATAACGAACTCTAGGATATTTGTACCTCATCGGGCTATGCTTTGGAACAGTCCTAATTGAAGATTCCCTCACGATTTCAAGTTCTGTCGCTCTAAAAGCCACATATATATTGTGAGCGACTTATAGTTATTCCTGGAGACCATATCGTTTACTCTGTGAGAAAAAAAATTATATAACATATTTTTCAAATGAAATTTGGACTTACCATTTTTAAGTGGTTAATCCGATATGCTAAGTACAGGCCCCTAAAATCAAACTGTGCGGTAACATCAAACGGCTTATATATCTTCACTGTCCATCGCTTTGTGAATACCTTCCGTGGTGCCTTCATGGTAATGAGATCAAACTCTAGGCATGGTAGCATGCCTTCCAAAAGAAGGGATCTTAATAATTAAATGAAAGCTTTCTCAAAGAAAACACAAAGAAATTAGTATATATAGGATTATTGAAAAGGTATTCTTTAAGAAGGTATAGTATTGTGTCTGAAAAGAAGACCTTCTAGAATTGCTTACTTCAGAAGGCATTGAAGAAAGATTACTGAAAAGATCTCAAAATAATTTTTTTGAGATCTTACATATTTTCATGAAAGTAATAACATTAAAAACCTACACTTCAAATTTATATAACTCTACAAAAACACCCTTTAAATAAGTACACGCCGGCACACACACGAGGATATATTCTCACACAAACACTTTTCTAGGTGTGAGTGTATGTGTGTGTGTCTGAATACACAAATCAAAGTCGATGTACAACTTTCTATTATTATTTTTTTATTTTCCTCATATAAAATGTAATTCCGAACAGTGTGACCCGGTAGTATCTGCACAAATTTTGAAAAAAGTTTAAATGTTAAATTACTAAATACTTGTTTATTGTGGATAGTTTACCTTTTGAAACTATTTTTTATTATTATTATTCGGCTTGAGGTCATGTAAAAAAAACATGTTGTGTTTTAATCTATTTATTTATATATAATATTAAATACTCTAGAAAAGCTTTCAACAAAATTAAGCGATTTCGAATGGGACTTAAGCAAATTAAATTTGACAGCATTAAAGCAGAAATTTAAATACAGTGTCTGGCAACCACACAAATCGTGAAAATTTAAGTTGCTTTACTTACGTATACGTCTATTTAACAACATATCTTACAGGAGGAAATGGAGACGCAGAATATGAGATAATATTGCAGAGAAAACAACTTGTAGCTACCCTGTGTTAAAACAGGGTGAGGAACAGTGTGATATACAGGGTGCCATATTTAACCACAGTGCATTGTACGCGAGCAAAGTGATAATAAACTGGATTTTTGTAATTAACAAAACCATTGCAATAAAATGTACGGCAAGTAGGTAGAGTTGGTGCCAGGCATTATGAAAAGACATTTGGTGGGTACCCTGTGCCAACACAGGGCGATTATGAAAGTGCTTTGTTTTAATCTTAAACCGAAAAATTATGTTATTTGAAAGATATTTTAAAGCATCTGGTGTTTATATATAATTTCAGTCATTTCGCACCGCTGCTCATTTAGATGCGTCGCATTCTGGTAATTCCAGTTTCAACCTCTTTTATAGAAAGGACAATAGGTGCCTTATTTTGTCAAAGGACATCACATTGTTGCATTGTTTGCGGGTAGTAAGAAGTGAGTTTTTGGTTGGGTGTATGCTTGT
The DNA here is from genome assembly GCA_963513945.1 of Hydrotaea diabolus. Classification (NCBI taxonomy): domain Eukaryota; kingdom Metazoa; phylum Arthropoda; class Insecta; order Diptera; family Muscidae; genus Hydrotaea; species Hydrotaea diabolus. The sequence goes on along the minus strand of OY740720.1, from coordinate 14,951,487 downwards.
CGTACGGTTTCGACAGAGGCCTTACAGGTGTTGGTGGGCGTGCCATCCCTCTATTTTAAGGTAATACGGCATGGTGTTGCCTTCATGGCAAGGAGGGTGCTGTGTCGCCAAGGGATAGTTGGAGTAAGCTAAGGGCTCATGGAGTGAGCTAAAGTCTCATGAAGTGAGCTAAAGGCTCATGGAGTGAGTTAAAGGCTTACTTGGACGAATGTTTGATAAATTAGTGGCAGTCTAGGTTTAACGATAGTGAGAAAGTGCGTGTTACATATAGGTTCGTTAGGGATGTGATGTTTGTAAGTGGTCAGCCAGACTTTGGCTCTGGCCTTTATCTTGGCTTTTTGCTGACTGAACATGGGCTCAATGCATTCTTGCACAAGAGGGCCATAATTGATAGGAAGTTGTGTGATTGTGGCGCGGTTTTTGAGGATTGGTTGAATGTTTTCTGTTTAGGGTAGGAGAGTTAGGGATTGAAGTGACGGAAGGACGGTGGGATCTTAGGTATGGTTGATTCACAAGAGTTTTTGGCTAGGGCGAATAAGTTTGCTCGCAATGCGCCGTGCTAGGGTGCATTTGTCAGCTTGAGTGTAGGGAATGATCGGGAGCTAGTTTATAATTTTGGTGGCTGTGGGTGACCTGTTCCATTTTATATGGAACAAAAACTGGGAATAACCATATGGTTACGGAGTCTGACCGGAGACATAAGACTGGTTCCTCTAGTAGTAAGATGTTCCAAAAACTTGGAATGGCCTGGCTAGTCCCCTCGGGGGTATCGTGATGGGTGTGGTTAAAACCCAATTGCGGGGAGTGTTTCGGCTCAGTGTGGAGTTGCATTGCAAGCAGGTGCTATAACCCATAGATCACCAGATGTGTTAGATAGGCCTCGACCCCTTATCAAGAGGGAAGTTATAGCCCATATATATCATACTTCAATTTGGTACCTGCGGGAGTGCCCAACGCAAAGCTGGCTGTTACATGGTAACGTGCCCCAGAGCAAAGGCAAATGGTGGTTCAGCCCATAACAGCGATAATCATGTAAAATTCGACATTAAACTGTTGGCGGGCGAGCTGCTAGAGTTTTTATCGACGCACTGTTGCTCAGGATTTATTTTCGTTCGGCCAGAAACTCAATCTTTTGTTGCCTCGATTTTCAAAAGCAAAAATATTAAAATTAAGGTAGGCAAAAATAAGGTCAAAATATGGGCAACTTATGCTGTTATTTATTTACATTTGGTCAGAAAGATATTTGGTGTGTTTCGAAATATCTTTTTAATTACAGGAATAGACAGACCTTCAGGAACAGACGGGATCAAGAAAAAATTGAACTTCCTCCTATAAAATGGTGTGTGTAAAACGGATATTGTACGAGTATAAAACTGTTAAGGTTGTAAGAATAGGGTCGATTTCTACGACATTTCTTCTTCTAATGAAAAACTTTCAAATACGCATTGCCCAGACTTGTGTTTACTATACCGTTACAAGTATCGATAATTTTTTTTCTTTCAAAAAATAGAAAAAACAAATCTTTATTTAGAATTTTTTATCAAATTTAAAAAATATGTCTTTGAAATTGTTTATTTATCAACGTATGATCTTATTTTTATTACAAAGAATATTCAATAACTCCACATTTCCCCTTTAAATTGAAAAAAGTAAAATGTTCTTTGGCGGAGAATTCCTTAGTAGCGGCTGAGACGTTTTTATAAAACTAAAACTGTAGTTATCTGTCGATCAAAAAACTTTTCTAAACTATCTCAATCGGTTCAAAAGTTACAGAGTTTTGAGCAACGAAAAGCGACTATGAAACACTGTGCGTCGACGGCAAATTCTCCTCTTCATCATTTAAGTCTTTACAGCCCTACAAACACAAATATTTCAAATAATAATTTCATCGACACTACAAAATTAGTACATCAACATTTACGCCACCATGTCCATATCGCTTGAGTGAAAGAAAGTGTTAGTGGAAAAGAATGGATCTCCTTAAAGAGAACACACATTTCTAACATGACAAATGATATGATTATGTACAATTCTCCCTTAAACGTACATATCTCCGATACTCAGCAAAAGGGAATTAAGTCAAAATGTACCAATTTAAAAAAAGATATGTGATCACCTGTAGCTACTAGCAAAACGTTTCAACGTTTTCTTTACTTTTCCATGGAAAAGGACATGATCCTTTCCGACTTTTAAAGTAACACGTGGTCCATATCGAGGTTTCTTCTTGAGTCATATGTTAGTTTGTCTGCTGCGTTGGAAAGTAAAGCATATTTATTTAGAAACTCAATGCTATGCAGCCTATACAGCGCGCTTATAAAAAAGGCGCTTTTGCTGGGATGCTGTGAAGGATTGATGTTTTGCAAGGACTCCATTAACGATTTGGGACAATTTAAAGGCGAGTATCGAGCAAGCCATTAGTGAAATAGAACCAGAAAGTGTTAGTATGCTCGTGAAAAGTTGGATTACCAAGATGCGCTACTGAGAAGCCGACCGCGGTAGCCACGTGGATGAAATTGTATTCCATTAATATTAGGAATGTTTGCTCTTATGCGAAGATGACGAAAAAGATAATTTTTGGTAATTTTTTTTTAATTTCATATTTTAAAAAGGACACTTGGATTGGGATGACCGCACTTGTTTTCACTTTTTTTTATGTGGACAACATCTGAGCATCGAATGAGACCCATGCCCCAAAAGTGTTCCCCCCCCCCAGAGATATGCGCGTTTTATGAAAGTGATGGTACACCAAAGATACACGTATTTAAATCTTTAAAATGACTCTCCTGAACAAAACTGGTTTTTACCCTTAGGTCCCTTTCTATTTTGCGCGTCAAAAATAGTATTTTTTTAGGAAAACAGCCTAAGGGAATCATGTCGTGCACAACTTATAGATTTGAGAGAAGTTCCCCCATGTTCCTTAATGACTTAAGTAAGAAGACACTATGATGTTATATGTGACTCGCAAGCAAAATAGAAAGGGACCTAAGGTTAAAAACCAGTTTTGTTCAGGAGAGTCATTTTAAAGATTAGGTTCCTTTCTTTTTGCGCTTAGAATCGTCGGCTTCACTTTCATAAAACGCGCATATCTCTGGGAGGGAACACTTTTGGGGCATGGGATTGGTCTCATTCGATGCTCAGATGTTGTCCACATCAAAAAAAAATGAAAATTGATTTGTTTACCCTTGGTTCCCTTTTTCTATGCGCTGTCACATGCTCTCTACACAGAGCCAAAACTGCCTAATAGAATCAAGACGATTTTCTCTATGAAACGTTTTTAGGCAAAGGGGTATCCCCGCAGAAAGAAGCGAAGATTTTTCCGGAGAGGTTTCTTATTATTTTCTGGTTGTAAATCTTTTTTAATTTTATCAAAAAGAAAAACACATAAAATCAAGATGGAAACTTGTTATTCACAATTTTTCACACAATTTCCTTTAGTTTTGGCACCAAAAAAACAATCCATAGAGAAAAACTTTTTGATTCTATCAAGTTTTCTTCTAAATGGAATAAAAAAGGAATTTCTTTCAAAATTTTCAAAAAGGTTTTCCTTATTGATTTCATAAGGTTCCTCTATGATCGTGTGCAAATCATATTCTTGATTTTCTTAAAGTTTAATATAATATTAATTATATTAGATTGCTTGTTATTTCATATATAGGGTAATCCATCTAGATGTATTTTTTCAGAAAAAAATATATAAAAATTCGAATTTAGTGTGGAGTCATTATTGGGAATTTGAATGGACATTTTATGGCATTTATTTTTTTAATATAATTTCCTTCAAATGTATGCCGCAACTACGCCTCAGGGTTTCCATTCCGGCCTAACTATGTCCGCCTGACTGTTGAAAACTCCATTCACTCTAAATGAGAAAAACTATAGTGACATTTCTTACCGAATACTGGTCTTGAAGTTGTAGAACGCTTGACATAGAAAATCTACCTAATCGAGCTATGCTGCTTTTTGAATTTTTAAGTGCATCCTACCTTAAAATGCTGGTTTTAAATATTGTCAAATAATTTATGATTTGTTAAACAAATACTTAAAAGGTGTACTTTTTTCTGAGGTACCTTTAATTCCTTAAAGGTAAACTTTTTCCCCTAGAGTCAATTTTGCCCATTTGCACTTCCAAAGAACCGTTGATTACAAGCAGATTTTGCAAATTTTCAGGATCCCGGTTGATTTGTTCGCCGTTTGAAAAAATATCAGTGTTTATAGATACCCATACATAACTGAACATTAGGGTTGTGGGCCCAATGACCACACTCAAGGTTTCCAATCTTGTCTCTATATGTCCGTGAGACTGTTGAAAGTAAAATACAGGTCGCAGTATTAAAGCCTTGTGGCTGCAATTTTGCAGAAACTTGTGTTGATGGGTAAAAAAATTTCCCCTCACAAGGACTGTGTCGGAAAACTCAACAATCCTTAACTTAAAAAATCCATATCTCTGTACTAAGGGTATGTGATGTGGAACATATGATGTTGACATAGATCGAAACACATCCTGGAGAAAAAGAGGGCGGTGCTACGCCCCCTTTTAAAACTTGCATTTATAGCCGAAGCAACGAATGGATCGTTTAAAAATTTTAAGAGAAAGGTTTCAATGATTATTTTACTATAATAGATTATATTGTGTCAAAGTGAACAAAAGGGCGTGGCCTCGCCCATAAAACACTGAACTTTGAAAGCCTAAACAACGTTAAGTAATAGCGATATGACGATAGTAGTTGGTATGTCTGATGTTGGTTTGGAAAAAATCCACACCCTGATATAAAAGAGGATGGAGCTATGTTCCCTTACATTTGCATACTGGAACGTAGTCCATGATTGAAGATAAATATAAGTAAGTTTAGGCACGGTTAAACTTAATTCGTCAGCTTGTTTTTTTAATGATATACGAGTAGTGGAGCAATGGAGATAAAATATTTTTGTCGTTCGCTTAAAAAAGGTGCAATTCTGAAAATGTTGAGTTAATATATTTTTACGATGTTGGGGTGTCGTCTACTCCAACTTGTGGAGGATTCCTGCTGTTGCACTCCTGGACTGCACTGCTTGCTCACTGATGTACTATGGGATTGGCTGTAGAACCTTTCCACGTTGCTGTTGTTCCTGGTGATACCGCACTGACTGTTGATCGGTCGTAGCGCCTTCTTCACGTTATTCCTGCCTGCTGTCCCTGGTATTAGTATTATTTTTAAATAGCTGTTCACACTTTTATTTAATTCCCTTTTTAAAAACACTTAGGCTAAAGTTATTGGTTCGAACTCGCACACGCAAGTGTTTGAGCATTGCAAAATGATCTATTGCCTATCCCTTTGTCGTTCAAGTTGGCGAAACTGATTGAGAGGGAGAGGCTGGCAGAAAGACACGTTCACGAGCAAACGGACCTTTTGATGAAAGAGTTTTGGCAACGCACTCATTGCGGGGGTGGGCCACTGCAGGCCCGTTTGACCGCGAACATACGATAAGTGAACACTTAAGAAACCACTCAATGGGTTCTTTACATATGTATTCAGCAAAAAAAATGATCTTTTTATATTTTGTGGTCCTTCAAATGTCTTGCGGATTTTTTGCCTCTACTAAACTTTTTTAGATTTTGAGTTGCAGCCCTTTTCTGGAACAAGTGCATTGTATGTATATTTTGTACATGAATTGAAAACAACACTATAGACAAATGATATTATATGTAAAATATGCATATAGCTTTGTGCGGTATATATACAATAAACTAAAGTCTCGTTTAACAAGTTGGCAGCAACAGAACAGAACCGAAAAAAAACAAAAACTCAAAACAAAAAATAAAGAGTTTTGAAATTAATTAAAAACTTGCTACATCCAACCTTAAGTCAGTAAACCAGTCCCAAATGATGCTGTTGTTTCGTTTGATTTCTTTGAATATTAACTTTCATAAATGCGATAACTTTGCCAGAATAACAATAGCAGCAACATCAGCATCAGCTCGAAAACAGGAAGACGAACCTGAAAACATATTTCATATATTTTTGAATAATTAAGGTTCATTAGTAACATTTTCCGCCACAACAGCTTCACAAGTTCGCAGCTGACTTCGACATACGTCAGAGCCAACGACTGACAGACTGACTACAGTCGTGACGGGGTACGTGAAGGTGGTACGTGAAAATTTGCACATTTTATACGCGTACAATGCCGTTAATGGCGAAGATTATGTTTGCCTTTCATCACACAGACGCAATTATGTTTCTGTCACACACACGCACACAAACACGCTCTCATGTTTACATACATACAGTTGTCAGGTTTGCATATCCTGGATGATCCAGCTTTTGGTGCATCCTTGCTTATGCACTACACATACAAGCCTGAGATTTATGCACTCTTCTGCGAAATGGCAGATTTAACTTTGAACTCCCCCGCGGGCTGAATTATTAGGCGAGCATTTAATTGACATTTTCCGCGAGTGTTTTATGGCGCCCCCCCTCGCGCCTGCTGCCACGCCATCCAAAGTATTCGATATCAGTCCTTAATTACTGTGCATGTGATTTTGCTTGCGCCAGCCAGACGGTGGATCTGCGATATGTTGTTAGGATAATTTTGCTCATTTATTTTGAACTTTGCATAAACTTCACGCTGGGAGGCTTTGCCTAGAAAAGGCGTCTTTAGTGTAGGTGCGTTGGAAAATATTTTTGAAACTCATTAAAATTGTTAGACTCGTTAAGGCTTGCCCTTAACGTAGGGTGGTAGGGTCATTAGACAGCAAACTTTCATATGGAAATGTTACGAGTCTTGATTTGGATAATTATTTAAATAATAAACAAAAACTCTTTGCAATGAACAAATTTCATTAATGCAATGAAACAATTTAATGGAAGTGATAAATTTGCTGGATTATCAAATAGAAATCATTTTATTGAACAACAATAGGCATGTATTTCATTGAGGCAAGCGAAAATATCTGCTAAGGAAAATAATTTGAAATCGTTATAAAAAGACATACAATTTTGTTTGCTTAAAATATGTGGGATATCATTTTTATTTTTTTGAAAAAATCTGATTTGTCGAAAAAAATGATTGAAGAAAATGCGTTAAGCGGATTTCAACAGAAGTAGGCAGACTTAAGCGGATCCGCTTAGAAAGCATCGAGACCTAACCGCAAAAAATGGGTAAGGGCTTACGTAAAAAGAAAATTTTACAGGACAGGGTTTTTTGTTAGACTCATCTGGAATTTGCTATATCTTTTTTGTAATCATAAATATTTATTTTTTTAAATTTTAGCTTAAGAGCGTTGTACAATGTTCTATCGAATTTTTATAAAAAAGCGAGTGGCGATTGCGTCTTTTTCGCGGTTAAATATCATTTCTTCTTCGGAATTAAAATGTTCAAATAATATTATTTTTAACACATATTTAGTAATTAAAATGCCAATAAAACACGACTAGCATACACGCATAGAAAAAACATGGTTACTACATGGTCACGGCAATAATAATATGTTTTCCGCAATAAAAGTATGTTCGTCGCAACCATAGCATTGTTAACTTAATTTATTTTTGACAATAGTATAATTGCTGCAATATTAATATTGTTGAAATGTAACAATAGTATTATTGCCAAATTTAAAAATGAAAATATGGTTATAGCAACAATATTAATATGGTTGGTGCGACAAAAGTATTGTGTTTGGCGTTTTATGTTAACAATAATATGATTACGGCAATCATCATACAGTATGATTGTAATTTTTCTTCATTTAAATATGCTTTTAAAAACAAATGTTATTGGTACGGATCTACTCGTAATGCAATAATAGTACTTTTTTATCGAAATTAAAAATTTTTAAACAAGCTGCTTTGGCTTTGTTAAACTGATTGTTTTTTTATAAAAACGCTTACGTTTATTTAATCTGATTTTTTCTACTGTGAAATAAATCACTCCTATTATTTTGAATTTAATGTATTTTTGAATAATTTTCATAATTCAAATCTATTGCTGACAACTTAAACCAATTCTAATAAATAATATTGGAGATCAAATCTATTGTCGACAACTTAAACAAATTCTAATAAATAATATTGGGGATCATAGCATAATTTTGTGTAATCATACTATGGTTGCAGGAATCATATCATGGTTGCGTACACCTACGAATATGAAGTATTATTGAAAGGTAGTTTCAAAAAAAAAAATTTTTATTTTTTTATGCCGAACGTAGGGGTCGCGCTTTTACATTTTTCTATATAACTTCTGCTTTTATAAACGGATTTTAAAGTGTGATACATCGATGTTTTTGTCTCGACGAGGCAGATTTTTTTGTCTTTGAAGTCATTGAGCTCAAGCACCCCGCGCGAGCTTTAATTTTCTGATATTAGAGTGGTACATTGGGGTAGTAGCACCTGAGATATGATGGGTAAGTACCAGAAGGGGGTGCTTGAGCTCAATGACTTCAAAGACAAAAAAATCGGCTAGTAGCAATGGGGTAGTAGCAACTGAGATATGATGGGTAAGTACCAGAAGGGGGTGTTTGAGCTCAATGACTTCAAAGACAAAAAAATCGGCCTCGTCGAGACAAAAACGTCGATGTATCACACTTTAAAATCCGTTTATAAATGCAGAAGTTATATAGAAAAATGTAAAAGCGCGACCCCTACGTTCGGCATAAAAAAATAAAAAAAAATTTTTGAAACTACCTTTCAATAATACTTCATATTCGAAGGTGTACGGCGAACTTTTTTTTTGAGGTACGCCCTATTGAACACACCCATTTCAATAGTAGAACTGAACATACCCCGTTAATGTCATATGGGTTTTTGAAAGCTAACCTCAATAGCGTTAGTCTGTAACGGGATTTTAAAATTGTTTCAACTTTCATCATGGAGTGGTCAGATAATGAGAACCGTATCGCTGTAATAGCGCTTTTCAAGTGTGAAATGAAAAAAAAGCGATATTTTCAAAACGCTCCGGCCACTAGGGATTAGCCGCATGTTCGTCTACCGGTGCATAAAACTGTTTGAAGAGACTGGAGATGTAAAAGACCACAACCGGTCCGGCCACCCACGCTCTGTTCGAACACCGCATGTCATCACAACCGTTAAATCAAGAATTCACAGAAATCCGCTCCGAAAACAGAAAATCATGGCCCGTGAGATGGATATCACGCAGAAGTCCATGAGTCGAATCATTAAAAAATTCATGGGCTTTCAAACGACGTACCGGACATTTATTGACTGCAGCTTAAAAACAAATAGGATTGAAAAATGCAAACGTCTTTTGGTGAAGCACGCTGATAACTTGCATAGAGAAATTTTGTTCACCGATGAAAAAATGTTTACCGTTCAGGAAAAATTTAACAGGCAAAATGATAGAGTGTATGCGCGGTCATCTAAGGAAGCATCTGAACTGATCCCAAGGGTGGAAAAGGGTCATCACTCAGCTTGAGTCATCGTTTATAAAGAAAGTTTACAAAAACCGTTTTGGAAGCTGTTGTTAAGCCTCTTAACAATTCCCTGTTTCAAAACCAGCCATTGACTTTCCAGCAGGATTCTGCGCCGGCCCATAAGGCTAAAACGTCCTAGGCCTGGCTTCGAAATAATTTGCCAGCCTTCATTTCCTCTGAAGAATGGCCCTCAGGCAGTCCAGATTTGAACCCATTGGATTACAAATTGTGGACGGTTTTAGAGGACAAGGTTTGTCACAAAAGATACCCCAACATTGGATCTCTTAAGACTGCTTTGGTTCGAGCTGTGGCCAATTTTGCAATGGACGAGGTACGCGCAGCTATTGACGATTGACCAGTGCGACTTAAGGCGTGTGTAAAGGCAAAAAGCGGACATTTAGAATAAGTAGATTCTTTTTGCATACAATATACATTAATAAATATTTTAAAAAATCTTTTAGTCCAAAAAGATTCAGTACTTTTTATTTTACAGCATAAAACGTGTGTAACAGTATTTATGTCCCTACTAAGTTTTAAATACAATAAAAAAATTAAGTTAAATAAACTTCTCGTCAATCTCAGAGAATCGATAGAAAAACTTATTTGATTTAGTGCAATGGCTTTATTGATTTGATTAAATAATAACGGTAATTAAATGTTGTTGTTTCTTCGAATTTTATATAAAAAACGAAACGATTCCATTGATGCAATGCAATTACTTCACTAAATCTATGAAAGACCACTAATATTAATTATGTATCAGGTCGTTCCAACCTAATGTACAAATACCTATCGATACTTTATTGTGTGGTGAAGATACACACAAACGCGCCCTGGTGTATGCATACAAAGGATCATCTTACTCTGCCGCTAATCTAGGGACTTGTGGGCGTTCTACTTCTCAATGACAACGCATTAGACCGGCGTCGGCGGTAACAACAACAAAATCCCGTCTATTTTTGCTTATTTAGTTCTGTAAAAGGCAAGTATGCAGGAGTACGTACTTGCCATTCATCTGCAATCCATTGTGCGATAAATAATTGAATTTTAACTAAATTCCGATGGAACTGAACATAGAACATGCTTTCATGATATTGAAGCCTCTACGAATACAATAGCAGAAAGAGCACCCATGGAGTGTTGCCAGATGTAAAGATTTTTCATGTTGTTTAGGCGATGCTTAAGCTGGAAACATGAAATTGACGATTCGTCGACAATAAACAGGGTGCGTATGTCAAATACCTCTGATATAGCGGCTTGTCCTTTTTTGTACCTTGCGATATCTCTCACGTGCAGCTATTGTAGCTACGCCCTGTTAGGTTGCGTTATGGGCAGCATTCTTTCCTATTGTAGTTTATTCGTACTTAACCTTGTATTATGAATTCCGTAAGAGCGGTGTTTGTTACCCTTTGGCTGCTGTTGACAATACCCTGCTATTTGGTCCATCAGAATACAGTAGAGCGGCAGGGCCTCTAATGGAGAAGAATGTTTGTATGAGAGTTAATCCATTTCATGGACTCAAGTTATTGAAGAATAATGTTTATGTGAGAACTATTCCATACCATGAACTCAACTTATTGCATTTTATTTTTGAAGTTGTCCATTTTAAGTTGAAGCACTAAATTCTATTGGAGTTTGGATCTCATTGGAGTTTGACTTCTTAAGCGGTCGAAAAGAAGAAATTTATTAGGCCTATATGCAAATATGAACCGATGTGGACCGAATTCAAATTTAAATTCAAACTTGGATTCAATATATGTGACAGCGCATAGAGAAAAGGGACCTAAGGGTAAAAAAAATCAATTTTCATTTTTTTTCTTTTTTTGATGTGGACAACATCTGAGCATCGTATGAGACCGATACCATGCCCCAAAAGTGTTCCCTCCCAGAGATATGCGCGTTTTATGAAAGTGAAGTCGACGATTCTAAGCGCAAATAGAAAGGGACCTTATCTTTAAAATGGCTCTCCTGAACAAAACTGGATTTTAACCTTAGGTCCCTATCTATTTTGCGCGTCACATATGGATTTCTTAAAGACATAGCCTCAAAACGGCAAGATTCCAAATAGGGTCTATATGAAAACATGACCAGATATGATCGACATGGGTTGGTTAGTTATTGGTCATTACGTACTAAGAGAAATTTGTGCAAGTTTGGAGTAAATATGCGGCTTTTAGAGTGCCAGGACCTTCAATCACTTAAAACTTTTTTAAGGGGGCCCAATTTTAATGGTGTTTGTTTGTATTGGACCCGAATTTGGGACATACGAGGGCTGCTATATATATTTCTGGCCTAATAATGAAAATGCAAATACTTATCATCAATAATGGTTGTATTGTTTTTCAAAGTATTTTCCAGCCTGATTTATATACTTTTGCATGCGCTCAAACCAATTGTCGAAGCACTTTTTCCACTACGATTGAGACACCTCCGAAACATGGTTTTTGAACGCTTCAACAGCATCTTCTGGCAACGAAAATCGTTGACCACGCATTTTAAAAGAAGTCATTGGGTGCCAAGTCAGGCCTATACGATGGACGACCCATCAAATTGACGTTTTGGTCGGTCAAAAAGGCGCTGGTTTGATTCGAAGTGTGCGAGCTCGCATTGTCATGGTGCACAATGATTCCTCTTCTCTTGTTCGTTTTTCAACTTTCTCCGAAGACTTCAGGCAAACAAATTGTGGTGTACCACTCAGAATTGACCTTCCTACGTTGCTCAAGCGGAACAGTCGCCACATGACCAGTTTTGCCGAAGAAACAGGCGACCATTTGCTTCGAAGTGCTTCTTCCACGAACAAATTTCGTTGAATTTGGCTCGCCTTCGAAGTCCCACACGGTCGATTGCTGTTTTGTTTCGGGCTCATACGCATAGGGCCATGATTCGTCACCTGTAACGATCTTATAAACGTCTTTTGAAGCACCGCGATCGTATTTTTTTAAAATTTCTTTGCACCAATCGTCACAAGCCTTTTTTGAGCGATTGTCAAATTTTGCGGCATCCAATGAGAACAAACCTTTTTTACGGCCAGGTATTCATGCAATATCGAATGAATGCTGGTGGAAGAAATGCCCAGGGATGCCTCTATCTCATGGTATGTCACATGACGATCTTGCATTTTCAGTTCACGCAAGGCAACAATGTTCTCTGGCACAACGTCCGCTTTTGGACGACCTTCGTCTTTGCGAGAGCGTCGGCCGCGATTGAATTCATTAAACCAGTCTTTCACAGTGCTATAGGATGGTGCTTCATCGCCATACAAAGATTTAAGTTCATCGATGAACTCTTGTCGTGATAATCCACGTCGAAAGTTGTGAAAAATGATCGCACGAAAATGTTCACGAGTTAATTTCATTTTTTTGCCAATTGATTTTTTCAAGTCACTGTAAACAACACAAATGATGGTCGTACGTCAAAACGTTCTAAGTACGTTTATGCTTAAAAATGTCAAAATTTCCAATGGAAATGTCAGATGGCGCCAGGCAACACTTAGTGTTGCCTAGGCCAGAAATATCTATGTGACAGCGCATAGAGAAAAGGACCTAAGAGTAAAAAAAATCAATTTCCATTTTTTTTTCTTTTTTGATGTGGACAACATCTGAGCATCGAATGAGACCGATCCCATGCCCCAAAAGTGTTCCCTCCCAGAGATATGCGCGTTTTATGAAAGTGAAGTCGACGATTCTAAGCGCAAATAGAAAGGAAGCTAATCTTTAAAATGGCTCTCTTGAACAAAACTGGGTTTTAACCTTAGGTCCCTTTCTATTTTGCGCGTCACATATAGCAACACTGGTAGTAATGACGAGCACTTTTATGACAATAATAGATGTGATTAGGTATTCATACTAATTTAATCCTTATATCAAAAAAAAAAATAAAAACATTTTAAGCTATTTATTTTTTGTCCATTCTGAGGGACAAATTTTGGATGACTCGTTCGAGCATTTCGACCGGTATGACATTAATGAATCGTAAATGGTTTTTCAGCATAGACTGTGGACTTCCTGTAGCTCCAAAGAAAATTGTGAATGTGTGATACCACACGATCTAAGCGGCCAACTTACCAGTCCAAAACGTGATATTAGCTGCTCTTCGAAATGACCAGCAAGTGGCATCGTCCGGTTAATACGGGCTATAATTTCAGGTAGAAAAAAGTCCAATACTGTGGCGCGTTAGCGAGTACCATTCGCGGTTACGTTCCGGCCATTATCATTTTTAAAAACAATATGGAACGATGATTCCACCAGCCCATAAACCGCACCAATTGGATTTTTTCTGGGTATAATGATACCTCTTGAACCTCTCCGGTTTGCTCTTCAGCCCAAATGCGGCAATTTTATTTATGGACGTTGTCGCTGAGCCAGAATCGGGCCTTATCACTGAACAACATTTGGATTGAAAAACGTTTCTCAGCGAACGCTTATTTTCATGAAACAGTTGCACAATTTGGGGACGTTGTTACGGGGTAAGTCTTTTCATGATGAAATAGCAAAAAAATACTGAAAAGAAAAAAATAAAGTTTAACAAAAGTCACGCGTAATCTGTGAAAAAACCCTATTGATAAAAAACATCTACATTGATCACCCGTTAATAAACAAGGATACCACATTGCAATTATTTGGTGCTTTTTAATATCAGCACAATGTGCGGTGTAGGGTACGAAACCTGCCATAGCCTCTAAATGTCAGCCGTAGCCTCTAATCGTCTGAAGTATCAACGTTGACTACGGGCAGAGTTTTCCGATGTGGTCAAAAACCACAGCCCAGATTTAAAACACAACGTTTTGGTTTAGTGTCCGAATCGGCTTATACAGGGTGGGAAATTAAACATTTTAAGTTTGTTAGCTCGTTTGTTTTATTTCGGTCTGTTGCTTTTACACATTGAACAGGGATTAAACCGGCTCAAGACCTCTTGCTTCTAAAGGGTGTCCCAAGAAGAACGCAATTTTTAAATCTGGCAACATTCGAAGTGTCATTGTTTGACATTTGAACAATTGTTATTGTTTGTTAGTAGAAGGTGCGAGGTTAGTAAAAATGGAGCGCTACACGAAAGGGAGTTCGTTAATTGGGTATTGGAGAGACAACATGAAAATGCTGATTTTGCCGATAAAATCATCTTCAGTGACGAGGCCCATTTTCATCTTGATGGCTTCGTCAATAGGCAGAATTGTCGCATTTGGGGTGCGGAAAATCTTCGAGTGATTCACGAGAAGCAAATGCATCCTCAACGTGTCACTGTGTGGTGTGGTTTTTGGGCTGGAGGAATCATTGGACCTTTTTTTTATGAAAATGAGGCAGGTCAAGCGCAAACAGTCAATGGTGTTTGGTATCGTGAAATGATAACCACTTTTTTCTTGCCTAGAATTGAAGAAATGAATGTGGAGGGCATGTGGTTCCAACAAGACGGCGCCACATGTCATACAGCCAGAGAAACAATTCAATTGCTGCATCAGTCATTTCCCGGTCGTGTTATTTCGTGTTTTGGAGATCAGAATTGGCCGTCTAGATCGTGCGATTTAACACCATTAGATTTTTTTCTTTGGGGTTTTTTGAAGTCAATGGTTTACGCGAATAAGCCGACGACGACTCAAGCCTTAAATGACGAAATTGGACGCTGCATTAATGAAATACCGCAGCATTCATGCAAAACGATCATTGAAAATTTCATTAAAAGATCGCGTGCATGCCAGCAAAGCCGCGGCGGCCATCTGCACGATATATTGTTCCATACATAACCTCATTCTGTCTACTTTACGATATAATAAAGTTTCACGATTTTTTCTTAAATATCTGTGTTTTATTTAAAATTTAAAAATTGCGCTCTTCTTAGGACACCCTTTATATTTAAATAGAAGACAAGTCTTTAACAAAATGACAAAGTGACATTGATTTTCGTGGCTGCACACTGCTTTTATCATGATTTCGGGACCGTGACAACCCTCTTCAGAAAGCCTTGCTGCAATTGTTGAAAGTAAAACCGAACTCTATAAGGCCAGGCTCTCCCCAAACGAATGAGAACTACTGTTGTAAACCTTACTTTTCAAGTTTTCTTCACACAATTGCCCACGAAAATACAACTCACTCTTGCCACCTCTAAAGAGACTCCACAGCGAGAGCCATCAAGTTTGAATCGTTTGTTAAAAAAAGTACGGATCGTTTTTTTAAATGTTGAACTTCTTCCAGGATTTTAGCTTTGCCCAATGGGCTGAAGATTGTTTGGCAGGAGGTGAAGAATTTTGCAGAGTTTAAATTTAAAATACTCGTATTAAATCGTCTACCCTGTAGTAAACTAATCTGTAGGGTAAATTTGAGATAAAAGCAGAATGAAGCCACGAAAATCAACGCCACTTTGCCATTTTGTAAAAAACTTGTCTTCTATTGGAATGACATCTACATTTTAAGAGGTCTCGAGCCGGTTAATCCCTGCTTATTTATTAAAATATTTAGTTTACTCTTTCAAATTAGGAAGGCTTTGAAAATCTTCACAACTGTTTATGAACAGGTTAAATAAGTAACCCTTTAAGACAAAGGGATATTGTAACAGGGATTATCAATATTGGCCTGCGGCGTATAAAAATTCTGACCAGTAAATAAAATATGTAATTATTCTTCAACATGGGATAAGGTTGCATTTTGAGTAAAAAGACTTTGTTGTTCATTCAGAACTCAAAGGTACCTAATAATTTTATTTTTTGAAGATGATTCCTTAACTGGGTGACATGGTATAGTAATGCAAAAGTCCCTTGTCAACCAGCCAAGTCATGGCTTTGTTTCATTTTGAAGACTTATTCACGATTGTGGACGATTTTTTAACCCCAAATTTGATGATTTTCCACCGAAAGTATCCGGCAACAATGGTGTGGTATTTAATAGATTCCCATCCAGGCCGCTGTAACTGGCGGTGCTGGTAGTGACGTTGGCTTGTGTTGCTGTAATGTCATTTGGATATTTCTAAATAAGTCAATTAATTGATTCCGTTGCTGACTGGCTGGCTGTCTGCCTGACTGACGCTGCCGTTGTTTATTTTGGCAAAACTCAAAAGTGACAGAATTCAATTAGAATTCTAATTGATGTACTGATGTGTACACAATTCAATTTTGAGTTGTATTTGCCAAACGGGTACTCACAATATAAATCGCTTAGGTCCTGAAGGACTAGTTGAGCCAGAGAAGCACAGAGAGAGAGAGAAGGAGCATGTACGAGTATTATGAACCGCAAATTGTAATTGAAGCAACTGCATATCATCATGAGCGTGTATGTGTGAGGGTTTCAATACATTGTCCATATTCATCCAATAATTATCTTTTGCATCCGGATGCAAACTCCTTTTTGTGAGGCGCTCCCCCTATTTCGGTTATTGAAATTAAACCCAAGTACAGTGCAAATCATTTGAATAGGGAAAGGGGCAATTGATTTTTGTTCATTCGATAATTTTTTGATATTTTCAGATGAGTATTTTTTTTCAACATTTTGTGAAAAATTTTAATGACAAGTAAAGGCTGACCAGATAGAAATGATAGTTTTCCTAGTGTTACGAGGGCGGCTCGGAAAGTTCTTAGCCTATCAATGAAAGAGAATAGTTAGTTTTTCAAAAATATTTTTATTTTTCAATATAATCTCCTGAAACTTCAATACACTTAGTCCAACGCTTATCTAGCAATTCTATCCCTTGATTAAAATAGTTTTCCTCAAGGTCTTCAAAATAGTGGTTTACAACTGTAATTGCATCTTCATTTGAGGTAAAACGCTTGCCAGCAAGGATTTTTTTTAGATTTGGGAACAGCTAAAAGTCACTGGGAGCTAAATCAGGAGAATAAGGTGGGTGGTCAAGCAACTCGTACTTTAATTCGTTGATTTTAGCCATTGTTAAAACACTCTTGTATGCTGGTGCGTTGTCTTGATGAAAAATTATTTTTTTGTGTTGTAAGCCAGGACGTTTTTCTCGAATTTGTACATTTAATTGATCTAAAAGGTTGCAATAGTTCTCTGAATTTATTGTTTTACCCTTTTGAAGATAGTCAATCAATAAAATACCTTTGCCATAACCTTACCAGCCGATTGCATTGTTTTTGCCTTCTTTGGGGCACTTCCTCCAGCTTCAGTCCATTGTTTGGATTGTACTTTTGTCTCTGGAGTATAGTGGTGGATCCATGTCTCATCAACAGTTATGAAACGACGCTTAAAATCCATTTTATTTTGCTGAAAACGATCCAAACAAGCTTGAGAAATGTTCATTCTTATGCGTTTTTGGTCGATTGTTAACAAGTCCGGCACCCATCTTGCAGAAAGCTTTTTCATCTGTAGTTCTTCATGCAAAATTAAATGGACTCGATCATTTGAGATGCCCATGATTTTAGCTATTTCACGCACTTTTATTCGTCGATCATTTAATACCATATCATGCACTTTGGCTACAATTTCTGTTGTTGTTGCTGTTTTTGGACGTCCACTACGTGGTTCATCTTCAATGCTTGTACGACCACGTTTAAATTCAGCAACCCAATTTTTTACTGTGGCATATGAAGGAGCACTTTCACCTAACACATTCACCATATCATTATGAATTTCTTGTCCCGATAAACCTTTTTTATGTAAATATTTAATGACACCAAGCATTTCTAATTTTTCCATTTTAAAAAATCGCGGATGCGTCTTTTGTGAACACCTGTTTCTATATGAAGGAGTTGCCAGATCGAAACAAAATTTAACATGTGTTCATAGCAGAGATGGAAGTTTCCAAAACACTTAACTTTTTGCTGTTTATACCGCGCTTTTTGTGCTAGGCTAAGAAGTTTCCGAGCCGCCCTCGTACTTATCAGAAGCTGCCAATGTTATTAAAGTCATATGCTGTGGGATTTGTACTTTCAGCAGGTATAGTAGAGCGCCCATAGAAAATTGAAAAAGTGTTATTCTTTCCGCTCCCCGCTCATTTTCTAGTACAGGGTGGCCCAAATGAGAGCTAGTGATGTTAAACACTTATAACTCTTGCAATAAAGGTTTTTTAAATGATTTTTTTTTTAACTACGTGACTATGTGTGAAATATGACATCAGACAAATGACCACCATTTTGCTCGACACAGGAATTGGTTTTTTTAGCGCCAAGCTGCTGCACAGTTGCTGAACAGCTGCCAAGCTGCTGCACAGCTTCCACGTTCTCTTCAGTACGAATATTTCGATGAGCACATCTTCCTGGACGGTCGGCAACTGAACCCAGTTCCTCATAACGGCGAACTACGAGGGCGGTTCGGAAACTTCTTAGCCTAGCACAAAAAGCGCAGTATAAACAGAAAATAGTTAAGTGTGTTGGAAACTTCCATCTCTGCTATGAGCACATGTTAAATTTTGTTTCGATCTGGCAACTCCTTCATATAGAAACAGGTGTTCACAAAAGACGCATCCGCGATTTTTTTACAATGGAAAAATTAGAAATGCGTGGTGTCATTAAATATTTACATAAAAAGGTTTATCGGGACAAGAAATTCATAATGATATGGTGAATGTGTTAGGTGAAAGTGCTCCTTCATATGAAACAGTAAAAAGTTGGGTTGCTGAATTTAAACGTGGTCGTACAAGCATTGAAGATGAACCACGTAGTGGACGTCCAAAAACAGCAACAACAACAGAAATTGTAGCCAAAGTGCATGATATGGTATTAAATGATCGACGAATAAAAGTGCGTGAAATAGCTAATATCATGGGCATCTCAAATGATCGAGTCCATTTAATTTTGCATGAAGAACTACAGATGAAAAAGCTTTCTGCAAGATGGGTGCCGCACTTGTTAACAGTCGACCAAAAACGCATAAGAATGAACATTTCTCAAGCTTGTTTGGATCGTTTTCAGCGAAATAAAATGGATTTTAAGCATCGTTTCATAACTGTTGATGAGACATGGATACACCACTATACTCCAGAGACAAAAGAACAATCCAAACAATGGACTGAAGCTGGAGGAAGTGCCCCAAAAAAGGCAAAAACAATTCAATCGGCTGGTAAGGTTATGGCAACGGTTTTTTGGGACTTCAAAGGTATTTTATTGATTTACTATCTGCAAAAGGGTAAAACAATAAATTCAGAGTACTATTGCAACCTTTTAGATCAATTAAATGTACAAATTCGAGAAAAACGTCCTGGCTTACAACACAAAAAAATAGTTTTTCATCAAGACAACGCACCAGCGCACAAGAGTGTTTTAACAATGGCTAAAATCAACGAATTAAAGTACGAGTTGCTTGACCACCCACCTTATTCTCCTGATTTAGCTCCCAGTGGCTTTTACCTGTTCCCAAATCTAAAAAAAATCCTTGCTGGCAAGCGTTTTACCTCAAATGAAGATGCAATTACAGTTGTAAACCACTATTTTGAAGACCTTGAGGAAAACTATTTTAATCAAGGGATAGAATTGCTAGATAAGCGTTGGACTGAGTGTATTGAAGTTTCAGGAGATGATATTGAAATATAAAAATATTTTTGAAAAACTAACTATTCTCTTTCATTGATAGGCTAAGAACTTTCCGAACCGCCCTCGTAAACTTGTAATCATGGAAGATGTGGGCGATGATCTTACGTTAAAAAACGGCGATAATTTCGCTGCGTCAGAACAATTGATCGTTGAGAAGAATAATAAAAATCGATAATTTTAATGCGTTGTTGTGGACTGTACGTATTCATTTTAAATTTCCAAGAGTTCAGTTATAATCTGCAAAATGAAAAAATAAATTATGTTAAAAAATAAAAAGGTTATTTGTGTTTCACATCAGCTGTTTTTATTTGGGCCACCCGTAATATTGGGCATCAAAAATAATATCAGTGCAAAAATGTTTTCAATCGGATGGAAATCGGCCACTCCGTCACGTTTAAAAATAAAATTACTAAAAAAAATAACACTTTTTGTTTTATGGGCGCTCTAATGTGCGAGTATAGTCTTATGCCTGCTGAAAGTATGACAAGTTTTAAAACCCATTACCAAATTTTTTGCTCTGATGGAAAGACGCAAAGAAAATTTTATCCTGATGTCGATCGTTATCATGGCTTCAATGCGCAGACAGTGCGTCGTAGAACAGTTTAAGCAAGGCAAGACTTCTTTGACCAACGAAAAAGAGATCGGTGTGATGTAAAGAAATGTAAGCTCCGAAGCGAAATGTATCGAAGAAGACCAAGGTAAATATATAAATATATAAAGAAAATTGTGCACAATCAATTAATTAAGAAAATTTTGGCAATTGACTCCAACAGTTTTTATTCTGGTTCAAGATTTTTGGAAATTATTATATTTTGTATGGGATTGCAAAGAGAAAATATTATAAAGGAAGTGGGCTACGAAAAACCTGACTAGAGATCGAGGATGAGTTTTTGATATCGATAGAGGTGTAGTGCTGTATGGTGTTACGTTTTCTGCCAAATCGATCCGTGTAAGATGCATTAAATCGTTTGGACGATGACATAAGTAATGGATGATCAATCTAAAGGTATTTTTTCAAAATAAAAAAAAAATAAAATTAAATGTGGAATATTTGTGGTTCTTTCGAAAGGACATTTTATGCCATTTATTTTTTGAAATTAATTTCCTTTAAATGTTGGCTGCAATTTGTTCGGACGGTATGGCTTTAATGACACGCGAAATGTTGGCTTCCAAAACCTGAATTGTAGCTGGTTTGTCAGCATGGACTTTGGACTTTGCGTAGCCCCAGAGAAAAAAGTCTATAGCTGTGATATAACACGATCTAGGCGCCCAACTCACCGGTGCAAAACGTGAAATTGGCTGCTCCTCGTAAAGACCTCTTAAAAGATCCATTGCTTGTGTTAAATCCATGTCTCCACCTGTTAAATCCAAATGTCGTCAAGATTACGGGCTTCAATTTCAGGTAGAAAAAAAGTCCGATATCAAGGCGCGACACCGAGCTCCATTCACGTTACGTTCCGACCATCATCATTCTTGATAAAAAAAGGACCGATAATTCCACCAGCTCATAAACCGCAACAGACCGTGGTTTTCTCTGGGTATAATGGCATCTCTTGAACCTCTTTTGGTTGCTCTTCAGCCAAAAAGCGGCAATTATGTTTATTAACGTTGTCGTTGAGCCCGAAATGTGCCTCATCACCGAACAAAATTGTGGTAGAAAACAGTTTCTCACCGAACGCTCATTTCCATTATACCTTTTGCCCAGT
This sequence comes from Hydrotaea diabolus, assembly GCA_963513945.1. Classification (NCBI taxonomy): domain Eukaryota; kingdom Metazoa; phylum Arthropoda; class Insecta; order Diptera; family Muscidae; genus Hydrotaea; species Hydrotaea diabolus. The sequence continues at coordinate 14,929,910 of OY740720.1, read as the reverse complement.
TTGGAGACGTTGTTTCGGTGTAAGTCTTTGCATGATGAAATTGCAAATACTGAAAAGAAAAAAAATATAGTAAGATGAACACAACTCACGTAAAATCTGTGATAAGAGGCTATTGAAAAAAATACCTCAAGATGGATCACCCTTTATTTGCGGGACATTCGTTTTTAGGACTAGCTACGAGGTCAGGGTTTAGCTAGTGTTTTTATGTATCCATCATACAAAATACACCGATTTGAGGTCCTGCCGCTCCACAGACCAAATTTTATGTAACCCCCAATAAAAAGTGTTTTCCCGATTTAAGCTGCTCTAGAAGTCACATTTGTGAACGTTATGTCTGGCCACTTATAAGCTCTGGTAAAATTCAATCTTATCGGTCTATGTTTTCGAGAGCTCTTCCGATTTGCGGTCCAGGCGCACTTGAAGGCTCAATATGTATCGAATTTCACTTGCAATAACTGAAGCCTTGTCGGTCCACCTTTTGATTTATTTGATATCCCTTCCGATTTAAAATAAAGTTTACTGTATTACCAACGAAGATTCCGAACGCTGATTAAATGGACTCGATATCGGTCCATGATTTCGAAGAGCTCTCATACAAGATCCTACTCACTATGAGTTCCTGTTGTTCAGAAAGGCATCATCGGACCTTATTCTGCACACATTAAGATTGACATGTTACGAGCGTTATATATTTCATCCTTGGCAAGCTAGACTTTGCCGGATGAAGTTTTCTTATAACGCCCACATAAAGGTCTCTCCCGACTACAATTGAATATTCTGAATTTCAATTGCAGACTTTGAAATATTAATTCCGTTCGATCATTTCATTCCGATCGCAAGACCTCGACATAATTGATCGGAGACCCTATAAATTATATATAAAGGGTGTCCCAAGAAGAGCGCAATTTTTAAATGACTGATGCAGCTATTGAATTGTTTCTCTGGCTGTATGACATGTGGCGCCGTCTTGTTGAAACCACATGCCCTCCACATTCATTTCTTCAATTCTAGGCAAGAAAAAACTGGTTATCATTTCACGATACCAAACACCATTGACTGTTTGCGCTTGACCTGCCTCATTTTCATAAAAAAAAGGTCCAATGATTCCTCCAGCCCAAAAACCACACCACACAGTGACACGTTGAGGATGCATTTGCTTCTCGTGAATCACTCGAGGATTTTCCGCACCCCAAATGCGACAATTCTGCCTATTGACGAAGCCATCAAGATGAAAATGGGCCTCGTCACTGAAGATGATTTTATCGGCAAAATCAGCATTTTCATGTTGTCTCTCCAATACCCAATTAACGAACTCCCTTCGCTGTCCATGGTCAGCTGGCTTCAGTTCCTGAGTCAATTGAATTTTGTATGCATGAAGATGCAAATCTTTCGTCAAAATTCGCTGCAAAGTGGATTTGGAGACACCAATTTGCTGAGCTCGGTGTCGAATTGAGGTGGATGGAGTTTGAGCGACATCATCACGTACAGCTGCGACATTTTCGGTCGATCGACCTGGTCGATGGCGCGTTGTTGTCTTTACATCACTAACAGACCCAGTTTCGACAAATTTATCCATTAATCTCTTTACAGTTGACTCTTTTGGAGCATTATTGTGACCCCAAATTGATCGCAATTTGCGAACTGTAGCCGCAAAACTTTCACCATTTTGGTAAAACAATTTCACAATGAGAATGCGTTGTTCATTCGTGTAGCGCTCCATTTTTACTAACCTCGCACCTTCTACTAACAAACAATAACAATTGTTCAAATGTCAAACAATGACACTTCGAATGTTGCCAGATTTAAAAATTGCGTTCTTCTTGGGACACCCTTTATATATGTTTGATCATAGTGAAATTTTAAGAAAATCAAGCCATGTCCGTTCATCCGTCCATGTGTCTGTTGAATGCAAGATTGCGATCAATCGAAATACTCTAGGATTTTGAAATTTTGCATTGATGATGGCTTGTAGACATTAGCTGTTTGGGATTTTAAATAAGCGAAATCGGTCCAGGGCAAAACCAACTTCCCGTTAAGGGACTAAAGATAGCTCGGAAATGGTACACTTTTTGAATTTTTGCTGAACAAATCATAACATTTTGTATGCGGACAATGGTAAAAATGGGTACGAGTACTGTTAGTTGGGACGCACTACCTTAAAAAAAGCAAAGTTACTCCACATTTTGACTAATTTGGCCCTAAAAACGTTCCGCATGGAAAAACGTGTCATCAACAGTCAAGATGACAAATGGATGTTAAAATTAAAGCCATATTTGCTACGAATGCAAATATTGAGTTACTTTGAAGTTTGGGCTGAGATTTTGGTCGGACGGATAGACTTAAAATGCCCTAAGAACGGAACCCTTTTCTATCGGCCTGACCGAATTTAACGACGTTGTTATTGTTTTTCTGGAAAACCAACCATGGTTTAAATAGGAACACAGTAGGGACACACTTAATAAATTAAAAAAGAGGCGCACAGCAGATGCCCCTCTTTTTGGCTCATGAGGCCAGTTCGGTCAAATCAAACGATTAATAGCCCATATGTATAGGATAATTAATCTAGAGGTATTTTTTCAAAAGGGTATATTTGACAGATTTGCCATGAGTTAAACTTTAATATTTTTTCTTTTTCAGTATTGTTTGCATTTCATCGTGGAAAGACTTACACCGCGAAAACTACGCTGTGAGTCATAAACGTCCTACGCGAAAACTACGCTGTGAGTCATTAACGTCAAACCGGTCGAACGGCTCGAACGAGACATCCAAAATTGGACCCTCAGAATGGACACTTTGAGACGTAGTTGCAGCCAACATCTGAAGGAAATTTTATTAAAAATTTTAATTAAAGATTCCATACTTGAATTAAATCTTGGTATCTTTTTTTAATTATTTGCTTTTTGAAACATCTGGCTCTAGGTCATGCACAAAATAAAAATGGCGATTTCTTTAATTTATTTTGTTTATTATATTTATTTTCCAATATTTCGATCGCCTTCGACAATCATCCCTAGGGAATACAAAATTTAACTAACAAAAAAGTTAACCGGTACGCTTGAAGATTATTTGCGACTAAATTGATAACCCTTTACACATGGATACTAAAATGACAGCAATTTTAAATGTGAGTCGGACTAAGAGACCCAAAAATGACGTGTGGATATATGAATTATTTTAAAGACTTCTTTTAATAGCGAATTCACGGTGAAGAGTACTTAGTAGGGACATAAATACTGTTACACACGTTTTATGATGTACGAGTAAAATGTTTACTGAATGTTTTTGGACCAAATATTTTTTAATATATTTATTGATGTATATTGTATCCAAAAAGAATCTACTGCGGACATTTCGAATAGTCCGCCTTTTGCCTTCACGCCTTAAGTCGCAGTGGCCAATCGTCAATAGCTGCACGAATCTCGTCCATTGGAAAATTGGCCACAGCTCGAACCAAAGCAGCAGTCTTAAGAGATCCAATGTTGGGGTATCTTTTGTGACAAACCTTGTCCTCTAAAACCGTCCACAATTTGTAATCCAATGGGTACAAATCTGGACGTTGGCAAATTGTTTCGAAGCCAGGCCTGGGACGTTTTAGCCTTATGAGCTGGCACAGAACCCTGCATGGCTGGTTTTGGAACAGGGAATTGTTAAGAGGCTTCACAACAGCTTCCAAAACGGTTTCTTGGTAAACTTTGGTTGATGTTTTGACTCCTTGTTCGCAGAAATGCAGGTCAGTGACCTCATCGTAAGAGACACCCCACCAAACCATGACTGAAGCTGGGTGATGACCCGTTTCCACCCTTGGGATCAGTTCAGATGCTTCCTTAGATCACCGCGCATACACTCTAAAATTTAGCTTGTTTAATTTTTCCTGAACGGTAAACATTTTTTCATCGGCGAACCAAATTTTTCTGTGCAAGTTATCAGCGTGCTTCACCAAAAGACGCTTTCAATCCTATTTTTTTTTAAGCTGCAGTCAATAACTGTCCGGTACGCCGCTTGAAAGCCCCAAGTCCAAAGACTTTTTTAATGATTCGACTCATGGACTTTTGCGTGATATTCATCTGACGGGCCATGATTTTCTGTTTTCGGAGCGGATTTCTGTGAATTCTTGATTTAACGGCTTTGATGACATGCGGTGTTCGAACAGAGCGTGGGCGGCCCGACCGGTGGCGGTCTTTTACATCTCCAGTCTCCTCAAACAGGTTTATGCATCGGTAGACGAACATGCGGCTAATCCCTAGTGGCCGGAGCGTTTTGAAAATATCGCCTTTTTTCATTTCACACCTGAAAAGCGCTATTACAGCGTTATGGTTCTCATTATCTGACCACTCCATGATGAATGTTGAAATAATTTTAAAATCCCGTTACAGACTAACGCTATTGAGGTTAGCTTTCAAAACCCATATGACATTAACGGGGTATGTTCAGTTCTACTATTGAAATGGATGTGTTCAATGTTGTAACAGTATTTATGTCCGTACTAAGTATGTGTAAAACAACTAACACGCTATCCGATACTGCAGAACCGTCAACTAAAAATACTTAACTTGAATCACAGCCACCATTACTAACATTTGTCCAGAATAAAATCGCTAATCATTTCTATTAGACAATATATGGAAGACGAAAATACTCCCATAAAAAGTGATCCATTGCAGTATTGGAAGGTAACTATTATTATTCAATTTGTGAATGTATACCAACATAGCATTTTTTTCTAACAGTGTATAAGTAATGTTAATGGGATGTCGGCGATGAAATCTTGTGTCTTACGTTATTTTTGCATTCCCGCAACATTCACAGAATCAGAAAGGATGTTCAGCAAAGCTGGATCCATAATTTCCGAACGAAGAACTTTTTTGAAGCCAAAATATGTTGACATGTTGCTGTTTATTAACAAAAATAATTGGGTTACCCAATAATAACAAAATTTGATATGAATTATTTATCAATACATTGATCTCACTAGATCTAAGTCATTAGTTTTTGAAGTAGTTTTGTTTATTTTTTTAATTAATTCATGTGTAAATAAATTATGAATTTTAAACTTTTTGTCTTAAAACTATAAAAGGGAAATAGTATTATTTTATTTAATAGAAAAAAAATTAATTTAAATAAAAAAACAATATTACAAAATATCCGATACTATCGATAGTTTTTTCTGAAATTGTAGAATGGGACGACTAACGATAGTTTTGCAGCTCTAACTTATGGTCAAAAAAACGACCATTGGTCGCATATGGATATATCGTATGAATTATTTACAAGACAGACCTATGGACTCCAAAAAACTGACCATTTCAACAGCGAATTCAAGGTGGAGGGTTTATACTTGACTTGAAGTCATAAGTACAAAACAAAACAAAAACAGATGTTTGTGTTTTTACAATTTATTTAATGTTAAATAGCCCAATACCTCAAACTGACCATCGTTATTTAGGGGTAATCAATTTTAACAATTGTTTATTTATATCCCGTTGTACTACTAATATTAATTTTTTTTCTAAAATACTATAAAAAGGTTGTAGTTCAAAAACTTGTTTAGGCAAAGAAGAGTCTCACCTTTTTATATTTAATTAAAATCCAATAAAACATGAACTTGGGAAAAAATATAGAAATGTCTTACATTTTTAATAATGCACGGATTTTGGTCCAAACTTTTCCGCGCTTCGTCAATTAATGGTAAATTTTATTATAATTTTGATGCTTTTTAAAAATAACTAAAAGAGGATAAATATTTTTGGCTTTTAAGGTTCTAAAGGCAAGGCCCTAAAATTAATAGCATTTTTTATGTGATTTTCTTTATCTTTTTTTTAATGTCCCACTGTAAGCCATTTCATAATCGAAAGCGATTTTCCAATTCATATTTTTGTACTTTTTAATTAAAAATGATCAGTTTAAAAAACTTTACAATGCCTTAAATGACAACGTTCTACACTAAGTATTCCTCGAATTCCTTGTCTATGGCAGAGATTCACAGTGTACAGTGTACCCAGAGATCACATCCAGGTGCACATCATGCACTAAGTAATGCTCATCCATCTATCCAGGCATGACCACATAAAGAGTTCATCTCGTCTACACGTTCCCTTAACAAAATCTGCATGAAAATGTGGATAAAATCTGAAAATTCCCCAAAATCATGAGTAGTAAATCGTAATCGCAATTCCGTTTGAAACATGAAATTCTGTTCACTGCATGCGGGTGCGGTACTCAGTCAGAGTCAATGTAACAAACCAACAACAACAAGAAAAACAAGCATCCAGGTTTCATCAATGGAATTTTTATTAAAAATTCACAGAATCGAAAAAACGAAAGAGAATATTTTCAATGCAAATTGAACGCTACCCTGCAAACATTTTTGAAATTTTTTGGCGATGATTTGTTTGGCGATGACTACGCGATGACTACGCGATCCTTCTCAGGGAATAAAAATCGCCAATCATCGCCTACGCCTTACAACTAAGCGATGAATATGCGAGCGTACACAAGCAAGTCAAATTTTTTTCTAAAAACACTTAAATGTGAAAACAATTTTGATGACGTTTCCGATGTGAATCGCGCGCCATCGCCTACGCCTTGAAACTAAGCGATGAATACGCGAGCGCACACAAGTAGCGGGAAATCTTCCTCACAATAGTTTTTTTTGTTGCATTTTTTATCGTTTTGAGTTGAGTCATCAGTGTTTTTTCATAAGTTTCGATGGATTTTTTTTTTTTGTCTTGTTGTTTTGTTATGGTAACGGGAAAATGAATATTTGGTTTCAAGGGCAATTAGCAAAATTATCATTTAGTAAGTGACAGTGATCTGTGAAGGGTGTGTAAAAAATTAATAAAAATGTTGTCAAACAAGGCTTTACGGTTGAAAAGTAAGAGGGAAGCATCCAAATTAATAGCGAAAAATTCAAGCTTAAATGAAATAGAAACAACTAGTGCAGAGGCCGCGACAATTGATATTTTAGAAAATAGTTCTACCCAAACAGTGCATCGTTTGGTGAACGTTGAAAAAGTGGTTGAATCAAATGTTAACGTTGTTGAAGAAAATGTGTTGCCGACTGAGGAAAACTCAGAAAGTGGTTTTGATTGCAACGTAAATACAGAAGATGATGAGATTACGGAAAATAATATAAGTCTTTTATGTGATTTAAATAAATTAAGAAAGAGACTTTCAAGTTGGTCCATAAAACATAATATTATTAATATTAATAATGTAACTGAAATATTAATTAATGAAATTCATTTAAAATTGTTGTTAAAATGAATGAATACTCTGTCATCCTTATTTTGATCCCATTACAGAAACCCTGCAAACCCTGCCAATGAATCGCGCGCGAATCGTCGTGGAGTTGTGTAGAATCGCGGTAATAAGTCGCGTGCGATCATTCAATTATGGTTAGGCGACTCGCGGGCAAATCGGTAAATGCGACTCGCGGGCGATTCGCTAAATGCGACTCGCGGGCGATTCGCTAAATGCGACTCGCGGGCGATTCGCTAAATGCGACTCGCGGGCGATTCGCTAAATGCGACTCGCGGGCGATTCGCTAAATGCGACTCGCGGGCGATTCGCTAAATGCGACTCGCGGGCGATTCGCTAAATGCGACTCGCGGGCGATTCGCTAAATGCGACTCGCGGGCGAATCGCCACACGCGAATCGCGACAGGCACACAGGCGATCGATATGGCGAATCGCCTAACCATAATTTAATGATCGCACGCGATGTATCGCCGCGATATTACACAACTCTTCGGCGATTCGCGCGCGATCAATAGGCGATGGAAAATGTTTGCAGGGTAGGCTCATGTATGAAAAGCCTTTTAAATCAAACTGAGTGTGTGTGCGTTTGTGTGTGGGTGGAGAGGGGAATATTAAATGAATTATGCTACGATATGTATGTATTAGGGTGGGCCGATTTGTAAGGACAAAAATTTGTCGATATTGTGCCATCGATTTTTCGATTGGTTTTGGGGCTAGGAAAAAAAGTGACACTACGTCACATAAAAAAATTATTTTCGAGGCGCCTACATTTTAATTTAAGGAATTTTTCTGAACTTTAATTTTTATGGTTTTTTAGGGACACTACGTCACATCAAAAAAATAATTTTCGAGGCGCCTAAATATTAATTTGACGAATTTTTCTTAACTTTAATTTTTATGGTTTTTTAGTAGATAAAAAAATATTTTTTTTTAAATATTACCTTGCCAAAGTCATCGAAAATTCGACGGACCCATATCGACTGCAGAATCGACCCACCCTAATATCTATACATACATGTGTACCTTTATGTACACGTCCAGGAATGGAAGAACTACATGTACCTGTTCACATACATACTCGTACATGTCCAATATACAATTATACAGGTGCATTTATGCAATTTAACTGCTGCATTTTATGGATGGACTGTTATTAACACAAGTAAAGAAAGGCGGTATGTTCGGCCAGGTTCAACCATGTTACCCGGTGAAATGGAGAAAACACAATTATTATATTTATGGTCCTTATGACTACCACAGACGTTTTTTGGGCTCCACGGAGTTTACTCAACAAATGAGAGAATAAAAAAGAAAGTAAAGTAAAACAAGTAAAAAAAAAACAAAGTTCGACTGGTCCCAAAAACGTACCAAACATCATAATCAGATCTCAAACAAATAATGGTACATGGTCCATAACTCCTCCATTAACTTCACTTTAGAGTTCCAGTTGCGAAATCACTTTGAACTCTACCACCAGTGCAGGTGGTCATTTGAGTAAAGTGATATTCCATACACAAGGACATGAATGTAGCTTCAAAATAAGGACTGATTTAATTGGAAGTCTCACAATGATGTTTAACTTTAATCTCACGCTATACACTCATGTCAAGATGTAGCCATTAGCGCCTCTGGGCCTATAGATATGTCAACGAATTTTACTCTCAAACAACATCCACCATCTCTACATCACCCTAAGCGCTGTAAAGAGGTACAGATGCCGTAGGTATCTTGTACAGCTTTATTTTGTTTCGAGGATAAATACACTGTTCTTCTGTGGTTTATTTGGCCCAAAATAGCATCTATTTGCCAGCACAATCCATTATTGGCTTTTGAATTCCTACTCGAGGGCAGAAAGTATGGTGGCGGTGGCAAAATTCGAAGAGCATCATACTATTGTTGGGTGGAAAATAATATTATGCACGAGGGTTGCTATTTTTATTTTGGGTCCGGCAAAAAAAACACAATAATTTATCATTGAAAATGGTTTTATTGATTTTCAAAATATTCTCCTTTAAGATCAATACATTTTGCATGCGCACAAACCAGTTATCGAAGTACTTTCTCCACTCCGACTGAAACACCTCCATAACATGATTTTTGAACGCTTCAACAGCTGCTACGGGCGATGAAAAACGTTGACCACGCATTATTTTCTTGATGCTAGGGAATAAGAAGAATTGATTGGCTGCCGAATCAGGGCTGTACGGTGGATGGCCCATCAATTCGACATCTTGAGTGGTCCAATAACTCATCGTTTCAGCAGATGTGTGAGAGTTCGCATTGTCGTGATGCAAAATGATCCGTCTTCTCTTATTATCTTTCCTCATTTCTTCGAACACTGTTGGCAAAACAGATGGTTGTTTACCACTCAGAATTTATCGTCCTACGTTCAACTAAAGGCACTGTGGTAACATGGCCGGTTATACCAAAATAAAACGCAATCATTTGCTTCGATGTACTTCATCCACGAACAACTTTTGTTGGATTTGGGTCCTCTTGAAAGACCCATACAGTCGATTTGGTGTTTTGTTTCGGGTGCATATGCATAGATCCATGATTCGTCACCTGTGATAATGTTATACACTGCCTTTGAGCTACCGCAGTTATACTTTTTCAACATCTCTTTGCACCAATCCATACGAGCCTGATTTTGAGCATTCGTCAAATTATGTGGGATCCAACGAGAACAAAATTTTTCGCGGCCAAATGAACATGCAACATCTTATTAATGCTTGTCACACTCGTACTAATGCCCAAGGATGCCTTTACTCACGGTATGTCACATGTCGGTCTTGCTTAATCAGTTCACGCACAGCATCGATGGTTTCTGGCAAAGTGACCGAAGTTGGACGTCCTTCACGAAATTCATACTGGAGCGAACGGCGTCTGAAACTGAACTCTTGGTACCTGCGATTAACAGTGGTTTTTGATGGTGCTTCATCGCCAAAAGTCGAAACAAGTTGATTTAAACGCTCTTGTCTCGATAAGCCACACCGAAAATCGTAAAAAATCATCGCACGAAAATGTTTACGGGATAATTCCATTTTTTGGCTGAGATGAATTTTTCCACACACAAAACGTTCTAAGTGAAATTATGCTAAAAAATGTCAATGTGTCCAATGGAAGTTCCAGTTTGCATCTGACAACACTAGCATTGTCAGGACCCGATATATAAATAGCAACCCTCGTATGATTCATACACAACAACACCATCATCCTCAAAACCATATTATTATCCTCACGACAAAAGTATGATTCACACACAACCATACTGTGATCCCAACAACCATACTATAAATATAATCCCCACAGCCATTTTATGATACTCACAGTCAAAGTATGTTTCACCTACAACCAAAGTATGATTTGCACGTAACCATGTTATAATCGCTAAACCCATAGCATAGTCCTACTCATCTATACTGTTCTTCCTAAAATTATTTATTAAGATGGGAATGTTGTTGTTATTTAATAGCTATTACTTTTGAGTATTTAAAAAATGCATTAAATTCATAATAATACAGGGTGTCCGCCGGGAAGGTATACTTTGTTTTGCCGCCATTTTTGTAAACATTAGTCTTGACAGTTCATATTTAAAGTCGTGAAGTAGATACGTGGCAAATTTATTATGGAAAAATATTCGATTAACCAACGTGCTTTAATCGTTAAATCAAATAAAATCAATCATCGATTACTGTGACGATGAAAAAGTTACGTGAATTTTTTGGGAGAAACAACGTGCCAACAAAACGCACTATTTATCGTGTAGTGAATGATTTCGAAGAAAGATTGTCTGTACCTGATAGGCCCAAGCATGGGCCACAACGTACTGCAAGATTGGCTGAAAACATTACGGCTGCTCCAGAAAGTGTTCAATACAATCAATCAACCTCAATTCGACGCCGTGCTGAATGTATTGAAAAATGTGCTCAGAAGGGCTCGCATTTGTGAGGCTAACATAGGCGAACATTTATCTGATATTGTATTCCATACATAATTGCCGACATTAAATAAATCATTTATCAATATAAGATCCATTCTCTTTCATTTAATCAAAACTTATAAAAAAAAAACAAAATAATATACCTTCCCGACGGACACCCTGTATAAGTGATTTATTAATAGCAGAAAAAATTCGTTTGTAAAAAAGTATAGGTTTTATATAATAAAAATATTTCAGTAATAACGGGTGATCAATCTAGAGGTATTTTTTTCAACAGGTTTTTTTTAAGATTACGCGTGAGTTGTGTTACCCGAAGTTTTTTTTTCAGTACTGTTTGCCATTTCATCATGGAAACACTTACACCGCGAAACCCACTGTTTGGTGCGGTTCATGGGCTGGTGGAATCATCGGTCCATTTTTTTTTTCAAAAATGATGAGGGTTTGGACGTAACCATGAATTGTGCTAGCATTGATATTGGGCTTTTAGCTACCTGAAATTGAAGCCTTTAATCTTGACGACATTTTCTTTTAGCATGGCGGTGCCACTTGCCACACAGCTGCTCAAACAATGGACCTATTGAGAGGTCATTTCGAAGAACAGCTAATTTCACTTTTTAGACCGGCGAGTTGGCCGTCTAGATCGTGTAATATCACAGCTATAGACTTTTATCTTTCGGGCTACTTCCAATGTCTATGTTGTAAAACCAGCTACGATTCAGTTTCTGGAAGGCAACATTACGAGTGTCAATTACAAATTTGCATCCTCAGAATGGACACCCTGAGGTGTAGTTGCGGCCAACATTTTAAGGAATTTATATTCAAAAAATAAATAGCATAAAATGTCCTTTCGAATGAACAATAAAGATTCCACACTTGGTTTGAATTTTTTCTATTTAAAAAAAAAATACCTCTAGATTGATCACCTGTTACAAATTAAATGCAGTTTGCAATTGCAGATAAAAAACACGAGGAACAAATTTCCTTTGCAGGACTAAAAATGTCCTGAGCAAAATTTTTATTGTTTCAAATAATAATGAATTTTGTTTTTTTATTTTGACAAAACATGCCTCTAGATTGAACACCCGTTACAAATTAAATGCAGTTTGTTTTGAAAAATTTTAACTTGCAGATAAAAAACACACAAGGAACAAATTACCTTTGCGGGACTAAAAATGTCCTAACCAAAATTTGTATTGTCTTAAATAATAATCTTATGCTTGCAAGCCGTAAACGCATTAAACGTCCTATAAGTGGTCATTTGCGCAATTGGGCCATAATGGTCTAAGAACCGTCCTCTAATGTTCGGGTGGGTCAATTTAAGTTTCAGAATGGCCCATGTGGGTCTCAAAGCTTAAAAAAGATTTAACCATGCACACATGCGTTTTATAAAAAAAATGTTCGCCACGAATCCAAAAATGTTAGGCCCTACACGCAGAGAAAAAACATGGTTACTACATGGTCACGACAATAATAATATGTTTTTCGCAATAAAAGTATGTTCGTCGCAACCATAGCATTCTTAGCTGAATTTAGTTTTGACAATAGTATGATTGCTGCTGTTAAAATGTAACAATAGTATTATTGCCAAATGTAAAAATGAAAATGTGGTTATTGCTACAATATAAATATGGTTGGTGCGACAAAAGTATTGTGCTTTGCGTTTTATGTTAACAATAATTGCTTGTAACTTTTCTTCATTTAATTATGCTTTTTAGAACAAATGTTATTGGTACGGATCTAATGCAATAATAGTACTTTTTTATTGAAATTAAAATTTTTTAAACAAGCTGCTTTGGCTTTTTTTTAACTGAAATATTTTTAATAAAAACGCTTACGTTTATTTAAACTTATTTTTTCTACCATGAAATAAATCACTCCTATTATTTTGAATTTAATGTATTTTTGAATAATTTTCATAGTTCAAAACTATTGTTGATAACTTAAACCAATTCTAATAAATTATATTGGGGATTATAATATAATTGTGTGTGATCTTATTATGGTTGTAGGGATCATACAATGGTTGCGTGTGAATCATACTATGGTTGTGAGGATAATACTTTGGTTGAGTGTGAATAATGCTATGGTTGTGAGGATCATACTATGGTTGTGGAGATCATAGTATGGTTGAGTGTGAATCATACTATGGTTGCGGGAATCATAGTATGGTTATGTATGAATCATTCTATTGTTGTGAGGATCATAGTATAGTTGAGTTTGAATCATACTATTGTTGTGAGGATCATAATATTGTTGTACCACAACCATTTATCCAACAATAGTATTATCCTCTTCGAATATTTGTCACCACAACCATACTTTTTTTCTGCGTGTAGGGCATCGAAAAATATATCCCTTTGAACAAGTCTTTAAAGGTTCTCAGAAGCAGTGGATTGGCCTCATTTATCATAACATTCACTCACTTTTAAAGTATGTCTCAATTTGGGTTTCGGATCAACTGTCCCTGAGAACGCAAATGTAGGTCCCCATCAGCGCTGGACATTGGATATGACATTGAATATGACATTCAGTTTACAACTAGGGTGGTTAAATTTTATGGGCCGATGTTGATTTTGAATAAAACACAAATTATTTTGGAAATTATTTTCATTTCATTTTATTATGTTAATATTGGTATGGTTCAATTATGTATACGAGGGCGGTTCGGAAAGTTCTTAGCCTATCAATGGAAGAGAATAGTTAGTTTTTCAAAAATATTTTTATTTTTCAATATAATCTCCTGAAACTGCAATACACTTAGTCCAACGCTTATCTAGCAATTCTATCCCTTGATTAAAATAGTTTTCCTCAAGGTCTTCAAAATAGTGGTTTACAACTGTAATTGCATCTTCATTTGAGGTAAAACGCTTGCCAGCAAGGAATATTTTTAGATTTGGGAACAGGTAAAAGTCACTGGGAGCTAAATCAGGAGAATAATGTGGGTGGTCAAGCAACTCGTACTTTAATTCGTTGATTTTAGCCATTGTTAAAACACTCTTGTGCGCTGGTGCGTTGTCTTGATGAAAAATTATTTTTTTGTGTTGTAAGCCAGGACGTTTTTCTCGAATTTGTAAATTTAATTGATCTAAAAGGTTGCAATAGTAGTCTGAATTTATTGTTTTACCCTTTTGCAGATAATCAATCAATAAAATACCTTTGAAGTCCCAAAAAACCGTTGCCATAACCTTACCAGCCGATTGAATTGTTTTTGCCTTCTTTGGGGCACTTCCTCCAGCTTCAGTCCATTGTTTGGATTGTTCTTTTCTTTTGGAGTATAGTGGTGGATCCATGTCTCATCAACAGTTATGAAACGACGCTTAAAATCCATTTTATTTTGCTGAAAACGATCCAAACAAGCTTGAGAAATGTTCATTCTTATGCGTTTTTGGTCGACTGTTAACAAGTCCGGCCGGCACCCAACTTGCAGAAAGCTTTTTCATCTGTAGTTCTTCATGCAAAATTAAATGGACTCGATCATTTCACGCACTTTTATTCGTCGATCATTTAATACCATATCATGCACTTTGGCTACAATTTCTGTTGTTGTTGCTGTTTTTGGACGTCCACTACGTGGTTCATCTTCAATGCTTGTACGACCACGTTTAAATTCAGCAACCCAATTTTTTACTGTTGTATATGAAGGAGCACTTTCACCTAACACATTCACCATATCATTATGAATTTCTTGACCCGATAAACCTTTTTTATGTAAATATTTAATGACACCACGCATTTCTAATTTTTCCATTGTAAAAAAAATCGCGGATGCGTCTTTTGTGAACACCTGTTTCTATATGAAGGAGTTGCCAGATCGAAACAAAATTTAACATGTGTTCATAGCAGAGATAAAAGTTTCCAAAACACTTAACTTTTTTCTGTTTATACCGCGCTTTTTGTGCTAGCCTAGCACAAAAAGCGCGGTATAAACGAAGTTTCCGAACCGCCCTCGTACTAAACAAAAATAACATGACAGCATGACACGACTCACACGTGATCTGTCAAAAAAGGCTATTGAAAAAAGTATCTCTACTTGGATCACCCATTATAAGACCAAAGCTAGTTTGGTTTAATATCAATTGTTAATAATTTCTGAAAAAAAAATGTTGTTTTCAAAACCCCTTTTTTACCTCGGCTATCGATTTAATTTTCAAAAAATCGCAAACATATTTTTTTTTGTAAAAACGAGGAATTCTAAAATTTAAAAAAAAATAAAAAAAAAAATAATTGTCTGGTCACAATTGGGTCATACTGTTGGGTTTTTTGTAAAAACGAGGAATTCTGACTCATTATATAACATTTAAAAAAAATAATTGTCTGGTCACAATTGGGTCATACTGTTGGGTTGGCTTTAGTGTGGCACACTGTATATGAACATCCAGGCCGACATGTTTTTAACGAGCCCCGGTTATCTGAGATAATTATAATTTGTAGCTACCTACAAATAAACTTATATTGTAATTTATGAAATTGATTTTTGAGGTGAGAAGGAAGTGTATTTGCTTTTCCGCGTGCAACTTCCTGCCTATCTGTTGGTGTACCAGCCAGCTTATGCTTGATTTGTCTTAATTATTCATGACTTATTTCCAGTTCCTCGTGCGTTCTCTCATTCTTCATTCATTCTCGCTGTCTATCCGTGTTGACTTTGCCTCACTTTGGGCTTATTTTAGTAATATTTTATGCAAATAATTCCTATTTGTGCACTCCTTGGCGGCCAAGGGAAGGGGGGAAGTTCTACAAATGCCGGGGAAATTAATAACGAGTCTCGCGAGCGAACAGAGGATTCGGCTTGTCGGCTGCCATGCGGATGATGCTGATTGCTACAGTAGCAATTTCATAATTACCAACTTGTTGAGTGCACAACTGGAAAGCCTGACTGAGCGCAAGGCGAAGTGGATGACGAGGAGAACCGGAATTGGGATCACAAGTCACTAAGTTGAAAATATATTTTGAATTATGAACGTGAAACGCAACGACTGGGACTCCGACTTTATATTCTAGCAAAGCATTAAACGAAGCTTGTAATTTTAATAGGAAAGAAGAGCGGGGAGGGGCAACAAAAAAAAAGAAAATTAATTACGTATGCAAAAAAATATTTGAACTTTATATTAATACGCTTATCTGCGGCAGCCAGCTATCGCGAATGAGCACCCAGCGGAATTTCTAATGTCGGCTGCGGCTGCATGCCGCGGCATATGAAGGCGCAACAAATGTTCTGGCCTCCTTCGCCCCCCAAGGAATGCGCTGGGGTCTGGTTTGTTCATTACACGAGTTAAACTCAAGTTAAGTTATGTTTTCTGTAAAGAGATTTTTAAGTGAATTTCGAATATTTTCCTTTTGCTCTGTGGACGTGTCTCTGTTCGTCTGTCGGTCGGTCGGTCAGTCTATCTGTCTGCGATGAAGTCAGAAAAGGCCAGCAATTAAAAGGCAATTAATGATATCAACTTGTGTAGGAAAGTATGTGCGAAGGTGTGAAAGGGGCTTGAGTGGAGGAGGCAGTGATGCCAACACTTTCGACTTACTTTTCGCTGAGGAGCGCAAATTCAATTTAGCCAGAAGTGAAAAAGTCGCAAGTGCTTGTTTTTCTTGCCTGTCTGCTCTACGGGCATTTTTCAAAATTGTTTGTCTTGCTCTACTTGTCTGTGTGTGTGGGTGTGCGAGAGTGCCTTTGTATGGGTGTATGCGTGTTTGTGTCTGTTTTTGTGTGTGGGTGCGTGATATTACTAATTGAAATTTTATTAGCGTCAAAAGGCTAATTGCTTGAAAAGCAACAGCAACAACAAAAACAAAGTCGAAAGCGAAATATAGACGTCCTTGCTGCGACACCATCCAGTCCGACCAGTCTGTCATTACCCTTTCAAGGGTTACTTAATTAATTGAAGTTTAAGAAGACGCCGCGCCGCTTAAGTATAAAAATTCAAAGTCCTAACAAACTGTCACCGCCTGCCTGGAAGGTGGTAGGTGTGCGACGGAGGACGCTAAGGAAGGAAATCTCTGTTAAGCAATATTTTGTCAATTAGCGTGATTTGGATGAAGCCTTAAAGGGTTTAAGAAAAAGATTCCGAACGGCAATATTAACTGGAAACTTAGGGAACGGTTGTCGGGGACAAGAATCATTTCCCAGAAAGGTCTCACCAGCAAGGACAACACACAGGAATAAAAGTACTGACACACCAAAACCGTTGCTATTTAAAGATAAAGGATTTCATAGTAACGCTTAAATAGCAACAACTGTGGGTTACATTCATGGAAGCTTTGTGGAAATGCATGTAGGCGTTTTAGGTTTGCTTTAGGTTGAGTAGCTAGTGGGGGTTTACGCGTTTATTGTCATTCTTAGGCCATCAAGGATAATTTCTACGTGAGTAGAGGATGTGTTCACATAAGTTTTTGCAAGCCTTTGCGGTGATTGCTTATCGGCCCAGAAGGGATTTAGTCAGCCTGAATAAAGTAGACTATTGTGAGTATTTTCTCAAAGTAGTGCCATGGATAAAAAGGGCATTTCTTTAGGTAGTTGGTAGGTTCCATTGCGTTGTGATATTGTTAGTTTTAGGGAAGCTGCTCTTCTGAGATAGATTACACTGGGCTACAAAATTTAAAAACAAAATATGCAGCAAAAAGTTTGATAGTCAACTTTAGTTGATTTAGAGCTGCTGATTGCGAATCTGGCCTCCGATTTGCCAGACTAGCTCTAGTGTAGGAAATATCCACATAAACCGTTTTTTCGGTTTTATTTTTTAAATAAAATGACCCCTAACTGCTTTTTTTGTGAACCGATTTTCAAAAACTTGAGCTCGGTGTTTTGAGGGGAAATTGACCTTTTTAACTATTTGTAGAGCTTGGACCTCCAATTAAAGGGGGTGGTTAAATTTCAAGGGCCGATGTTGAATGTGAACCACACCTAAACGTCAAGTTTTTTTCTGCATTTCATTTGATATATCTCAATTTCAGACCAACTCAATTTGAACCATGGAAAGAACAACGCGTTAAAAGTTATTATATGTGACAGCGCATAGAGAAAGGGACATAAGGGTAAAAAAAAAATCAATTTTCACTTTTTTTTTGATGTGGATAACATGTGAGCATCGAATGAGACCGATCCCATGCCCCAAAAGTGTTCCCTCCCAGAGATATGCGCGTTTTATGAAAGTGATGGTACACCAAAGATACACGTATTTAAATCTTTAAAATGGCTCTCCTGAACAAAATTGGTTTTTATCCTTAGGTCCCTTTCTATTTTGGGCGTCACATATAGGTGATGATCAATTTTCGAAAAAAATTATCTTTAGTGATGAAGCACATTTTCACCTCAGTGGATTCCTCAATTAGCAGAATTGCCGCATTTAGGCGAATCTTAAAAATAATCTTAAAGTGTTTGTCGAAAAACAATGCACCCACAAAGAGTGACTGTTTGGTGCGGTTTATTTGCTGGCGTCTTCATCGGGCCGTATTTTTTCCAAAATAAGGCCGGTCAAGCATCTGCTGTGAATAGTTTGCTATCGTGAGATGATAACGAACATTTTATGGCCCGAATTGGAAGATATGGATGCGGACGATATGTGGTTGTAACAGGACGGTGCCACTTGCCCCACAGCTAACGAAACAATGGCTGTTTGCGCGATAAATTCAATGGCCGTGTTATCTCAAGTCGTAGCGATGTTAATTGGCCGCCAAGATCATGAAATTTAACACCGTTAGACTTCTTTCTTTGGGGTTATTTGAAAGAAAAGGTGTACGTCGATAAGCCAGCAACAATTCAAGAGCTAAAGGATGAAATAATTTGGCACATAGAACCTCTATTATGCCTCAGCGTCATCGAAATTTAAAATATCGGATGGAGGTGTGCCGCCGAGGTCGCGGCGACCATTTGGCCGATCTTTTGTTCTACGAGGGCGGTTCGCACAAAAAGCGCGGTATAAACAGAAAAAAGTTAAGTGTTTTGGAAACTTTTATCTCTGCTATGAACACATGTTAAATTTTGTTTCAATCTGGCAACTCCTTCATATAGAAACAGGTGTTCACAAAAGACGCATCCGCGATTTTTTTACAATGGAAAAATTAGAAATGCATGGTGTCATTAAATATTAACATAAAAAAGGTTTATCGGGACAAGAAATTCATAATGATATGGTGAATGTGTCAGGTGAAAGTGCTCCTTCATATGCAACAGTAAAAAATTGGGTGCTGAATTTAAACGTGGTCGTACAAGCATTGAAGATGAACCACGTAGTGGACGTCCAAAAACAGCAACAACAACAGAAATTGTAGCCAAAGTGCATGATATGGTATTAAATGATCGACGAATAAAAGTGCGTGAAATTGCTAATATCATGGGTATCTCAAATGATCGAGTCCATTTAATTTTGCATGAAGAACTACAGATGAAAAAGCTTTCTGCAAGATGGGTGCCGGACTTGTTAACAGTCGACCAAAAACGCATAAGAATGAACATTTCTCAAGCTTGTTTGGATCGTTTTCAGCGAAATAAAATGGATTTTAAGCGTCGTTTCATAACTGTTGATGAGACATGGATCCACTACTATACTCCAGAGACAAAAGAACAATCCAAACAATGGACTGAAGCTGGAGGAAGTGCCCCAAAGAAGGCAAAAACAATTCAATCGGCTGGTAAGGTTATGGCAACGGTTTTTTGGGACTTCAAAGGTATTTTATTGATTGACTATCTGCAAAAGGGTAAAGCAATAAATTCAGAGTACTATTGCAACCTTTTAGATCAATTAAATGTACAAATTCGAGAAAAACGTCCTGGATTACAACACAAAAAAATAAGTTTTCATCAAGACAACGCACCAGCGTACAAGAGTGTTTTAACAATGGTTAAAATCAACGAATTAAAGTACGAGTTGCTTGACCACCCACCTAATTCTCCTAATTTAGCTCCCAGTGACTTTTAGCTGTTCCCAAATCTAAAAAAATCCTTGCTGGCAAGTGTTTTACCTCAAATGAAGATGCAATTACAGTTGTAAACGGTGGCATGCCACAACGTCCAATGTCGTAACGTCCATGGACGTTATGACACAAAAGAAAGTGTCGTAAGGTCCATGGGCATCAAGACACTTTCTAAAATGTCTTAACATCCGTGGACATTATGACCTCACCCATTTAAAATGCATTTATATTTTATAATTAATATTACTTAGATTTTGTATAATAGGTACAAAATAATTAGCAGTATGTATTTGGTATTTCTAATAAATCTTACTAATATACGTGTAAAGAATGTATAGCAATATAACAATATAATCAGCAAAACGTTTGGTATTATTCATAGGTCTTATTGAAATATTTTTAAAGAATTTTCAACAATTTGGCGACAATAGGGACATAGCAAATGCGATTTGTTCGTTTTCGATTTCTCACTTAATTTTGTTAAGCAAGTGGTACATATTTTAAAATGCTGGCATGGCTGCAAAAGGATATTTCTTGGCTCCATGGCACATATAATACACTTTAAAACTTCTGTTGTCAGACTAATCTGAGAGCTACTTTCCTCTAAATCATCTGAATCGGATAAATCGTCTTCATCGATATCTTCCATGATCTCATCATTTTGAAGTATACAATTTGTGTTATTTACAGTGTGGTTGAAAAAATCAGACAGTGAAATATTACCTTGGCTCAACCGATGAGTCAACTGAGTAATATTATTGTCCTTCATTGTTTGTGGCTTACGTTTCCTGGGCAAAACATTCAAAACCCCAGCAGATGTTTGCGCCAGAGATACTGAATGATTGAAGTCCTCATCGCGGAGTACCTCAATAAACTGGAAAAAACGTCCGTGTTTTTCAAGTTTTCTTGATAATTTTGAATTGAATCCTTCTAAAGCGCTTGTGGTTCTAACAGCTTCAAGGTGAACCGAAAATCCGGAAGGTGAGATCTTAAAAAGGGAAAATTAATATTAGTTTCAGAACTCTACTGTTGGTATTTCACTTCATATGTGTGCAAAAATAATTTGATATTTCACTTCATATGTGTGCAAAGCTAATCGATATGATTGGTAAGAAATGGCAAGAAAAATAAAAATGTAAAGGTAATAAAAAAAATCGGCGGCCGATTTTTGTTATTACCTTTACATTTTTATTTTTCTTGCCATTTCTTACCAATCATATCGATTAGCTTTGCACACATATGAAGTGAAATATCAAATTATTTTTGCAACCAAATTTGTATTTCTGACTCATTATTAATTTAAGCTCACCTTTTTCATCCACTGCTGCTCAAAATATTTTACAAAAATATTTAAGCATTCTCGTTGGTTTTGAGGAAATTCTAAAAGATCGTTTTTCAAAGTTATGAACATCTCCTCTATTTGCTCTGGCTTTACCAAGGGCAGACATAGAAATTTTCGGTACCATATATAGCAGTCTTCGCTATTTCTAATGAAACTGCCAAACTTATTTATCTTTCGACTTTTCCGTCGCAAAGCCTGGCAGTAGTGGAACCAGCATCCTCTTAAGGACGCATTTGGAAAAATATTTCCCACGGCTTTTCGTAAAGCTATTTCATAATCCGTATGAAAAGTCGAAGCCTCAAATTGAAATAAATTAGTGTTAATAAACTGAAACAAATGTTCATAAGCTTCTCTGCTCTTCTTTGTCATCAGTACATAAATGAATGGAAAGGTCTGCAAAGAAAAGTAAAAATTAAATTTGTGCGTTATTTCTAAGACTACGGGTCAACTTACATGATCCATGTAGTGGAAGTGGATAATAATCAATTGTTTATGACCACAAGAGGGCACAGTTTTAAATGTACCGTCTATTAAATAGCGACGACCTTTAGGTTTCTTCTCAATTATAGATGATATTGTTGGAGATATGAATACACTGTATGCAAATGATTCTTCTATAATAGTTTCACGGTAAAATGGCTTATCAATGTGTTTAGATGCTCCGTATTCCGCCAAAAAATCTGCTTCTTCGAATAACAATTTAATCTCGAGTGGAGTTGTAGGATTCTTTGGCATACTGTTGTTACGAATTCTATGCAGTTGTCTCTTCATTTTTGTAAAAGATACAATGGAAGCCAGTTCCGGGTCTTTCCTACACTCCTCGTCAAAAATGTCTCGGACACCCTTTCTTTTAATACTTGTCTTTTTTTCGCATTCACTTTTTATGTTGCCCATTATTTTAAATTTTTTAATTAAATCTTCAGGAGGAGCATGATTATGATGGTAACCAAGGCTCATCTGTTCACATATGCCACTCTCTGTAAGTGAAACTGATACTTTACATGTATCGAAATAACACTTGTAACGCGTGGAGTCTTTATAAACATGTTTTTGTCTAAATATTTGTTTTTCATTAGTTAAAACAAGTAATTTAGAATTTTTACGAAATCCGGCTATAATTTCGTAATGAAATTGTTGTTTCTCCATAATTTCGCGG
Organism: Hydrotaea diabolus; assembly: GCA_963513945.1. Lineage (NCBI taxonomy): Eukaryota > Metazoa > Arthropoda > Insecta > Diptera > Muscidae > Hydrotaea > Hydrotaea diabolus. Next base: position 14,907,308 of record OY740720.1, on the reverse strand, counting down.
TTTCAAAATATGTTCACTTTTAAAATAGATATACCGATCTATTCGAAGTACAGTTGATGACTAATTGTTGGCATTAGTATTTTATTATTATTTTACTCCAACTTTCTTGCAATAACATCTAAACTAACGGTACTTTATTCAAGAATCGCATGCTGTTTTTATAAATAAAAATTGTGGGCATTATGACATTTCGCAAAGTGTCAATATGTCCATGGACTTAGCGACACAACGTTTATGGCCATTAAGACGTTTTAGAAAGTGTCCTAAAGTCCATGGACCTTATGACACTTTTTTTTTGTCACAACGTCCATGGACGTTATGACATTGGCCGTTGTGACATGCCACCGTTGTAAACCACTATTTTGAAGGCCTTGAGGAAAACTATTTTAATCAAGGGATAGAATTGCTAGATAAGCGTTGGACTAAGTGTAATGAAGTTTCAGGAGATTATATAGGCTAAGAACTTTCCGAACCGCCCTCGTACATCCGTGATCTAGCACTGAAAATTTTCGAATAAGAGTTTTTGGGCGCAAGCAAAGGGTGCCGGTCGAGACTCCAGTGAAAGACAAAGTCCAAGAAGAGCTAAGAAATACTGGTATAACCCACAGAAAGTAGCCGCTGAGCCAAAAATGGTCCTCGCACGTTTTTTTTTACAAAAAAAAGTATTTCTTTTTATCGATCTCGCTCTTATGGAAGCTCAATAGTTCACGGTTGAGGGGTCATATGCATCCTTAGAATTAGCCGGATTAACTCTAGCGTTGCCCAAGTAAGCAGATCAAAGCTAAGAACTTTCCGAACCGCCCTCGTATTGTTTGACATTACAATTTACAAATCGTTTAACTTTTTAATAAAAATTCACGTTCTGTGAGGAATGTGTTTCGTGCACTTCGTTAAACTTATGGTCAACATAATCGGCCTACTGAGCGTACTATCTTGAGCATTCATTATTGGATAATTTTCGACCGAATAGACCACATTCAGCACGCAGTGAAGAAAATGTAGCGGCCGTATCTGAGAGTGCACACCAAGACCGTGGAGAGTCAATTCGGCGCACTTCGCAGCTACTTGAACTGTACAAAATACAGCTGAAGCCGGCCGACTTTTCAAAGCGACATCGCTTCGCTCTATGGGCGTTCCAAGAAGATCCGACGTTTTCTAGCCAAATTTTGTTCAGCGATGAGGGCCATTTCTCGCTCAATGGGTATGTAAACAAGCAATATTGCCGCATTTGGGACGAAAAGCAACCAGAAGAGATTCAAGAGCTGCCACTTCATCCAGAAAAAAACAACGCCGGTGGAATCATCGGGCCATATTTCTTCAAAAACGATGCCGGCGAGAACGTAACCGTCAATGGCGACCGTTATCGTGCCATCATAACCGACTATTTGATGCCTGAAATTGAAGCTCGTGATCTCAGCGACATTTGGTTTCAACAAGACGGCGCCACTTCCCACACATCGCATCAATCAATGGGTTTTTTGCCAGAACATTTCGGTGAGCAGATAACTTCACGTTTTGGGCCGGTCGATTGGCCACCACGATCGTCTGATATCACACCGTTAGACTTTTTTCTGTGGGGACATGTCAAGTCTAAAGTTTATGCGGACAAACCCGCTTCGATGCAGGCCTTGGAGCAAAACATCACGCGTGTCATTCGCCAGTTACCAGTCGAATGCTCGAACGAGTCATTGAAAATTGGACTCAACGGATGGACCATCTGAGACGTAGCCGCGGCCAACATTTTAAAGACATAATCTTCAAAAAATAAATGCCAAAGAACGTTCTTTCAAATGATAATAGACATTCCCTATTCAATTTGAATATTGTTTTTTTTTTTTTTAAAAGTAGGGAACCTCGAAATGGATCACGCGTTACAATAACTTACTTCTTACTGCTTGAACCGATTTGAATGATCCTAGGCTAGGTTGTAAAGGTAATTGAAAGCTCTTTAATTCCTTGTCATAGAAAGTTTTTAATATTTTTTTTTTATTCTTAATTCATTTATTATTTTTGTCAGTGATCTGCCGCAAAATTATTTTTTTCTAAATTTTGAAAATTAGCCAGAAGTATTAGAAACCATACTGTAATATAACAAAAATGGCGTACAGCATAATTTGAAAATGCAGAGCATGCAAACATTGCCTCTTCCTACACAACTACCTTATTTTCAAAAATCTTTATTTACTTATGGACTGTGTAACCGTCTATGAAAAGTAAAAAGCAATAGCAGATTAATAAAAAAACAGACTTTATGAACATATCGACCTACCTCAACGAACAAGAATTTTTTTTTTGTAAAATTTTCCTTATTGAACAATTTTAATTTTTTTATTTAAATGAACTAGTCGTTAATTTTTTCCTTCTTTATGCTTTATGTACATATGTCTAAATAGGAATTGTAGTGTTATTTTTACTTAAACAAATTGAAGAAAAAGAAAATACATTGTTCTGCTATTCTGCCGTCTTAAGAAAGAAAGCTACTTGCGCCAAAGCTAAAAAATTGAGATAAGGACAGATTCGGAACCGTGAATGAGTTTCTGATTTTTGTGTTTAACATAAAAGACCCATTTTCCCCTGTAAGTTACTGAAAAACGTTAAGCAAAAAGATCATATCAACCACTTCCAGCACACGCAGAAAAAAAATATGGTTATGGTGACAATATTCGAAGAGGATCATACTATTGTTGGGTATATGGTTGTGGCACAACAATATTATGATCCTCACAACAATAGTATGATTAACACACAACCATACTATGGTCCCCACAACCATATTATGAGCCACACTCCACCATACTATTATCCCGAAACAATATTATAATATTCACGACAATATTATCTTTCACATACAACCATAGTATGATTCTCACATCCATAGTATGATTCACACGCAACCATATTATGAATCCTACAACCATAATAGGATTCCATTCAACCATACCTATCATCCCCAAATTTTTTTTTAGGATTGGGTTATGTTATTATTCAACATTAGAGATTCTTATTAATCAGTTTTTTTTAACATTAGTTCATAGGCAGATTTGAGACAATGTTTCTATTGAACATATTATGTATAAAACAAAAATATATTCAAAAGGCAGTCGAAAAGACTTTTAGTGCCAAGCAGTGGTGACTGCAGGGGATGAATGCTTCTTTACCATCCGTATATTCCAAGTAATGAACGTGATTAAACCATGATGAATGGCTAAAGACTTAAGTGCTGGCAGATTTTATATAAACGAGAACCAGTAGGCAGTAGAGTATTCCACCGAACAAAGTAAACACAATAAAAATCCCTCACGCTGCCTTCCGATTGTTGTTGTTTTTTATAATGAACAACAACCATGCACTGTATCGTGTGCGTTTATGTTTTTTTTTGGTATACCAAAAAATACACACACATAGTATTGAAAACCTGTTATAGAATGATTTAGCGGTTGGTTCCAAAACTTCTTATTAATAATTTTTGTGATATTAATTATAGGTTTTTTACTATCTTTTTCCTATCCTTATTTGAAATTCATTTATATGTCAACATTTTAAATGTAATTATTTGTTGAAGTATCTATAAGATAAAAACTCAAAAACTTGTAAATAATACCAAACTTTGTAATATTGATAGAAAATAAATACATACATACATACATAAAAACCTGTTATGCTTTGTTCATAGACTCAACAATACAGTATGATTGCCATAATCATATTATTGTTAACGTAAATCTTAAACAACAATACTTTTGTCGCACCACCAATATTTACATGGTTGCTACAGCCATAGTTTCATTTCTAAATTTAGCAATAATAGTATTGTTACATTTCAACAATATTATTATTGCCCCAATCATACTGTTGTCAAAATAAAATCCAGAAAACAATACTATAGTTGTGACGAACATACTTTTATTGTAGAGAACATAGTATTGTTGCCGTGACCATATAGTAACCATGTCTTTTCTCTGCGCGCATGTGTCATAGTCAATAAAGCTAAATATCTCAAAACTACTAAAATGGAGATGTGACTTTCTTTCTTAGGAGGACAGTATTGATTTATACGTTTCATAGGCTGTAACATAGTACGAAGGCTGCGATATATTTTGCGCCTTATAATGATAATGCAAATATTTATCATCAAAAAAAGTTCTATTGTGTTTCAAAGTATTCTCCAGCACGATTTATACACTTTTGCAAGCGCTCAAAACAATTGTAGAAGCACTTTTTCCACTCCGATTGAAACACCTCTAAAACATGGGTTTTGAACGCTTCAACAGTATCTTCTGGCGACGAAAATCGTTGACCACGCATTTTTTTTCTTGATGTGCGGAAATAAAAAGAAGTCATTGGCTGCCCAGTCAGGGCTGTACGGCGGATGACCCATCAATTCGACGTTTTGTCCGGTCAAAAAGGAGCTGGTTTGAGCCGATGTGTAAGAGCTCGCATTGTCATGGTGCACAATCATTCGTCTTCTCTTGTTTGTTTTTCGAATTTCTCCGAAGACTTCAGGCAAAAAAATTGTGGTGTACCACTCAGAATTGACCTCCTATGTTGCTCAAACGGAACAGTCGCCACATGAGCAGTTTTGCCGAAGAAACAAGCGACCATTTGCTTCGAAGTGCTTCTTCCACGAACAACTTTCGTTGGATTTGGCTCGTCTTCGAAGACCCACACGGTCGATTGGTGTTTTGTTTCAGGCTCATACGCATAGATCCATGATTCGTCACCTGTGATGATCTTATAAACTTCTTTTGAAGCACCGCGATCGTATTTTTTCAAAATTTCTTTGCACCAATCGATACGAGCCTTTTTTTGAGCGATTGTTAAATTGTGCGGTATCCAAAGAGAAGAAACCTGTTTTACGGCTAGGTGTTCACACAATATCGAATGTCCACAAGCATGGAAGAAATGCCCTAGGATGCCTTTATCTCAGGGTATGTCACATGACAATCTTGCATTATGGGTTGACGCACGGCTTCAATGTTATCTAGCACAAAGACCGTTTATGGACGGCCTTCACGACCTTCGTCTTTGTTGGATTTGGCTCGTCAACAAAGACCCGCACGGTCGATTGCTGTTCTGTTTTGGGCTCATACGCATATATCCACGATTCTTCACCTGCGACGATCTTATAGACGTCTTTTGAAGCACCGCGATCTATTTTTTCAAAATTTCTTTGCACCAATCGACATGAGTCTTTTTTTAACGATTGTCAAATTGTGCGGCATCCAACGAGAACAAACCTTTTTACGGCCAGGTGTTCATGCCATATCGAATGTATGCTGGTGTAAGAAATGCCCAAGGATGCCTCTACCTATCTCACGGTGTCACATGGCGATCTTGAATTATCAGTTGACGCACGGCATCAATGTTCTCTGGCACAACGGCCATTTTTGGACCACCTTCACGACCTTCGTCTTTGAGCGAGCGTCGGCCACGATTGCATTCATGCAACCAGTTTTTCACAGTGCTATAGGATGGTGCTTCATCGCCATACAAAGATTAAAGTTCATCAATGCACTCTTGTCGTGATAATCCAGGTCGAAAGTTGTGAAAAATGATCGCACGAAAATGTTCACGAATTAATTCCATTTTTTTGCCAAATTGATTTTTCAAGTCACTGTATACAACAGAAACGATGGTCGAACGTTAAACGTTCTGAGCACGTTTATGCTAAAAAAAAATGTCAAACTTTCCAATGGAAATGTTAGATGGAAAATTCGATGTGGTTAAAATGTCGAGGTATATGTGGGTGGAGATGTAGCAGTGGAGGAAGATGAAATATTACATAAACAGGCCCAGCAAAAACGTAGTAGGTATAACTCATTACTATTTTTATTACCAGGTTATAACCCCTCATTGCCCCTTGCATTATTTTATAACTGAAAAAAATACCAGTAAATAATGGATTAAATATTTTCTTTTTGGTTTGATGTGTGGCTTAATCAAAAGGCCAATTTTGTTAACATTTTTCTTTTTTTTCCTCTGTCATTTTATTCTCACTCACACTCTCACGCAGACCACATCGAAAATTAAAATCAATTATTTCGAGGATACAAAAGCGTAGTTCAAAGTTCGTTCACTCGAAAATATTTAGCAAGAATCAGGTTTTCCTAGCTGAACTTGACATTACCAAATTAGTGTTGTCGAATACTTTGTATACCCTCGTATAGTAAATTTAACATTCCGTTTGCAACACCACGAAATATTGATCCGATACCTAAAAAGTGTATAAATAATTAATCGTCTTGAAACTCTTAGACGATTTTGCCATGTACGTCCGTCCGTGTCAAATGTATCAACTAAGGATCTGGCTTATGGTCATAAGCTGTTTGGAATTGTAGATTGGAAAAATCGGTCTAGTAAGAAAAAAGTTTCACTTAAAGGGACCAAAGGTACCTCGGAAAAACTACATTTACTTGAGTATTTGGTTAACAAATCATTTCTTATTTTGTGGACGGACAATGGTAAAAATTGTTACTGTTAGTTGAGATGCACTTTATACTACCAAAAAGGGAATAGTTGGTGGACGTTTCGGCTACTGTGTCCAAAAAAAACGAGTTAAGATGGATAAATGAGTACTCAAATAAAAGTAAATTTCGTTAAAAATCGAAATATCGAGTAATTTTAAAGTTTTGGCTGAGATAATCGGACTGATGGGCCCAATATAGGACTCTAATGGTTAGTTCAATAAAAGGGACCATAGGAAAATATGATCATATGAGTACTCAAATCGAAACCAATTTCCTAACGAATTTCGAACGAACATGTGAATTCATTTGGAAGATTTTTCTGAGATTAAGGTCGTAATCATAGACACAAGGGGTCTATCTAACGAACCACTTCTTTATGTTTTAATCGCGTATACGCAGTGGAGAGTATGCGAAGTTAGGTCAGGCTAAATTAAACGACTTTTTTACTTGTTAGTTATACTGGCTTCATACTATGTTTAGGCCTTAAGTGCGAGATTCAAACCTTTGCATTTTGGGAATTTGTTATACTTCTGATCATCTTAAATACATCTCGCTTTGCTACGCCCTGCAGCGTTGCGTTATGGGCAGCGCAATTCGTTTCTGTACCTTTTTATACTCAATTTATTAATGAGATTAAAGTCATAATCATGGACACAAAGGGTTCAGCTAACGGACCACTTTTGTGCTTAATAGCGCAGACACGGTGGAGGGGTTGCTATATATATTTCTAGCGTAGGCAATACTAAGTTTGCCTGGCGCCATCTGACATTTCCATTGGAAAGTTCGACATTTTGTAGCATAAACGTACTTAGAACGTTTTGACCTACGACCATCATGTGTGTTGTTTACAGTGACTTGAACAAACCATGGAATGGAATTAAATCGTGAACATAAACTTAAATCTCTGTATGGCGATGAAGCACCATCCTATAGCACTGTGAAAAACTGGTTTAATGAATTCAATCATGGCCGACGCTCGCTCAAAGACGAAGGTCGTGAAGGTGGTCCAAAAATGGCCGTTGTGCCAGAGAACATTGATGCCGTGCGTCAACTGATAATGCAAGATTGTCATGTGACATACCTTGAGATAGAGGCATCCTTGGACATTTCTTCCACCAGCATACATTCGATATTGCATGAACACTTGGCCGTAAAAAAGGTTTGTTCTCGTTGGATTCCGCACAATTTGACAATCGTTAAAAAAGACTCATGTCGATTGGTGCAAAGAAATTTTAAAAAAAATACGATCGCGGTACTTCAAAAGAAGTTTATAAGATCGTCACAGGTGGCGAATCATGGATCTATGCGAATGAGCCCGAAACAAAACAGCAATCGACCGTGTGGGTCTTTGAAGACGAGCCAAATCCAACAAAGACGAAGGTCGTCCATAAACGGTCTTTGTGCCAGAGAACATTGATGCAGTGCGTCAACTGATAATGCAAGATTGTCATGTTTCATACCGTGAGATAGAGGCATCCTTGGGCATTTCTTCCACCAGCATACATTCGATATTGCATGAACACCTGGCCGTAAAAAAGGCTTGTTCCCGTTGGATTCCGCATAATTTGACAATCGCTCAAAAAAAAGCTTGTGTCGATTGGTGCAAACAAATTTTGAAAAAATACAATCGCGGTTCTTCAAAAGACGTCTATAAAATCGTCACAGGTGACGAATCATGGATCTATGCGAATAAGCCAGAAACAAAACAGCAATCGACCGTGTGGGTCTTTGAAGACGAGCCACATCCAACGAAAGTTGTTCGTGAAAGAAGCGCTTCGAAGCAAATGGTCGACTGTTTCTTCGGCAAAACTGGTCATGTGGCGACCGTTCCGCTTGAGCAACGTAGGACGGTCAATTCTGAGTGGTACACCACAATTTGTTTGCCTGAAGTCTTGGGAGAAATTCGAAAAACGAACAAAAGAAGACGAATCATTGTCCAACATGACAATGCGAGCTCTCTCACACCGGTCAAAACGTCGAATTATTGGGTCATCCGCCGTACAGCCCTGACTTGGCACCCAATGACTTATTTTTATTTTCCGCACATCAAGAAAAAAAGGCGTGGTCAACGATTTTCGTCGCCAAAAGATGCGGTTCAAGCGTTCAAAAGCCATGTTTTGGAGGTGTCTCAATCGGAGTGGAAAAAGTGGTTCCACAATTGGTTTGAGCGCATGCAAAAGTGTAAAAAGCATGCTGGAGAATACTTTGAAAAACAACAAAACCATTTTTGATGATAAATAATCGCATTTTCATTATTAGAAAAGAAATATATATGTGAGGCGCAAAGTAGAAAGGGACCAAAGGTTAAAAACCAGCTTTGTTCAGGAGAGCCATTTTAAAGATTAGGTCCCTTTCTATTTGCGCTTAGAATCGTCGACTTCACTTTCATAAAACGCGCATATCTCAGGGAGGGAATACTTTTGGAACATGGGATCGGTCTCATTCGATGCTCAGATGTTGTCCACATCAAAAAAAAGTCAAAAGTTGATGAAAAGTTTTGTTCAGGACAGCCATTTTAAAGATTAGGTCCCTTTCTATTTGCGCTTAGAATCGTCGACTTCACTTTCATAAAACGCGCATATCTCTGGGAGGGAATACTTTTGGAACATGGGATCGGTCTCATTCGATGCTCAGATGTTGCCCACTTCAAAAAAAGAAAAAAAAATGCAAATTGATTTTTTACCCGTAGGTCCTTTTCTCTATGCGCTGTCAAAAATATAGCCGCTCTCGTATTAAATGTTGGGTCAGGCCGAACTTAACGACGTTTTAACTTGTTAGATTTACTGGAGTTACTTAAAATATCCATTTTTTAGGCTCTTAGTCCGATTTTCGAACCCTTGAATTTTCGAGCAATTTTTCTACTTCGACGTCCAGCACCATTGCGTTATGGGCAGCACAATTCGTTACTGTAACTTTTTTACGCTTCGGCCTTGGTGCTAGAGGTAGTCTAAAGGAAATCGGATAACATGTACATCTAATGCGCTGGAAGCGTGCCTTTTGCATTCCACAATTTTATTAGTTCATGTATGCCTTTGATGATGTAACGACAGCCAATTAGCCGTGTCGGATTGAGCTTCTATAAAAGAACTCCTGATATTAAATTCCACTTAGAAAAAATAAAATCCATTAATTTAATTTTGCGATAACCAGAGAAATATTTTAACAAGTGGAAGGGCTGCAGTTGTGTAGCTACGGCATATCAATTTCATACTTGACTTGCTAATTCCCCCTTCACCTTGACCCCTGTCAATATCACTATTTTTAGTTTGACCCTGAGATAAAACCACGGATACTACGAGTATAAGCAATCAATGCATCAAATACCGAGAAACCCAGCATTAATGGCCTTTTACGGTCGGAATGGAAAAGCACACTCGTTTCCAAGGAAAAAAACACACACATACAAACAACTGGTCACAAGGATGAGGTGCAAGGACCCGCAGACACCACTCGCATGAGTCCTGTCATCAAAATGTCATTTATCAGGATGTGAAAACAACTTACACTGACACTGATTGACTTAAACAAATAAAGATACGCACACACACACAGATACAAAGGATCAGAATATACTGATACAGGCATACAAATACATTTACGCATACATAAGAACCGACACTGGTAGGTTTTGGCCTAAACAAATATTTTAATTTATGAGTAAAGGATGTTTGGTTCGGTTTCTCTCTCTCCTCTCTCTCTCTTAATTCACACTCACATAATCACCGTCCATATCAGGTGGGGAGCATCTCCAAGGTGTAATGAAGATGGATGTGTTTTACACTCCCCCACAGAGTGCCAGAGCGCGTTTCGAGTATAAACCAGGAGGAAGTGTTTTTTAAATGTTTCCAGGATTTCCGGTTGTAAATTTGGCGATGCACCGACACACACACACAAATGCGTACATGTTATTAATATTCATATATAAGTTCATATGTATGTGTACATATGAGTTCCATTGAGTCCAATCCCTGAATGCATGATTACTGACTGACGCACAGACTAACTGGCTGACGGCGTTATGCCCATTCATGAGTAAATTGTGTTTTTTTTTTGCTCTTACTTTTGTTTCGATTTATTTCGCTACGATTGTTGAATATTAATGGCGCGATATTCGGTTTCAACAAATATTTTCCTAACATTTCCAAAAAAAAACAAAACAAAAAAACGCCAAAAAGAAATCGAAAAAAACAGGACAACATTTGAGTGACATTTCTCATCAGAAATGCACACACCCGCTCTAGCAGCAAAGTTGACAGATTCATAGCTTTGCCAGCGGACTTAGTAAAATGTTAACCACGTTTAGAACAACAAGAACGCTCTGTTGCAAAAAACTAAAGTCAGGCGCGGTCGACTGTGAGATACCTTACAGCACTCTTTCATTCAAAGGACTTTGCCTCTCTGTGTGGAGTTTGAGCAAGGTCGGACTTTAAATGTGTCTTTGGATATTTTTCGTCAGGGTTATGTGAAAACATAGACCAACAACAATTTTGGAACAATTTTGCCCAATATAGTTTTAGGTCGCACTTAAAGCTCTATGCTTTATTTGCAAGATCGAACTTAAAATGTTTTTTTTTTATATCGCCTGGACTTCAAGTTGGAAAGATCATTTGTATGGCGGCTACATCTGATGATGGACCAATATGGTCTAGCTTCGCTAGGAATGGGTTTAAGTTGCTCATAGCGTACTACACGCAGAAAAAAGTATGGTTATGGTGACAATATTCGAAGAGGATAATACTATTGTTGGCTGTAGGGTTGTGGTACAACAAAATTATGATCCCTACAATATAAGTATGATTCAAATGCAACCATCACAACAATACTATGATCCTTACAACAAAAGTATGATTTACACATAACCATACTATGATCCCCACAACCATAGTATGATTCACACTCAACCATACTATGATCTCCACAACCATATTATGATCCTCCCAACCATAATATGTTTCACATACAAACGAAGATGGAATACAACTCCCATATATGGGCAGGTGCTCCAAAATCATCCTTGGATCTACTTGACCGTGTTCAAAGGAGAGCGATGGTGCTGATAGGTGACAGTAGGGTATCCAACTCTATTGTTTCCCTTGATCATCGTCGGAATGTGGGTTGCGTGACGCTGTTCTATCGTTACTTTCATGGTGTGTGTTCATCAGACATCCGTCGCCTTATTCCTGACGTGAGGATGTTCGGCAGGGATACGCGACTTTCTAGGAATTCACACCCGTTTGTTATCGATTGGCCAGTTGACCGCACTATACACTACAGATCAAATTCGTTTTTCGCTCGTACAGTCCGTATGTGGAATCGACTTCCGGCAAATGTGTTTCCCACTAATTGCGACATCCAGAAGTTCAAGACAAGTGTCAATAAACATTATTCCCTCTTTCCCCCCTCCGATCCTTTACTTTCCACTCGCCAACGCAATGCACCGCATGTATAGGGGGCATCCCCTGAGTGTTGGTTATTTAAAAAAAAAAAAACATACTATGATCCTTACAACAAAAGTATGATTTACACATAACCATACTATGATCCCCACAACCATAGTATGATTCACACTCAACCATACTATGATCTCCACAACCATATTATGATCCTCCCAACCATAATATGTTTCACATACAAACATAATATGATCCTCACAACCATAGTATGATTCACACGTAACCATGTTATGCTCCCTACAAGCATAGTATGATCACAATTATAAGTATACTATGATACCCAATATTATTTATTAGAATTGCGTTAAGTTGTCAACAATAGATTTGAACTATGAAAATTATTTAAAAATACATTTATTTCAAAATTATAGAAGTGATTTATTTAACAGTAGAAAAAAATTAGTTTAAAAAAACATAAGCGTTTTCGTTTACAATATTTCAGTTAAACAAAGCAAAAGCAGTTTGTTTGAAAATTTTTAATTTCCATATAAAAAGTGCTATCGTACAATTGCATTAGATCCGTAACAATTACATTGTTCTTAAAAGCATTTTTAAATGAGGAAAAATTACAATCATACAGTATGATTGCCGTAATCATATTATTGTTCACATACTTGTGTCGCACCAACCATATTAATATTGTTACTACAACCATATTTTCATTATTAAATTTGGCAACAATACTATTGTTACATTTCAACAAAATTAATATTGCGGCAATCATACTATTGTTAAAATTTAATTCAGTAAACAATACTATGGTTGTGACGAACATAGTTTTATTGCGGAGAACATATTATTGTTGCCGTGACCATATAGTAACCATGTTTTTCTCTGCGCGTACCCTACAATTTAGCACAACTGAATTTATTTCGTGAGCGGTAGAACCTCATCTCGGGAGAGGCCTTTAAGTGGGGCTAATTAAAAACATGGACGTGGGAACTACTAGCAATATAACCCGATATGTTTGGCTTCATCAGGGTAAATAACAGGTCTCATACAACGCTCCAGACTAAATTTAAGCAAGATCGGTTATAGAAGGCTAGTTCAAGAGCGGAAGAGCCTTAAATCGGAAAGTAAATTTGTATGAAAACTATATGTGACGCGCAAAATAGAAAGGGACCTAAGGGTAAAAAACAGTTTTGTTCAGGAGAGCCATTTTAAAGATTTAAATACGTGTATCTTTGGTGTACCATCACTTTCATAAAACGCGCATATCTCTGGGAGGGAACACTTTTGGGGCATGGGATCAGTCTCATTAAAAAAAAGAAGAAGAAAAATGAAAATTGATTTTTTTTACCCTTAGGTCCCTTTCTCTATGCGCTGTCACATATGCAAATATTAACGCTCAAAACCTTCCATGCACATTTGAGCACGATCGGAGTTAAATTTGACTATTACAGCGACAGGACCTTAAACCTTTGTGTAAGGGCTATAAGGAGACATAGACTATTGACGTCTTATTCACAAGGATTACTTATTTACCGATTTAAACGTACCAAGTCTGATCGTACCAGACTTAATTTGTGACTTCTACAGCTACAGGATCGGGCCTGAAATCGACAGGAACATTTGTATGATGAGTGCTGGTCGCTCTAGAAACTCTTTGCAAAAAACTGTCGAAATCAGATGAAAGCTGAAATCAAGAAGGACCTTCGTGTGGGGGCTGCACGTAGATGTGGTCCTAAATGGTCCAGTTTTTCCAGGGTTACCTAATTACCGCTTATAGCGAACCACGTTGAATTTAAGCACGATCTAAAATAGTACGAGGGCTGCTATAGAAATTTACTTAGTAGGGGCATAAATACTGTTACAACATTGAACACACCCATTTCATTAGTAGAACTGAACATACCCCGTTAATGTCATATGGGTTTTTGAAAGCTAAGCTCAATGGCGTCAGTCAGTAACGGGATTTTACAATTGTTTCAACTTTCATCATGGAGTGGTCAGATAATGAGAACCGTATCGCTGTAATGGCGCTTTTCAAGTGTGAAATGAAAAAAGGCGATATTTTCAAAAAGCTCCGGCCACTAGGGATTAGCCGCATGTTCGTCTCCCGATGCATAAAACTGTTTGAGGAGACCGGAGATGTAAAAGACCGCCAGCGGTCGGGCCGCCCACTCTCTGTTCGAACACCGCATGCCATCAAAGTCGTTAAATCAAGAATGTAAAGAAATCCGCTCCGAAAACAGAAAATTAATTATTGTGGTGAAAGATCACTCTTTTTCTTAAACAAATGGGGGCGTGGCTACATTAACGTTGTATCGAATCGGTCCAATAATTCACTGCAGCACTGTCCCGTGATCATTTTACTTTTCTCAAAAACCGCCAAAGGATTACTGCATTAGAAACCCAAAAAAATCGTTCTTCGGTGCAGATCCTTACAGATCCATTGATTTGACTCTCAATAGCGTACAAAAATGGATCCAGGTTTTATCAACGGTGACGACTCGACGCAAAAACTCCCATAAATTATCATGAAAAATATTAATGACCGTACGGCGCGGCGCGTCTTTGGCCTCTAAAACCTTGCACACTTTCTTTCGGCGTTCAGCAAGAATTACGTCGTAGACATTTTCACGATTCCATCGGTAACCACATCTGCCGGACCAAAAAAAAAAAACCTATAAATCAGTCTGAAATTTAGCATGAAGTCGACTGTCAGATGGCAGCACACGACGGTAATGCCAACTGCCCTCAGAAGCGACACCTGTCTTTAAGTACGGGTACTTATTGATCCATCCTCCTAATTTGATTGCAACGATCGATGGGCAGACTGACCAGCATCGCTCGATAGGTTAGATAGTGCTTTTGGATCTGTCGTATTATCTTTATACGAGTATGTATGGTCTATCGCCTTTCTATTGGCATCGACAGGACATTTATAACAGGCCGATAGTAAGCACCGGCCTTGAGAGAGGGAACGTGCTCACCGCCCTTTAAAAGGAGAATAAAAGGTCCTCTTTTTTAATTTAATTATATATTTGGATGTTTATAAAATTGATTTCCGAGATGCTACGATTTGTGGCCACACGGATCGCATGGCCGTATCTTGAAGAGTTGCGCGTAGTAGGATATTTTCGAAGCAGACAGTACACGTCAGAAGTACCAAGGTTAATGTTACTTTCGGTTGAGCTGAAATAAATGTACCCTCACATTAATTTTGACTCACGTTCCTATCGTTGTTATCTGAAGAAGACCATACTTCTACTCTATGATCGGGACCTACTGCTAATGAATGGCTACAGTTTTTAGTTGGGAAACTATTATTTCTATTAATCTCTTTCAAATCCGCCATATAAATCAGTAACACAATGTATACAAGAAAATTGTCTTCTCGTATACAAACCTGCTGAATGGTAAGCCTGTGCATTTTATGGCTAGGTTCCTCACTAAAGTTCATAAAATGTTTACGTTTTAAATGCAACATCAGACATCGGAGAATGTGATGATATATCATTGACCCCCTGTATTGCCAGTGTGTGCGTATCTGTGTTTGTAAGCTGTCTTGGACATTTTGTTTAGATGGGGCTTAGTTTGCTGACGCCTTTGGCATGTCCTATGCCTAAGCCACAATTGCTGACGCAGTGGCTGCCATTGTTGATACAGTGACTGCCACTGATTTTGTTAGCGGGTGCAAGAACAACAACAACTAAAAAAATATTTTTATTTTCAATCGCGATATTTTTTGTTTTGGTTTTTTTCGCTGTTTGTTTTTGGTTTTGCAACACATTTTCCATAAACAGGACGCGGCGACTATGCAAATATTTGGCTATGAGTGGATGTTTTGTGGCCGTTATCCACCCTAACAAAAAAATGTAAAGTATTCTGGTGTGTGACTGTGAATGATCCCAGTGGCGGCAAAGTATGGAAGTACTAGAAGAGAATTGCAAATAGGCCTTCAATGGGAAAATAGACCAGCGATAACAGCTACTTTTAGCTGGTAGGTTGATAGACTATATTAACGTTTTTTTTTAAAATCTCGTCCGACAAGGGGCATTCCTGGAGCGTACACTTTAATTCGACGCACTCGGAAAAATGGTTGAGCAACTGGCAATTCCCTAGTGTTCCAATTTTAATTATGAGTGGGATGTGCTTTGAATCCAATTAATATTTTTCTTAGAAAAAAAATACACACAGATTAAGCTAAATTTTTAAATAAAATGCTAGATTTGAAACAGAGAGTTTGAATGATTTTCGGTTATTTAGACAATTTTTTTTAAAACAATGAAATGGTAAAGGAAATGGTTTGTTATTCAATATACCGTGAGGTCAGCGGCCAAATTCATTATGCCGTTATCCAAATTTGGCACAATTAATTACTTTTAGTTGAATGTTTAAAGGATCAAAGTTTCGGACCTAATCTTTCATTTTCAAAAAATAATGTTATTTACTATTCAAAATAGAAGTCTTTAAATAAATTTTTTTTTAGGAAAAAACATCGTTTGTTTTTTACTCTTTTTAATTAACATCTTATTTTGTTTCTTCTAAAAAAAATTTATGTTTTTTGCAAAGCATAGCATGGGTTTTCAAAGCCCCTTGAATAGCGCGAAATTTTCAAAACAATGATACCAATAAGGGCAGTTGATACCAATAAGGGAACCATGTTTAACATTATTTTTTTTCTGAACAAAAAAAAATATAATGAATTAAATTTTATTTACTGAAAAATATTTTTTTTTAATAAGAAAATCATTTTTTTACAAAGCAAAATTATGTTTTTACTTAAAAAATCTTGTTTTACTAAAAAATTACCTTTTTACTAAAAAAAAAACATTTTTTTACAAAAAAATAATTTTTGTTTTATTATATTTATATAAATATTTTTTTATTAAAAAGAATATTTTTTAAAAAAAAATAATTCTTTATTAAAAAAAATAATTTTTACTGATAAAAATCATTTTTTTAAAAAAAATTGTTTACAAAAAAAAAATAATACTTAAAATAATCGAGCAATAATAAAAAAATTAGTTTTTTATTCAAAAAAAATTATTTTTTTTACTAAAACCATTAATTTTTTACTTAAAATATAATTTTTTTTTATCAAAAATATTAATTTTTTTATTAAAAAAAATCATTCTTTATTAAAAAAGATAATTTTTTACTAAAACAATAATTATTTATTAAAAAAATAATTTTTTTCTCATTTTTTACCAAAAAAAATATGTTTTACTTAAAAAAATCTTGTTTTTCCAAAAAAAAATAACTTATTTACTAAAAAAAACATTTTTTAAAAAAAAATGTTTTTACGTAAAAATCTATCAATAATTTTTTTTACTAAACATATTTTTTTACAAAAAAAAAGTTTTTTACAAAAGAAATAAGTTTTTTACAAAAAAAATAAGTTTTTTTACTAAAGAAACAAAAATTTGTTTACTAAAAATATTAATTTTATATTAAAAAAATAATTTTTTGTTAAAAAAAAAATTTATTATTAAATGATAATTCTTTATAAGAAATAAAAACCCTCTTATTTTTATCAAAAAAAAATACGTTTTTATTTAAAAAAATTTGTTTTTGAAAAAAATAACCTTTTTACTAAAAAATCATTTTTTTTACAAAAAAATATAATTTTTTTCTTAAAAAAATCGATCAATGATTTTGTTTACTTAAAATAATATTTTTTACGACAAAAATTATTTTTTTACTTAAAAAAATCATTGTTTTTACTAAATATATTAATTTTTTCTTTAATAAAATTAATTCTTTATTAAAAATAATAATTTTTTTACAAAAAAAACAATTGGCCACAAGTATCGCATAGCCATACTCAGAAAGATCTGCGCGTATTAGGACATTTACGAAGCAGGCAGTACACGTCAGAAGTACCAAGGTTAATTTTACTTTCGGTGGATTTTTTTTATAAAAAAAAGTTTTTTACAAATAAAATAAGTTTTTTACAAATTTAAAATTAATTTTTTATTAAAAAAATAATTTTTTGTTAAAAAAAAATAATTTTATTGAAAAATAATAATTCTTTATAAGAAAAAAAGCCACTTTTTTATCAAAAAAAATTGTTTTTATTTAAAAAAATTTTGTTTTTAAAAAAAATAACCTTTTTACTACAAAATCATTTATTTACAAAAAAATATAATTTATTTCTTAAAAAAAACGATCAATGATTTTGTTTACTAAAAATAATATTTTTACGACAAAAATTATTTTTTTACTTAAAAAAATCATTTTTTTACTAAAACTATTAATTTTTTCTTTAATAAAATAAATTCTTTATTAAAAAAAATAATTTTTTACTACAAAAATAATTTTTTTCTCATTTTTTTACCAAAAAATTATGTTTTTACTTAAAAAAAACTAAAAAAAAATTTTTGTTTACAAAAAAAAATATTTTTTTCCAAAAATATAATTTTTGTTTACAAAAAAAAATATTTTACTTAAAAATCGATCAATCATTCTTTTACTACAAATATTATTTTTTTTCAAAAAAAAAGTTTTTTACTAAAGAATATCATTTTTTGTTAACTAAAAATATTAATTTTTTAAAATAAAATAATTTTTGACTAATTTATTGCCAGGTGAAGGTGTATATATTCATATTTTCTATTGTTTCCCTTAATTCGCTGGTCCTACTAAAAATGCTCAAAAATCATTTTCTCATAAAGCTCCACAGCAGGGTGGAAGGCTACCAAGAGCAAGGATATGTGCACGAGTCCTACCTTTACCATCGATATTTTTCTAGTATATCAATTCATTCTATTAATAAACTATATAAATTCAGAATTATCTTAAAAGGATGGTCGTTTTGACTGCCACCCTGTGTTAATTTAAAAAATCCTTACTGCACTTGTGGGCCTTTTCACTGCCTACCGATTGGCATAATGGTGGGCATGCAAAGTCCTTGCCATTGCTGCTGCTGGAAGGTCTGGGCCTGTGTCGGTGAGTACCTTGAGCCAGCAGTGAATAAATATTACAGAAACAGCCAAAGGTTAAAATACTAGCAGCTATCATCAGCAAGAACAACAAAAGGACCAAGGACAACAGCAGCAACGACAACAACAACAGCAAGCAGGACAATTGCCAGTGCCACTGCCAAAGTCATGAATATTTAATAAAGATGTTAGATTTAAAACAATACGACGAGCACCCCAGACGACTGGTCGGATCCTCCCACTCATACTCGTGCCAAGTTCAACTTGAACTGCAACTGTTCTTGATGTTGATGCTGTACTCTATGGAGGGGGAGGGTTCTCTTTTGTTTCCATCGCTGCTGTTGCTTTTCCCAGGACTTTTCCTTTGCCTCCTTCATGTTTTTGTTAATATGAACTTATGATGACCGTGGGGTATTTGCAGCTGCTTGCCCCTCGCTCCCCCACCAATGGGAGATGACTTTAATATAACGCTGATGTTGATGCTGCTATTATTGTTGAGCGACTGAATATTATCAAGTGCTTCCTTCCATGCTGCTGGCACGACAGCCGGCGTCTGTCTGTGGGCATGTGTAAAGTCACTGTACCCACACTCATGTGGGAACGAGATTCCATTAAGTGTAAGCATGGATGTATGAGTGAGTGGTAGCACCTTGACATTCCGGCTGTTGTTAAATTACATTAATGGAAATTTTATGATATTGCCTGTTTGAAGAGCGGTAAAAATGAAAATTGGCCGCGGTAGGCGAGAGCGTTGCGTAGAGGAACTCCAGTAGAATTCAACAGGTACAACCATATAAACCCTACAGCATGGATTCGCTATTGAAATAACTTTTCAATATTCATTAAAGCAATATTTATTTGTTCAGTCGGCTGTCCTAACATGTCTTAGGGGATAAAAACGCTCACAACTTGGAAGTGATAGCTACAAAACCAAACTCCTTTAAATCACAAAATTTCTTTATAACCCCCCGTTAGACAAATTTAACAAAAATTGGCCGAAACAATATTAAAAGTTTTCACTTTCTAAGTAAAATCGTGACACATTCCTTCATATTCTAGGAAATATCCCCCATATGCAAATTAATAGCTCCTCTGACTTTGTCACTTTTAAACATATTCTAGATTTCATCGTATTTCCTTAAACACTGGCACGTTCTCAGCAAACACTTGATTAAGTTTGTTTAAGGAGTGACGCCTCCTTAATTTGCACAGGTGCTGCCGCAGCTGCTGTTGCTTCCGCTGCAGCTGCTGATGCATCCTCTTAAAGTCAAACAAAATTTGAATTTCATCCATTTAATATGAATCCACACCTATTGTACCATGTTCTGAATGGGAATTTGTGCAAACATACTTCCCTATTTAGCGGTGTATGTGCCAGTGTGTGCGTGCTTAAGTTTGCTGGAAATTTTAGTCTAGTCTGGCGCTCCCTCCTACTGCCACTAGACCTACAATCTGGGAATAGAAGCACAAAACACTGGCAACGAAGCAGATCGGAAAGAGTTCTTGGCACAGTCACGTTAATAGAGCATTTTTTCATTTGTTTGCTTCATGTGTAAAAGGTTTGCGCTGCAACTCATGTACAGTGGGCTGAATGCTGCCGAAAAGGCCACAATATTAATGGAGCGCCATATTGAATTTGAATTTTTAACATCATCTTTATTTACGTTGGCCGTGACGTCGATATGTTTACTGAAATTCAGTTTTTTATCAAGCAGGACACCAAGATATTTGACTTCATTTAGAATGTGTACTTCCTCATTTCCAAACTTCAAATTGCGATTTGGTAAGCGTTTAGGGGACTTGTTAAATGGGAAAATAATTGCTTGGGTTTTTGTTGGATTTATTTTTATTTTCGATTTCTGAAAATATTTGCTACAGCTTGCAAGACCTTTTTCCATTTTCTTTAACAAAGCCGTAGTGAATTTGCTTGAAGTTATTAAGACTGTGTCGTCTGCATAGTAAGCTGTTCCTACGTTAGAAGGCGGTGTAAAGTCAGACGTGTACAAGGAGTAAAGTAGCAGTGAAAAAATCGATCCTTGCGGTAACCCGGCAGTTGTTGTTTTCGCTGAAGAAAGGGTTTCATTAACACTTACTACATATTTTCTTTCATCAAGGAATTCTGATATTGGGTCTCATGCATAAAAACGAGTAAAAGCGATGAGTTGAGTCAAGTAAGCAATTGCTCGTAAGTTGAGTTGGATCGAACAGCAACAGCTTTTGCTCAATTTCGTATGCATAAAAATGAGTTCAAACCAATTGCAATTACTTGAGCAAATTGAGATCAAACGTCTTATTGTTATTGAAGTGCAAACATGTCGTCAAGTGAAGGTGAAGTAGAAGCAAATAATAATAATAAAATAGAAACTGACGATATATCTAAATTTTTAGTACAAAAAATAAATATTTCCTCCAATTGCAAATGGAAAGCAATAATTTGCTTGCCATTTCATTTGTGCATCTTTTATTTGATCTGCATCTTTCGGGAATTTTATCCACTCGCTTGCTTTGGCAGATATAAGTTTTGCAACTTCCGCAATTGTTCGCGACACAGTTGATTGATGGACTCCAATATCTGTGGCTATACCATTTTGGAATTCAGGATCTGCACAGAATCTTAAATAGAGTCGAATTTTATCAATGTTGCTGAGGGCACCTCCAAGTCTTTCTTCTGAATCCTCAAAAAAATAATTCGCTAGCCAGCAAATGCTACTACCATCAAATCTATGTGTTTATCATTTTATTATTATTTATATAAAAAATAATAATAATTAAAATTACAAACCTGTATAATTTTTTATCCTCACTTGCTAAATTCGTCTTACGCTGTTGATAACATTTTTTATTTATTTGTAGTACAAAATATTCAGCCATGATTCGTTTTTAGTGTACGCGAGTCAACTAAAAGGCATGCTCCACAAAATTTAAGCAAGAGCTCACAAAAGTAAGCAAAAGCTTGTTTTTATGCATATGAAAATGAGAACATTCTCATCTAACTTCAACTTCTAAGTTCAAACTGAGCAGAAGGGAGCAAACGTGATAAAAGCAAATACATCAAATTTTATTATGCATACGACAAGCACCTTTTACTCATAAAATCGAGTCCGAGCTCAAGCTCACGTTTTATGCATGAGACCCATTATCTTACAAAGATACTTTGGTATATTTTTTTGAAGCATCTTGAAGATGGTCACGGCAATAACAATATGTTCTCCGCAATAACAGTTTGTTGGTCGCAACCATAGTATTGTTTACTAAATTTATTTTTGAGAATAGTATGATTGCTGCAATATTAATATTGTTGAAATGTAACAATAGTATTATTTTCAAATTAGAAAATGAAAATATGGTTGTAGCAACAATATAAATATGTTTGGTGGGAAAAAAAAGTATTGTTTTTTTTGGGTTTTATGTAAACAATAATATGATAACGGCAATCATACTGTATGATTGTAATTCTTCTTCATTAGAATATGCTTTTTAGAACAATGTTATTGTTACGGGTCGAATGATATAATAGTACTTTTTATAAGGAAATTAATTTTTTTTCAAATAAACTGCTTTGGCTTTGTTTAACTGAAATTTTTTAATAAAAACGCTTACGTTTTTTTAAATTGATTTTTTCTACTGTTAAATAAATCACTTCTATTATTTTGAATATAATGTATTTTTAAATAATTTTTATAATTCAAATCTATTGTTGACAACTTAACCCAATTCTAATAAATAATATTGGTGATCATAGTACATTTGTGTGTGATCATACTGTGGTTGTAGGGATCATAACATGGTTACGTGTGAATCATACTGTGGTTGTGAGGATCATACTATGGTTGTGTGTGAAACATACTATGGTTGTGAGGATCATAATATGGTTGTGGAGAAAATAGTATGGTTGAGTGTGAACCATACTATGGTTGTGGGGATCATAGTATGGTTATGTGTGAATCATACTATTTTTGTGAGGAGCAAAGTATGGTTGTGAGGATCATAGTATGGTTGTATTTGAATCATACCATTATTGTGAGGATCATAATATTGTTGCTCCACAACCATACACCCAACAATAGTATTATCCTCTTCAAATATTGTCACCGCAACCATACTTTTTTTCTGCGTGTAAGCCGTTGTGCCAGATAGTATCAAACGCTTTTTCGACATCTAGTAGAATGAGTCCAGTGGAATGTCGTTTCAATTTATTTTGTTTGATTATATTAAAAATTCTATTAATCTGATGTGTGCAGCTTAAAGCCAAACTGCTCGTCAGCAATTAAGTTATTTGCTGCTGCGAACTTATTTATTCTAAAGTGTAAAATTTTCTCAAATAGTTTGCCAAGATTGCTTAAGAGGCTAATTGATCTGTAACTATTAGGATCTGTTTTGGGCTTACGTAATTGGCTTCGGAACAGCAACGATTTTAGCCGTTTTTAAGTGTATCGGAAAGTAATTTAGCTGCATGCAACTATTGAATAAGTTGACTAATAAATTCATAGCCTTGGGTGGTATTTTTTTTAGTAAAACATTGGAAATGCTGTCCAGACCAGGAGACTTAGACGATTTAATATTTATTATTATACTATGTAATTCATCCAGTGAAGTGAACATAATTTCATCTGTAGGCACAGGGTTCCTTTTTAAAACGATTAACTGCTCTGTTTACTACGTTGTCAATAGAGTGGTTATAGCTCGACGTTAGATTGTTAGCCATTAAAAAAGTATCGGCTAAAAGGCTGGCTTTTTATCTTCTTCAAAGATTTTCTGGATGTCTTTCAGAAGATATGGAACTTTCTTATCAATTTTGCCTCTTAGCCCTCTGTTTATTTTCCAAAAACACCTATCTCCTGC
Source organism: Hydrotaea diabolus (assembly GCA_963513945.1). Lineage (NCBI taxonomy): Eukaryota > Metazoa > Arthropoda > Insecta > Diptera > Muscidae > Hydrotaea > Hydrotaea diabolus. Next base: position 14,883,656 of record OY740720.1, on the reverse strand, counting down.
TTTTAGGTGTGATAATTTTTTTTCCATTTTTCATTTCGTTCCAGGACAATTCTGTTTTTTAATAGTAGCAGGATTTTTATGGGCTCTGCACTGCCGTGATTGCGATTCAACCTCAGATTATGTCTATACATTTTAAAACCCATCCCAATTTCTGTAGGTTTTCAAATACTAGAAGAAGACTGATATCCCAAAATGAGCAAGAATAGCTCTTACCACACACGATATAAAAATGTGCTCTGGTAAAAATTTTGATTTTTCGAGCAAAATCGAACAAAGCGGGTAGTTTTGTTCCCACACAAAGAGAACAATTCAGTTGGAAATCGGTCCGAACTACGAAAATTCGGTTGGATTAACAGATTTCCTGTTGCAATCGAAAACATTCCATTGTGTTGATGACTACATGGTTAACAAAAGATGATAGTTACAATAATATAACGGATACTCACAACCAATAATTCGGTTATACCAGCGTAAATTAGTAAAACTATTGGTTGCCACAAATAATGGCTAAGACAACCAACCAATTATGAAGTACACGTTACTTTGGTACTAATTTTTACCCTTAGTTCAAAGTTGTAGCATACAGGGTGGCTGATAAGGAAGCTACAAAAAAAATATTCTTTTTAATGAATCTGGTAATGAAGTACACGTTACTTTGGTACAAAAAGTTGGTGGTGGATAAGTAGTAACCAAACCCCATTTACTTGTAGTTCAAAGTTGTAACATACAGGGTGGCTGATAAAAGCCACTACAAAAAAAATATTCTTTTTAATGAATCTGGTAATGAAGTACACGTTACTTTGGTACTAAAAGTTAGTGGTGGATAAGTAGTAACCAAACTCCATTTACCCGTAGTTCAAAGTTGTAACATACAGGGTGGCTGATAAAAGCCGCTACAAAAAAAATTATTCTTTTTAATGAATCTGGTAATGAAGTACACGTTACTTTGGTACTAAAAGTTAGTGGTGGATAAGTAGTAACCAAACCCCATTTACTCGTAGTTCAAAGTTGTAACATACAGGGTGGCTGATAAGGAAGCTACAAAAAAAATTATTCTTTTTAATGAATCTGGTAATGAAGTACACGTTACTTTGGTACTAAAAGTTAGTGGTGGATAAGTAGTAACCAAACCCCATTTACTCGTAGTTCAAAGTTGTAACATACAGGGTGGCTGATAAGGAAGCTACAAAAAAAATTATTCTTTTTAATGAATCTGGTAATGAAGTACACGTTACTTTGGTACTAAAAGTTAGTGGTGGATAAGTAGTAACCAAACCCCATTTACTCGTAGTTCAAAGTTGTAACATACAGGGTGGCTGATAAAAGCCGCTACGACAAAAAAAAATATTCTTTTTAATGAATCTGGTTAATTTTTTTATAAGGATAACTGGGGCACTGAAACAAGATTTAGGATTGTCCGCCACTATTCGGTTCAAAGAGAGCATAGGCGAACGTTTTGCGGCAATCCTCCGAGCAGATGGACCTTAATGAGACTTGTTAAAGATGTTGCCGAGAATGGGACAGTCAGCAAAAGATCTTACCATTTAAACCCTTCAGATCGAACGGAGGAAACAATCGCTGCTGCTATATAAAATAATCCAAGAGTGTAGACAAGAAGCTTATCTGCTCAAATGGGTATAAGCAGATAGTCATTGCAGTCAATTATGCTCAGAGATTTGGACTTATTCCCATATAAAATTCAAATGGCCAACAACCTAAACGTAGCAGACTTCCCGATTTGTTGGATTTTTGCCAGAAGATTCTTAAAATGGTGAAAGAGGACGGAAACATGTTGAACTGTCTTTTCATGTCTGACGAGTCGCATTTCGATTTAAACGCCAACATAAACAACCAAAATTGTCGAATATGGAGTGCTTCCAACCCACAGGTACTCCATGAGACGGAATTGCAAACACTTCGTGTCACAGTGGGGTGTGCAGTTTCATCACGCTGCATTGTCGGGCCCAACTACTTCGAAGAAAACGGTCACACCGTTACGGTTACTGGAGACCGATACTTGAGCATGTTGAGAGAGAGTTTTTCTATCCAGAATTACGTCGAATGAGAATTTCTTTTAACTCTGAGGGGTTTCAGCAAGATAGTACAACTCCCCATATAGCCCGGCCTGTAATGACAGAATTGCGACGAAAAGTTTCCAATAAGTTGATATCCAGAAACTCCACATTCCGTTGGCCTCCCAGGTCGCCTGACCTTATTGCATCTGACTTTTTCCTGTGGGGTAATTGCAAACAGGAAGTCTACAAAGCAAAACCAACAAATTTGAATGAACTTAAGCAATCCATTTGAGAAACAATTGCGGCTATGCCTGTCTCAACTCTCCAAGCAGTAATGAACAACTTTCTGGTAAGATGCCGCACATGCATTAACGAGCAGGAGGGGGTCATTTAAATTCCATTATTTTTAAAACTAATTAAGCTATATTTAATAAAAAATTATTATGATCTAACATGAATAAAAGCTCTAACATAAAAATTAATTCCATTCACTGAGTTTCATAATATAGCAATATTCATCAGCCACCCTGTATTTTGGTTATCTCAACATCAGAATACAATCCCATTAATGGTTTATCGGTTCCAGTTACTAAAAAATATTGTTTCAATACTAAAGAGAAAAAATAACAAAGTCAGTACATATTGAATAATTATTGAAAATATTTTCAAATTTAGATTATGTTTTCCACAATGCGATTAAAAAGTTTCTAAATTAAAAAGTATTTTTTGAATTTTGTCCTGAAATGCATTGTTTTTATTGAAAAGTAATGAACTCTAGTAAATCACAGTAGAAAATATTTACCTCAGCGCCTCTAGGGCATTTTTGAGGCTGGTCGGCCTCAACTGATTTGTAAGTTTTGATTTTTTTTAATAAATACCTGAGCGGTGATTTAACCATCAGTTGGTACAGTTAAAAATGTTTGTGGCAGTGGAAACCGAATTCAAAAAGTACTTTTAACCAACAGTATATAACAAGCACCAATACATGTACAAATTTAGTTTTAATAATCATATTAATTAGTAAGGGTTACTGATACTTTGTCTCTTTAAACAATACTATCAATTTCCTCAACAAAAAACTGTCGGATATCCAATCAACATACGGTTGTAGCGATAAAGTACATGGGTTGTACGAGCAATCAATAGCATTAGGTTGGGAAAAAGTTCGGTTGTGACAACAAATCTATTCTCTGAGTGCAGAGACAGTGGTATATATTAATCGTTTACATACGATAAACAATAAGTATAAAGGTCGTTTAGTGCGACCAGGACGAACTGTATATAAAGCGCAAAAAACGGCCTTTTTTTGGGCCCTTTCGACCAATGCGTATGTCCCTGATCTCAGCCTCAAAATTACTCTTTAGTTTGATTAATAGCAAAATTCGCTTTAATATTGACTATTAAGCGCCCGTTTTGACCATGCGGTACGTTCTTCGGGCCACATGAGCCAAAACGTCTAGCAACAATGTTCTTTTTTAAAGTATGAAGTGTGTCCCAACCCATTGAACCAATTTTACCCATTACAGTCCACAAAAAATTATGATTCGTAAAGGACATATTAAAGAAAAAGTATACTTTTTACCGAGGTGCCTTTAGTCCCTTAATGGGAAACTTTTTCCCCTGGGCCGATGACGCCCATCGACAATCCACACATCGGGACACCTAAGGGACGTTTTTTGGGCCAAATGAGCCAAAACATCTAACAACTTTGCACTTCTTTAACGTATTACGTGCGTCCCAACAAACCGTACCATTGTCCGTCCCACAAAAAATTATGATTTATTAAGCAAATATAAAATAAATTTGTACTTTTTACCAAGGTGCCCTAAGTCTCTTAATGGGAAACGTATTTTCTCTGGGCCGATTTCGTCCATTAACAATCCTAAACATCCACTCTTCAGTGGAGGGTTAAAAAATGTCCCTCACTTGGGACTCCTTTCAATTTTCAAATGGTAAAATTGAGAATTTTTTACCAGGTTTCTGTGGGAAATTCCTACGATATCGTTTTCTGACTTGGAAATATTACCTTATCTTTTGTGCGCTTCCAACCCACTGTGCTGAAGCCAAGGGCAACTCCTCAAGAGAGGTTTACCTAGCGAAACAGCAAAGAAAACCGCAAATATTTGGAGAATTATACAAGGGATTTGAGGCAAAACACTTCGGAACTTACACACTCACACCGACATGTAGATGCTATACATATACACATAGTTATAGATATACAAAGGGTTCTTCATAAAAGGTGTTTGAACTTTTAAATCGAATTTAAAAATAAGAAACTTTTATGATACCCTGCTATTTAAAAATAATGCTCTCCTCTGCCTGGAATTTGAAACTAGATCCGAATTGATATTTAACATCCAGAGTGAGATAGGAAAACATAGACCAATATGGTCCAATTAGACTACAATTAGGTATAAGTAGCACAATGCTTTATTGGAGTTTTTTTCATCTAAAATGCTACCTGCATTTTATACGGGGTCTGTCAAAAAAAAACAATATGGTTGAGCTTTTAAAGGGTAAGTTATAATAACAGGCTTGCTAAATTTAAGCAAGATTGAATTAAAAATGTAGGCAAACTTGGACCGATCTAGTCTTATTTTACCAGTGCTTTTAAAGGGTAAGTTATAATAACCAGGCTTGCTAAATTTAAGCAAGATCGAATTAAAAATGTAGGCAAACATGGACCGATCTAGTATTATTTTACTAGTGTTTGTTATAGAACGCTCTTAACACCGTTTGCTAAATTTGAGCAACATCAGATATAATGTGACCTTTATAGCGACAGGCACTTCCAGCGGAAAGGACCTTAGAGTGGGAGCTATATGAAAGTTTAACCTGATATGGTCTAGTTTCACTCTGGTTAGTTCTAGATCAAATACAAGGCACTGTGCTTAATTTAAGAATGGTCTTTTTTTAAATGTGTCTTAAAAAGCAGACCTTTAAGTCTATGTTCGTCCAGGACTAATCTTATATACCTTCAAGTCTATGTTCGCCTAGGACGTATCATATATAAAGTGCAATAGAATGAATCGTCCGTTTTTTGGGCTCTTTCGGCCCATGCGCACCTATATGCGCATGACCCTATATTTTGATTTATACCCAAATTTGCTTTAATTTGAGTAAACATATTGACTACTGATCCCCAGTTTTGACCAAGTGGGACGTTTTTTAGGCCACATGAACCAAAGTGTCTAGCAACTATGATCTTTAAATATGATATGCATCCCAACTAACAGTGTCCATTTTACCCGTTGTCCGTCCACAAAATGTTATGGCTCTTTAAGCAAATATTAAAAAAGTGTACTTTTCACTGATATACCTTTAGTCCTTAAAAGCAACTTTTTTTCCATGGGCCGATGTCACCCCTTTACAATCCTAAGCTCGTGACCGTAAGCCTTTATTATGCGAACGCACGACATGGTTAGTTCGTTATAGAATTTTATGACGATCAATAATATGTGACAGCGCATAGAGAAAGGGACCTAAGGGTAAAAAAAAACAATTTTCACTTTTTTTTTTTTGATGTGGACAACATCGAATGAAACCGATCCCATGCCCCAAAAGCGCTCCCTCCCAGATATATGCGCGTTTTATGAAAGTGATGGTACACCAAAGATACACGTATTTAAATCTTTAAAAGGGCACTCCTGAATAAAACTGGTTCCATACATAAAATGTATAGGGTCTCCGATTAAAATTTCGTGGTGTTGCAAACGGAATTAAGAACTCAGTATACCATCCAATCTTCGGTGGAGAGTATAAAAAGTGTCCCTCACTTGGGACTCCTTTCAGTTTTCAAATGGTAAAATTGAGGATTTTTTGTTACCAGGTTTCTGTGGAAAATTCTGGGTAAATTAAGAGTTGTTCGAGAGCACTACGATTATTACTTTACTTCTGATTCTGAAAATATGTTACATTCCTAAGAAAACTGCTAAACTGTAATGTCGGTTAATGCCGGTGTTTTACTTTATAAAAAAACCGACAGTTGATTTTTTCAATATACGGTTTAAAAAAAAATAGCCAAAACGTCGGTTTTCTAAAACTCTCATTTTCTGACAATTTAGCCAGAATATTGCAAACAAGAAACTTAAAAAAGCATTTTCAGGCAAGAATGTGGGCTAGAAATGCCCACACCACATTATGGAAGATCTAGTAGGATGACCTCCACGAGCTAAAATTAAGGCAACTGAAATTTAGTAAGATCGTGGGTATCCTTACAGGTCACATAGGCTTATATGTGCATCTAAAGTACAAAGGATTGAAATAGCGAGATAGCAGCGTCTGTAGAGCATACGGAGAGGATGATGAAACGCCAACAATAGATGCCGATTCTTGCATATAAAAAATATGGTTACCATATGATCACGGCAACAATAGTATGTTCTCCGCAATAAAAGTATGTTCATCACAACCATTGTACTGTTTTTGACTTTTAGTGTAACAATAGTATGATTGCGGATATATTATTATTGTGAAAATGTAACTAAAGTATAATTGCCACATTTAAAAATTGAAAATACTGTTGTAGCAACATTTTAATTATGGTTGGTGCTAAAAAAGTATTGTTTTTTTGGGTTTTATATTTACAAAAATATGATTACGACAATCATACCGTATGATTGTGTAGTAATAAGGGCCGCTAAACAATATTTTAATGAAACACGTCTTCTCCGTTTAAAGTTCACAATCAGAATGCTCTTCTTTATGCATCAAGGCCTAAAAGATGATGCAATATTTAGAACTATTCAGTATTATTAGAGAGGGATATCTATAAAAATACATACATCATATATGTATTTTTATAGATCAGTAAAATTAAAGTTTTCCAAGCAATCGGTTTTAGATTTGTTTAGGAGAGATATTTTTAAAAAATGAAACACTTAATTTTTTTTTACCTATTTTTTCTTTTGTTAAATAAATCACTCCATCTATTTTGAATCGATTGTATATATTTATAATTTACTTTATAAAAACCTCTATTGTTGAATAACAACATAACCCAATCCACATAAATAATTTTGGGAATAATATGGTTGAGTGGGATAATACTATAGTTGTTTGGGTTCATAACATTGTTGCGTGTAAATCATACTATGGTTGTGCGGATCATAACATGGTTGTATAGGAATCATACTATACTTAGGAGGATCATAATATGATTGAGTGTGAATCATTCTATGGTTGTGAGGATGATACTATGGTTGTATGTAAAACAGACTAAGGTTGTGAGGATCATAATATGGTTTTGGAAATCATAGTATGACTATGTGTGAAACATACTATTGTTGTAAAGAGCATAATGTTGTCGTGCCACAACCATATACCCAACAATAGTGTTATACTCTTTGAATATTGTTACCATACTTTTTTTCTTCGTGCAGACTTACCTAGATCTAGATTACGGGCGCAGAAAATATGACATTAATGGCCTATATCGATAGTAAAGAGTTTATAAATTAATATCTTAAGGCTGAACTATAAAATAATACATCCGAACTTCGAATCATATTTAAGATTTATTACAAAGTGTTACTTTCAGAGCCTAGAAACCATAAATGAAATTCAGTCAAACAGGCAACCCTGGGAACTATAATTGGTACGAGGGTTGCTATTTATATTTCGGGTCCTGACAATACTAGTGTTCCCAGATGCTAACTGGAACTTCCATTGGAAACATTGACATTTTTTAGCATAACTTCACTCAGAACGTTTTGTCATTTGAGGGCGAATTGTTTTGTTTACAGTGTGCTGTAAAATTCATCTCAGTCAAAAAATGGAATTATCCCGTAAACATTTTCGTGCGATGATTTTTTACGATTTTCGGCGTGGGTTATCGAGACAAGAGTGTTTAAATCAACTTGTTTCGACTTTTGGCGATTAAGCTCCTTCGAAAACCACTGCTAGTCGCTGGTACCAAGAGCTCAGTCTCGGACGCCGTTCGCTCCAGGATGAATTTCGTGAAGGAAGTCCAACTTCGGTCACTTTTCCAGAAACCATCGATGCATGATGAGCAAATGATTGTTTTTTTTCGGTATAACCGGCCATGTTGCCACAGTGCCTTTAGTGAAACGTAGGACGTTCAGTTCTGAGTGGTATACAACTATCTGGTTGCCAACAGTGTGCGCAGAAATGAGGAATGATAATAAGAGAAGACGGATCAGTTTGCATCACGACAATGCGGGCTCTCACACATCAGCTGAAACGATGAGCTATAAGTATTTGACCACTCAAGATGTCGAATTGATGGGCTATCCACCGTACAGCCCTGATTTGGCACCCAATGACTTCTTCTTATTCCCTAGCGTCAAGCGTGGTTAACGTTTTTTATCGCCCAAAGCAGCTGTTGAAGCGTTCAAAGATCATGTTTGGAGATGTCTCAATCGGTGTGAGGAAAGTGCTTCGAAAATTGGTTTGTGCGCATGCAAAAGTGTATTGATTTTAAAGGAGAATGTTTTGAAAAACAATAAAACTATTTCAAATGATAAATTATTCATCCTTATTCTATTTGGCGTCGGCAATATCAACGGCAATTTCAAGGCAACAGCAACTCAAATCGAAGACAACATCAATTCTATGCTAATTTGGTATTCTGTAAGAGTATTACGACGCCGTTGCCTGTTTATCGAAAATGTCAATAACATACAGCACACATATCTAATGTTAGAGTCAGCTAATTCAAAAAAAAAATATTTTAAAAACAACCAAAGCAAGTCTTATTAAATAAGGAGTCTCTGGACTAAAACTAATTAAATTAATTAAAAGACAAATAAATGAAAAAATCCATTTCATAACAAAAAACAAAACAATTCTAATAATCCATTCAGTAATCATTTCAGCAATTGAAGCTCCTTTTCTTTAATCGTTAGTTCAATTCTTTTGATTTTCATAACGGCTATGTGCTTTTCCTCCTCCCTTTTGCTTCTCTCCACTTCTAATTTCATTCTTTTGACTTCAATATCTTTTATTTCCCTTATGCTACGTTTTAATGACATTATAGAATTGGAAATTTCTGTCAATATTCTGGCTTGGTCAGTAGTATGCTGTTCAAGCAATTCATTGCGGTTTGCGGGGATTTCATTCCTTTTTAGCGCGGAATTGGCCATTCTTTTTAATGGGTTTGGAGAACTGGTAGTTGTTGATCGTACTGATGGTACTGATGGTGTTGATCGTACTGCAGCAGTTGAGGTTGATGGTAGAGATGCTATTGATGGTACTGATGCTACTGATGTTGTTGCAGCATCTTTGCTACCGATGGTGGGAGCTGTTTCCTGTAAATAATAAAATATTAAAGGGCCGCAAGTAAGTCGACATATTGCTGAAATATGTCTTACCAATTCAAGTAATTCCGATAAGCACACATCAACACTGTCTTCAGTGTTTGGGACTCCTTGAACCATACCCTCTGGACTTATTTGTTTTTCGAACTGCAGCAAATTTGCCACAGCTTCCACCAAGGGGCTCAGCATTTGCTGCTTAAATACACCACCTCCAGTAGCGTTGCTTTCTGCTTTATTTATGGCCATTTTTCTTTTAACTTTGAATTTTCGGTCCCTACAAATCTGTAGAAAGAATTCCATCAAACAGCATAGTTTTTAACCAAACTATTTACCTTACCTTTTGCCATCCAGCACCAGATCTAATTGGGGGTCCATGAGAATTTACCACAGTGGCAATACTCTCCCACTGTTCATTAAAATTATTAGGAACAGTGCCCTTGTGAAATCCTCTGGCTAGTGATGGATTCTTTTCAAGCTCTTCCACTAGCTTCTCGAACTGGCGCTAATTTGTTATTTTAATTTTTTCCATTTAATTTTCTAATGAAATCAAAATCAACGTAAACAATACTTTGAAGGCAACACTAAAATGGCCGACGCCAAAATCAAAGCCAATTGAAAACAACGGCGTCGCCAATTTTTCTTACAGAATACCAAACTTAATTTAACAGTCATCGAAGTACGGCAATATTGCCAACGGGAATACGAAATTGAAACAAAATACAAAAAACGACGTCTTCTTCTGTTGACTACGCCAAATAGAATAAGGGCGATTGTGTTGTTATTTGCGGACACGAAATATAAATAGTTTGTGGATTTAATCGAACAGAGCAAAATCTTTATTTCTATTATAAGCAGAGTCTTCGAATGATTCCTTCCTCTTCTTATACTCTTTCTTGGCCTAACCGGTGGAAGCAGCACTTCTACTGGCAGCACCTGCAGCGGAAGCACCAGCGACATCATCTGATACAAGTCCTAGACATTGATAACTTCCAAAGCTTTGGCGAACAAACCGGTCCTGTCAATACGTTGAAGATCTTTTCATTTGCTCTCTATATAAAATTTTAAGTTAACAGCCATTTCTTTGATTTGAATGGATAAATTAATTAAAAAAAAATCCGCCTTACTAGTTCCTCATACATTTTAGGAATTTCGCCTCAGTTTTAAAATTATAGGTTCTCCATTCTCCTTAAAACATCTGAGTAATAACCCTAATAAAGTTCGAACATAACTAAGGCACAACCCTTTGTGTCTATGCATGGGTGTGATGAAACCAAAAATTCGACTTTTTACAGTAGTTTAGTGTGGTTAACCCGGAGTAGAGCGAGTAGTTTCGAACTTTGAGCACAAATGGGAGGGAAGCCCACACGTGTATGCTTTTCCAAACACACGCAGACACACACACACACCGACGAAGAAAATTTAACATTTTAATGCATAATTTACACCGAGAGCTTTGTTTGCTGTCTCGACTGTTTGTGGGTCTGTCCAACTGTGGTGGTAAGGAGGTAAACAGGAGCAGTGGCAGAGCAATCAAGAGCAATCAAGCAGAGCGCAGCAAAGCATGGAGATGCTGTAAAAAGTTTGCACTGTAAGTGAGATTTAAGAAGTAAAACTTGTTAATTTAACATCTTTTATTAGCAGTTCATAAGTAAGCGACTGAGCAGAATTTTTAAATATAGTGTAAGTGTGTGTGTGTGAGTGTGTCTACTCCTGTGTGTGAGTGCGGTTTCAAGTGTATTAGCACTCATTCATTTGTATAGGTGTTTCTCTATGCACGAGTATGTGTGATTTTAAAAGTGTTAAAGCTCAGAGAGAAAGAGAGAGGCAAAGTCATAGAAATCCTTCAGGCATCGCATTTCACACAAACTTTCGCAGTATGAGCTGCTCAAGGCAATTATGGCCATATTGGTGGGGTATTGTTGTACATATATGTGTGATTGGGTGCGTGTGTAAAGGTGTGTTTGTGGTTGTTTGTCAGGTACAGGAAGCCTGTAGCACTTCCCCCTCCATTACTTTGAATTGTTAGTACAGATTTATTACCGTTTCCTTTGGAGCATAAAAATAATTTAATTTAAGACCCCACAACTTTATCTGACTCGGTTCGGTTTGGTGCGCTTCAAAGACAAGTTTGAGGTTTTGTCTTTTAATGACACGCACACGCACACAAAGGGGGACACACTAGCACAGCTAGACATACACGTACGGCGAATACAATAAAATCGCATAAAAATAAGTAAAATTTACTCTAAACCTAGACAAGGGTTCTATTTGGCGGAGAAGAGGGTATACGAACTTTGCAATGACATTATCTGGAGTGAGTGAAAAGTTCAGGGACTTCGTGGAATTTTGAAACATGTGTAATTTAAAACTTTATTGCAAAAATTGGTATATTTAATGCGTGTTTCGAGAATTCTAGTCAGAGAGCTTTTATGAAATAGTAAACCTTGTAAACCGGGAATCCAATCTGGATGATGATGAACATATAAAAAGAAAATTTTAGAGGCGAATTTCTACTTGCCAGCGACCTAAGGAGTAAGAGATTAAATCTATTAGCCATAAGAAGATCTCTATAAAAAGCAAAAACCGTTCAGTGCTGGTATTATTTAGTAGTTCCCGGTCAGTAAGAATAAGAGTTATACCCTGCACAACTAGAGAGTCTAAATTCAAAACCGAAAAACCGGCATTCGGGTTTACGTGGCCAAACCCGACAGTCGGTTTCTTAGAATAGTTAAAAAAAATAGTTGTTGCCAAATGTAAAAGCAAAGAAAATTCATAACTTGCACTTTCGGAAAACCTTTTCTATACCCCGCACTACTCAGAGGATAAGTTTGGTTTTTGGATCAAGGACGTTCACTATTGTGACTGAAGAAAATCAGTTCTGATTTAGACACAGCTTCTGCTCTTATGTATGATCAACCAATTTTAAGTTTTTAGCTCTAGTAGCCACATTTACATTTAAGCTTGGTGAAATTTTGGACAGTTCATGACGATCGATAGGTCACCGGCTCAGTTTGCTCCATGTTTTGTTTTGCGTTGATTGAATCTATGCACACAAAGAAAAGATTTGTTGCTACAAACGAATGATAGTGGTTGCACGTACTATCTATGAATTTCATAGCTTCCACCGAATGTTGATGGGGTACACGATTATTTCCAGTAGTGGGATCTGACAGTATAGGTAGAAGTGACAAAGTATCGGTAACGCTAAAGGGTTAATGTGCCACAAAATACCTCAAATGAATGCTGGAAGTCTTGGCTAAAGATGTTTTAAAAATATGTACCTCATATTGGTCATATTTTGTTGGCTTTTTAAATAAAATGGGTGGAAAAAAACTAACATTCCAATTTTATTTTGGTATTCTGGTCTTTTTTAATTAGGACGAAAAGGGTCAGTTTAAACCCAAAAAATTATCTGAATTCATTTAAGACGATCTATACTAAACTGTTAATAATTAATAGTTAATATTTAGTACAACATTTTAACCAAAAACCAACAATTTTTCAAAACATTTGTTCAATTTCATTAAAAAAAAAACGACGCATCCTAACCGCAATTAATTAAACAAAATTTCTGTAAAACATAAAAATGCTGAAACTCCAGAAAAAGAATATTTTTTTTACTTTTTCGAAGAAAAAGGACGAAAAGGAAACTACTATCTTAGAGACAGGACGTTAAAATGATCTACGAAAATTAAACTCATACTATCGCTAAAGACATCTCATCACGAAAAGTTGCTATAACAAGCCATACTTAATAATTTTTTATTAATTTTATACAGTCCAAAGTGGCGAAATGACAATTTTCTTCGTCGATAAAAAATATCAGGGACCTAGCAGGGTGGTTCATTTTGGAATAATCTATAATAAAAGTCTTTCATTTCTAGAAGAAATCATTCACCCCCCGAGAAAGTAAAAAATATCCTTTAGGGTGATCCATCTAGAGCTATTTTTTCAGAACAAAAACAAATATAAAAATTCAAATCAAGTGTGGAATCTTTATTGGTAATATGAAAGGACATTTTATGGCATTTATTTTTTTGAAAATAATTACCTTCAAATGTTGGCAACTGTATTATAAAAATGAGCGTTCGGTGAGAAACGGGAAGATCCGCTGTTTTCGATCAAAATTTGGTTAATGGTGATGAGGCCCATTTCTGGCTCAACGGCAAAGTCAATAAACAAAATTGCCGCATTCGGACTGAAGAGCAACAAGAAGAGGTTCAAGAGGTGCCATTATACCCAGAGAAAACCACGGTTTGGTGCGGTTTATAAGCCGGTGGAATCATCGGTCAAAAGTTGGTTCAGTGATGAGGCCCATTTCTGACTCAACGGCAAAGTCAATAAACAAAATTGCCACATTTGAGCTGAAGAGCAACAAGAAGAGGTTCAAGAGGTGCCATTATACCCACAGAAAAACACGGTTTGGTGCGGTTTATAAGCTGGTGGAATCATCGGTCCATATTTTTTCAAAAATGATGATGGTCGGAACGTAACCGTGAATGGTGATCGCTGTCGCGCCATGATATCGATCTTTATGCTACCTGAAATAAAAGCCCATAATCTTGAGGAGACTTGGTTTCCACTTGCCATACAGCGGCTCCACTTGCCAAACAGCTGCTCAAGCAATGGATCTATTTAGAGGTTATTTCTAAAAGCAGCTAATTTCACGATTTGGACAGGTGAGTTGGCCGCCTAGATCGAGTGATATCACACCTTTAGACATTTTTCTTTGGAACAACGGAAAGTCCAAAGTCTCTGCTAACAAACCAGCTACGATTCAGGTTTTGGAAGCAAAGATTACGCGTGTTATTAAAGCCATACCGGTCGAGATGCTCGAACGAGTCATCCAAAATTGGACCCTCAGAATGGAAACCGTAAGGCGTAGTTGCGGCCAACATTTAAAGAAAATTATATTCAAAAAAAATGCCATAAAATGTCCTTTCGAATGAAGAATAAAGATTCCATACTTGTTTTGAATTTTTGTATTTTTTTTTTATTTTGAAAAAATAGCTTTAGATAATCCACCCGATACTTTTTAAGGTCTTTTTTTGTTTTTATTAATTTAAAAAAAAAATAATATCTTAATTCATAAAATTATTAGTACAAAGGCCTCAGTGCCGTAAGGCATTTTAGAGGCAAGTTGGCAAACATTTTGTAAACTTAAAGTTTAATTTGAAATGGTATGGTAAAGGTATGGTAATAAAGGGTGGACCAAAAGTTACCATGGGGTTAACAAATTTAATAACATTTTCGTTTATTATTATTTTTTGTTTTTTTAAATATTAAAATATAAAAAATTGAATTTTTTGTAAACTGCGAGGGCGACCGCAAATCTAACTGGCCTGGCACATTTTCTGTTTTACTAGCAACTTTTTTTTGTTTTTGTTTTTTAAAAGCAATCTTTTATAAGCCATCTGTCAAAATTTCCGAAATATTTAATGATTATTTTCTTTGTTACAGGTGATTGAAGTAAACAGGTTTTATAATTTTTAAATAATGGAAAATAAAGAGTTTCGTGCGGTAATTAAACACTTTTATATGAAAGTTTATACGCCACAATTAATCAAAGATGAATTGGATTCTGTTCATGGTGATAATGCACCATCATACTCCACCGTGAAATCCTGGGTTCAACAATTTAAAATGGGTTGTTCAAGTACGGAAGATGAACAACGCTCTGGAAGACCGAAAACTGCTACTACTATTGAAAACATTAGAAAAAGATGGACAACTAAAGCTCAGAAAACTTGCTGATTTTGTTAAAATACACGAAAAACAAGTTTGGAGTATTTTACATGATGAACTCCACATGAAAAAGCTATCCGCAAGATATGTGCCGCGTTTGTTGATTTTGCCCCAAAAAATCGTCCGTTGTACCAATTCCGAGGAGCTTTTAGCGATTTATCAGCGTAATCCAATAGAGTTCTTGCGTCGATTTATAACTGTTGATGAAACATGGATCCATCACTACATCCCAGAATGCAAAGAACAGTCAAAACAATGGATAGAAGCTGGTAAAAGTGGTCCCAAGAAGGCGAAAACTGTTAAGTCAGCAGGAAACATAATGGCCACAGTATTTTAGGATGCAAGGGGTATAATATTTATTGATTATCTTGAGAAAGGAAAAACTATAAATAGTGAATATTATTGTGCATTATTGGATCGGTTGAGTGAAGAAATAAAGATAAAACGACCGCATTTAAAAGAAAAAAAGTTCTTTTTCATCAAGATAATGCTCCTTCACACACTGCATTTTTAACTTAACAAAACCTGGCCGAATTACGATTTGAAATTGCTCCGCATCCACCATATAGTCCAGATAAAGCTCCTTCTGATTATTTCTTGTTTCCAAATTTAAAAAAAATTCTCGGTGGCAACAAATTTTCGTCCAATAGCGAGGTTTTTGTTGAAACTGAGGCATATTTTGAAGGTGTTGAAAAATCTTATTTTTCGGATGGAATTAAAAATCTTGAAAAACGTTTGATGAAGTGTATTGAGTTGGAAGGAGATTATAAATAATAATAATTCCAAAAAAACGGTTCTTTTTAATTTAGGCCAGTTACTTTTGCGGTCGCCCTCGTAAGTATGAAAACTAATGTCACTTAAATAACCCCCGTTTTCGGCTACGCAACGATGGGCTCGTTTAAGAGCATTTTCCATAACATCTTTCAAAATTTGTGGCGGTAGCGTTCGAATTTCTGCAACAATTTTAGCCTTGAATTGAAGGATTGTCTCGATCATTTGAATAACCCTTAACGAAAATAGTCGGGTGCTGACAAATCTGGCGATTGCGCTGGCCAAATAATTTCCGGAATTTCTGGAAATTATTCGCTCTCCAATAATTTTACTTAAATGTGCCATTGTGTCTCGGGCCGTGGCTCCGTCCTGCTGAAATCACATCTCAGGTCTGTTTTCAAGAGGAGGGCGTAAATAATGTTCTATCATAAACCGATACCGCTCTCTATTAACGGTTACAGCACTCCCATCTTCATTCTCGAAGAAGTAGGGACCAATGATATATGCAGATGTGATCCCACACCATACTGTACACCTAATGGGATGCAATTGATGAATGGCTCTTGGAATTTCAGAACACCAGAACCTACAGCTCTGCTTATAAACAAAGCCATTTAAATGAAAATGAACTTTATCACTCATGCGTTTGTTTTACAATAATTAACCGCTGATATAAAACAAGTAAAAAATGTTAAGTTTAGCTGTGCGGAACTTTGGATACCCTCCACCAGATTCCCAAATAATTTCTATATAGAAATTTGTATGCGTAAAATTTCATTTCAATAGGTCAAGTTTGTAGTGAGTTATTGTCATATTATTTTTCAAGGCCCATGAGGCCGTTTGTGTGGGAGGTACCAGTAGGGCCTTTCCGATCTTAGCCAAAATTAGCGCAAAAGTCTTTTCTATATATTTATCTTTATGCCGAAATTTCAAGTGTGTGGTGAGTAATTGTCATATTATTTTTCAAGGCCCATGAGACCGTTAGTGTGGGAGGTACCAGTAGGACTTTTCCGATCTCAACCGAATTTAGCGTAGAAGTGTGTTGTATATAGAAATCTTGATGTGTAAAATTTCATTTCGATAGGTCAAGTTTGTGGTGAGTTATAGTCATATTATTTCTCAAGGCCCATAAGGCCGTTTGTATGGGAGGTACAAGAAATGGTGGCCCAATCTAAAAAATTTTTACATAGATGATTGTGCCTATATAGAGATTGTTATTTGCAAAATTTCAGTGATTTTGCTCAAGAAACTGGACGGATATTTCCAAATAAAAAACTAATTTTTATGAGGTAGTGTCGTTGAGGGTCTCCAAAACCAACTTCCTGTAGAGCTATATAGCCCATTTTAATATTAACCATGCTAGGTTAACTACACATGTTTCTGCCTCCCTAGCTGTTTTCATGCAGGCTCTATCTTGTTTTCAACAGATGGACAGCGGTCAGACGGACAGCCGGACAACATGGCTAGATCGTCTTAGAACGAGGATCAAGAATATATATACTTTGTTCGGTCTCCGATGATTATTTCAAGGTGTTTCGGACAGAATGATAAAACTAATATACCCTCCATTGGTGGAGGGTACAAAAATTCTATTATTCTGATTCTTTGTTCAGTTGTGGATCTCTCCATTATTTATTCTCCAAGTGCTATTCATATAATCGGAAAAAAAATATATCAACGAAAAAGTTATTAAATTTTTAAACCCCATGGTAACTTTTGGCCCACCCTGTACTTTACAAGGTCTCCGATCAATATTTCGTGGTGTTGTAAACCAAATAACAACTTGTTTCGACTGATGATGGTGATGAAGCACCATCTATTCAGCTGCCCAGTGAATCCCATTCAGCCAGTTCCCATATCCATGAAGGCACTCCCGGTTCAAGACGTCACCTTCTCTCTGCAGAGCTAACCGCACAAGACAGACAAGGCGGTCATGCATAAGTCCTTAAGAATGACTCGTATAGCTCAATAACACCATTACGACTTTACACAGTCAAGTCAAGCTGAACGTTATTAAAACTAGCATAACTAAGCCACATCTAATCGAATCATATATATTCAATTCTTGTCTAACCCAACAATAAATAGCATATTTAATGTTAACCTACCCTAAATTAAACTAATTTAACTTAGCCTACCCTAAATAAACCTAAGCTTACTTAGCCTACCTTTAGCTAACCTACCCATACTAACCTATCACTTCCTAACTTAACCCTTTGTCGACCGACGGTACTTAAAAGTACCATTACAAATATCTGCTCATAAAATCTTAAAGAAAAGTATTTGGTATAATTGTGGCCATAGGTACATTAGAGTCCACTAAAATGTATTTAATAAAATTTTTTTTTCCATAGTTGGTAACCCTGTCTTCCCAGAGTAACGGTAAATTACAATGTGCTTTAGCTCTTGGCGTAAGATATTGTGGGACTAATTTCAATTATTGAAAAATAGTAATATTTTAGCTATCTCAACCATTAGAGTGTGTTATTATTCAAGAATAATCGATTTAGCACACGTACAAATATTTATATATTTGGATAATTGCATTATTTGGTGTTTTTTTTAGAAATATCTGCAGTGGACCGGTAAGTACCGTTGGGCTGTGAGTGTTGGTTTAAATGTCGTTTTATAGTTTATTTCCATTGTTTGCACTTGATAGCGCTATGGCAGGAATCCGTAGTAAACGTCTTGCTACTGATGAAATTTTGGAAATTCTGGAATCGATTCCCATTGATAATGCCGAGAACACCGATATTGAAAGCGATGACGGGTCTGAGGATGAAATTGACGACAATTTAAATGACGACACGTTGAACCGCTATTTGCGGGAACTCTTCGACGAAAATGTTTTGTCCAACGATCCTGGCGAAAGTGAGATATTACAGTGTACAAACACTCCTGAAGGAAATGAATGTCATGGTGAGGCAGACACTGAAAAAATACCTCAAATAATGCCAATCACCAGCCGTCGAAGCATTGATGCTGAGCCTAATCGCCACTGGAAGTTGAGGAACCATGAGACAAGTATTCCCGAATTCTCCTTGCCAGAAGGACCTGTAACAGGATTTTTTGCAAACTATGTTACACCCACGGAATACTTTCTCTCGTTTATTGCCGATATAACAGAAAAGCGAAAAAATAACGCTTAAGGAATTTAGACGATCTGTTGCTATGGGATTGATGACCCAGAATAATCCAACTACAAGTCGAAAAAGTTTAAAATCATCAAAAGAAGAAGTGTCAGTTCCAGGCTCTAAGAGACGCCGAGGAAAAATGGAATCAGTTTGTAAAGATGTTCGATTAGGAAATCTCAGTGTACATTGGCCAACTTTTGTGGACATTCGAGGAAGATGTGAACTATGCAGTATAAACAAAATTCAATCAAAACCTTTCTCTAAATGCTGTCATTGTGGAGTTTACTTATGTTGCAATGATAAAAAAAAAAATGTTTTTCTAAATACCATGGAATCAATAAATTAATAATTGTTTTATTAAAAGTTGAAATAACATATAAAAAAAAATGTATTAACGTTTTTTTTTTTTGAGTCACAGTGACCCAACGGTACTTAGGAGTACCAGTCATAACTAATATCCTTGCAGATCCTTGACAAATTTGAAACTTTTTTTTTATCTATAAGAAGCCATACAAATTCATATTTAGTGAAAAAAATATTAATTTTTCAACGCCTTCGAGTCTTGGTCCACAAGGGGTTAAGAAAGAGGCTCTGCGATAATGACCAATCGGAAAACATTTCTTATACAAGCCAGAACTAAACAAAACCCCTCGTACTGCTGCTGCCAGCAACTGCACTGCAATCACTTTAAAGCATTTTT
The DNA here is from genome assembly GCA_963513945.1 of Hydrotaea diabolus. NCBI lineage: Eukaryota > Metazoa > Arthropoda > Insecta > Diptera > Muscidae > Hydrotaea > Hydrotaea diabolus. The sequence goes on along the minus strand of OY740720.1, from coordinate 14,864,011 downwards.
CTTCCATTTAACATTATTTGAGGTTTGTCTCTAAAAACCACACGCCGATCAAACGAGAATAAGAAGCGACTACTACTGATTACTTCAACACATTTGCCTCCAGCACATCCTCGCAAAAAAAAACATGACCCCAATTACAGCCAGCCCTTGATTGAATGGCGCCCGAGATGACACAAACTCCGAAAAGGCAATTCAGGCTAAATGCATGCCACAAAATGGCTGGACGGACGGAGGCAGCATATGTGGCTTAAACTGAAAGAAGATTACGGCAACATTTATTAATTCAGTCAATAAATTTTGGTAACAAAACAATGAAGTCAAATTGGTAGACACATACGGTATCCTTTGTAGGAAAAGGATAATGGAAATGTAGGAGCACGACAGAGAGATAGAGAGAGGGAGGGCGGTTGGGATATATTGGGACAATACAGCTAATGGTGAGCCGGTCTCCAGCAAAGGGGTCAAAGGGTGTCTGGTGTCATCATCAGTATGCATAGAAGGTATCCTCTGTGTGTGTTCCGGAAGGAGAAGGAGTCACATATGCTGGGGGGGTCTATCTACGAGTTGGCTTGTGGGGCGGGCGAGCTACGGTGATGCAGTCGTTGCGTATCTCTGTGTGTCTGAGGTTTTGTTTACGGCTTCTGGCATGGCCTAATTGGGAATTTTATTATGGTTAAACTAGAAACCAAACAATAGAAATACATCCTCACCGCCTCCTTTTTGGCATCCATTATTATACTCTGTGTGTGTGTGAGTGGTGGTAGAGGGCTGGGATCTGTTTGTCCCATAACCATGATAGGCTACAAATTTTGTATGGGTTATTAGTATTACAGAGTGTTGTGCCTCAACACATGCTGAAAGGATTTTATGCAGCAGCAGGCAGGCGGCAGCAGCAACACATGAGAACAAATGCCTCTGATCCTTATAAAACAGAGCACATTCACCGGCTTATGTTGTCTGTACAGCCGCTGGCCATGACATTACAACCGGTATAGATTTGTTATTTTTATACCATATACCCACGAGCGTTATACCGTGTGCAGCGTTAGGGCTTCTCGAAAATGATTTTTGTTATCGTAGTGCCGTAGTGGAACTTTTTTTCCTCGTGTCAAAAGCTACAAGAAATCGAAATTTGTGTCCTTACAAATATACCCAGTTGTTGTTGTAACAACAATATATGTGACGCGCAAAATAGAAAGGGAACTAAGGTTAAAATCCAGTTTTGTTCAGGAGAGCAATTTTAAAGATTAGGTCCCTTTCTATTTGCGCTTAGAATCGTCGACTTCACTTTCATAAAACGCGCATATCTCTGGGAGGGAACACTTTTGGGGCATGGGATCGGTCTCATTCGATGCTCAGATGTTGTCCACATCCAAAAAAGGAGAAAAAAAAATGAAAATTGATTTTTTTTACCCTTAGGTAGAAAAATCAATCTATGCGCTGTCACATACGAGGGCGGTTCGGAAACTTCTTAGCCTAGCACAAGCACGGTATAAACAGTAAAAAGTTAAGTGTTTTGGAAACTTCCATCTCTGCTATGAACACATGTTAAATTTTGTTTCGATCTGGCAACTCCTTCATATTGTCCACAAAAGACGCATCCGCGATTTTTTTTAAAAATGGAAAAATTAGAAATGCGTGGTGTCATTAAATATTTACATAAAAAAGGTTTAGCGGGACAAGAAATTCATAATGATATGGTGAATGTGTTAGGTGAAAGTGCTCCTTCATATGCAACAGTAAAAAATTGGGTTGCTGAATTTAAACGTCGTACAAGCATTGAAGATGAACCACGTAGTGGACGTCCAAAAACAGCAACAACAACAGAAATTGTAGCCAAAGTGCATGATATGGTATTAAATGATCGACGAATAAAAGTGCGTGAAATAGCTAATATCATGGGCATCTCAAATGATCGAGTCCATTTAATTTTGCATGAAGAACTACAGATGAAAAAGCTTTCTGCAAGATGGGTGCCGCACTTGTTAACAGTCGACCAAAAACTGTTGATGAGACATGGATCCACCACTATACTCCAGAGACAAAAGAACAATCCAAACAATGGACTGAAGCTGGAGGAAGTGCCCCAAAGAAGCAAAAACAATTCAATCGGCTGGTAAGGTTATGGCAACGGTTTTTTGGGACTTCAAAGGTATTTTATTGATTGACTATCTGCAAAAGGATAAAACAATAAATTCAGAGTACTATTGCAACCTTTTAGATCAATTAAATGTACAAATTCGAGAAAAACGTCCTGGCTTACAACACAAAAAAAAAATTTTTCATCAAGACAACGCACCAGCGCACAAGAGTGTTTTAACAATGGCTAAAATCAACGAATTAAAGTACGAGTTGCTTGACCACCCACCTTATTCTCCTGATCTAGCTCCTAGTAACCCAGTGAAAACTATTTTAATCATGGAATAGAAATGCTAGATAAGCGTTGGACTAAGTGTATTGAAGTTTCAGGAGATTATATTGAAAAATAAAAATATTTTTGAAAAACTTTCCGAACCGCCCTTGTATTCTATTTTGAAGCCCTGTTCGTCCATAGGGATCTGCTTCGATATCCAGCTGGAGAAAACACGCCATTTGAACTGGATGCGTCCACAGAGACCTTGGAGTCAGCTGAGTGGGCTTAGCCAGACAATTGAAGAGGCAGGCCTGTCCCTGATGGCAGGCGGGAAAAATGTCCGAAACGTTAGCATCAATTCGTGCCCAATAAGAATTAAGTCGGCTGGGCCATTCAGATCTCAGCTTAGCCAGAACTACGCGCGTCTGCTGAGGTAATGTGAATGTACCCTAGAACTACATTCACATTGTAGCTGTATATGTACTGTACTGTTATGACTACATTCACATTGTAGCTGTATATGTACTGTACTGTTATGACTTCATCAGCATTAATGTTGTTTAGACCTGTATGCTCAGTAATTAACTTTAGTGACAATGGGCCATATAGGTTGATATTTTCTTAAGGTGCATCCCGACTAAGGAACCTTCTACTCTTCAAGCCAGATTTAACATCCGACTCCCACCAAATATCGTATATAGAGTCACCAGCATTCAACCTATATCTCTGGTAAAATGGGGCCATATCGGTCCATGTTGTCGAATAAGTCCCACACAAAGGTCCCCTCCGATTTGAGGTCCTGCAGCTTAGAAGCCAAAAATTAGAACCGATCACACCCATGGTACGTTATGGGCGACCAATTATTAACTGTGGTAAAGTTGGTTTTCCATATTTTCTATGTCCATATTTTCCTACACAAAGGTCCTTCCAGAATTTAGAATCTGCAGCTTTATAAGCCACATTTTTCATCCGATTCCATCAAAATTTCGCAGGAAGTGTTACGAGCGACCAACACGCATGTCTTGCGGAATTGAACCACATCAGTCCATGTATTCGAAGAGCTTTCACGCAAAGGTTCCTCACAATTGGAGGTCCTGCTGCTCTAGAACCCACAAATTTAACCCGATTACGCTTTAATTTTTGCATGAGCGCAAATAGAAAGGGACCTAATCTTTAAAATGGCTCTCTTGAACAAAACTGTTCATCAACTTTTCACTTTTTTTTGATGTGGACAGCATCTGAGCATCGAATGAGACCGATCCCATGCCCCAAAAGTCTTCCCTCCCAGAGATATGTGCGTTTTATGAAAGTGAAGTCTACGATTCTAAGCCCAAATAGAAAGGGACCTAATCTTTAAAATGGCTCTCCTGAACAAAACTTTTTATCAAGTTTTCAGTTTTTTTTTTTTGATGTGGACAACGTCTGAGCATCGAATGAGACCGATCCCATGCCCCAAAAGTGTTCCCTCCCAGAGATATGCGCGTTTTATGAAAGTGAAGTCGACGATTCTAAGCGCAAATAGAAAGGGACCTAATCTTTAAAATGACTTTCCTGAACAAAACTGGCTTTTAACCTTAGGTCCCTTTCTATTGTGCGCGTCACATATGAAAATCAGGGTACATTTAGAGCTCGTCCAGTGTGGTCCAATAACCTATTTTGAGTTGGCTTTTCGGAACATCCAAAGTGCTAGGTGTAATATAGTCGGCCACGCCCAACTTTAGCTTTTTAATTAGGTTTTACTTGGTAAGCTAAGACTGTATCGAGCTTTCAAGGTTAAGGTGGACTTCGGTAAACCGTCTAGAGTTTAGAACAATTGCAAATAACCCTTACAGCGTTTCAGAGACGTATGGAGGAAAATAAATAAAACAAGCCATCCGTTGCTTTTTAAAGACCCCGGCCTGTAGGCATAAACCCAGCAGCATTTGTAAATGTTGGGATATTATCAGACACAGACAAACACACACTCGCACACACACACACTGGGATAAACTCCATTTACATATAATTTGTGGGGGGTGGTGGGCAAATGGAAGGGGTGTAACAAATTTTATTAACAATTGACTTTTGGCAACGGCAAACATAAACAAAGTATCCCCGTAATAGGGGATTTACACAAACATTTGCAAACTTTTACTGCTGCATATTGTCGTAGAGCTCTAGCACTCCTACTCTCTTCTTTCCCTCTTCCATTCTCCAAGTAGTATCGTATTATTCTATACAGTTCGGTGTCCTGAGTCCTATTCCATTTGTCCCCCCTGTCTTGGGGGTTTGTTTTTGTTTTGTTATTTTTGGCTTGGCTTGGCTTATGGCAACACTGAAAGCTCCGAGTCGTTTTTGTTTTTAAATTATTAAAACTTTCACTTTTCCACACCTGAGTCAGCATCTTTTGTGCAAAATGTCCGTCTCTCCATCCGCCTTTGCCTGTGTGCGTCTATGGAAAAGCCTGCACTGCATGTATGCCTGGTCTCAGGGGGATGTATGGCACGAGTATGTCTGCCTGTCGTGACGACAGAAGTTTTGTTGAGTAATTGTTATTTTATAGTTTTCACATTTATTCCGGGTTCATTTTGGCATGTGTTTGTGTGTGTGTGAGAGGGGAAAGGTTCCTTTCTTGTTTGTGTTGCCGTGTAGTCTTCGGCCACCACCTTCATTATCATCGCCATCACCATCACCACCAACTGCGAACAATTACTGCAACATGAAAGTTTTTTCTGTATTTTCTTTAGTGCAAGCGTTTGTTCACTTTTCACCAGCGCCGGAAGTGAGAAAGGTGAAGTGTATTCAATATGGCACATGTTTTGTAGACAGACACCTTGAAATACGATCAGAGGTCCCGCAGAAAAGTTTAAATACTTTTACTATTGCTAGACTTTTAATGATGGACACTCTTGAATACAAATGAAACAATGTGGAGGAGCCCGGACTCAAAGTATCTCTGTCAGAATCATAAAAAATCTGTAAAATCTTGTAGATAGTTTATGCCTCAATAAGGGACTGAAAATGGGGTTCACAACTATCAAATACAGTTGAACTTACATAACTCGAACATGAAGCGTTAAAATAAGAAATATACCATGCGGTCAGTAACTCACGTCTATTTTTCGTTGTGTGAACTAAAACTATAGGTTAAAAAGACAAAGAATCAGTAAACCTAACTAATTAAGATGATTATAGGAACTGAATTTGTACATTTATTGGTTGTTGTTTTAGGTTATTGGTAAGTTGAAGATAAAGCTGATTATAATATGCGAGGGCGACCGCAAAATAACTGGCCTGGCACATTTTCTGTTTTACTAGAAAACACATTTTTTGTTTTTAAAAATGCAATCCGAAATATTTAATGATTATTTTTTACAGGTGATTGAAGTAAACAAGTTTTCTAATTTTTGAAAAATGGAAAATAAAGAGTTTCGTGCGGTAATTAAACACTTTTATATGAAAGGTTATACGCCACAATTAATCAAAGATGAATTGGATTCTGTTCATGGTGATAATGCACCATCATACTCCACCGTGAAATCCTGGGTTCAACAATTTAAAATGGGTCGTTCAAGTACGGAAGATGAACAACGCTCTGGAAGACCGAAAACTGCTACTACTATTGAAAACATTAGAAAAATATTTAATGAAGTGACTAAAGATAGACGACTAAAGCACAGAGAACTTGCTGATATTGTTAAAATACACGAAAAACAAGTTTGGAGTATTTTACATGATGAACTCCACATGAAAAAGCTATCCGCAAGATGGGTGCCGCGTTTGTTGACTTTGCCCCAAAAAATCGTACGTTGGACCAATTCCGAGGAGCTTTTAGCGATTTATCAGCGTAATCCAATAGAGTTCTTGCGCCGATTCATAACTGTTGATGAAACATGGATCCATCACTACATCCCAGAATGCAAAGAACAGTCAAAACAATGGATAGAAGCTGGTAAAAGTGGTCCCAAGAAGGCAAAAACTGTTAAGTCAGCAGGAAAAGTAGTGGCCACAGTATTTTGGGATGCAAGGGGTATAATATTTATTGATTATCTTGAGAAAGGAAAAACTATAAATAGTGAATATTATTATGCATTATTGGATCGGTTGAGTGAAGAAATCAAGATAAAACGACCGCATTTAGAAAAAAAAAGTTATTTTTCATCAAGATAATGCTCCTTCACACACTGCATTTTTAACTCAACAAAAACTGGCCGAATTACGATTTGAAATTGCTCCGCATCCACCATATAGTCCAGATTTAGCTCCTTCTGATTATTTCTTGTTTCCAAATTTAAAAAAAATTCTCGTAGGCAAAAAATTTTCGTCCAATAGCGAGGTTATTGCTGAAACTGAGGCATATTTTGAAGGTCTTGAAAAATCTTATTTTTCGGATGGAATTAAAAAACTTGAAAAACGTTTGATGAAGTGTATTGAGTTGGAAGGAGATTGTTTTGAAATATAAATAATAATAATTCCAAAAAAAACGGTTCTTTTTATGTTAGGCCAGTTACTTTTGCGGTCGCCCTCGTATTGTTTAAGTGAAGTAAAGTAGATTTTTATAACTACTTACTAGGGTAATAAATACTGTTACACACGTTTTATGCTGAAAAATAAAAAGTACTGAATGTTTTGGATCAAATATACTTATTCGAAATGTCCGCCTTTTGCCTTTACACACGCCTGAAGTCGCACTGGCCAATCGTCAATAGCTGCACGAATCTCGTCCATTGGAAAATTGGCCACAGATCGAACAAAAGCAGACTTAAGAGATCTAGTGTTGGGGTATCTTTTGTGACAAACCTTGTCCTCTAAAAGCGTCCACAATTTGTTATCCAATGGGTTCAAATCTGGACTGCCTGAGGACCATTCTTCAGAGAAAATGAACGCTGGCAAATTGTTTCGACGTGGGCCGTTTTAGCGCAGAATCCTGCTGGAAAGTCAATGGCTGGTTTTGGAACAGGGAATTGTCAAGAGGCTTCACAACAGCTTCCAAAACGGTTTCTTGGTAAACTTTGGCCGATGTTTTGACTCCTTGTTCGCAGAAATGCAGGTCAGTGTCCCAATCGTAAGAGACACCCCACTAAACCATGACTGAAGCTGGGTGATGACCCTTCTCCACCCTTGGGATCAGTTCAGATGCTTCCTTAGATGACCGCGCATACACTCTATCATTTTGCTTGTTCAATTTTTCCTGAACGGCAAAAATTTTTTCACCGGTGAACAAAATTTTTCTGTGCAACTTGCGTGCTTCACCAAAAGACGTTTACATTTTTTTTCAATCCTATTTTTTTAAAGCTGCAGTCAATAAATTTTCTGTACGTCGTTTGAAGTCCAAAGTCTTTTTTAATGATTCGACTCATGGAATTTTGCGTGATATTCATCTCACGGGCCATGATTTTCTGTTTTCGGAGCGGATTTCTGTGAATTCTTTATTTAATGGCTTTAATGACATGCGGTGTTCGAACAGAGCGTGGGCCGCCCGACCGTTGGTGGTCATTTACATCTCCAGTCTCCTCAAACAGTTTTATGCATCGGTAGACGAACATGCGGCTAATCCCTAGTGGCCGGAGCGTTTTCAAAATATCGCTTTTTTCATTTCACACTTGAAAAGCGCTTTAACAGCGATACGGTTCTCATTATCTGAACACTCCATAATGAAAGTACAAACAATAAAATCCTGTTACAGACTAACGCTATTGAGGTTAGCTTTCAAAACCCATATGACATTAACCGGGTATGTTCAGTTCTGATATGAAAATGGGTGTGTTCAATGTTGTAACAGTATTTATGTCCCTACTAAGTATTATCATTTCAAAGGCCATTCTTTGGCATTAATTTTTTGAAAGTTATGTCTATCGAATGTTGGCAGCGGCTACTTCTCAGATGGTCCATCCATTGAGTCCTATTTTCTATGACTCGTTCGAGTATTTCGACTGGTAACTGGCGAATGGCACGCGTAATGTTTTGCTCTAAGGCCTGAATCGAAGCGGGTTTGTCCGCATAAACTTTAGACTTTACATATCCCCACAGAGAAAAGTCTAACGGTGTGATATCACACGATCTTGGTGGCCAATCGACCGGCCCAAAACGTGAAATTATCTGCTAACCGAAGTGTCCTCGCAATAAATGCATTGATTGATGCGAGTGTGAGAACTGGCGCCGTCTTGTTGAAACCAAATGTCACCGAGATCACGAGCTTCAATTTCAGGCATCAAATAGTCTGTTATCATGGCACGATAACGGTCGCCATGGACGATTACGTTCTCACCAGCATCATTTTTGATGAAATATGGACCGATGATTCCAACGGCCCACAAACCACACCAAATTGTGCTTTTTATTGGTGAAGTGGCAGCTCTTGAACCTCTTCTGGTTGCTCTTCGTCCCAAATGCGGCAATTTTGCTTGTTTACATACCCATTGAGCCAGAAATAGGCCTCATCGCTGAACAAAATTTGGCTCGAAAACGTCGGATCTTCTTGGAACTTCCAAGAGCCCATAGAGCGAAGCGATGTCGCTTGGGAACGTCCGACGGCTTCAGTTCTTACACAGACTGTATTTTTTAGGCTTTCAATTTAAGATCTTGACGTAAAATGCGCCAAGTCGTTCCATACGTCAGTCCGAGTTAATGCGAACGGCGCCGAATCGACTCTCCACGGTCTTGGTGTAGACTCAGAGCTACGGCCGCTACATTTTCTTCGCTGATTGCTGGACGTGGTCTTTTCGGTCGAATATTATCCAATAACGAATGCTGGGTCCCAAGATGGGTGATGGTGTTGCGAAAAGTTCGCTCAATACGAGGGCGGTTCGGAAAGTTCTTAGCCTATCAATGAAAGAGAATAGTTAGTTTTTCAAAAATATTTTTATTTTTCAATATAATCTCCTGAAACTTCAATACACTTAGTTCAACGCTTATCTAGCAATTCTATCCCTTGATTAAAATAGTTTTCCTCAAGGTCTTCAAAATAGTGGTTTACAACTGTAATTGCATCTTCATTTGAGGTAAAACGCTTGCCAGCAAGGAATTTTTTTAGATTTGGGAACAGGTAAAAGTCACTGGGAGCTAAATCAGGAGAATAAGGTGGGTGGTCAAGCAACTCGTACTTTAAGTCGTTAATTTTAGCCATTGTTAAAACACTCTTGTGCGCTGGTGCGTTGTCCTGATGAAAAATTATTTTTTTGTGTTGTAAGCCAGGACGTTTTTCTCGAATTTGTACATTTAATTGATCTAAAAGGTTGCAATAGTACTCTGAATTTATTGTTTTACCCTTATGCAGATAGTCAATCAATAAACTACCTTTGAAGTCCCAAAAAACCGTTGCCATAACCTTACCAGCCGATTGATTTGTTTTTGCCTTCTTTGGGGCACTTCCTCCAGCTTCAGTTCATTGTTTGGATTGTTCTTTTGTCTCTGGAGTATAGTGGTGGATCCATGTCTCATTAACAGTTATGAAACGACGCTTAAAATCCATTTTATTTCGCTGAAAACGATCCAAACAAGCTTGAGAAATGTTCATTCTTATGCGTTTTTGGTCGACTGTTAACAAGTGCGGCACCCATCTTGCAGAAAGCTTTTTCATCTGTAGTTCTTCATGCAAAATTAAATGGACTCGATCATTTGAGATGCCCATGATATTAGCTATTTCACGCACTTTTATTCGTCGATCATTTAATACCATATCATGCACTTTGGCTACAATTTCTGTTGTTGTTGCTGTTTTTGGACGTCCACTACGTGGTTCATCTTCAATGCTTGTACGACCACGTTTAAATTCAGTAACCCAATTTGTTACTGTTGCATATGAAGGAGCACTTTCAGCTAACACATTCACCATATCATTATGAATTTCTTGTCCCGATAAACTTTTTTATGTAAATATTTAATGACACCACGCATTTCTAATTTTTCCATTGTAAAAAAATCGCGGATGCGTCTTTTGCGAACACCTGTTTCTATATGAAGGAGTTGCCAGATCGAAACAAAATTTAACATGTGTTCATAGCAGAGATAGAAGTTTCCAAAACACTTAACTTTTTTCTGTTTATACCGCGCTTTTTGTGCTAGGCTAAGAACCTAGCACGAACCGCCCTCGTAGGCCGATTATGTTGACCATAAGATGAACGAAGTGCACGAAACACATTCCTCACAGAACGTGAATTTTCGTAACAAAGTTTAACGATTTGTACATTTATACACCCATTTATATAGTAGAACTGAACATACCCCGTTAATGTCATATGGGTTTTGAAAGCTAACCTCAATAACGTTAGTCTGTAACGGGATTTTAAAATAGTTCCAACTTTCACCATGGTCAGATAATGAGAGCCGGATCGCTGTAATAGCGCTTTTTAAGTGTGAAATGAAAAAAACGATATTTTCAAAACGCTCCGGTCACTAGGGATTAGCCGCATGTTCGTCTACCGATGCATTTAACTGTTTGAGGAGACTGCAGATGTAAAAGACCGCCACTGGTCGAGCCGCCCACGTTCTGTTGTTCAAGAATTCACAGAAATCCGTTCCGAAAACAGAAATTCATGGCCCATAAAATGAATATCAAGCAAAAGTCCATGAGTCGAATCATTAAAAAAGACTTGGGACTTGGCGCTTTCTAACGACGTTCCGGACTGCAGCTTTAAAAAAAATAGGATTGAAAAATGCAAACGTCGTTTGGTGAAGCACGATGATAACTTGCACAGAAAAACTTTGTTAGCCGATGAAAAAATTTTCACCGTTCAGGAAAAATTTGATAAGCAAAATGATAGTGTATGCGCGGTCATCTAAGGAAGCATTTGAACTGATCCCAAGGGTGGAAAAGAGTCTTCACCCAGCTTCAGTCATGGTTTGGTGGGGTGACTCTTACGATGGGGTCACTGACCTGCATTTCTGCGAACAAGGAGTCAAAACATCGGCCAAAGTTTACCAAGAAATCGTTTTGGAAGCTGTTGTGAAGCCTCTTAAAAATTCCCTGCGCCAAAACCAGCCATGGATTTCCAGCAGGATTCTGCGCCGGCCCATAAGGTTAAAACGTCCCAGGCCAGGCTTCGAAGCAGTTTGCCACCGTTCATTTCCTCTGAAGAATAGCCCTCAGGCAGTCCAGATTTGAACCCATTGGATTACAAATTGTGGACGGTTTTAGAGGACAAGGTTTGTCACAAAAGATACCCCAACATTGGATCTCTTAAGACTGCTTTGGTTCGAGCTGTGGCCAATTTTCCAATGGATGAGGTTCGGGCTGCTATTGACGATTGGCCAGTGCGACTTAAGGCGTGTGTAAAGGCAAAAGGCGGACATTTCGAATTAGTAGATTCTTTTTGGATACAATATACATCAATAAATATATGTGACAATAAATATATGTGATCAATAAATAGATGTGACAAAGTAGAAAGGGACCTAAGGGTAAAAAACAGTTTTGTTCAGGAGAGCAATTTTAAAGATTTAAATACGTGTATTTTTAGTGTAGAATCGTCGACTTCATATCTCTGGGAGGGAACACTTTTGGGGCATGGGATCGGTCTCATTCGATGCTCAGATGTTGTCCACATCAAAAAAAAAAAGTGAAAATTGATTTTTTTTATCCTAGGGTCCCTTTCTCTATGGGCTGTCACATATTAAAAAATATTTGGGCCAAAAACATTCAGTGCTTTTTATTTTACAGCATAAAACGTGTGTAACAGTATTTATGCCTCTACTAAGTAAACGTTGTTCAGGCGTAAGTAAGTCTTTCCATGATGAAATGCCAAACAATACTAAACCAAAATAAAATGACAGAATGCAACCTTTTCTTGACATGACCTGTCAAGAAAAGGTTGCAAAAAGTATCTCAACTTGGATCACCCATTATTTCTGATCCGATATTGAGCAGTTAGTCTTTCTGCCTAACCCGACTGGAGCGGGATATGCTTTAGGTTTTATTGCTTTGTGTATATATAAATATAGAAGGGCATAACATGCTTCGACTCGGTCTAATTCAAATCAGTTTATACACGGTTCTGTGGTGTGAATACTAGGGATTCTGGTTCTTCTTCTGTGCATTGTTCATTTCTAAACTTCACACTTGCACAGAAACGCATGTACTCGCATTCAAACATATGCTTGTGTATGTGTATTTAACTGTCAAGTTAAGCTGTGCAACCACCACACACACACACACGTACACAAAGTGAAACGTTGCAATTTTGCCACACCGAAATGGCATGGCACACACTGACATCAAAGAAGTGAAACCTTGCTTCGTACCTTTACTAATTCAAACACATATACACACACACACACACTCAGTAGAAGACATCCTGACTCACACATACGCAAGTGTGCACTTGCATTCACTCCTTTAGCACCTTGTTCAAGCAGTATGGGGGGGTTTTGGGTATGTGTTTGCTTTGGGGGGAGGTGGGTAGTGTAAGGGGTACGAGTATTAGGAGAGTGTTCTATTGTTCGGTTAACTGGTTTGTGTTGTCATTTTAAAGTTTGTTATAAATTCTTGTTGTTAGTTACTTGACTAACGTCTAACACCAGCACCTCCTACACACAAAACACACACACCAACACTGCTTTACAGCTTCGGGTGTCTGCGTGTGCATGTACCAGCCAACATGTGTACACGTGAGTCAGTGAGACTGTATAAATATATTTCCCGACTTAATTGCAGTTGTTACATGTTGTTGGTTTCTGTTGTTTTGTCGTCTCGTTACTCTTGTTTAACACAACAACGCCGCCACACAGATACACGCACGCACTTACACACGCACACGTCGACAGCTCCAACAACAACAAATGAGGATTGTAGCCCAACGCTACGCTATTGTTGCCGGCGTAATTGTATAATTGTGAATTTGTCGCATTGTACATGGATGGCATGTACTCGTATGTAGTATAGGGACGTGTTAACACACACTCTCGCACTCTTGTAGTGTGGGAGATTGCTTCCCAGCGGGAAGCTGGGAGGGCTCAGTAAGGCCTTCTAAGAAGCCCAATTGGGTAGCTCGAAGGCATGTTTGGTACATTCCATTTTAATTTCATAGTAACACAAGGATAGATTACAGAACAAGAACTTCACGCTCTAATGGAATAACATCTAGAAGTCTTTTAGAATTTCTATAAACAATTCAGAAAGCCACAGTCAGTTGATCCGACTTATACAGGGTGAAGCGTGGGAATTTGATTTTGTTTCACTGCAGGCTGTGACGGCACTGTTGGTCGATGAGAATGGAGAGTAAGCGTGGCTTATAGCGGTTGACGAAAGCTTGAATTCGTCTGCCTTTTAGTTGCCATCATGCATTGGACACGTGAGGAGAGGTCATTCTGTGTTGAAGCGTATTTTTTAAATGCGCACTCGATCATTGCAGTGCAGCGTGCTTTTCGTTTACGATTAGCTGTTCCCCAACGTGGGTGTGTAAACAAACAAAATATGCGATACTGGAGTGAAACAAACCCCAGAGAACTTCCGAACGGTGCTTTACTATGACACAGTATTTTTTTCAGCCGCCTCTTGAGGCAATGCAACAGGATGGTGCCACAGCACACACAGCGAGGGTCACCATGAATTTTTTGAGGCAAATGTTTCCTGGACGGCTTATCTCTTTGAGGGGTGATGTGAACTGGCCGGCACGCTCACCAGACTTAGCCTGCCCCGTGCGATTTTTTCTTTTGGGGTTAACTGATGTCGAATGAAGTCGAAGTGTATCTCAACCGCCCCAACACCTTGGAAGACCTAATTAACAATATTGAGGCTGAAATTGGCAGAATACCAGTCGATATGCTTGTGAGAGTTTATGAAAACTTCTGAAAACGTATGCAGCAGTGTGTGGCCCATATACGTATTTTTTAATTTCGAAGTTCCGTCCCCACTGCCTTAAGCGTAGTGTTTTTAATGAAATCTCGAAAAGGGTCGATTGTGAGTAAGGGGGCGAGGCATGTAAAGGGTGTTTTTTATTGGGGTATAGAACTTTAAGTTGGCATCACTTTTTTAACTGGCGGCCATTTTGTCAGCTGTCAAGTGATTAATATTCAGTTTGGTTTGCCATTTCATCATGAACAGGTTGACAAAAGAACAACGCTTGCAAAATGGGCCGAAAATGAGATTCATCTCGATGCTGATTTTCATCACAAAATTTTGTTCAGTGATGAGGCTCATTTTTGGTTGAATGGCTACGTCAACAAGCAAAATTGCCGCATTTGGAGTGAAGAGAATCCACATGAGACCCTTTCTGTTTAAAACAAGATAGAGCCTGCATGAAAACAGCTGAAATTTGGCACAACTATGTGTAGTTAACCTAGCATGGTTGGTATTGAAAATGGGCTATATAGCTCTAAGGGAAGTTGGTGTTGGAGACCCTCAACCGACACTACCTCATAAAAATTAATTTTTTATTTGGAAATATCCGTCCAGTTTCTTGAGTAAAATCACTGAAATTTTGCAAATAATAATCTCTATAAAGGCGCAATCCTCTATGTAAAAATGGTTTAGATTGGGCCACCATTTCTTCTACTTCCCATACAAACGAAACGGTCTTATGGGCCTTGAGAAATAATATGACTGTGAGTTATACACAAACTTGACCTGACGAAATAAAATTTTACACATCAAGATTTCTATATACAACACACTTCTACGCTGAATTCAGTTGAGATCGGAAAAGTCCTACTGATACCTCCCACACTAACGGTCTCATGGGCCTTGAAAAATAATAATGACAATAACTCACCACACACTTGAACTATCGAGACGAAATTTTCGGCATAAAGATTATTATATAGAAAAGACTTTTGCGCTAAATTTGGCTAAGATCGGAAAGGTCCTACTGGTACCACCCACAAAAACGGTCTCACGGGCCTTGAAAAATAATATGACAATAACTCACTACAAACTTGACCTATCGAGATGAAATTTTCTAGATAAAGATTTTTATATAGAACACACCTCTGCGTCAAATTCTGTTGAGATCGGAAAAGTCCTACTGGTACCTCCCACACAAACGGTCTCATGGGCTTTGAGAAATAATATGACGATAACTCACCACAAGCTTGACCTATCGAAATGAAATTTTGCACATAAAGATTTCTATACAGAACACACTTTGGTTTTATTTGGGAATCTGGTGGAGGGCACAGCCAAACTTAACATTTTTTTCTTGTTTCTTATGCACATACGAGGGCGGTTCGGAAACTTCTTAGCCTAGCACAAAAAGCGCGGTATAAACAGAAAAAAGTTAAGTGTTTTGGAAACTTCCATCTCTGCTATGAACACATGTTAAATTTTGTTTCGATCTGGCAACTCCTTCATATAGAAACAGGTGTTCACAAAAGACGCATCCGCGATTTTTTTTACAATGGAAAAATTAGAAATGCGTGGTGTCATTAAATATTTACATAAAAAAGGTTTATCGGGACAAGAAATTCATAATGACATGGTGAATGTGTTAGGTGAAAGTGCTCCTTCATATGCAACAGTAAAAATTGGGTTGCTGAATTTAAACGTGGTCGTACAAGCATTGAAGATGAACCACGTAGTGGACGTCCAAAAACAGCAACAACAACAGAAATTGTAGCCAAAGTGCATGATATGGTATTAAAAGATCGACGAATAAAAGTGCGTGAAATAGCTAATATCATGGGCATCTCCAATGATCGAGTCCATTTAATTTTGCATGAAGAACTACAGATGAAAAAGCTTTCTGCAAGATGGGTGCCGCACTTCTTAACAGTCGACCAAAAACGCATAAGAATGAACATTTCTCAAGCTTGTTTGGATCGTTTTCAGCGAAATAAAATGGATTTTAAGCGTCGTTTCATAACTGTTGATGAGACATGGATCCACCACTATACTCCAGAGACAAAAGAACAATCCAAACAATGCACTGAAGCTGGAGGAAGTGCCCCAAAGAAGGCAAATACAATTCAATCGGCTGGTAAGGTTATGGCAACGGTTTTTTGGGACTTCAAAGGTATTTTATTGAATGACTATCTGCAAAAGGGTAAAACAATAAATTCAGAGTCCTATTGCAACCTTTTAGATCAATTAAATGTACAAATTCGAGAAAAACGTCCTGGCTTACAACACAAAAAAAACAAAAATAATATTTCATCAAGACAACGCACCAGCGCACAAGTCTTTTTACAATGGCTAAAATCAACGAATTAAAGTACGAGTTGCTTGACCACCCACCTTATTCTCCTGATTTAGCTCCCATTGACTTTTACCTGTTCCCAAATCTAAAAAAAATCCTTGCTGGCAAGCGTTTTACCTCAAATGAAGATGCAATTACAGTTGTAAACCACTATTTTAAAGACCTTGAGGAAAACTATTTTAATCAAGGGATAGAATAGCTAGATAAGCGTTGGACTAAGTGTATTGAAGTTTCAGGAGATTATATTGAAAAATAAAAATATTTTTGAAAAACTAAGGCTAAGGCTCCAAACTTTCGTCAGGTTGTCTCATTTTTATGTGATTTGCTAGTTACAATTTTAAGCAGAATCGTATGAACAGTATTAAAATTATCATGCCATTATCAGACGAAAGTGGAATGGTGCATTTGCAATGGAGGTACCAGAATGGGGCGTGTCATCCTCTAATTTCGTATAAATAAAATGTAGGAGAATTCCAAATTTAACCGAATTTCACGCACTGGGTGACAAGTGATGTGGGTTCTAATCGACACTGAAACAGAGATATTTGTAAAGGAGATACCAGAAGGGGCGTGGCCGGGAATCTTATTAGTTGTCACCAAGTTAGCCATATAACTCTGGTCTTAAGTATTTATTTTGAGTAATATTAGCCTTTAGCCTTTATATTTGGTAATATTAACCTTATTGATAATTGAGGAATAAAAAAAATAGGGACCAATGGTGCATTTGTATGGAAGGTACCAGAATGGAGTGTATCAACTTTGATATGCAAGTACAAAAATACTACGGTGTTCTCAATTTAGGCGAATTGCTTTCACAAGGAGGCATGTTAATTAGGTTCTAGTCTGCACTAAAACAGAATCATTTGTGTGGAAGGTACCAGAAGGGGTGTGGCTAGGAATACCATCATTTGTCGTCAATTTAAGCCTCTATTCTTATTCTTAAGTATTCATTTTGGTTTAGATCGTATGAATAGCATTAAAGATATTACAAGAATACCAACAATAGGCGTAATAGTACATTTGTGTGGTAGCTACCAGAAGGGGTGTGGCAATTTAGCCTTTTTTCGATCCCATAGGCAGTTTTGGAAAAATATTACGAAGTGACAAATTTTAAACGATTGGTAGCTCCTTTTGAGCTGCATCGTGCAAACCAGCCACCCAGACAGACGGACATGGCTTTAGTGACTCAAAAAGTCATGAAATTTGGTCAAAATATATGTAGGGTCTAAAATGCTTTTTTCGAAGCGTTATACTTTTTGTCCGTTCCAAATGCAGTAGGGTGAGGGTATAAAAATATAATAAATTTCCAACCAAGCTGGTTGAGTTTTGCAAAAAGCAAACGACTCCGCTCGACCCCGGATGTTTGGACGACTTCGGGTCTTGAAGCGACTCCCGCCTCTGTCTCCATTGAAATATATTTATTTATTTTAAAGGACATTATAGAATTGGAACCGTTGTGGTATGCCCGTTTTACCGTAAAATATTGACCAATAAGCTTCATTTTAAAATCAAAATTTTATCCAGGTAGTTCAACAGGAAATTAGAAAATACGCAGCGAAAGAAAAAAAATGTTTAGGACTCCAGGGTCTACAAGCTGGCCTGATAAAAGAAAATCAAAGGAATCAGTGATTGCAAACTTGGTCATTATTTTGCAAAAGGCTTCCATAATGTAAGATTTAAGATAAGCTACAAAGACTGGCTAGTAAGCGCACTAAATTTGATGCTACATGTACTGTCCCTATATTGCATAACATGGCAAATTACTGCTGCACCTTAGAAGTGTGATAGTGTAATCCATAACACGATGCCTGATATTCCAGGCATTTTTAACCATACACTAACCGGGCAGGAACTAATGTTAATGTCGAACTACTTGCACAAGGACGTATGTCGACTCAACACTAATCATCAGAAAGAATGACAAACTAATTACAAATTGGTACACAAAGGAGACGGCATCAGGAAGAATGATTAATTACAACTCTACACAACCAAAGACAATGAAGATAAATTGTGCAATAAACTTTATAAAAAAAGTTTTACTACTTAGCGACGACAAATTTAAAAAGGACAACAACTAACCAAACAACTACCCAAATTCCATTATAAACAACCTAATAGCAAACACATTAAATCCGAGCAAGAAAATAAATTCGAAGGAAAAATCAAAAACTTTTTACAGTGTACCCTTTATACCAAATCTGACTGATGGTAAGAAGCTACAAAATACACTTCATGATGAGAACACAGCAATAGCGTACAAATCCAACCAAACACTACGCAACATATTCACAACAAAAACAACAACAACTCACAAACTCAACACAGACAACGTTGTATATGAGATCACTTGCAGTGGCAATGACAACGAAGACTGCCAAAGAGTGTACGTTGGAACAACAAAGAGAACATTATGCATTAAACACATAGACGACAGCAAGCAGCGAGCGACAACCTGTCAAAATTAAAACACACACGTTTATATGAAAATGATTACTTTGACGGCGTCACAGCAGCACGCTGTGACGCCGTCAATATAAACTAACTAATTTCTATTTTGAAAGGCGACAATATCAGATACAGTGTTGGTAATGCACTAAAGTAGTTGTAATAATTTAGAGATTAAAGGCGTTTAACTAAAAACTGAAAATTTGCGTCAAACTTTTTGGGATTTATTAAATGTTCAAGGTGTCAAGGTGTTTTTATATATCTTCTTGGTATGCTAAAATATAATTTCGCTATACATATAAAGATTTCTTGTGAAGCCGGTCTTCGTCCGGGGGTATGCCAAAATATGGCTTCGCCTTTTAAATATTTCCTGCCTCTTTGCAATCTATTCAATCCACTCATTAATAAACAAACTATAATGAAAATAAAACATATAATATATAAATAATATATAAAATACTCTGTTCCGGAATCTTTTTTTCAATGTGCTTCTTATCTGATACTTCGGCTTCACTACTGGGGAAAATACACGAAACATCCGATTGCTGCATAGTGAGTGAGCTATGTCTGGTTTTACACGGACAATTATAATTGTCACGATTGTTGAGTTGGTTGGAGAGAGAGGTAAGAAGTATGGAACGGGGAACAATGGCGACAATTATAATTGTCCGTGTAAAACCAGACTATGTATTTTGCAACGAAACTGTCAATCTGATGTACGGTCTATTTCCTATGAAGGGTGCACACGATTACAATAAATTATTATGTAGAACATAAATCGTTTGTTTGTGTGCCTCATAAACGTCATATTGGCATCACTGAAAAATACATTGCTCCAATACATTGCTCTGTCAAAAAAACAATATCAGCTGTTTACGCTGCTGCTGCCGTTCTCAAAATATTTTAAAAGGTGGCAGCACAACGACAAATGTCGCCAACGACATTTGAAGTCAGTCGTCGTGCTGCTTGCTGTCGTCTATGTGTTTAAAGCATTAGGCATTAGAATCTCAGAACACGAAACAGACATTCGAAAAGACAAGGAGACAACTGCACTTGCACACACGGTTGCCACTTTGGTAATTTTCTACCAAAACTGGTAACTTTTTTTTGCTTTGGTAACTTGGTAACTTCATTTTGATTTTGGTAACTTTTTGAATTCAATTTTTTTAATTTCTGTTCTGCTGTTCTTACTTGTTAACGTGCAAATCGCCTACGTGTCAATTGTGTTGGGTGTTTCTTTGACAAGGTGGTTAGCTCTAGAGCAAGTCATTTCTAGAATTTTGGAACAATGGCAGGCCTTACAATTATATTTTTTGGCATGTTCTTTAGAAGTAAATGGCATTAAGTCAATTGAAATTTCAAATATGTTAGGTAATGAAGAAATAAAAGTTTACATGATGTTTCTTTCTTACATATTAAAAATAATTAACAACTTAAATAAAGAGTTCCAGTCAGAAAGAGTTCGCTTACCATATTTGTATCAGCAACTTGAAATTAATTTCAAGCTTTTTGCTTGTAACTTCATGGATGTCAAGTATGTAAAAAAATGTGCATGTTTGAACGATTGTGATACAAATGATAACCGGTACTATTTGCCATTAATTAATGTATATATGGGGAGCGAATCAGAAAAATACTTAAATTCTGACCAATTTTCTGAGTCACAAAAAATTTTAATAAAAGGGCACATACGAGATTTTTACATAGACTTTCTCAATCAATTGAAAACCAGGTTTGATTTTAGCCGAAATGATTTAAAAGTGTTGTCAATTATAACACCTAACAAAATTTTAAATGTAACTAAAGATTCTATTTTAAATCTTTTAAATGAATTTTATTATTTGAAAAGTTGTGACAATGGAGTCTTCTTACTTTGTTATCAAATGATCTCAATCAAAACGATGATATTACTTCTTTTTGGGAAAATATAAGTTTAAAAAAAAATGGGCTTAATGAATATATATTTAAGGAATTGGCTGATTTTATATTTAATTTAATGTGCCTTCCTCATAGCTCAGCAGCCGCTGAAAGAAAATTTTTGGATTTAAGTTTAATTAAAACCAAACTTAGAAATAAATTAGAATATGAAACATTAAACAACATAATGTTGGCAAAAGAATTGGCTGGTGCCAAAGACCAACATTATGTTTGGGCAGCTAAAGATTATATTAAATAATTTTTTTCTTATTTCGTTAAAATGTGAAGTAGAATACCTGAAGTAATGTTATGTTTATGTTTTTGTTATGTTATTTTCTTTTTAATATATGAATAAGTGATTATAATTATATATAATATAAAAATATATATGTACTGAATTTTTTTAAGTTTCTATCAATAAAATTCAAAAATGGTAACTTTTGGTAACTTCTTGGTCAAATTTTGGTAGAAAAAAAATTTTGCCAGTGGCAACCGTGCTTGCACAACATGCAAAAGAGAGCGGACATAAAGTAAACTTTAAAAACGTCAAAATACTCGACAGAGAGAGAGAAACGAAAACAAAAGATATACACTGGAGAGCCTAAGAATCGAACAGAGAATAAACAAATCTTTAAACACCAAAGAAGATAAAGACAACACTAAGCTGCAGTACTCCGTTGCGTTATTTTGAAGCATACAGTTCTGTGATATTAGTACATATTTATGTTTTCTCCTTCTGTGATTTTTACATTGTATAATTATTTATTTTATTATTTATTACTTGTGTCGTGAAGTCCAGTTTTATTTTTAATAATATAAGTAATTGTTTGTGATGTAAACTAAATCGTAAGTTGGATAACCTATTTACTAATAGTATAGCAAAAAGAAAAACTAATGTAATGTAACTTAATTTATTTTCGTCTACAGCATATTTAATAAAAAATCTCCTGATGAAGTTGGAAACAAACCAACGAAACGTTGAGAAAAAGATGAAATAATTTAGTTTTATTTACATCAAAACATATAACTTGACCATCACAGCCCATATATACATATATATAAAAAATACAACTCGAGAAATAAACAACAAATTGGTCATTAAAAAATCTGACTAATCGTTTAATATATCACAGTCAAGTAGGTTCTAAAGCTATTTACACGATATAGACTAAATATAGCAACTAATCATCGATGTGTATTTGAAATGGCTATATTTAGGTTATATTTATCCCCATAGTGGGAATAAATAAATACAACATCTGACAGCCCTACTAGCATCATACTTATATACTTATTTGCATTTTGTCCTAACACAATGGCTCACGTTCACCTTATTTGGGTTTCGGGCCACAGGGACCCACCAGATACTGGCAGAGCAGACAAGAGATAATGTGCAAACTTGATTGTGTTCATCATGAAGGGACACGGTTCTTAAAAGTCCTGCAGAGGGTCATAAAGTTGGCACCACAGTTAAGAAGTTGTAAGAGAGAATAAAACATCTTCCCTTCTCGTGTCGTTTTCTGCCGAAGAAGAACTAGCTGGCCTTGCGGTTATCAGTATTGTCTGTCTTAGGATATACGAAGCTGCAAATGGTTTAACGATAAAAAAATAATTTTTTGAGCTTTCCTTTTTATTAATCATGTTCCTTTTTTAGTATTTAGTATTTTCTCTTAACTAAAAAAAATACTTTAAAGTGAGCGTAATGAGTTTGGCTTGAAGACTAACTTTGGATTTGGAGACTATGTAATAGGCTGTTTTCACTACGGTCGCGTCCACGTCCGCGTCCATGATTTATCGATAAATTTGTAATGGTGTTTCCATTGTGTTTTGCGTCCACGTTTGCGTTCAAACAGCTGTTTGTGTTTATTTGTTTTTTTAGGGGTGCGAAAAATTTTAATATTTTTGTGGCCCAACTAGCGCCTGCTCCTTTCTGCAATAAACACAATCGATTTAATTCCAAAAAAATATTGGTATATAATTTATATTTAAAAAATTACATGTATTTTTTCGTTAAATTGTCCAGTTTATTTTTTACTTCGGCGCCAGTCACTCCCAACTTCTCGCACATCTCTTTGTGTATGTGGGTGTTTTTCCGAGCACCCCTCAGGCCATCAATGTTATCCTCCCAGAGGTCCAACAGATGTAGTGTTGTTACTGCTGTCCATTCCGTCTTTTTAAATTCTAAAATAATTGGAAAAATTAATATTATTTAAACAAAAGCAAAAATATTAACTTACCTCCTGTTTTTTGCATTTTGGATTTTTTTTATTTATACTGATTGACAGCTGTTTTAATAGGGATGTGCAATTTGCGATTTTGCCATTGATAGGTATGGGTGGGTTTCGATTGCAAAAATAATCGATTTTATAGTAAACGCGACTTATCGATAAACGCGTCCAATATGAACGCGACTTTTTCCCATACCTAACTGCCTATGTTTTTTGTATGGGCCTTAACGCGCGTTCATTGATTTTTGGATGCGGACGTGGACGCGACCGTAGTGGAAACAGCCTATAAGTCTTTTCGCCCACAAATTC
Organism: Hydrotaea diabolus; assembly: GCA_963513945.1. Classification (NCBI taxonomy): domain Eukaryota; kingdom Metazoa; phylum Arthropoda; class Insecta; order Diptera; family Muscidae; genus Hydrotaea; species Hydrotaea diabolus. The sequence continues at coordinate 14,840,648 of OY740720.1, read as the reverse complement.
AGTTTAACCTAACCTAGGATTAATCAATTTAACGTTTGTCTAAATAAAATTAATTTTTCCGTTTGATAAAATTTCAATATTTATCTACAAAAACAGTATGGTTGCGATGATAATAATTAAGAAGCAACACACTATAGTTGGGTATATGGTGCTGTCACAATAATAGTATGATCCTTACAACAATGTATGATTCTCGCACACCTATACTATGATCACCACAACTATATTAGGATTTACACTGTACCATACATAATCTCTACAACCCTATTACAATTTAACCTGAACCATATTATGACCCCTACAACTATATTATGATTCACACTCAACCATACTATAATTCACACTCAACTATACTATGATCCCACAATCATTTTATGACCCTCATAACCATAGTATGTTTTACACACAACCACAATTATTTTATGACAACCATAGCATGTTTTACACACAACCATAGTATGATTTACTAGCAAAAATTTTATGATCCCTACAACCATATCATAATTTATTCATTTTGATGCGGTTAATAGATTTTTATTAAGTGAATTATTTAAAAATACATTAAATCAAAATAATAGGAGTGATTTTTTTTACAAAAGAAATATTCAGTTTAAATAACTTTTATTAAAAATGTGTCAGTTCTACAAATTTCAAGCAGTTTTTTTTTTTTAAATAGCCAACACTCAGGGTATGCCCCCTATACATGCGGAGCATTGCGTTGGCGAGTGGAAAGTAAAGGATCGGTGGGGGAAAGAGGGAGTAATGATTACTGACGCTTGCCTTGAACTTCTGGATGTCGCAATTAGTGGGAAATACATTTGCCGGAAGTCGATTCCACATACGGACTGTACGAGCGAAAAACGAACTTGATCTGTAGTGTATAGTGCGGTCAACTGGCCAATCGATAACAAACGGGTGTGAATTCCTAGAAAGTCGCGTATCCCTGCCGAACATCCTCACGTCAGGAATAAGGCGACGGATGTCTGATGAACACACACCATGAAAGTAACGAAAGAACAGCGTCACGCAACCCACATTCCGACGATGCTCAAGGGAAACAATAGAGTTGGATACCCTACTGTCACCTATAAGCACCATCGCTCTCCTTTGAACACGGTCAAGTAGCTCGAAGGATGATTTTGGAGCACCTGCCCATATATGGGAGTTGTATTCCATCTTTGGCCTGATGTAAGTTGTATAGATATTGAAAAGATCAGAAGGAGTGAAATATTTCTTACACCGCTTTAAAAAGCCTATGCACTTGAGTGCTTCTTTCGAAACTTCGAATACATGTCTCGCCCAACGAGCGTCACATTGTATTTTCATGCCCAGAACATCGAGACCTTCTGATTGTTCAATATCCGTACCATCGATAGAAATTGACGATATTGTTGGGTCAGCGAATCGATTGTTGGACAACAAGCAGCACTGTGTCTTACGTGCATTAAAATCTACTCTATTCACTCGACCCCATTTGGAAATGGCCAGTAGATCCCGGCCAAGTGTCTCATCCATAATTCGCCTTGTGTCTTCAATATCTTGAAGACTCAGCCTACGGTCGAATGAATATGAATGACAGAGGTTACTATCATCTGCGAAAGAGTAGATTGGATTTACGGTCTGACCCAATAGATCATCAATGAAAATAAGAAATAAAGAGGGAGAAAGGACAGAGCCCTGCGGTACACCTGCGGTCAGCCTAGGTGTATTGGATGAGAACCCATCTACAACAACTCGTATAGTGCGATCTCTAAGAAAGCTCGATATAAATCGAGCAAACGTATTACCGACATTGTTTTGAAAAAAATTACTTTATAGCACGAATATTGCCTAAGATTCGTATTAATATATTGCTTCAAAAACAATACTTAAATTCTTAAAAATTACAATCATACGGTATGATTTCCGCTGTCATATTATTGTAAACATAACACCCAAAACTATAACTATATTAATAACCTAAAACTATATTAATATTCTTGCTAGAACCACATATTAATTTTAAAATTTGGCAATAATACCATAGTTACATTTCAACAAAATTTGTATGGCCGCAATCATACTATTGTAAAACTTTTTTTTTTTTTTTTTATATAAGCTTTATTTGAATTATTGAATCTGCTCCAAAGGAGCCTAACAATAAGTATACGAATCTTAAGTATAATTCAATAATGAATCCTAGTATGGATTTCTTGTAATGTGGATCTCTGCTAATTGGCAGGAATTTTAATTAATTTGGTCAAAATAGTATATAACTGGTATGGATCACATGTCTGAGAATTTTAAACCTGGTTTGGCTTAAACCTCGTGATAAAGGTCCAGAGGACCCTTACAGTCATTTCCAGAGTGCTCGCGATATTATGTAGAGTGAAGAACTCTAGTTATGTATGTATAGCGGATAACTCTAGAGTAGCAGAGTGGACGACGTAATTTGGGTTTTGTAGGTTTTTCGCGTTGACTGTTTTAAGGATCACGTATGAGAGCATCTAAGCCACGTGACGTAGAATAAAGGATTCTACACAGTCTTTTTTGAGTGTTCGTCCGCGATTGATATTGACTTTTTTAAAGATCACGTATAAGAGCATTTAAGCCACGTGACGTAGAAAAAAGAATTCTACACAGTCTTTCGGGCGCGTGTGTTCGCGATTGCTGTTACGGATGAAGCACAAGTGCAGATTAGAAAACTCGGCGTTCGTTTCTCCGAAGTCTTAAAGAGCGTGAACTGCGCAATAATTGTCTAGCAAGTATGTTATCATGACGTTCGAGCTTCTCTTTGTGCTTTATATTGATTTTTTGAATTGCCTCTTTGACGAGAGATATTTTCAAGTCTCGGTGGATATTTTCATTCCTCATATACCAAGGGGCACCGGTAATAAGCCGCAATGTCTTCGATTGGACTCTTTGGATTTTGTCGAGATTGCTCGAGCTTGCTTTGCCCCATAGCTGGGCACCGTATAACCAGATAGGTTTGATTGCACTGTTGTATAGCAGGACCTTATATTCAAGGCTTAGTATTGAGTTCGCGTTTAGGAGCCAGTGAAGTTGATGGACCTTAAGTTTCAGTTGAGTTTTCTTGGCTTCGATATGACTTCTCCAGGTGAGTCGGCGATCCAGGAGGATTCCAAGGTATGAAACATGATCAGATTGAGAAAAAGGGATATTGTTTAATTTCAATGTCGGACAAGTGCTAAAATTCAGTGTGAAAGTTACCTGTGTGCATTTAGCCTCATTGACTTTTATTCTCCAGTCAGAAAGCCAAGATTCTACTCGTCTGAGATGTACACCTAGATTCATAGATGCAATATCCTGCTTTTTATGTGTGGCCATTATAGCGGTATCATCGGCAAAAGTGAATGTGAGCACGTTTGGGCTGGTAGGAATATCTGCGGTAAACAGAATGTAAAAGATTGGCCCCATGACGCTTCCCTGGGGAACACCTGCTAGTATTTCGCGGTCATCGGTGACGTGTTGTCCACATTTGACTCTGAATCTGCGGTTTTCTAAATAAGACTCAAGAAAGAATTCGATGCGTATTTGCCGGTAAGTATTTGCAAATTTTGTAGGTCAAGCCAAAGTGCCAGACTTTGTCAAATGCTTGAGCAACATCCAGGAATACTGCGCAGCAATATTCTCGCCGTTCAAATGATTTTTCAATTGCTTGGGTCAGACGGTTTACTTGTTCGATAGTGCTGTGGCCTTCGCGAAAACCAAACTGATGGTCTTGTATTATGTTATTTGACACGAGAAACGGTTTTATTTTCGATAAAAGAACTTTTTCAAATAGTTTGGATAAGCAGGGAAGCAAACTGATCGGCCTGTACGAGGAAGGTATTGATTTGTCCTTTCCTGGCTTTAAAATCATTTGAATCAGAGAAATTTTCCACACTTTAGGAAAGTAACCATGTCTCAAAATAGAGTTAAATAATTTTGCCAGGAACTTCACAGCAATATAGGGAAGTTCCAAGATCATTTTAGGCGTGATAAGATCATATCCAGGTGCTTTACCTGGATTCACTGTTTCTTTAATGACATTCAGAACTTCATTTGCGTTAGTAAACAATGGAATTACGGCAGACATTTTATCATCAGGTGGAAGGATGTCGCTACTTGCAGGATTTGGGCGAAATACCTGTGACAGATGGTTTGCAAAAACATTGGCCTTTTCCTCTTCTGATATTGCCCACTTGCCATTTGCGTCGCGTATTGGAAACTGAAATTCAAAAAACAACATTATGGTTGCAACGAACATAGTTTTATTGCAGAGAACATATAATTGTTGCATTTGACCACATAGTAACCATATCTTTTCTGTGCGTGAGAGTCTGAGTCGAGCACATTTTTTTTTTGGCTCCTGCTCCGACTTTGACTCCGGTCAAATTTCCAAACTCCGACTTTACATCCCTGTTCTAACTAAGAAATTAATTTTAACGCACACAGTTTTTATTTTTTTCTTTTTTTAATTTCCCTCTGCTGGAATTGGAACCCACGATTTTTATGGTTTTTACTTCGATATGACGCATACAGACCCACAAAATCATATTGTGCATTTCCGATCACGATCCATATATCTTTGTGACGAACATCGATTCGAATTAGAGAAAAATTTAGAGTTTAGTTCGAGGAATCATAATTTGCCAAAATAAAGAGTCAACATCGATCCCAAATTGAGCCAAAAAAATGAAAAATACATCGACATAAAAAGCTAAATCGAAAAATTGCTTACTAGGTTCCTTTACTCACAAGGCATGGTAGCATGCCTTCTACAGAAAGACAGCCCACACCGTGTATTAGATATCTCGTATTGAAAAGTGAAGACCTTACTGGAGGACTTCTCAAAGAAAAAACCACCGAACGTGTATGTTTTAAATTACAAGTCCTTCAAATATATCCTAATAGAGAAGCGTCATTGGAATGTTTATGTACAAAAAGGATTAACATTGGAAGCATGAATGAATGAGTATTGTGTCTAAAAAGTGGGTCTTTCATGAGAAGGCCTAACATATTTTCCCCCTAAGGCATTGTACGCGCGTCAGTGTGTGTGTGGCAGTTCATGTGTAAAGTATGTGTGTGTCACCAAGACTACGTTTCGTTTGGCTTTTAGTGTTGTAAACGAGTAAATGTTGCATGTAAATTCTATTTAAGAACTTAATCTTAAATGCTGCGCGCATTAAATGAAATGTCTGAAACTTCCTTACTCGATTTTTTTTTTTTCGCTGTGAACTTGGCAACAAAAAGTGCTTAAACGACGCTTAAATTGTCAAGCAGTTAAATGTGTCGCCTCATAAATGATAATTTTCCAGAAACATTTGACAATTGTCAGAACAAAATATGGCTGGAATTATTACTACGTTGAAACAGCCGCATTGGGTATACTGGTATGATTGCGTTATCTCATACATATATAATGATTGCCACAACTATTTTTTAAACCTTACAAAAATATTATAATAGAGCTATATTATTTGCACACACAACCATATAACAATACCACATATAAACCCTATAATTACTATCACAACACTTTTATGATCGCACACAACCTTTCTGGATACCAACATGACCCAGCACATTAGGGGACTGGTTTTGGGCCCCAGGGTGCATACACCACTCCTATAGATAAAGGCTTCCAATTCAAAAAAAAACCGTAAATTTATGTCGTATTCATATTTTTCAGAAACGTCCACCGTTTTAGAGTATTCCTATACACATGCTCAAAAGGGCATATTTTTCAGCACCCTAGTGTCCTTAGGCTCATGGGTGCGGACTCAAAATTAATGTGATATATTGATTCGTGACGAAATTTTTTTTGTTTTTAAATGCCCATATGTCTTAAGGTCAAGAGGCCTGATTTTTGATCCCGTTGGGCCTATATGGACCGGTCCGAGTCCCAAACAAGTCTAAATCATAAATATAGGTACATATTTGGATTTGTAAGAAAATTTCACTGTATCTATAAGTAGATACCTGTATGTCGCCCAACACGGTTTTGGGGACCCAGGGCGCTTACACCACGCCCAAAAAGTTTAACGCCTCCAATTAAAAAATTGTAAAATTGATGTCATATTCTTCAGAAAGGCCGCCTTTTTGAATACTTCTATGCCCATGTTCGAAAGGGCACATTTTTCGACGTCCTAGAAACCTTAGACTTATAGGTCAAGAACTCTGGCCAGCTTCGAATTGTAAAATGAATTTTATATTCCGATCGTGACAAAATTTTACTGTTTCTTAATACCCATAGGTCTGAAGGTCAAGCGGGCCCGAAGTTTAGGCCTGCCTCAATCCGAAACTAGTCTTAATTTTATATAGACACCTTTTTGATTTTCGAGGAGAGTTTACAGTTTCTGAACAGTTTTTTGGCCCCTAGGCCCCAAAGCCATTAATGGGAAGTTTGAAGCCTACCACTTCCAATAAAAGCCGATTAAATAGCTTATTAAGAAAAAATACATAATAGAAATGTCAAAAAATGTGGTCAGGACTTTTTTGTCCCTTAAGGGGGAACTTTTTCCCCTACTTCCCCTATTTGGTCCAATTCCAACCGTTCACCGACTATAATACATATATGTATCTGTTTAGTTAGAAGGCGCTAGCTCTTTTTTTTGGCCTGAATCGTGCTTTCAACAGGCGGACATGGCTAGATGGGTTTAGAATTGGTCGCAGATAAAAATTTCAAGATGTTATGGTGCCATGGTCCCATTTTGCTCTATTTTCAAAAAGGAGCCAACACTAAAATAATGTGAAAACTTTTCCTTGGGTTCGGTACATATTTGCGATCAGCTCTTTGATTGCCACAATAGATGGACAGACGGATCGGTTCAGAAAGCGTTTCTGAGTCAATCGCTATAATTGTTTTAATTTTGGGTCTACCAAACTTCCTCTTGGAGGTAATTGCAATTATCTGTGCATGGTTATAATACAACTAGTGCCCACAAAACCGGGGTTTTTAGAAAACCGACATTTCGTGATAGTTTCAAAGCCGTGATTTAAAAAACAGACCGTTGGGGTTTCTTAAAAGTAGTAGTGCTAAGAGCGGAAAATATTTTCCGAATTAAAAGTGAACTAATTTTGTTAAATATAAAGTCGCATTATGTTTGGATGTGGCGCCGTCTTGTTGAAACCAAATGTCGCCGAGATCACGAGCTTTATTTTCAGGCATCAAATAGTCGGTTATCATGGCACAATAACGGTCGCCATTAACGGTTACGTTCTCACCGGCATCATTTTTGAAGAAATATGGACCGATGATTCCACCGGGCCACAAACCATACCAAACCGTTGTTTCTTTCTGGATCAAGTGGCAGCTCTTGAACCTCTTCTGGTTGCTCTTCGTCCCAAATGCGGCAATTTTGCTTGTTTACATGCCCATTGAGCCAGAAATGGGCCTCATCGCTGAACAAAATTTGACTCGAAAACGTTGGATCTTCTTGGAACTTTTCAAGAGCCCATAGAGCAAAGCGTAGCCGCTAGGGAACGTCGGGCGGCTTCAGTTCTTACACATGCTGTATTTTGTACACTTTCAATTTAAGATCTCGACGTAAAATGCGCCAAGTCGTTCCATACGTCAGTCCGACTTAATGCGAACGGCGCCGAATCGACACTCCACGGTCTTGGTGTACACTCTCAGCTACGGCCGCTACATTTTCTTCACTGCATGCTGGACGTGGTCTATTCGGTCGACTATTATCCAATAATGAATGCTGGGTCTCAAGATGGATGATGGTGTTGCGAAAAGTACGCTCAGTAGGCCTTTTATGTTGACCATAAGTTGAACGAAGTGCAGGAAACACATTCCTCACAGAACGTGAATTTTCGTAATAAAGTTGAACGATTTGTAAACGTGGTTCAGGCGTAAGTCTTTCCATGATGAAATGCGAAACAATACTAAACAAAAATAACATGACAGCATGACACGACTCACACGTTATCTGTCAAAAAAGGCTATTGAAAAAAGTATCTCTACTTGGAGCACCCATTATAAAAAACGGGTAAACCGAGACGTCGAGTTTAAGATATTTCTGAGAAACCGATTGTCGCGTTTGGTCGTAAAAACCGAAAAGTCGGTTTTCGGTTTTGGACACTCTAAATTAGACTGTAAAATAGAGAGTCCAAGCTTGACAGTCGGTTTTTCAAAAATAGCTTAAGCCCGTCATGTCGGTGTACCCGGATTCGGAAATTAATTTAAATTCTTAGGATATAGGCCGGGTTTTTACTTTTAAAAATCAGAAGTCGATTTTTTCCAAAAACCCGGTTTGGAAAAAGCCCGAAATGTCGGTTTTCTAAGAACGCCGGTTTATCGAGGCTCTACTTTAAATGCATTATTTTTTGCCAACACTTAAAATCCTTTTAAAAAAACGATTATTTCCCTTTGCCCTTATCCGCAAGAAAAAAAAATCTTTCAAACGCTGTTATATAATTTAATTTAACGTTCAAAAACAAATTGTGTAGCACAAACGACTGATTAAGTCAATCAGCATCGAAGCTGTTTGCTCCTTTTATTAATTTACCCCACATTTGGCATGATTTTCCAGATAGATTCGGCCACTTTCAATACATGCCGCAATCGCCAAAGTCGTCGTCGTTTTCCAAATTGCCATGCCAGGCTTTTTAAACTTCTGTTAAACAAATCGCATTGAATTTTATTTGAGCAAATCTTTATTATTTCTACATCATAAAAAGCATTACAAAAATACGAAAAAGAAAAAATATATACAACAGGGGCTACAATAGTCATACGGAGGGAAAAAACATAATACTTAAATCGAAAACATTATCGTCTATTTGCTGCAGTCCTCTGGGTTGAGGAGTACACATTTACGCTTATCAAAGACAAAGGATACTTACATACCGACCGACGGACTTGGGATACTACTTAACATTTCTACACATACTACTGGGGACTGGGACTCGTTTTGCAGTGCAGACACTTGAGTTTAAATCCTTAAACAACGACATTACAATTAAAATCACAATAGCTTCACTTGCGAAATGGATGTTCTTTGCGGCAGCGCACAACCATTCCCAAGGATTGCCTTAAAACTATGCCACCTACAGAACCCACCCCACTCCACTCCACTCCAATCAGGCTGGCGATGGATGCTAAACGCACAAAACACACTCGATGCAGCAGACGAACACGATGAAGGAGAACAAGTGGATACAGGACATTAAGATAAAGAAGATGAAGCACAAACAGGAATGGCAAAATGTTGTATATAAACTTAAATTGATATTAGTTCGACTATCAACAACACTTAGGCACGCAATTTTAAGTCAAATGTTGTTCGAGGTGTTTTGTTGTTCGCCTGTGCCGCTTCTTTGGTTTACAACAAGTGCACAGTGGTTTGAAACCAAAAAAGGTGATTAAAACTAGAATTGTTTGATTTTAAAGAGCGATATTCATTTACTAGAATATATTGTATAGAGAGTTTATGTGGGATTTCTTTGACTTTAAAAATATTTAATTTGTTAAAACCCGGTTTCAATACAAGGTTATTTTTATCTTAGGCTTGTGCTGTAAAATTTCTGGGACAAACTTTTTTGGTTAATATCTGAAGCACCGCATACAATTGTTTAATCATTTTCACTTAGGCCAACTCAGAAAAAAATAATGACGATGTTTATTATTTCGCATAAAACGAGTAAAAAATATTAAAGTCGGGCAGGTGAGATAGATACCCTACTACATTCTGATATTTGCCTGATGCCTCTGTCTGAAATTTGTGAGGTTAGAATGGGAGAGTTATGTTTTGTTAGGGCTATATGACTATATATTGTGGTTCGTGGCCGACATGGTCCAATTTAACCAGAAATAGTTATAGGAAACACTTAAAGTAGTTTTTGATCAGATGTAAAATGTTTAAATGCGAAAGCGGTCGGGAATTGGTCGTAGCTTTTAAAGCTTTTCACTATAAAATCGGCAGGACCTTTGGGTGGGACTATACGAAACTATGGACTGCAATAATACAGTTTCACCAGTTGGTGGCTCGTAACACATTATGCAAAATTTGGTTGAAATCGAATGTAATATGTGACTTTTAGTGCAACAAATTTTGAAACCTTAGTGTGATTTGGACCAAACCTGATGAAAATACCAAGTTTTATAGAAAATTATTCAGAATTGCAACCTGTACTTTCATTAAAACGATAGATGAAAACACGGTTGGATGAACGAACATGTCTCGATGGAACCTAATACGAAGTCTAACTCATTTCCTTCAAGGAAACATTAGCCCTAAATCATAATACCTTCTACCATAGTGTGAAGTAGGGTATACTAATTATACAAAAAATCCCTTTTTAAAGACATTTCTTACGTAAGTCCCACAACATCCCATTAAGGAACAAGGTGGAACTTTTCTTAAATCAGTGAACGGAGCACGATTCAATTATTACACTCACTGACCGGCTCCGAACGACTAAGGCATGTTATACAGAATTTTTTACATGGCTAAGAGATTAATCTTTTACTCGTAAAGTCGCCGGCATTAACGAGGTGAAAACTATTACTAGGACGATTTTTGCTTTTTCACATGAATGAGCTTTGAACTAGGCTTTGGTAAATGTCATTTGCCAAAATTGCCTCCTCAAACTTTCTTAAAATATATTTTGGAGTTCAAATATTTATTCTTTTGATACAAAACAAGTTAAGACATCTTTAAGTCTTAGCCATAAGAGCGCAAAATTTCGGAATCCTAGCTTAAATGGCTTAATAGCTTCCAACTGTCACTATGATGAACGGACATGGCTAGATCTTCATATTTTAGGACAACCAATTATATATGTAAGGGGTGTTTTTTATTGAGGTATAGAACTTTAAGTTGGCATCCCTTTTTTAACTGGCGGCCATTTTGTCAGCTGTCAAGTGATTAATATTTAGTTTGGTTGGCCATTTCATCATGAACAGGTTGACAAAAGAACAACGCTTGCAAATCGTGCAAATTTATTTCGAAAGTAATGGTTCAGTTCGCGAAGTTCACCGCAAGATCCGTCCATTTTATGGTCGTCATAATCGTCCATCAGAGCAATTAATTCGGTTAACCATGGATCGGTTAACATGGACCATTGGATTATTTTCTTTGGGGATATGTGAAGTCGCTCGTCTACGCCAACAAACCAGAAACACGTTAGGGGACTTGGAAGCCGACATTCGTGGCGTTATTGCCAACATACGGCCCCATATGCTCGAAAAAGTGGTTGAAAATTGGACCTGTAGAATTGGCTTTATTCGAGCCAGCCGCGGCGGCCACATGCCCGAAATCATATTTAAACATTAATGGCATAAAATTATCCTTCCAATAAAGCCAAATTGATGGACATTAAAACGATTTTCTTGTGTTTTATTTCAATTCGAAGTTCTATACCTCAATAAAAAACACCCTTTACTTTATGGGGCCTCTGGTTAATATTTTTTGGTGTTGCAAAGGAATGACAAATTTTGTGGATAAATACATTTGTACGAGGATACATATTTTTTCTTTTTAAAATGCCGGGAGGACTACGAGTATAACAAAGTTTTCTTTCCTTTAGTTCACCCGGAAAATATATATTAAAAAAATTATGATTAATAATAACACTAGTTAAAAATTATGATTTTTTCCTAGTCCAGAATTCTAAATATTTTTTTCATAGAGATTTTGGACTCCTAAACACGAAAATTAATTTTAAAAAATGTTCCTCTGATAAGTTTTCAAGATAGAATTTTTGGATCATTTTTACGAGTTTTTCATGAAATGTCTCAGAAAATAACTTCCAAACGTTCTTACCGCTTTGTTCAAGAGTGTTCTCAATTAAAAGAAAATTAGCTTTTTTAAACTTTTTTATAAAAGGTATTCAATCAAATTAGTTCAATAGTTTTGACGTTAGAGGAAATTTATAATATTGAATTTTTTCTGCAAAAATCACGATTTAAAATTAAAAAATTATAAACTAAAATAGTAGGGACATAAATACTGTTACAATGTTTTTGGACCAAATATTTTTAATATATTTATTGCTGTATATTGTATCCGAAAAGAATCTACTTATTCGAAATGTCCGTCTTTTGCCTTTACACACGCCTTAAGTCGCAATCGTCAATAGCTGCACGAACCTCATCCATTGGAAATTTGGCCACAGCTCGAACCAAAGCAGTCTTAAGAGATCCAATGTTGGGGTATCATTTGTGACAAACCTTGTCCTCTAAAACCGTCCACAATTTGTAATGCAATGGGTTCAAATCTGGACTGCCTGAGGGCCATTCTTCAGAGGAAATGAACGCTGGCAAATTTTTTTATGGGCCGGCACAGAATCGTGCTGGAAAGTCCATGGCTGGTTTTGGAACAGGAAATTGTTAAGAGGCTTCACAAAAGCTTCCAAACCGGTTTCATGTTAAACTTTGGCCGATGTTTTGACTCCTTGTTCGCAGAAATGCAGGTCAGTGACCCCATCGTAAGAGACACCCCACCAAACCATGACTAAAGCTGGGTGATGACCCTTTTCCACCCTTGGGATCAGTGCAGATGCTTCCTTAGATGACCGCGCATACACTCTATCATTTCGCTTGCTAAATTTTTCCTGAACGGTAAAATTTTTTTTTCATCGGTTAACAAAATTTTTCTGCGCAAGTTATCAGCGTGTTTCACCAAAAGACTTTTGCATTTTTCAATCCAATTTTTTTTAAAGCTGCAGTCATAAATGTCCGGTACGTCGTTTGAAAGCCCCAAGTCCCAAATCTTTTTTAATTGTTCGACTCATGGACTTTCGTGTGATATTCATCTCACGGGCCATGATTTTCTGTTTTCGGAGCGGATTTCTGTGAATTCTTGATTTAAAGGCTTTGATGGCATGCGGCGTTCGAACAGAGCGTGGGCGGCCCGACCGGTGGCGTTCTTTTACATCTCCAGTCACCTCAAACAGTTTTATGGATCGGTAGACGAAAATGCGGCTAATCCCAAGGCTAATTTTCAATTACACACTTGAAAAGCGCTATTACAGCGATCCGGTTCTCATTATCTGACCACTCCATGATGAAAGTTGAAACAATTTGAAAATCCCTTTACAGACTAACGCTATTGAGGTTAGCTTTCAAAACCCACCTCGGGGTATGTTCAGTTCTACTATTGAAATGGGTCTGTTCAATGTTGTAATAGTATTTATGTCCTTTCTAAGTATATAGTCGTAAAAATACATAAATAAATTGAGCATCAATTTTGGACTTTCTGGTTAACAAATGTTAGAGTTACACGTCCTGGTAAATTTTTGGATTTTCAGCTTTTTAGTTACTTCTTTACTCACCTAAGGTTTATCGTAGAGCAGGAGTGCCTACGGACGATTGTTTTTTTTCTGTAAAGAGTCCCACGTAAGAGTCACGTCCCACCATTTGTAGTGTCCCACTAAACTACTTGGCTTGTTTTGCTCGAGAAAGTCCAAACTTCATGCTCAATTCATTTATTATTTTTATTATATTATTCTAATTTTTTTAGAAAAGCTAATTTCCTTTCATTTGAGACCACTCTTGATTAAATCGGTAATAGCGTTTAAGAGTTATGGCTTAAAATATTGAATTTTTTTATGCAAAAATCACGATTTAAAAGCTGAGATATTTCATAAATAAATCTAAAAATTCTACCTAAAAACTAATCAGGGGAACATTTTTTAAAATTCATTTTCGTGTTTAAGGGGCCAAAATCTACAGAAAAAAAATTCAGAACTCTGGACCAAAATGGATGTAATCAAAGATTAAGTGTCCCATGACCCTCGAAGAATCAATCAAATCATTTCGAATTTGGATGAAATCAGTGAAGTTTTATACAAAACAAATTCAAAATACAACATCTCCTTGTTTTGAGCTGATGTTTCAAATATAGAAATTTTGCAATGTTAAAGGTTTGCTAAGAGTCGTCTTAGACGAACTGAAGGTCAATCTTACTTAGTGGAAACTAAATTTTATCTTATTTCACATTACCCAATATATTGGCTTTGCACCACATACGAGGGCGGTTCGGAAACTTCATAGCCTAGCACAAAAAACGCGGTATAAACAGAAAAAAGTTAAGTGTTTTGGAAACTTCCATCTCTGCTATGAACACCTGTTGAATTTTGTTTCGATCTGGCAACTCCTTCATATAGAAACAGGTGTTCACAAAAGACGCATCCGCGATTTTTTTACAATGGAATAATTAGAAATGCGTGGAGTCATTAAATATTTACATAAAAAAGGTTTATCGGGACAAGAAATTCATAATGATATGGTGAATGTGTTAGGTGAAAGTGCTCCTTCATATGCAACAGTAAAAAATTGGGTTGCTGAATTTAAACGTGGTCGTACAAGCATTGAAGATGAACCACGTAGTGGACGTCCAAAAACAGCAACACCAACAGAAATTGTAGCCAAAGTGCATGATATGCTATTAAATGATCGACGAATAAAAGTGCGTGAAATAGCTAATATCATGGGCCTCTCAAATGATCGAGTCCATTTAAGTTTGCATGAAGAACTACAGATGAAAAAGCTTTCTGCAAGATGGGTGCCGGACTTGTTAACAGTCGACCAAAAACGCATAAGAATGAACATTTCTCAAGCTTGTTTGGATCGTTTTCAGCGGAATAAAATGGATTTTAAGCGTTGTTTCATAACTGTTGATGGGACATGGATCCACCACTATACTCCAGAGACAAAACAACAATTCAAACACTGGACTGAAGCTGGAGGAAGTGCCCCAAAGAAGGCAAAAACAATTCAATCGGCTGGTAAGGTTATGGCAACGGTTTTTTGGGACTTGAAAGGTATTTTATTGATTGACTATCTGCAAAAGGGTAAAACAATAAATTTAGAGTACTATTGCAACCTTTTAGATCAATTAAATGTACAAATTCGAGAAAAACGTCCTGGCTTACAACACTCTTGTGCGCACCAGCGCACAAGAGTGTTTAAACAATGGCTAAAATCAACGAATTAAAGTACGAGTTGCTTGACCACCCACCTTATTCTCCTGATTTAGCTCCCAGTGACTTTTACCTGTTCCCAAATCTAAAAAAATCATTGCTGGCAAGCGTTTTACCTCAAATGAAGATGCAATTACAGTTGTAAACCACTATTTTGAAGACCTTGAGGAAAACTATTTTAATCAAGGGATAGAATTGCTAGATAAGCGTTGGACTAAGTGTATTGAAGTTTCAGGAGATTATATTGAAAAATAAAAATATTTTTGAAAAACTAACTATTCTCTTTCAGTGATAGGCTAAGAACTTTCCGAACCGCCCTCGTATATTTTGATTGCCCAGTCTGTACTAGTACCCCCATTCAGTTTGCGTTATAAGGGGGTTATAATTTCAGAGGTTTCAGTTTTCTATAACAATCAACAAACTCTATTATGGCACAATTGATCAGTTTGGTTTGCCATTTCATCTTTAAATTTTACGAATAATATTATCGTCTATCCCGGTGACTCGTACGACTAATCAGGGATCTTTTTCGTAACGCGTTTACTCTCAAGAATAATACGCATCCACAGAGATGTCGTACATTGCGCACTGAAGAAGAAACAATTGCTGTTCTAGAGAAGAAACAATTGCTGGTCCAAATGATACGATTCGCCAACGCGCCCGACTGTGTTCCACCATTCAAAAAAGGGATTTATAAACAAAACTTTTTTTTCCAATAAATAAACTAATTTTTTCGTTAATAATTTTACGATAAAATTTTCGTTTTTGGGAAACTAATTTTTTCCGGTCTAGGATAAGCCCTTCAAAGCCAGCTGCAAAAACATAAAATGTTGAGTTTCCTCCCAGAATCTTAATAAGGACAAAGCCGAAACATTTCACTTTTTTTAGCCAGCAAACCCACTAGTGTCTAGGAAAGACCCAGGGAAACCCAGGGAATATAAAACTCTTTTAGGCCTTAAACAAAATATATTCAAAACTATAAGAGTTAGAGCACTTCCTTCAAAATATATTCAAAACTTTAAGAGTCAGAGCACTTTCGGGTTGCTTTAATCTCTCAAAATATATTTTAATTTAAATTTGTTATAAAAAATGCTGTCTTATTCATAAAAACTTACAACATTTTTTTATAAAGAAGATTTTAATTTTAAACCTTTTGTGAATTTTTATATTTTTGTGGGCCTAAAACCCGAACACTTTGTGTATAATTCAAACACCCAGTTTTTAGAATATAACTTAGATATCCTTTTTCAAACTCTCCACACATCATATTTCACTCAGGGCCAAAGTTTTGTAAATTTTACCAAAAAAAAATCTTTTTTAATCACTTTCTTAGTTGCTTTCAAACCACTGTGCCACCTAACCTAATGCACAATCACATCTTTGGTAATGGGCTGGAGTGAGGGGGTGGGGAGTGCTGCTAAGTGGAAACCCCTAAATATGGTACGGATTTCCAGCGCACGTTTGCCTAAACACTAATACTCACACACAAGCACACAGTAACGCAGGATACACACGCACACACATGCAGGAGGACTCCTTGGCAGGACAACAATTAGCAACAGGAACATGTTGGCCGGCATATTTTTGTTCTGTTTTTTTTTGCCTAAGCCCACCTATATTTTGGCGCTGGCTGCACGCCAACGCTTCCATTATCGAAAAGCCATCAATTTTTATGACCAACACGTGTTCAATCACCTTAAACGATCTGACCTGTCATCACTGCAAACTTAAATCGTGGCCAAACGACTGAACGCTGGCCGGCGAAGCCATGCAGGAAGAGTTCAAGGAATTCCAACTGTTGAAGCTGATGTCGGAGGAGTCGGTGCCATGTTCCAGCATATCCATGAGAGCCCCAATATAGGTCTGGGCCATTTGCAGCGTTTCGTATTTGGAGAGTTTCTGATCCAAAGCGGGAGCGGGCACCACTTCACGCAAACGATCGAAGGCCTCATTTAAGCCATTCATGCGTTTGCGTTCCCGAGCATTGGCCGCCTGACGTCGGCGTTTCAAAACCGTCGGACTGGGTGGATTGATAGTGGCGGCGGCGGCATTGAGAGATTTTTTCGCTTCGGAGGACAAGGATTTCAGTTTCGTCTTGGATTTCTTAGATGTCTTCTGTTCTTTCGCATTTGTGTCGCTTGTGGTGATTTCGCTGGACGATTGGCCGGGCGTCATTTGACCCTCGGCTTCATAATGAGTGTGGCAATAATCCGCAGTGGGTGTAGATGTCACCAAGCCATTGGCCAACGATGACCAGCTATCCATATAGACCGTATTGCCCATATATGCGTTGGCCATTGGCGTATGGGTATTCAGCTGATAGGTGGGACTGCCCAAATACTGCGAACTGTCATCTTCGGCCGAGGAGGTATAGGTGAAATCCGTATTGGCCAAATGTTTGTAGGCCAAAAAAGTACTCATACTTTTGTTTGTTGACTTTTAATTTCGCCTTAAAAGAATAAAATTCTTTCTTTTGTATTCGTTTGTTGATCGCTCGTTGCTTCGGTATGATCTTTACTAAACAAAGGTCGCTTTACAACTAATCTTGTGTCAGCATTTGACTCTTGACTCTTCAATTTTTAAACTATCACTTTAAATGGTGAGTCTTCGTAACTTCTGGCCCTCGCCCCCTCCCCAGCAAAACAGAAACAGCCAATGTTTAAAAATAAAAAAGCGTCAGTTGTTCCATACAATTAGACCAACTGGCGTATGTGGACAGGCTGACAGACATCCATTCACTCCACTCGCAACTCCATGGTGACCATGTGGTGTTCTTGGGCTCGCTCGCATCTAGCACGAGTTGTCGGTATCTCTGTCTTACAATCTATCATCATCACCAACGTCATTATTATTATACAGCCAAGTTTCTTTTTTGTTGTATATTTTCAAATTTAATGAATGAAACTAGGACCTCTTCGCAAATCATCCCTGTGTAATGCACACGACAACAACACAACCACTGTTAAGCATTTATCCCTGTTGCTGTTGTTGTTTTTGCTGCTGCCGCCTTTGACCACTTTATTCTTCTTGTTGCAAATAGTCTAGAAAAAGTGCATAAATTACCTGAGGATCATCGTCATTAACATATCACCACTAACCAAACACCAGAAAAAGGAGCAAAAAGGACATTCCGAGAGTAACCTAAACACACCAGAGAGAGAGAGAGAAAGAGAACTGGAACGACCATTTGGCAAGAGGGGGTTAGTTTGGCACTCTTACCCTACCTACCTCGCACTTTCGAGGGTGTTTTGTGTAGGCTCTAAATTAAATTTCAAATTAAATAAAATAAAACTGTTATTGCCCTAGGTTCTTTTGGCTCGTGCTAACCGTTCTTGTGTGTTGGTCTTATGTGTCAATGCCTGATAAGAGGTGTCGAATGGGCACTGAGAAAAATTGAACGGCAAAAAAAGCCAAAGCGAAAATTAAACCTTCTGCGAGCAGCCTATAAAGGAAAAGAACAACAATTTGCTCTGCGAAAAACTCTGTAGATTTTGAACTTCTAAATCAAAATATTGATCAAAAATTTGCAGCAGAAAATTGTAAAAACCTTTTGGAGGTCCCTACCATCCTTTGAACAGAAAACGTGGAGCCGATGCTATGGCTGTGGACAGTTCCATGAATAGCCAATGTAACCACTGAAACTCAATTTTTTCCAAATCCCCTACAAGTCATTGTAACTTCCTGCTAATATTTGTAAGACCTAATAGGAAGTGAAGAGCCCATGTTTCCGTACTGATCGATTAAGAATCTCCACCTCATTCCATTGAGCGATGTCCGTCTATCGGTCCATTAATGGTTTTAATTAGAGTGTCCGAAAACGCGGGGTTTATTTTTCGGGTTTAATGTTTAGTAAAGAAAATCGGTATTATCCGACAGTTTTAGCCTTTTGCCTATGAATGGTAAAATACTGGTTTTAGATGTAAAGTGGTTAACCCTAATTATACACTCTGAGATAGCATTTAAATAAAATAGTGTCGAGTAGAGATGATTTTATTAAAAAATAAACTAGTTGAAAAGCTTAACCCTTTCACTACCGTACTATAAGGAGTGATTTTTGACAATTCTAAGTATTTTTTTTCGTAGTGACGTGATACTAGAAAGCTCAAAAATGTTGTTAAAAAAAATCTAGTATCCTTCTGAAGGAAGATATGTCCTGGGATTTTATGTCCCAATGTGTTTTTTAAACCTCATAAATTGGGACTAAATATCCCATCGGTAGTTTTTGTATGAGAATAATTAAATACAGCTTTTGTTAAATTTTTATTTAATTCAATTTTCAACAAATATTTTGTTGTTTATTTATGGAATTTACCAAAACACTCGAAACATGGGGGCTCTTTGCACATTGAACAAATATAGTATGAACGTTTTTCCTTTTTCATTGAGCTGCATAAAACACAGCGTCTACGGTGATCTGTTTTTACTGGCATATGATCTCCCACATTAAGCATTGTTTTAGATCTTTTGGTCCTAGGACCTTTGGTTGTAGATGCCCTTTTAACTTTTGTCCCAGCTGTACCTTGCGCAATAAGCTGTTCTGCAAGTGGAACAATAAAGTCTTTCAGTTGTGATTTTTTATGTTTATTTTGTTGATAAAGGATAGGAGCATTTACAACAGATGTCATCAAGAGTTTGAAAAACACTTTACGCCACCATTTTGTGGATTTCCTGTTGTGATCGTACGTTTTAACTTTTTGGTCAGATATGTCAACTCCTCCCATACTCTGATTATAAAAAGCCAAGGCTTCGGGACAGTTAACAACAGCTCTAGAACCGTCTTTCTGCGTTCTTAATACTGTGGACATTATAGGCTTGTGACAGTTACTCATAACAATAACTTCACGTGAGTCCTGCCATTTTGCTACCATTACACCATCTCCACTAATTCGAAATACACATTCTCCTTTTTTCAAGCGGTCATTTAGGGTTGGCAAGTTCTTCCTATTCTGAATACATGTTCCTACACAAGCAAATGGTAAATAGAAAATCGGGGACAAAATTAGTTTGATGGTTGTCCCCATACTACTTGAAGATTCGAATGTACATCGGGCACTGTTGCGTTATTATCGTTGTCTAAAAGTTCATCAGGCTCGTCCAAAGATTCATCTGTTTCTTCGTCAGAAGCAGGATTATATTCTGATTCAGAAGCACTGAAGTCTCCAAGATCAGAGTCACTGGAATTCATTATCGCGCAGATTTCGTCTTCCTTCAATCTACCACCAGATTTGTTTTTATTCATTCTGCAAACATACAAATTATCTTAGTAATGTATACCAATGGGATAATATATCAAACAAAAATATCAAAAAAATATCCCATTTATGTGGATCAAACAAAACCAATGGGACAATATATCCCATTTATGTGGATCAAACGAAACCAGTGGGATCTATTATCCCAAATGGAAAAAACCCACATAAAATAAAATATTTACAGCCTATTGATGTTTACTTACTTGATTTTAATTATAAAACACTTATATTATTCTCACAATATAACACAAAGTGGAAAAACTCTTATTCACACCGAAAAATTGGAGAACACGTGCGCATCTAACAGAGATTGCCGCCTAATGATTGTAATAAAAAACAATATACTCACTGAACACACTCAAAACAGCTGATTATGACCAGAAAACACTTAAAGCTCACCAATGGGACATTTTCCTATTTAAATAGAACGAGTATTGTATTTTTAACGATTTTTTTAATTTCTCTTGGGACGCATGATCCCAATGGTAGTGAAAGGGTTAAGTGGGTTGTGGTCGAAAATATTATCCCCTGCACTACTGGTTGTGAAGAAAAACCAGTTGAAAACTTGTTTTTGGACCGCTTGAACAGGCTTGAAATTTCCGAGGTTGTAAAAAATGTCACATTTGGATTTGTGGAATTTAAACGGCCTTTTTGTCCGTCACCCAAATTAAGACAAAAACCAAAATAAAAAACAAATTTTACATTTTGGCTATACAGGTTTATTCATTTACGACTAGACAAATTTCACCAGCGTATTTTTTGGCTCATTTCATGCAAATATGTCCATGCCCAAAAATGCAAGGGGGCGAAGGGTACTAGGGTAAAATTACTAAATTCTGAACCAGTGGTCGGATTCTGAAAAGATAGCCCTACCTCTTACCATTCCAAAATTACCTAAGAGAATGCTATTTGATTGTCGGAAAAAACCGACCACTGGTTCAGAACTTAGCAATTTTCAAACCGCTGCCATTTCGCCCCCTTGAATTGTCAGGCATGGTCGTAAATGTACATATTTTCATGAAGTGAGACTAGGAATACCCAGGTAAAATGTATCCAGTCGTGAATGAATCACCCTTATTGTTATTAGGTTCCTCTATATCCATTTAAAATAGAAGCCCTTCGTACCCTGTTTACTGGACCAAAAAAAGGGCCAATATGGTCCAAGTTTGGTTGTTTGTCCATAGTAATCTACTATACCAAATTTGCCGGAAATCGGTATTACTAATGGCTGATCTAAAGCGGTTGTATTTAAAGTCAGGGTGGACTTCTGTACTAGGGATATACCAAAATGTGAACTGATATAACCCATTTTTATTCAAGCTGGTTATTGAACGATCGTGCTGAATTTCATCAAGATTAGCTGCAATATGTGGCTTCTATAAAGTCGTTAAAACGTATGTGTGGGAGCTACGAGAACATCTAAATCGATATTCTTTGATTTCCATAGTATCTATTTTTTGTCCACACAACTTAATTCTTTCAATATGAAGGGATTAATTTCATAAAGATTGGATGTAAACTGAGGAGGTACTTTTCAAAACATGATTATTCCACTTTTTGTGTTTTTGCACAAATTGAGAAAATAGTTTCTTGGGTATGCCCCTATATATTTAACCCGAAATTTTGGTGCATTATTAAAGGCGTAAAGATTAAAAAGTTGGCACTTCTATATTTGGAATAAATGCATGATTTAAAATGGAATAATCCTGTTTTGATGCGGCTGGTTGGAATAATCATGTTTTGATTCAAACCACTGTAGATTAATCTTGTTTTGCTGAAACTAATTAGGTATCAGATATATTAAGTTGAAATAGAACAACATTAGGTTCATTTTAATCTAAAGAAATTAAAAATTTTTTTTTTATTTTTTCTTCTGGATTAATCATATTTTGTTCCAAAAATGTATATTTGAAATGGATAATGTCATTCTGAAGTGGAATAATCTACTTTTGATGAAATCATGCATTTTTCAATTATTTTCCTGGTGTAATTATTGACATTTTGAAACATTTTATTTTCGCAGAGTATTCAATTCAATGCTACCAAACAAAAAAAAATAAAAAAATTTTTTTTTTCAAAAGTGGAATAATCATGTTTTGAAAAGTACCTCCTCAACTGTAGATTCTAGAACTTAGCCACGCCATTTTGACCAACTTTAACACAATATACGAGGGTTGCTATATATATTTCTGGCCTAGGCAACGCTAAGTGTTGCCTGGCGCCATCTGACATTTCCATTGGAAAGTTTGGCATTTTTTAGCATAAACGTACTCAGAACGTTTTGACGTACGACCATCATTTATGTTGTTTACAGAGACTTGGAAAAATCAATTTCGCAAAAAAATGGAATTAACTCGCGAACATTTTTGAGCGATCATTTTTCACAACTTTCGACGTGGATTATCACGCACCGATGAACTTAAATCTTTGTATGGCGATAAATAACCATCATTTAGCACTCTGAAAAACTGGTTTAATGAATTCAATCGTGGCCGACGCTCGCTCGAAGACGAAGGTCGTCTAAAAACGGCCGTTGTGCCAGACAGAGAGCACTGATGCCGTGCGTGAACTGATAATGCAAGCTCGTCATGTGACATACCGTGAGATAGAGGCATTCTTGGGCATTTCTTCCATAAGCATACATTCTATATTGCATGAACACCTGCCCGTAAAAAAAGGTTTGTTCTCGTTGGATCCCGTATAATTTGACAATCGCTCAAAAAAAGGCTCGTGTCGATTGGTGAATGAAATTTTAAAAGAATATTATCGCGGTGCTTCAAAAGACGCTTATAAGATCGTCACAGGTGAAGAATCATGGATCTATGCGTATGAGCCCGAAACAAAACAACAATCGACCTTGTGGGTCTTCGAAGACCCAAATCAAACGAAAGTTGTTCGTGGAAGAAGCACTTCGAAGCAAATGGTCGCCTGTTTCTTCGGCAAAACTGGTCACATGGCGACTGCTCCGATTGAGCAACGTAGGGGGTCAATTCTGAGTGGCACACCACAATTTGTTTGCCTGAAGTCTTCGGAGAATTTCGAAAAACGAACAATTTACAATTTTACAATGATCGTTCCATTTTTTTGGCCAGAAAAAAAATGTTCTTGACCCACAGAAAAAAAACTCGGGCCTAACTATAAGGGCCGACCTTTTTGGAATTTGCTGTAAACACCTTATACCTTTATATCTAGAAGAACCATCCAAATCCACCAATACCATCCGAGAAAGTCTGAACTTTGGTTGCATAGTGTAATATGTAACAAGAGCGAGCTAAACAAGGTTTGGCTACTACAAAGAATTTACTTGTTGTCGCCACCAATTATTGGTACCAAAGTACAATGCACTTCACAATTAGTTGGTTGTGGCAACCAATAATTTAACTGAATATGGTTGGTATAACCGACTTATTTGCTGTAACAATCGTTTTATTATTGGAGCTACCATCTTACGGTAAGTCGAACTATATAAACATCAATACCACGCAATGTTGGCGATTGTAACAGAAAGTATGTTTATTCAACTGAATATTTGTAGTTCGGACCGATTTCCAACTAATTTGTTCTCCGTGTGTAGCAGCTATGCCAATTTTTAGGTGCACAACTATTGATAATGTTTTATTTGGCAACTACTCCAAAAAATGAGTAGATATCGTTAGCGATATATAAAAGGGAAACTTTTTTCTACCTGTCCCGATTTCACCCATTTTCAATCCCATGACCATACGCCATCATCTTCAGTATTTCTAGTTCCTAGGTTTCTTGGATCGCTATCGGGCTTTCAACAGAATCCCAAAAGGACAGACATGGCTATATCGTCTTTAAATTTTACTACGATTGATTATGAATAACTTAATATTTAATATCTACACCGATCAATATTTCGAAGTGTTGTTAATGGAATGACAAATTTAGTATACGAGTACATTCCTCTACCCTTCCGTGGAGAGTATAACAAACGATTTAAACAGCAAAGCATTTCTGGTCAAGACCCAACATTCATTCCAGAAAAATATAACCGACCCTCAATGATTTCAAGCTTCTGCAATCCTTTCTAGTAAACAGCCAATTAAAGGATATTTTGGATATCTACTCTATTTTAGGTATACGTGACAAAATAGTAGACTTCCAAATATTCTATAGATTGCAACATGACTTTGCATCTGCACACTGGGAGTTAGCACAGACCAAGTCGATCCCACGACAGCCGGTTCTATGCACCGGATCAACCCAAAGGAGGAATTCTTCGGCCAAAAGGAGGCACTATGTGCCCCTACAACAACAACAGACCATTAAACGTCTGTGATAACTCCCTGTGGGCTGCCGTGGTGTGATAAAACCCAGGTTCAACCCTGGGTAAGAATATTTAACAATTTTTCAGCGGCGGATTTCCTCCTCGTAAATGCCGGCGACTTCATGAATTAGAGATTTATCGCTTAGCCATATAAAACTAAGTTAGTAAGATTTCTTTCTTCAGAATACTAAATCGTCCTTTAGCAACACCCGGTAGTAATTTGTAACATTTTTTATTTTTTTGTGGCAGTAAAAAGCGAACTGTTTTGCAATTTATTTTTTTAAAATCCTTTATGAAAATCGGTCATTTTGTCGAAATGATTCAAAATGCATTTTTAAGAATTGCTCAAATTCAGTTGTTAAGAACAGAGGTTGACTGCTATATTATATGGCAACCCTTGTAAATAAAACATTAAATTTGCGTCGTATAATTTAGATTTTCAGAACTGATCCTAAATTTCTTTCAGTGTTTTTATTTGTTTTCCCTTTATAGGCCATGCCAAATTACCGCTATCACTCATAGCAGCGATCATCATGGCCAACATCATCAGCATTGACAACATTGAAGTCGTCATCGTGATATACGCGCACACATACTCGTATATTACAGACAGACAGACGAACGGATGGACGGACACATAATTTGTGACTTTCACGGTTAACAGCACCCAACAACACACCAAGAATTTGCTGAACAAAAAAAACTGTGGCCTGCCGAAAAAACAAACGCGACAGGAAAAATTTGTAGTTGCCAGGACTCGAGCCCCTCAACCGTCGCCGATGAAGATATGCAAGGAAGACCAGACATAAAGCAACAAAAAAAACGATAAACCAAAAAATGTTTAAACGAAATGACCATATGGTGCTGCCCAACAACGCCAGAGAGACTGATGAGGCAAGAAGGAACAAAACACAGAAAAGGATACAAGTATAGCCACGACCATATGTAGCAGAATCGGGTGTATTGTTGTTGTCTGGCATGACACGCTTCACCATCGACAACAACAGCAACATCAAAGGACAAACAACAAAATACAAAACACTGTTCCTTGGTCAACACATACCAGAGATAACTTAAATGCAACCGAGGAACTAACCAAAGACAACACACAAACGAACGTACGTACGCCGTCCGTCCGTCCATACGCGCAATGGCCCAAGCATTCGTGAAGCAGAAATGCAACCACAACATGTTGCAACAACAAGCCAAAGGAGCGGAGCAGAGTGGAGTAGAGTGGAGAGACTAAAACTACAAGTGGTAGAGTGGCAGGCAGTGGCAATAAAACGCAACGGAACACAATGACCCCAAAATATGGCCAAACATAAAACAAAGTGAGGCAGCCACAGCAGCAGGAGTCACAGGAGCAAAGGCAGGCAAAGAAACCAACTTGTCGCGTGCGCATATGTGTATGTGCATATGTCACTGTGTTTTAAAGCGTGCAACATTTGTGGCTCTTATCCTGTCACAATGTTTACTGCGTGTCCTTGTGTCTGTCGCTCTCTCTCCCTCGGTATGTATGTATGTGTGTTGGTTATGTGGTATTTGGTATTTTCATTGCTTTAGCCGTCACAGACCGCCAGTGCCAAGCCCGAAAGGATCTCTAGTAGTCTATATTGAGTACTAAATCGGATTCCAGCGGGAAAAAAAACAACAACACTTTCAAAGGATTCGTCTTCACTGCCCCTCCTACTGCATTTTTGCTTACACCTTCTACATTTTTCGCTGTGATGAAGTGTAAAAATAAAATTGATAAGCAATTGCTTTGAATGGTGTTCCTTAAACGATGGCAGGGAAATCTAAGAAGCCATGGCGCATATAAGGACATTTGTGCCCACACTTATTTAGCCACACTGAGAAGAAAAATAACCCTGTTTAAGATTAACTTAACCATAAATAAACATGATTTGGAGTCTACGTTATACAAGGTTAATTTGAACATTTTGTTTTTGACTGGTATTTAACAATAATAATAGTTAATTTAACTATTCTATAGTTGAATTTTTAACCATGAAAATTGTTAATTTTAAAATAATTATTATTGTTTTAACTATGCATTGTTAACTATTAAAATTGTTATTATTATTATTGTTGCTTTAAGAATGCCTTGTTTTTAAACTTGAAAATTGTTATTTTTAAAATTTCATAGTTAATTTATTGAAACAATACATGTTAAATTTAACAATGAAATTGTTAATAATTGGTGATCCAAGTAGAGATACTTTTTTCAATAGCCTTTTTTGACAGATCACGTGCGAGTCGTTTCATGCTGTCATGTTATTTTTGTTAAGTATTGTTTGGCATTTCATCATGAAAGACTTACGCCTGAACAACGTTTACAAATCGTTTAACTTTATTACGAAAATTTACGTTCTGCGAGGATTGTGTTTCGTTCACTTCGTTCAATTTATGGTAAACATATTTGGCCTACTGAGTGTACTATTCGCAACACCATCACTCATCTTGAGACCCAGCATTCATTATTAAATAATATTCGAACGAATAGACCACGTCCAGTGAAGAAAATGTAGCGGCCGTAGCTGAGAGTATACACCAAGACAGTGGAGAGTCGATTCGGCGCCGTTCGCAGCAACTCGGACTGACGTATGGAACGACTTGACGCATTTTACGTCGAGATTTTAAATTGAAATCGTACAAAATACAGCTTATGCAAGAACTGAAACCGCCCGACGTTCCCAAGCGACATCGCTTCGCTCTATGGGCTCTTAAGAAGTTCCAAGAAGATCCGACGTTTTTGAGCCAAATTTTGTTCAGCGATGAGGCCCATTTCTTGCTCAATGGGTTTGTAAAAAAGCAAAATTGCCGCTTTTGGGACGAAGAACCACTAGAAGAGGTTCAAGAGCTGCCACTTCATCCAGAAAAAACAACGGTTTGGTGTGGTTTGTGGGCCGGTGGAATCATCGGTCCATATTTCTTCAAAAATGATGCCGGTGAGAACGTAACCGTTACTGGCGAGCGTTATTGTGACATGATAACCGACTATTTGATGCCTGAAATTGAAGCCCGTATTCTTGACGACACTTGGTTTCAACATGACGGCGCCACTTGCCATACAGCTGCTCATTTCGGTCATTTCGAAAAGCAGCTTATAACACGTTTTGGACAGTTAAGTTGGCCGCCTAGAACGAGTGATATCACACCTTTAGACATTTTTCTTTGGGGCTACGTAAAGTCCAAAGTCTATGCTGACAAACCAGCTACGATTCAGTGTTTTGAAGCCAACATTACGCGTGTCATTAAAGCCATACCGGTCGAAATTCTCGAACGAGTCATCCAAAATTGGACCCTCAGAATGGAAACCCCGAGGCGTAGTCGTGGCCAACATTTGAAGGAAATTATATTCAAAAAATAAATGCCATAAAATGTCCTTTCAAATTACCCAATAAGATTCCACAATTGATTTGAATTTTTATTTGTTTTTTTTTTGTTCTGAAAAAAGATTGTTTATAAGTTTAATTTTGAACATTTTGTTGTTGACTGGTATTTAACAATAATAATAGTTAATTTAATTAACTATTAATTTCTATTGTTGGATGTTTTAAACCATGAAAACTATTAATTTTAAAATAATTATTGTTGTTTTAACAATGCATTGTTGAGTTTTTTAACAATTAAAATTGTTAAAAAATACTACAATAATCCTTTTAATAATATTATTGTTGTGTTAACAATGCATTGTTTTTAACAATGAAAACGGTTAATATTACAATTTCATAGTAAATTAATTGAAACAATACATGTTCAATTTAACAATGAAATTGTTAATATTATTAACTATGAAGTTCGTTGTAGAAATCATTTTTATTGTTAAGTTAACTTATTATTGGTTACCTCTTTTAACCAGAAATATAGTTACTGTTACAATTTTTAATATTTAATTAACCTACTAATTATGTTTTTGTTTTATTTACATTTATTCGGTCTTATATAATGTTAACTGAACTATAGTGTATGCACATTTGACCTTATAGAACGTTATTTTGTCTTCTTTATCTAACATTTACCATGAAAAATTTGACAGACACATGGTTAAAAAATTCATTGTATTTTCGGCTCAGTACATACGCTGGTGGAGTACATATGGCCAGAATGTCTTTTTTGTAAATTCATAATTTTTGCACTATGGTAGGGACATCTTTCGCTAAATGTTGCAGGTTCCCCTTAAAGGATTTTGAAATCAGGCCTTGGTTTGTTGACTTAGAAAAGAGTCAACAAAAAGTCAAAATATTGTTTTGGCAGATATTATTCGGACAAAGGGATGTCTTAAGTGCCATATCATATACAAGGACATATATTACATCTATTTAGCGTCAGGGTTTCGAAAAACGTAAAGCCTTAACTTGTCTGTTCTGCATTCTGGGGCGTGCATTTATGAATGACACATCTACATATTATCCATTTAACACCTACTCTGTTTTTTTGTTTACTCTTATCTTGGTGTCGTTACTTTTACATGACTTTGCCACAGAGTGTTTATCTTTGCTCTGTCATATGCCAGATATAAGGTATTCTTTCCAGCAGCAGCTTCCGCAGCACCACCTACACCTTTTTCTTCACGAGAAGCTGGCAAAGGGGGCGATTTGTATTACACCGTATATTGCATATTTGACAGATAAACATTTGCGTGCGTACGCAGCGATGGATGGATTGATGAATATATGAATGGATGGCTGGTTGGTTGGCGTGAATGTTCACATGAATGGTTGCAGCATGAATACTTATGCGTAGCAGAGGAATTCATATGATTCGCAGGGAGGTTACTTTACCAGCGAAGACATAAATGTATTATCCCTTTCCATCGCCGTAACATTCCCGGTGCGTTTATTTTTTTTCATACATTTTTGTCAGAAAGGAATTTTTCCACATGGATTTTTTTTAAATATTCGGCGAGCGTTTTTGCGGCATCGCATGAGGTAGGGTTGTCGATTGGGATTGGGTTGGAAAATTGTTGGCAGTTTCTAGGCTTCTACAGAGGGCAACTTATATTATATAGGGTGATCCATGTAGAGGGATTTTTCAGAACAAAAAACATATAAAAATTCAAATCTTTATTGGTAATTTGAAAGGACATTTTATGGCATTTATTTTTTGAATATAATTTCCTTCAAATGTTGGCCGCAATTTCGCCTCAGGGTTTCCATTCTGAGGGTCCAATTTTGGATGACTCGTTCGAGCATTTCGACCGGTATGGCGTTAATGACACGCGTAATGTTGGCTTCTAAAACCTGAATCGTAGCTGGTATGTCAGCATAGACTTTGGATCTTACGTAACCCCATGGAAAAATTTCTAAAGGTGTGATATCACATGAACTAGGCGGCCAACTCAGCTGTCCAAAACTTGAAATTAGCTGCTTTTCGAAATGACCTCTCAATAGATCCATTGTTTGAACAGCTGTATGGCAAGTGGCACCGTCCTGTTGAAACCAAGTGTCGTCACGATTACGGGCTTCAATCTCAGGTAGCATAAAGAACGATATGATGGTGCGAAAGCGAGCACCATTCACGGTTACGTTCCGGCCATCATCACTTTTGAAAAAATATGCACCGATATCTCCTCCAGCTTATAAACCGCACCGAACCTTGGTTTTCTGGCGTATAATGGCGCCTCTTCTTGTTGCACCTCTTGAACCTCTTCTTGTTGCTCTTCAGCCCAAATGCGGCAATTTTGTTTATTGCCTTTGCCGTTGAGCCAGAAATGACCCTCATCACTGAACAAAATTTTGGTCGAAAACAGCGGATCATCCCGTTTCTAACCGAACATAATACAGTTGCCAACATTTGAAGGTAATTATTTTCAAAAAATAAATGCTATAAAATGTCCTTTCAAATTACCAAGATTGTTGATGCCATTCGCATTTCATATGGCAGTGTGGTTTCGATTTTACATGATCAGTTGGGTTTAAGAAAGCTGTCTGCAAGGTGCGTGCCGCGTTTGCTCTCAATTGACCATAAACGTAATCGTGTGACAACTTCAAAGGATGGTTTGGAGTTGTTTAAGCGCAATTCGAATGAGTTTTTACGTCGTTTTATAACTGTGGATTAAACATGGATCCATAACAACACTTCGGAGACCAAGCAGAAGTCTAAACAATGGATTTCTCCAAGTGAATCGGCTCCGAAGAAGGCCAAGGTGACTTTGTCGGCCAATATGGCGATAGCAACAGTTTTTTGGGATCCACGATGGATAATCTACATCGGTTAACGTCAAAAGCGAAAAGCAATAAATGGCGAATAGTGTGCCTACTTATTGGACCGATTAAAATAGGATTTAAAAAAAAACAACCCCATATGGCCAAGAAAAAAGCTATTTTTCATCTAGATAATGCAAGGGTGCACATGTGTGCAGTCTCAATGGCAAAATTGCATGAATTGGGTTACGAATTGGTACATCATCCTCCATGTTTTCTAGATTTCGCCCCTAGTGACTATTTCCTAATTTTAAACCTAAAGAATTGGCTCGGTGGAAAGAGATACAGCGATGAAATTATTGATCAAACAAATGCCTATTTTATGGTTCTCAAAAAATCCTATTTTTGGAAGGAAAACAAAAATTGGAGAAACGTTGTACTACGAGGGTTTCTATTTATATTTCGGATCCGGCAATAAAAACACAATAATATACCATTAAAATGGTTTTATTGTTTTTCAAAATATTCTCCTTAAGATCAATACACTTTTGCATGCACACAAACCAATATTCGACGTACTTTTTCCACTCCGATTGAGACACCTCCAAAACATGATTTTTGAACGCTTCAACAGCTGCTTCGGGTGATGAAAAACGTTGACTACGCACTTTTTTCTTGATGGTAGGCAATATGAAGTCATTGGTACGGTGGATGGCCCATCAATTCGGCATCTTGAGTAGTCACATGGCTCATTGTTTCAGCTGATGTGTGAGAGCTCACATTGTCGTGATGCAAAATGATCCGTCTTCTCCTATTATCTTTCCTCATTTCTTCGAACACGGTTGGCAAACAGATGGTTCCACTAAAGCTACTGTCGCAACATGGCCGGTTATACCGAATAAAACGCAATCATTTGCTTTGATGTACCTCTTCCACGAACAACTTTTGTTGGATTTGGCTCGTCTTGAAGACCCATACGGTCGATTGCTGTTTTGTATGCTTAGATCCATGATTCGTCACCTGTGACAACGTTGTACTCGTACACTGCCTTTGAGCTACCGCAGTTATACTTTTTCAACATCTCTTTGCACCAATCCATACGATCCTTTTTTTTGAGCATTCGTAGAATTATGTGGGATCCAACGAGAACAAATTTTGATCACGGCCAAATGAACATGCAATATCTTGTTAATGCTTGTCATACTAATGCCCAAGGATGCCTCAATCTCATGGTATGTCACATGTTGGTCTTACTTAATCAGTTCACGCACAGCATCCATGGCTTCTGGCAAAGTGACTGAAGTTGGACGTCCTTCACGAAATTCATCCTGGAGCGAACGGCGTCCGAGACTGAACTCTTGGCACCAGCGATTAACAGTGGTTTTAGATGATGCTCATCGCCAAAAGTCGAAACAAGTTGATTTATACACTCTTGTTGTTGTTGTTGTAGCAACTGTGTGGCAGCCCTTGGCCGAAGAATTTCTCTTCGGGTCAATCCGGTCCATAAAACCGGCTATCGTGGCATTGGTTGTTGTATCGAGACTCTTGTCTCGATAGCCCACGCCGAAAATCGTAAAAAATCATCGCACGAAAATGTTCACGGAATAATTCCATTTTTTGACAGAGATGAATTTTTCAAAACACTGTAAACAAAACAATTTGACAGAGATGAATTTTTCAAAACACTGTAAACAAAACAATTCGCCTTCAAATGACAAAACGTTCTGAGTTAGGTTATGCTAAAAAATGTCAAAGTTTCAAATGGAAGTTCTAGTTTGCATCTGGGAACACTATTATTGTCAGGACCCGACACCCTTTTTCATAATAAAATATGTTAAGATAATTCTTTGAAAACGTCCCGTTTCTTCACAATTAACATCGTGCGTTTTAGTTGGACTACCCTTTACTATGTGACTTTTAGAGCTGAAAACATCAAATCGGTTGAACATATGTGTGGAACTACGAGGGCGGTTCGGAAACTTCAAAGCCTAGCACAAAAAGCGCAGAAACGTGGAAACTTCCATCTCTGCTATGAACACACGTTAAATTTTGTTTCGATCTGGCAACTCCTTCATATAGAAACGGGTGTTCACAAAAGACGCATCCGCGATTTTTTTACAATGGAAAAATTAGAAATGCGTGGTGTCATTAAATATTTACATAAAAAAGGTATATCGGGACAAGAAATTCATAATGATATGGCGAATGAGTTAGGTGAAAGTGCTCCTTCATATGCAACAGTAAAAAATTGGGTTGCTGAATTTAAACGTGGTCGTACAAGCATTGAAGATGAACCACGTAGTGGACGTCCAAAAACAGCAACAACAACAGAAAGTGTAGCCAAAGTGCATGATATGGTATTAAATGATCGACGAATAAAAGTGCGTGAAATAGCTAATATCATGGGCATCTCAAATGATCGAGTCCATTTAATTTTGCATGCAGAACTACAGATGAAAAAGCTTTCTGCAAGATGGGTGCCGGACTTGTTAACAGTCGACCAAAAACGCATAAGAATGAACATTTCTCAAGCTTGTTTGGATCGTTTTCAGCGAAAAATGGATTTTAAGCGTCGTTTCATAACTGTTGATGAGACATGTTTCCACCACTATACTCCAGAGGCAAAAGAACAATCCAAACAATGAACTGAAGCTGGAGGAAGTGCCCCAAAGAAGGCAAAAACAATTCAATCGGCTGGTAAGGTTATGGCAACGGTTTTTTGGGACTTCAAAGGTAGTTTATTGATTGACTATCTGCAAAAGGGTAAAACAATAAATTCAGAGTACTATTGCAACCTTTTAGATCAATTAAATGTACAAATTCGAGAAAAACGTCCTGGCTTACAACACAAAAAAAATAATTTTTCCTCAAGACAACGCACCAGCGCACAAGAGTGTCGTGACAATGGCTAAAATCAATGAATTAAAGTACGAGTTGCTTGACCACCCATCCACCTTATTCTCCTGATTTAGCTCTCAGTGACTTTTACCTGTTCCCAAATCTAAAAAAATCCTTGCTGGCAAGCGTTTTACCTCAAATGAAGAAGCAATTTCAGTTGTAAACCACTATTTTGAAGACCTTGAGGAAAACTATTTTAATCAAGGGATAGACTTGCTAGATAAGCGTTGGACTAAGTGTATTGAAGTTTCAGGAGATTATATTGAAAAATAAAAATATTTTTGAAAAACTAACTATTCTCTTTCATTGATAGGCTAAGAACTTTCCGAACCGCCTCGTATATCTACATTTTTTAAAGTCAACTCCATTTGCCTTTGTCAAAAAAAACTTGGATAGACAGCAGACTGACGGACAGAAAGATATCGTGAAATTGAATCAACTAGTAAGCTCATTGGTATACTTAAAGGTTGGTCTCTCTTAAGTATTGTCGGGACACGAAATATAAATAGCAATCCTCGTAAGTTTATTGAGCTAAAAGGAGAAACCGACTGTCGGGTTTCGACATAAAAACCGGAGTGTCTATTTTCGGTTTCGGTTTCGGTTTTGGCCACTCTAGCTGTCTGGCTGTCATCATTGGTGAGCTTTGTCATTGCTACTTCAGCTCATTGTGACAGACTGACTGAATGGCGCTAACGATGGTAACGTTGATGCTGATGTTGTTGGCGCTCCCGATGATGATCCACATTTACCGATCCGAAAAAACAGCACCCCATCACACTAACAATAACAACTCAACTGAAATATGAAATAAGCAATTTTATTGAATTTATGTCTTTTTTTACAAACTAAACTAAACGGAACGAATAAATGCAAAACATCGCCATACTCGTGACAGCAGTGGTTGCAGCAGCAGCAACTGCATTAGTATTTGCTGGCAATTTTTATTATAATCGAAAGCAGCTCTGCTGAAAAAGTCGCATTTGCACTGGTATTCACAGTCCGGGTTTAGGGGATTGAGTAGCTGCTGTTGTTGTTGTTGCATGAAATGGAACTGTTCACGATTTGTAGCTGGTGTGGAAAATAGATAAGCGCTTAAACTATTTTTAGTGCGATAATAATACGAGTAGCAATAACAGCAGCAATTGTAATTGGGTAAGCAACAGAGACATAGAGAGAGAAGATATTTTCAGAGCAGTTTTCCTTCGACTATTGTTGAAGTAATTTATAGAAGATGAATTTCATATCAAAACCTATAAAAAAAGGTACATTTTGAACCCGACCATCTCAGATTTTAATGAAATTTTGCATACAGCTAGATTTTAGGTATAGAAACACAACCTCATTTTTAGAATTTGCATTTTTGAAAATATGTGGGCGTGGCAAGGTATCGAAATATTTGAAAAATGAAGGTAATGGGTACTTTTAAGCTGCGATTACTATGGAATGACTCAACCGATTTGAATTATCTTGGAATTTTATATTACACTTGAAATTTTATATTACACTGAAAAAATTTTTTTGCCAAAAATAAAAGTTTAAACTTGGAAAACACTTTAAAGATCAAGTTTTTTTTTCCAAAAAAAAATTTTTTTAGATAGGTCTATTAATTATATATAACATATCTAAAAACTAAAATGGGGTTTTTTTTATTTTTTTTTTAAAAATTTTTAAGTAAATACATCTCTTGTTAACTTCCTTATATTTTGATATCTTTGTGTGACAAACAAGAATAAAGTAGCTATACTTTGGAAGTTATACAGAATTTTTTGGTAATTCTAATAGCTATGACACATAAAGAAATTAAAGACATTTTTGGGCATGATTTATCTTACGATTTTGTAAAAAATAGCAAATATGTACATATATCCAAAAAAATAGAACAAAGTTTTCTGACATCAAATGCTGTAGCATGGACAGACGTAGTTTACCTGAGCAAACGTTAAACACAGTAAAATTGTTTTATGAAGATGATGAAATCAGCCGAATCATGCCAGGGTCACAGGACTCAATTGTAGTAAGACAAGGGAACTTACGCGAGAAAGTTCAAAAAAGACTAATGCTGTCATCACTTCGTGAAACATACTATGAATTTAGAAAAAGACATCCTTCACTTCAAATAGGATTTACAAAATTTACAATGTTGCGACCAAAGAATTGTATCAAACTTGGAGTTGGAAACCAGCAAAATGTTTGTGTGTGCACTTTGCACCTTTATCATTGGGCTTCACAAACTTTTAAGACCTCCATAGAAGTTGCTTATGCAGACGCTGACGACTACAACAAAACAAAAGAAGAGCTATTTTCAAGGTATAAAAATGCTAAAACTATTACAGGAACTCAAAGCTTCCATTCTTTTATACCTTTAGATGAAACTTCACTAAATGTTAGCAAATATTCTGAAAGTCAACAGTATTTCTTGCGCAAAATTTTATATTAAATATAAAAAAAATATATAAAAAAAAAAATTTATCAAGGTTAAGTCCATATTTTTGGGGGTGTCTGAAAAATTTGATAATACGATTCTTGTTCTAATCTATTAGAATTACCAAAAAATTCTGTATAACTTCCAAAGTATAGCTACTTTATTCTTTTTTGTCACACAAAGATATCAAAATATAAGGAAGTTAACAAGAGATGTATTTACTTAAAAATTTTTTAAAAAAAAAAATAAAAAAACCCCATTTTAGTTTTTAGATATGTTATATATAATTAATAGACCTATCTAAAAAAAATTTTTTTTGGAAAAAAAAACTTGATCTTTAAAGTGTTTTCCAAGTTTAAACTTTTATTTTTGGCAAAAAAATTTTTTCAGTGTAATATAAAATTTTTACAGTGTATGTTTTCGAAAGGTGACTTATATAGCTTTCTAATGGCACCAAGATCATTCAAATCGGTTGAGTCATTCCATAGTAATCGCAGCTTAAAAGTACCCATTACCGTCATTTTTCAAATATTTCGATACCTTGCCACGCCCACATATTTTCAAAACTGCAATTTCTAAAAATGAGGTTGTGTTTCTATACCTAAAATCTAGCTGTATGCAAAATTTCATTAAAAACTGAGAGGGTCGGGTTCAATGCATATCGGTTTTGATATGAAATTCATCAGAAGAGAACTCTCACTGGTAGATGTGATATGCCATGGTAATGGCATAATTTGAAATTGCTGGCGAAAAACCGTGGCAGTTGTCACCAAACCCGGCAGAAGTAAATTTAAATCATTCAACGCTCTTGCGGATTTAGCTTAATTCACCTGCGAGCTTAAAGTGCAGTTTTAAATTCGTGAGCTATTGAAAACGACAACATTTACGTGTTAGTCTACTAATCTTGTTGTTTTCAATAGCTCAAGAATTTAAAACTGCACCTTAGGCTCACAGGCGATTTAAGCTACATCCGCAAGAGTGTAAATGTACGTGTTAGTCTAATAATTTTGTCATTTGCAAGATCTAAAACTAGTAAAAGATGATAAACATAAGCAAAAGAGACTATGTTTTACCTGAGATGCAAAAGTTGATAAAATTGTACTTTGTACAAGGACGTCTATCTATGTTGCCCATATCGGTCGATGTTTTGGTATCATACCAAAGCTTTTTCGGTTCAGAGGTCCAGCAGCTCTAGAAAAACGATCGAGCATAAGTTAGCTTTTGAAAAACCCTGTTTTAGAGTAATCCCCCACACAAAGTTTAGCATAGAGCATTGAAAAAGTATCTCTAATGAAATTCTACCATATCGGTTCATATTTTCGAATAGACCATGCGTATAGCCACACATAAATGCCCCTCACAAGTTGAGGTTATGTCGCTCTAGAAGGAACAAATTAAATCCAATTGTGCTAAAATTTAACACAGTGCGTGATGAGCGACTTCTAACCAATTCTTTTCAAGCTTGACCAAATTATTCTATCTTTGGATACATAGGTAGCCTCCAATTTGAAGTCATGTCGCTATACAGAAAAAAATTGAAATATGATATAGCTCAAATTTAATGCTTAGAGCGTTACATGCGACCTATAACTTTTTCTGGTAAAATTTGACCATGTAGGTATTTGCGTAAAGCCCCAAGGAAATATGCAGCTCCCATTCTAGAAGTCCGACATTGCCCTAACTCTACATTTTCTCTCATAGTCGACGATGGCCGACTTTTAATTCTTTAATTCCTTTCTTTTTTATTTTTCTGGTTTCAATAAAATTGAGTTTAAAATAAATATATTTATTTTTATATATAAGTATAATGGGTGATCCAAATAGAGATACTTTTTTCAATAGCCTTTTTTTCACAGTTCACGTGTGAGTCGTGTCATGCTGTCATTTTATTTTTAAGTATTGTTTGGCATTTCATCATGGAAAGACTTACTTACGCCTGTACCACGTTTACAAATCGTTCAACTTAATTACGAAAATTCACGTTCTGTGAGGAATGTGTTTCCTGCACTTCGTTCAACTTATGGTCAACATAAAAGGCCTACTAGGAGTACTTTTCGCAACACCATCACCCATCTTGAAACCGAGCATTCATTATTGGATAATATTCGACCGAATAGACCACGTCCAGCATGCAGTGAAGAAAATGTAGCGGCCGTAGCTGAGAGTGTACACCAAGACCGTGGAGTGTCGATTCGGCGCCGTTCGCATTAAGTCGGACTGACGTATGGAACGACTTGGCGCATTTTACGTCGAGATCTTAAATTGAAAGTGTACAAAATACAGCTTGTGCAAAAACTGAAGCCGCCCGACGTTCCCAAGCGACATCGCTTCGCTCTATGGGCTTTTGAAAAGTTCCAAGAAGCGATGAGGCCCATTTCTGGCTCAATGGGTATGTAAAAAAGCAAAATTGCCGTATTTGGGACGAAGAGCAACCAGAAGAGGTTCAAGAGCTGCTACTTCATCCAGAAAAAAACAACGGCTTTGTGTGGTTTGTGGGCCGGTGGAATCATCGGTCCATATTTCTTCAAAAATGATGCCGGTGAGAAAGTAACCGTCAATGGCAACCGTTATCGTGTCATGATAACCGACTATTTAATGCCTGAAATTGAAGCTCGTGATCTCGGCACATCGCGTGAATTAATGGATTTATTGAGAGAAGACTTTGGTGAGCAGATAATTTCACGTTTTGGGCCGGTCGATCTTGGCCACCAAGATCGTGTGATATCACGCCGCTACACTTTTTCCTGTGGGGACATGTCAAGTCTAAAGTTTATGCGGACAAACCCGCTTCGATGCAGGCCTTGGAGCAAAACATCATGCGTGTCATTCGCCAGTTACCAGTCGAAATGCTCGAACGAGTCATCGAAAATTGCAATTTGAATTTTCCGTTTTTTTTTGTAAAAAAAGTTGGGAACCTCGAAATGGATCACGCGTTATAATATTATTTATTATTATTTATAGTGTTACTAGATGCAAACTGGAACTTCCATTAGAAACTTTGACATTTTTTAGCATAACTTCTTCACTTAGAACGTTTTGCCATTTGAGGGCGAATTGTTTTGTTTACAGTGTGGAAAAGTTCATCGCAGTCAAAAAATGGAATTACCCCGTGAACATTTTCGTGCGATGATTTTTTACGATTTTCGGCGTGGGTTATCGAGACAAGAGTGTTTAAATTAATCCGACTTTTAGCGATGAAGCACCATGAAAAACCACTGTTAATCGCTGGTACCAAGAGTTCAGTCTCGGATGCCTTTCGCTCCACGATTAATTTCGTGAAGGACGTCCAACTTCGATCACTTTGCCAGCAAGACCGACATGTGACATACCGTGAGATTGAGATTGAGGCATAAATCTGACAAGCATCAATAAGATATTGCAAGTTCATTTCGCCGTGAAAAAAATTTATTCTCGTTGGATCCCACATAATTTGCCGAATGCTCAAAAAAAGGCTCGTATGGATTGGTGCAAAGAGATGTTGAAAAAGTATAATTGCGAATTGATGGGCCATCCACCGTTCAGCCCTGATTTGGCACCCAATGACATCTTTTTATTCCCTGGCATCAAGAAAAAAAAAGATGCGTGGTTAATGTTTTTAATCGCCCGAAGCAGCTGTTGAAGCGTTCAAAAATCATGTTTTGGAGGTGTCTCAATCGGAGTGGAAAAAGTACTTCGAAAATTGGTTTGTGCGCATGCAAAAGTGTATTGATCTTAAAGGAGAATATTTTGAAAAACTATAAAACCATTTCCAATGATAAATTTTTGTGTTTTTATTGCCGGATCCGAAATATAAATAGCAACCCTCGTAGTACAACGTTTCTCCAATTTTTGTATTCCTTCCAAAAAAAAGGATTTTTTGAGAACCATAAAATAGGCATAGGAATTGATGGGTCATCCGCCGTACAGCCCTGACTTGGCACCCAATGACTTCTTTTTATTCCCGCACATCAAGAAAAAAATGCGTGGTCGAGGTTTTTCATCGCCCGAAGCAGCTGTTGAAGTGTTCAAAAATCATGTTTTAGAGGTGTCTCAATCGGAGTGGAAAAAGTGCTTCGAAAAACCATTTCCAATGATAATTTATTGTGTTTTATTGCCGGACCCGAAATATAAATAGCAACCCTCGTATATGACTTCTAGGGCAAAAGACATGAAATCTGTTAAATATATTTGTGGATTTATGACTATATTTTAACCGATTTTCTTTTTAATCAACAACATCTGGCTTTGTCGAAAAAAAAACTTTAGATAGGCAACAGACAGACGGACAGAAAGATATCGTGAGATTAAATCAAGTAGTGAGTCCATCGGTACACTTTAATGTTGGTCCCGTATCTAGTAAGTATTTTGGGAAGTTACGTATTGCGTACGTGCAAATTTTTATTTTTTTTCCTTTACATGTAACAACCAAAAACCCTGTAGTAAATAACGTTATAAACCGTCGGGCTTAAGATACATTAAAAAAAAACCGACTGTCGGGTTTGGACATAAAAACCGGAATGTTGGTTTTCGTATTTGGACACTCTAAACCCGATACCTCACAACAGCTCCATTTCCACACTCCATGTTCAAAGCAATCACGTCAACATTATGAAAATGAAACTCTTGATAAACTCAGGCAAAACTCCTTATCAAAAAAATTTAATTAGAAAGATTAACGTTAATAGGAAAGTATGTTGGGAAATATTATTCCTTTTGAAAAAGTGTTGGTACTATCAAACTACTTAAAGTTAAACTAAACCATAAAATTTGGAAACAAATCTTCTTGTTTTGTCTAGCTGAATATGTGGTCAGTGAAATATAAAATTTCCATTTGTTTTATATTCTTTGAAACTGTCTCTATTGCCAGCATTACCAGAGAGAGAGGCAAGGGAATGGGAATATTTAGACATCAGTGCTGGCATTAAAACATCATTCATTCATTTGTGCCACTCACTCACTCGTTCACTCTCTGCTGGCCAAATGTTGCAGCCAACCACTGCGAGCAACATCTGTGTGACGGATGGATGGGAGGACAACAGAGGACAGCAGCAGCAACAACAACAACATGGAAAGTGCCCATAATGCCAGTAATTTAAAAACTGAATTAAGGATAAAATGCGAAATGTGTTGCACAATGTGTGCAAGTGGCTGCGTAAGTGAGTGAGTGTGTGTGTGTACGGATGCGTGATTCCTTCATAAGACCGTGTGCAATGCTTCCCCCTTTTTTTTGTTTTCCCCCGGACAAAATCCTTTACAATGTGTAACAGTTTGTTAAATAAACACAATGTTTTAACGCAGCCATGCCCACACACACACACATGAACATAAACTATAAAGAGACTTTCAGGCGATTTTAAATAATTCTGTTTAAAATCTATTGTAGTTGGACACGCATTTACATATGTGACGCGCAAAATAGAAAGGGACCTAAGGGTAAAAACCAGTTTTGTTCAGGAGAGCCATTTTAAAGATTAGGTCCCTTTCTATTTGCGCTTGGCATCGTCGACTTCACTTTCATAAAACGCGCATATCTCTGGGAGGGAACACTTTTGGGGCATGCGATCGGTCTCATTCGATGCTCAGATGGTGACCACATCAAAAAAAGAAAAAAAAAATGAAAATTGATTTTTTACCCTTAGGTCCCTTTCGCTATGCGCTGTCACATATACGAACACACACACGTGCTGTTGTACACACTGAGAGAACATTATAGTTTGTAATATTTTTGAAGGTTAGAAAGATAAAGTTGTGGAGTAAATTAAAGGAAATTATAGGAATATAAGAAAATAAGGAGAGCGAGAAAAATTGGATAGAAATC
Organism: Hydrotaea diabolus; assembly: GCA_963513945.1. Lineage (NCBI taxonomy): Eukaryota > Metazoa > Arthropoda > Insecta > Diptera > Muscidae > Hydrotaea > Hydrotaea diabolus. The sequence continues at coordinate 14,798,923 of OY740720.1, read as the reverse complement.
CTTCAATAAAAACATTTAATTTTTGACAAATAAGGAGAAAATCCTTGACACAGGAACTTAATTGTACTTGTAAATCCATGAAGATTGGATGTTGCGGCTTTTAGAGCTATAATTATCAAATCAGATGAATTCATGTGTGGGAGCTATATCTTAATTTTGAAGCGAATTCCTTTAGTTTCCATAAATGCGGCCCTAGGTTCAAAAAGCTGACTTGTGTCATATTTTATCAAGATTGAATGTAAGATGTGGCTTCTGTAGCTTAAATTATAAAGATCGAATGAACATATGTGTGTGGTAGCTATATCTAAATCTGAACCGATGTTCTTAAATTTTTATAATGCCCTTTCTTGGTCCAAAACCCTTCTCGTACTAAATTTCATCAGGATTGGATGTAAGTTTTTTTTTTAATTGTCCAATGCTTGATCAATGGATGCAGTGCATTGCGTTGGTGGGTTGAAACAAAGGGAACGGAGGCTGGAAAGAAGGAGTAATGTTTATTGATATTTTTCTTGAATTTCTGGATGTCGTAATTGGTGATTGACGAAAGTATTTCCAGTTGTCCTCCATGGACGCACTTAGATCCGCTCTAGAGCAATTTTCACCAAATTTCATATTCCAGGTCAAGAATTCAATATTCTTAAAATTATTTCAGACAAACGGTCTTAAAGCGTTATTAGAGGATACTAGTAGCAATAATCTGGCAGTAGTCTGATTGACGAAAGTATTTCCAGTTGTCCTCCAAGGACGCACTTAGATCCGCTCTAGAGCAATTTTCCCCAAATTTCATATTTCAGGTCAAGAATTCAATATTCTGAAAATTATTTCAGACAAACGGCCTTCTAGGGATAGTAGACAGTACAAGTAGCAATAATTTGGCAGTAGTCTGATTGACGAAAGTATTTCCAGTTGTCCTCCAAGGACGCACTTAGATCCGCTCTAGAGCAATTTTCCCCAAATTTCATATTCCAGGTCAAGAATTGAATATTCTGAAAATTATTTCAGACAAACGGCCTTAAAGCGTTATTAGAGGATACTAGTAGCAATAATTTGGCAGTAGTCTGATTGACGAAAGTATTTCCTGTTGTCCTCCATGGACGCACTTAGATCCGCTCTAGAGCAATTTCCCCCAAATTTCATATTCCAGGTGAAGAATTCAATATTCTGAAAATTATTTCAGACAAACGGCCTTCTAGGGATAGTAGACAGTACAAGTAGCAATAATTTGGCAGTAGTCTGATTGACGAAAGTATTTCCAGTTGTCCTCCATAGACGCACTTAGATCCGCTCTAGAGCAATTTCCCCAAATCTCATATTCCAGGTGAAGAATTCAATATTCTGAAAATTATTTCAGACAAACGGCCTTCTAGGGATAGTAGCCAGTACTAGTAGCAATAATTTGGCAGTAGTCTGATTGACGAAAGTATTTCCAGTTGTCCTCCATGGACGCACTTAGATCCGCTCTAAAGCAAATCATGCATTTCTGTCTTGCTATGTGAAGTTAGATTCGAATTTAACTTCACTATGCGCACACTGCTGTCTCGTCAAAGAGTGAAGATAAATTCGAATTTAACTTTTTTAACCCACTGGGGACCGGGGATTTTTTGCGTTTTTGAAAGTTAAATTCGAATTTATCTTCACTCACATGAATATATATACTTTGTTGGGTCTCCCATGATTATTTCAAGGTGTTACAGACAGAATGACAAAACAAATATACCCTCCATTGTATGGCGGAGGGTATAAAAAGATCGTCCTGAAAAATAGTGGCTATCCTTGCCTAAGCGGGCAGATCGACAACAAAGTCCTCTATTAAAGAACATTACTAATATCACAAAGTTTTTAAAAATATTTCTTTCAGTGTCGGGAGGTGTATGTTGGCGTATTTGCAAGTTTGCCGGCATTATTGAATGCTATAAACAAAAGCAGCAGCGTAAATGTAGGCAACAACAAGCTTCTCGGCTGTGTTTGTGTGTAAAAAATTAAAAATCATGGGCTGGGGCTCTTTCATTCATGAAATACTTAACAACACCCACCATGACGAGAGTGCTTTAGAGCGTCTATGGAGACTAGTTTAGTTGTGTGGCTGCTGTCTGCTGGCAACGGGACAACTACGAGTATGTTGTAGTATTAGTCCGGCTTGCTTAAGCAGTATAGGTCTTGGAACTAGTGGCACACTGCAATGTTGCACAGTGCACAGTGGTGGTAAATGTATAAAAGGGGCTTGTATTGTGTTACCCTTGAACAGTCAGAGAACATAAGAATTATAACGTACTCAGATTGCTAGCTTGAGAAGTTTCCCTAGGTTACGTAAAAGAATGTTGGGGGAATTAAGTACGTCCGCATTAACAGAACATTCGTCATGTAACATTCTAAGGGCTCCCGGAAAAAATCATCCGCTTACAATAAAATTATTGTTTACAACTAGGATCTGGGTTGTTTTTAGATATTTACATATTTTCTACCAAAACTATGTATGTAAGTATATACCAAATGGTTAAGAACAACAACATCCAAGCTAGAGTTGCTCCTCCATTCTTGTACGGACTCGAACTTTCTTGAAATTTCAGGAATTCAATGTAAGAGGCTTACCTTACAATGGTCAATTGTTCGGGGTATATTCCATTGCTTTCAATTCATCCATCTCAATTTAAGGACACTGCTACCATCATATATGCTTGCTGAGTCTTGCATTGTTTCTTTTCAACAGCGTGTATCAGGCAGTGACTCCAATCATATGGACATTTTTAGATTCTTTATATACAAACGTATGTGGAAACATTTAATGCTCCGTTCCACTTTATATCGAATCCAAAAGCCCTTGCAAACTGCGGCGACTTCATTTCAGAAATTAAAATTATCTTTTTTGATTTTTTTACTCTTTTAGTCGTATTTCTATTAAATAGTAAAAATTAATGAGATTTCTATGCTTGGATTTGACAATTCTCTTATTCCCTTTTCTACTTTCCCATCTTTGTTAAAAAGCTCTTGGCGCAAAGATGATTAACAGCTGCCATGGATGAAAGCAGTGGTACTCTAACTATTTTTGCTTTCGCATTAGGCAGTGTTCAGACCAACCCGGTTTAACAAAAAAACGTCGTTGAATGAGCAGCTTAAATATTTTAAAGATATTGAACAGGGATTAAACCGGCTCAAGACCTCTTGCTTCTATATTTAAATAAAAGAAAAGTTTTTAACAAATAAGTTTTTAAAGATAATAATAAGTGTGTTCGTTTACTTGCAAATTTGTACAAACGTTTACTGAATCGTGTTCGTTTACACAAAAAGTCCAGTAAATGAGAGCCAGAGAGAGAAAATTTTGACAGTTCGATGTTAGAGAGTTTGCAAATTTTGGTTGGAGAAATTTTAATCAACCAAAATTTGCAAGATAGTACAGATGTTTGAAATCAGCTGTTTTATGTAAACAAATAATATTAAAAATAGTTTTTTTTTTATTTAATACTCTTAAATTATAAAGAAAAAAAAATTCTTTTGCTCATTTTTTTTATTACAAATCTTAACACTTTAAAATTCAAAATAAAATGAAATGCAAACAATAAACAAAATCAGCTGTTTCATTGCAAATTTTTACTGGAAGCTGTTCGTTTACTTTACTTGCAAATTTTAATAGAGATTGTTCCCCAGTTTCAATTAACCAAGAAGTCATCCCACAAACTAATTCCGTCAACTATTTGGGTCTAACACTAGACAGGCGACTAACGTGGAAGCCACACATTAAATCAAAACAAGAACAATTAAAAATTAAAGGTCTCAACTAAATTTAAATAATAAACTAAGAATATACAAAACATATTAAAACCAGTTTGGACGTATGGGATACAACTGTGGGGTACGGCGAGTAACTCCAATATTGAGATCCTGGAAAGATACCAATCTAAAACTTTAAGGCTAATTACACAGTACAACAGCCAATCTGGGGGGTGAGAAATTCCAAGTCAGGGTGATGCTACTAGGTCAGTATATTAAAACCCTCAAAGGGTTTTGCGTTCGTATGTGCCAGTTTTTTTATGACCTTTTACATTTTTTCCTTATCTTGATGTTTTTTCGCTTAGTTGTAAAATGTTGGCAAAAACGTAGTTTGACATAACTCGAGAACGACTAGTTCGATTTTGCTGAAATAAATTGAGAAAAATTAATAATTACATTTTCTTTAATCCATTAATATACTGTTTATCTACCAAATCAACATTTTTGCAATTAGAAATAAATTTATGAAGAAAATTTTGCCAAAAAAAACATTTTTTTTTTTTAAACATATGAATCCCAAACGGAAAAACGTGTAGAGTCTTATAACTTTCACGTAAAGTCACATAACCTATAAACAAAATGCGACATAGATCATAGAAATCGATTAACGCGTTCTGCTTTTATTTACAATTAAGTGAATATCTTAATTTTAAACTAGCACATACGAACGCAAAACCCTTTGAGGGTTTTAATATACTGACCTAGTACCATCACCCTGACTTGGAATTTCTCACCCCCCAGACAATAACCCTAAAAATGTTCCACTGTGTTACAAATGCTCCATGGTTTATATCAAACAAGCAATTAAAACTAGATATACAGATACCATCCCTAAAAGAAGAAATACGTAGATACAGCACCACGTATCTACAGTGGCTGAGTGATCATGTTAACCCATTGGCTATATCCCTGCTATACAGCTGTAACGAGACGATAAGACTGAAACTTATGCATACATTAGATTTACCATTTAAAAGTTAACTCTATTATTTCTATTAGAAATTTAAATTTGAATATTTTTCATATACGTATATAATACTAATTCATAAAATACAAAATAATTAAGGTCTTGTAGCTCGATGGAGCTACTTTACTACTGTCATCTTAAATTTATTATCCAATTTTTTGAATGTCGAAAGATAGATTGTAAATAAAGAAATATAATAAAAAAAATGACCTTACGCTCTCAAAAGTAGAAACATGCAAATTTTTACTGGGAACGTAAACTAACACATTTAATAATTACGGCAAAATTACAGTCCATATGGCATGATATTTGAAAAAATATACAAGCATTTTGAAGGAAAAAATAGAAAGGACTTTTGACTATGTCGCACTCAGGGCCTTAAAAATCATCTGGTCCACTTTCAAAGTAAAGAAAAATGCACAAGAAATATTAAAGCGCTAATAGAAGTATAAATGGACTTAACGGGCCCAAAGTATTTGGTATAAAAGACCTAAAATACGAGTATATAAAAAAACTTTACCGGCCGTGACCCACAAAAATTTCTCTCATAGTGGTCCTAGAACCGTACAAATCGGAGTGACTGGGGGCGCTGGGGCTCGGAAGCCTTTGAGGCTTAGACTGTAAGAAGGCTTTTTATGCCACACAAATCTTCTTTAATTTCGACAACAAACGTGGAAAGCCTTTATCAAGCCTCAGCACATTTTAAATTATTCTTCACTTAAATTTTGTCTTAAAACTAGTATTAAGTTCGTTTAAAGGTAGGAGAACACTGAAGTTTTTTAAAAAACCCTTCTACTTCGAAAAAGGTAACGCACTGTTTTCTATGGGACCCCACACACATTGCCGCTTCTATAATAATTTATATAAAGTTTGGCAGACGAAATCTCATTTTTTTTGTATATTTATTATTCATTTGCAATATATTTACATTTAAATATTAAGCTAATTAAATATCAACTTGAAAAAAAGTACATCACAGTTCAGCTACATTAAACGCAACATATATTTCATTTATAATACAAATTTACAAATATAATTATTTTAAAACGAGCAGGTCGAGCACGTTAGATTTTTTTAGTCGCCTTACTTCATTGCTACCGTCTAGTAAATTGATGGCCAATATGTTTGGATGGTAAGTAAATCTATTTAGGTAGTTAGAACTTTATCTGTTAACTTCGCTCTTTACTTTGGGCATAATTAATGCTCTTAGAGTTTTAGACTGATATTTCTGCAATATTTCAATATTGGAAGTACTATCGGTTCCCCACAGCTGAGTTCCATATGTCCATATTGGTCCATATTTAATATAGTTTTATATAAAATATTTCTGTTCTTTATACTTAGTTTAGATTTGTGACCCAAAGGTAAAAAAATTGTTTAGTCATTATGTTTAGTTGTTATCTTTTCTGCTGAATGTGTTTTCTCCAGTTAAGGCGCCTGTCGATATGAAGTCCAAGATACTTTAACTGATAGATCACAGAATTGTGACACCATTCAACGAAACTGGCGGACAGTCTTCCCCTTAGTAAGGAACAAGTGACATGACCGATTTTAAGCATTAACTTTTATATATCATTTCTTGAACCATACTTCCAAAATCTCAAATTGCCTTTGAACTGTTTTCGATGCTTCAGCAGGTGATGTATTTGTAGCTTAAATTGCTGTATCATCCGCGTAAAGGTCCAATTAGTCTTGACGGTTGACGGTGGATTCTGCAACCTGCAGAAGTCAACCGGCAAACTGTAGTTATCTCCCTCTAACACATGCAAAATGCAACCCAAACTGAAACAGCTGATTGCCTACCGTCAACCGTCCACTGTCAAGACTAATTGGACCTTAAGTCGCAATTATAACATCGCTGTTTGTGGGTATATCTGATGCACATAACGTATATAAGACTGGTCCTAATGTGCTTCCTTGTGAAACCCCAGATTGAAAATCAAATCAAGAGAATTTTGTGTATATATGCAAATGCATTATTAAATGCCTTGGATTCGCTTATGTAACAAAAAATCCAAGTTCATCGCATTTCTCCTCGAAAAATATTACAAGTTGTATGAGAATTGAAATCCATTATCCCATCTCATGAAATGGAATACGGCGGATATGCGAATGCTGCATTATATTTTGGAACACAAGTTTTAACTTTCAATATAGTTTGAAAGCTACTGCTGATCGCGGTGAAGTCAGTCATCATTGCTTCCTCAACTTTTACGAAAAGAAGAAGAAATCTAATTGTCAGATTGCAAAATTAATGACTTTTTCTCAAAAAAAAAAGGTACTAATATTCGGCTTAAAACGAACAAGGGATGATGTAATAATTCATCGTTTTACCCTCAATACGAACAAAACGAAAGAAGGAATATTGACCAACCATCACCAAAATACTGCGTCCCACAATGGACTGAATATTTTCAAGCAATTTGATCTGGTCATCAAAGCCTTTGCGCTATGATCAGGTCATACCTACAGGTGTTACCGATATTTTTGTCACATTAAAGTCGGACAGCTAGAAAATGGATCAATCATACAAAGATTCGTTGTTGCTGTTGTAGCGGCACATAGTAACGGGGTGACAACCCTTTGCCAAAGAATTCCTCCTACGGGTCGACCCGGTGCATAGAACCGGCTGTCAGGGGATCGCACAAGAGGTTTAACGCAATGAAAGAATCTTTTGAAATGGAATTTGATTTAATAATCCTTCTGTTTGGGACCCAGTTTGGATCTGAGAAAAAAACTTTAAAACGAAATAAAACATAATATCTCTGAGTTATTAACAATATCTTATTTACAGGGCTATGCATGCCGTGACATTGAAATAACCGCAGCACAACTCTGAGAAGACCAATTTCCATCGACACATACGCATAGATCTGCATTTTTACGATGTTGATGTTTCAACATCAGTGCTACAAGTTGGATTATGTTCCTAACAAATTATACCATCTGCTGAGTCTAAGTTTTTTGACGAAGTGTACCAGAATTGAGGATTGAAAGCGATTTGTGACCAAATAAATATACCAGTTTTTGTTAGAGGTAAGTGAAAATGCCTAACAGGGTATCACAAGTTTTGAAGTACACTTCACTTAAAGTTTTGAATGCTGCAGTTTAGTAGACCGGGTTGGATTGAAATCGTTTTGAGTCGTTTTTATTTTGCCAAGAAAGATTTGAGGCTTAAATCAAGTTTAGTGACAACTCTCGCACGGACACCAAATTTGCACCATCAATAGAACTTTTGATTTTAAGCAAAAATTTTTAAAAAAAACGGTGGTCTCTCATAGTTTTTTTAAATTTTTATTTCAACTTTTTATTCCGGTTTTTATGCATTTCTTAATGATTTCTTACCTCCAAATCTATCCATCAGCAACATTTTCTAGTGTTACAAGCCTCAACTAGATCTGATAGCCTTTTGAGCAGAAATATTCTGCCTCTTTTGGTATTAAGCCTCAGTCCCTTAAAATATTTATTGTTCGAGCAGGGATGGCCCCTCTATCTTTAACGCTGAACAATTTTTGTAATTCCCTACTGTTTTTATATTTCATATTCATTTGACTACACTTTACGTTTCTAACAAAAGAAACTAAATTTAAACTTTTCGCCGTTATTAAAAGAAATGCTACCACAGCGAGCAATTCCATTTACAAATGTTGCCATATTGTTAGAAAATGGCAAGATCGATAATTGCATATCGAAAAAAGATCTATGGAAATTTTTTGTGAAAATTTTGTCCAAATTTTGAGCAAAATCTGAAACTAGAATGCCACTATCTCCGGCATTTAAAGGGTTAAATTCCAAATCAAAGTACCAAATAAAAGCTTAAAGTGTTGGCAACAAACTTATAGGAAGAAATAAGTACCTTTTAATATTTCGAGTTTTGACTCATTTTTCACAGAAACTCGTGTCAAAAATATACAAAATTGCCCCCCAGCCAACAATGAGTTAAAGGATTCATAAAATTTATATACCCTTCGAAAGGTGGTTTCTAACGATACCAATATCGCCTAGGTCCGATTCCAAATGTCCCATATATCCAGTTGTAGGTCCTAAATTTAGTGTCCCGTAACTCGGAAAATATAGATTGCGGCCGACTTTTTTTCTTTAAACTTTTCTTTTACTTTAAACTTATTAAACTTATTTGTTTTTAATGCCCTACAGGGCCATATATTTTTTGTTTGACAATTGTTACTAAACTAGATTTGTTCCATGGCTACCATTTTTCTCTGCATACGTTCACAAGTTGGTGTATGTTTCTGACAAATGATACCATCTGCTGAGTCAGATTTATTGACCTGTTTTTGTTAGAGGTAAGTGGGAATCAGGATGATTAACGCCTAAAAGGGGATTAACATTTTTGAGATTCCCTTCACTTAAAGTTTTAAATGTTTCAGTTTAGTAAACCGGGTTTATTGAAAACGGATTGAGTCGGTTTAGAGACAAAGGCCAATGAACTATATTAATTTTAGGATTCAGATCTGTAAATAGCCTCCATGAGGGAGAGACACGATAAATATCAATTTTTCAATTCAATTTTTATTACCAAGAAAGATTTGAAAAAGTATAAGGATATAAAAATATAGTAAAGGGAAGTTGGGATTCAAAATGGAGTGCATCGATTTGATGGGAAGCATTTTATTCTGCATACGCCAACAAGTTGGTGCATGTTCCTGGCAAAATAAACCATCTGCTGAGTCTGATTTATTGACGTAGTGGACCGGGATTGAGAAGGAAGCAATTTGATTAAAAAATGATCCTTCGATTTATTGATTTTTTAAGATTGCTTATATAGTTTACCTTTAATTCAATACCTATAGCAGTTGTACTGAGGAGCATCCTAGGCAAAGTTCATGGTGGAGGGTATTTCCCACTGCGATAGTTCCTAAAAAACGAGATGAGTATCGTGCGGTCAGACCAAAACAAAGAATGTCCACACGTCTATATGCAATCAACTAGACAGCAATTAAATCGAATCCACGTTGAAAGCGATAAAAGAGTTGTTGTACTTTGTTTTTGTATTTTGTTTTGAATCCTGTTCGTCTATAGGGGATTTGCTATGATATCCAAGTGAAGGAAACGCGCCATTTCAACTGGAAGAGTCGAAAATGACCTGGGGGTCAGCTAAGTGGGCATGGCCGGACAATTGAAGAGCTGCAGCACATCATGAGCCCCTGATGGCAGGCGGGACAAACGTTCGAAACGTTAGTATCCATTCGCGAATTGAGGCGGCTGCACGTCCAGATATCAGCTGAGCCAGAAACAGGCGCGTCTGGCGGGGTATCGTCTTCTTCTCTGGTAAAATCTCCGGGGGAATGTTCCCCTACCACTACATTCACGCGATTGAAGCGGCTGCACATCCAGATCTCAGTTGAGCCAGGAACACGCGCGTACGGCGAAGTATCTTCTTCTCCTCTGGTTAAAACTCCGGGGAATTGTTCCTCTAGCACTTTATTCACGCTATAGCTGGATACTGCTGCTGTGATTTCATCAGCGTGAACGTCAATCAGACCTGCCTGATAGTTTTGATGATCTAAAGACTCTATCTTGTACCATTGGACCTCTCTCTCTGGATCGAGAAGATCGTATCTGATCTGACTGGTCAGAGGCGTCCTGTCCAAGAGATGGTGGTTAGGATGACTACTGCGAAGACACCCTAGCAGGTATTGCTTAGACAGCAGAGACTTGTGTCTGCGCCCGATTAAGACCTTCGTTTCCTCATGTAGATGATCCTCAGAATGCATAAGGAGACACCCTGTTGATTTTCTAAGGGCGGCATTCTGGCAAGTCTGAATTTTCTTCAACTGCGTCGTACTCACGTTCGCCGACCATAAAGGCGGTGCGTAGTTTGCTAAAGACCGACCTATCGCTATGTAAGTGGTCAACAAGATTTCCTTTTCGCTCCCCAAGTACTGTCGGCTATTGAATTGAAGACCTTAATTCTACTTTTAAGCATAACGCAGATAGCTGCAGCATGTGCAGAGGATCGAGAATGGCTGTCCAATGTGACCCCAAAGAGGTAGGGGTAGTCGGAATGTTGACGTCAACGACTTTCACATTAAGTGACAACTGCACCTCTGTGGTCCTTGTAGTGAACAGTGTGGCTGATGATTTGGAGGCGGATATTTTAATATAACGCGCAGTGCAGAAGCGTGCTAAGTCAGTGAGGTAACAGTTTTTTTTTCGCATATGTCATCCACTTTAGGTCCTGACGCCAAAATTGTGCAACCATCAGCGTAAGACACAATTTCAACGCCATCAGGTGGTGCAGGAATTTAGAATTAATTTAGGGAATGGAGAGGTAGGGGTTAAACGGTACCGGAGATAAAAATCCACCCTGGGAAACTGACTGTTTAACTTTACGGGGCTTCGACTTCATGTCGCCAAATTCTTGCGCCCACACATATAGTGTGCAACGTTTTAAACTAGGCGAAAGGGACGTTTCTGCAATGTCCTCGAACCGAGTGGCATAATTGACCGTATCGTAGGCCATTGTTAGGTCAATAGCCACGAGGACCGTCCTGTCGTTGGTCTTGTTCTGGTTATGGCCGCAACTTATACGTGTGGCGATGGCCACACGTATCACATTGAAGGTGTTCAATCAGGCTAGGAAGGAGCAGTGCCTCAAGTCTTTGGTACTGGCGAATGCAAGAAGAGCGGTTTGTACGAATCTCCTTTGCTTGCATCTTTGCCTGGATTCAAAAGCATGACCACTCTGTCCTTTTTCCAGGCATTGGGAACTAAATGAGTGACTAGCAACAGATTGAGCACTTTGGTCATGTACTATGCTCCCAGAGTAGCCAAGTGCTTTAACATCAGCATTGAGATTCTGTCCTGACCCAGCGACTTTGACGACTTTGCGCCGCGGATGACATGGGTAACATCGCCAACGGTAAATTGTGGTAGTGCCTATTCGACTCGGATACGACGCAGTACTGTCCTTTTCGCCTTGTAGCTCTCTATGTGGTCAATAAAAAGCCGGTTAAAATAATTCGCACATTAAAGAGTTGTGAGACTGTTCGTAGGAGTTTTCTCAAGACAATTTCGAGAAAGTGACGGGGCAGGAATATTGACTACTGTCGCTTGTATGCAGATAAAGAGGATATCGAGACAGTGCAGCTCGTTTTATGTAAATAGCCATGCCTAAAGTACTTACAAATCCGGAGAACCAACTCCTTGAACACTTGCAGGTGCAATTGTTTTTAAACTAGGCAGCTGCCTTCTAAACTCTATTAAAGATCAATACAGTGTGCAGTATAGTAACAGACGGCATACAAACCTGTTGGATTAACTCCTTAACAATTTGGAAGTGCAATTGGTTTTGGGCCGCCGTGGCGTGATGGAAGGGTGCACGACCTGTTATGGCCTGTTAACCCAGGATCAAATCTGGGTGGCTATACATATTTCTGGCCTTGGCAACGATAAGTATGGCCTGGCGCCATCTGAAATTTCCATTGGAAAGTTTGACATTTTTTAGCACAAACGTACTCAGAACGTTTTGACGTACGACCATCATTTGTGTTGTTTACTGTGACTTGAAAAAATCAATTTGGCAAAAAAAAATGGAATTAACTCGTGAATATTTTCGTGTGATCATTTCAACATGGATTATCACGACAAGTGTGTATCGATGAACTTAAATTTCTGCATGACTATGAAGCACCATCCTATAGCACTGTGAAAAATTGGTTTAATGAATTCAATCGTGGCCGACGCTCGCTCAAAGACGAAGGTCGTCCAAAAACGGCCGCTGATAATGCAAGATCGTCATGTGACATACCGTGAGATTGAGGCATCCTTGGGCATTTCTTCCACAAGCATACTTTCGTTATTGCATGAACACCTAGTCGTAAAAAAGGTTTGTTTTCGTTGGATCCCGCACAATTTGAAAATCGCTCAAAAAAAGGCTCGTGTCGATTGGTGCAAGGAAATTTTGAAAAAATACGATGCTTCTAAAGACGTTTATAAGATCGTCACAGGTGACGAATCATGGATCTTTGCGTATGAGCCCGAAACAAAAGAGAAAGCGACCGTGTGGGTCTTCGAAGACGAGCCAAATCCAACGAAAGTTGTGCGTGGAAGAAGCACTTTGAAGCAAATGGTCGCCTGTTTCTTCGGAAAAACTGGTCATGAGGCGACTGTTCCGCTTGAGCAACGTCGGACGGCGGTCAATTATGAGTGGTACACCACAATTTGTTTGCCTGAAGTCTTCGGGGAAATTCGAAAAACGAACAAGAGAAGACGAATCAATGTGCACCATGACAATGCGAGCTCTCACACATCGACTCAAACCACCGCCTTTTTGACCGGCCAAAACGTCGAATTGACCCATCATCCGCCGTACAGCCCTGACTAGGCAACCAATGACTTCTTTTTATTCCCGCACATGAGGAAAAATATGCGAGGTCAACGATTTTCGTCGGCAGAAGTTGCTGTTGATGCGTTCATAAACCATGTTTTGGAGGTGTCTTAATCGTAGTGGAAAAGCTGCTTCGACAATTGGTTTGAACGCATGCTGGCGAATACTTTGAAAAACAATAAAACCATTTTTCATTGTTAGGCCTCGTATAACGATTTATCAGCGGCGGATTTCCACCTCGTAAATGCCCGCGACTTTACGAGTAAGAAATTTATCTCTAGGCCATGTAAAAACTTCTCTATAAAATGCTTTACGCATTCGGGGCCGGCGTAGGTCCCGGACAGTGAATATAAGAATTAGATCATGCACAGCTCATTGATTTAAGAGAAGTTCCCCCTTGTTCCTTAATGGGATGCTGTGAGAATTAAGTAAGTGAGTTTAAAAATAAGTCACTGCCTTTAGAGTTAAGGAAAGCTAGCTTCTTGAAAATCGCAAGTGCCTAAAGGGCTACTGCCGCCTTTAGAAGATCTTGAAGACTGGGGCGACTTATCACCTTGTAAAATATTTCATCTCTTCTGGATTTAAAACGTCTATCACGGCTCAAGGGCGGCTAACCACAGAATTTAGAGTTTAATCTCTTACGGATCAAGGAAATCACAATGGACCCTTTTACAGATCAAGGAAATCACAATGGAACCTTTTATGCCTTATCAAGTGGGTTTATCGCATTTCAAAAAATTTTTTTAACAAGTTTACACGTCCAGCTGACCAGACCAAAACTTGCACTATGCATTATGTACCCACTGTGTGCCATTAACGCAACTAGTTTGTAGTATTATTCCTGGCTGCAGCACAAGTCCTGATACTGTTACTAGTGCCACTTGGCAAATTTGCTGCGTTACTGGGGGTTTTCCTTTTTTTAATCCTGTAGAAGGCGTGTGCCAACCACCATCGTCTCTACGAGTGCACTTTATTATCACATTCTTGTTGTTGTTGTTTGTATGCTTATGCATGCCTTCGTTGCAGCGTCTCCTTCGGATCTGTGGTCATTGCAACTACCTACGACTACCGTAGTTAGTGTGCAGTGTGTGTCTGGCTTTGTGTGCTTGTTGGCTAAAGGACTTACTTGTCTTGTGCCACAAACACACACGCGCCGACATACACGAGTCCTTTATCGAACATCTGCTTCAGTTCAGTGCTTGTTTCCTCGCCCTGCCTTCTAGCTGGCTACGGCTACTACCCTTTTTTCTGCACCATTCATTTGTGTGCACCCCCGCTTTCATGTCGACGTTGTCGGTGGTTGTCGGTCGTAGGTTTCCTTTCCTTGTTGCCCGTAATTACAAAATTTTAATTTATTTGGCATTTCTTGAGGATTCCGTTACTTTCATCTTTGTCCCGCCGAGTCCTGGGAAGTGTTATTTCATACTCCTGCTCGCTGTTGTTCTTGTTCGTGTGGCTTTGTTTCTTGGCTCTTTGTGAACTTGTATGTGTCTTGCCTGTTACAACAGTGTACGAATATTACCTCCGCCTGTTCCTTTAGATCCTTGCTTTGGGTTTATTACAAATTTCACTTTACTTCACTTTCATTTCATTTTGGGGTATTTTTTTCCCTCTACATCCTTCTTCGGGTTTTTCGCTTTGTATTTTCGTAATCGTTTGCTTAAGTAATTTCTTGGCGCCCTGGTTAAAAGTGATTTTGCTCGACGCCGACGCTCTCGCCTTTATAAACAGCTTCCTTTAAGAAGTGTTAAGCGGTGTTTTATTTGCTGTATTAAGGGATTTGTAGGCGACTGCCGTAGTAGTTGTCGGTCGGTGTTGGTCTTTGTCTTGTTGCCGTTTCTGGCGCTTATAGTGATTTCTAGATTTCGGCAATTCTCTTAATTGCCAACCCTAATGAATGAACGAACGTTGAGTTCAACGGCATAGTAGAAACATTCATTAAAATTTTAAATGGCAAGTGTTTAGTGCTAAGCCAGCGCAAAAACAAAAGATGGCCAAAAGAAAATCTCCGGCAATTATTGACACCTTTACAAGCAGGAAATCAGCAGGGAGTGGCATTAAAAGTATTGTGACCATAATGTCGTTGTTGTTGTTGTAGCGGCAACTGTGTGCCGGGGTGAAAGCCCTTGGCCGAAGAATTATTCTTCGAGTCAATCCGGTCCACAGAACCGGCTGTCGTGGGATTGACCATAAAGTCAACTTTTACGTTCGTTGTTAAATCCTTGACTAAAAGTCAGTGCATAAAATACGCGTGCTTAAGCTTTAACCCTTAAGAAGGCATCAAGAAGTGGGGTAGTCACGTTATAAATCATATTTGAATTCAATTTGATGGCGAAAAAATGAGCAATTGATATTAAGAAGGCAATATTTGACTTTCTGATAATAGTGGTGTTTTTTGGTTAAGCCTCGCTAACAAAGACTGGATAGTAAAAACTGGACAGCAAATTGTCGTAGCCGTACTTAGTAAGCACTAAAATGGCTACAATAAACTAATTTTTCTAGTTTTCTAGTTTTTTTTTAAGTGTAGAACTTTTCTTTTTTGGAACACGAACAGAAACTCCATAAGTGTCGAGTTGAGAATTTCTGTCAGTACAAATATTAAAGAAAATCGTAAGCAGCTACGACAGTTGCTATAATGTTACAGTACAAATAAAAATAAGGGTGCTGTAGCTAAGCTCTGCCGCCGCGACTTTATCAGCGTGAAAGCCATTCAGACCTGCCTAGAAGATACGATGATTGTAATGCTGGCCTCTCTACTATAGATCATGAAGGTCATACCTAATCTACCTGGGATGTCTACTGCAAATATATTCCAGCAGATACAGCTTAAATAATAAGAAGTTGTGTCAGCGCACGGTAAGGACCTTCGCGCCGTCATGAAACTGGCCCCCAGAAGACATGACTAGAAGTTGAAGTTTCCAGGGCACCATTCTGACGGGTCTGAATTTTTTTCTCTGCGCCGTTGTTGTTGTAGCGGCACACACAGTGCCGAGGTGACAGCCCTTGGCCGAAGAATTGCTGCTTGGGTCAATCCGGTGCATAGAACCGACTGTCGTGGGATTGCCTCTGTGTCTGCGTCGTTGTTGTTGTAGCAACAATATATTTATTTTGAAGTCTTGTGATCTGGGGATCTGCTTCGATATCCAGGTGGAGGAAACGCGCCATTTGAACTGGATGCGTACACAGAGACCTGGGGGTCAGCTGAGTGGGCTTGGCCGGACAATTGAAGAGGTGCAGCACATCATGTGGTCCCTGATGGCAGGCGGGACAGATGTCCGGAACGTTAGCATTAATTCGTGCCGAGTAAGAATTGAGGCGGCTGCACCATCCAGATCTCAGCTGCGCCAAAACCACTCTCGTCTGCCGAGGTAGTACCTTCTCCTCAGGTGAAATCTCCGGGGGATGTTCCCCTAGCACTACATTCACACGGTAGCTGGATACTGCTGCTGCGACTTCATCGGCGTGAATGTTGTTCAGACCTGCCTGCTAGTTTCGATGATCTAAAGGTTCTCTCTTATACCGCTGGACCTCTCTCTCTCTAGATAATGAAGATCGTACCAGATCTGACTGGGCGGAGGCATCCTTTTCAAGAGATTGTGGTTAGGATGACTGCTGCGAAAACACCCTAGCAGGTATTGCTTAGACAACAGGAAATTGTGTCTGCACATGGTAAGGACCTTCGTCTCCTCATGTAGATGGTCCTCAGAAGACATAAGACACCCTGTTTGTGTTCTGAGGGCGGCATTCTGGCAATTCAGAATTTTCTTCCACTGCGTCGTACTCACGTTCGCCGACCACACAGGTGCTGCGCAGTTTGCAACAGACCGACCTATCGCTTTGTAAGAGGTCAACAAGGTTTCTTTGTCGGCTCCCCAAGTACTGCCGGCAAGTGACTACAGGACCTTGTTCCTACTTTTGAGTTTATCGCAGATAGCTGTAGCATATGCAGAGGATCTGAAAAGGCTGTCCAATGGGACCCCAAGGATTTTGGGGTAGTTGGTAGTCGGGATGTTGACGTCATCGACTTTCACATTGAGTGACAACCGCACCTCTGCGGTCCATGCAGTAAACAGTGTGGCTGATGATTTGGAAACGGATATTTTCATATTCCTCGCAGTGAAAAAACGTGTTAAGTCAGTGAGGTAAGAGTTTATTTTCTCGCATATGTCATCGAATTTAGGCCCTGACGCCAGAATTGTGCAATCGTCAGCGTACGACACAATTTCAACGCCGTCTGGTGGTGCAGGAAGTTTAGAGAGGTAGAGGTTAAACAGAGCCGGGGATATAACTCCACCCTCTGCGTCGTACTCACGTTTGCCGACCACAAGGGCGCTGCATGGTTCGCTTCTGACGGACCTATTTTTTGTAAGAGGTCAACAAGGTGTCTTTGTCAGCTTTACTGTCGGCGACTTACTTGAGGACCTCGCTCCTTTTTTTTAAACTTATCGCTCGAAAATGGATGTTCAATGTGACCCCAAGGATTTTGGGGTAGTTGGTAGTCATCCCCATCGACCTTCTCATTAAGGGACATCCTCAACTATGTGGTCCATACATGATTAGTGTGGCTGATGATTTGAGGCTAATATTTTTATTCTCCTTGCAGTGAAGAAGCGTGCTAAAAAAATGAGGTAGCAGTTAATTTTATTCTATATGTCGTCGACTATAGGTCCTGATGCTAGAATTGTGCAAACATTAGCGTACGACACAATTTCTGCGCTGTCTTGTGGTGCAGGAATTTTAGAGAGATAAAGGCTAAACAGTGCCGGAGATATTTAACCACAATGGGGAACTCCCCTTTTCACTTTAAGTGGACGTCGTGTCTTTAAATTCTACATACGACTGTTGCCAACATATACAATTGAGGACCGAGCGTTTCAGGCGGATGAAGAAACGTGTCTGCAATGCCCTCAATTAAAAAGGCATGATTGACGGTGTCGAAGGCCTTAGTGAGGAGGACCACACTGTCGTCGGGCTTGTTTTTATTAAGGCCGCGACCAATATGTGTAGTGATGCAGATAATGTACTGTATCGCATGCGGAAGCCGTTCTAATGATCAGCACATGAAAGAAAGGCTCAGGAGGAGCAGTGCTTAAAACGCCTTTGCTACTAGGGAAAGCAAGGAGATCGGCTTGAAAGATTCGCCTTTGCTTACGCCTTTGCCTGGCTACTGAAGCGGTACCACTCAGCCCATTTTCCAGACTTCGGAAAATAAATAAGTGACTATCGACAGATTAAGCATTTTCGACATGTCCTCTATCCATCCCAGAACTTCAACATTCCCACCGGATGAGTTAGGTAACTTCGCCAACAGTAAATTGTGGTGGTGCCTCTAAGACTCGAGCATGGACCCGACGCAATACTCTCCCATTCGACTTATCGATCTATGCGTTCTCAAAAAACAGCCGGTTAAAATAACTCGCGCACAGCTTCGTATCTATTATAGGTTCTTTCAGGTTTAGAGAGCGATTATACTGTTGTCACAATTTACTAAATCCTAAACTCAAGTTATGCTGCTTCAAGTGATCCAACCATTTGTTTTGCTTGTACTCGTTGTCCAACCTACTGATCTCACTGTTGAGTTCCCTTATTATGAGGTAAGCAGGGTTAATCGATGTATGACATCAGGCTCATCTGCTGGAAATTCGGTCGTACCTCAGGTAGTCTACCTGTAGTAATGTGGCAAGCGACTGCTACGTTGATGATGGCCAGAGAACTTCTCAGCAACCCAAACATCCGAGGTAATGGGTAGATCACTGAAGGCATTCCAATCAACCTTTTTTCGTTTAGGATACAAACGGCTTTCAGAGATTATGAAGGGGGTTGCTCTGTTAATGAAGAGGATTTTGGGTAGTTGGTCCGCTCCTGACAATATGACTTCCTTCGAACTGATATGCAGTTGCGGTGTCATGGTTAGTGTGCGCGAATATCATTCTCGTAAAACCAGTTTCAAATCCGGGTAAGAACATTAATTTTAAGCGGCGGTGTTTACCCTTATAAATGCTGGCGGCTGTACAAGAAGAGGATTATCCTCTTTGCCGGACAAGAAGTATACCATTCACAACTCATTGATTAGAGAGAAGTTCCTCGTTTGTTCCTTAATAGGATGTTAAGGAAAATATGTCAAATTATTTCAATGAGCGTCCTGACTTCGCTGGCGGTGCTTCAAAGGCGATATATCGCAACAAACAGTCAATCTTTGTCTCCGACCAACATATCTTTCATCAATAATCTTGCAGCTTCAACTCTCGCCTCAGAACATTCTTATACGGATGAAGCGGCTAATAAAACTGCAAAAAAACGCAGGCAGAGTCGGTTGGATGCCCAATTGAGCTGTTCGATGGCGAATCCATGATTCTAGGCATCCTTCAATACTGGTCGCTACAGACCTATGTTTTCTTTACTTCTATTGAGCGTTTAATTCAGTGTACAGGTCGCAGACATGAAAAATTCTCAACAAAACATTTCACATTGTGCAGGTTTAAGGTAAGGACGAGCCCTACTAAAACTCAGCCATATCGGACCAACTGTAGTAATACTTACTTGTATATTGTAATACAATGGTTCTTCCTGATTTAAATCACCTTCTCCAATTAGTGAAAACTATAATAATGACCTCCTGCTTTTCTTATAATTGGAAAGTAGCCAAAGTGACACCGATTCAAAAGAAGTCAAGCTCAAATTCTCCTGATAACTTAAGACCTATTTCTTTGCTTCCTATCCTGTCAAAAGTTGTGGAAAATATTCTTAAGCAGCAGTTGTTAGACCATATTGAGGGTAAATCGCTGCTAAATGATTGTCAATGTGGTTTCCGGAACGACAGGAGTACCTCTGCTCTATTGATTGGCCTTACTGACTCAATAAGGAAGAATACTCATGATCAAAAGATGTGTATGGTTTTGTCTTTGGATTTAGAAAAAGCCTTCGATAGGGTAGATTATTGTATTTTGATAAATAAATTACATAAAGAATATGGACTTGGGAAAAGTGCCTGTAGTTTAATGCTTTCTTATTTATGTGGTAGAAAGCAGTTTGTTCGTGTCAATGGAGTCTCATCGTCGGTTTTGTCTGTTAGTAGTGGTGTCCCTCAGGGCTCAGTTCAGCTATCAGTTTTGTTATCCGTTACGGTTTATTAGCTAGTTTGAGCAGTATGACATCAGCCCAATCTTTCACATAACTTGTATCTACTGCCTAGGTAGGCAGGAAAGTCTGCATTCTTGCAGTCCCCTGCATGTTCATAGCGCAAATGCTCTACTGACTCCGAATATTTAGCATCCTGGCAACTTTAATCGCAGTCTACACGGAATGTCTATACGCGCCGCCATAGTGCCAATTAAGCAGTGCCTCTTGAGAAAACCTACGAGGGTAGTTAGTCATCGATCGTTTTCCGAATGTTAACAGTTAACCTTTTTCGGTCGGGAAAGCCGGTTTATAAGGACCGGACCCGGTTTATAAGGCCCCAAAAACATCGACATATACTGTAGTCTACAAAGGCTCTGTTTGGGACTCTTGCAACTTCGTAATTTTTGCGTTTAAATGAATTTGAGCAGATAACACAAAACAAATATTTTTCACTTGTTCTACAAAATGATATTAACTCCAACTTTTCCAAACTCTTCTACGAGGGCTGCAATATATATTTCTGGCCTAATAATGAAAATGCGAATATTTATCATCAAAAAATGGTTTTATTGTTTTTGAAAGTATTCACCAGCATGATTTATTCAATTTTGCATGCGCTCAAACCAATTGTCGAAGCACTTTTTCCACTCGGATTGAAACACCTCCAAAACATGGTTTTTGAACGCTTTAACAGCATCTTCTGGCGACGAAAATCGTTGACCACGCATTTTTTTCTTGATGTGCGGGAATAAAAAGAAGTCATTGGGTGCCAAGTCAGGGCTGTACGGTGGATGACCCATCAATTCGACGTTTTGGCCGGTCAAAAAGGCGCTGGTTTGAGCCGATATGTGTGAGCTCGCATTGTCAGGGTGCACAATGATTCGTCTTATCTTTGTCTTTTTTTCGAATTTCTCCGAAGACTTCAGGCAAAGAAATTGTGGTGTACCAATCAGAATTGACCGTCCTACGTTGCTCAAGCGGAACAGTCGCCACATGACCAGTTTTGCCGAAGAAACAGGCGACCATTTGCTTAGAAGTGCTTCTTCCACGAACAACTTTCGTTGGATTTGGCTCGTCTTCGAAGACCCACACGGTCGATTGCTGTTTTGTTTCGAGGTCATACGCATAGATCCATGATTCGTCACCTGTGACGATCTTATAAATGTCTTTTGAAGCACAGCGATCGTATGTTTTAAAAATTTCTTTGCACCAATCGACACGAGCCTTTTTTTTTTGAGCGATTGTCAAATTGTGCAGGATCCAACGAGAACAAACCTTTTTTAGGGCCAGGTATTGATGCAAGATCGAATGTATGCTGGTGGAAGAAATGCCCAAGGATGCCTCTTTCTCATGGTATGTCACATGACGATCTTGCATTATCAGTTCACGCACGGCACCAATGTTCTCTGGCCCAACGGCCGTTTTTAGACGACCTTCGTCTTTGAGCGAGCGTCGGCCACGATTGAATTCATTAAACCAGTTTTTCACAGTGCTATGGGATGGTGCTTCTTCGCCATACAAAGATGCACTCTTGTCGTAACAATCAACGTCGAAAGTTGTGAAAAAATGATCGCACGAAAATGTTCACGAGTTAATTTCATTTTTTTGTCAAATTAATTTTTTTCAAGTCACTGTAAACAACACAAATGATGGTCGTACGTCAAAACGTTCTGAGTTCGTTTATGGTAAAAAATGTCAAACTTTCCAATGGAAATGTCAGATAACGCGCCAAGCAACACTTGTGTTGCCTAGGCCAAAAATATATATAGCAACCCTCGTATTTATAAGATGCAGACTATAACCTACCCACTGTAAAACTCTAACATCTAATCTCCAATCTTTTATCAAAAATGAAAACGGCCTGTCACGGCCTGTTTTTTCTCTGC
This sequence comes from Hydrotaea diabolus, assembly GCA_963513945.1. Lineage (NCBI taxonomy): Eukaryota > Metazoa > Arthropoda > Insecta > Diptera > Muscidae > Hydrotaea > Hydrotaea diabolus. Next base: position 14,776,836 of record OY740720.1, on the reverse strand, counting down.
TAGAATTTTTTAAAACTTTGAGTAAATACTTTTCGTGAGAAGTCCATTTACCTATATCCCTATGGTACAATATAGAAGGTAGAGTTATGCTAACAGTTGATTTTAATTTTTTTCGGAGTAATTTAAATTGTCAATTTTAAAATTTGACAATGGCGTTTGTTGAAGTTTGTAAAGGAAAAAATCTTTATCCAAAACTCACAATTATCCTCAATCATTCACAAAAATGTATTTTTAGTATTCTCTTGTTGTTGGGCTTGTTTATTGTACCATGCTAGATCCCTTTATAGTCTCGAATTTTTTCTAGTTTTTCTCTGTGTGTCGAAACATTCTAACTTTAGTGTTCATTAAGCAACCGAAGTTTTAATTTTAATAGATGTAGCCGAAAAGTATTTAATCTTGGAATTTCGGTATTAAATTAAAATGTAAATATGGCCTAATAAAAATGGTCTTTAACTTATTTAAAACCAAATTAATCATTATGTCTCTCGCAAAACATTTTTTATTTTCTTTAAAGTTTTAACCATGAAACTAACTTTGTTTATCTTCTATGTTTTCCTTCTTGTCTATTTTTTATTGCTTTTTTTTCTTACGTTTTTTTTTTTTTTTTTTTTCTTACGTGTCTAAAATGTATCACATATCGCAGCACCGCTCATCATATAAGTCACTGCAGAAATTGTCGATAGATATTAAATAAATAAACTGACAAAACAAAAAGCCATTAGAGTACATAAAACTGACAGTAACACACTCTGTGGACCTTTATCTTTGTCTCCAACTCCCCAAAAACATCGTTCTTTACGACTGGGATACACCCTTTTAAGCCTCCGTTTAACATGTTGGGTGTTTTTGTATTCATTTGGTAATGTCAGCCCTAAGACAGCCCAATTTCAAAATTGCAGTGATAGAAGGGGCTGTCGGCATGGCCCGGACCATTGGCAAAATCATTTGTGAACTTACTATCTCAAAAACGATTAAGCCATGTCTATCCGTCAGTTAGTTTATCTGTCTATTTGTTGTCCACAAAAAGGCTTATAAACAAACGGATGGCGGTCGAAAGAGACCTTAAGTGACCTTACACCAAAGCGACCATTAACTTAAATTGAAAAGAGACAAGGATTCTCTTTTAAATCAATTCTTGTTCTAGGCCAGATGTTAAGCAGATGTGATTCATATTCCGAGCTGACTTTTTCGTCCGAAGCAGAGAAAGGTATTAATCTGTGGAAATCTTTCAGTTAAATTCAAATGTGTTCAACAAAATAAGACAGAGGAAACATTGATGTAAGGTAAAGTAAGTCCAAAAGTGTTGAAGACTTAATTTAATTTTTTTCTTCATATTTTCAAGGTACAAAGTATGTCCTATATAATTCGAATTATGAAGGAGGCATTGATTAAAAGTATGTATTACCAATTATTTTTTGAATCTCAACATACATAAAATATTAAATAGTAACATCTTTATATTTTTGGTTAGAAGACCTCTCATTTCCATTAAGGAATAAAAGGGGAACTTCTCTCAAATCGTTGAGCTGAGCACCATGTAATTCTTGTAATGGGTGATCCAAGTAGAGATACTTTTTCCAATATCCTTTTTGACAGATCACGTGTGCGTCGTGTCATACTGTCTTGTTATTTTTGTTTAGTATTGTTTGGCATTTCATCATGGAAAGACTTTCATACGCCTGAACAACGTTTACAAATCGTTCAACTTTATAACGAAACTTCACGTTCTGTGAGGAATGTGTTTCCTGCACTTCGTTCAACGTATGGTCAATTTAATCGGCCTACTGAGCGTACTATTCGCAACACCATCACCCATCTTGAGACCCAGCATTCATTATTGTATAATATTCGACCGAATAGACCACGTCCAGCATGCAGTGAAGAAAATGTAGCGGCCGTAGCTGAGAGTGTACACCAAGACCGTGGAGTGTCGATTCGGCGCCGTTCGCAGCAACTCGGACTGACGTATGGAACGACTTGGCGCATTTTACGTCGAGATCATAAATTGAAAGCGTACAAAATTCAGCTTTTGCAAGAACTGAAGCCGCCCGACGTTCCCAAGCGACATCGCTTCGTTCTATAGGCTTTTGAAAAGTTCCAAGAAGATCCGACGTTTTCCAGCCAAATTTTGTTCAGCGATGAGGCCCATTTCTGGCTCAATGGGTATGTAAGCAACAAGCAAAATTGCTGCATTTGGGACGAAGAGCAACCAGAAGAGGTTCAAGAGCTGCCACTTCATCCAGAAAAAGCAACGGTTTGGTGTGGTTTGTGTGCCGGTAGAATCGTCGGTCCATATTTCTTCAAAAATGATGCCGGTGAGAACGTAGCCGTCAATGACGACCGTTATCGTGCCATGATAACCGACTATTTGATGCCTGAAATTGAAGCTCGTGATCTCAGCGACATTTGGTTTCAAATAGACGCGCCACTTACCACACATCGCATCTATCAATGGATTTATTGAGAGAACACTTCAGTGAGCAGATAATTTCACGTTTTGGGCCGGTCGATTGGCCACCAAGATCGTGTAATATCACACCGTTAGACTTTCCTGTGGGGATATGTAAAGTCTAAAGTTTATGCGGACAAACCCGCTTCGATTCAGGCCTTGGAACAAAACATCACGCATGTCATTCGCCAGTTACCAGTCGAAATGCTCGAACGAGTAATTGAAAATTAGACTCAACGGATGGACCATCTGAGACGTAGTCGCGGCTAACATTTGATAGAAATAATCTTCAAAAAATAAATGCCAAAGACTGTTCTTTCAAATGTTAAAACACATTCCCCATTCAATTTGAATTTTCTGTGTTTTTTTTTTAAAAAAAAACAGGGAATCTCGAAATGGATCACGCGTTACAATTTTTTATTAAAAACAATTTTTTTATAAATAAAAAACGAGTTTTGAAAAAAATGGTGCTTACGTCTTCCCGGTAAGGGCTTAATACGTTCAAAAGATTTTATGCTTTTAGCTGTAATAGCCAAATATTACATCCAATCTTGACAAAATATGGCACTTACCATCAACCAACTCAGATAAAAATGGGTCATACCTGTCAACGTTTTGATAAAGCCCCTGTTCGCGCTTACAATATTTCTTGAATAACTTTTTTTCTACAAAATATGCTCTTGCGCACAAAGAATTTTTAAAAAAATCTCGTACAGTTTTGAAATTGTGGCCTTAGCGATCACTTACTCGTTTAATTAGCGAGTTATAAAATTTATAGCCCGCTCAAGTTTTCAAAAACCTGTTTTCCATTGGATGGTCTGCACACCCAAAACGACTTTGGCTGCTTTGCAAATTTATTTTTAAATGAAAATTAAAACTATTTTCGCCGCAATTGATTTTAATGCATTCTCGAAGTCTTAAAATGAAATTATTCACTTCATTTCTAAATGGAAAATATTTTCCATTTTTAGACAAAAGTCTAAACCCGGAATGTCGGTTAATGCCGGTTTGTACTAAAAATAAAACCGGCAGTCTGTTTTTTTTAACACGGTTTATAAAAATCCGGAAAGCTTGGTTCCTGAAAACCCCAGTTTATAAACACTCAAATACTTAAACACTAGTACTAGGAAACCTATGGTCAATAGGCCCCTTGAAAAACAATAAAATATTCTCACGAATCTCAATATGATATTGGAGGCCCAGACTTATCGGCCAACGGTTCATAGGGTTCCCAACAAACATATTCCCCTGTAGAGTATAAAAAACTTCCGCCGGATCAAACTTACGAATTGTCCACTTGTTCTATCTAGTTTTGTATAAAGATTAGGGTATCCATTAAGGCAATCTTGACCAGCCAACCAATTTGTTCCACACTTTGTTTGCTGATATTGTGGCTGTTAAGAGGCAGCCGACAACGAGCGTTTTTTTTCTGTTTGTTCAAGCAACCAGAGAGATGCTTGTACACGGAGTCCACAGACATAGTGCAAATTTAAGCACCATTGTTTGTCAAACATAGACTCACAATATTTTATTCAACTGCGTGTTGTGTGATGATGGGGCCCCCATTCAGCTCTTCTAAAAAAGAGATATTGTTGGAGGCCACCAAATGATGACCCTCCCGTACACAAACACTCACACACACACATTGTGAAGCATCGAAATACACACACCGAAGCACATCAACTTTCACTTTATAGCAGACATGGAAAGCCATTAAAATGATACGAGGATGTGATTATGTGAGAGAGTGTATGTGGGTATCTGTGTGCGGGGCTATATACTTGTCAGTGTATATGTTCGACCGTATACAAATATGTTGACCATAATAATCTATTGACCGTTAACGACAAAGTATCTGCAGCAATGACCGACCAACAGCCATGAGTGTGAATGTGTTCATTCCTGATATGTAGTGTGTTTGTGAGTAATGGAACGCTGGGATACTTTCCTTTTCTATTCTGTTTTTTTTGTTTGTTTTATTTCATTGTGTGTGTGAATGTTTTATGGCATTTGTTGCTTAAGTTACTCACTGGCACAGAAACAATGGCAACTCTATCTAATCGTTAGAACGTCTACACCAGCACCAGCAGGACCCAGTCGGTCGGTGCGTAAGCCCAACACAGTCTGTGCTAAAGCCACTGTTACCGCACCACCTCAGCCCTTGTCGCCCCACCGCTGGCTGATGACTTCGGGTGTCCATTGTAAATGCGTTGAGGAATTTAGTCTTCATCTCCCTCGCAGCACCAGCTCTGTGCTGTGTCAGTCTTTCAATTGTAAAGGTCCCCAAGAGGCTTTTAGATAAAAACTCTGCTAAGGGAACAAATACGTAAGGACATCAGCGCCGGCAATAGAAACCAAATGAATGTCGGTGTGCCTCTGTAAAGTGGAGTCGATAAGTGTGTGTGTTTGTGTGTAAACCCAATGAGAGGGGGGGGGGGGGGGGGGGAAACAGTTTCCTCGATTGCTCCTGCTGCTGTTGTTGTTGTGTATTTTCGGTTTTGTCAAGATTTAATGTTATTGATATGCTTACGATGATGCGATGAAAACATTAATTTCCGTTCAAATTTCTATTAAACAACGATAACTTTCTGTCTGTCTGTCCATCCGTTTCCCACTCCCGTGAGCGTGTGTGTATGAGTATTTATTAGTTTGTCACTTGGTGTATTTTTTTCTATACCCTACACCATTCACAAGGTATTTTGATTTAGTGCTAAGACTTTAAACACCTTAAAGGAAAGGAGATCTCCCCATATTTATTACACATATCTTATTCCATTTAGCACAATCCTTCCGTCTGTCCATCTACCGTTGTAATCAAAGTATACAAACTTGCTACATTTTTTTAGGTTTAGGCCTAGGAGGACATTATAAAAATTGACAAATATCGATCCATGTATAGATACTCGTATAATACAAATTTCTTTCTCTATACTTTTAGAATCTGCTGCTTTAGATGTCAATTAAAACATGGGACTCTGATCATATTTCGCATAAAGCGTGATGGTGAAAAAATTGGACCTTATCGACCCAGGTTCCCCCAATTGGAAGTTTTGCCGCTTTAAAATCGACTAATTTAATCCGATCCTGCTTAAATTTCCCATGTAAAGTTGTGAGTATCCTGTCAGTAACTGTGATGAATATGACCGATACTCACATATGGATCGAGTGTATGGTGACCTGTAACAGAGTTGGCAACCATTAACAAACATCTACACAAGATACAGAGATCAGCCTGCATCGGAGTTATGGGGTCAATACGTACCTCCCTAGTGACGAACTCAACACGATTCTTTTACTACTCCCAATCGAGATACACAGCAATGGCAGCTCGTAGCGCTGCCAGTTTAGACTCCACAGGATTATGGCTAAAAGAGACTCATGGTCATGCTTGTATTCTTCATAAGCTCCCGATTACATTAAGGTTATTGACAGACGTTTGCTTTACAAGACTAAGCTTCAAGGAGATTTGGAGTAAGATTCCCTTTCAGAAGTAAGTGAGAAGAAAACAGTTTGTTACAGGAATACGACGTAAGAGTTGGAGCGGGTATATTATTATTAACGTCACTATTGCGCTCTACCTAAGAAATCCTAATGCAGTTCATAACGATGCCAGATTAGGCTCCACGGGATAATGGTCATGCTTGTACTCTTGATAAGATCCAGCTTAAATTAAGGCCATCGAGAGACTGTTGCTTTCAAGACTTAGCTTCGGGGAGATTTGGAGTAAGATTTCCTTCGAAAGGATTTCCTAAGAAATCCAATGACAGGTTGTTGCGCTATCAGATTAGCCTCTACGGGTTTATGGCTAAAAGAGACTCAAGGTCATGCTATTATCCTTGATAAGGTCCCGGTTATGCTAAGGCTAATGACGGACTATTGCTTGGCAAGGCTTAGATTCGGGGAGCTTTGGAGTAAGATTCTCTTCCAGGCGTGAGTGAAAAGGAAGCAGTCTGTTACAGGAAAACAACGTCAGAGTTGGAGCGGGTGTATTCTCATCAACGGCGCCATTACTCTCTTCCTAAGAAATCTAATGGCAGCTTGTTTCGCTGTCAGATAAGATTCCACGGGGTTGTGGCTAAAAGAGAATCATGATCATGCTTGTATCCTAAACAAGCTCCCGATTCAGTTAAGGTTATTGACGGGCTATTGCTTTACAAGACTAAGCTTCTGGAAGATTTGGAGTAAAATTCCCATTCAGCAGTAAATGAAAAGGAAACAGTCGGTTACTGGAATACGACGTTAGAGGTTACACTAACGCCTGCAAAATGGCATGTAAAGTTGGAACGTGTGTATTGTCATCTACGGCACCACTACTCTCTTGCTAAGAAATCTAGCGTTTTCCTGGGGAAAATTCTGCTTTTAAGGAGGCGTGTTCTTTATTGTCATATTTCCACCTCGTACATGCCGGCGAATTAACAAGTAAGAGATTTATCTCTTAGCCGTGTAAAAACTTCTCTAAAAAATGCTGGCCTTTTGGATCCAGCGTTAAAGTAGGTCCCGGTCAGTGAGTATAAATTGGCCTATTGGATCCAGCGTTAAAGTAGGTCCCGGTCAGTGAGTATAAAAATTTCATCACGCACAGCTCATTAATTTGATTTGATTCTTTAATGGGATGTTGTAGGACTTAAGTAAGTGTTCTTTATTGTCTTCAAAGCATATGTATTTGCGTTGACAACCAGGCAGCTCTCTTGGCTCTCCAATCCTGTACGACCACATCATCACTAGTATAAAGATGAAAAGAAGAACTCACCATTTTGTAACTCTAATATGTATTCCAGGAATTAAGAACCTATAATGGAACGAACGGGCGGTAAACTGACAAATGCTGGATCAGCCGGGGACCAATATCCAGTAGATGTATCTACACCGATAGAGGCTATAAAAGTGAATATCCATAAACATTATTTCGGAATTGCAGTCTTAAGGTGAAATGCTTTAAAATCGCGCAGCATACTCGTATCTTAGCAAAACTGGTTGGAATACGATAGTAGGGAGGGAAATGAACGGGCGGATAAACTAGCAAGAGCTGTTTCAGCCTCGTACCAATATCCAGTAGATGTATCTTTAACGACAGGATCAATAAAATAGGAAATCAATAAACATTATCTTGAAATTGCAGTCTCAAGTGGAATGCAGGATATCTTAGTAAACCTGGCCGAAAGACGACAGCAGGGGGACAAAATCTCTTATCAGCCACAGCAGAAAGAACATTTCATTATTAATAGCCGTTGTGACGGGACACTGACCGAGTTTATATCGCGCACCATAATTAAAGATACCCTTTAACGATCACAGTCGCAGCTGTGGCACCACTAAGGAGGATGGGACGTTCGAACACTTCGTCTGTGAATGCCCTGCTTTGACTTATTGACATCACAATAGCCTAGGATCTACATTTCTAGAGGACTTATCCTATATATCTACAGCAGACCCTGACGACCTTCTTAGCTATCTCAACTGTTCGGAATGGTTATGAGAAATAAACACAGACGACTCGCACGACTCAAACTAATTGACGATCCCTGGATCGGCCACGTAAACCAATCCAACCAAACTGAGGTGAAACAGGATTATATCGGTTCATATTTGTATATAGCTCTCACAAAAAATCCATTCTCGTTGTAAGCCCCCTTCGATCTAGAAGTCAGATATTATATTTGATATTGCTGGAATTAAGCACAGTGAGTTGTACGAAGCCTACTCGATAACGGCAGAAAATGGGTATTCAACCAAGGTTGATCTCAATGCTCACTGCATTGCAATGACTTATTCTAACAAATGGAGCACTGGTATGGTGGACAGCAGTTAAATGGAAGACTAACCTCACTGGGGCATTGAGTTCCGCACCACAAACGGCGCTGGCATCCATTCGAAACATTTAACCTAAATAAATCTACATTAAGGGATGTTCTGCAAAGTTCGCCCTACCTTTAAGGGAGACACGCGATACTGGTAGCAGCCGAGAGGGTGACAAAGTGTCAAAGTTTTCGCACATAGATTCAGCTTTGTTGGGTATATGGCTGTAACAACCACACAGAAACTTCGTACTTTTATTATAGTATGGTTCTAGTAACCATAATATTATTAGTATATTATCCAACACAACCATAGTATGCAAAATACCAAATCTATGATTCCACACAGACATGTTATGACTCCTACAACCATATTATGTGTACACGCAACCATATTATAATTTCGACAACCTTAGGTGGATCCTCACAACCGCATTATGATGTAAATACAATAATAATTTGATCCCCACTACCATAGTATTATTCTCACAATTATAGTATGATTCACTCAAACCCATAATATGGGTTTGAGTGAATATTATTATAAATATATATTATTATTATATTATTATGATTTACACACAATGATACTATAACCTCCACAACCATGTTCAAATTCACTCTCAACTATACTATTATCCCCACAAGCATATTATGATCCGTAGTATAATTCACATACAACCATACTATGATCCCCACAGCCAAACAATGATTCCTGCAGTCATGTTATTATTCACTCGCAACCATACTAATATCCCCACAACAATAGTATGACTCACATACAGTCATATTATGATCCTCTAATGATCCCATTCAACCATACTATGATTCCCAAAATTATTTATCAGGATTGGGTTTCGTTGTTTTTAAACAAACAAAAAAAGACTTGTATTAAGTAAATAAATTAAATTCAAAATAATAGGAGTGATTTATTACACAATAGAAAATATCCGGTTAAAACAACCTCTAAGGCGAAAATTTAAAATCAGTGTCCTAAAACGCAAGTGTTTAATTTTTTTAAGTTGTACTCGTACATATCCAAAGAAGTTTGTTTTGAAAAACCTTCATTTATAGATAAAAAGTTATTGGACAAAAACGCTTCACGAACTTGGTGCGGGTAAAACCAACCATATTTATATTGTGACTACAACTATATCTTCATTTCTTAAATAGGCAATAATACTATTGTTACATAAATCATTGCTACATAATCATACTATTGTCAAAATAGAATATAAAAAACCATACTTTAGTTAGGACAGACGTACTTCTATTGCAGAAAACATATAATTGTTGTCGTGATTATATGGTAACAATATCTTTTCTCTTCATGTGGCTCTGCCGCTACGCAGGAATTCTTTTTAATACGATCTAGCCTAACGCGTTTTGTGTACCCCTTAACTATGTTAGTTGAAACTGTACCATTTTTTGGTGCCCTTTCAGCTTCCATCAAACCTTGCTATAACTCAAAACGGAAACTTTTAAATTGGTTTAGTAGTGTATCTAATAGTCGGTCCCACTCGACTTAAGCTTTTGAATTGTTTAGTCTTTGCTTTAACTTCCCCAAGTTGCGCAGTTCAGATTTTTAGGCGTATATTTTTTGATTACTTTCGCCTTATAAGGTTATTTTACGAGTGTCCTTGCATCGTCTTAAAGGTGAGGTCGTTTAGTTGGCGGGTTGCCTAAGAAAGGTGTAACATTTAAGGTTATGTGGCAAAAAGTGATATTCTTCTTCCTCCATCTCTTTCCGTTCTGCTCGAAAAACTTACCGACCGATAACAATAAAATCAAATTTTCTTTATCGACGACAAGAAGAGCCACTACTCGTACGCACAGAGTCTGTTAAAGTGTACGAAAATTCATTTCATGACTTATTATACCCTCCATCCCCCCTAAGGAAACGAAGAGAAGAAAGGAAGGAAGGACACGTAGGACTCCACAAGGAAAATGATAACAAAAAAGTTGTCGAGGGAGTGAATGGATTCGTTTAAAGCACGTCCCTTAGCTTTAATTCATTTCAAACATATGAAAACGTTAAACGATAATAAGATTTACACGAAAAAGCAATGCGTTGTCAAGTTGGAATTTAAGGATTTCCCTTAATATACACATACGCACAAGCAAGGATAAGTTCTTTTACTCTCCACACCCTCCTCGATTTTTATCATGCAAAATAAACATTTTTACATACAATTTTTTTATTTTACAGCAGCAGCAAGAAAAGTTAACGACACAAGCAGCATTCATGGGTTTATCAATGCACGTAATAAAAACATAAATATGAGAAGCGTTTAAACTTTTGTATTTACTCATACTCTTTCTTTATCTCCCCGTCCTTCCTCTCCTAGCCCTTTATCTGGGCAGGATAGAATTTCCTGGAACATTGGTACAGCTCACAGTGGCGACATTCGGCCTTGTTAAGAAGGCTCTTAGCAAGATTTTATTGACATCTTTAAGAAATGATGTCCTGGGGATAATTTGTCCAGTAATGGGAATCTGATAAATGGTAAGTCGAGAACACACATTCCACATCCACATTTTTTTTATTCAGTTTTTCCCATTACAGATGATGTGGTTCAATGATCCGGGATGATGTGGTTCAATGATTGGTATTACCCGACCGCAATTCAACGGACCTGTAAAGATCTTAGGAGACGAGTTGATAAGGTGCAGTTATCAGTTAGTTTGCACTATCTAGAACACCGAAAACATGACGGGAGATTTGAACCTCAGCTTATTGTGTCCAACTCATACAATAGGAGACTAGACTATTTGTACTGGCTACAGCGGAATAAATCTTCCATTCAACGCTTACAAAAACTATCGACTATAATGTGTAAAAGATTCAAAAACAAATTCTTCGACAAATCAAATCTTCTAACGGCGCCAAATCTTGAAAAAGTTCAAGGGCAAGTCTGTCTGCTTTCGAAACTCTAATAAGAAATGCATTGCTCTTACGAATGGAATAGCGGTAAAACGTTGTGGTAACGACACACTCATCCCTTTGTCAAAGAATTACTGCTTCGGGTCAATCCGGTGCATAGAACCGGCTGTCGTGGAATTGCTCATTGTTGCTTTAGCGGCAATTGTGAGCCGCTGTGCGGGGGCGACAGCCCTTGGCCGAATATTGCTGCTTGTTGTGGTAACGACACACTCATCCCTTTGTCAAAGAATTACTGCTTCGGGTCAATCCGGTGCATAGAACCGGCTGTCGTGGAATTGCTCATTGTTGCTTTAGCGGCAATTGTGAGCCGCTGTGCGGGGGCGACCGCCCTTGGCCGAATATTGCTGCTTCGGATTAATCCGGTGCATAGAACTGGTGGGATTGCACATGAAACCTATTGCTGAATGTCTGCTCTACTTTTACTAGAGATCTTAGATAGTACGACGGAGTATCGTGTACAATCGCCAACATCCCTATCCTTGGACACAATTCTAGACAGCCCTTGGATGAAGAATTGCTTATCGGGTCAATGCATAGAACCGGCTGTCGTGGGATTGCACCTGTAAGCCTTTGCTAATCCTACGTTGAAAAAGGAAGCTACCTCTCTGAAACCTCCATTCCTACTAGATAGGGTAATGGAGTATCGTATAAATTCTTCAAAATCCTTATCCTTGGAGACAATTCTAGACAGCCCTTGGGTAAAGAATTGCCCTTCCAATCAATCCGGTGCATATAACCGTCTGTTGTGGAATTGCACGTGTAAGCCTTTGCTGAATGACTCCTAATCCTTGCTTGAAAAAGGTTGAAAAGTTGCCTCACTGAAACCTCTACTCCAACAAGAGATCTTAGAAAGAGTACCGCGAAAAATCGTCATCATCCTTATCCATGAAGACAATTCTAGATAATTCGGAGGTCATTGAAACGGTCTTAATTACCACCAGTGAAACAATATCCTGGCAGACGATATAGACATTGTCGGGAGGGCAGAATGAAATACAACTAGAGCATTTACCAAACTTAAGAAAGTATCGTCTAAAATGGAGGTGGCTAATGAGGACACGACAAAGAATATGCTGACAAAGGCGAGATAATATCGGCCGGCAGCAGGTAGGAAGAGGTAGTACATTTAGTACAATTTGTTTACCTTTGATCTGCCATAAAGCAAAAGATGGATGTGAACCAAGAAATAAAATAAATAGGATCGTGCTATAAAAGATATAGCAAAAGCTGGATGTGAACCCCAAAAAAATAGAATCGTGCTATGAAAAGATGATCGATCAGTAAATATCAGTAAGTAATTTCTCGAAGAAGCAGATCAGAATTAAGCGCCTGCGCTGGCTAGGACATGCCGGTCAAATGGAAACGAAAGGAACTAAGTGAAGAAATATGTGAACAGCTTGATATTTTAAACTGCAAAGAGAGCGCACAGGATCAAAGTGCTTGGAAATCATTCACCAGCGACCAAGAGCAGCTAGCTTGAGTCTATCCCACCCAAGTCTATGACCCGAAGCAGCAATTCTTCGGTCAAGGTCTGTCACCCCGGTACGGTTTGCCGCTACAACAACAGCTAGCTTGAGTAAGTACTCTACCTCGTTTATACTTATATAACACCCAATATACTTTATTTATAATTCAAGGAAATACGAGAAATAAGGGGCATATTTAAAGCGATATCTTGGTGACAGACCGATCCCGTTGGCAAGACTTAACTCTTGATAAGCATTTACGCAAGTAACGTGTGCTCGCCGGAGTTCCCCGGTTCAAAGCCCTCGTAATTTGTTTTAACCCGAGCAATTTAAAGGATTCCTGCAGATCTTAACGTAATCGGGCCGGATGACATTCCAGCACTTGTTTTAAATAAGTGTGAGTTGAAGCTTGCTTACTCTTTTTAACCTCTTGTTCCGTGTTGGAGTCTCCTCTTTGTTTTAGAAGATTACCAATGTAGCACCCAAAATAATCCTAACCGCCCTAATTAAAGTTTGTTCTATACTCTCAAAGGCCACAGAGAGTATGGTGAATCACCACATTGTCCACATCGGTTTATGATCGATCGAATGTAAGGCTTTCTAGAAATCGGTGCTATGGGCGAAATGTTGGCTTTTCTTTTTATGCCCTTCGCCGATGGGTGGAAACCTAATTTAGTCCCACAACATCCCATTAAGAAAGAAAGGGGAAACTTTAAATCAGTAAACTGTGCACGATTTAATTCTTATACTCGCTGGCTAATACGTTTTATAGAGAAGGTTTACATGGCTTAGAGATAAATTTCTTACTCGTAAAGTCGCCGGAATTTAAGGGGTGGAAAAACGCCGTTGAAAATTGTTTAAATGTTTTTACCTGGTTTAATTAATCGCATGACAGTCGTGCACACTTCCATTCATTAAAGGGTGGATGGTATGTTAAATTTGGCATTCCGTCCTCAACGCCATGAAATATTGTTCGGAGACCCTATAAAGTATACACAAATATTATTGATCGTCGTAAAAGTCTAAAACGATAGACCATGTCCGTCCGTTCGTGTGTCTTTTTATAGTAAGATAGCTGTCAATTTAACCTAAGATCCTGAAATTTTACATAATGATGGCTTATGGCCATAAGCTTTTTGTGATTGTAAATGGACTTAATCGGTCCAGGTGGGATAGTTTTCCTTTACGGAACTAAAGGTAGCTCCGTTAAAAATACACTTTAAGTATTTGCTTAGCAAATCTTATTTTTTTTTGTGGACGGAAAATGCACTGCACTTTATTCCTCAAAAAAGGGCATAGTTGCTGGACATTTTTGCTTATGAGACCCATAAACCGGGCGATCAATGGTTAATTTGGACATATGGGTGGGTACTCAAATTAAAGCAAAGAAATCCAATTGTAGAGAAATTTTGAAGTTCTGTCTGAGATTAGGGTCAGACGAATGGGCCAAAACGACCCAAAAACGCACCATTTTTACGCTTTTGTAGCGTATTGACGGTGGAGGGTATATAATGCCGAACTTAACGACGTTTTTACTTGTTTACTTTATTATAATGGATCCATTTATCAGTTTGTTAAATGTAAGAGGATATCTCACTTACATCCATTGTTGTAGCGGCAGAAAGTGCCGGGGTGACAGCCTTTGGCCGACGAATTTCTCCGTCGGGTCGATCCGTCTGTCGCATCCATTGTTATTGCTTCGGTTGTCGGTACCGAATTTTCTCGTTTCGTTTCCGGGATAGATCGCTATATACGTGTTTCCATAAATGGACTAAATAGCAGTTAAACATGGCTCGATTTTTCCAGTTCCAAGGTCAGACGATAAACGCCACCTTTCCTTCGCCGATGATAGTAGCGTCTATGACCTTGTAGGTCTGACGATGATCACTATTTCTTTGCCACTACAAGCCCCAACTGTCACTCAAATTTCTTTGTCTAAAGTCTTTGACTTCCTGAAATAGCTGTAAAAACGCAAACTATGTAAAAAAACTGAACGTGCCCGTAGCAAAAGTTTCGTAGTTGGGATTAACAAATAGTGTTCAGTTAATTTCTCTCAATGCCTAATATTGCTTGCTAGCCCATAAACGATTTCAATTCCATTCTTAATGAATGGAATTGAAATCGTTGAAAAACCGGCCTCTCTTGATGCTCTGGGCTTGAAAATTCAGTATGATGTTCGCTGGAACAAGTACATTTTTAAAGAGTTGGAAGGTGCATTTATGTGTTTGGATTTATTTTCCGCCTTAACATCCACATGAATGACATTTGGTAGGGAGAACTGGTCCAATTTCGGGTTAAAGTATTAATTAAAGTTTCTCTACCGGATGCAGGAACGGAAAATCGGGTAGCCAACTCTGTGTTGTTACCATGGTTAATTCAAAGAAATGTGCTCGTCATAGAACTGACTACAGTCACAAGGTCGGATTGCTTGCATGTAGCACTCGATAAGTTTTTATCCATTACATTCGCCTTACTTACTTTATTCCGACATCATCCCATTAAGGATCAGGGAGAAACCTCTTAAATCATTGCTCAATGCACTTCATAATTCTTCTACTCACTGACCGGGACCTGCTGTTTAACGCCGGCTGCGAACGGCTAATGTATTTTATAGAGACATTTTTAAATGGCTTAGAGATAAATCTCTTACTGGTAAAGTCGCCTGCATTGGCGAGGGGGAAACCTGCCGCTGAACATTTGTGAATGTTCTTATCTGGATTTGAACCTGCGTTTATATGTACGACACACTACCCATTACACCGCGGCTGGCCACTTTGCATAACATTCTATTAAATAATACTTCTTTACTTTTCTTTAGTCTGGCAACCTATTCAACCGGGGTAATTTGGCCAGATTCTTGCTATTCCACTGTTTACCACAGCTCCTGTCTGCCTATAAAACAGTTGTTACCTCCTAGAATATGTCTGTCTGAAGAAATGAGGAATTGCCCGAAGACATTCAACTCCGGTTAATATGCGAATAGTTCGGATTCAACATTACCATGAACCCGCAAATATTTATTGCAAAATCGCCCACTGTGCCATAGAAACCAACCATGCCGCTACTTCAAGAGGACACGTATGTATGCAAAGTTAAAGATATTCCAGAGCATATTCTGCGGCTTGTGTCACAGATAGCTCTATTAAATATTATTGGTGACGGTGGCTGGTAGCTGGCCGGGTACATGGAATTTTCTTTACGCACACCAACACGTTCGGGAGTTGTAACTAAGCAAAATCTAGACTTTTTTCTCTCTACCATAATGGGATAGCGGCTGCAGTAAAAAATACTCGATGTGTAAATCTGGAAAATGTCCCGAGGACTTAACATTCTTTCGTACAGAGTAAATAACGTCGACAACAACAACAACAAATGTGAAATTATTGTCGTATTTATAAAATCCAGCCTAAAGTTGTTTTCACTTGTACCGCATGGTAGAATTTTAATTATTAAAATTAGTTAAACAGGTTCAACGGAAGATATTTGGCTTTCTTAAGGTTATGTTCTGAAGGAAGGAGTAGGCAGATTTCGTTTACATGTTAATGGAAAAAGGTATGAAAATAGAAAAGGTGACGAAGTTCTTGGCAACGCGATAAGACCTTAGAATAAGGGTGGACGGATTTTTGGAAATATTTCAAAGGCGACTTTGGCTCAATGGGTAGTTTGGCGGCGGTTAGCAGCAACTTTGTCTCATGTATAGATCTTAAGAATGTTATGCCGAAAAGGTTACAAGATCCAACTGAATATTTTTAAAAAAAAAACCCAGTTTATTCTAGTCAATGGCTCTGCAACAGCCTAAGGAAAATAAAATAAATTCTAAATGATTTATATTTTACAATTTCAAATACAGATATTTTATTTACCATCATTGAGTAATAACTCTGTTTTTTCAGCATATTTTAATTTGCGTCATTATTTTGCCAACCCGCAGAAGTTGAGCGATTCTAAATCATTGAAACTATTCAAATTGATTTTATTTGCATAACACGGTGTGGAATTTCTCTTTAGAAATTATAAAAAATAATTATACACACGAGGGCGACCGCAAAAGTAACTGGCCTAACATAAAAAGAACCGTTTTTTTGGAATTATTATTATTTATTTTTCAACATAATCTCCTTCCAACTCAATACACTTCATCAAACGTTTTTCAAGTTTTTTTAATTCCATCCGAAAAATAAGACAAGACCTTCAAAATATGCCTCAGTTTCAGCAACAACCTCGCTATTGGACGAAAATTTTTTGTCACCGAGTATGTTTTTTAAATTTGGAAACAAGAAATAATCAGATGGAGCTAAATCTGGACTATATGGTGGATGCGGAGCAATTTCAAATCGTAATTCGGCCAGTTTTTGTTGAGTTAAAAATGCAGTGTGTAAAGGAGCATTATCTTGATGAAAAAGAACTTTTTTTTCTAAATGCGGTCGTTTTATTTTGATTTCTTCACTCAACCGATCCAATAATGAACAATAATATTCACTATTTATAGTTTTTCCTTTCTCAAGATAATCAATAAATATTATACCCCTTGCATCCCAAAATACTGTGGCCATTACTTTTCCTGCTGACTTAACAGTTTTCGCCTTCTTGAGACCACTTTTACCAGCTTCTATCCATTGTTTTGACTGTTACTTGCATTCTGGGATGTAGTGATGGATCCATGTTTCATCAACAGTTATGAATCGGCGCAAGAACTCTATTGGATTACGCTGATAAATCGCTAAAAGCTCCTCGGAATTGATTTTTTGGGGCAAAGTCAACAAACGCGGCACCCATCTTGCGGATAGCTTTTTCATGTGGAGTTCATCATGTAAAATACTCCAAACTTGTTTTAGTTCGTCTATTTTAACAATATCAGCAAGTTCTCTGAGCTTTATTCGTCTATCTTTAGTCACTTTATTAAATACTTTTCTAATGTTTCCAATAGAAGTAGCAGTTTTCGGTCTTCCAGAGCGTTGTTCATCTTCCGTACTTGAACGACCCATTTTAAATTGTTGAACCCAGGATTTCACGGTGGAGTATGATGGTGCATTATCACCATGAACAGAATCCAATTCATCTTTGATTAATTGTGGCGTATAACCTTTCATATAAAAGTGTTTAATAAGCGCACGAAACTCTTTATTTTCCATTTTTCAAAAATTATAAAACTTGTTTACTTCAATCACCTGTAACAAAGAAAATAATCATTAAATATATCGGAAATTTTGACAGATGGCTTATAAAAGATTGCTTTTAAAAAACAAAAAAAAGTTGCTAAGTTTTGCGGTCACACTCGTAAATAAGTACATGTGTTTAAGCGAATAACTCCAGTGGCAGAAAGGGGTTCTTTGAAGATACAACAGGCAAAGTCAGTTATCAATCCCACGACAGCCGATTCTGTGGACCGGATTGACCCGAATGCAATTCTTTGGCCAAGAGCTGTCACCCCGGCACACAGTTGCCGCTACAACAACAACATTTATCTGCATTACCTGGGAATGGAAAACGGTTTGACAATCTTCTGCCTTAAGAGTTTCCTCTAAAGGGCAAGAAAAGAGCTACTGCTAAAATCTTCCAGAAACAATCTTGGAATGTTTTTCAGAATAGTACAGCACATATCACCTCATTGAAGAAGTAAGTTGGACAAGAGTTTTTAAAAGTTGGCCAGACGATTTGTACAATTGTTATATTTCAGAAGCTGTCAAAGCCACCAATGCCATTCAGCTGTCAAAATGTTCAGCAAAGACTTACAATTTATTGTGCTCCAATTCACGGCTGCCGCACGAGCTTTTAAAGGGCAACAACAGAGCTACTGCTAAAATCTTCTAGAAACAATCTAGGAATGTTTTTTAGAACACTTGAATTGTACCGTACATATCACCTCATTGAAAAAGTAAGTTGGGAAAGAGTTTTTTAAAGTTGACTAGATAGTAATGACGATTTTTTCAATTGTTTTATTTCAGAAGCTGTCAAAGTTACCCCTGATAAACGCATGGAAATCATTCCAAAAAAAATAGTATCCAAGATACGGTTTTTTTTGTCATTAAGAAAATTTCATCGTGAGGTTGTTCTTCGTTATGACTTCAGTGCGTAAGGAATTTATCGCTCAGTTGAAATGTTTGGACTTGCCTACACTCTTTTGGGCCCTAAGCTAACAACCACACATGGATTAGTGTGAAGCGAAGAAAACGTAGTCGCTTTCGGAGCCGGTCGCCTTATGTGAACAGCGATGCAGAGTCAACCTAGCTTATGTGGCTTTTGTAATTAAGGGCACATCTGTCATTGATGCCATGGAATCGCTTATTGGGCGCTGGAAATGTGGGCCAGATATTCAGATTATGGCCATTTTCTCTACCGAGGTCAATTGTTGGGACTGCGGCAATGTAAACAAGCAAAAATGTCACTATTGCAGCCAACGCAGACCACAAGAGTTCGACCAATCATCCCTATATCCACAAAGATTGACTGTTTAATGAGATTTATGGCATTTCGGCATCATAGGACCTTTCTATCGAATGACGAAAGAAACACGTTTGCGTCAATGATCCTCGGTAAAGAGCAATGTTATATTGATATATCCAAGCTGTAGCTTTATCAACACGGCGCTACATGCTAAAAAATTGGCGCAAGTAGATGTTACGATAGACAAATTTGAAGACTGGGGTTTCTCTTCAATCGGTCCTCTTGATCCTACGATGGACAAATGATTAAGGAAGCTTAAATGTGGGAGCACCCGTAAGAAGTGGTCATGAAAAGAATCAACGGGAGAGGTAACTATAGTTAATACATTTTTTTTATATTTAATTGTATAAGCTTCTCGCATTCTCTTTTATTCAGCAATCCCGTGCCTCTATTAAACAGAGTTGCATCTTGCAGTCTTTTCATAACGATGTCACTTAATTCCTATCCACTTTTGTCTGTTGCGCTTCAAACTTGCAGAGCGGTAAAGAACATGCTCCACATTTTGTAGCTCACACAACCCCACATTCCGCAGATGATAGGAAATCAGTTGTATCATCTTGAGGTTGTCGTCATAATTGAACATTGTGCCATTATGATCCCTATTACTAGGGTTAAGCTCCATCCATTCTCGTTCTTGTAATTGCTAGCCTCGGCCAGGATGACCCACTTTAGAGTAATATCCCAGTTTTAGGTTATTGGTTTAACAAGTGTTTTCTGAAGAAAAAGCTAACTAAGGCAATATGTCTGTCTGCCTTCTCCTTATTCTTTGCCGATCCTAGTCTGGCTAGTTCATCGGCTACATCAGTGTCTTTAAAGTCGCATTGGACTGACAGCAAAAATAGGCCAATTCAACGAACATTCCATAGTGAGCATAAAGCCTTCCAAAACCGATCAACTATCATAAACGCAGCCTGTCTGGTTTGTTACGATCTTCAGAGCCGCCTGACTGTCGACAGAAAAGGTACGGAGACACATGAGGTAGCCTGTACAGCCTTAAAAAATTTAGACTGTTCGCTCTTTCGCCAATCCTAAAAGATCCCCCAATGTAGAAACCTTCATCTGTGCCTGCCTCCATTTTACAATCATCTGTGAAAATAGCGCACTCTTCGCGCAGGTTATCCACTCTTGTATAGTCGGAAATCTCTGTAGTCGGAAATCTCTGTAGTCGGAAATCTCTGTAGTCGGAAATCTCTGTAGGTTGAATGATGTTCATCATCATTTTAAAATAGTCTAGCTGTGGTGTATAGAACTAAGGCTACTTCCGAATACAGAATTCTAATAGTCTGACCTTTTTGCATCGTTTAAAAGACTGAAAGTGTTTTTGGCTGCCTCACCTATTATAAATTCCTTTAGAGAATGGCTAGTGCAGTCTGCAGCGTATTTATAATGGTTGTTTTCGTAGCGACGACATAGTGCCGGGTTGACAGCCCTTCGCCAAAGAATTCTTGCTACGGATCACCCAGCAGGGAGGGATCACCTGATTTCCCTTAGTTGATTTCATGAGCTCCCTTGGAAGATTAAAATACATCTTAAATACCTATTCAACATCTATGTTTGTAGGTAAACAAGGAGCGAATTCTTGGTGTAGACATTGATGCTACCAGAGCTCAAACTGGAAGTAGTCTGTGCTGCGAGGTCCAGCCAGAGACACAAATCTGGTGACTAGAGACTTAAATCTGTTTGGAGCTGTTTAGGAGCGGCCCTTCGGGGAGTTTTGCGGTAGCTGTGGTTAAAACCTAAATCGCAGGTAAATTAGGTGCTTAGAGTGGAGTTGAATATCAACCGGGTGCTACGACCACGAGTAGCAGAGGTTTTAGACCCCTCACCAAGAGGTTGGTGAAGCCCGCACAGCATATCCTAAAATTGGCAGAGGTTTTGAGAGAGTAGCAGAGGTTTGGAGAAGCCCGCACAGTAGATCCTAAAATTGGCAGAGGTTTTGAGAGAGTAGCAGAGGTTTTAGGTAGACCTCAACCCCCCACAAAGAGGTTGGTGAAGCACGCACAGCAGATCCTAAAATTGGCTTCCCCAGTTTATCTGGAGCGGAGTTGGTAGTCGAATTATATCTTATATCGAATTATACCCAGTGCTATGGAGCACCGTGGTTCGGACCATAATTGTGCTAATCACGTTAAACTGACATTAATATGCTTCGGGACAATTCGGTACAAAGAACCTTGCCTCCGTTGTTGATGTTGTTGTAGCAGCACACACAGTTCCGGGGTGACATCACTTGTCCAAAGAAGTACTGCTCCGGGTCAATCCTCCGGTGCATAGAACTGACTGTTGTTGGATGGCCTCAGCGATTTCCGTTGTCATACACCTCTCGAATTTTGAAAGCTCTTTGTAGATACCTTCTGAAGTAGCTCAAAACAATTCTAGTTGACTTATTTACATTTCGTTTCCCATTCTGAAACTGGTTGCGTACCTTATGATAGTCAATACAAGAAAAATGTCGCAGCACAGTGGATTCTCTCTTGGGGCAGTAAAACTGACAGGTTCACATGAGGAATTTCCTTCAAATGTTGGCCACATCTACGCCTCAGGGTGCTCATTCTGAGGGTCCTATTTTGTGATATCACACGATCTAGGCGGCCAACTTACCGGTCCAAAACGTGAAATTAACTGCTCTTTGAAATGAGACCTCAATAGATCCATTGTTAGAGCAGCTGTATCGCTTCGTTCTGTTGTAACCAAATGTCGTCAAGATTACTGGCTTGAATTTCAGACAGCAAAAAGTCCGATATCATGGCGCGAAAGCGAGTACCATTCACGGTTACGTTCCGGCCATCAACATTTTTGAAAAAATAAGGACCGATAATTCCACCAGCCCATAAACCGCACCAAACCGTGGTTTTCTCTGGGTATAATGGCACCTCATAACTGAACAATATTTTGGTCGAAAAACGTTTCTCAGCGAACGGTCATTTCCATAATGCAGTTGCACAATTTGGAGACGTTGTTGCGGTGTAAGTCTTTCCATGATGAAATGGTAAACAATATTAAGAAGAAAAAAAAATAAAGTTTAACAACTCCGCGTAATCTGTGAAAAAACCCACAAACAAACAAACTTTTATTTTTCTAGCAGTAATAGTTTTTTAGTGACATACGAGGGCGACCGCAAAAGTAACTGGCCTAACATAAAAAGAACCCTTTTTTTTGGAATTATTGTTATTTATTTTTCAACATAATCTCCTTCCAACTCAATACACTTCATCAAACGTGTTTCAAGTTTTTTAATTCCATCCGAAAAATAAGATTTTTCAAGACCTTCAAAATATGCCTCAGTTTCAGCAATCGCTATTGCACGAAAAAATGTTGCCACCGAGAATTTATTTTAAATTTGGAAACAAGAAATAATCAGAAGGAGCTAAATCTGGACTATATGGTGAATGCGGAGCAATTTCAAATCGTAATTCAGCCAGTTTTTGTTGAGTTAAAAATGCAGTGTGTGAAGGAGCATTATCTTGATGAAAAAGAACCTTTTTTTTCTAAATGCGGTCGTTTTATCTTGATTTCTTCACTCAACCGATCCAATAATGCACAATAATATTCACTATTTATAGTTTTTCCTTTCTCAAGATAATCAATAAATATTATACCCATTGCATCTCAAAATACTGTGGCCATTACTTTTCCTGCTGACTTAACAGTTTTCGCCTTCTTGGGACCACTTTTACCAGCTTCTATCCATTGTTTTGACTGTTCTTTGCATTCTGGGATGTAGTGCTGAATCCATGTTTCATCAACAGTTATGAATCGGCACAAGAACTCTATTGGACTATGCTGATAAATCGGTAAAAGCTCCTCGGAATTGGTCCAACGGACGATTTTTTGGGGCAAAGTCAACAAACGCGGCACCCATCTTGCGGATAGCTTTTTCATGTGGAGTTCATCATGTAAAATACTCCAAACTTGTTTTTCGTGTATTTTAACAATATCAGCAAGTTCTCTGAGCTTTATTCGTCTATCTTTAGTCACTTCATTAAATATTTTTCTAAGTTTTCAATAGTATTAGCAGTTTTCGGTCTTCCAGAGCGTTGTTCATCTTCCGTACTTGAACGACCCATTTTATATTGTTGAACTCAGGATTTCACGGTGGAGTATGATGGTGCATTATCACCATGAACAGAATCCAATTCATCTTTGATTAATTGTGGCGTATAACTGTTGAATTTAGCGCTTTTTATAAATTAATAATCATGGCAACTCTTTTATCCATATTTTGACATTATCTAAAATTACTTTCAACCAGAAAACAAATGAATATTGTAGAACGTCAAAATGCATTTCCTTTTTCTAAGCCCTCTTCCTTCTCGGCTTTCATCAGAACAAGAACTAAATTCGTACAGTATACATTTTTCATTTAAATAAATGATCAACTTAATCAGTATATATAAACTGTTTTTATTCATCTGAGGAAACTGCAACCTTCTGCGAAATATAACAACAGGTTATGGGCCCAGTGCCTCGACGATAAATTCGGTTTATGGAGGATCAGAAGAAAATCAAAGAAGTCATCGAAGAGGAATCAGAAGAAATTTTTCACGACTTTAAAAATTTAACTTTTCTGGAAAAATCGTCAAAAATGTCTGAGACAAAGGTGTATCAATTGCATAGATTCAATGGGCAAAATTATCAGTTGTGGAAGCGTCAAATGGAAATTTATATGACTGAAAATAAATTAAAGTCATACATTTTGGGTACTGTCAAAAGGGACAAGCAAATGGTCAAGCGTGGGATGAAAAAGACGCTGAGGCACAGGCATTTATAATGAGAGGTATTGAATTACAACAACTAAAATACTTAACTGATTGTTCTACGGCAGCTGAGATGTGGTCAAGGTTAAAAACTGTACATGCAGAGAAGAGCGAACAATCATTACAAGTGTTGTTGGAGAAATTTATAAGTTCTAAAATGGAAGAAGAAGAATCCGTCGTTAATTTTATCGCCAACATTACATCTTTAACACAACGATTAAAAGACATGGGATTGGAGCAAAAAGAGCCAATGATAATTGCAAAAATTTTAAGTGGCCTACCATCTAAATTCGATCATGTAAGAACAGCTTGGTATGCAGTGCCTCGTGCGGAGCAGAATATTGAGAGATTAACAGATCATCTGGTTAACGAAGAGCAATTGCTAAATTTACGTTCCGGCGAAGTAGCAGAGGGCAGAACACATAAAGCAGCATTTTCTGTAAGCAAACACAAAAACAATAAACAGCGTACTGCTAATTTTAAGAAGAGAACTGGTAAATGCCACTACTGTCACAAAGAGGGTCATTGGGCAAGAGAGTGCTTTAAGAGACAAAGAGAACAACAACATCGACCATCAGGTGAGCATAACTCTTTAGCTGTAACAACGGATAACAATACGAATAGAAATGACAACATAACATATGAAAACCGATCACATTTATTTATTTTACATTCTGATAAATCTCAAAACACATTTAAGAATATTTTTTATGCTGATTCTGGTGCAACAGACCACATGTGCTTTCAGAGGGAGTTATTTAAAAGTTTTCAAAAGATGGACAACGGCACATGTCAAGTTAGAGTTGGTGATGGCAGAAAATTAAATGTTGCGGGTGTTGGAGATATTGAGGTCCGAGTAATGAATAAAGATGGTGTTCATATTATTAAAAATGTGTTGCTGGTTCCAGATTTGGATAGAAATTTTATTTCTGTTTGCAAATGTACGGAAAAAGGAATGAAGGTAATTTTCGAAGAAGGTGCTGACAGAGTATGTTTTATGAAAGGTAACGAACTTGTTGTTGATGGTGTCCGTAGTAATCGTCTCTACAAAATGAACTTGATTCCTGTGGTAAGTTCATCTTTATATTCAGCAACCTCAATTACTGTCTGGCACGAGCGCCTTGGTCACGTAAACTACAAAACTTTGCGAGAAATGTCCAACAATGACGTCGTAAATGATTTGAAGATTGAGAATATTCCGGACGAAATTCCGTTTTGCGAGGGATGTGCATATGGAAAACAACATCGTCAGAGCTTTCCAAAATTGGGTGCGAAACGTGCTACAATTGCAGGTGAAACAATTCATGCAGATCTTTGCGGTAAGATGAGTGTACCATCAATTGGAAAAGCAAACTATTTCTTATTGCTTAAAGATGATTTTTCGAGATATTGTTTTGTTTATTTTCTTAAAAATAAAACAGATGTTTTGCAGAAACTGATGCTGTTTTGTACAGAGGTTAGTGCTGATGGACATTCAATAAAAAGGCTAAGAACGGATGGTGGAACAGAATTCTGCAATGAAGAAGTGAGTAAATTTTTGTTAAAGCAAGGTATCAAACATGAAGTGACCACAGCGAGAGCTCCCGAACAGAATGGCTTTATAGAAAGACAAAACCGCACAGTAATTGAGAGCGCTAAAGCTATGTTACACGAGCGTGAGTTACCACTTTATTTATGGGCAGAAGCGACGAATACCGCTGTGTACCTTAAAAATCGCACATCTTCATCTACAATAAACGGCCGTACACCGTATGAACTATGGTTTAATAAAAAACCTTCACTTGGTCACCTTAAAATATTTGGCAGCGACGCTTATGTGCACATACCCAAAGAGCAGCGTACGAAATGGGAGAGAAACTCTTTTAAGGGAATAATGATTGGTTATAATGAAGAGAGTAAAGCATATCGTATTTATGATTCCGAAAACAGAAAAATATTGACAAGAAGAGAAGTCAAATTTAATGAAGATGGAAAGAAATCGCATGCAGTAATAGAAATAAAAGAAAACGAAGAACAAAACAAAAATGAAAGTGCGCAAAACATAACAAACGCAAACAACGAAAAAGAAGATCAAATTCAAATGAAAAAGCGCAGTCCCTACAATACCAGAAGCGGATCGAAATTTAAAAATATTGAAAAAGATTACATCGATGCCGAATTATGTGTAGCCGAAATGGAGCCAACGTCGCTGGACGAGGCATTAAACAGTAAAGAATCCTACAACTGGGTGGCAGCTATTCGAGATGAAATAAACTCCTTACATAAAAATAAAACTTGGAATTTAGTAGAGAGAAAAGATGGCATGAACGTACTTTCAAATCAATGGATTTTTAAACGTAAGTACAAATCAAATGGAGAAATTGACAAATACAAGGCAAGATTGGTGGTTCGTGGTTGCTTTCAAAAAGCTGGCATTGATTATAATGAAATTTATTCCCCAGTTGTTAGGTATGAGTCCGTAAGAATGCTTTTGAGTGTGGCTGCTGCTCATAATATGCATATTTTTCAATTCGACGTGAAAACTGCATTTTTACATGGATTTATTGAAGAAAATATTTATATGGCACAGCCCTTTGGATTTGAAGAGAACAGCAAAGTTTGTCATTTGCAAAAAGGTCTGTATGGCTTAAAACAGGCATCACATCAGTGGAACAAACGTATTGTTGATTTTTTGGCGAAATTTGGATTTATACAATCGTCAGCTGATTTATGTGTTTTTGCTTACAGAAATGATGGTGCTGTTGTGTATTTGGCGTTATACGTAGATGACGGTCTCATATGTGGTAATAACAGTGACGTCATTAAGATTTTGCTGCAAGATTTACATAGAGAATTTGAAATAACATATAAACAGGCCGAATATTTTGTTGGTCTCCAAATTAACATCGATAAAGAGAAAAACAAATTAAAAATATTTCAAAACATTTATACCCAGAAGATTTTACACCGTTTTAATCATACTAATTGTTCTACAGTTTCTATACCCGCAGAGCCTGGCATACAGCTAACTCAACAGAAGGAAATAATCAAACCTACATTTCCATACCGTGAGGCCATCGGGTCATTGATGTACTTAATGGTTTGTACGCGTCCTGACTTGGCGTATATTGTGGGAGTTCTAAGTCGATTTGTTGAAAATCCTTCTGAAGTTCACTGGCAAGCTGTAAAAAGAGTCTTCAAATACATAAAAGGAACTGAAAATCGAGGAATAACATATGACATCGGCTCGAAATGCAAACAACTTGTGATGTATTGTGATTCGGATTGGGCTGGTGATGTTGACACGAGACGAAGCACAACTGGTTGGGTAGCTTTCGTAAATGGAGGTGCGATTGCATGGAGTTCGAGAAAACAAACTGTCACTGCAACATCAACTACAGAGGCTGAGTTCATAGCATTGTGTGCAGCAACCAAAACAGTGAAGTGGCTGAGAAAATTAGCAAATGACATCGACGTTCTTCAGAATACTGCAACAACAATACACTGCGATAATCAGCGAGCAATTACATTAGTAAAGAGTCCACAGTCTTCCAAAAGAACAAAACATATTGATGCTCAATACTTTTATACTTGCGACATTCAACGCGAAGGCGACATCGACGTTCAGTACATAGAGTCAAATAATAATTTAGCTGATGTATTAACTAAGGCTCTAACAAAACAAAAATTTTATAATTTAACTTTACGTTTTGGATTTCATGATTAATTAAATTTGTATTAATTTATATAAGCGAGAGGGAGTGTTGAATTTAGCGCTTTTTATAAATTAATAATCATGGCAACTCTTTTATCCATATTTTGACATTATCTAAAATTACTTTCAACCAGAAAACAAATGAATATTGTAGAACGTCAAAATGCATTTCCTTTTTCTAAGCCCTCTTCCTTCTCGGCTTTCATCAGAACAAGAACTAAATTCGTACAGTATACATTTTTCATTTAAATAAATGATCAACTTAATCAGTATATATAAACTGTTTTTATTCATCTGAGGAAACTGCAACCTTCTGCGAAATATAACAACAATAACCATTCATTGTTCACTGTTTAATTACCGCACGAAACTCTTTATTTTCCATTTTTCAAAAATTATAAAACTTGTTTACTTCAATCACCTGTAACAAAGAAAATAATCATTAAATATTTCGGAAATTTTGACAGGTGGCTTATAAAAGATTGCTTTTAAAAAACAAAAAAAAAAGTTGCTGGTAAAACAGAAAATGTGCCAGGCCAGTTAGTTTTGCGGTCGCCCTCGTAATTATACAAAAAAAATTCTTTAAAATCTCTTAAAACAAAAAAGTTGTCATTTATAAATTGAAATTTACAAAGATTTTTTTATTTAAGCAGAATACTGATAAAGTCTTTTCGCTTTGATTTAGTTGGAATAGGACTGTAATTTTTTGGCTCCCGGGGTTCAGGGGTATTAACTATGAAAAAAGTAACATTACTTTAAAGTCGTCATTCATACAAATGACACCTTCATTTGTATGAATTACATCTTCTCATTACAGTACACCGAGAAACTCCTAGTGATTCACTTTCCACAAGGTCGCACAAAATCCGCCTCAGTTAATTCTTGCCAGGCCTTCCAACATAACAAGCATCACAATACGAGTATTGTAATCTTTTTAAAGCGCTTATCGTCAGACAAGTGTTTTGATGTGAAATTTGCATAAATTGTTTTTCGACCCGCAAAGAGATAGTGGGCTTTACAAATGGACGGGGATGCAGGAGAGAGCACTAACGATATCAAAGGAGCGGAAATGCTTCAATACAAAAGGGAAACGAGTTAATTTTGATTTGAAATTCTTTTATACATGCATATGTAGGCACTTGCGTGTAGATGTAGTACGGGCTTGGACATGGACAGCATATGTGTGTGCGTGTGTTTGTTTGGATAAGTCTGGACCGTAAAAGGATCTTTTGTAAAGGATTGCGCTTATGAATAAATAATATTCACACATTTACACATATCCTTGAACACAAACACACACACACACACCGATCCAGGCACAATCAAACCCCAATCCAATAAAACCATGTTTACAAACCATTTGGAGCAACAACCAGAGTAACAGGACCACCAACAGCAGCGGCAGCATCAGCAGCAAAAGGAATAATAAAATTGTATCAAATCGCTACAATTTCCGCATGATTTATTCAATTCATTTGCCAACAGCAGACCTTTCATCGCTTTCATACAGCAGCGACTTTAGCTGGTAGCCGGCGAAACAATCACGAAATATTGAAGCCAACGGCAGCCACTTGGCGTTTTTCAATTTTTATATTGAAGCGTTTTTGACTATCCTACAATGTCGAGAAAATTCAGGAATTCAGTAAATGCAAATTCACTCAGAACGTTTTTTGTCATTTGAGGGCGAATTGTTTCATCTCAGTCAAAAAATGTAATTATCCTTTGAACATTTTTACGATTTTCGGCGTGGGTTATCGAGACAAAAGTGTTAAAATCAACTTGTTTCGACTTTTGGCGATAAAGCACCATCAAAAACCACTGCTAATCGCTGGTACCAAGAGTTGAGTCGCGGACGCTGTTCGCTCCAGGATAAATTTCGTGAAGGACGTCAAACTATGGTCACCTTGTCAGAAACCATCGATGCTGTGCGTGAACTGATTAAGCAAGACCGACATGTGACATATCCTGAGATTGAGGCATCATTGGGCATAAGTATGACAAGCATCAAGAAGATATTGCATGTTCATTTGGCCGTGAAAAAAATTGTTTTCGTTGGATCCCTTATAATTTGAAGAATGCTTAGAAAAAAGCTCGTATGGATTGGTGCAAAGAGATGTTGAAAAGTATAACTGCGGTACCTCAAAGTTAGTGCATAACATTGTCACAGGTGACGAATCATGGATCTATGCATATGAACCCGAAACAAAACAGCAACCGACTGTGTGGGTCTTTGAAGACGAGCCAAATCCAACAAAAGTTGTTCGTTAAAGAAGTACATCGAAGCAAATGATTGCGTTTTTTCGGTATAACCGGTCATGTTGCCACAGTGAATTTAGTGGAACTTTGGACGGTCAATTCTAAGGGATATACAACCATCTGTTTGCCAACAGTGTTCGAAGAAATGAGAAAAGATAATAAAAGAAGAAGGACCATTTGCCATCACGACAATGCGAGCTCTCACACATCACCTGAAACGATGAGCTATTTGACCACTCAAGATGTCGAATTGATGGGCCATCCACCGTACAGCCCTGATTGGGTGCCAACCCAATGACTTCTTGTTATTCCCTAGCATCTAGAAAAAAATGCGTGGTCAACGTTTTTCATCGCCCGAAGCAGCTGTTAAAACGTTCACAAATACTGTTTTGGAGGTGTCTCAGTTGGAGAGGAAAAAGGGCTTCGAAATTGGGTTTGTGCGCATGCAAAAGTGTATTGATCTTAAAGGAGAATATTTTGAAAAACAATAAAACCATTTTCAATAATAAATTTTTCAGGGCTGTCATAGAAACCGTTTTTGCAAACAAATGTTGGTTTCATTTGGTGTCATGAAAGCACGTTGGTTTTGTCCATTTCGAATGTAATTTAAACCAATGTTCGAATCAGCTGTTGCTGATAAAACCGATAACATTGGTTTTCATAACCTTATCGTTTTCAAAACCAATAGTGACAACATTGGTTACTATTACACCTGATTGTGTTTTTACTGCCGGATCCAAAATATAAATAGCAACCATCGTACTTGGCTGCAATTGCTTAAGGAAAAACTAACTCTCGATGTGGAGTCTTTTTAAAGGTGGCAAGAGTGAGTTGTATTTTCGTGGGCGATTGTGTGAGGAAAACTTGAAAATTAAGGTTAACAACAGTAGTTCTCATTCGTTTTGGGCGAGTTCGGTTTTGCTTTCAACAACTGCAGCAAGGCTTTCTGAAGAGAGTTGTCACGGACCCGAAATCATGATAAATGCAGTGTGCAGCCACGAAAATCAATGTCACTTCGCCATTTTGTTAAAAACTTGTCTTCTATTTAAATATAGAAGCAAGAGGTCTTGAGCCGGTTAATCCCTGTTCAATGTGAAAAACTAAACTAAACCTGTACCAGATTCTCCCTGAAAGAATGGAAAATTATCGTAATTTTGGGTCCTTAACGACCATTTTCATGAGAAAATGTTTAAAGAGCATAAAAGAAACTTAGATTTGGACCGCCCTTTATGGTTGTTACATTCTGTTCTATTAGAACATGTACGAGGGCGACCGCAAAACTAACTGGCCTGGCACATTTTCTGTTTTACTAGCAACTTTTTTGTTTTTTAAAAGTAATCTTTTATAAGCCATCTGTCAAAATTTCCGAAATATTTAATGATTATTTTCTTTGTTACAGGTAATTGAAGTAAACAAGTTTTATAATTTTTGAAAAATGGAAAATAAAGAGTTTCGTGCGGTAAGTAAATACTTTTATATGAAAGGTTATACGCCACAATTAATCAAAGATGAATTGGATTCTGTTCATGATGATAATGCACCATCATACTCCACCGTGAAATCCTGGGTTCAACAACTTAAAATGGGTCGTTCAAGTACGGAAGATAAACAACGCTCTGGAAGACCGAAAACTGCTACAACACAAAACATTAGAAAACATTAGAAAAATATTTAATGAAGTGACTAAAGATAGACGAATAAAGCTCAGAGAACTTGCTGATATTGTTAAAATACACGAACAAAAAGTTTGGAGTATTTTACATGATGAACTCCACATGAAAAAACTATCCGCAAGGTGGGTGCCGCGTTTGTTGACTTTGCCCCAAAAAATCGTCCGTTGGACCAATTCCGAGGAGCTTTTAGCGATTTATCAGCATAATCCAATAGAGTTCTTGCGCCGATTCATAACTGTTGATGAAACATGGATCCAGCACTACATCCCAGAACGCAAAGAACAGTCAAAACAATGGATAGAAGCTGGTAAAAGTGGTCCCAAGAAGGCGAAAACTGTTAAGTCAGCAGGAAAAGTAATGGCCACAGTGTTTTGGGATGCAAGGGGTATAATATTTATTGATTATCTTGAGAAAGGAAAAACTATAAATAGTGAATATTATTGTGCACTATTGGATCGGTTGAGTGAAGAAATCAAGATAAAACGACCGCATTTAGAAAAAAAAAGTTCTTTTTCATCAAGGTAATGGTCCTTCACACACTGCATTTTTAACTCTACAAAAACTGGCCGAAGTACGATTTGAAATTGCTCCGCCCGCATCCACCATATAGTCCAGATTTAGCTTCTTCTGATTATTTCTTGTTTCCAAATTTAAAAAAATTTCTCAGTGGCAAAAAATTTTCGTCCAATTGCGAGGTTATAACTGAAACTGAGGCATATTTTGAAGGTCTTGAAAAATCTTATTTTTCGGATGGAATTAAAAAAACTTGAAAAACGTTTAATGAAGTGTATTGAGTTGGAAGGAGATTATGTTGAAAAATAAATAATAATAATTCCAAAAAAACGGTTCTTTTTATGTTAGGCCAGTTACTTTTGCGGTCGCCCTCGTACGTTTCTTTTTGGCGCTTTTTTTAAATATAATTTAAATCTTCTTTCGCTAAAGTTGGCATTACTCCGAACATCGGTATCGGCATCAATTCGATGTTGAGCATTTTCATCATTTTCATCTGGCACACTTAAAATCGCATTTGTTTATCTTTCAGACAAAAGTTTCCGGTTTCGTTTTGACGGCGTGTCAAGGTTTTCATTTCGATGCCATGGAGGACGGCGGAGGGGGAGTGGAGGGAGTGCCGGCAAATAAAAATATATATCTAAATGTTCTGTAGAAAGGACGGCGGGAGGTACCGAGATGATATCGAAGCCACAGGCTTCTTTTTTATAGCCGCATTCAGCCATTCATTCATCCATCGTTGAGCTATTTTGCATTCAGTGGGTATTATTGTTGAAGTCCTCATCGCTGTTTGATTTGGTGGGGGAGGGATAACGGGGGTCCAGGTTGTCGTCATATCTTTTGGAATAAATCAAAATATTTACAACTGTTTCAAAACGGCATAAACGAAAAGTTATTTTGCTCTTTTAACAGCAATTTCCGGTTACATTTCGTCGTTCGCATGCGGCGGCTGCCTTCCTTTGACTACAACTGCCAAATGCCGGCGAGTCCTTATGAAGGCTAAATTTATTGCGCTGTTTAGATTTTATTTTTATGGCAGCCTTCTGGTTTTGAATGTTGATGGTTTGGTTCGTTTTTTTTTGTATTTTTATTTCTTTTCTGAATGTTTAAGGATATTTAAAGATGTGGGAGTATCTACTTACAAATACACACACACATACACATTTCTATATACCAACAAGTATGAATGCAATTTTCATTGGTAATGATTTTTCAAATTGATTTGTTGGGGGGACCAATCAATTATTACAGCCATTTCCTAGAAAAGGAAATGTTACTCTCGACGAAAAAGAGAAAAAAAACGTTAACCACTCGGAAGACTCTTGAAATATTCCCGAGTATGTGGCAGTGAAATCCTTTGGTCGACCGATACGTTCAAAAACCATTCGTCATGGTTTGCCCAAATTTGTCACAATGTTGCCCTTTTATTTTCCAGCCCACCCCTTTCTCGTCATAGTGTTTTTTTTTTCTTTCGCCCTGATGGCACTCATCATGATGGGTGCCTGCCTTTCATGTGTGCTGCCGTTGTTGTTGTTGTTAAATTAACAAATAAATTAATCAATGAAATTCAAATAAATTGAATTGGTAACAAGAAACATCCGTTCCTTCGCCATGGGGGAAGGGGATAAAAAAGAAAGAAGGAAACGCTCACATTCATTGGTGAGGGCATGCATTCGAGCGTTAATCAAGCGTTCAATAATCGCTGAACCATATTGACGGATCATCAATAAAGTTAACCGCTTTTTACGATGAGGTCTAAGGCGAGAAAGCGAACAGTTGGGGTGCTGGTTTTTATTGATTTTTTTTTTTCAATTTTTCAACGAAGACAAAGTGGTTAGGAAAAAATGGCTGATAGTTAAGGGAGCATAGCGTAGCATCCTACATAAATGTTGTTTTACAGAAACAAATACAAGTTTCTTATGCAAAAGCATTGGATATTAATCTCTAGAGGAAAACTTAAAAAAATATACTAAATTTGTTTTAATTTTTGTAATGAAAGGTCATGATTTTATCCCCCTCTATCCTACACTGCTCTTAACATTTACCAAGGCGTCCCTGGGTGGACGTAGGCACGGTACGAAACTTCTTTTATTGCGAAACTCATTTTAATCTATAACTTTTAAAAAAATGTGAATTTCGATTTTTATGGCTGTCAAACAGAAGCGTGTAAGGAACGTTTCAAGTCAGTATCGACTTTATGATACCCTTAGCACACCCATTAAACCCTTTTGTCTCAGTTATAACCTATAAATCCAAACTTATAAAATACGAGGGCGGCTCGGAAACTTCTAAGCCTAGCACAAAAAGCGTGGTATAAACATAAAAAAATTAAGTGTTTTGGAAACTTCCATCTCTGCTATGAACACATGTTAAATTTTGTTTCGATCTGGCAACTCCTTCATATAGAAACAGGTGTTCACAAAAGACGCATCCGCGATTTTTTTACAATGGAAAAATTAAAAATGCGTGGTGTCATTAAATATTTACATAAAAAAGGTTTATCGGGACAAGAAATTCATAATGATATGGTGAATGTGTTAGGTGATAGTGCTCCTTCATATGCAACAGTAAAAAATTGGGTTGCTGAATTTAAACGTGGTCGTACAAGCATTGAAGATGAACCACGTAGTGGACGTCCAAAAACAGCAACAACAACAGAAATTGTAGCCAAAGTGCATGATATGGTATTAAATGATCGACGAATAAAAGTGCGTGAAATAGCTAATATCATGGGCATCTCAAATCCATTTAATTTTGCATGAAGAACTACAGATGAAAAAGTTTTCTGCATGATGCCGCACTTGTTAACAGTCGACCAAAAACGCATAAGAATGAACATTTCTCAAGCTTGTTTGGATCGTTTTCAGCGAAATAAAATGGGTTTTAAGCGTCCTTTCATAACTGTTGATGAGACATGGATCCACCACTATACTCCAGAGACAAAAGAACAATCCAAACAATGGACTGAAGCTGGAGGAAGTTCCCCAAAGAAGGCAAAAACAATTCAATCGGCTGGTAAGGTTATGGCAACGGTTTTATGGGACTTCAAAGGTATTTTATTGATTGACTATCTGCAAAAGGGTAAAACAATAAATTCAGAGTACTATTGCAACCTTTTAGATCAATAAAATGTACAAATTCGAGAAAAACGTCCTGGCTTACAACACAAAAAAATAATTTTTCATCAAGACAACGCACCAGTGCACAAGAGTGTTTTAACAAAGGCAAAAATCGACGAATTAAAGTACGAGTTGCTTGACCACCCACCTTATTCTCCTGATTTAGCTCCCAGTGACTTTTACCCGTTCCCAAATCTAAAAAAAATTCCTTGCTGGCAAGCGTTTTACCTCAAATGAAGATGCAATTACAGTTGTAAACCACTATTTTGAAGACCTTGAGGAAAACTATTTTAATCAAGGGATAGAATTGCTAGATAAGCGTTGGACTAAGTTTATTGAAGTTTCAGGAGATTATATTGAAAAATAAAAATATTTTTGAAAAACTAACTATTCTCTTTCATTAATAGGCTAAGAACTTTCCGAGCCGCCCTCGTAGATTTATCGGTTCCCTTATAAACACCATTGAACTCTGAAGGAATTTTTTCACGTTTGGGTCGGAAAGAACACGAATCGGGAGGTTCATTTGTGTGGCAGTTGTAAAAAGGAGGGGACACACAAAATTTTTTTATTAAAATCTGATCAACTTTTCCTCTTTTAGGCCAGAAAACCCTAAATCTGCATCAGAGTGTCAAAAAAAACGCGGTTTTAGAAAATCGGTATTAAAAAACCGACTGTCGGATTTTTTAAGAGTTAAATACCGGCATTAACCGACACTCCGGCTTAAGTCTTTTGCCTAAGAATGGAAACTACTTTCCGAATCTGAAGTAAAGTAATAGTGCCCTGGACGTAGTAAATTTACCCAAAATAAGGTCGTACAAGGGTTGCTATATGTGACAGCGCATAGAGAAAGGGACCTAAGGGTAAAAAAAAAATCAATTTTCACTTTTTTTTTTGATGTGGACAACATCTGAGCATCGAATGAGAACGATCCCTTGCCCCAAAAGTGTTCCCTCCCAGAGATATGCGCGTTTTACGAAAGTGATGGTACACCAAAGATACACGTATTTAAATCTTTAAAATGGCTCTCCTGAACAAAACTGGTTTTTACCCTTAGGTCCCTTTCTATTTTGCGCGTCACATATATATTTCTGGCCAAGGCAACACTTAGTGATGCCTGGCGCCACCTGACATTTCCATTGGAAAGTTTGACATTTTTTTAGCATAAACGTACTCAGAACGTTTTGACGTACGACCATCATTTGTGTTGTTTACAGTGACTTAAAAAAATCCAAAAAATGGAACTCGTGAACATTTTCGTGCGATCATTTTTCACAACTTTCGTCGTGGATTATCAAGACAAGAGTGCTTCGATGAACTTAAATCTTTGTGTGGCAATGAAGCACCATCCTATAGCCCTGTGAGAAACTGGCTCAAAGACGAAGGTCGTGAAGGTCGTCCAAAAACGGTCGTTGTGCCAGACAGAAAACATTGATGCCGTGCTTGAACTGATAATGCAAGATCGTGAGATAGAGGCATCCTTGGGCATTTCTTCCACCAGCATACATTCGATATTGCATGAACACCTGGCTGTAAAAAAGGTTTGTTCTCGTTGGATCCCGCACAATTGGACAATCGCTCAAAAAAAAGGCTCGTGTCGATTGGTGCAAAGAAATTTTGAAAAAATACGATCGCGATGCATCAAAAGACGTTTATAAGATCGTCACAGGTGACGAATCATGGATCTATGCGTATGAGCCCGAAACAAAACAGCAATCGACCGTGTGGGTCTTCGAAGACGAGCCAAATCCAACGATAGTTGTTCGTGGAAGAAGCACTTTGAAGCAAATGGTGGCCTGTTTCTTCGACTGGTCATGTGGCAACTGTTCCGCTTGAGCAACGTAGGACGGTCAATTCTGAGTGGTACACCACATTTTGTTTGTCTAAAGTCTTTGGAGAAATTCGAAAAACGAACAAGAGAAGACGAATCATTGTGCACCATGACAATGCGAGCTCTCACACATCGGCTCCAACCAGCTCCTATTTGACCGGCCAAAACGTCGAATTGATGGGACATCCGCCGCACAGCCCTGACTTGGCACCCAATGACTTCTTTTTATTTTCGCACATTAAGAAAAAAATGCTTGGTCAACGATTTTCGTCGCCAGAAAATGCTGTTGAAGCGTTCAAAAACCATGTTTTGGAGGTGTCTCAATCGGAGTGGAAAAAGTTCTTCGAGAATTGGTTTGAGTGCATGCAAAAGTGTAGAAATCATGCTGGAATACTTTGAAAAACAATTAAATAATTTTTGATGATAACTATTCACATTTTCATTATTAGACCAGAAATATATACTCAGTAGGGACATAGATACTGTTACACACGTTTTATGCTG
The DNA here is from genome assembly GCA_963513945.1 of Hydrotaea diabolus. Lineage (NCBI taxonomy): Eukaryota > Metazoa > Arthropoda > Insecta > Diptera > Muscidae > Hydrotaea > Hydrotaea diabolus. The sequence continues at coordinate 14,739,397 of OY740720.1, read as the reverse complement.
TAAAATAAAAAGTACTGAATGTTTTTGGACCAAATATTTTTAAATATATTAATTGATGTATATTGTATCCAAAAAGAATCTACTTATTTGAAATGTCTGCCTTTTGCCTTTACGCACGCCTTAAGTCGCACTGGCCAATCGTCAACAGCTGCACGAACCTTGTTTCTTTGGAAAATTGGCCACAGCTCGAACCGAAGCAGTCTTAAGAGATCCAATGTTGGGGTATCGTTTGTGACAAACCTTGTCCTCTAAAACCGTCCACAATTTGTAATCCAATGGATTCAAATCTGGACTGCTTGAGGGTCATTCTTCAGAGAAAATGAACGCTGGCAAATTGCTTCGAAGCCAGACCTGGGACGTTTTAGCCTTATGGGCCGGCGCAGAGTCCTGCTGGAAAGTCCATGGCTGGTTTTGGAACAGGGAATTGTCAAGAGGCTTCACAACAGCTTCCAAAACGGATTTTTGGTAAACTTTGGCCGATGTTTAGACTCCTTGTTCACCTCACCCCTTTCCACCCTTGGGATTAGTTCAGATGCTTCCTAGATGACCGCGCATACATTATCATTTTGCTTGTTTAATTTTTCCTGAACAGTAAAATTTTTTTCATCGGTGAACAAAATTTTTCTATGCAAGTTATCAGCGTGCTTCGCCAAAAGACGTTTGCATTTTTCAATCTTATTTTTTTTTAAAGCTGCAGTCAATAAATATCCGTACATCGTTTGAAAGCCCCAAGTGGCAAGTCTTTTTTAATGATTCGACATGGACTTTTGCGTGATATTCATCTCACGGGCCTTGATTTTCTGTTTTCGGAGCGGATTTCTGTGAATTCTTGATTTAACGGCTTTGATGACATGCGGTGTTCCAGCAGAGCGTGGGCGGCCTGACCGGCGGCGGTCTTTTACATCTCCAGTCTCCTCAAACAGTTTTATGCATCGGTAGACGAACATGCGGCTAATCCCTAGTGGCCGGAGCGTTTTGAAAATATCGCTTTTTCCAATTCACACTTGAAAAACGCTATTACAGCGATACGGTTCTCATTTTTTGACCACTCCGTGATGAAAGTTGAAACAATTTTAAAATCCCGTTACAGACTAACGCCAATGAGGTTTACTTTCAAAACCCATATGACATTAACAGGGTATGTTCAGTTCTACTATTGAAATGGGTGTGTTCACTGTTGTAACAGTATTTATGTCCCTAAGAAGTATATCAGCCCGTAGATTGGAATGATCTCTCTTGGAAATTGCCATTTTACGGTTTAACCAAAAACCGTTTTTTAAAAGGGTGGTCAAATGATCACCCTATTTGTAACGGTTTTGAAACAACATTAGATTTTGTTGTTAGTTAATTTGATTTTAATCTTTTTTTTATGAAAATTTAATTTTATTAAACGGCTCAAGAACTCTTTCATTTACATTTGAATAGAAGACAAGTTTTTGTTCACATAATGGCACAGTGGCATTAATTTTTGTGGCTGTACACCGCATTTATCGCGATTTCAGGTCCGTGACGACCTTCATCAGAAAGCTTCCCAGCAATTGTTGAAAGGAAAACTGAACTCTTTAAGACCAGGCCACCCTGTTCTTGGAATTATTTTTTTTGGTACGCGACAAAATCTAACGCCTCATGGTAGGGTATACAAAATATAACCACAAAGAACAATAAATAATTGAAATTACAATTTTTTTTAATTGGTTTCAATTTTTTTTTGAAACCAACAAGAAGTCTTTTTCGATTGTAAGTGCGGCAGAATGTGTCCACAATTGAGTAGGGGTGTTGTTGCTACTGGGTAGGGTTGGTGTTCGCTCGAGCATGGCCTACAGAGAAAAAGAGAAAGAGCGAAGTAGTCCGTAGTCTTTATTACCCAGTTAAGGTTACCTATAATGTCCTTAAATTATTATTACAACTGTTCCTGTTTCTTTTATTTTTTGCTATTGCAGTTAATGTTGGTGAGAGAGGAGGGAGGACCAGCTACAAAATATGGTTATTAAATAAAAAGTTGATAACGATACGCAGCCCTCTCTCCGTCTGTCTACCTAGCCACACAATATCCTGCTACCGCCACACAATATCCTGCGTGTGTGTGTATGTTTGAGCTATCGAACCAGAAGCAGGGTGTAAGATGAAGGAAGAACCAGCCAGCAGGCGAACGTCCAACAGTTCATTTTCGGCTAGGAGTAAACGTTCGACGTGCCTGCGTGTGGTTCTTTGGTTAATGTTTAATTTTGAACTTTTCCTTGTGACTCCTTATCCCATGGCCGGGTGGTTGAGTGGCTGCTCGGTTATTTGGCTGACTGATGGTCAGTTCGGTATGGTTGGCTAACGACGTTAAACTCCCGGCATTTATGGCCTGCTATCGCAAGTAGTTGCGATACAATAATTGTTTGTTATTTCTCTCAATCGAACCGTAACATAGAATATACCAGCAATGCTTGAGAGGGACGTTTAGGAGGGCATTAAAAATGGTCTACTAAAAGGGAGAGTGTGTCATCCTCGTGCCACCACCACCACTTTTCATATCAAAGGAGACACGCGGAGGAACAGGCAATTTGCATACAAAAACATGAACCCACTAGAAGAGAAGGTAATTTTTCTATCAACATTTCCCTACAATTTTATAAATTATATTTATGCCCCACAAGACAGGCCTTCTATTACAGAAAAGTAGAGGAGAATGTCGCTGCAAGCCATGGCAACCAAGTTGGCTGTGTGCATATTTTCCTTAGTTTCCATCCCCTGGTTTGCTTCCTTTAGCACCTCAAGTTGGACGACACTAAGGATTTAATGAATTCAAGAAAATTGTCTTGAAAATGTTGGAAGCATAATTTGTAATAAATTCATGGCAGCAGCACAAACCTAAAACAAATGACCTCCAGGTGGTGTTTGAGACCAATGACACCCTGAAAACTTGAGCCAAACGGCTGCAGTAACGGAAAACCCAGCAACGTTAACGACTCTATAACCTTTCTTGCTTCGGGTGGCTAGGAAATTAAGAAAACGAACGAACAGCACAACCAGAAACGGCAAAGTTTCCACTTTTTTTTTGCTCTTGTACGTTTTCACATTTTGTCCACCGTTCGGACTGACCTTAGATGGTTTCCCATGTTATCTCTGTTGTTACTTTTCTGTGTTTTTCTGTTGCTGGGCTAGGCTTCATTGCTTCGCTACTAAATCAAAACCTTTTTTTCATATATGCCTGCAACTTGGAGCCCGAGGTGAAGGAGTGCTACGTATGCCATAACCCAAAGAAGCGAAAAAACAAAAAAACATTTAAAAATCTTGGCGTTAACCTTAAGGCCGACATCGTTGTAATGAATACTGCCCTGTTTCTGTTACTTTTTATGAGTGAAAAAACTAAAGCACTTTTATAAGGGCAAGGTGAAGCCTAAAATGCCCTACGGAGAACTATAAAAAGGTATGGTCAATTATACAATGTTCTCTTTATAGGATACAAGAATAAAATAAATTAAGCACGCCGGAATCTTTTAAAACTTCGTATTAATATTTAAAAATATTTTTTTAAAATGAGATATAATGATAACATTTTTAAATATTTTTTTTTTAAATTTGGGAGGATTTTTGTACACTTCGTGTTTTGATTTATTTTTTTTAAAAACTTTAAATTTTTAAGGACATTTTTTAAAACTATAGTATTTTTTAGAAGATTTTATAAAACTAGGAGAAATTGCCACTAAACCGGGCGAACTGGAGATTTTTTTCCTAGCGCTGCCTACTTTTCAACTTCAGGCTGTGTTAAAAACTTAGAAATAAATGTCCAAAACCTACAAATAATGTAGAAGGCCTTTCTATTCTGGAACTGCAATTTGATTAACTAATACATTTTTAACATATATTTCATTGATTTTCACCCTACCGGAAATTTATAAAAACGCAGCGAAAGTCTTTAATCAATTTTCCCAAAATTTCAAATACGTGTTTGAATATTAACAATTTGAATTAAAATGTTATTGATAATGAAAAGCAAAAAATCAAGGCAAAAATACACAAAAGTTGCATGCAGCTTTATTAGCTGCATACGCGTTGGCATTCAAAAGTGTAGGTGTACGGCGTCTCATAAGAAACAGTGTACTACATTTTGCGATGCAGAAGCGTTTTTAAAAAAAGCTTTCGAGTCCTCGGCCCTTTTAAGTATATTTTTCAAATTGTTTTAATTTCTAGAAAATTTTCAAGGATTTTTTTTTAGAAATTTTTAAAAATATCTGTTTCTGCACATTTTTATTTCTTAGAATAAATGGTAAATATTACCAATTTATGTTTATAAACTATATTCTTTAAGACAATTTATATTTACAGAAAGTATTATATTTTCCTTGCGTTTTTTAACACAGGGTGGCCCAAATAAGACCAGCTGATGTGAAACACAAATAACTTTTTTATTTTTTAACATAATTTTTTTTTTGCAGATTATAACTGAACTCTTGGAAATTTAAAATGAATGCGTACAGTTGACAACAACGCATTAAAATTATCGATTTTTATTATTCTTCTCAACGATCAATTGTTCTGACGCAGCGAAATTATCGCCGTTTTTTAACGTAAGATCAGCGCCCACATCTTCCATGATTACAAGTTTAGTTCGCCGTTTTGAGGAACTGGGTACAGTTGTCGACCGTCCAGGAAGAGGTGCTCATCGAAATATTCGCACTGAAGAGAATGTGGAAGCTGTGCAGCAGAGTGTTGCAAATGATCTATCTGTCTCAACTGATGAACTGAGAAACGGTCTCCAGGGCTTCTTACAGAACAATGATCGACAACTTTTTGCGGCCAATAGTGGAGCAACATCCTTATTTGTGGTTTCAACAAGATGAAGCCACTGTGCATACTGCTAGACAAACTATGCCCATGCTGCGTGAAATTTTTGGTGAAGGCATAATTTCAAAAAAATCAGATTTCCCTTGGCCCCCTTGTTCATCAGATTTAACTGCGCCCGATTTTTTTATGGGGATATTTAAAAGACATAGTGTATGTTAGCCAACCACAGACACTTGGACAGCTCAAGCAGAATATTCGGGACGAAATACGGCGCCTGCAACCGGAAACATTACGCCGTGTAATGCAAAATGCGCTGAAAAGAGCCAATGCCTGTATCGAGCAAAATTGTGGCCATTTGTCTGATGTCATATTTCACACATAGTCACGTTAAATTTCCATAAAATGTATTTAACATATAAAAATAAATCATTTAAAAAACCCCGTTATTACAAGAGTTATACGTGTTTAACATCACTAGGTCTCATGTGGGCCACCCTGTATTTTGAATTATTTTTAAAAAATTATCTGTTATGAAATTTGCTTTTAAAAAATATTCACTTTTTAGGTAATTCTACAAAAATTTAATTTATTTTAGAAAAAAATTACTTTTTTTCAATAGTTGAAACATAAAGGAAATGTTGCAAAAAAAAATCATTTTATTTTCAAAATTTTCTGTAAATTTTTTAAAAATTGATTTTTTTTAGATAATTTTTAAAAAAATATTTTTTACATATTTTTTTATTATTTCATATATGTGACGCGCAAAATAGAAACGGACCTAAGGTTAAAAACCAGTTTTGTTCAGGAGAGCCATTTTAAAGATGAGGTCCCTTTCTATTTGCGCTTAGAATCGTCGACTTCACTTTCATAAAACGCGCATATCTCTGGGAGGGAACACTTTTGGGGCATGGGATGTTGTCCACATCAAAAAAGAAAAAAATGAAAATTGATTTTTTTACCCTTAGGTCCCTTTCTCTATGCGCTGTCACATATAGAGGGATATTTTCAAAAATTTCTACTTTAATGAATTTTTGCAAAAATTTAATTTTTTACATTTTAAAAAGTTCACTCTTATTTTTTACATTTCTTAAAAAAAATTTTCTTAAAAATTTAATTAAATATACTTTTTAATGTAATTATTGTAAAAATTTAGGAAAATTTCTAACAACGCATTTTTTATATTATTTAACAATTTTACTTTTAATGTTTTTAAAAACAATATTGCGTTTTACACTTTTTAAAAAATTTAATTTTTAAGTTATGTTAAAATATTTTGCTGAAAATTTCTACACAAATATACGTATTAAAGATTTTTTTTTTTCCAAAATTTTATATCGTACTTTGGTTTTAAATTTTTTTTAAAAAAAGAGTATTTGAGGTTAAGTTTTTTAAACACTTTATACGAGGTTTGCTATTGATATTTCGGATCCGACAATAAAAACATATTAATTTCTCATTGGAAATGGTTTTATTGTTTTAAAAATATTCTCCTTTAAGATCAATACAATTTTGCATGCGCACAAACTAATTTTCGAAGCACTTTTTCCATTCCGATTGAGACACCTCCAAAACATGATTTTTGGACGATGAAAAATGTTGTCCATCTTTTGTTGGACCTGGCTCGTCTTGAAAGACCCATACGGCCGATTGCTGTTTTGTTTCGGGTTCATATGCATAGATCCGTGATCCGTCACCTGTGACAATGCCGAAGTTATACTTTTTCAACATCTCTGCGCCGACAACAGCGAAAACAATTTTTTTTTCACGGCCAAAGGAACATGCAATATCTTATCGATGCTTGCCATACTAATGCCCAAGGATACCTCAATCTCACGGTATGTCACATGTCGGTCTTGCCTAATCAGTTCACGCACAGCATCGATGGTTTCTGGCAATGTAACCTAAGTTGGACGTCCTTCAGGAAATTCATGCTGTAGCGAACGGCGTCCGAGACTGAACTCTTGGTACCAACGATTAACAGTGGTTTCTGATGGTGCTTCATCGCCAAAAGTCGAAACAAGTTGATTTAAACGTTCTTGTCTTGATATCCCACGCCGAAAATCGTAAAAAATCATCGCATGAAACTGTTCACGGGATAATTCAATTTTTTGACTGACATGAATTTTTCAACACACTTTAAACAAAACAATTCGCCCTCAAATGACAAAACGTTCTGAGTGAAGTTATGCTAAAAATGTCAAAGTTTCCAATGGAAGTTCCAGCTTGCATCTGGAAACACTAGTATTGTTAGGACCCGAAGTATAAGTAGCAACCCTCGTATTTGTAAATCTGTAAATATTCAAACAGATGTTTGAATATTTACAATTTGCATTTAAATATCAACTGGAATTAAAAGCAACCAATCAAGGCAAAAATACGCTGCAGATAAAAAACATATAAAAAGTATATTTTTCAAAAAAAAAAAAAATGTAATTTTAGAACAATTTTTCAAAGACCAATTGAATTACTAATTAATTTGTTTTTAGAATTTTGTTTAATCCCTGTTCAATGTGTTTTATCCCTGTTCAATGTGTAAAAGCAACATACCGAAATAAAACAAACGAGCTAAACATTTTGTTTTACATCATTTTATATTTATAAATATTTCCTTTTTCGTACGAGTATATAACGTATAACTTTTTGGAAAATATCGAATTTTATTTAATTTTTTTTTTAAAATGTTTCGATTTTTTTATTTTTTAAAAATTTGCTATTTTTTAAGAGATTTTCACAAAAATGTTTTTCAGGAAATAACATAATTTTTTCTTCAAATTGAAAAGGGGTTAACCGGCTCGAGACCACTCTTATTTACATTTTAATAGAAGACAATTTATTTACAAAATGGCAAAGTGACATTGATTTGCGTTGTAAATCTCACTTTTCAAGTTTTATTCAAACAATTTTTTTTACTAGTTTTAATTTTTTTTCGAAATTTCATACTTAAAGAACATTTTTTAAATATTTGTTCTGTAGTTTTTTTAGTATTCTGTTTTTGATTTTGAAAATCCAATTTTTGGGGGAAATTTAAATCTAAATCTTTTATGTTGTTAAGAAATTTTTCAGTTGCTACAATCAATATATTTTCTTAGATTTTTAAATTTTTTATTAACGTTTTCTACGAAATTTGTAATAAATGATTTGTTTTTGGAAATTTGTAGAACAAGTGTTTTTAGAAATGTTTCGTATTTTATATTTATAGAACATTTTTTAAATATATGATTTTAAGTTTTTTTTGAGGAAAGTTAAATTTTTTAAGAAATTCTGAAATAAAAAAAAATTAAATTTTGTTAGTATTTCAGTTGCATTATTTGTATTGAATTCATTAAATACATTTTCTTAGGTTTTCCTTAAAGTGTTCATAACAAGTTTTCTGAAAATTTATTTGAAATTTTGCAAAACATAAATATTTAAAATTTTTTCGAAATTACATATTTATTAAAACATTTATAAAATTCTACTTTTTGTCCTTTTTAAAATTTTATAATTAAAGAAATTTTGAAAAAAAAAATTTGGAAACATTTTAAAAAAAATGGGTTTTAAGGAATTTTTTAGGTTTGTATTCGATTGTAGTGGAAACTCTCAAAATTCTTTCGTCTTTTTTTTAATTTTAAAATAATTTTTTTTTATGAAACTTGTAAATGTTTTTTTGGAAATTTGCAAAAAATGAATTTTAAAGAGTGAGCTGCCGTGGTGTACTGGAAATGTACACGACTATCATGAGAGAAAACCCAGGTTCAATACCGGGTAAGAACATCTAACAATTTTTCAGCGGCGGGTTTCCTTCTCTTAAATGTCGACGACTTTACGAGTAAGAGATTTATCACTAAGCCATGTAAAAACTTCTCTATTAAATGCATAGCCGTTCAGTGGTATAAGATTTGAATGGTGCACAGCTCGCTGATTTCAGAGAAGTTTCCTATTGTTCCTTAATGGGAGTTTGGGACTTAAGTTAGTAATTTTTAATGAAACAAAAATAATTAAGTTTTTTTGAAAAAAAATTACTTATTTAAAAGATTTCGTACGAATCTTGTCAAAATTACTTATTTGAAGGAAATGTTAACATTTCTTATTTTGAAGGAAAATTTTTCAATTATTGGGGGATGAGTTATACAAAATCCTTCAAAAAGATTGCATACATTTTCTAAAGGAAGTAATTTTTTCATAATTTTTCTTCAAATTTAAATTTATGAAAAAAATTTTAAAAATTATATTTAAAAAATTTTTTTTTTAAAATTTTTAAAAGAAATTAAATTTGTTTAATATCCTCTAATTTTTTTTAGAATTTCCAAATATTTTTTTTTAAATTTTTAAAGTATGAAATTTTTTGAAAAAAAAGTTTTAATGAAATTTTTATAAAGCTTCCTCAATTGAGTGGAATTTTTTAAAAATTCCACTCAATATAAATCCCAAAATAAATAAATAGTAAAAAACTAACAAATTAAGTTTAAAAAATTGTCTTTACAATTTTAAAAAAATAATTCTTAGAAGTAAAACTTTACAAAAACTTCTTAATAAACTATAATATTTTAGAATATTATTCAAAGGTATAGAGGGCGGTTCGGAAACTTCTTAGCCTAGCACAAAAAGCGCGGTATAAACAGAAAAAAGTTAAGTGTTTTGGAAACTTCCATCTCTGCTATGAACACATGTTAAATTTTGTTTCGATCTGGCAACTCCTTCATATAGAAACAGGTTTTCACAAAAGACGCATCCGCGATTTTTCTACAATGGAAAAATTAGAAATGCGTGGTGTCATTAAATATTTACATAAAAAAGGTTTATCGGGACAAGAAATTCATAATGATATGGTGAATGTGTTAGGTGAAAGTGCTCCTTCATATGCAACAGTAAAAATTGGGTTGCTGAATTTAAACGTGGTCGTACAAGCATTGAAGATGAACCACGTAGTGGACGTCCAAAAACAGCAACAACAACAACAGAAATTGTAGCCAAAGTGCATGATATGGTATTAAATGATCGACGAATAAAAGTGCGTGAAATAGCTAATATCATGGGCATCTCAAATGATCGAGTCCATTTAATTTTGCATGAAGAACTACAGATGAAAAAGCTTTCTGCAAGATGGGTGCCGCACTTGTTAGCAGTCGACCAAAAACGCATAAGAATGAACATTTCTCAAGCTTGTTTGGATCGTTTTCAGCGAAATAAAATGGATTTTAAGCGTTTCATGACTGTTGATGAGACATGGATCCACCACTATACTCCAGAGACAAAAGAACAATCCAAACAATATACTGAAGCTGGAGGAAGTGCCCCAAAGAAGTCAAAAACAATTCAATCGGCTGGTAAGGTTATGGCAACGGTTTTTTGGGACTCAAAGGTATTTTATTGATTGACTATCTGCAAAAGGGTAAAACAATAAATTCAGAGTACTATTGCAACCTTTTAGATCAATTAAATGTACAAATTCGAGAAAAACGTCCTGGCTTACAATACAAAAAAATAATTTTTCATCAAGACAACGCACCAGCGTACAAGAGTGTTTTAACAATGGCTAAAATCAACGAATTAAAGTACGAGTTGCTTGACCACCCACCTTATTCTCCTAATTTAGCACCCAGTGACTTTTACCTGTTCCCAAATCTAAAAAAATTGCTGGCAAGCGTTTTACCTCAAATGAAGATGCAATTACAGTTGTAAACCACTTTTTTGAAGACCTTTAGGAAAACTATTTTAATCAAGGGATAGAATTGCTAGATAAGCGTTGGACTAAGTGTATTGAAGTTTCAGGAGATTATATTGAAAAATAAAAATATTTTTGAAAAACTAACTATTCTCTTTCATTGATAGGCTAAGTACTTTCCGAACCGCCCTCGTATGTGTTGCTTTAACATAAAATTTGTTAAATATTCTTTTCACGCAAGGTAATATTTTGAAACATTTCGTATCTTAGAGCATTTATTTTTACGGAAATTTAATTGTAAAGACAATATACTTACATTTTTAACAATTTTTACATAGAGGCATTTTTAAAAATAACAATATATTTATATTTTTAACCATTTTTACATGGAGGCATTTAAAAAAATTTTGTTTTTGAATTCTTTTTAGAAATTTTTAAAAATATTTTTTTAGGTTGTTTCTGTGCAATTTAATTTTATAGAGTATATTGAGAGCATTCTCTAAAAGTTATGTTAGTAATTCTTGAAATATTTTATGGGAAATTGTTCAAAAATGTCATATTTTGCTGGAAATTATTCCAGAATTCTGAATTTTAAGGATTTAAAAAAAAAAAAAAAATTCCCTTCTAATTAAATTTTTAAATTTGTATTGACGTTTGTCTAAAATTTCATATCTTTAATAAAAGTCTAAATATTTCCAATTAATATTTTGAAATAATTTTTCATCTGTTAGGAAATTTGCTTTAAAAAAAGTTAACTTTTTAGGAAATTCTACAAAAATTTCATTTATTTTAGAAAGAATTAAATTTTTTCAATAGTTGAAACTTGGAGAAACTAATCCAAAAAATTCATTTTATTTTCAGTTTTAAAAAATTTAAATTTCTGTAAATTTTTCAAAAATTGGTTTTAGATATTTTTTAAAAAATTATTATTTTTAGATATTTTGTAAATATTCCATATGGAGGGAGGGACATTTTTCATTTTCAAAAATTTCTATTTTAATGAATTTTTCCAAAACATTTTTAATTTTTAACTTTTAAAATGTTCACTCTTATTTTTTACATTTTTTAAGTGTTTTTTACATTTTTTTTAATACAATTTTTAAAAATTGTATTAAAAAAACTTTTTAATGTTATTTTTTTATATTTTTTGAAAACAATATTGCGTTTTATACTTTTTTAAAAATTTAATTTTTAAGTAATATTTTGAAAAAAAAATTCTAAATAAATATACATACGTATTGAAGAAATTTTTTCAAAAGTTTAAAAAATATTGAATTTGAGGTTAAGTTTTTAAACCCTTATAACATAACAAGAACCAATATCACCAAGAAAAATTCCATATAAAAAAAATCAATTTTCCCTTTTTTTGATGTGGACAACATCTGAGCATCGAATGAGACCGATCCCATGCCCCAAAAGTGTTCCCCCCAGAGATATGCGCGTTTTATGAAAGTGATGGTACACAAAAGATACACGTATTTAAATCTTTAAAATGGCTCTCCTGAACAAAGCTGGTTTTTACCCTTAGGTCCCTTTCTATTTTGCGTGTCACATATGTGTCTTTTGAGTACAGTGGCAGAACATGAAAATCGAAACTATTTTCACTTGTTTTAAATCGACACATCTAGTCGACGTGTGTATTTTAGTTGAAGTTAAGTCTAGCTCAAAACTATTCCATGAATGAAATCTTGTACCACAAAGTGTTGTAGGGTGTAACCTTAACACTGCAGCAAACTTTAAAGTGACATTTATCAAATTCAAAATGTCTCTCCATCCTGTGGCCCTTCAAAGTAATTTACTGCCTTATTAATGGCAATTTGCGCCAGGTAACCTCATTTCGCCGGAATTGATTGTAGCACAACACTTTGTTGGCCTGCCTACTACTCGGGAAACTTTTTCAAATTTGTCACCTTCCAATTTGCTGTGCTCCATTTAAGTTTTTCATTGTTGAAGTGTGTGCCTGGATGTGGGTTGGCAGTGTTCGTGTCACAATTTCATAAATCTCTGCCACATTTTTGAGGCTTTTTTCGTGTTCTTCGGCTACTTCTTTTTTAAATTGCTTCCCTTTCCTATGCTTGTTCTTTTCCCCGTTTGTCGTTTTTAGCGAGGTTATTATATTTTCGTGTTTCTTTAATTGCATCGATTTTTTCTACTGTCGTTGAGATTTGATTGTTCGTACAGTTTCATCAGATTTGCCCGCACAGCGCGTTTAGTATTCAGTGCATACATCAATCAGTTGGGTAGACGGCGAAACGGTGGGTGTAGCTATAAAAAAAGAAAAAATTGATTAAATGTTTTTTAATAAACATTAAATTTAGCTGAAATTTTTTTTTATAATAAAAAGTTAACCTTTGGACAAAATTTTTAATTAATGTTTTTTAACGTATATAATACATAAAAAAGGAAGTTCTGACATTTTCTATAAATAAAAAAAATTCTAAAAAGTACAATATTTCGAGAAATTTTCTTGAACAAAACTTTTTATAATATTTTTTTTATTGAAAATAGAATTTTGATAAAATTTACTATAAAACACACAAAAAATCAACGAAAAACAAAAGAATTAAAATTGTAACAATAACAAAATTTCAATAAATTTTTTCTTGAAAAAACTTTGACAAAATTCTGATTAAGGTATAAGGTTAAAAAAACGATGATTTACAAAAAAATTTAATCAAACTTTTTAATAAACAACAATTTTGATGAAATGTCTTTACGAAACTTTTCCCTTTCGTTTTGCATAAGAAAATTTATTTAAAATTTAATTTTTTAGAAATTTTGATTTTTTGAATTTTTTCCATAAAATATCCGTAATTGATTGGACAAGCTTAAGGTCAGTATAGGTTTTTATAATTTGTATTTAAATTCCATATCCATCGGATATCATAGGAAACATATTTTCGACCCAATTTTTTTAAACATAAATTGCGACATTTTTTATAAAAATAAATTACGACAATATTTCTATAAACACAGAAATTTAGACAAAGATTTCTATTAAAAAAATGTTGACTAAAATTTTCAATAAAGAGGAATTTCGACAAAATTTTCTTTTAACATAAAATATTGGCATTTTCCACAAAAATAAAATTTTGTAAAAATACATATGCGAACATAGATATTTGGAGAAAAAAAATCTATGGAATTTCAATGAAATTTTAAATGAATATAAATTTTGTCGAAAATTTCATAAACAAACAATTTTGTCGAAAATATCCATAAAATAAAAATTTCAGTCAACTTTTTTATAAACGTGTAAAACCCTGACAAAATTTCTATAAACATAAAATTTTGTCAAAATAAACATAAGAATTTGGAATAAAATGTTGATGGACAAAAATGTTAATAAAATTTGTTATGAATACGAAGGCATATCAATAATTCCGTGCCTTTTCCAACTTCCCTCGTAGTTATATGAAATGCAACTCTGCTCCCAGCAAGTATCATCTGTTAATAGAATACTCAAAATAAAATAGTCAAATTTTGAGAGAGTTCCGTCATTTAGTTTATGTTTAACAGCTGTTCAAAATATAAAGCATCGTGGATTTTGTTAAAAATGGAAAAAAGTTAATTTCGAGTGCTCATTAAACATTATTTTTTGCGAACATTTTGGGAAAATTAAACCAAGGAAAAGCTTGACTATCGATTTCAATGGTAAAATAGTGGTTTAATGAATTTCATTGTGGTCGCACAAGTACAAATGACACTAAACGTTCTGGACGGCCAATTGAGGTCAATACACCCGAAAATGTCGAAAAAGTCTAGGATATGGTGCTGGCCGATCAAAGAGTAAAAGTGCGTGAGATTGTTCATGCCATACGCATTTTATATGGCAGTGTGGTTTCGATTTTACATGATCAGTTGGGTTGAGGAAAGCTGTCCTCAAGATGTCTGCCGCGTTTGCTCTCATTTGACCAAAAACGTATAAGTTTAAGGGATGGTTTGGAATTGTTTAACCGCAATTCGAATCAGTTTGGCGGCGTTTTGTAACTGAGGATGAAACATGGATCCATTACAACACTCCGGAGATCAAGCAGCAGTCTAAACAATGGGTTTCTCCGGTTGAGCCGGCTACGAAGAAGGCCAAGGTGACTTTGTTGGCCAATAAGGTGATGGCAACAGTTTTTTGCTATGTAGGCGGGATAACCCACAGCGATTGCCTTTAAAAAGGGGAAAACAATAAACGGCAAATATTATGCCAACTTATTGGATCGATTTAACGAGGATTTAATAAAAGGAGCACATACGGCCACACACGTGTGCACGGGCACACACGTGTGCAGTCTCAATAGCAAAACTGCATGAACTGGGTTACGAATTGTTACCTCATCCGCCATATTCTCCGGATTTTAACCCCAGGGACTATTTCCTTTTTCCAAACATAAAGAAATGGCTCGGTGGAAAGAGTTTCAGCTCCAACGATGAAATTATTGATCAAACAAATGCCTATTTTATGGACCTCGAAAGCTTTTTTTTTTTTTTTTTTGAGGAGGATACAAAAATTGGAGAAACGTTGGACTAAAGCATCGAGCTAAAAGGAGATTATGTAAAAAAATTATTTTTTTTGCAAAAAAGGTCGCGGAATTATTGATTTGCCCTCGTTTATATTAAAATTACGAACAAATATAGACGTGTTTTCCTTAAACACACAAATTTGTCAAAAAAAAATTATTGCCGCTAAATGCGTATAACATTTTTGATGAAATTTTCTGCAAAATTAAAATTTTTAATAAAAATTTAAATTCGAGGAAATTTGTAAAGAAAAATATTTTGAGAAATTTTCTATAAACAAACATCGAAACGTCAAAATTTTCATTGAACATCAACAAATTTTGGGTTTTATAAACAGAAATTTCTATGAAATTTTCTATGCACAGAAAGAAATTCTACAAAAATTTTGTAAAACTCAATTTTTGACAAAATATTGAATAAACAGAATTTTCAATAAAGAGAAATTTCGACAACATTTTCAATGTACATACACGCAGAAAAAAAGTATGGTTGTGATGACAATATTCGAAGAGGATAATACTATTGTTGGGTATATGGTTGTGCTACAACAATATTATGATCCTCACAACAATAGTATGATTCAAATACAACCATACTATGATCCTCACAACAATAGTATGATTCGCACATAACCATACTATGATCCCCACAACCATAGTATGATTCACACTCAACCATACTATGATCTCCACAACCATAGTATGATCCTCACAACCATAGTATGTTTCATATACAACCATAGTATGATTCACACGCAACCATGTTATGATCCCCACAACCATAGTATGATTCACACTCAACCATACTATGATCTCCACAACCATAGTATGATCCTTACAACCATAGTATGTTTCATATACAACCATAGTATGATCCTCACAACCATAGTATGATTCACACGCAACCATGTTATGATCCCTACAACCATAGTATGATCACACAAAATAATACTATGATCCCCAATATAATTTATTAGAATTTGTTTAAGTTGTCGACAATAGATTTGATCCCCAGTATTATTTATTAGAATTGGTTTAAGTTGTCAACAATAGACTTGAACTATGAAAATTATTCAAAAACACATTAAATTCAAAATAACACCAGTGATTTATTTCACAGTATAAAAAATAAGTTGAAATAAACGTAAGCGTTTTATGAAAAATATTTTAGTTAAATACAGCCAAAACAGCTTGTTTAAACAATTTTAATTTTGATAAAAAGTACTAATATTGCATTCGATCCGTACCAATAATATTTGTTCTTAAAAGCATATTTAAATGAAGAAAAATTACAATCATACAGTATGATTGCCGTAATCATATTATTGTTAACATAAATTGCAAAACACAATACTATTGTCGCACCAACCATATTTATATTCTTGCTATAACCATATTTTCATTCTTAAATTTGGCAATAATACTATTGTTACATTTCAACAAAATTATACTATGGTCAAAAAAGTTAACAATGATATGGTTGCGAAGAACATACTTTTATTGTGGTGAACATATTATTATTTCCGTGACCATGTAGTAACCATGTTTTTTCTCTGCGTGTAGATATAGACAACATTTTCTATAAATATAAAATTTTTTACAAATTAACATAAATTTTGGAAAAATAATATTCTATTGACAGAAATTTCAATGAAACTTGTTATGAATATAACTTTTGTCTAAAGTGTCCATAAACATAAAATAAACACAATTATTGACAAAATATTCTAAAAACATAAAATTTGGACAACATCTCCCATAGGAAATGTTATATTCATAACAAGTTTCATTGAAATTTCTGTCCATAGAATTTTTTTTCTTCCAAAATTTATGTTAATTAAAATTTTGTTTATTGAAAATTTTGTCAAAAATTTCGTAGAATTTCTGTGCATAGAAAATTTCGTAGAAATTTCTGTTTATAAAACACAAAATTTGTTTATGTTCACGAAAATTTCGACGTTTCGATTTTCGTTTATAGAAATTTTTTTTTCAAAATTTATGTTAATTTGGAAAAATTTTATATTTATAGTAAATGTTGTCAATAAATACTCGTATGTACATTGAAAATGTTGTCGAAAATTCTCTTTATTGAAAATTCTGTCTATTAAACAAAAAATTTGTTTATGTTCAAAGAAAATTTCGACGTTTCGATTTTTGTTTATAGAAAATTTTTAATAATTCTATGTTTATAGAAAATTCTCAAAATATTTTTCTTTACAAATTTCCTCGAGTTTAAATTTTTATTAAAAATTTGAATTTTATAGAATATTTCATCAAATAATGTTAATTACATTTTTGTATTTGCATTTTGAATTGAATTTTCGACGAAATTTTGCTATAAATATAGAAATTTTGGACGAATATTTGCTATAAACATAGAAATTTCGACGAAATTTTCCAGAAACAGAAATTTTGACGATATTTTCTAAAAACTAGAAATTTTCTATAAACAGAAATTTCGACGAAATTTTCTATAAGCATAGAAATTTTAAATTTCTGTTCTGTCAGTTTGCTTCCCTGCTTATCCAAACTATTTGAAAAAGTTCTTTTATCGAAAATAAAACCGTTTCTCGTGTCTAATAACATAATACCAGACCATCAGTTTGGTTTTCGCGAAGGTCACAGCACTATCGAACAAGTAAACCGTCTGACCCAAGCAATTGAAAAATCATTTGAACGGCGAGAATATTGCTGCGCAGTATTCCTGGATGTTGCTCAAGCATTTGACAAAGTCTGGCACTTTGGCTTGACCTACAAAATTTGCAAATACTTACCGGCAAATACGCATCGAATTCTTGAGTCTTACTTAGAAAACCGCAGATTCAGAGTCAAATGTGGGCAACACGTCACCGATGACCGCGAAATACTAGCAGGTGTTCCCCAGGGAAGCGTCATGGGGCCTATCCTTTACATTCTGTTTACCGCAGATATTCCTACCAGCCCAAACGTGCTCACATCCACTTTTGCCGATGATACCGCTATAATGGCCACACATAAAAAGCAGGATATTGCATCTATGAATCTAGGTGTACATCTCAGACGAGTAGAATCTTGGCTCTCTGACTGGAGAATAAAAGTCAATGAGGATAAATGCACACAGGTAACTTTCACACTGAATTTTAGCACTTGTCCGACATTGAAACTAAACAATATCCCTTTTTCTCAATCTGATCATGTTTCATACCTTGGAATCCACCTGGATCGCCGACTCACCTGGAGAAGTCATATTGAAGCCAAGAAAACTCAACTGAAACTTAAGGTCCATCAACTGCACTGGCTCCTAAACGCGAACTCAAAACTAAGCCTTGAATATAAGGTCCTGTTATACAACAGTGCAATCAAACCTATCTGGTTATACGGTGCCCAGCTATGGGGCAAAGCAAGCTCGAGCAATCTCGACAAAATACAAAGAGTCCAATCGAAGACATTGCGGCTTATTACCGGTGCCCCTTGGTATATGAGGAATGAAAACATCCACCGAGACTTGAAAATACCTCTCGTCAAAGAGGCAGTTCAAAAAATCAATATAAAGCACAAAGAGAAGCTCGAACGTCATGGTAACACACTTGCTAGACAATTATTATGCAGTCCAAGCTCTTTAAGACTCCGGAGAAACGACCGCCGTGTTTTCTAATCGTCATCCGTAACAGTAATCGCGAACACACGCGCCCGAAAGACTGTGTAGAATCCTTTATTCTACGTCACGTGGCTTAAATGCTCTCATACGTGATCCTTAAAACAGTCAACGCGAAAAACCTACAAAATCCAAATTACGTCGTCCACTCTGCTATTCTAGAGTTATCCGTTATACATACATAACTAGAGTTATTCACTCTACATAATATCGCGAATTCTCTGTAAATGACTGTAAGGGTCCTCTGGCCCTTTATCACGAGGTTTAAGCCAAGCTAGGTTTAAAATTCTCAGACATGTGATCCACACCAGTTATATACTATTTTGACCAAATTAATTAAAATTCCTGCCAATTAGCAGAGATCCACATTACAAGAAATCCATACTAGGATTCATTATTGAATTATACTTAAGATTCGTATACTTATTGTTAGGCTCCCTTGGAGCAGATTCAATAATTCAAATAAAGCTTATATAAAAAAAAAAAAAAAAATTCTGTAACAAAAAACTTCATCATAATTTCTATAAAAAAATATTTCGACGAATTCCGTTGATTTTAAAGATGCAAGTTAAACTCTTTTCGACCTTCTCTACTACTACGCCGCCAATATGGCTAACGTCGCCGAAAAACATCCACTCAAAACAAGTGAAAAATAACTATTCGGGTTTAAGAAAATCATTGCAATCAAATCTTAACCGTCAATTTTTTTTGCACTTGTCAACTAGTCACAGTTCGCCCCTTCCGGCTGGCTGCTGTTTGTTTTCACCTCCAGCAAACACGCATTAATGGCAAGGGGTTTTTATATGGACGAATGAATGGGTGGATGGAAATCCTGTCGGTCGACGTGTTGGGTTGTTGGTGCACACTCAACCAGATGTAAGACGGCGGGGGAAAAAAGGTATTACGGTCGTTTTTCGGTTAACAGTACTTTAAAGTGGCATCTTCATTAAAACTTTGCGCCGTACTTTCTTTCAGCCGATGTTGTTGTTGTTGTTGTAGTGGTAGCTGCTTTTGCTGTTGTTGTTGTATGTTTCCAAGTTTCATTAAATGAGCTCCTTCCTGCCAGTACTTATGTTTTTTTTCTCTTTTTGGTTGGAGGGATTTTCTCGCACCGTTGTTCGCTTTCCATTCTTCTGTTGTTGTTGCGCGCTTGCCGATGTTTTGTTAAATTAAAATTATTTCTGTTTCTGCTCTTTCTCAGCTTATTTTCTTTTCTTTTATTTTTTTTTGATGGCTGTTGTTTTTCTTTCTCGACGACTGGATTATAAATGAGTTTACTTTTTTTTATTTTTCCAATAACGTCTGTCTGTCTGCCTGTAGCTCCGGCGGCGTATGCCGCCGAATTGTTGGAGGAGTATTTAATTTAAGTTGGATTCGTGGCGTTGCTTTGCCAAACGGTTTGGAAGAATTACCAATTTAAATTAAATTAATTTAATTTTGAATAAAAATCGAACAGACCTGTTGGGGGCGGCGTTTAAGACGATGAAATCGTATCGAATGGGAGGATGCAACATGGAGCAAAGATATCATTGCCGCCAACATTTGTTCAATTTAATGCATTTTTAATTAGTTCGATTAAAAGTATCATACATCATTGTCAGAATCGTTGAGGCAGCAATTAAATTGGGGAATATTTTTTTTTAAAGAAAAGCAAGTCGAAACTTATAAAACCTTCAGTATGGATTGACAAATTTAAGCATGAAGAGGTACACAATGGAGCAGCGCTTTAAGATTGTTTAAACCTTTTACGGAAATGGTCCTTTAAATCAATATCCATTTCGTTTACTTTGTGATTTTGTTGGTCAGCATAATGGACCAAATGTGTCCACAATCGGGAGAATTGTGCGCAAATTTTAGCAAACCGGGTTTGTAGAAAATGTGAAAACAATTGATTAGATTTTATCTAATATTTTTTTTTTTAAAGTTAAATCACAAACTAATTATAATTTGTTAGGTACTTTTTAAATAAAAAAATAATTATAATTATAGTGTAATAAAATAGTGAAAGAAAATTGAAATAATTTGAATAATCCGCTCGACGGAAAACATGGACGTTGTTCGCGATAGTGTTGTGTCCAACAATGGAACATCTCACGAACATCACTTATGCAAATTTGAATTTAAACGTTAACAAGGTTCAATTGACTCAAGAGCTCAAGTTAACAAGGTTCAATTAACTCAAGAGCTGAAGTCTACTGGCCATTTTTAAGCATTGTCACGCCAATTGATTGGTTGAACAGACAGAAATGAATGGTGACTTTACAAAGAAAATCATCCTCAGCGACGAGTCAATTAGTGTATTCGTAAATAAGCAAAACTGCCGAATTTTGGGTAAATGAGATCCCACGAAATGAGTCCAAAGTGAAAGCCAATGCATTTACAAGAAGTGACTGTTTGATACGGGTTTTGTGCTGGCAACGTCATCGAGCCGTACACACAGAGAAAATATATATGTGACGCGCAAAATAGAAAGGGACCTAAGGTTAAAAAACAGTTTTGTTCAGGAGAAAGATTTAAAGATTAGGCCCCTTCCTATTTGCGCTTAGAATCGTCGACTTCACTTTCATAAAACGCGCATATCTCTGGGAGGGAACACTGTTGGGGCATGGGATCGGTCTCATTCGATGCTCAGATGTTGTCCACATCAAAAAAAAAAGTGAAAAGTTGATGAAAAGTTTTGTTCAGGAGAACCATTTTTAAGATTAGGTCCCTTTCTATTTGCGCTTAGAATCGTCGACTTCACTTTCATAAAACGCGCACATCTCTGGGAGGGAACACTGTTGGGGCATGGGATCGGTCTCATTCGATGGTTAAAAAATGAAAATAAATGAAAATTGATTTTTTACCCCTAGGTCCCTTTCTCTAAGCGCTGTCACAGATGTTATTCGCGTTAGTGTCGTGTCCATCTCACGAGCATCCCTGATGCAATTTTTGAATAAAGATTTGAATTTAAACGTTAACAAGGTTCAATTGACTCAGGATCTGAAGCCCACTGACCATTTCAAGTGTCGTCTCTGAGTCATTGGAAATATGGACTAACATCCGTCAGAGGGTTGCCACCGAAGTTTTCTATCGCAATTCTATCGTAATACAAAATATTAAGATAATTCTTTGAAAACATTTAGTCTTATTACCAATTAACATCGTGCGTTTTAGTTGGACCACCCTTAATGTTTCACATTTTATTTTACTAGTTATTTTATAATTAAATTTACTTTAATTTGAGCACCCATATGTTCATGTGTTTTATAACTCGAATTATTTAATGATGTGATTCTTCTTGTCCCCTAGGGCCATCACCGAGCTCTAGTTTTAGGCGGATGGATTAGAACATTTTCTCAAGATCGTATATAGCGATTTTCAAGTATTAGACAAAAGAAATGCCACAAATAATGTACTTAATTGAATACCCTTTATAGGCTATTGATAAGAAGACAAACGATATCAAATGGCTCGATATCGGTCAAGGTTATGAGATCTGATAAGTGTACGATTAATGTGCCGAGTTCTCAACTATTTATGCGACATAAATTTTTAAGTGGCGCTATTTCGATTCTGTTGATTTATTACCGATTATGAAATTATGCAATTTAGTTTTATAGCATCTCATGATACCGACAAACGAAACACATACACGATTTTCGCTATCCTTATCAAATTTAATTAGTTTACTTTTCCGACAAGCTAATAAATGACAGAGGTAGAAAACATATTCGACTACCCGCAATGCAGAATTTGGCGCCTGGCATTCTTGCACAATAAAGCCAAATCGATATTGTCCAGGTCAAAATCGTCCATTGCCGGCAAGAAAACAAGTACTCGTATAAAGGCTAAAGTCGAGCGTGATTGACTATAAGATACACTACGCCACTGTGCTATACAGAAGATTCTGCGCCTTTACTGGACTTTTTTTCAGGTCCAGAGCAGGAAAGACATATTTCGTGGTGCGACATTAATTACAGTCCGGTCAAATTTCACCAGGGACAATTATTGATATTGGCCGTATTCTGTTGGGAGTCGTTAACGCACTAACTTCACACAATTGTAAAGGGTGTTTTTTATTGAGGTATAGAACTTCGAATTGAAATAAAACACAAGAAAATCGTTTTAATGTATATCAATTTGGCTTTATTGGAAGGATAATTTTATGCCATTAATGTTTAAATATGATTTCGGGCATGTGGCCGCCGCGGCTGGCTCGAATAAAGCCAATTCTACAGGTCCAATTTTCAACCACTTTTTCGAGCATATGGGGCCGTATGTTGGCAATAATGCCACGAATGTTGGCTTCCAAGTCCCCTAACGTGTTTCTGGTTTGTTGGCGTAGACGAGCGACTTCACATATCCCCAAAGAAAATAAACCAATGGTCCATGTTAACCGATCCATGGTTAACCGAATTAATTGCTTTGATGGACGATTATGTCGACCATAAAATGGACGGAGCTTGCGGTGAACTTCGCGAACTGAACCATTACTTTCGAAATAAATTTGCACGATTTGCAAGCGTTGTTCTTTTGTCAACCTGTTCATGATGAAATGGCAAACCAAACTAAATATTAATCACTTGACAGCTGACAAAATGGCCGCCAGTTAAAAAAGTGATGCCAACTTAAAGTTCTATACCCCAATAAAAAACAACCCTTATAATATAAAAAATGATTTTGTTTATCGAAAGCTAAAGATATTTTGCGTTAAACCCCCTTTTGTTTTATAGTACAAGAACATAAAAATGATTTTGTTTACAGAAAACTTTTAGCGAGTTTAAGCGAGCTCGCTTATAACTCTCTTATAAAGAGTGTTTTTGTAGACGTGTGGTTTTCAATCTGGCCACACTTTTTTCGGAGTTGGTCTTTTTTACAGCTGTCACTTGCATTATGTTCAGTTTGGTTTGCCATTTCATAATGAAAAGCCTCACTCTGGAACAACGTTTGCATTTACCACGTACATGGGCCCAAGACAACGGCCACCGATCCTGAGTTTTTCCAAGAACATTTTGTACAGCGATGAAGCTCACGCTTGGTTGAATGGGTTCGTTAATAACCAAAATTGTCGCATTTGGAGTAATTAAAATCCACAAGCCATTGTCGAGACGCTGTTACATCCTCAAAATGTCACTGCACGCAGAGAAAAAACATGGTTACTATATGGTCACGGCAATAATGATATGTTCTCCGCAATAAAAGTATGTTCCTCGCAACCATAGTATTGTTTACTGAATATTATTTTGACAAAAGTATGATTGCCGCAATATGAATATTGTTGAAATGTAACAATAGTATTATTGCCAAATTTTATAATGAAAATATGGTTGTAGCAACAATATAAATAAGGTTGGTGCGACAAAAGCATTGTTTTTTGGGTTTTATGTTAACAATAGTATGATTACGGCAATCATACTGTATGATTGCAATTGTTTGTCATTTAAAAATGCTTTGTTGAACAATGTTTTTGTTACGGATCTCACGCAAAATTGGTACTTTTTATATGGAAATTAAAAATTTTCAAACAAACTGCTTTGGGTTTGTTTAACTAAAATATTTTTAATAAAAACGCTTACGTTTTTTTAAACTGATTTTTTCTAGTGCTAAATAAATCACTTCTATTATTTTGCATTTAATGTATTTTTAAATACTTTCATAATTCAAATCTGTTGTTGGCAACTTAACCCACTTCTATTAAATAATTTGGGGATCATAGTATAATTGTATGTGATCATGTGATCATAGGGATCATAACATGTTTACGTGTGAATCATACTATTGTTTTGAGGATCATACTATGGTTGTATGTGAAACATACTACGGTTATGGGGATCATAATATGGTTGCGGAGATCATACTATGGTTGAGTGTGAATCATATTATGATTGTGGGGATCAAAGTATGGTTACGTGTAAATCATACTATTGTTGTAAAGATCAAAGAATGGTTGTGAGGAGTATAGTATGGTTGTATTTGAACTATACTATTATTGTGAGAATCATAATATTGTTGCTCCACAACCATACACCCAACAATAGTATTGTCCTCTTCGAATATTGTTACCACAACCATACTTTTTTTCTGCGTGTGTTTGGTGCGCTCTATGGGCAGAGGGAATCATTGGTTCTTATTTCTTCTAAAATAAAGCCGGCCTTAATGTTACAGTCAATGGGGGCGCTATAGAGCCATGATTAATAACTTTTTCGTGCCCCAATTGGAGGATGTTGAAGTGGACGACCTTTGCTTTCAACAAGACGGCGCTTCATGCCATACAGCCAACGAAGCAATCAATCTATTGAAGGAAACTTTTGGTGAGCGCATTATCTCGCGTAGTGGGCCTGTGGCGTGGACTCCAAGGTCGTGCGATTTGACACCGCTGGACTATTTTTTGAGGGGTTGTGTTAAGTCGCTCGTCTACGCAGATAAGCCCAACACTTTTGACTTCTTTGAAGAGAATATTCGGCGCGTAATTGCTGACACATGGCCCCAAATGCTGCAAAAAGTGGTCGAAAATTAAAAGTCTCGGCTGGAATTTATTTGAAATCTTTTTTATAGCATGATTTGGGCATATTTATAATAAAGCTATATTCTTGGCCAAAATCGAGTCGTAATACTCGTATATGGCCGACCCCCATTAACTTTGGGGGCCGACCCACCCATGCCATTGGTACATCCACCGGAACCCCCAGGAGGGTGCCCCATACAAAAAATTACCATTTTTGGCACTTTACATGAAAAAATCAGCTACATGGCTATGTTTTTTACTTTTTGGAGTTTATTTATCTCTTTAAAAAATTTAAATAAAAAAAAATGGTTTGAAGTCTTTTTTGCATTCAAGTACGAGTCAAAGTCAGGACATCAGAATTCGTTTTAGAGGTATGGTCCTCGGACAGTTTCTTATTTTGATCCCTAGTATAAGAGTTTCCTTGTCACTTGAGCGATTTTTGTTCCTCCCTACAAATCGACCCGCCCTATTATGCATAAAACCAATCAGTTCTTGTGCACAAAGATATTTAAAAAAAAATCTATTTAAGTTTTTATGTTATCGCCTTAGCCACCATTTACTTGTTTATTTAGCGAGTGAGTACTAATAAAACACGCCTATTATCGCCCCAACTAAACATAACGCCTTTTTTACTTATTCCTTTATGTGACTTCTTTCGACTATTTTACGAAATTTATTCTTTTTGAAAATTTTCAATTTCGATGATGTTATACGGTTTAGTTTGCATTATCTCGAAATTATTATGACTTGAACAGATTTTTTATTCCGGTTCTGACCTTTTTTCAGAATCAACGTAAAAATTAGTGAAATGTATTCGATATGGATAACAGGCATACTTTAAAACCCGTAAAGGGCTTTCTTCAGCAGTCTTTGGCAACGATTACTTCGGCTACAAATCAAATGCCTTATACGGGAGTCTCATTTAAATTACTGAGAATTACCCTTTGCGTATAATCTTCCAAAATGTGAGTAGAATAATCCTCAAAGCACAATAAAATTTCCTCGAATTCTGTTTGAAACCATAGATGCAAAAGCACAAAGTGTTTTTGTATCGAAACATTTAATGTGCTAATCTAAAAAGTATACAGTGAGTCTCAAAAGTATTCTGACTTCATGAAATTTCATGTTTAAAACAAGTAAAAAATGTTAAGTTTGGCTGTGCCGAACTTTGGACACCCTCCACCAGATTCCCAAATAAAACCAAATTTGGTGCGGAAGTGTGTTCTACGAGGGCGGTTTGGAAACTTCTTAGCCTAGCACAAAAAGCGCGGTATAAACAGAAAAAAGTTAAGTGTTTTGGAAACTTCCATCTCTGCTATGAACACATGTTAAATTTTGTTTCGATCTGGCAACTCCTTCATAAAGAAACAGGTGTTCACAAAAGACGCATCCTCTATTTTTTTGCAATGGAAAAATTAGAAATGCGTGGTGTCATTAAATATTTACATAAAAAAGGTTTATCGGGACAAGAAATTCATAATGATATGGTGAATGTGTTAGGTGAAAGTGCTCCTTCATATGCAACAGTAAAAAATTGGGTTGCTGAATTTAAACGTGGTCGTACAAGCATTGAAGATGAACCACGTAGTGGACGTCCAAAAACAGCAACAACAACAGAAATTGTAGCCAAAGTGCATGATATGGTATTAAATGATCGACGAATAAAACTGCGTGAAATAGCTAATATCATGGGCATCTCAAATGATCGAGTCCATTTAATTTTGCATGAAGAACTACAGATGAAAAAGCTTTCTGCAAGATGGGTGCCGCACTTGTTAGCAGTCGACCAAAAACGCATAAGAATGAACATTTCTCAAGCTTGTTTGGGTCGTTTTCAGCGAAATAAAAAGCATTTTAAGCGTCGTTTCATAACTGTTGATGAGGCATGGATCCACCACTATACTCCAAAGACAAAAGAAAAATCCAAACAATGGACTGAAGCTGGAGGAAGTGCCCCAAAGAAGGCAAAAACAATTCAATCGGCTGGTAAGGCTATGGCAACGGTTTTTTGTGACTTCAAAGGCATTTTATTGATTGACTATCTGCAAAAGGGTAAAACAATAAATTCAGAGTACTATTGCAATTGCAACCTTTTAGATCAATTAAATGTACAAATTCGAGAAAAACGTCCTGGCTTACAACACAAAAAAATAGTTTTTCATCAAGACAACGCACCAGCGCACAAGAGTGTTTTAACAATGGCTAAAATCAACGAATTAAAGTACGAGTTGCTTGACCACCCACCTTATTCTCCTGATTTAGCTCCCAGTGACTTTTACCTGTTCCCAAATCTAAAAAAAATCCTTGCTGGCAAGCGTTTTACCTGAAATGAAGATGCAATTACAGTTGTAAACCACTATTTTGAAGACCTTGAGGAAAACTATTTTAATCAAGGGATAGAATTGCTAGATAAGCGTTGGACTAAGTGTATTGAAGTTTCAGGAGATTATATTGAAAAATAAAAATATTTTTGAAAAACTAACTATTCTCTTTCATTGATAGGCTAAGAACTTTCCGAACCGCCCTCGTATATAGAAATCTTTACGTGCAAAATTTTATTTCGATAGGTCTTGCTTGTGGTGAGTTATCGTCATATTAGTTCTCAAAGCCCATGAGACCGTTTGTGTGGGAGGTACCAGTAGGGCCTTTCCGATCTGAGCCAAATTTAGCGCAATAGTCTGTTCTATATATTAATCTTTATGCCGAAAATTTCATCTCGATAGGTCAAGTGTGTGGTGAGTTATTGTCATATTATTTTTTTTCAAGGCCCATGAGACCGTTAGTGTGGGAGGTACCAGTAGGACTTTTCCGATCTCAACCGAATTGAGCGTAAAAGTGTGTTGTATAGAGAAATCTTGATGTGTAAAATTTCATTTCGATAGGTCAAGTTTGTGGTGAGTTATAGTCATATTATTTCTCAAGGCCCATAAGTCCATATGTGTATGGGAGGTACAAGAAATGGTGGCCCAATCTAAACCATTTTTACATAGATGATTGCGCTTATATAGAGATTATTATTTGGAAAATTTCAGTGATTTTGCTCAAAAAACTGGACGGATATTTCCAAATAAAAAACTAATTTTTATGAGGTAGTGTCGGTTGAGGGTCTCCAACACCAACTTACCGTAGAGCTATGTAGCCCATTTTCAATACCAACCATGCTAGCTTAACTACATATGTTTGTGCCAAATTTCAGCTCCCTAGCTGTTTTCATGCAGGCTCTATCTTGTTTTCAACAGACGGACAGCCGGACAACATGGCTAGATCGTCTTAGAATTTTACGAGGATCAAGAATATATATACTTTGTTGGGTCTCCGATGATTATTTCAAGGACAGAATGACAAAACTAATATACCCTCCTTTGTATGGTGGTGGGTATAAAACCAAGAGTCCCAATAATATTAGTTTTTAACAAAAATTAATTCATTAATTAATTTAAATTTTCGTATAGACTAAACTGGATTTAAACGTCACATAATGAAAAAAAAGTTTATAAAACTATCTTAATCTACGATATGCTTAGTGATTTTTAACCTTAAACTTAGTTCTTGAGTTCGCTTAAGTATTTTGCTTTTTTAACTTTAAGAACTAATTTTTGTTTGCAGATTTACATATTTTGGATTCGATATTTTGCATAAACTGCTTATACGAGTAAGCGCCTTGGCATTGATTCCACTAAATTAGGGAACTTTTCGGCCGTTATGTTGCCCCTTTCTTCTTGCAAGGCAGAACCACCTCCGTGATATTCTTGCTGTCGTTTTTATAATTTATCGAAAACAGTTGCAAATATTTGGTATTCTGTAAAGATGGTATGGTTACCATACCATCACACCATAATTTTTTTTTCAAAACCGATAATTTTTAAAATTTTTAGCTCGTTTGTTTTATTTCGGTCTGTTGCTTTTACACATTGACCAGGGATTAACCGGCTCTATCTATATTTAAATAGAAGACAAGTTTTTAACAAAATGGCAAAGTGACATTGATTTTCGTGGCTGCACACTGTTTTTATCATGATTTCGGGTCCGTGACAACCCTCTTTAGAAAGCTTTGCTGCAATTGTTGAAAGTAAAACCGAAGTCTATAAGGCCAGGCTCTCCCCAAACGAATGAGAACTACTGTTGTAAACCTTACTTTTCAAGTTTTCTTCATACAATTGCCCGCGAAAATACAACTCACTCTTTCCACCTCTAAAAAGACTCCACATCGAGAGCCGTCAATAGATTTCTTTTACATTTCATTTCATTTTTTAAAATAGTTACTACAACCAAAGTTTATTTGGTACAAACAAAATTAGATGCCATATTTAAGAAAAGAAACCACACTTAATACTTAAAAAAATAGCTCTTAAAATGTATGTATTTCTGCTTATTTTATGAACAATTACTTGCAAATATGTAAAGGGTGTCCCAAGAAGAACGCAATTTTTAAATCTGGCAACATTCGAAGTGTCATTGTTTGACATTTGAACAATTGTTATTGTTTGTTAGTAGTAGGTACGAGGTTAGTAAAAATGGAGCGCTACACGAATGAACAACGCATTCTCATTGTGAAACTGTTTTACCAAAATGGTGAAAGTTATGCAGCTACAGTTCGCAAATTGCGATCAATTTGGGGTCACAATAATGCTCCAAAAGAGTCAACTGTAATAAGATTAATGGATAAATTTGCAGAAACTGGGTCTGTTAGTGACAACGCGCCATCGACCAGGTCGATCGACCGAAAATGTCGCAGCTGTACGTGATGATGTCGCTCAAACTCCATCCACCTCAATTCGACACCGAGCTCAGCAAATTGGTGTCTCCAAATCCACTTTGCAGCGAATTTTGACGAAAGATTTGCATCTTCATGCATACAAAATTCAATTGACTCAGGAACTGAAGCCAGCTGACCATGGACAGCGAAGGGAGTTCGTTAATTGGGTATTGGAGAGACAACATGAAAATGCTGATTTTGCCGATAAAATCATCTTCAGTGACGAGGCCCATTTTCATCTTGATGGATTCGTCAATAGGCAGAATTGTCGCATTTGGGGTGCGGAAAATCCTCGAGTGATTCACGAGAAGCAAATGCATCCTCAACGTGTCACTGTGTGGTGTGGTTTTTGGGCTGGAGGAATCATTGGACCTTTTTTTTATGAAAATGAGGCAGGTCAAGCGCAAACAGTCAATGGTGTTTGGTATCGTGAAATGATAACCAGTTTTTTCTTGCCTAGAATTGAAGAAATGAATGTGGAGGGCATGTGGTTCCAACAAGACGGCGTCACATGTCATACAGCCAGAGAAACAATTCAATTGCTGCATCAGTCATTTCCCGGTCGTGTTATTTCGTGTTTTGGAGATCAGAATTGGCCGTCTAGATCGTGCGATTTAACACCATTAGATTTTTTCTTTGGGGTTTTTTGAAGTCGATGGTTTACGCGAATAAGCCGACGACGACTCAAGCCTTAAAAGACGAAATTGGACGCTGCATTAATGAAATACCGCAGCATTCATGCAAAACGGTCATTGAAAATTTCATTAAAAGATCGCGTGCATGCCAGCAAAGCCGCGGCGGCCATCTGCACGATATATTGTTCCATACATAACCTCATTCTGTCTACTTTACGATATAATATAGTTTCACGATTTTTTCTTAAATATCTGTGTTTTATTTAAAATTTAAAAATTGCGCTCTTCTTAGGACACCCTTTAAAACAACTTAAAAACGAATACATAAAATCGGAAAATACGATAATTGACTGCTTTTCGTATTTTCCAGGCTAATTTCTCAAATATTCCCAATAGTCCGATTTTAAATGATAAAATTTTGAATAAGCCTTAAGTCCTTGGATACAATTGCCTTTTTTACAAAACATAAAAATATTCTAGATCAAAACTTATAAAGGGCGACCGCAAAAGTAACTGGCCTAACATAAAAAGAACCGTTTTTTTTGGAATTATTATTATTTATTTTTCAACTCAATACACTTCATCAAACGTTTTTCAAGTTTTTTAATTCCATCCGAAAAATAAGATTTTTCAAGACCTTCAAAATATGCCTCAGTTTCAGCAATAACCTCGCTATTGGACGAACATTTTTTGCCACCGAGAATTTTTTTTTTTAAATTTGGAAACAAGAAATAATCAGAAGGAGCTAAATCTGGACTATATGGTGGATGCGGAGCAATTTCAAATCGTAATTCGTCCAGTTTTTGTTGAGTTAAAAATGCAGAGTGTGAAGGAGCATTATCTTGATGAAAAAGAACATTTTTTCTCTAAATGCGGTCGTTTTATCTTGATTTCTTCACTCAACCAATCCAATAATGCACAATAATATTTACTATTTATAGTTTTTTCTTTCTCAAGATAATCAATAAATATTATACCCCTTGCATCCCAAACTACTGTGGCCATTACTTTTCCTGCTGACTTAACAGTTTTCGCCTTCTTGGGACCACTTTTACCAGCTTTTATCCATTGTTTTGACTGTTCTTTGCGTTCTGGGATGTAGTGATGGATCCATGTTTCATCAACAGTTATGAATCGATAGATCAAAGATAGACGTATTTTTTTATCTTCAAAATGGCTCTCCTGAATAAAACTGGTTTTTACCCTTAGGTCCCTTTCTATTTTGCGCGTCACATATGTAAAAGGAAGCTCTTCTCCTTGCAAACGGAAAATTAGACTTCCAGAAAAGTCGTGTTTCTTAAAAAAAACAAAAATAATTTGTATTTCTTTAGCTTAGAACCTGTCATTTGCGAATGCGAATTATTGAAAATGAAGGAGATAGCCACATTTAACTGTTACTCTCCCTGGGCTAAAAATGCAATATTGCAGTTAATTTTATGGTGAATGTTGATCTGATTACGCTTTCAATTAAGATGTTTTAATTGCAGCACATGCTTAGAGGCTGGTTTATTAGATCGGAAGTAACACACGAAATCTTTTGAAGAAAAATAAAATGCATGACATGGATACGACAGACTGATTTTGCCATACACACACATCCTTTTGATCTGATCTGATTTTGATACACACTCTTCATCAGGTAAGTTGAAGATATCGCACTCCTCTCTGAGAAGTTGTCATAGCAGAATTATATTTTGTTTCTTTCTGTCATTACTCCAATCTCGATTTTGATCCAATAGTAAAACACATTTCTTTCAAAATACCAAACAATATTAATTAGCTGATTTAAATATAATATAGAGGTGTGTGTGTTTTTTGCTATTTTAATTATCGATAAACAGTTGTTGTCGTTACGGAATGTCAAATTGGTGTTAATATGGTGTTGACGTCGGCACGAAGTCATGTTGACTCAAAAACGCCGACGACATTGTGTCGACGTCAACATCACATTAACACCAACGACAACGGTTGTTTATCGATAGTTTGAACAAAACGCACCTCCAAAATTTGAGTCAGCTTTTTTTATTTTGTGTTTTACTTTTGTGGGAAAATGTTTTTTTTTTATTTCCGAGAAGTATGTCAATTAAAAACAAGTAAAGGGTTTTCCAATGGGGACATAACAATTTCTTATCTTTATGCATCCACAAACATTTTTAATGATCTTTAAGTGTCAGTTCATCATGGTAAAGTTCACTTACGAGCGACGTTTGGAAAGCATTCAAAATTACTCCCGAAACTCTGAGTCGGTGGTCGCAACTTTAAGAGTGCTTACTACGGCCGTAATAATCGTCCCACCCGAAAGGCTGTGCGTGCTATAGTGGATAAATTGTGATGCAAATCACTTTTGGATGTACCGGCGCCAAAGAGACGCCATACCGCTCGTAGCGACGAAAATATCGCTGCCGTAAATGTTTCCTTTCAAAATGAGCCAAATCAGTCGATTTCACATCGTTCTCAGAAAGTGGGCATCTCTCAAACCACACTGTGGCGTATTTTGAGAACAAAATTTGGCATCCACCTTTATAAGATCAAACAGACTCAAGAAATAAAACCACTTGATCATTTGAAACGCCGAAACTTCTCCAACTGGGTTCTGGCAAAGTTTCCCGAAAAACAAAAAATTTATCGAAAAATCAACTTCAGCGATTAAGCTCACTTCTGGCTGAGTGGTTTTGTCAGTAAACAAAATATGCGTTATGGGACAGCAACAAACCCACATGTGCTTCAAGGGACACAATTGCTTCCGCAAAAAATTACTGTGTGCTGTGGTTTTCATGCCGGGGATGTGATTGGGCCGTACTATTTCGGCGATAAAAACAATCGTCATGTTACCGTCAATGGAGAGCGCTATAGTGCCATGTTATTTTTGGCCAGAATTGGATGAGCTTGACATCGCCGATATGTGGTCTCAACAAGACGGTGCCACTAGCCCACAGCACGCGTTACAATCGATTTACTGAAAGGCGAACGTGTTATCTCGAGAAATGGTCCGGTCGAATGACCACCTCGTTCATGCGATTAAACGCCATTGGATTTATTTTTATGGGGTCACATCAAGTCATTGGTCTATGCCAACAAGCCAACAACTTCAGGCGAGCTCAGAGACAACATCCAACGTGAAACTGCCAAAATTCCGATCGAAATGTGTGCAAAAGTGGTGGAAAATTGGTTCCAAAGAATAGATCGCTGTACGCGGGCTCGTGATGGTCATATGACCAAAATCGAATTTCATTCTTAAAATGTAACATTTGCACTATACCAGGAATAAATTTGAACTGTTTATCTTAAATATTCTGTGTTTTATTAATATATAAAATTGATATGACCTTAATAGAAAACCCTGTATAAACGTCGTAAAGTTCGACCTGGCGGAACCTTATATACCATCTACTGTCCCTACGCTAAAAAGGTGGCCCCTTTGGCCCATGCGTCCATTCCTAATCTGTGCCAAAACTTCTCTATATCTGAATACGAATACGTAGCAAAATTTGCTTTTACTAGAGTACCCATATGTCCAAATTGACTATTAATCGCTCATTTTAAGCATGCATTATTTTTTGGGTCACATCTAGTAACCATGCAATTTTAAAGGTATTTAGGCCGTCCCAACTAACGTTACCCATTTAAACCCTTTGTACGTCCACAACAAATTATGATTTGTTAAACAAATACTCAAAAAGGGTACTTTTTGCCCAGGTAGCTTTTTTTCTTTAAAGGGAAACTTTTTCCCCCTAGGCCGATTTCGCCCATTACCAATACCAAACAGCTTCGTGCATTTTATGGATCCTAGGTTGATTCGTTTGACCGTTACCATGGATCGTAAAATTCTAAGACGTTTAGATCATATTCGATTTTCAAGACGATTAATAACATATTAGTATATGCTTTAAAGGGTCTTCGATCAATATTTCGTGGTGTTGCAAGAGGAATAAAATATTTAGTATACCATCCACTCTTCTGTGGAGTGTATTAAAAAAATGAACTATTTTTAATGAAATATTTATATATTTTCTTAGAAGAGGAAAGCGGTTTAAGGTAAGGGTGATGGACGACTTCCCGCACTAGCCAAACCGAGCAGAAAGCTGATTAAATTTCTTAAAACGGTGTCCATACAGATTAGTACAAATCAGCATCAGGATGACAGAGTGAAAGCCGAGCAGATTGAATGGAAGAAAACTGTTTTAAAGTGAACTGATTGTGGCTGATTCGAGGGTTGCTATATACATTTCTGGCCTAGGCAACACTAAGTGTTGTCTGGCGCCATCTGACATTTCCATTGGAAAGTTTGACATTTTTTAGCATAAACGTACTCAGAACATTTTGATGTACGACCATCATTTGTGTTGTTT
The DNA here is from genome assembly GCA_963513945.1 of Hydrotaea diabolus. Taxonomy (NCBI): domain Eukaryota; kingdom Metazoa; phylum Arthropoda; class Insecta; order Diptera; family Muscidae; genus Hydrotaea; species Hydrotaea diabolus. The sequence continues at coordinate 14,704,608 of OY740720.1, read as the reverse complement.
ACAGTGACTTGAAAAAATCAATTTGACAAACAAATGGAATTAACTCGTGAACATTTTCGTGCGATCATTTTTCACAACTTTCGACGTGGATTATTACGACAAGAGTGAATCGATGAACTTAAATTTTTGTATGGCGATCAAGCACCATCCTATAGCACTGTGAAAAACTGGTTTAATAAATTCAATCGTGGCAGACGCTCGCACAAAGACGAAGGTCGTCCAAAAACGGCCGTTGTGTCAGAGAACATTGATGCCGTGCGTGAACTGATAATGCAAGATCGTCATGTGACATACCGTGAGATAGAGGCATCCTTGGGCATTTCTTCCATCAGCATACATTCGATATTGCATGAACACCTGGCCGTAAAAAAGGTTTGTTCTCGTTGGATCCGGCACAATTGGACAATCGCTCAAAAAAAAGGCTCGTGTCGATTTGTGCAAAGAAATTTTGAAAAAATACGATCGCGGTGCATGGAAAGACCTTTATAAGATCGTCACAGGTGACGAAACATGGATCTATGCGTATGAGCCCGAAACAAATCAGCAATCGACCGTGTGGGTCTTCGAAGACGAGCCAAATCCAACGATAGTTGTTCGCGGAAGAAGCACTTTGAAGCAAATGGTCGCCTGTTTCTTCGACTGGTCATGTGGCAATTGTTCCGCTTGAGCAACGCAGGACGGTCAATTCTGAGTGGTAACCACATTTTGTTTGCCTAAAGTCTTTGGAGAAATTCGAAAAACGAACAAGAGAAGACGAATCATTGTGCACCATGACAATGCGAGCTCTCACACATCGGCTCAAACCAGCGCCTATTTGACCGGCCAAAACGTCGAATTGATGGGACATCCGCGCACAGCCCTGACTTGGCACCCAATAACTTCTTTTATTCCCGCACATCAAGAAAAAATGCGTGGTCAATTTTCGTCGCCAGAAAATGCTGTTGCTGCGTTCAAAAACCATGTTTTGGAGGTGTCTCAATCGGAGTGGATAAAGTGCTTCGACAATTGGTTTAAGCGCATGCAAAAGTGTACAAATCATGCTGGAGAATACTTTAAAAAACAATAAAAACCATTTTTGATGATAAATATTCCCATTTTCATTATTAGGTCAGAAATATATATAGCAGCCCTCGTAATGCAAATAAACTCGTGTTTTTAAATTTAATTTATACTGATTTAAGGTATTACATCCTGGCAACACTGTCACAATTTATCACAAACAACCGCTGTACTCACAATCAGCGGCTGTTATCAAATCAGCTGTTATTATTTATTGCGGTTTTTGAACCCACCCACAATGGGTTTAATTTCGTGGGTATGTGGAGGATAGGAGTCAATATAGTGAGATACATACACTACATATCGAGTGACAAAAATCTATAGCAATTTCACCAAAGGCACTGCGTCCAACACCGAATAAGCTACCGACAGTCCCATATTCCGCTGACGATCCTAATGCGAACAATGCTATTGCCACTCTCTTCTCGAGTGGAAAACAAAACACATATTGGTGCCCAACCTTTTAAAATTTTTAACTTTTTCCGCACACTTTTAAGAAAGTCTTCCTGTTGAGCCGGAAGTTTTCCTTAAATTTGTTATCGTACATCGTTAGCACGTCACACCCCCAAAAAAATGCAGTTCGGTCCTTTAATAATTCTCTATATAAATTATATCCTGCACGAAAATTGTACACCTACAAATTTCCACAATTGCCTTGTGTGTCCTATTGCGATTCCCACTTGTAGCAACACCTTTAGATTTATGGTTGGTAGTGCAAGTTCAATTTTTACATTGTGTGCCAACTTCAGCAAAAGAAATTTCAGCTTTCTTTTTAATCAATTGTGAGTTTTCGCCAACAGCATAGCTGCTAATCGTAATTTCTTTCTTTTATCCATTTTAAAGTATGTATATCGAAGTAAATGGCAAAAAAATAGTTGACAAACAGTTGTTTACAATCAAACAGCTGTTTGCTTAATGCAGATACTGATGCGTTGGCACAGATATGTCAGCAGTTATCGATAAATCACGATAACGAAACGGGTATGACAAATCACAATAGGCGACATAAAGCGTCGTCGTCTTGTGCTGACAACGGCAAAGGAAATATCCCTAATAGACATGGAATGACTAAAATGATGGTGTGTGCGAAAACATTAATACTACGAGGGCAAATGAATAATTCTGTGACTGTGAAAAAAACACATTTTTTTCAAAAAAAAAATATTTTTAAACATCACCTCCTTTAGCTCAATACACTTTCTCCAATTTTTGTATCCCTTCCAAAAAATAAAATTTTTCGAGGTCCATAAAATAGGCATTTGTTTGATCAATAATTTCATCGTTGGAGCTAAATCTCTTTCCACTAAGGCATTTCTTTAGGTTTGGAAATAGGAAATATTCACTGGGGGGCTAAATCCGGAGAATATGGCGGATGAGGGACCAGTTCGTAACCCAATTCATGCAGTTTTGCCATTGAGACTGCACACGTGTGCACCCGTGCATTATCTTGATGAAAAATAACTTTTTCTTGGCCTTATGGGATCGTTTTTTTTTAAATCCTCGTTAAGTAGGCCCAATAAGTCGCCGTTTATTGTTTTTACCATTTAAAGATAATCGATGAGGATTATCCCGAGTGCATCCAAAGAAAAATGTTGCCACCACCTTAATGGCCGACAAAGTCACCATGGCCTTCTTCGGAACCGGTTCACCCGCAGAAACCCATTGTTTAGACTGTTGCTTGGTATCCGGAGTGTTGTAATTTATTTTACAGTTACAAAATGCCGCAAAAACGAAAAAATTCGAATTGCGGTTAACTCCAAACAATCCTTTGAAGTTGTCACATGATCACGTTTATGGTCAATTGAGAGCACACGCGGCAGACATCTTGAGGACAGCTTTCTTACTCAACTGATCATGTTAAATCGAAACCACACTGCCATATAAAATGCGTATGTCATCAATAATCTCACGCACTTTTACTCTTCGATCGGCCAACACCATACCGTGGATTTGTTCAACATTTTCGGGTGCATTGGCCTCAATTGGCCGACCAGAACGTTCAGCGTCATTTGTACTTGTCCGACCACAACGAAAGTCAGTAAACCACTTTTTTTTACAATTGGCAGTAATGGTGCAGAGTCCCTATATTATTCATCAAGCTTTTCCTTGGTTTGGTCGACGTTTTTTTGCGCAAAAATAATGTTTAATGAGCACTTAAAATTAACTTTTTTCCATTTTTAACAAAATCCACGAACAGCTGTATGTTTTGAACAGCTGTTAAACACAAACTAAATGACGGAACACTCTCAAAATTTGACATTAGTCTATTGACAGATGGCACTTGATGGGAGCAGTGTTGAAAGGGAATTCGGAAAAGAACGGAATTATTGATATGCCCTTGTATATCAAAGAATAAAAACCTTTCACTTACACAGTACAACACATGATTTTGGGACTCAATTCTGATAATTGTTTGTGAAAGTAGCCCCAAAAAGAAGAACTTCTGCATCATTCGTTTGGTCAAGATACATCAAATAATAATTTAATAATTAATTTGAAGTTAGTAAGTATCGTATAGGGGAATTTGTCACGTTGTAGGCTCTTTTGTTTGAAAAATGTTGTACTGTGTTATTTAAGCTGGGATTCAGCCCAAGAGGTAAAAAAGATTTTGGTTTAAATTGTTTCACTTTAACTTCCAAATAAATTCATACACACCTAATTCTACGATTATATATGAATTTATCTAATTGCTGCATGTACTTTCTTGATTTCATTATCGTCTACTAATTCAATCGAAATTTTGTTTTGTTTTATTGTTTTTTTTTTACCCGTATCGCCTGCCATGATCTAGGGTGTGCATACGTACGTATATCAATTCTACGTCAACACTTCAATGTCTCTCATGTGTTGTTTTTAATTAAACTGTTGGTGGAAGTGAAGACAAACAATGACATATTTATTAAGTGACAAATTTAACACGCAAAAATCTTTAATTAATCTGTTAATATAAGACATTCGTAGCGCTCTATATCGTATTTGTATTTAAATAAGTTCAATCTACAGACACACAAACTGCCTATTTGCCAGAAGAAGGTCTTAACTAAAAAAGACTTTCTTCCGGAATAAAATAATAAATTTTCAATTTAAAACAAAAGAAGAGAAAATCTTGGGAGTAGGGTTCTTTAGGAACACACGAATATCATGTGTGTCTTAGTTTTAAAGTTACTAATTTTGAGATATGACGTTATTTTAGCATTGTGCGATAAGTAGGTACGTATTATTTTTTTTGGCCAGCCAGTCATTGACTTCATGGGTACAAACACCCACAAGTAAATAAAAGAACGATTACCTTTGATATTGAACAATAAGCTTCGATTGATATCTTCTGCACTCGTTCTGGTATTTATTTAATCATTTTTTGTTAAATTTTTATAAAAACAAAGTATATTGCGCAAACTATTACTTTTATTATTTAAATTTGAGTTTTGGTATCATCTTATTCGCCAGATCTTCCAAAAGATATATATCGGGTGATCAATCTGAAGGTAGTTTTTCAGAAAAAAATATAAAAATTCAAATCAAGCGTGGAAGCTTTATTGGTAATTTAAAAGGACATTTTATGGCATTTATTTTTTGAAAATAATTACCTTCAAATGTTGGCAACTGTATATGGGAAGTGAGCGTTCGGTATTCAAATTAAAAAGTTTCCTACCAACACCTTTTTATCTCGTGTTGAGGTCATATATATCTGATGGACTATTTTATGTTAAACATAACAACGATTTTTCCGGAATACAGTATATAAGCGCAGGTGTTCCACAAGGCAGTGTTCTAGGTCCTACATTGTATACGATTTACACATCAGATTTGCAAACATCAAATACTCGTACTTGTCGCCACTTATGCAGATGACACAGCAATTTTGGCAGCCAATCACTCGGCGATGGTTGCAAATTCACTTAATAAACTTTACGTACTTCAAAATTGGTTAATTAAATGGAACATAAAGGGGAACTCCAGCAAATCTAGCCACATAACATTCACGAATAGAAAAGACAATTGTCCGCCAGTGACGATAAATGGTGAACCAATACACACACGGACTGTCTCAAGTATCTCGGTATGCACATGGATCGCAGGCTTAACTGGCAGCCGCACATAAAAAACAACAGAAAGCCACTTGACATAAAGTTTAAAAAACTATTCTGGATACTTGGACCAAAATCTCAGCTAAGTGTTGAAAATAAATTAATAATTTATAAATCGTTATTAAAACCGGCTTGGGTATATGGCATACACCTATGGGGTACAACAAGCAACTCCAATGTCAAAATATTGGAATGATTTTAGACTCGCCATGGTACGTAACAAACGGCATAATCCTTAACGATCTGAACATGACATATGTAAACGATGAAATCAAACGATACTCTGAGAAATACCTGAAAAGATTAAGCAACCATTCAAATTTACTGGCGATCTGTATATTGGATGACAGCAGCGAAACGAGGCGTTTAAAAAGACTTAACGTATTGGACCTTCCTTTTAGACTATGAAAGCTAGATTGAATCACATAGAACTAAATATTTGTAAATGTAAGTGATTTTACTTATTGAAGTAAAATCCACCTGTTATTCTTAAAAATATATTGCTTACATAATTTGCTTTTTATCTCTCGATAGATTGCAAATAAATATATAAATAATAAAAAAAAAATAATAAACTAATAAAAAAATGTTGGCCGCAACTACGCCTTTGAGTTTCCATTCTGAGGGTCCAATTTTGGATGACTCGTTCGAGCTTTTCGACCGGTATGGCATTAATGACACGCGTAATGTTGGCTTCCACAACCAGAATCGTAGCTGGTTTGTCAGCATAGACTTTGGAATTACGTAACCCCCAAGGTGTGATATCACTCGATATAGGCGGCCAACTCACCTGTCCAAAACGTGAAATTAGCTGATTTTCGAAATGACCTCTCCTTAGATCCATTCTTTGAGCAGCTGTATGGAAAGTGGCACTGTCCTCTTGAAACCAAGTGTAGTCAAGATTACGGGCTTCCATTTCAGGTAGCATAAAGATCGATATCATGGTGCGATAGCGAGCACCATTCACGGTTACGTTCCGGCCATCATCATTTTTCAAAAAATATGCACCGATGATTCCACCAGTTTATAAACCGCACCAAACCGTGGTTTTCTCTAGGTATAATGGCACCTCTTGAACCTCTTCTTGTTGCTTTTCAGCCAAAATGCGGCAATTTTGTTTATTGACTTTGCCGTTGAGCCAGAAATGGGCCTCATCACTGGACACAATTTTGTTCGCAAAACAGAGGATCTTCCCGTTTCTTACCGAACGCCATTTCTTCATTTCTTAAAAAAAATAAATGCCATAAAATGTCCTTTCAAATTACCAAAAAAAGATTTCACACTTGATTTGAATTTTTATAATTTTTTGTTCTGAAAAAATACAACTAGTTGGATCACCCTATATTATTAGACACCTACTTTGAAAACGTGAGTTGTGGAAAAACGCTTCAAAGTTTTGAATTAAGCTGAGTCATGTCTGAGGCGCCATTGCTAAAAGTGTAGCATCTTCGTTGGTTTTGCTCTGATTCATCTTACATTTTCACACATTTGTGAAAGGTTTTCTTTTTTAAACATTAAATAAAAATTATGATATAAATATAAATTGTATTACCTATTTAATAAGTTTCCGAAAAATATTGTACCATTGGTGATATACAAGGGTTGCTATATATATTTCTGGCCTACTAATGAAAAGGCGAATATTTATCATCAAAAATGGTTTTAATGTTTTTCAAAGTATTCTCCAGCATGATTTATACACTTTTTCATGCGCTCAAACCGATTGTCGAAGCACTTTTTCCACTCCGATTGAGACACACGGTTTTTGAACGCTTTAACATCATCTTCTGGCGACGAAAATCGTTGACCACGCATTTTCTTCTTGATGTGCGGAAATAAAAATAAGTCGTTGGAGGCCAAGTCAGGGCTGTACGGCGGATGACCCATCAATTCGATGTTTTGGCCGGTCAAAAAGGCGCTGGTTTGAGCCGATGTGTGAGAGCTTGCTTTGGCAGGGTGCACAACTATTCATCTTCTCTTGTTCGTTTTTCAAATTTCTCCAAAGACTTTAGGCTAACAAATTGTGGTGTACCACTTAGAATTGACCTTCCTGCGTTGTTCAAGCGGAACAATCGCCACATGACCAGTTTTGCCAATGAAACAGACGACCAATTGCTTCGAAGTGCTTCTTCCACGAACAGCTTTCGTTGGATTTGGCTCGTCTTCGAAGACCCTCACGGTCGATTGCTGTTTTGTTTCGGGCTCGTACACATAGATCCATGATTCGTCACCTGTGACGATCTTATAAACGTCTTTTAAAGCACCGCGATCGTATTTGTTCAAAATTTTTTTGCACCAATCGACACAAGCCTTTTTTTTAAGCGGTTGTCAAATTGTGCGAGATCCAACGAGAACAAACCTTTTTTATGGCCAAGTGTTCAAGCAGCATCGAATGTATGCTCGTGGTAGAAATGCCCAAGGATGCCTTTATCTCTCGGTATGCCATATGACGATCTTGCATTATAAGTTCACGCACGGCATCATTGTTCTCTGGCATAACGGCCGTTTTTGGACGACCTTTGTATTTAAGCAAGCGTCGGCGGCGATTGAATTCATTAAACCAGTTTTCACAGTGCTATGGGATGATGCTTCATCGCCGTACAAAGACTAAAGTTCATCGATGCACTCTTGTCGTGATAATGCACGTCGAAAGTTGTGAAAAATGATCGCACGAAAATGTTCACAAGTTAATTCCATTTGTTTGCCACATTGATTTTTTCAAGTCACTGTAAACAACACAAATGATGGTCGTACATCAAAATGTTCTGAGTACGTTTATGCTAAAAAATGTCAAACTTTCCAATGGAAGTGTCAGATGGCGCCAGGCAACACTTAGTGTTGCCTAGGCCAGGAATATATATATATATATATATATATATATATATATATATATATATATATATATATATATATATATATATATATATATATATATATATATATATATATATATATATATATATATATATATATATATATATATATATATATATATATATATATATACTTTTAGCAACCCTCTAAGAAAAACAATTTGTTTCAATGTTACAATGACCTACTCTTCGGCATTCTAGGTGCTTTTCTATAGATCAACCCTTAAATATAGTCGTATCGTAGAATAAAATATACTTTCGGATGTTCGAAAGGACCAATTTTTCGGCACCCTGGGAACTTAGAACTAAAAATTAATCGAATCATAAAATATGTGACGCGCAAAATAGAAAAAGACCTAAGGGTAAAAACCAGTTTTGTTCAGGAGAGCCATTTTAAAGATTTAAATACGTGTATCTTTGGTGTAGAATCGTCGACTTCACTTTCATAAAACGCGCATATCTCTGGGTCTCATTCGATGCTCAGATGTTGTCTACATCAAAAAAAAAGTTAAAATTGATTTTTTACCCTTAGGTCCCTTTCTCTATGCGCTGTCACATATATATCATGTTTTAGTGTCTTTTAATACTATATATAAAGTCAGATTTTTGGGCCCATTTGTGCCGGTTCGAGTTCAATATAGGCTCTCATCTTAAATACGAGTATAGGTACATATTTGTATTTTTTAGATATTTCACTGTTTCTGGATACCTATAAGTGCCTGAACATTATGGGGCGGTTTTAAGACACCAAGGTCCATAGACCATGCCTATTGGTGAAGGCCTCGAATTTAGCTAAATGGTTAAATCGATGTCAAATTCTTCATACAATTTTAACTGTTTCTGAGTACCCATATAGTATCTATGCTTGAAGGGACCACATTTTTGGCACTCTAGGGATCGAGGCCTCAAATTTCTCTATAATATAGAATAATTTGTATTTGTTATATGTGTCTGAACATTATGGAACGGTTTTAGGCACCAAGGTCCATAGACAACACCTATTGTTAAGGGCTTTGAATTTAGCTAATTGGTTAAATTATTGTCATATTTAAATTCTTCATAAAATTTCACTGTTTCTGAATACCCAAATACTACTTAGTAGGGACATAAATACTGTTACACACGTTTTATGCTGTAAAATAAAAGTACTGAATGTTTTTGGACCAAATATTTTTTAATATACTCGTATTTTTTGATGTATGTTGTATCCAAAAAGGATCTACTTATTCGAAATGTCCGCCTGTTGCCTTTACACACGCCTTAAGTCGCACTGGCCAATCGTCAATAGCTGCACGAACCTCGTCCATTAGAAAATTGACCACAGCTCGAACCAAAGCAGTCTTAAAAGATCCAATGTTGGGCTATCTTTTTTGACAAATCTTGTCCTCTAAAACCGTCCACAATTTGTAATCCAATGGGCTTAAATCTGGACTGCCTGAGGGACATTCTTCAGAGGAAATGAACGCTGGCAAATTGTTTTGAAGCCAGGCCTGGGACGTTTTGGCCTAATGAGCCGGCGCAGAATCCTGCTGGAAAGTCAATGGCTGGATTTGGAACAGGGAATTGTTAAGAGGCTTCACAACAGCTTCCAAAACGGTTTCTTGGCAAGGTTTGGTCGACGTTTTGACTCCTTGTTCGCAGAATTGCAGGTCAGTGACCCCATCGTATGAGACACCCCACCAAACCATGACTGCAGCTGGGTGATGACCCTTTTCCACCCTTCGGATCAGTTCAGATGCTTTCTTAGATGACCGCGCATACACTCTATCATTTTGCTTGTTAAATTTTTCCTGAACGGTAAAAATTTCTTCATCGGTGAACAACATTTTTCTGTGCAAGTCATCAGCGTGCTTCACCAAAAGACGTTTGCATTTTTCAATCCTATTTTTTTTTAAAGCTGCAGTCAATAAATGTCCCGTACGTCGTTTGAAAGCCCCAAGTCGCAAGTCTTTTTTAATGATTCGACTCATGGACTTTTGCTTGATATTCTTCTCACGGGCCATGATTTTCTGTTTTCGCAGCGGATTTCTGTGAATTCTTGATTTAACGGCTTTGTTGACATGCGGTGTTCGAACAGAGCGTGGGCGACCCAACCGGTGGCGGTCTTTTACATCTCCAGTCTCCTCAAAGAGTTTTATGCATCGGTAGACGAACATGCGGCTAATCCCTAGTGCCCGGAGCGTTTTAAATATATCGCTTTTTTTCATTTTATACTTGAAAAGCGCTATTACAGCGATACGGTTCTCATTATCTGACCTCTCCATGATGAAAGGTGAAACAATTTTAAAATCCCGTTACAGACTATCGCTATTGAGGTTAGCTTTCAAAACTTATATGGCATTAACGGGGTATGTTCAGTTCTACTATTGAAATGGGTGTGTTCAATGTTGTAACAGTATTTATGTCCCTACTAAGTATGTTTGAAGAGACCAAATTTGTGGCGCTCTGGGCACCTTACCCCCTTGGATCGAGGCCTCAAATTTCTCTATATGTGACAGCGCTTAGAAAAAGGGACCTAAGGTAAAAAAATCAATTTTCATTTTTTTTCTTTTTTTGATGTGGACAACATCTGAGCATCGAATGAGACCGATCCAATGCCCCAAAAGTGTTCCCTCCCAGAGATATGCGCGTTTTATGAAAGTGATGGTTCACCAAAGATACACGTACTTAAATCTTTAAAATGGCTTAGGTCCTTTTCTATTTTGCGCGTCACATATAGATATTCTGATGAATATCATATTCAGATCGGTGACGAAATTTTATTGTTTTTAATACCCACATGTCCATAGTTCAAGGAGTCCGATTTTCGGGCCCTTCGTGCCCATATGGTCCGTATACCAAGTTGGTTCAAATCTTAAATATATTTGGATTTGGGAAAAGATTTCACCAAGTATTAGGGAACGATTTTGACCCCAGATCCCAATGTTCACGTCCATTTTTGGGAAGGCTAAATAATCTGTGCCAACCACTTCAAAAAAAGCTGATTTAAAATTTATTTAATAGCAAAAATAATTTCATACCAAATATATATAAATTTATTAGGACTTTTTTTAGTTCCCAAAAGGAGAACTTTTTTATTATGGTCCGATTTGGTCTATTTAAAGACATATATCTGGTAAATTTGAAGGCATTAGGTTTTTTCGTTTGAACAGACGGATTAATGGACATGGCTCTCGAGGTGTTACAAACGGAATGACAAACCTATTACTTATGCTCCCATCAGGTACCTTCTGTTAATAGTCTATTGTCAAATTTTAAAGAGTTCCGTCATTTAGTTTGTGTTTAACAGCTGTTCAAAACATGCAACCTATTTTATGGACCTCAAAAAATTGTATTTTCTTGGAAAAGAAGTCTATATGGAGAAACGTTGTACTAAGTGTATGGAACTAAAAAGAAATTATGCTAAGAAATAATTTTGTTTTTTTTTTTTTTCAAAAAAAACTGTGTTTTATTCGAAAAGTCACGGAATATCAATAATTCCTTCTTAGTACAAAATCCCACCATATGGTGGAGAGTATAATTTTTAATATTTTGAGTTAATACCCTTTGCTAAAAAGTACAATATGAGTCTATTCTTTCAGAACTTTTCGAAAAATAAAAAAAACTTTTGCAGCACATCACGGAAAATGCTCACAAATAAAATCTTATAAAGTCAGCATACAATTTTTAATTGAATTTAGTGTTCAATGACTATTAAATTAATTTTAAAAAAAGTAAGGTAAAAAATAGATCGGCTTCTTTGCTTTTTTTACTAATAAAAGTTTTAGCATAAGTTCTCTCAGAGAAGAAACGAAGTAATAAAAAGACATCGAAATGTTATGCAATTTCTATAGGGTGGGCTATTTAAAATTGGAATCGGCTCAAAAATTGGAATCGGCTGTTTTTGAAATTCGAATAATCAGCCGAAATTTTCCATGTCAATTGGCCGCCTCGGAGCTGTTATTTGAGCCCTTTGGATTATTTTCTGTGGGGAGTCATTTAAGAAACGTAAATGTTACGCAAAGCAACCAGAGACAATTGAAGCGTCGAAACATGAAACATGAAGTTGCGATTCGACCCGATCGAAAATGTACTGTAAAATTCGGTTGATCGGATGAGGTACTGCCGAGCCAGTTGTGGTAGTCAAGGCATGATATTCTGTTCCATTATTAAATCACAAAGTTCAACCTTTCCAATAAAAACAGAAATTTGAAAAAAAAATATCATCGGGATCTGTTCCCTTAAAAAAATCAGTCCACAAAACCAATCCACAAATATTCCCTAAAAATGAATGTAAATCTTCTCGTCGAAATCTCTATCAATAAACCAAATTCCGATATTGGGAAATATTTTTCTAAACTGTCAGCCCTGCTTGCGTTTCCGATACAAAAAAAGACAAAAGGTTGTCAACTCGAATATTTTAAATAGGAAAATTGGCCCTTATCGTTGGTCACAGAATAGTTGAGTGGACAAAAATGTAGCATGTTTTTGGGCTCGCATACAAAAAATCAAAAGGGCCATACCAAACGGTAATGAAAGCTTAATACAATTGTACCAATTTTGGCAAGGCCACAGATTGGTTTGGACCCTCAAACCCTAGTAGGTGCAATTCATTGTCGGTCATCAAAGAAATTTTGATTTCCCAAGTTTTTACGGAAAATTAAGATAAACGGAAATTAATTGAGGTGATTTGGGGAACCAGGATTTTTACCCTATAAATACAAATTCCAAAAGATTGATTCAAGTTTTGGTGTAGATTAACAAAATCTTTTACGAGCATAATGAATTTTGATCAATAATCGTATTAATATCGCGGAGTGTCAAGTTGAGGCTGGCAACTGCTATAAGGGCGTCGTGACGAAAGAAACACGACGTAGATTTGGCCGAAAGTTGTAACGGCGATGTAGTAGAACGATGCCAGCACTAAAAAAAACAAAGGGCCGTGTTCGAAAACGTACTATTGCGGTTGCTCGGACTTGTTGGTCAAATGGAGAAAAGAGGGGCGTTTGACGTAAACTAACTTAAAAAGCGCAAAGAAGGGAAGGTCCAAGCAGAGGAGAATCTAAAATCCTTGGTTCAGGCGGAGAGTCCTTGGCACATGAGTCCCGTATATTAAATAATCCGAGCATCCACTGTTACAGCGATGGCTCGAAAGCTGTGTTCTACTTAAAGAAACTTTGAATTGAAAAATATTTCCGATTACCGGACGACAATACGGCAAGTAGAGGTTAAGGCCATCGCGAAATGTATAGGATGGCTCAACTTTAATAACAAATACCATTAGATATTCACGAACGCTTTTGAAATGTAATGAAAAAAAACTTAATTAAGAACAAAGTGGTACCCTAGAAATCATATAGGTCCCTGGCAACTCTAAAATTGGTTGTTGTTTTAAATACGCAGGTCAATCTATGGCGAAAATTCTGTTCAAGTCTGAGTAATGTCGCTAAATTACAATTAAGCCTGTTTCTATATTCTTGTTTTTAGATCGTTTATTTTTATGGCAGTAGCATTTGGAAGCATTCACCATCTAACCCAAGAAACTTAAACTGCCTGACCATTTTTTTTTATTTTTTCGTCGTAAACAAAGGTTTTGTTGTGACTAGAATCGATAAAATATTAATGGGTTTATTTTTTATGTGAGTATATCCAATATTATTTTACAACAGCCAACTAAACATCCAACCGAATTTTTGTAGTTCGGAGCGATTTCCAACTGAATTTTTCTAAATATGTTGTCTAGATCAATCACAGACAGTCGCGTTTCACTATACCGAGGACTATAAACGACTTACAACTGAACAAGTTGTTAAAACATTGATATTTTAAAGGCTTAGGTCTACACTCACAGGATATGGGTCATTGCTTTTTAGACCCCTCTATTTCAAACCAACCAACCAAAAACCTTGGTTTTGGGAACTGGAGGTAGCACGCCCAAAGAGCTCATAAATAATGTTTCAATCAGGCCAGGACCGATAAGAGAAGATTTGCACGATACTATTCTAATACCCGCTGACTCGCTGTGCTCTAGTTTCTTAAGCTGAATCCGAATGGCTTATTCATTTAATAGTGAAGCTATCACGTGGCTTAGATATTAATCTCCTTTACGCAAAATCACTAGCATTTAAAGGGTAGATGTTGAGAAGGCAATCAATCGGCCGGGGAAGCGGTTTCCAAGGGATTTTGAATAAAATACAAAACTTTATAAAAGACTTAATTTATTTCGCAAACGTATTTACATATATTAAAATTCCTAGATGTGAAACAAATACAGGAATTAGGGAAATTATAAAAAAATAACGTTATTTAAAAATACATACTTTTTGGTTTGAAAACCGCTAAAGTTATTAAATAATTTACGAATGTATTTCCAAGTGACCGCGCTTAATAAAACCAACTCTAGTAATAATTTTCATGAAAAAATGGCGATATTTGTGGACGCTTTTTGACAAGTAAAAGGTTTCGTTAACAAATAGTTACGAATAGACATCCACAAGAATGGTTTTTTAGTACTGTAATATTTGATTAAATAATAATGCAACAAGAGTTGCCAAATAAAATATAAAATCATTGTGATTTTGGGCGTGGCGTCAACAGTAGAAATCCAGGCGTTTAAAAATGTATAAGTAGATGTTCTTAACCCTGGTTTGAGCATGACTTACTTGTGTGATAGCCGTGCAAACTAACCATCACAAAATGACAATCACAGCACTAGTCCCAAAATCTCGAAGTTGATTTCAAAAATAAATTTTAAAGTAGAAACCTATTAAAAACTAACAACCTGCTAGCCCCAAAAATATTTAAACATTAAAGTATTTTCTTCCAAGCTTCTCTTCTACAATCGTTACCATGATGCCACTTTAGTACATGTGCTAACAGAAACAACACGGTGTTTAACACGGTGTACCTACCTACCTACCTACCTTTGCTTAATTATTTTCTCGTAAATTTGCGCTTTTCCCTTGTTTATAAAACCCTGAGAATTCCCCCTTTTCTAAAATGATTTATTAAAGGACGACCAAACTACACCGACCTGACCTTTTTGTAATAAAAACATTATAAAAATGTGACTTTAATAATTTGTATCCACTAATTATACTTAGTAGCGCTCGTAAAAAAGAACTTTGGCAACAACCCTCGTTAAAAGCACAATGATTTATGGTAATATTTACAAATGGCCTTTCAAGTAAAACGTTGGAGAAGAGACACAAGGAGGTGGAGGAAATATGGGGGACAAGAAAATAACCGCCACCAAGAGATACAGTGTAAACATAAACATTAAATAATTAACTATTAAATGTAGTGGAATGTCTTAAAATGAACATACACACACCCACACACATAAAACATACATCCTTAAATATACTTGAATGTATGAGTGCGTAGTCTGGGTTTGTACGTACAATAGGGTAGCTCGCAGACATATCTTTAATGGGGTTTATGCTTCGAACTCCCGTTCATTAAATTAGACAAATTGTAACACTAAAGATTTTGGAAAACGATTGCGAAGAATGTATATAAAAAATGGAAATATCTGTGTATGTACATATGTATGTACGGATGGTCTGGGTAGAGCAATAACACTCAGTGAAGTCCCTCAACATCCCATTAGGCACCAAGGGAAACCTTTCCTTGAGTCGGTAAGCTTTGCATGTTATTATCCCTACACTCACGAACGGCTAATACATTCATACAGACTCTTATGCAAAGATATGATTACTATATGGTCACGGTAACAATGATAACGGGTGGCCCAAATAAGACCAGCTGATGTGTAACACAAATAACTTTTTTATATTTTTTAACATAATTTATTTTTTCTTTTTGCAGATTATAACTGAACTCTTGGAAATTTAAAATGAATACGTACAGTCCACTACAACGCACTAAAATTATAGATTTTTGTTATTCTTCTCAACGACCAATTGTTCTGACGCAGCGAAATTATCGCCGTTTTTTTTAAAGTAAGATCAGCGCCCACATCTTCCACGATTACAAGTTTAGTTCGTCGTTTTGAGGAACTGGGTTGCAGTTGGCAATACATCAGCATCAGATGCGGTGTTATGGCCACACAAATCATCGGCCCATATTTCTTTGAGAATGAGGATGAAACGCCAGAAACGGTCTCCGGGGCTTCTTACAGAATAATGATCGACAACTTTTTGTGGCCAATAGTGGAGCAACATCCTAAAGATGGAGCCACTGCACATACTCGTATTGCCAGGCCAACTATGCACATGCTGCGTGAAATTTTTAGTGAACGCATAATTTCAAAAAATTCAGATTTCCCTTGGCCTCCTCGTTCACCAGATTTAACTGCGTCCGATTTTTTTATGGGGATATTTAAAAGACAAAGTGTATGTTAACAAACTACAGACACTTGGACAGCTCAAGCAGAATATTCGAGACGAAATACGGCGCCTGCAACCAGAAACATTACGCCGTGTAATGCAAAATGCGCAGAAAAGAGCCAATACCTGTATCGAGCAACATGGTTGCCATTTGTCTGATGTCATATTTCACACATAGTCACGTTAAATTTCCATAAAATGTATTTAACATATACAAATAAATCATTTAAAAAACCATTATTACAAGAGTTATACGTGTTTAACATCACTAGGTCTCATTTGGCCCACCCTGTATATTATCTTCAAAAAAAGTATGTTCGTCGTAACCATAGAATTGTTTTTTTGAATTTCATTTTCACAAAAAAATGATTGCTGCAATATTAATATTGTTCATGTTAACAATAATATGATTACGGCAATCGTACTGTATGATTGTAATTTTTCTTAATTTAAATATGTGACAACAATGTTATTGTTACACATCTTACGCAATAATACTACAATTTATCTGTAAATTAAAATTTTCAAAACAACCTGCTTTGGATTTGTAGAACTGAAATATTTTTAATAAATACGCCTTTTAAACGGATTTTTTCTTTTGTTAAATAAAACACTCCTATTTTTTTTGAATTTAATGCGTTTCTTAAGTCTATTGTTAAGAAACAACATTACCCTATCCTAATAACTAATTTTGGGAATCATAGTAAGATTGAGTGGGATCATACTACGGTTATAGGGATCATAGCATGGTTGCGTGTGATTCATACTATGGTTGTGGGGATCATTCTAATGTTGTATGTGAAGCATATTATGGTTGTCGGGATCATTATATGGCTGTAAGGGTTATAGAATGGTTTTAGAGATCATATTAAGGTTGAGTGTGAATCATAATATGGTTGTACGGTTGTGTGTGAATCGTACTACTGTTGTGGGGATAGTATAGTTGAATGTCAATCATAATAATTTTGTGGGATCATAGTGTGGTTGTGTGTGAATTATACTATTGGTGTGAGGATCAAAATATTGTTGTGCCACAACCATATACCTAGCAATAGTATAATGCTTTTCGAATACTGTCAACCTAACCAAACTTTGTTTCCTCGTGAATCTACATTAATTTCTTTCTCGTAAAGTCGTAGACATTTACGAGGCAGAGATTTAAGAACTGACGTACGAGGGCGACCGCAAAACTAACTGGCCTGGCACATTTTCTGTTTTACTAGAATTTTTTTTTGATGAAGTGTATTGAGTTAGAAGGAGATTATGTTAAAAATAAATAATAATAATTCCAAAAAAACGGTTCTTTTTATGTTAGGCCAGTTACTTTTGCGGTCGCCCTCGTATACGAGTATATCTCGTATATCGGAGCAGATACATATTAATGGGGATTTATTAAAATTTGCTCTAAGAGCGAAGAGAGAGTGCGCTGATTGCTATTTGAAGGTGAGATTCTAAAAATTATTAACGAGTAAGATTACTTTTGAGCAGAAATTACAATTTGTCGAATCCTAGACCGTCCCCTAAAAACTGTTTATATTCGTACTAAAAAATAAATGAAGTTTTTTTTACAAATTTTTTAAAATCTCTATAAGTTTAGGGTATCAGGCTAACAGAAGAAGTTTTTCAAGAATACAAAAAAATGTGTGGGCGAGATTGGCGGCAGCAAGGGACAAAAATAAAATCCCTTTAAATTCAGGCATATGTGTACCGAAAAAACAATGCAATTTCCTCGGGAATTGATATATGCCATTACTTAAAAAAATGCCATTATATGAAAATGCTGGATCCATCTTGTGATGTCCGCTCCACAAACTATTATTGGTCTTAGGCGCTATTACAAGTGAATTTAAAGCGTTTTAATCTGGTGTGTACATAATGTTTTGAAAGTTGACCTCGTTTCTTAGCGTTTATTAAACACTTCAAGAAGTTACGATGACGACTTCGTAATTTTTAGAGAAATTTATTTCGATTAATTAATTAATTTCCATTCTATAGCGAATAAATTGCTGCTGTGGTGCAAGAATGTAGCTCATCCGAAAACATTTTATTTGGCAAAAATGCTTATATATTCCCAACGTTATAAAGGGTGGTTAAATTTTAAGGGCCGATGTTGATTTTGAATAAAACACAAATTATACAGGAAATTATTGTCATTTCATTTTATTATGATATTGGTATGGTTCAATTATGTATGGAACACAAAGATCCATTGTCTTGTTAGCTGTGTGGCAAGTGGCACCGTCCTGTTGAAACCACATATCGTCCACATCCATATCTTCCAATTCGGACCATAAAAAGTTCATTATCATCTAACGATAGCGAACACCATTCACAGAAACTGCCTGACCGGCCTATTTTGGGGAAAATGCGGCCCGATGATGCCGCCATCTCATAAACCGCACCAAACAGTCACTGTTTGTGGGTGCATTGTTTTTAGACAATCACTTTTGGATTATCATTCCCCCAAAATGCGGCAATTCTGCTTATTGACAAATCCACTGAAGTGAAAATGTGCCTCATCACTGAAGATGATTTTCTTCGAAAATTGATCATCCACTATTTAATAACTTTAACGCGTTGTTCGCTTGTGTATCTTTCCATGGTTCAAATTGAATTAGTCTGAAATTGAGAAATATCAAATGGAATTCAGAAAAAAACTTGACGTTAAGGTGTGGTTTACATTCAACATGGGCCCTTAAAATTTAACCACCCTTTAATAATTACCTCAATAGAAGCTGATTACGGTAAACAAGCGAGATGGATTTAAGTCGCTTAAGAAACGAGTAAGAGTTACCAGACTTATTTTTCAAACAAACAGTCTTACATGAAGCACCCTGATATATCAACCATGCTTTTTGTTACCTATACCAAAAGAATCAAACAACAAGAGCTCTAAGCAGCGAATATGTATTTCAGGTGCAGGAGATGGGACATAAAAATATTAATTGTACTCGAACTAATAGTTCAAAGACCTTTAATTAACAATGCAAAACTGCAGCAACTGATTGATTTTTTTATATTTAACTGATGATTTTATTAAAACTTATATTTTTTATTGTACCCATATGCAGTTGACGATCTCAACGATAGAACCGGCGGCTGTTGTTTGATTCGCTTTGATTTATGCAAAGAGAAACTGTTTTGCCACATTATTTGCAATTTTGTTCGATGTTGCCAGATTACCATATTACAATCGAACTATCTAACGAAGCTAGTGAGTAGAAACGAACAAGTCCATGGTATTCTCTAACACCATCGTTATCAAACCTATTTTATTTCTACCCGTGCGATTTTCATCGATCCACCCCAATGGAACGTACCCCCCAAACATGGACGAAACACACAAACTTAAGAAGTAATAAACACCAATGAATACCCCCACATAAAATAGACCAGCGCCACCAACCCAAAGTCCCCATTCCGGGGACAGCATTGCTCTGGGCCCACAGACACGCAGACATAGAGACACACACTCGCCATGGCTGAACGTACCTATTTATGACACAATCTAAACCGTTTTATTGTAACCATTATGGCGAACACATGCAAAAAGATATAATAAACATAATTTCGTAAGCTGGGCGATGCTGTTCGCTTTCTCGCTCTCTATCAGTTGTTTGCGGAAAAGCAGAGAAACGTTAACACAGATACAAATGTCGGAGATATGTCGACAAGATAGATAAAAACAAACAGCAGAAAATAATAAAATAATACGAGTAAAACCACAAGAGCAGGAGCGACGAACCCAGAGCCGAACACCGCCGTTACCCCGTCCAGAAGGAGGCATTCATTTAGGAAAGCATTGCACTGTGGTGTAGTTTTCATTTTTTAACCATGTGTCTGGTTAAAGTTTTCATGGTAAATGTTTGGTATGGAAGACAAAATAACATTATATAAGGTCAAATGTTCATTCAAATAGTTGAGTGAACATTATATAAGGTTGATTTTTTCAACAGAGGCAGAAAATTGTGCGACATTAACAAAAATTAAAAGATCATTCGGCTCTGTTGTATCGAAGTTTTTGATCTGCTTTGTGTTAGACGAAGTTCAGAATTAAGTTACACGGAGTTTCAACGATTGCGACTTTCTTATCCCTCCACTCTTTTTCCTTTCTACCTCTGCTCTGAACGTTTGTAATTGTGAGAAAGATCATAAGACACTTTATCTCGCTCTTTTACAAACCACCAAATGCAAATGCTAGCTGTATAATCTTAATTGTTTTTCGCACAGTTCGAAGACTAGACGCAACGGGTAATTCTCATTAATCATAATGGGATTCCCGTATAAATCATTCGATTTGTAGAAGTAATCGTTGCCAAAGACAGCTGAAGAAAACCCTTTGCCGGTTTAGAAACAGCTGGCAACCGTAGCCAATACATTTCACCAATTTTTTAGTTGATTCTGAAAAAGGAACAACAAAAAGGTCTCGAACCAGAACAAAAACTTTTCAAGTCATAATAATGAAAAAGATCGAATAAACATAAACCAAACAAAAACATTATTAGTAGGTTAATTTAATATTAAAAATTGTAACAGTAACTACGAGTATATTTCTGGTTAAAAAAGGTAACCAATAATTAGTTAACTTAACAATAAAAATGATTTCTATAGCAATCTTCATGGTTAATAATATTAACAATTTCATTGTTAAATTGAATATATATTGCTTCAATAAATTAACTACGAAATTTTAATATTAACAATTTTCATGGTTAAAAACAATGCATTGTAAAACAACAATAATTATTTTAATAATAACAATTTTAATGGTTAAAAACTCAACAATGCAAGGTGAAAACAACAATAATTATTTTAAAATTAACAATTTTCATGGTTAAAAAATACAACCATAGAATAGTTAAATTAACTTTTATTTTTGTTAAATACCAACAACAAAATGTTAACCTAACCTTATAGACCTAACGTAGACTCCAAATCATGTTTATTCATGTTTAAGTTAACCTTTTATAAGGTTATTTTTCTTCTTAGTGTATGGTGGCGATAGATCATTTTTATGAGTGTGACCGTTTTAAAAACTTTAAATTCCAAAAAAGAGGTAATCTCAAGAACTTCAGAAGTTTAACCAAAAAGCTTCGTGGTCACTTAAACGCAGAGAAAAGATATGGTTACAATATGGTCACGGCAACAATAGTATGTTCTCTGCAGTAAAAGTATGGTCGTCGCAACCATAGTATTATTTTTTGAATTTAATTTTGACAATAGTATGATTGCGACATTATTAATATTGTTGAAATGTAACAAAAGTATTGTTGCCAAATTTAAAAATGAAAATATGGTTGTAGCAACAATATAAAAATGGTTGGTGGGACAAAAGTATTGTTTTCATTGGTTTTATGTTAACAATAACATGATTACGGCAATCATACAGACAAAACCTTAATTTTTTTTAATTTTAAAATGTTATTTTTACGATTTTTACGCAATAATAGTAATAAAAATTAAATTTTTTCAAAAAAAACTACGGATTAGTATAACTAAAATATTTTTAATAAATTAATTTTTTTACTGTTAAATAAATCACTCCTATTGTCACATAACTTACTTAATAAAATTCCTTATTGTTGAATAACAACTGATTCCAGTCTTTACAGACAATTTTGGGGATCATATTATGGTTGTGCGTAAGTCATACTATGGTTATGAGGATCATAATATGGTTGTGGGGATCATAATATGGTTATGGGTGTGACTGATTCTATTGCTGTGAGGACCATAATATTGTTATGGGGATCATAGTATGGTTGTGTGTGAACCATACTATTGTTTTGATGATCATAATATTGTTGTGCCACAGCCATATAACCAACAATAGTATGGTGCTGTTCGAATATTGTTACCCCAACCATACTTTTTTTCTGCGTGTAGGATATGGCACTCATATTCAGAAATAAATCTAATATCGGACATTATCTCTTTGATGGAAAACTTTAGATACGCATCTTTTAATAAAGAACATACTCGTAGATTACGCAACATAGATGGCGTTCGAATATAACGATTTCCATAGGAAATATCATATGCCCCTAATGAAAGTTATTAACTTATGTCCCACAACATCTAATTAAGGAACAAGGGGCAACGTCTCTCAAATTAGTGGGCTGTGTATGATTTTATTCGTATACTCACTAACCAGGACCTTCTGTTGAACGACGGCTCGTAACGGCTAATGCAGTTTATACAGAAGTTTTTACATGGCATAGAGAAAAATATCTTACTTGTCAAGTCCGCATTTACGAGGTTAAAATCGGCCGCTGGAAAATATTTAGATGTTCCTACATGGGGTTAAATCTGGGTTAACTGTAATGATAGTCGTCCACACTTTCCATCACACCATGGCGTCCCACCCGTTGGTTGTAGTTAATTGGCTCCGTCGCATGAGTAATGATAGCTCTTAATACTACTGGAGACATTACTTATTATCTCAATGAGAAAAAAACAAATCAGAGAGTCCTCTCACATTAGCAAGCTACGCACGATAAAATTCTAAGACTTAGTCTATATTTACACTAGGCAACTTTACTTGCGCCAATTTCTATGGTTTCCTTTCTGAGCTTACCTCTTGTGTTCACACAAGGCACTTCGCATTCGGCAACTTTTGTTTTCATTGTGGCCTTTTCTGGCATTCTGTAATTTATTCGATCTGATTTATATGTGAAAAATGCTAAAATAATCTGCAGCCAACTTCACACTACGAAAAACAAAAAAGGATTTGACAGTTGGAGTACTTTTTTATCTTTCCCTTACCTCTCTCTCGTACAAACTGAGAGTAGCGGAAAATTTAGTTGTCTAGTGTGAATGGGAACTTATTGAATGGGATCTACTGTCCAAAAAGATAAGCTTTAATAAGCTTCAATATTATTACCCGCCATCTGTGAGGCAGAAAGCCCTACGCTGCAAAAATGAGAAATGTCTCTAGCCAACTTTAAACTGGGGTTACTTGTGTGATAGTTGCGCATACTACATAGAATTATGACGGAGCAATACAGTACATACGGCCAATGAATCGATAACAGGCGTATTTTATTAATAAATCGAAAGAAGTCACTTAAACCATCGCTAAGACAGTATTTCCAATATTTATTTTAATTTTTATTTAAAAAAATGTTCACAAAAAAATTAATTCAAAATACGGTTTTTAGCTGAATTTAGAGACCGAAAGCGTTCGTAAGCAAATCCACTGCTTTACGTTTGTGTTGAATATTTGTTTACTCTCACCCTACTAGGTTGGAGGGAATATAGCATATAGTTTTAGGCCCTACCTATGTTTGGACCCAATCTATTTGATGACTTTTTAAGTCATTTGATCCATGTAAGTCTGCCCGTTTGTGCGGCTGGTTCGCACGATAACTCTCGAAAGATCTACCTATACCTTTTAAATTTGGCATCTAGTAATATTTTTCCAAAAGCTGCCTATGGGAAAATGGGCCATATAGCCACACCCCCTTCAGGTACCTCCTGGTACACAAATGTACTATTACGCCTAAATTTGGTATTCTTGAAATACCTGTAATCTTATTCATAGAATCTAACCCAAAGTCAATACTTAAGACCGGGTTAAAAACTTAACTTAGTAACAAATCATTGGACTTCAAGTCACGCCCTTCTGGTGCCCCCCACACAAATGACTTTTGTTTAGTGCAGATAAGAACCCAAATTGTGAACACCGTAAAATTTTGTTAAATACTTTGTACTTGCATACAATTAAAGCGTTGACATTTTGCCCACTTTTTTATTCTGGAAAGATCAATTATGGTGCTCATACGATCTATCCCAATACTTAAGACCACAATTATAAGGTTAACTTGGTCACAAATAATTGTATTTCACGCCCTGGTACCTTACGCACAAATTGCACTGTTTCAATGCAGATAAGAGTCCACATAACTTGTTACCATGTGCGTGAAATCCGCTTAAATTGCGAACTCTTTTAAATTTTTTAAACCGGCTTAGTTCTCGCGTATCAAAAAAGCGTTTGACCCGCCCCTTCTGGTACCTCCCACACAAGTTGCACTGTTTCAATGCAGATTAGAGTCCACATAACTTGTTACCATATGCGTGAAGTCCGATTAAATTGCAAACTCTATTATATTTTTTAAACCTTAGTTCTCGCATATCAAAAAAAGCGGTTTACCCGCCCCTTCTGGTACCTCCCACACAAATTGCACTGTTTCAGTTCACATTAGAACCAACATAACGTGTCACGCAAAGTGGGCGGAACCCACTTTGCTATCCGCATAATAATTTTTTCACGATTCTGCTAAAAATAACTAATTACCAAAAATAATATAAATTAGACTAGCTGACGAAAAGTTGGAGCCCACGCCCCTTCTTGCACCTTCCTAGCGTAGATTAAAACTCTATTACCTGAAGAGTACCGATCTTGTCGAAATCTCATAAAGTCGATTAAGTGTTAGGTACTAGAATAAGGCGTGGCATCGTGTTATTTCTTATGCGCATACAAAAATGAAATAAGTATATAGCAGGAAACAAAATTCTAGAGAAATGCAATTAGACTAGCTAACGGAAATTTAGAGCTTAGCCACGCCCTTCTTACTCCGTCCCAGCGTAGATTGAAACTCATTTACCAGAAGAGTACCGAATTTATCGACATCTTATAAAGAGTCAATTGAGTGTTAGGTACTAGAATTAGGTACATCGTGTTTTTTTCTAATGCGCATACAAAAATAAAATAAGTATAAGTATATTGCAGGAAACAATATCCTAGAGAAATGCAATATACTTATTTATCTTTGTATGTGCATAAGATAAAACAATATTGTAGCGTTTCGACTTCGCGTCAAAACTATATTTTTCAAAAACCCAAAGTCTCCCCCAAAAATATGTACTTTCAGTGCATTAAAATATTTTTAAAAATTTGGTTCCTTTTATACAGAGAGCAACACATAAACACAAAACGTAGGGTAGACCTTGATATATTGAAAATTGATGGGAAAAACTGGAATAGTAAACCAAACACAATAGACCATAAAATACATTCGGACGTGCCAGACACATTACAGAATTTTATTATTATATCTGACGGTTGGATCTGCCCTTATATAACAGATTTTTGGGAATTATTGAAAAATTACACAATTTTCTACTTTTCGTCCAGCAGGAGTAAAAGATGAACTTCTATATTTGTTTTCCTTATATGACAGTAACATTGACACCATCCCCCAACTTTTTCTTGCCATTCAAAAAATGTTTCAAAAAAAATTTGAGTATTTCATTCGCCTTTATTCTCATATAGACAGGACTTTGTTCGTAAAATTAGCAAGCTCGAAAATGGTTTCTTTGGCAAATATTCTTAGAAATGTTTCTAAAACCACGTGAGGGGATGTTCGCTTTTTTTTCATCCACACAAATTGACCGGCCCTAGTGTATTTGCTGCTGTGTGGAAATGTAACTTAAAAGTGTGAGCTGATGGAAAAAATGGAGATAAGATTTAAATTAAAATTACGAGGGCGATTCGGAAAGTTCTTAGCCTATCAATGAAAGAGAATAGTTAGTTTTTCAAAAATATTTTTATTTTTCAATCTAATCTCCTGAAACTTCAATACACTTAGTCCAATGTTTATCTAGCAATTCTATCCCTATATTAAAATAGTTTTCCTCAAGGTCTTCAAAATAGTGGTTTACAACTGTAATTGCATCTTCTTTTGAGGTA
Source organism: Hydrotaea diabolus (assembly GCA_963513945.1). Classification (NCBI taxonomy): domain Eukaryota; kingdom Metazoa; phylum Arthropoda; class Insecta; order Diptera; family Muscidae; genus Hydrotaea; species Hydrotaea diabolus. Next base: position 14,678,567 of record OY740720.1, on the reverse strand, counting down.
AAACGCTTGCCAGCAAGGATTTTTTTTAGATTTGGGAACAGGTAAAAGTCACTGGGAGCTAAATCAGGAGAATAAGGTGGGTGGTCAAGCAACTCGTACTTTAATTCGTTGATTTTAGCCATTGTTAAAACACTCTTGTGCGCTGGTGCGTTGTCTTGATGACAAATTATTTTTTTGTGTTGTAAGCCAGGACGTTTTTTTTGAATTTGTACATTTAATTGAGCTAAAAGGTTGCAATAGTACTCTGAATTTATTGTTTTACCCTTTTGCAGATAGTCAATCAATAAAATACCTTTGAAGTCACAAAAAACCGTTGCCATAACCTTACCAGCCGATTGAATTGTTTTTGCCATCATTGGGGCACTTCCTCCAACTTCAGTCCATTGTTTGGATTGTTCTTTTGTCTCTGGAGTATAGTGGTGGATCCATGTCTCATCAACAGTTATGAAACGACGCTTAAAATCCATTTTATTTCGCTGAAAACGATCCAAACAACCTTGAGAAATGTTCATTCTTATGCGTTTTTGGTCGACTGTTAACAAGTGCGGCACCCATCTTGCAGAAAGCTTTTCATCTGTAGTTCTTCATGCAAAATTAAATGGACTCAATCATTTGAGATGCCCATGATATTAGCTATTTCACGCACTTTTATTCGTCGATCATTTAATACCATATCATGCACTTTGGCTACACTTTCTGTTGTTGTTGCTGTTTTTGGACGTCCACTACGTGGTTCATCTTCAATGCTTGTACGACCACGTTTAAATTCAGCAACCCAATTTTTTACTGTTGCATATGAAGGAGCACTTTCACCTAACACATTCACCATATCATTATGAATTTCTTGTCCCGATAAACCTTTTTTATGTAAATATTTAATGACACCACGCATTTCTAATTTTTCCATTGTAAAAAAAACGCGGATGCGTCTTTTATGAACACCTGTGTCTATATGAAGGAGTTGCCAGATCGAAACAAAATTTAACATGTGTTCATAGCAGAGATGGAAGTTTCCAAAACACTTAAGTTTTTCCTGTTTATACCGCGCTTTTTGTGCTAGGCTGAGAAGTTTCCGAACCGCCCTCGTATTATAAAGTTCCAGACAACACAAAAAAGTTAAATTTTGTTACCTTGTGTTGCTATAGTTTCTTGACGCCTTATCGGGTTTTAAGCGGACTTTTCGCTTAATGTAAATACGGTAACAGTTTATGCTTTATTATTCATGTTTATTTATTCATTATGTTTTATTATTATTTATTGTGTTTTATTATTCAGCCCTTTTGCTGTTGTCGTTGACGTTCTTCAATTTGACATCAGTGTTGACGTCAACACCACATTAACACCAGTTAGGTATTTTGTAATGACGACGACAGTTTATCGATAACTTGAATTAAACCAAAAAAAACATATCTCTAAAATTGAAGTTAGCGTAGTACAATACACACAGCCAGCAAATCGATAATACAGGGTGGACCAAAAGTCACGCCTGCGTGTAAAAATTGAATAACTTTTTTGTTTATTAATATTTTTTATTTTTTTTTTGTCAGATTTTATTCATCGATTCGTGTTACACCACCATGCAAAATTTAACGACTGAGCAACAGTATGGTGTGGAGTGACATCAGAAAGAGTTATAGGGCCCTACTTCTTCGAGGATGAAGTTGGTAATACAGTAACGATGAATGGGGACAGATATCGCGCTATGCTTAATAATTTTGTACGCCCTGAGGCAGCCAACAAGTGGTTTCAGCAGGATGGAGCAACAGCACACACGGCCCGTGCCACAATGACGCTTTTAAATGAAATTTTTAATGACCGAATTATCTCAAAAAATTCAGAATTTAATTGGCCAGCACGTTCACCGGATTTAACTGCCCCTGATTATTTTCTATGGGGGTTATCTTAAAGAACGAGTGTATGTAAACAAGCCTCAAACTATAGAGCAGCTAAAGAACAACATTGAAGCTGAGATCAGGGCAATAGAGCCTGAAACCTTACGTGCAGTTATGCAAAACGCCTGTTTAAGAGCCCAATTGTGCATCGATGAAAATGGTGGTCATCTCTCTGACATTATTTTTCATAATTAAAATTAAGGCCATACAAAGATAATACTATATTTTAAAAAAAAATCAATAAAAAATAATAATAAACAAAAAAGTTATTCAATTTTTACACGCAGGCGTGACTTTTGGTCCACCCTGTACTAGTTAGCTATTATTGTTGTCGTAGTCTTGTTAAGGTCGACATAAGTTAGTGTTGACGTCAACATCACATTAACACCAGCGGTGTTTAAGATGAAGTCTCGATTAATAAAACTGTATAGCAAAATCGCCATAAATGAGTCATTTGGTAACAAAAAGTAACAATTGAGCTTATGTCCAAAGAAAAATCCCTGCTGCAAATGATTGCCAAAACAATTGAGAAAAGTAATTGGTTGTAGCCGTTTTAGTTCTTAGACTGGATAGGGACTGGATAATATTCGAAAGTTTTTCACGCTAAATACTTTAAGCACTACGAATAATTACTTATTTAATTTTAAAAATCGAGAACAGAAGGACTTTTTCTAAAGGCGTATTAGCAGTTGACACTTTTTCTATTCTAATGATTGATTAATTTCGATTTTGCTTTCCAGTCTTAGTTATCAAGGCTTAGCATTAAAAACCATTACCAATTACGGATCTTGTAATCAAAGACAATAAATTGTCGAAGATGGGCAATATGAGCTTTATCGAGAAATCGAAAAACAAAGATGAGAAATAATCATTTTAGGAATGCTCTTATATGTTTAAAGTGTGCGAATTTAGTGTTATCTGTGTGTATTTCAATATTGACTTTTTAGCGGTCTTGTGATTATGTCCAAACGAATGTGGAAAAATAAACCGAGAATTTGTGCGCTACTCAAGTGTATTTTCCCACTTTCTTGCAAAGAACAAGCACATTGTCCATCTACTTATAGTACAGTTTATAGTCTTTGCTTGTAATGAAGACGTCTGTTTATCGATAATAAAATAATTTATCGAATAAAAAAACATACATTTCCATAACTTAAGTAATACTGCATTTTCATTAGGCCATTTATTCTCGTTTCCGCTCGAAACTTTTTAAAACGTCTCAAACAATTTTCACACAATTTGTGGTCGTTTTCATTCCCATTTTGGTTTTCGTTTGACAGCTTATTATTGTTTACAAACAATGAACAACGTGGTGACTTTTAAAATACTGAAATACACATTTTTCTTAAACAAATGGTTAAATTAAATTAAATTAAGTTTTTTTTTCTTTTAGCACGCTTATTTTTACTTTTACTTCATAAAATGTCTATTTCACCAAATATATTTGACGATTGATTAAAAATGTCTGACAAAGATGACAAACCAACGATAAAAAAACGATTATTTTGTAGATGACACACTTTATTTAAGGTGGCATCGCCTGTGCGAAACGTTTTCGTTCCTCTTTTGTACAAAAACAAGTCAAAGTGAGACGTTTTCATCACTTGAATTTGTATGGGAAAACGTCTCATTTTGACTTGTTTTGGCCAAACTTTTGAAAACACTTCAAAAGTGCCTAGTGAAAAAAGAGCATAATCTGTTTCCTTTTTGTTTAGTTTTTTGGTGCAAAATGTTTCATATTTCTGATTCGAGTGATGAAGAAACCAAATCTAATATGTATTGTAAAAAAAAAACTTCTCAGGGAGGAGGCCGATATCTTAATTTTTTTCAAAAACGTGAATTTTGTGGTATTTTTAAAAGGTTTAAAAGTCATTTCGACTTTATTGGTCAGCCCTTGAGCATGTGCTAGCAACAATAACGCCTAACTTGTAAGGTGACTCAGAGATTTATTTTGAAACCAATAAAACTTAGAGCAACATTGAAAGTTTCATCTTAGGGATCATACCAAAAGATAACTTGGAATTGTACAATCAGTACAATTTGGATGCAATTTGAAATGTTAGATACTTTAAAATTCTACATTAATTTAGAAAAAAAAATATTTTCCTGGTACTATTGGGATTGTGTTTGGAATAAAGATAAGAAACAAAATCGAATATTGGAAATAACTTCTCAGGGAGGAGGCCGATATCTTAAATATGCCAGATGAAAAGTAAGTGATAATTTTCATGTCTTGAGCTTTCAAGAACGTGAGTTTTGTAATAAAAACAAAACAGATTATCCTGATATTATTGGGAGTGTCCACTTCAAAATCAAATAACGAGGACCAGCATGTATTCTTCACTCAGAAAGTATTTTTTTTAATTAAATATTTCAGGATGCACTTAAGGTTCAGATCAATTGGCGAACACATTGTTGACTTTTCTTGTTAGTTATTACTTAGTAGGGACATAAACACTGTTACAACATTGAACACACCCATTTCACCCCGTTAATGTCATATGGGTTTTGAAAGCTAACTTCAATATCGTTAATCTGTAACGGAATTGTAAAATTGTTTTAACTTTCATCAAGGAGTGGTCAGATAATGAGAACCGTATCGCTGTAATAGCGCTTTTCAAGTGTGAAATGAAAAACAAGCGATATTTTCAAAACGCTCCGGCCACTAGGGATTAGCCGCTTGTTCGTCTACCGATGCATAAAACTGTTTGAGGAGACTGGAGATGTAAAAGACCGCCACCGGTAAGGCCGCCCACGCTCTGTTCGAACACCGCATGTCAGAAATCCGCTCCGAAAACAGAAAATCATGGCCTGTGAGATTAATATCTCGCAAAAGTCCATTAGTCGAATCATTAAAAAAGTCTTGGGACTTGGGGCTTTCAAACGACGTACCGGACATTTATTGACTGCAGCTTTAAAAAAAAATAGGATTGAAAAATGCAAACGTCTTTGGGTGAAGCACGCTGATAACTTGCACAGAAAAATTTTGTTCACCGATGATTAAATTTTTACCGTTCAGGAAAAATTTAACAAGCAAAATGATATAGTGTGTGCGCCATCATCATAGTGTATGCGTCATCTTAGGAAGCATCTGAACTGATCCCAACGGTGGAAAAGGTTCATCACCCAGTTTCAGTCATGGTTTGGTGGGGTGTTTCTTACGATGGGGACACTGACCTGCATTTCTACGAACAAGGAGTCAAAACATCGGCCAAAGTTTACCCAGAAACCGTTTTGGAAGCTGTTGTAAAGCCTCTTGAGAAATCCCTGTTCCAAAACCAGTCATGGACTTTCCAGCAGGATTCTACGCCTGTCCATAAGGCTAAAACGTCCCAGGCCTGGCTTCGAAACAATTTGCCAACGTTCAATTCCTCTGAAGAATGGCCCTCAGGCAGTCCAGATTTGAACCCATTGGATTACAAATTGTGAACGGTTTTAGAGGACAATGTTTACCACAAATGATACCCCAACATTGGATCTCTTAAGACTGCTTTGGTTCGAGCTGTGGCCAATTTTCCAATGGACGAGGTTCGTAATTTATTGACGATTGGCCAGAGAGACTTAAGGCGTGTGTAAAGGCAAAAGGCAGACCTTTCGAATAAATAGATTCTTTGTGGATACAATGTACATCAATAAATTTTATTAAAAAATATTTGGTCCAAAAACATTCAGTACTTCTTATTTTACAGCATAAAACGTGTGTAACAGTATTTATGTCCCTACTAAGTAATTTATTGGACAAAGAAAAAAGTTCGATAGAGAAAAATGCTGCGATTTGACTATCGGAGTCAAATCGCAGCTTCGAGTTGGCCTATTGTCATTGCCGAGACAGCTTATAACACAATTACCGAAATGGTGAGGTGGCTTGTGTGGCATGGCAGCCCATCCTGTTGAAACCAAATATCATCCAAGTCCATGTCTTTAATCTCCGGCCACAACAATTTGTTTATTATGCATCTGTTGCTCACGTAGTTAACTAAAACAGAGCTTCCAGCAGCCGTTTTTTTTGAAAAAAAAGGCTAGTGATGCCATTGCTACAAATTGTAATTGTAAGTGAACTGCAATTTGAAAATCGCATCAGGCTACGGGACTGGGTAGCACACTCTCGGCTTCAGAAGCCACATTCCCAATAGCAAATATTCGTTCGTTGTTTATCGAAATTATTTCCGAATCCAAGCGAAAAAAAATTCACATATTTACAAAAAAAAAGTATGCCTTTTATCGAAAATATTTTTGTTATGAGGTGATAAAAACATTAACATATTTACAAAAAAAGTTGTAAGCCATTTATCGAAAATGACTTCGTATTAGGGGATGTACAATTTCACATATTTTTCATAAAAATTGTAATAAGTTTGTTATTTCTTAATAAGGCAATAAAAAAATTCACATATTTATGAGTATACTTATAAAAAAAGTTGTAAAATTTTGTCAAAAAGCTATCGGACATAATTCTAATTTCATGCAGGGGCGCTGCAGTTACTATAAACTCCACTTCAACATCATAAAACCTCAAGCAACAAATATGCTGAAACTATGTGTAGCGGCTATACACTTAAGGGCAAGCAGTTTCGCACTAAACGAGAACTGCCGTCACATTAAACACATTAAAAATCAAGCGCACTGCATACATACTAAAATAAATACACCCACACGATACAGTGCATGAATTTTATGGTTGTTTCCATTCATAAAAAACCCCTTGCAATATCTGAAAAATAGTTTAGCTTATTTACGAAATTTTTAAATAAGTAGAGATAAAGTTCACATACCAATTTTTGGTTGAAATTAAGGGTTGTCTTGTTTTCTGATGAACGTACGTAACCTTGAGTTTTGCCAGCATCACGAACTTTCTTCATACGTTTTCATTATTTCCCAACATTGTATAATACTGATTGTATCTAGGACTTTAAGCAAGAAGGAGCTGTCGATTCAAAAATAAGCTATTAAATGGACCAAACGGTTCTATTGAGCCCATTTTAGTAGCTTTGGTGAACATTCTCCCCCAATGTTCGGTACATTTCTCATTTGACCAAATGTCAGAAGTGCAGTTGGTCAGAGGGGAAGCGATGTAGTATTTCCTGTAGATCTTTAGATAACTCGAACACTTGATTGCTTATTTTGGCATTTCAAATATTTGATTAGCCCAAGGTTTATTAATCACATGGTACTTTCATGCCCACAACAAGTCAAGAGCGTCCGATTTATCGATATCCATAATTAGCAGCAATGGTGGAACATGAGTGCATTCAATTAATTTCTGTTTTTCTTTTCTAGCTACTCTGCGTTAGTAATCAGATTCCAGTGCAATGCATTACTCACAGTAAGTCAATTACTTTTCTATCACCTCTTGACGACTATGCCGAATGGGCAGAACAAGACGTTTGGGCCATGATGTCATTTAAATATACATAAGGCATAGAGAGAAAAAAATGGAACAAAACTGATACATAGCGAACCGAGTATGACTTTACACTGACGGCTCAAAATAGAAATATGTAACAGCGCATAGAGAAAAGGAACTAAGAATAAAAAATCAATTTAATTTTTTTTCTTTTTTTGATGTGGACAACATCTGAGCATCGAATGAGACCGATCCCATGCCCCAAAAGTGTTCCTTCCCAGAGATATGCGCGTTTTATGAAAGTGAAGTCGACGATTCTAAGCGCAAATAGAAGGGAACTAATCTTTAAAATGGCTCTCCTGAACAAAACTTTTCATCAACATTTCACTTTTTTCTTTTATTTTGTGGACAACATCTGAGCATCGAATGAGACCGATCCCATGCCCCAAAAGTGTTCCCTCCCAGAGATATGCGCGTTTTATGAAAGTGAAGCCGACGATTCTAAGCGCAAATAGAAAGGGATCTAATCTTTAAAATGGCTCTCCTGAACAAAACTGGTTTTTAACCTTAGGTCCCTTTCTATTTTGCGCGTCACATATGACTTTTAACCATCATTTCCAGAACAAATGTACCACTGTGCATAGGAGACATAAAGGTACAACGCATCAACGAAAAAGCGGGATAAACATTGGATTTTAATGGCATGGCGGCAGAATATTAAAAAGGCTATGAAAATGGCAATAATGATCATAAAAATTGTAATAACAACAATAAAAGCGATTAAATATTTTACTTCGCCGGCGATATAAAACATGCACACACACACACACACACTGAGACCAGCAGCATTTCTCCGGAAGTGGCGAACACAAACACAGCTACACACGAACACAAACACTGACACCCACATCTAAACGGAAGTCAAAATAGCCCTGTGGTCAGCAAACAACCAACACAAACCCAAAACTTAGGCCAACCGAAGCAGCCAGGCAGGCTTGTGTTGTGGGACCGTCCTTATAAACCGCTCCAGCCTCCACAAATAAGTTGCTAAAAGTTATTTGTATGTATATGTAGAATTACCTACACATATGAGCTAACCTAAAGTCTACCTACTTTCTGCTTAAAAGTGAGGTGGGGAGGAAGGAAGGGAAAAGTGTTGGTGGCCCGTTTATTGCAATTCTTACAAATAATTATGATTGTTATCAGCCATCAACAGATTTCAACTTGATGGTGCACGTAAACGGAAACAATCAACGTCAATCGGACTTGTATTCCTCGAACCGAATACCTATGCAAGTATTCGGTTGTTGCTTTCATCAGAGCCACAGTAAACTTCTCTTTCCCACACACACAGTGAAACCCCATAATTGTACTAGTGCAATCCGATATGTATTAATATCCTTGCGTCCTTTTAACAGTCACGCCATAACTCCGACACACAACGGATCCCCAGCAGCAACAAAATGCCAACAAAAGCTTGGCGTGTATTTAATTTGTGTAACCATATATCCGCCATGGGTGCCATTGCGTGCAAACCATAAATGAAGCCGAAAATGTGATAAAGTCACCAAAAACGAGGAAGAGAGCGAAAAAGTATATGGGCTGCAAGGATTCGAATTGTATTAAATACATACATAATAAATACAGGGTGACTCAAAATGTATCATCCCATCGTAAGATCGGCCTGATTAACGAAAACTTAGGCACATGATACCAACTAGATGGAGCTACGGCTCACATAAGCCGTATTTGTTTGGGCTTACTAGCTTAGTTATCAAGTTAGTTTGTAGAATGGTAATCTGACAAAAGGCGTGTTCTGTTGGTACTCGCTTTTTAAAATTCCTTTATATACAAGAACTGAATGTTTTTATGTATCATAGAACGTTTGATTTGAAATTTTGCAATTTGTAGAAAAAAAGCTATTTAAGAAATACTATAAGCGAGTAATAACCGAGCTCGCTTTAACTCGCTAAAGGTTATTCTTGAATAACTTTCTTCCCAACAGCTTTAATTATTTGAAACAAATGGAATTTAACGCAAATTGTCTATAGTTTTCGGAATATAAAATCATTATTATAGTATTGTACACTAGTGAGAAGTTATCGAGTTAGCGACCTCCTAAGCGAGTTTACAATAGACCACGGCTAATATATAAAGGGCCCCCGTGGTGCGATGGAAGTGTACACGACTATCATGCCAGTTAATCCAGAACCAAACCCCGGTAAGAACATCTAACAATTTTTCAGCGGTGAGTTTTCACCTCATAAATGCCGGCTACTTTACGAGTAAGAGATTCATTTCCAAGCCATGTAAAAACTTTTCTATAAAATGCATTAGGCTTTCGAAAGCGGCGTTAAACAGTAGGTCCCGGTCAGTATAAGATATGAATCATGCACAGCGCACTGATTTGTGAAAAGCTACCCCTTGTTCCTTAATGTGATGTTGTGGCACTTAAGTAAGTACTTGAGTAATCTGGCAGCATTTAACAAAATTGAGAATTTTTTAACAATGTAAAGTTGTTTTATTGTCTGCGTTTGATGAAATCGCCTATTAAACCTCTTGTTGTTTGACTCTCTGTGAACTGTGCAGAGATAAACAATGCTGCCACATTATTCTCAATTTTGTTGAATGTTGCCAGATGATTATATTGCAAACTAACTAGCAAAGGTAACAATATATAATTATTTATACAGCAAAGGTAACAATATATAATTATTTAAACAAATAAAATTTAAAAATACAGTTGACTCCGGATAACTGAAATACGCTTAACTACAAAATATCGGTTATCTCAAATAATTGTTGGTTAAATTTTTAGGGTCGATGTTGAATGTCAACTACACCTAAGCGTCAAGTTTTTTTCTGCATTTCATTTGATATTTCGCAATTTCAGACTAACTCAATTTGAACCATGGAAAAATACAATGGTCAGAATGTTGGCAAGAAATGGCAACAGTGGATGATAAATTTTCGAAGAAAATCGTCTTCATAAGCAGAATTGCCGTATTTAGGCGAATGATTATCCAAGAGTGATTGTCGAAAAAACCATGCACCCACAAAGGGTGACTGTTTAGAGCGGTCTATGGGCGGGCGGCATCATCGGGCCGTATTTTTTCCAAAATAAGGCCGGTCAGGCAGTTACTGTGAATGGTGTTCGCTATCGTGAGATGATAAGGAACTTTTTATGGCCCGAATTGGATGATATGAATGTGGACGATATATGGTTTCAACAGGACGGTGCCACTTGCCACACAGCTAGCGAAACAATGGCTCTTTTGCGCGAAAAATTCAATGGCCGTGTTATCTCTCATCGTGGCGATGTTAATTGGCCGCCAAGATTATGTGATTTGACACCGTTGGACTTCTTTCTTTGGGGTCATTAGAAAGAAAAGGTGTACGTCGATAAGCCAGCCACAATTCAAGAGCTAAAGGATAAGATAATAGAACCCCAATTATTCCTCAGCGTCATCAAAAATTTGGACCATCGGATCGAGGTGTAGCGCCGAGGTCGCGGAGGCCATTTGTCCGATATTTTGTTCCATACATAATTGAACCATACCAATATTATCATAATAAAAAGAAATGACAATATTTTCCTAAAGAATTTCAGTTTTATTAAATATCAACATCGGCCCTGAAAATTTAACCAGCCTTTATAAGTTTTCCTGATATTTGTTTTCATGCTCATTACAAACAACTCACTCCGCTTAAGTGAAACTACGTTTAAGTGAAAAAATCGCATAAGCGAAACAACAATTTCAACTTAAGTAACAATTTCTTATGAAGTTTTACTAATAATAAAGCAAAAATGTTTTGGTGAGGTGATAAATATTTCTTCATCAATATTGGCATCATTACAAAACATGTTCTACACCTCGAATGTAGTAGAAACTCTCTTAACGATTTCTCTAAAATCGTTTACATTCAGTATCCAAACATATGGTTAAACTAGCATGGTCAAATATGACTTCAGCAACTATTCGCAACTGCTTCAAAAATTCATAAAGTATAAACATTAAAAATTTTTCTACTGACCTTATATCGGATAATTGAAACTTGTTCCACTTATCCGAACTACCCTTAAGTGAATACTACGGATAAATGAAACGAAGTGGCTGCATTTTAGCATTTTCACTTAAGCGGATTTGACTGTTATAAAGGGTGTCCCAAGAAGAACGCAATTTTTAAATCTGGCAACATTCGAAGTGTCATTGTTTGGCATTTGAACAATTGTTATTGTTTGTTAGTAGAAGGTACGAGGTTAGTAAAAATGGAGCGCTACACGAATGAACAACGCATTCTCATTGTGAAATTGTTTTACCAAAATGGTGAAAGTTTTGCGGCTACAGTTCGCAAATTGCGATCAATTTGGGGTCACAATAATGCTCCAAAAGAGTCAACTGTAAAGAGATTAATGGATAAATTTGCCGAAACTGGGTCTGTTAGTGATGTAAAGACAACAACGCGCCATCGACCAGGTCGATCGACCGAAAATGTCGCAGCTGTACGTGATGATGTCGCTCAAACTCCATCCACCTCAATTCGACACCGAGCTTAGCAAATTGGTGTCTCCAAATCCACTTTGCAGCGAATTTTGACGAAAGATTTGCATCTTCATGCATACAAAATTCAATTGACTCAGGAACTGAAGCCAGCTGACCATGGACAGCGAAGGGAGTTCGTTAATTGGGTATTGGAGAGACAACATGAAAATGCTGATTTTGCCGATAAAATCATCTTCAGTGACGAGGCCCATTTTCATCTTGATGGCTTCGTCAATAGGCAGAATTGTCGCATTTGGGGTGCGGAAAATCCTCGAGTGATTCACGAGAAGCAAATGCATCCTCAACGTGTCACTGTGTGGTGTGGTTTTTGGGCTGGAGGAATCATTGGATCTTTTTTTTATGAAAATGAGGCAGGTAAAGCGCGAACAGTCAATGGTGTTTGGTATCGTGAAATGATAACCAGTTTTTTCTTGCCTAGAATTGAAGAAATGAATGTGGAGGGCATGTGGTTCCAACAAGACGGCGCCACATGTCATACAGCATCAGTCATTTCCCGGTCGTGTTATTTCGCGTTTTGGAGATCAGAATTGGCCGTCTAGATCGTGCGATTTAACACCATTAGATTTTTTTCTTTGGGGTTTTTTGAAGTCGATGGTTTACGCGAATAAGCCGACGACGACTCAAGCCTTAAAAGACGAAATTGGACGCTGCATTAATGAAATACCGCAGCATTAATGCAAAACGGTCATTGAAAATTTCATTTAAAGATCGCGTGCATGCCAGCAAAGCCGCGGCGGCCATCTGCACGACATATTGTTCCATACATAACCTCATTCTGTCTACTTTACGATATAATAAAGTTTCACGATTTTTTCTTAAATATCTGTGTTTTATTTAAAATTTAAAAATTGCGCTCTTCTTAGGACACCCTTTATTTAAACAAAAAGCAAAACAACATATACAGGTGCTCTTGGGCCACCGTGTACATTGAATATTGGATAACACACTACGAGAAAATAGTATATTTTTATTACAGCAAGTTCCGAAACATAATGCAATGTATATTAGCTTAGTTTTTAATGACTTACAAATGGCTCCCACATACGCAAATATTCGCAAAATGAAGCGTTAAGTTCAGTTCAAATAAAGCGTTAAAACAAAATAGTTTTAATTTTGCCGCCCTTTTTCTATGTTTGAAAGGGTGACATAGCAAGATTTGAAAATATTATTGCTATATTATGATCTGACGAGACTTTAATATCACCAAAAAAATATCCCACAAATGTATACTATGTTCCACACAGCCATATTATGATAACCGAGCAATGATTTGAAATATATTCGAACAGAGCTTAAACCAAGGCCTTGAAAACTGTCAAAACTAGCAGTGTAAATCGTATATGTGAATTTTATTGAAAACGACCTAAAAAGCTACTTGTTTTCGTCAGTCTGAATAGGCCCTAAATCAAATAACAAAACATTCTTCTTCTTTATTGCCTTAGCCAACCTCAATACCTTTATTGCTGCTGCCACTGCTGGTGTTGAAACCGTCTTTATGGAAACGGGCGGTCATCTACGAGTAAACTCGTTTAAATTGTCACATGCCACAATGTCGTCTGGGCCATCAATTGAAAGTGTTATGGGGAAAGCCAGCCATTGACTTCATGCAACCAACACGAGCACTTTGTTTGCCGGAACATGAATGCCCGTTTATTTCCGTTTGCATGAGTGTGTGCGAGCGCGCCTGTGCGAGTGTGTGAGTGCGTCCGTGTGAAAGTAAATGCAATGTTTGCAAAACGGAAATAGGAAAGAAGCATAAAAACGCCTTATTTATTGTGAATGGATGTACTCGCATCGTGTTGGCCTGTATTTGCTGTTTGGCAAATACGAAGGAATAACATTTGCCCCAAACGTGGTCGTCGTAATGGTAGCAGTGACTTTTATGTTAAATCCATATAGACATGTGACCATTTGTACGATTTCTTAAAAGTCAAGGGGGATACATATAAACCCATCTGTGTGTGTATGTGTACCATTATAGCATTTCAATCACCATCGCTTTCATACACAGGGTATATAGGGGATCCATGGTTACATCAGTGTAGCGCCAGAGAATACCGGAAATGACAACTTAAATGCAGTCATCTTTAAATGCCAGACATTGGTTGAGATGTCACTGGTACCATACACGCCGCACACACACTATTACTTGCACATTTACCAACCCAGCAAGATTCCAAGACACACGTTACACATACACGTGTTACAGTTACAGTTGTGTTCACAGTGTTAAGAAACCCGATTATTTTTTAGAAATTAGTTGAAAGTTAAATCAGGTAAGAAACCTTTCATTGTTTATACGAGTCAGATTCTAGAGTTACGAGAGAGTTCTAGGAGTATCGAAATAGCTAGAAGTATACAAAAAAATTGTGGTATACCACTCAGAATTGACCGTCTTACGTTGCTCAACAGTCGCCACATGACCAGTTTTGCCGAAGAAACAGACGCCTCCACTTTCTTCGAAGTGCTTGTTCCAAGAACAACTTTCGCTCGTCTGCGAGGACCCACGCGGTCGATTGCTGTTTTGTTTCGGGCTCATACGCATAGATCCATGATTCGTCACCTGTGACGATCTTATAAACGACTTTTGAAGAAACAGACGCCCCCACTTTCTTCGAAGTGATTCTTCCAAGAACAACTTTCGCTCGTCTGCGACGACCCACGCGGTCGATTGCTGTTTTGTTTCGGGCTCATACGCATAGATCCATGACTCGTCACCTGTGACGATCTTATAAACGACTTCTGAAGAAACAGACGCCCCCACTTTCTTCGAAGTGCTTCTTCCAAGAACAACTTTCGCTCGTCTGCGACGAGCCACGCGGTTGATTGCTGTTTTGATTCGGGCTCATACGCATAGATCCATGATTCGTCACCTGTGACGATCTTATAAACGACTTTTGAAGCACCGCGATCGTACTTTTTTCCAAATTTCTTTGCACCAATCGACACGATCCTTTTTTTTTGAGCGATTGTCAAATTGTGCGGAGTCCAACGAGAACAACCTTTTTAACGGCCAGGTGTTCATGCAATATCGAATGTATGCTGGTGGAAGAAATGCCCAAGGATGCCTCTACCTCACGGTATGTCACATGATGATCTTGCGTTATCAGTCCACGCACGGCATCAATGTTCTGGGATCACGGCGGTTTTTGACGACCTTCACAATCTGCGTCTTTGAGCGAGCGTCGGCCACAATTGAATTCATTAAACCAGTTTTTTACAGTGCTATAGGATGGTGCTTCATCGTCATACAAAGATTTAAGTTCATCGATGCACTCTTTCGTGATAGTCCACGTCGAAAAATGATCGCACGAAAATGTTCACAAGTTAAATCCACTTTTTGCCAAATTGATTTTTTCAAGTCACTGTAAACAACACAAATGATGGTCGTACGTCAAAACGTTCAGAGTACGTTTATGCTAAAAAATGTCAAACTTTCCAATAAAAAATGTCAATTGGCGCCAGGCAACACTTAGTGTTGCCTAGTCTAGAAATATATGTGACAGCGCATAGAGAAAGGGACCTAAGGGTAAAAAAAAAATCAATTTTCATTTTTTTTCTTTTTTTGATGTGGACAACATCCCAAAAGTGTTCCCTCCCAGAGATATGCGCGTTTTATGAAAGTGAAGTCGACGATTCTAAGCGCAAATAGAAAGGGACCTAATCATTAAAATGGCTCTCCTGAACAAAACTTTTCATCAACTTTTCACCTTTTTTTTTTGATGTGGACAACATCTAAGTATCGAATGAGACCGATCCCATGCCCCACAAGTGTTCCCTCCCAGAGATATGCGCTGGCTTTTAACCTTAGGTCCCTTTCTATTTTGCGCGTCACATATATAAGTATATAGCAACCCTCGTAGTGCCGTTAAGTACCTCATGGGTGGACAAAAAAACGACATACTCTAAGGTTTCAAATTATTGCTTTAGCTGGGTTTGAATCGAATTTTTTGCTAGTCATATAAATCATGAATAATAAAAGGGATTATTTGTCAGTTTTTCCCTTTCTAGATTATATCCGTGGCAGTTTCAATCACAGTAGAGCGATAAGAGCGTATCAATTGTCTAATGAAAAGATTGACTTAATTTATTTTTATGCCATGTCAAAACTACTCTTGAAAATATAAACACGGAGCCGTTTTTATTTTAAATTTCTAAAATTATTTTAAAACATGTTTTAATAGGTCCGTCTGATAGGCCATTCAGACGAACCAAGACTGGTAGTTTTCTTGGTCGTTTTATACTCGGTAAGTTTGACTAGGGCGAACTTCATATAACATTTAACGCTTCTACACTAAAAAAAGCGCAAAAAATGCTACGTTTTTCTGGCCGTTTCGGCCCATGAGTTCGTTAATAGTCTCAGCCAAAACTTAAAAATTACTTTATACTTTTATTTGCAGCAAAATTTGATTTAATTTAAGTAACCATAAATCCATACTGACTATTGTCGCCCGTTTTGACCATGTGGGACATTTTATGGGACACATAAGCCAAAATGTCCAGAAACTGTGCTCTTTTTTGAAGTATAAAGTGCGTCCCAACTCACAGTATCCATTTAAACCATTGTTTATCCACAAAAAATTATTATTTACTAGGCAAATACTCAAAAAATTCTACCTTTAGCCCCTTAAAGGAAAACTTTTTTCCCCCAGGGCCAATTTCGCCCATTTTCAATTCCGAACACCTTGTGACCATAAGCCATCATCATGCAAGGCTTCAGGTTCCTAGGTTGATTCGTTTGACCGTTAGTGATATCAATAGACAAACGTACGGAAGGACGGATATGGCTAGATCGTCTTAGAATTTTACGACGATCAATTATATAAATGGTGGTCCAGCCATTCTGCATCGAAACGTACGAGGGCGGTTCGGAAAGTTCTTAGCCTATCAATGAAAGAGAATAGTTAGTTTTTCAAAAATATTTTTATTTTTCAATATAATCTCCTGAAACTTCAATACACTTAGTCCAACGCTTATCTAGCAATTCTATCCCTTGATTAAAATAGTTTTCCTCAAGGTATTCAAAATAGTGGTTTACAACTGTAATTGCATCTTCATTTGAGGTAAAAGGCTTGCCAGCAAGGAATTTTTTTAGATTTGGGAACAGATAAAAGTCACTGGGAGCTAAATCAGGAGAATAAGGTGGGTGGTCAAGCAACTCGTACTTTAATTCGTCGATTTTAGCCATTGTTAAAACACTCTTGAGCGCTGGTGCGTTGTCTTGATGAAAAAGTATTTTTTTGTGTTGTAAGCCAGGACGTTTTTCTCGAATTTGTACATTTTATTGATCTAAAAGGTTGCAATAGTACTCTGAATTTATTGTTTTACCCTTTTGCAGATAGTCAATCAATAAAATACCTTTGAAGTCCCAAAAAAACGTTGCCATAACCTTACCAGCCGATTGAATTGTTTTTGCCTTCTTTGGGGCACTTCCTCCAGCTTCAGTCCATTGTTTGGATTGTTCTTTTGTCTCTGGAGTATAGTGGTAGATCCATGTCTCATCAACAGTTATGAAACGACTCTTAAAATCCATTTTATTTCGCTGAAAACGATCCAAACAAGCTTGAGAAATGTTCATTCTTATGCTTTTTTGGTCGACTGTTAACAAGTCCGGCACCCATCTTGCAGAAAGCTTTTTCATCTGTTGTTCTTCATGCAAAATTAAATGGAGTCGATAATTTGAGATGCCCATGATATTAGCTGTTTCACGCACTTTTATTCGTCATCATTTAATACCATATCATGCACTTTGGCTACAATTTCTGTTATTGTTGCTGTTTTTGGACGTCCACTACGTGGTTCATCTTCAATGCTTGTACGACCACGTTTAAATTCAGCAACCTAATTTTTTACTGTTGCATATGAAGGAGCACTTTCACCTAACTCATTCACCATATCATTATGAATTTCTTGTCCCGATATACCTTTTTTATGTAAATATTTAATGACACCACGCATTTCTAATTTTTCCATTGTAAAAAAATCGCGGATGCGTCTTTTGTGAACACCTGTTTCTATATGAAGGAGTTGCCAGATCGAAACAAAATTTAACATGTGTTCATCGCAGAGATGTAAGTTTCCAAAACGCTTAACTTTTTTCTGTTTATACCGCGCTTTTTGTGCTAGGCTAAGAAGTTTCCGAACCGCCCCCGTACACCGAGAGTGACTGTTTGGTGCGTTTTATGGGCTGGCGGCGTCATCAGGCCATATTTCATCAAAAATGAAGTCAGCCAAGCAATTACAGTGAATGTTGTTCGCTATCGCGAGATGATAACGGACTTCTTGTGGCCAGCATTAAGGATATGGAACTGGACGATATGCGGTTCCAAAAGGATACTGCCACTTGCCTCACACCTAATAAAACAATGACTCTTTTGCGCGGGAAATTCAATGGGCATGTTTTCTTACATCGTGGCGATGTTTATTGGCCGCCACGATCATGTGATTTGAAACTGTTGGTCTTCTTTCTTTGGGGAAATTTAAAAGAAAAAGTTTACGTCAATAAGCCAAAAACAGTTCAAGAGCTACAGAATGAATGATAGATCGGCACCTTAACGACATTGAAACTCCATTATGCCTTATATTCATTGAAAATATACAAGCAACAAACGCGTCTTTTACTTTAAAGAGTTCCCAAAAATTGAAAAATTTAAACTACGAAAAACCTTCACAGCATTACCTAGAAAAAACCATTATCTAACGAAATATTTTTGATTTTTTGAATTCGAATAAATCCAGCACCGATTTATGAGAGTCGCAAGAATTATACTTTTTCCGCGAATGTTAAACTTGAATTTCAAAAATAAAATTTGAACGGTGTCGTCAAAAAACACAATAATATGCCTATTTTTTCACGTATAAACTTTACCCCCGCCTTAAGCAATTTTTTCTGGCGAAGTGCATTTTCATTTTGGCAGCTATAAAAAAATGAAACATCTGCGAATCGGCATTCTCGTGGGATCTCTGAACCCCATATACGAGGGCGGCCGCAAAACTAACTGGCCTGGCACATTTTCTGTTTTACTAGCAACTTTTTTTTTTTGTTTTTCTTTTCTAAAAGCAATCTTTTATAAACCATCTGTCAAAATTTCCGAAATATTTAATGATTATTTTCTTTGTTACAGGTGATTGAAGTAAACATGTTTTATAATTTTTGAAAAATGGAAAATAAAGAGTTTCGTGCGCTAATTAAACACTTTTATATGAAAGGTTATACGCCACAATTAATCAAAGATGAATTGGATTCTGTTCATGGTGATAATGCACCATCATACTCCACCGTGAAATCCTGGGTTCAACAATTTAAAATGGGTCGTTCAAGTGCGGAAGATGAACAACGCTCTGGAAGACCGAAAACTGCTACTACTGTTGAAAACATTAGAAAAATATTTAATGAAGTGACTAAAGATAGACGAATAAAGCTCAGAGAACTTGCTGATATTCTTAAAATACACGAAAAACAAGTTTGGAGTATTTTACATGATGAACTCCACATGAAAAAGCTATCCGCAAGATGGGTGCCGCGTTTGTTGACTTTGCCCCAAAAAATTGTCCGTTGTACCAATTCCGAGGAGCTTTTAGCGATTTATCAGCGTAGTCAAATAGAGTTCTTGTGCCGATTCATAACTGTTGATGTAACATGGATCCATCACTACTTCCCAGAATGCAAAGAACAGTCAAAACAATGGATAGAAGCTGGTAAAAGTGGTCCCAAGAAGGCGAAAACTGTTAAGTCAGCAGGAAAAGTAGTGGCCACAGTATTTTGGAATGCAAGGGGTATAATATTTATTGATTATCTTGAGAAAGGA
The DNA here is from genome assembly GCA_963513945.1 of Hydrotaea diabolus. Taxonomy (NCBI): domain Eukaryota; kingdom Metazoa; phylum Arthropoda; class Insecta; order Diptera; family Muscidae; genus Hydrotaea; species Hydrotaea diabolus. Next base: position 14,658,958 of record OY740720.1, on the reverse strand, counting down.
AAAAGTATAAATAGTGAATATTATTGTGCATTATTGGATCGGTTGAGTGAAGAAATCAAGATAAAACGACCGCATTTAGAAAAAAAAGTTATATTTCATCAAGATAATGCTCCTTCACACACTGCATTTTTAACTCAAAAAAAAACTGGCCGAACTACGATTTGAAATTGCTCCGCATCCACCATATAGTCCAGATTGAGCTCCTTCTGATTATTTCTTGTTTCCAAATTTAAAAAAATTCTCGGTGGCAAAAAATGTTCGTCCAAAAGCGAGGTTAATGCTGAAACTGAGGCATATTTTGAAGGTCTTGAAAAATCTTATTTTTCGGATGGAATAAAAAAACTTGAAAAACGTTTAATGAAGTGTATTGAGTTGGAAGGAGATTATGTTGAAAAATAAATAATAATAATTCCAAAAAAACGGTTCTTTTTATGTTAGGCCAGTTACTTTTGCGGTTGCCCTCGTACTTACACAGTAATTTTGCTTATTGACATAGCCACCGAGATGAAAATAAGCTTCATCTGAAAACACGATTTTTCGGTAAAGTTCTTCGTCACCTGTCAAAAAATCTTCTGCCAATTGGGCGAATCGAAAACGCATCAGATGAAGTTCCACCCTTTCCAATAAAAGCAGACATTTGAAAAAAAATATCAGTACTTTTTTTTACAGCCGACTTAAATTGAAAACGTTAAATCGCTTACCCTATAATTACGATATTTTGAAATAACCAACCGTTGACTAAGACACTGTGCACCAGTTAATATTCAAACTCATTCGCCATACCAAGTGATCCTTCCGTTTTGCTTCACGGTCGCTATAGCTTTTATCCTTAACAATAACGATAGTTTTATATATTGTAATCGGCTTGCACTTACTGCGTCGGTTGGTCAGTCGGTCGGGTCGGGTGTTTGGCTGTGTATTAATTTTCCACTTGTCACTTACGGTAGTTCGTCACAATGGCGACAGTCGTGGCATCAACGCCAAGAAGGAGTTTTCCCAGTGAGCAGCTTCGTTCGCATTGTGCCCAATACTACAGTTGATGGCAATTGCCATAAGTTGAATTTGATTTGGTCATGAAAATGTGATGTTTATGCTTGAATGACTGCTTATCATGGCAGCCATAAAATGTTGCCTTTCCAGCGGCGGGGGGTATTTGTCCACCATTTTTCTTTTCCCCACTGCACAGTGTACTGGCTCTTGTAAGTGACAGCGAAGACTTGATGCATGTCTTTGGTTTGAATGGCGGTCCTTCCCCTCTCCTTCCTGATGTCATTGGCATAAATGCAAAAATACGCTCACACATACACAAATTTCAAATACACCCGTAGGAAAAGTTCGTGCAAAGGCAAAGCGAGGAACAATGAAATGTATAGGACGCTTGTACCCGTAGTCGTAACTCGTGAAAGTGCGTAAAATTTGTCCATGGCTAAATACAAACGAATACTTCTCGTGATGATGATGATGGCGATGACTGGTAGTAATGCTATTCCTACTGCTTCTAAATACAAGTAGTCCGAGCTTCTTCGGGTCGGATCATAAAACATCTTGAGCGGCTGGCTGCACGGGCAAGAAAGAGTGAGACTGAAAGTAACGTCAATCAAACATTAGGAATGTTTTTGATGGGCAAATATTTGTAAGTATTCCTTTATCCTTGGCGTGTTGTTTATAATGCCATAAAACCGGAATTGTTGTACTTCAGTGGCCGCTACGTAAACATACTTAAAGTTGTTTTATTTGTGATGTTGTTGGATGTTAGTTTATTTTAGGTACTGTTGACTATTCCATGAAGGAATGTGGCATAAACATGAATTTTACTTTAAAGGTGCTGTAAGTCAATACAAAGAAAAACTGTTAGAGTTTGGGTTTGGATTTGTAATAAATATAAACTTTTTGTATGGGAATAATATAGACGGTGTTTTTATACCCCCCACCGAAGGGTGGAAGGTAGATTAAATTTGTCATTTCGTTTGCAACACTGCAAAATATTAATCGGAGACCCTACAAAGTGTTTGGGGTGGTTTAAATTTGAATCGGCTGTAAAAAAATACTTATAATTTTTTAAATTTTCTGGTTTTATTGAAAAGATTGAACTAAGTCATTAAAGAATAAAACACCATCCGATGCGTTTTCGCTTCGCCCAATGGGCTGAAGATTGTTTGGCAGGAGATGAAGAATTTGACCGAAAAATTCAGGTCTCAGATGAAGCTCATTTTCATCTCAATGGCTACGTCCATAAGCAAAATTGCCGCATTAGGGTTCAGAGAACCCACACGTGAGTACTGAGAAGCCAATGCATCCGGAACGAGTCGCTGTTTGAAGTGGTATTTGGGCTGGCGGAATCATTGGGCCATTTTTCGTCAAAAATGAACAAGGAGCCTTCGTTATCGTCAACAGGAAGCGTTACCGCGCCATGCTTAACGAATTTATGTTTCCAAAAATTCAAAGAATGACATGGACGACATTTGGTTTCAACAAGACGGGGGTCACATTTCACACAGCCAACGAAATCATCGATATTTTTCGCACTGTTTTTGAAAATCGAAAAATCAGCCGAATTTGTAATGCCAAGCTGTGATTTGAGCCCTTTGGATTATTTTCTATGGGGAGCCATTAAGGATATATGTTACGCAAAGCCTTCAGAGACAATTGAAGCCTTGTAACATACGAGGGCGACCGCAAAAGTAACTGGCCTAACATAAAAAGAACCGTTTTTTTTGGAATTATTATTAATTATTTTTCAACATAATCTCCTTCCAACGCAACACACTTCATCAAACGTTTTTCAAGTTTTTTAATTCCATCCGAAAAATAAGATTTTTCAAGACCTTCAAAATATGCCTCAGTTTCAGCAATAACCTCGCTATTGGACGAGAATTTTTTTTAAATTTGTTAACAAGAAATAATCAGAAGGAGCTAAATCTGGACTATATGGTGGATGCGGAGCAATTTCAAATCGTAATTCGGCCAGTTTTTGTTGAGTTAAAAATGCAGTGTGTGAAGGAGCATTATCTTGATGAAAAAGAACTTTTTTTTCTCTAAATGCGGTCGTTTTATCTTGATTTATTCACTCAACCGATCCAATAATGCACAATAATATTCACTATTTATAGTTTTTCCTTTCTCAAGATAATCAATAAATATTATACCCCTTGCATCCCAAAATACTGTGGCCACTACTTTTCCTGCTAACTTAACAGTTTTCGCCTTCTTGGGACCACTTTTACCAGCTTCTATCCATTGTTTTGACTGTTCTTTGCATTCTGGGATGTAGTGATGGATCTATGTTTCATCAACAGTTATGAATCGACGCAAGAACTCTATTGAATTACGCTGATAAATCGCTAAAAGCTCCTCGGAATTGGACCAACGGACGATTTTTTGGGGCAAAGTCAACAAACGCGGCACATATCTTCACGCAGAAAAAAAAAGTATGGTTGTGGTGACAATATTCGAAGAGGATCATACTATTGTTGGCTATATGGTTGTGCCACAACAATATTATGATCCTCACAACAATAGTATTATTCACACATAACCATACTATGATCCCCACAACCATAGTATTATTCACTCAACCATACTATGATCTCCACAACCATACTATGATCAGCACAACAATAGTATGATTCACACTCAACCATACTATTATCTTCACAACCATATTATGATCCTCACAACCATAGTATGTTTCTCATACAACCATAGTATGATCCTCACAACCATAGTATGATTCGCAAGCAACCATACTATGATTCCCACAACCACAGTATGATTCAAACTCAACCATACTATGATCCCCAAAATTATTTATTAGGATTGGGTAATGTTGTTATTCAAAAATAGAGATTTTTATCAAGCAAGTTATTATAAATTGCATTACCACGTTTTTATTGAACATTTCATTCAAGAAACCAAAATATATATTCCAACGGTCAAAAATACTTTTAGTTGCCAGCAGAGGTGAATGCTACTTCACCATCCGTAGACACCAAGTAACGAATGTGATTAAACCATGATCAATAGCTTTATACTTAAGTGCAGGCCGATTTTAAATAAACGAGAACCAGTCGGTATTAGAGTATTTCACCGAACAAAGTAAACACAATAAAAATCCCTCAAACTACTTTCCGATTGTTATTTTTTTTAATGGACAGCAACCATTCACTGTATCGTGTGTATGTGTTTTTTTTGTATATCAAAAAAACATACGCACACACATACATGTATTCTCTACAAAACCTGTTTTGTTATGTTCATAGTCACAACCTTACTGTATGATTGCCGTAATCATATTTTTGTTAACGTAAATTTTAAACAACAATACTTTTGTTGCACTTACCATGTTTATATGGTTGCTACAACCATATTTTCATTTCTAAATTTGGCAATAATACCATTGTTACATTTCAACAATAGCAATATTGTCGCAATCATACTATTGTCAAAATGAAATTCAAAAAACAATACTATGGTTGCGACGATCATGCTTTTATTGGAGAGAACATATTATTTTTGTGGTGACCACAGTGTAACCATATCTTTTCTCTGCGTGTTGCGGATAGCTTTTTCATGTGGAGTTCGTCATGTAAAATACTCCAAACTTGTTTTTCGTGTATTTTAACAATATCAGCAAGTTCTCTGAGCTTTATTCGTCTATCTTTAGTCACTTCATTAAATATTTTTCTAATGTTTTCAATAGTAGTAGCAGTTTTCGGTCTTCCAGAGCGTTGTTCATCTTCCGTACTTGAACGACCCATTTTAAATTGTTGAACCCAGGATTTCACGGTGGAGTATGATGGTGCATTATCACCATGAACAGAATCCAATTCATCTTTGATTAATTGTGGCGTATAACCTTTCATATAAAAGTGTTTAATTACCGCACGAAACTCTTTATTTTCCATTTTTCAAAAATTATAAAACTTGTTTACTTCAATCACCTATAACAAAGAAAATAATCATGAAATATTTCGGAAATTTTGACAGATGGCTTATAAAAGATAGCTTTTAAAAAACAAAAACAAAAAAAAGTTGCTAGTAAAACAGAAAATTTGCCAGGCCAGTTAGTTTTGCGGTCGCCCTCGTAAAATCGAAGTTGCCATTGAAGAGATTCGACCCAAAACAATATAAAATGCACTAAAGAATTGGATTGATCGGATGTGGTACTGCCGAGCCAGTTGTAGTCTTTTGAATCGTACTGTGTTTCATTATTAAATAAAAACGTTCAACCTTTCCAATAAAACTAGAAACTTGAAAAAATTATAAGTCTTTTTTTACAGCTGATTCAAATTTAAAAATTTAAATTGCCCACCCCACCAACACACACTTCGGGCAAAAGTTTTGTTAATGGCAGCTGAAAGTACTTCCTAAATTTTGAGTTTTTGCGTAAAACTTTTTGTCAATTTGGTTCCTGAGTTATCGCATCGTACATTTTTTGGTTCAAAGTGGATTTGTTTCACTTTTTTGATACTTTGAGGCGGCAATATGTCGGTAAACCAAACCGAATATTGCTATAGTGTCTTAAGCAAAGTTGTAGCTATTGAATTAAATGCAAAACAAACGTGCGCAAAAAAATGCATTCCCATTTTTTAACTTTTTGCTTAATAACTTCCGCAAATATCTTGTTTTTTTATTTTTAACAAGCAGGTGGTCTTCGCGTCATATAGAAGTGTATTTTTTGTGAAGTGTATTTTTTGTGAGGCGACAATAATAATTTACAGTGCAAAACATTTTAAAAAGCAGAAAAGTATTCAAAACATCAATTTGGAAAAAACAATTTTTAACCCCTTTTCGTACATATTTCTCATATTTTCTCTAAATTCATAGCCGGCATTGACAAAACTTATGCCCGTGACGAAAGCCAAAAAAAATGTTGCAGCCGTGACCAAGCACGATATCGGGGGAACCAAATAAACTAGGATTTATTAATCTAGATTCAGGATCTAGTTTTTTTTTCAAAATTAAAAACCCAAAAATTCAAATTAAGTGTGGAATCTGTATTGTTCATTCAAAAGGACATTTTATGCCAACTATTTTTTGAAAACAATTTTCTTCAAATGTTGGCCGCAACTACGCCTTAGGTAGTCCATTTTGAGGGTCCAATTTTGGATAAATAGTTCGAACATTCCAAGTGGTATGGAGGTAATGTCACACCTAATGTTGGCTTCCAATACTTGAATCGCAGCTGGTTTGTCAGCATAGACTTTACGTAGCCCCAAAGAAAAAAGTCTCAAGTTGCGATATCACACGATCTAGGCGGCCAACTCACCGGTCAAAACGCGAAATCAACTGATCTTCGAAATGACCACTCAATAGATCTATTGTTTGAGCAGCTGTATGACAAGTTTTAAAAAATATATTTTTGTAAAACTCTATTTAATCCTGATAGTTTTAAAAATAATCTCAAATACGAGGGCGACCGCAAAACTAACTGGCCTGGCACATTTTCTGTTTTACTAGCAACTTTTTTTTGTTTTTTAAAAGCAATCTTTTATAAGACATCTGTCAAAATTTCCGAAATATTTAATGATTATTTTCTTTGTTACAGGTGATTGAAGTAAACAAGTTTTATAATTTTTGAAAAATGGAAAATAAAAAAAATGGAAAAAAGCCGGTAATTAAACACTTTTATATGGATTCTGGGTTCAACAATTTAAAATGGGTCGTTCAAGTACGGAAGATAAACCACGCTCTGGAAGACCGAAAACTGCTACTACTATTGAAAACATTAGAAAAATATTTAATGGAGTGACTAAAGATAGACGAATAAAGCTCAGAGAACTTGCTGATATTGTTAAAATACACGAAAAACAAGTTTGGAGTATTTTACATGATGAGCTCTACACTGAAAAAGCTATCCGCGAAAGGTGCCGCGTTTGTTGACTTTGCCCAATTAAATCGTTCGTTGGACCAATTCCGAGGAGCTTTTAGCGATTTATCAGCGTAATCCAATAGAGTTCTTGCGCCGATTCATAACTGTTGATGAAACATGGATCCATCACTACATCCCAGACTGCAAAGAACAGTCAAAACAATGGACAGAAGCTGGTAAAAGTGGTCCCAAGAAGGCGAAAACTGTTAAGTCAGTAGGAAAAGTAATGGCCACAGTATTTTGGGATGTAAGGGGTATAATATTTATTGATTATCTTGAGAAAGGGAAAAACTATAAATAGTGAATATTATTGTGCATTATTGGATCGGTTGAGTGAAGAAATCAAGATAAAACGACCGCATTTAGAAAAAAAGTTCTTTTTCATCAACATAATACTCTTTCACACACTGCATTTTTAACTCAACAAAAACTGGCCGAATTAAGATTTGAAATTGCTCCGCATCCACCATATAGTCCAGATTTAGCTCCTTCTGATTATTTCTTGTTTCCAAATTTAAAAAAAAATTCTCGGTGGCAAAAAATGTTCGTCCAATAGCGAGGTTATTGCTGAAATGTAGGCATATTTTGAAGGTCTTGAAATAAATAATGCTAATTCCAAAAAAACGGTTCTTTTTATGTTAGGCCAGTTACTTTTGCGGTCGCCCTCGTATCTAAGCTAGAACAAAAAATATGAGTTTTTTAAAAACACCTACTGAAAATGTTGCCACTGCTGTAATTTTCGGAATACTGAATTTTAAAAAACCCAAACTGTATTTTTTTAGAGCACCAAAGTGAACCAATGTACAAATTTACCTCAAAATCGAACACCTACTTGTAAAAAGTGATCTGTTTAACATGGAATTGACGTGCCGTATTTGATTCACAAAAAAAAATGTAGAACTGTAATTTGTTGTAGTCGTCTAATTTCGTAGCCTGGATAGCAGCTAATACTCGATAGCTATCCAGGCTTAGTACTAAAATGGCAACCAAAATTAAAAATTTAATTGCTCTACTCTTCAATTCGAAAGGTAATACTATTTTCTACCCGATAAGAGTGGTCCGAACCTTTTTTAAGGAGATATCGACTGCAATTCTTTTCTTGTCATAACAAATCTACATCGCCTCTACCTAAATTGTACTTTAGTATCAAAGGTGTTATAAAAAAAAAACAAGAATCGTTTCGAAAACATCAAACAATACCTTCAGCTGATTGTTTCTAAACACACCTGTTGTATGGGCTCATAAAGGTACGATTTGATAACAGGAGGAAGAATATTGCCTAATACTCGTATTACCCCTCCCTCCACCCTGTCAAACACTTTTAATGACTCAACACATTTGACCATAAGAGGTATGTTCATTAAATCGATATCTCAATAACGAATTCATATAGTTATTGTTTTCTTTCTCATTGTAGTGTGATTATCAAGATATTTTTTGTAAAATAAACTTATGTATAGCTCGGTAACTAAGACAAGATGTGTTGGACAAGCGATTAGGACAACTGATAACCGCACTATTTGATCTAGATGTTGAGCTATGAACAAATGTTTTTATAATTCAATTTTGTGATAAAGACAAGAAGCATGCGATTACACTGTAGTATAAAGATGTAATATTCCGGGGAACCAAATGAACATTAGACTAAAGAATTTTTTGTAAGTATAGGGTGATCCATCTAGAGGTATTTTTTCAGAACAATAAAAAATAAAAATTCAAATCAAGTGTGAAATCTTTATTGGTAATTTGAAAGGCATTTATTTTTTGAATATAATTTTCTTCAAATGTTGTATTATGTATTATGAACATGAGCGTTCGGTGAGAATCGGGAAGATCCGCTGTTTTCAACCAAAATCTTGTTCAGTGATGATGCCCATTTCTGGCCCAACGGCAAAGTCAATAAACAAAATTGCCGCATTTGGGCTGAAGAGCAACAAGAAGAGGTTCAAGAGATGCCATTATACCCATTATACCGCACGGTTTGGTGCGGTTTCGGTGCCTTTTTTTTCAAAAATGATGATGGTTGAAACGTAACTGTGAATGAAAAGCAGCTAATTTCACGTTTCGGACAGGTGAGTTGGCCGCCTAGATCGAGTGATATCACACCTTAAGACATTTTTCTTAGGGGTTACGTAAAGTCCAAAGTCTATGCTGACAAGCCAGCTACGATTCAGGTTTGGAAGCCAACATTAGGCGTGTCATTAAAGCCAACGAACGAGTAATCCAAAATAGGACAGTCAGAATGGAAATCCTGAGGCGTAGTTGCGGCCAACATTTGAAGGAAATTATATTCAAAAAATAAATGCCATAAAATGTCTTTTCAAATTACCAATAAAGATTCCACACTTGATTTATTGGGTACCCGAGGTAACTAGTCAAAATTGAACTCGAAGTCAAAAATTGCTAATAAGAAAACATAGCTTTTGGAGACACAAAATCTAAGATATAACCGGTGATCAATCTAGTGGTAGTTTACGCGTAAGTTGTGTTAAACTTAATTTGTTTTTTTTTTTCAGTATTGTTTGCCATTTCACCATGGAAAGACTTACACCGCGAAAATCACGGTTTGGTGCGGTTTATGGGCTAAACGTTATGACCCGACTTCAAACGAAGGAACAGTACAATAAAATCCATTTTTGCGGTATTTAATTTTCGCGCAAACATTTTTGCCCATTTCTGAAAACACTCTCCATGGGCTTCAAAACTTGGGGGTGACTCGTACAATTTTGTTTTGTGAACCCATTAAGGCGGTACACCAACCATTAAACCAATGTAATAAATGTTATTATGTTAATTCTTGCCTCAGCACATTCGTATACTGCCAAATGCCTCGGCATTATAAGCCGGGATATCTCACGGGGTTATCTTTTCGATGATGGCCAATTAGCCTGATCGGCGCCAAATCGAAATTATTGGGCGGCTATGTATTCATTGTCACGTGTTAATCTCTATTTGTAGATGACTTAAGGCCCAAAAGTGTATAAGTATAGTCAAGCTCAAGCACTGAAGTCATGATGATTACCGATCTTTCGACGAATTAGTTGTGTCGTTTGCTAACAAATAGTGCCAATTCTGTTCGTATTAAAAGGAAAAGAAGTAGTTGTCTTCAAAAAAATTAAAAATAAGGAGAAAAAATAATTTTGTATAGCCACTTTAGCACTTAGCCTAGATAACTATCGAGCATAAGCCTATATCTAGGCGGAGTAGCAAAACGTAGGCAACAATTTTTTTTCTACAAATTTTACATAATCGGGTACAGCAGTGCTTATTTTTATAGCCATGCTCTTAATTGACACTTTTTGTTAAGAAATGACTTTACTATTGCGGTTTTGCTATTAAGTCTTAGTTATCGAGACAATAGAGGTGTTTTTGGTTATACACCTCAATTGTCAGTTAACCATACTGCAATCTAACTAGCTAACTAAGCATTTTACCCCAAAGAAAGCCTATTTTTATTTTAATTAAAAATGTTACAACATAAAAACCTCCCTTCATACACGCAGAAAAAAGATATGGTTACTATCTGGTCACGGCAGCAATATGTATGTTCTTTGTTTTTTGAATTTTATTTTAACAATAGTATGATTGCGGCAATATTAATATTGTTGCAACGTGACAATAGTATTGTTGCCAAATTTAAAAATGAAAATATGGTTGTAGCAACAATATATATATGGTTGTTGCGACAAAACAATTGCTTTTTTTGGTTTTATGTAAACAACAATATGATTACGGCAATCTTACCAACGAAATCATAATATATTTTTTATTTGACAATGTTATTGATACGAATCTTACGCAATAATAGTATATTTTATATGTAAATTAAATATTTTCAAAGCTCCAAGTTAGGATTAGTAAACTAAAATATTTTTAATAAGTGCATTTTTTCTACTCTTAAATAAATCATTCATATTATTAAGAGTTTAATGTATTTTTACAAAATTTGCTTAATAAAAATCTCTGTTGTTGAATAACAACTTAATTCAATTCTTACAAACAATTTTGGTGATTGTAGATGATTGTGTGTGAGTCTTACTATGGCCGTGAGGATCATGCTATGGTTGTATGTTAAACATACTATGGTTATGAGAATCATAATATGGTTGTGGGGATCATAGTATGGTTGGATGTGAATAATAATATGGCTATGAGGATCATAATATGGTTGTGGGGATCATATCATGGTTGGGTGTGAATAATAATATGGTTGTGGGGATCATAGTTTAGTTGAGTGTGAATAATAATATGATTGTGGGGATCATAGTATGGTTGTGTGTGAATAGTTTTATTGTTGTGAGGACCATAATATTGTTGTGGTGATCATAGTATGGTTGCGTGTGAACCATTATATTGTTCTGATGATTATAGTATTGTATTGTAAAACCAACAATAGTATGATGCTCTTCGAAAATTGTTATCCCAATCATACTTTTTTTTCTGCGTGTATGATTGAAAAGGCCTTCTCAAAGAAGGCACTCGTATAAAAAAGGCCTGTTGAATTTCTCCTGTGGTTTGTGATAAGTCCGTCTAGATTCCCTTGGAGTAATTGACCTATAAATGGACTAATCTACTTGCAAATATTTGCTTCGTTCGCGCTTAAGCAAACATTATCAAAATTAAATTTAAGTTTATGGCTTTCAGAAACTTTTATAGTCACCTCTAGTCTCAGACATACGTAGATAAACAACAAAGTTGGGCAATAAAATACGTAATTTCGTATTTACCTACAGTTTCTCAAAAAAAAACTCATACCACAGAAAAAGCCATTCAGATTAATTCGTAGAAACGCATTTCAGTGCATGCTCCCCACTTAATAACAAGTTTTTGGTGCTTTATTCATTGGCATCGAAACTTATTTACCCTTCACCACAGATGTTGGCGTCTGTCTTGACAACTGGATATCTGTTGACTCATTTGCTTCGAATCGAGAGATGTTATGTTACAGATGTGAACATGTAAAGAACAACAAACAAACGCGAGTAATAGTCTTTTTAGACTGAAACAAGTTTGACGAACGAACTTTATGAATACAAACGGAATTAAAATTCATCTGATTGCCGGTCTAAATCTTTTACAATTTGTATGGACATACGATAAAAAGCAGAAATACGATAAAAAAAAATCAAATCCGTGGATTTCGATTGGAAATGCAAATGCCTAATAATAATAGTCGTGTTTTATTTGATATGTGGAATATGTAAACATGTCAAGTTCGGCTTAAACCTAATATACCCTCCTCCGTTCTGACGCCTCTAAACCGCTTTTTAGGCCATTTTGACCCATGCGTCCATCCCTAATCTCAGCCAAAACTTCAAATTACTCAAATTACTGCTTTAATTTAAGTATCCATGTGGGCCTATTGACTATTAATCAACCGACCAAGCAGGACGTTCTTTGGACCACAGGACCCAAAAAGTCTAGCAACTTTGTCCATTTTAAATATAGCCCTCCACAAAACATAGGATTTGTAAAAGAAAAATAGTGTACTTTTTAACGAGGTACCTTTAATCCCTTAAAGAGACACTTTTTACCCCTGGGCCAATTGCAGTCATGTGCTTTGAACAGACATGGCTAGATCGACTAAAGAAATTTACGACGGTCTAGAATATATATGTGACAGCGCATAGAGAAAGGAAACTAAGGGTAAAAAAAATCAATTTTCACTTTTTTTTTGATGTGGACAACATCTGAGCATCGAATGAAACCGATCCCATGCCCCAAAAGTGTTCCCTCCCAGAAATATGCGCGTTTTTTGATAGTGATGGTACACCAAAGATACACGTATTTAAATCTTTAAAATGGCTCTCCTGAACAAAACTGGTTTTTACCCCTAGGTCCCTTTCTATTTTGCGCGTCACATATGCAATTAATTATAGGGTCTCCGATCAACATTTTGTTGTGTTGCAAATTGAGTGATAAATTTAATATACCATCTATCCTTCGATGGAGGGTATACAAAAGTAATGATCGGTGTCCAAGCGTCTAAAACTCCAAAAACTCTTGAGCTGTAAACATCAAACTTGGACCATATGTTAGCTAAGCCTGTCGAAGGTTTCTCTCTTGTCTTTGGCACCGCTAGATGGAGCCCTCGTCTAAAAATTAATTTTTTTTCGTAATTATGGTACGGTTTCATAAGAATCACAACATAAATCTCTTAAATAATGATAAGTTCGCTGATGATTTTGGACCAGGTCAGTGGCAGTGGTCTAAAAACTATCTGAGTTTCGAAGTCGAGGTAAACATAAGTGTGTACGATTTAAAGAGGTACTCGTACCTTAATTTCAATTGCTGCGTTCATAATTGTCAGCAGAAAGTTTGTGTGAAAGAAAATTATAAGAATACCAACCAAAAAAATCGTAAAATTTTGAAAATCCAGATTAAGATTATGTACGAGATTTTACAAAGAAAAATTGGAAAATAAAATATAGAATACTTAAGCAAGAGCTGACTAGAGGTCAACAGGGAACCCATTTACACGAGGCAACTTCATTTGCGTCAATTTTTATGATTCCCTATTGCTTCTGGAGTTAACACAAGACAATTCGGTTACGGCAATTTTTGTTTTAATTATTGCCTTTTCTGACATTCTCTGATTTTGTTTAACATTCTCTGAAAATAATCTGCAGCCAACTTCACATTACAAAAAACACAAAAGGAATTGACAGTACAGGCAATTTTTTCCCTTTGCATTTTCCTTACCTCTGTCTCTTACAAACTGAAAGTTGCGGCAACTAAAGTTGCCTTGTGTAAATGGGGGCATAGAGTCGTTAATTTCGACCGAGGAGTTTGTACTATGCTATGGGGGTGGTGTTGCCCGAATAAGGTATCACCCTTATGCGTTTAATCGATAATTGAGACAAAACCCGTATGTGTTTGATGTCCTTTAAAGCAAGGAGTTTGGACAAATGCTCAAGTTTGTCATAAGCAATGGATTACTTGACAATGGATTACTTGACGAAGACCTACAAGACGGGTCAGCTAGTGTTTTTATAAAGCCCAAACACAAAAGTCAGTTACTAGTCTTTTTGTATACAAGCACATATTCGGCCCTGTTCGATTAGACTTTTATATTTGTTTTGTATACACTATTAAATTAAGATGACTGAAGACAAGTTCAACAAGACGGCGCCACAAGACATGCCGCTAGTTATAAACCCGACTTATACAATAGCGGTGTTCGTTTGGGCTTTCCAGCTTAGGAACATATGAAGTTTGCACAAATCAACAAAGGCCACTTGTATACAAAAAGATTAAATTTTTATTTTTGAGGTTCATGTGAACGAGATGATAAAATGTTAATATTTAAAGCAACTCAAACAGATTGTTCAAAAACATTTTTCAAATATGTCCAATGCAGAAATGGAGAGATGTATAGGTATTGATTTAATTTATTCCGTTTATCATTTAATCCCTATTCAATGCTTTTAAGTTTAATACTGACGAAAACCTAATCGCATGCACATGAGCTTGACTTTGCCGTAAGGCTTGAATTCGCCCATGACATCTCTTTCTTATTTAACTTTGCTTGTTTACACCGAAGATAGTGGAACAAGAAGAGGTTGTCTCGGCGAATTCGTCAAAAATAGACAATAATAATCAAAACACTAAAATATATAAATTAAGTTAATTGCTACACTTTTGCATTTAAATAGTGTAAAATGTTATTAAACTATCAGTTGAGTTAATTTTATTATTCACGTATCCTATCTCGTAAACATTATCCAGATACAAATTCGCCGATAAGACATCTTGTTGATTGATTCTCTTTTAGTAAAAATTGCAAATTAATATGTTTTACTAAGCAGGGTGAGTCATGTTACATTTTTTTGTTAGACAAATAAGTTTGGTATATCTTACTCGTTTCTTAAGTGTCTAGAAATTAACGCTCATAGAGTTACTTCCATACAAATACCAGTTAAGTTACCTTAAACGTCCAAGGCATATGACAAAGCTATTTCTAGAAATAAACTAGTCACTATGATTGTGAAATCTTGCGATTTAACGCATTAAAATTGTTTGCTGGTTGACGAAAAGTCATTGGCTTTTGCGAAAAACCCGAAAAAAAACTTTGAAGTCATGAAAGGCAATATTCTGCGTACCATTATACCCATACGGTATTGGGGCTGCCATTTGTTTTATCTAAAGTTTTGTCTAAAGAAAGGCTTAATGGTTAATTTTTGCAAAACTGTAATAAGATATCTAGTGTTTGCCTCCACAGGGTTAGTCTTTGTTACCCGAGCAAATGCTCTCAACCAAAAATGTGCTTGACTTCCTCAGTATGAACTGAAAAACTTTTTCCACTTATATAACTCGATACCTCTTTAACTATAAAAATAGTTTAAGTAAGTAAACAAGTTACCATGTACTACGTTGCGGTGTTTTTCCATTGCAAATTTTAAGCTATAACTCTTTAACTGTCAATTAATACTTGGGTGATATCTAAGTTTTCACTATCAAATCGTAAACCTCTCGCCAGCGCAAAACAGAAACACCTGTTGTTTACTAGCTAATGAAGTGGATGTCAACCAATATTTAGCGAAAATAAAATCATGTTATCTCTCTAACTATTTGTGCTTAAAAGTTTAAATATTTGAGTTATAACTAAGTTTGTGTTATCAAATAGTAAACACCGGGTCACCTGAGAAATATGCAAAAGTTGACAGTAGCAGGCATCAAACTAGAATTGCGCACTAAATTTAGGCGATTTAATGCATACAGACTATATTTTCTAGGGTTACGTGAGGTAATTGGTTTTAAAGAGCAAACCGAAAACTTTAGTTGGTTTGGAAGAAAAAAGTTGTGCGAACGATTTTTCTGTTCTATTGCTTGAAAATCTGATCGAATATTGACTTCCAAATGTTATATGTTTTATAGTGTCGCTGAAATAAATTTACGGTGTGTTTTTAATTTACGAAACTGTAGACTTTTGAATGATAGTTTCTACTTAAAATTAGGGGTTTTAGAAGGTAACAGAAGTAAAATTTGTAATAAATGTCTTTGTAGTTCTTCCATTGCATTTCTGGAGAACGAAAGTTTTCGAGTATTAAGTATTCGATTAAAATATCATTCAATAAACATAGTAAATTAATTTCTAAGATCAGCACAGTTGTTTCCAATGTCGTCTATTGTTGACAATTTGGATTGTCGTGATTTCTTTGATGCATTAAGAGAAAAAATTTGTTCAAATTCCTTAAATGTTAGGAGTAGGTAGTGGAATCACTTTAATATAAAATGTAAGCGCTTAACTAAAATTTGTATTTCTTTAGCAATGCTGTCGTACCGGTTTTATGGACAAGATGAAGATATACGAGGGCGACCGCAAAAGTAACTGGCCTAACATAAAAAGAACCGTTTTTTTTGAATTATTATTTATTTTTCAACATAATCTCCTTCCAACTCAATACACTTCATCAAACGTTTTTCAAGTTTTTTAATTCCATCCGAAAAATAAGATTTTTCAAGACCTTCAAAATATGCCTCAGTTTCAGCAATAACCTCGCTATTGGACAAAAATTTTTTGCCACCGAGAAATTTTAAATTTGGAAACAAGAAATAATCAGAAGGAGCTAAATCTGGACTATATGGTAGATGCGGAGCAATTTCAAATCGTAATTCGGCCAGTTTTTGTTGAGTTAAAAATGCAGTGTGTGAAGGAGCATTATCTTGATGAAATAGAACCTTTTTTTTCTAAATGCGGTCGTTTTATCTTGATTTCTTCACTCAACCGATCCAATAATGCACAATAATATTCACTATTTATAGTTTTTCCTTTCTCAAGATAATCAATAAATATTATACCCCTTGTATCCCAAAATACTGTGGTCATTACTTTTCCTGCTGACTTAACAGTTTTCGACTTCTTGGGACCACTTTTACCAGCTTCTATCCATTGTTTTGACTGTTCTTTGCGTTCTGGGATGTAGTGATGGATCCATATGTCATCAACAGTTATGAATCGGCGAAAGAACTCGATTGGATTACGCTGATAAATCGCTAAAAGCTCCTCGGAATTGGTCCAACGGACGATTTTTTGGGGCAAAGTCAACAAACGCGGCACATATCTTGCGGATAGCTTTTTCATGTGGAGTTCATCATGTAAAATATGTACTCCAAACTTGTTTTTCGTGTATTTTAACAATATCAGCAAGTTCTCTGAGCTTTATTCGTCTATCTTTAGTCACTTCATTAAATATTTTTCTAATGTTTTCAATAGTAGTAGCAGTTTTCGGTCTTCCAGAGCGTTGTTCATCTTCCGTACTTGAACGACCTATTTTAAATTGTTGAACCCAGGATTTCACGGAGATGTATGTATGATCCAATTCATCTTTGATTAATGTGGCGTATAACCTTTCATATAAAAGTGTTTAATTACCGCACGAAACTCTTTATTTTCAATTTTTCAAAAATTATAAAACTTGTTTACTTCAATCACCTGTAACAAAAAAAATAATCATTAAATAAATATTTCGGAAATTTTGACAGATGGCTTATAAAAGATTGCTTTTAAAAAACAAAACAAAAAAAGGTTGCTGGTAAAACAGAAAATGTGCCAGGCCAGTTAGTTTTGCGGTCGCCCTCATACATTATAAAGGATGGTTAAATTTTAAGGGCCGATCTTAATTGTGAACCACACCTTAACATCAATTTTCTGCATTTCACTTGATATTTCTCAATATCAGACTTACTCAATTTGATCCATGAAAAGATACACAAGCGAGCAACGCGTTAAAGGTTTTCAGGCTTATTATGAAGTGGATGAGCAATTTTCGAAGAAAATCATCTTCAGTAATGAGACACTTTTTCACCTCAGTGGATTCGTCAATAAGCAGAATTGCCGCATTTGGCAAATTATAATCCAAGAGTGATTGTCGAAAAAACAATGCGCCCACAAAGAGTGCGGTTTATGGGCTGGCGGCATCATCGGGCCGTATTTTTTCCAAAATGAGGCCGGTCAGACAGTTACTGTATATGGTGTTCAATATCGTGAGATGATAACGAACTTTTTATGGCCCGAATTGAAAGATGAGGACGTGGACGATATGTGGTTTCAACAGGACGGCGCCACTTACCACACAGCTAACGAAACAATAAAAAGAAATTACAATAATTTTCTAAATAACTTGTGTTTTATTCAAATCAACATCGGCACTTAACATTTAACCACCCTTTTTTAAAATTTGATGTCTGTTTTAACTAAGCTCATCTCAGTAAAATCCAGTTCACACAAAAAGACCTGACTCTGCGAAGCTGCATTTTTTTAAAGGCATATAAATTATAAAAGTAAAAATTTATTTAAATTTAATTTAAAAAAAATTATTAAAGATAATTAATAAAAATGAGTCTCCCGTATAAGTAATTTGATTTGTGGCCGAAGTAATCGTTGCCAAAGACTGCTGAAGAAAAGCCTTGGCGGGTTTAGAAACAGCTGTACAGTCTACCTGGCAACCGTAGCAAATACATTTCACCAATTTCTTCTTTTTACGTTGATTTCAAAAAAGAAACAACATAAAGGTCTCGAACCAGAATAAAAAACTGCTCAAGTCATAATTAAAGATAAATTTAAATTAATTCTAGAAAACAAAAAATGATATTTATTGTAACAAAACGTTAGTCGGAATAGATTTTTTTTATTTTCAGTTGTACAAACACACATAATTGTTGATATGCAGGTAGTTTCAACTGCACTTAATTGATGGCATAACCGAAAGTATTTTTAATTGCAGTTGGTTTAGCTATAGTTCGGTATTACTGCAAAGTAAGATAATTAATGGGATATGAAAATTCAGTTGAAGCCAAATTCGGTTCCTGCAATAATCAGTTTACGGTGTGTACGTTTCTACGTCCGAGATTTCATTTTTATTAAGAAATTGTGTAAGCAAACAGAATAGATTGAAGCCAACACAATATTTTCATCGAATCTTTGCTTTTAACAATTCCACTCGCACAGATGACAAACTGGACATCGTCAGCTTAATATGCAAACCTGCTAACTCCCTTTCAGCATATTTTACAGGAGACAAAATACTTTTTATAATTCATATTTGTAGCTTGGAAGAAACCTAGAAAATATAGTTGGTTTTTTAAAAAATGTTTTGGAATTAGCAGTTTTTCTTACAAAAAAGTTGTCTATGAAAAAATTTAGTAGTTTTTTTATTAAACCTTTTAAAGCACTTCAAGACCAAACTTAAGGAAAAACTACATTCTGGTCAAAAAGGCGTATCTTTCTTTACCACACGGGAACAAAATCTCAATTTACTTAAAAAGTGGTTTACATATTAAGCCGACGATATCAATTATTTTAGAAGCCTCTAGCGTTTGAGCTGAATGGCGCTTGATAAACATATACTTTAATCTCTATTGTTCGTGGTAAACGCTCTTGAACTGAACTGAAAACCAAAAATGTGTATGATATCCTCAGTATTAACAAAAAAAATTAATTCAACTCACACGATACCTCTTTAACTATAAATTTGTTATTAGTTAGTTTGCTAGTTATCATGTACGTGACGGTATCAGTTCTTAAATTAACGTGGATTTCCATTAACATTCAAAGCGATAACTCTTCAACAGTCCATTAACATTTGGTTGATATCTACGTTTCTATTATTAAATCGAAAATTAATACTTATTGGAATAACAAAAACATCTGATGATAACTAGGTAACTAAACTAGAATGACTGTTTACCAGTTTGAAGTGAATTTGAAATAATATCGTCTCTAACGTCATATCTCTTTAACTATAAGTGCACAATGGTCTAACTAGTTGGGCGATACAAAATTTGGTGTTATTTATCAATTGCTCCAGAGTTTTGTTGTAAGTCCCTCAAAAGGGAATGTTTTCTTCAGTTGCCCGATTTGAAAATTTTCATTACAACTGATCTCCAACTTTTCCATTTGACATTTCCATTCGCACAGATGACAGTAAGAAGAAAGTTGCCTCAATTCTGTACTGAAATGCTAAAGTTTTTTTTTGCTTAGATTCAAATCAGCTGTTTGATCACTGGGGAACGTTAATTATTTCAAAAAAAAAGGTCAAAAAGGCTCACAAAGGATTTTTTTCTTTTGTCCTATTTGGTCCATTTGCAATACCAACTGATCTACAACTGTAAGACATATATCTAGTATTTTAGAAGAGTGTTTAGGCGGAATGTTGCTTTCAACAGATAGGCGGACTATAATATACAGGGTGGGCGATTTACGATTTTAAATTTAAATTGCCTGTAAAAAAAAAGGTACTGGTAAATTTTTACATTTCTGGTTATATTGGAAACGTTAAACTTTGTCATTTTATAATGGAACACAATATCATTCATATGACTACCACAACTGGCTCAGCAGTACCTTGCCCGATCAAACCCATTTTTCAGTACATTTTCAATTGTTTCGGGTCGAATTTCTTCAATGGCAACTTCGATTTAATGTTTCAACGCTTCAATTGTCTCTGGATGCTTTGCGTAACATTTATCCTTATTAGCTTCCCACAGAAAATAATCCAAAGGTCTCAAATCACAGCTCCGAGGCGTCCAATTGACATCAAAAATTCAGCTGATTATAAGAAATAAAAATATCGATTATTGCGTTGGCTATGGTACATGTGGCCACGTCTTGTTGAAACCAAATGTCGTCCATGTCATTCTTTTTTGAATTTTTGGAAACAAAAATTCATTAAGCATGGCGCGGCAACGCTCACTGTTGACGGTTTCGGCTATTCCTTGCTCATTTTTGAAGAAAAATGGCCCAATGATGCCGCCAGCCCAAAATCCACACCAAACATTGACTCTTTGTGGATGCATTTGCTTCTCAATAGTCACGAGTGGGTTCTCTGAACCCCATAAGCGGCAATCGGCCGTTATTACGTTAAAATTCTTTATCTCCAGCCAAACAACATTCAGCCCTTTGAGTGAACCAAAAGCGCATCAGATGGTGTTTCAGTATTAAATGACAAAGTTCAACCTTTCCAATAAAACCAGAAGTTTAAAAATAAATTTACAGCCGATTCAAATGTAAAATAATAATAAAATAAATCGCCCATCCTGTATATCAGTGGCTTGAATAGTTGTAACTACATTTTTTAAACAAGAAATATTACTAAAAAATAGGCCCTTTTATAATTTTTTTTAAAAGAAAAGTAAATAAATAAAAAAAATGATTTTTGCGGTTTTTAAAAAAATGGCATTACAATTTGTTTTATGGCCATAGTTTTTCCGGTTTAATCCAGTTTTTGCATTTTCAAAACCTTTTCAATAAAACCAGAAATAAAAAAAAAAAATTACAGCCGATTCAAATATAAAATGTTAAATCGCCCATCCTGTATATCAATGGCTTGAATAGTTGTAACTACATTTTTTTAAACAAGAAATATTACTAAAAAAAATATGCCCTTTTATAATTTTTTTTAAAGAAAATTAAAAAAAATTGGGTTTTGTGGTTTTTTAAAAAATGACAATACAATTTGTTTTGTGGCCACATTTTTTCCGGTTTAATCCAGTTTTTGCATTTTCAAAACCTTTCCAATAAAACCAGAAATATAAAAAAAAATTTACAGCCGATTCAAATTTAAAATGTTAAATAGTACATCCTGTATATCAATGGCTTGAATAGTTGTAACTACATTATTTTAAACATGAAGTATTACTGAAAAATAGGCCCTTTTATGTTGTTGTTGTAGCGGCACATAGTGCCGAGGTGACAGCCCTTGGCCGAAGAATTCCTCCTTCGGGTCGATCCGGTGCATAGAACCGGCTTTTTTTTTATAATTTTTTCAAAGAGAAATTAATAAAAAATTAGTTTTTGCGGTTTTTTTATTAAATGGCACTACAATTTATTTTATGACCATTTTTTTCCGGTTTAATCCAGTTTTTGCATTTTTCTGTAAATAAAAGATAAATTTAGTTACCCCCTATTCTATATATACTTTTCAAAGTTGCTTAAAGTGTTTCGAATTGTTACAAATAGAATGACAAACTTTTATTGACACTCCATCCTATGATGGAGAGTACAGAAATGGTTAAATCAATGATAAAATAGCGCTTCAACCATGCTACATTTTAAGCTAAGCGAATTTTATTTTTCTTGTCTTAGGCTAATTGGCATGATTGACAAACGGTACGTCAAACTTAATACACGCTCCCTTCAATCTTAGGCCGAAGCAACAAACAGTACGAGAAAAGCTACCATCAAAAACAGAAAAAGTTCCCCAAACTTGCCACTAAATGTACTTTACCAGATAAAAACTCATTTCTGTCGTTCTGTTTAAATATGCATAAGGAGGTGGGTGATGGTATTACCTCATTTGAATGCGGTCAACAGCTGTAAACCACATTAAGTAGCCGAGTATTTTTATACTTCTGCATACACGCGTTTGCGTTACTTTACTCCCGCTGTCACAGTGTATTACCAGCTGAGTACTAGCTGTCAGTCATCTAGGTTAGTGACTGGTTCTTTGCGTAAATACCGCTGCTAAGTTGGCCCAGACAAACTTGCCGGCAAGAACTTATGTTCGTGCAATTGTACCGTCCCGCCACTGTAATCAAACATAACAAAGTGTCAAATCAAAAATTCATAAGGCTGCATTAACCAGCAACTTAAAAATATTAAATTGCTTTTGTCTGAATGCCACCTAGTAGCCAAGAACATCGATGACAGTGAGATAGTAAATGCAGAGAATTAGAGAGGGCGAGAGAGATAAAGAGAGTCATGAGTACAACAAGCACGAGTTCACAACAGACGGTGAGTAATTGATAACGCTCAACGGTGATCGCGCTTCAGCGAAACGATCACAGAACTCTCGGTTAAAATAACCGTTAACACAAAGTAAAGCAATCAGTTTAAATCGAAAGTTTCGCTGGAGAGGACGTGTTAACGCATTCGCACGTTATTCGTTATTAAAACGGGAAATTGAAAAACGCACATCGAAAACTACGCAGAGCGGTTGTTGTGTTGGTTGAGCAGCAAGCAAGTTTGCAACGTTGAAATGGCCCACGATCATGATCACGACCATGATGCCGACAGCCATGATCTGCTTGTGGCCAAATGTGTTGCCATGGCTTGTCTCTTTTGTGCCACCACCCTCTTCGGTTCCATACCGTTCATGCTGAACTGTTGCCTTAAGTGGACGAACAACAAACCGAACTCTCGCTCCGCCAACGTCGTCCAAGGTTTGCTGTATTTCGGCGGTGGAGTTTTGCTGGCCACCACCTTTCTGCATCTGCTGCCAGAGGTACAGGAGGTTGTGGAGAATTTGCAGAAATGCGGCCAATTGGCCAATACACAATTTGCCTTGGCGCAAGTTCTAATGTGTGCCGGTTTCTTTCTCATGTACTTCATCGAAGAATGTGTGCACACATATTTGCATCGCCACAAAAAAGTGCTGGCCGAGGATGATGGGGTGGGAGCGGCATTTGAACGAGGTCACAGTGTTCGTAAAAGTGTGCTGGTAAGAGGTGGCAAGAAATCGGAAGAGACTGGCCAAGAAGACAACATCAGTGCCAGTACGAAGACGGCGGAAACGGTCGAAAGTACAAGTTATCTCTCATCCACTTTAACCGTGGACCAATTGATAGATCCGTCCTGTAGAAAACACAGCGATATGCAATTACAGCTGGAGTCTGCGCGTCCGTGTAACACTCCCAAGCATCATCATGAACACAATCACGTGCACGAACACGATCACGGACATGGTCATTCGCATTTGCCCCTACAGGCGAGTGGAGCTGATGGCGTGGTTACTTCCTCTCTACGAGGTTTGGGTATCGTTATGGCTCTGTCCTTACATGAAGTATTCGAAGGCATGGCCATAGGTTTAGAAGACTCAACCCAATCGGTGTGGTTTTTGCTCGGAGCGGTTTCAGCCCACAAATTAGTTTTGGCTTTTTGTGTGGGCGTTGAACTCATAGTAGCCCGCACAAAGCCTATATTGGCCACAGTTTACACCATCACCTTTGCCATTACAAGCCCCATAGGCATTGGCATAGGTCTGGCCATCAGTCACAACTCCTCCGGTTCCGAAAACAGTATACCCTCAGCCATATTGCAGGGTATAGCTTGCGGCACCCTATTGTATGTGGTGTTCTTTGAGATTCTCTCCAAACATCATGCCGGCCTGGGTGCCTTCATAGCCATGCTCATTGGGTTTGGTCTAATGTTTGGTCTACAAAATATAGGTAAGTGTTCAATGATAAGATTGTGGTGATGTTTAACAATACTTAGCTATCCGGAAATTCGATACCAGTGTTTGCATAACTTGTAAGAGACAGCAATCACTCAGTCTTCAGTAATGCGGGCAAACAACTTGTCTTTGATAAACTCGTAAGCAAATGCTCTTGAACTGGAAACCAAAACAAAAAACTAAGGAAATCAGTAGTAAAAGAAAAACAAGTAAAACGTGGTTAAGTTCGGCCGTGTCGAACTATATAAACCCTGCATAGTCCTGAGGATACATAAGCGCAAACAAGTGGTCTGTCCTTATGGGCTATGCCTAAACTCAGGCAAAACTTCAAAAATAGTTCATATTTGAATTTTTAAGAAAATTTGCTTTAGTTTGAGTACCCATATTGACTATTGATCGCCTGTTTTGGACCGTAAGAGCCAAACCGTCCTGCATCCTAACCCATTTTAACAATTGTCCGTCCACAAAAAATTGTTATTTGTTAATCAATACTCAAAAAAGCGTACTTTTTTCAAGATACCTTTAGTACCTTAAAGGGAAACTTGTTTTCCGCTGGGCCGATTTCGCCCATTTACAATCCAGCAATATTTCAGGATCCGAGATGGATTTGTTTGATGGCTATTGTGCTTTTAATAAACACACGTACGGACGGACATGGCTAGATCATCTAAGAATTTTACGACTAAAGGGTCTTCGATCAATATTTAGTTGTGTTGCAAAAGGAATGACAAATTTAGTAGCATTGGTAATGGGAGATTCCCCACCAGCCGGTTATAAGCATCGGATCGACCCGTAGGAGGAATTCTTCGGCCAAGCGCTGCCACCTCTGCAGTATGTGCCGCTACAACAACAACAAATTTAGTTTCCTATTCACCTTTAATTCCTCTTATATAACGTGATACCTCCTTAACTATAAATATTGTATTAGTTAGTTTGCTAGTCTACGAACGTAGCGGTATCAGCTCGTAAATTTTAGTGAAATTCTATTAAAAATTTTAGGCGATAACTCTTACACTGTCATGGAAAATTTGGTTGATATCTAAGTTTCTATTATCAGATCGTAAACAGTACGCCAGCAAGAAACAAAATATCTGTTGATAACTACTTAACTAAACCGACTATTAAAAAGAGTAATTAAAAACAAGTTATCTCAAACGTCTTTCCCTATAACATTGAATGCATAACAGTCTAAACCGTTGGGTGATAACTTAGTTTGTGTTATCAAATCGTAAACCTCTGTTCACCTGTTGAATACGAGGGTTGCTATTAACATTTCGGGTCCGGCAATAACAACACAATAATTTCTCATTGGAAATGGTTTCATTGTTTTTCAAAATATTGTCATTTAAGATCAATACACTTGCTTGCGCACAAACCAATTTTCGAAGCACTTTTCCCCACTCCGATTGAGACACCTCCAAAACATGATTTTTGAACGCTTCTACAGCTGCTTCGGGCGATAAAAAACGTTGACCAAGCATTTTTTCTTGATGCTAGGGAATAAGAAGAAGCCGTTGGGTGCCATATCAGGGCTGTACGGTGAATGGCCCATCAATTCGACATCTTGAGCGGTCAAATACTTCATCGTTTCAGCTGATGTGTGAGAGCTCGCAATGTCGTGATGCAAAATGATCCGTCTTTTTTTATTATTTTTCCTCATTTCTTCGAACACTGTTGGAAAACAGAAGGTTGAATACCACTCAGAATTGACCGTTCTAGGTTTCACTAAAGGCACTGTGGCAACATGGCCGGTTATACCGAAAAAAACGCAATCATTTTCTTCGATGTACTTCTTCCACGAACAACTTTTGTTGGATTGGCTCGTCTTGAAAGACCCATACGGTCGATTGCTGTATTGTTTCGGTTTCATATGCATAGATCCATGATTCGTCACCTGTGCCTTTGAGCTACCGCAGTTATGCTTTTTCAACATCTTTTGCACCAATCCACACGAGCCCTTTTTGAGCATTTGTCAAATTATGTGGGATCCAACGAAAAAAAATTTTTTCACGTCCATATGAACATGAAATATCTTATTAATGCTCTATCGGCCGAAAGGCTTCTTAATTACGGAAAATGTAAATAAATAAATAAATAATGACCAAGGATGCCTCAATCTCACGGTGTGTCACATGACGGTCTTGCTTAATCAGTTCACGCACAGCATCGATGGTTTCTGGCAAAGTGACCGAAGTTGAACGTCCTTCATCCCTGAGCGAACCGTGTCCGAGACTAAACTCTTGGTACCAGCGATTAACAGCGGTTTTTGATGCTGCTCCATCGTCAAAATTCAAAACAAGTTGCTTTAAACACGCTTGTCTTGATAACCCACGCCGAAAATCGTAAAAAATCATCGCACGAAAATGTTCACGGGATAATTCCATTTTTGGACTGAAATGCATTTTTCAACACACTGTAGACATTCGTAAAGTCGCCCTCCAATTACAAAACGTTCTGAGTGAAGTTATGTTAAAAAAATGTCAAAGTTTCCATTAAAAGTTCCAGTTTGCATCTGGGAGCACTAGTACTGTTAGGACCCGAAATATAAATAGCAACCCTCGTTTACAAAACACAATTAGATCGTTTAAAGCAGGCAATATAAATAAAAGCCATTTAAATAGCTAAAGGCGGGCGGGGGTTATGCAGTTAAAGTTGACTGATAAAAGGTGAAAGAACCTGGTAGTGTTCAATGAGCTGAGTTGTCGTTAGAGCTCGGCCGAATATTCGGCTTCGGCGATACGTGTTTTTCTGCCCTGATACGGTACTTGACATATAAGGCTGAAGTACTCGTTTTTCTTATAAAACTAATATTTTGAGTAAAACTTAAGTTTATACAGTGCAACAATTATGGAAGAAGTTAAAACGTTGTTAAGTTCGGCAAGGCAGAACCATATACAGTCGACTCCGAATAACTGAATACGCTTAACTGAAAAATATCGGTTATCTGAAATATAAGTTTGACAAAATTTGTCTTGATGCTCATTTCAAACAATTCACTCCGCCGCTTAAGTGAAACTCCGTTTAAGTGAAAATATTGCAAAAGTGAAACAACAGATTCAACTAAACTGTCAATTTTTTATAAAATGTACTCCGATCAACTGAAAAAATAAAACATAAATTTTTCGTTGAGATGATCTGAGATTCCTCCACCAATACTGTAAAATGGTAAATGGCGACAAAAACAAGTAGTTACAAGAAATTTCAGTCGATGGTGCCTCTTACGGACTGAACCATATTATTAAAGGAGCATATTTTCGCATTTACTGATAACACTACTCAACAAAATGAAAAAAATTTCATGTACTCCGGATGCGATAATTTTTTCTGTGTAGATAACCTTGACATGAGCTCGAAAAACGCAATAAAAAATTTTTTTTTCGTTTGGTTTTTGTTTTATTTTTTTTTTTAAATTTTAAAAATTTTTTTTTGGTTAATTTGTTTCGTCCGGCATAACTCGGGAACCACTAGCCCGATTTAATTGAATTAAATTTTAAAAAATTTAAAATTACAATTCCCTTAATCTGTTCATATATTGTTTTCCTATACAAGCAACAGTTTCCAAGTTAAAAATGAATATATAAAGGAAAAAACTTATTTTTTGCCTAAAGATTTAAATTTTTTTTTTTTAAAAAATCCATAAAAAATCCAAAATGAAAAAAAATGTCAAATCTTATTACTTTTACGTAAAGTCACATAACCTATGAGCAAAATGAGACAAAGATCATGAAAATCGATGCACGCGTTTCGCTTTTATTCGCAATTGAGTAAAGGTATGAATTTCAAAAATTTGCTCGACATATGCACAACTTTGTCTATGGTAAGGTTTTTTCTTTTTTATTACAAAAAAAATTAAAATTTGTTGGGTGACAAAAATATATGACTTTTTGAAATTTTTGAAATTCATACCTTTACTCAATTGCGAATAAAAGCGAAACGCGTGCATCGATTTTCATGATCTTTGTCTCATTTTGCTCATAGGTTATGTGACTTTACGTAAAAGTAATAAGATTTGACATTTTTTTTCATTTTGGATTTTTTATGGATTTTTTAAAAAAAAAAAATTTAAATCTTTAGGCAAAAAATAAGTTTTTTCCTTTATATATTCATTTTTAACTTGGAAACTGTTGCTTGTATAGGAAAACAATATATGAACAGATTAAGGGAATTGTAATTTTAAATTTTTTAAAATTTAATTCAATTAAATCGGGCTAGTGGTTCCCGAGTTATGCCGGACGAAACAAATTAACCAAAAAAAATTTTTAAAATTTAAAAAAAAAAAAAATAAAACAAAAACCAAACGAAAAAAAAATTTTTTATTGCGTTTTTCGAGCTCATGTCAAGGTTATCTACACAGAAAAAATTATCGCATCCCGAGTACATTTTGACTGTTGACTAGTGTAATGTAATCGTCGATATACTGAATGACTTACAAATGGTTAAACTAGCATGGTCAAATGTGACTTGAGAAACCATAAGTAATTGCTGCAAAAAAGCTGGATTCATTACTGGACAAATAAGCAATTCCGTTAAAGAAGTGGTAATACTTTAATGTGCTTTTGGTGGGAAAAATAAACAGACAAGATTCTTCCACAGCTTAGCAGCGCTTCTGATATTGAAGTAGATAACGACGAGAACATTTAAGGGTGAAATATATACAGCGCCTTCCAATAAGCCTACCGCCTCTCTCTCTCTATCTTACTTCAATTCGT
Source organism: Hydrotaea diabolus (assembly GCA_963513945.1). Classification (NCBI taxonomy): domain Eukaryota; kingdom Metazoa; phylum Arthropoda; class Insecta; order Diptera; family Muscidae; genus Hydrotaea; species Hydrotaea diabolus. The sequence continues at coordinate 14,630,207 of OY740720.1, read as the reverse complement.
GCTTTGAATGATTTTTTTATGAACAACCCTGAGGCTCGCAGAATAATACACGATCATGAGCATATACTAGGCGTGTTCTAGTCGCACTGGCTTTTTAAACGAGTGAGTGATCACTAAGGCGATAATTTCTAAACTTTACGAACAATTTTTGAAATTTCTTTGTATACCAAAACTGATTGGCTTTATGCATCTTAAACCATTGGATTTGAAAATTTTTAATTTGTAGAAAGAAAGTTATTATAAGCGAGCCATAATCGAGCTCGCTTGAACTCGCTTAAGGTTATTCTTGAAAAACTTTAATCCCAAAAATTTTAATTATTTAAAACAAAGGGATTTTAATACAAATTGTCTATAACCATTTTAAGTAACCAAAAAGTAATGCGCTCTGTTAAGCAAATACTCAAAATGTGCACTTTTACCGAGGTACCTTAAGTCCCTTAATGGGAAATTTTGTTCCCCCGATTTCAACATTTACAATCCCCAACAGCTTATGACCATAAGCTGTAATCATGCAAATTTTTAGGATCCTAGATTGATTTGTCGTGCTTTTAACAGACACACGGAAGGGCATGGCTAGATCGTCTTAGAATTGAATGATCAACAATATACATGTATACAGGGTGGGCGATTTTACATTTAAATAGACCGTAAAAAAAGTACTGATAATTTTTTCAAATTTCTAGTTTTATTGGAAATGTTGAACTTTGTTATTTAATAATGGAACACAATATAATTCGTATGACCACCACAACTGGATCGGCAGTACCTGAGCCGATCAACCCAATTTTTTACTACATTTTCGATTGTTTCAGTTCGAATTTCTTCAATGGCTTTCATGTTTGATTTCATGTTTCAACGCTTAAACTGTCTCTGGATGCTTTGCGTAACATTTATCCTTAATGGCTCCCCAAAGAAAATAATCCAAAGGGTTCAAATCACAGCTCCAAGGCGGCATCACAATTTCGGCAGATTATTCGATTTTCAAAAAGATTATGTAAAATATCGATGGTTGCATTGGCTGTGTGACATGTGTGATTTGTTGAAACCAAATGTCGTCCATGTCATTTTCTTGAATTTTTGGAAACAAAAATTCTTTGAGCATGGCGAGGCAACGTTCACCGTTGACGGTAACAGCAGCTCTTTGCTCATTTTCAAAAAAAAATGGCCCAATGATGCCGCCAGCCTAAAATCCACACCAAACAGTGACTCGTTGTGAATGCATTGGCTTCTCAATAGCTACGTTTGGGTTCTCTGAACCCTATATGCGGCAGTTTTGCTTATTGACATAGCCAACGAGATGAAAATGAGCTGCATCTGAAAACACGATTTTTTCGGTAAAATCTTTTTTCTCCTGCCAAACAAGGCGAAGCAAAAACGCATCGGATGGTGTTCCATTTTCAAAGTTCAACCTTTCCAATAAGTAAATTTTAAAGAGGGGTGCAGGGTATACAACAATTCCATCATAAATAACGAGGTTTCCATTAAGGACATAACAATTTTACATATTTATAAAACACAGAATATTGAAGATATAGAGTTCAAATTTATTCCAGGTGTAGTGCAAATGTAACATTTTAAGAATAAAATTCGATCAAGGTCATATGACCATCACGAGCCCGGTTACAGCGAATTCTTCTTTGGACCCAATTTTGCACCACTTTTGCACACATTTCGACCGAAACGTTGGTAATTTCGAATTGAATGTTGTCTCTGAGCTCGTCTAAAGTTGTGGGCACAGGCCAATGATTTGATGTGGCCCCATAAAAAGAAATCCAATGGCGTTAAATTGCATGAACGCAGTGGTCATTCGACCGGACCATTTCTCGAGAAAACACTTATACCGAATTTGCCTTTCCGTAAATCGATTGAAACGCGTGCTGTGTGGCTAGTGGCACTGTCTTGTGGCAACCACTTATCGGCAATTTCAAGCTCTTCTAATTCTGGCCAAAAAATAAATTTCTAACATGGCACGATAGCGCTCTCCATTGGCGGTAACATGACGATTGATTTCATCGACGAAAAAATACGGCCCAATCACAACTCCGGCATGAAAACCACAGTACACAGTAATTTTTTGCGTATGTAATTGTGTCTCTTAAAGCACATGTGGGTTCGTTGCTGTCCAATAATGCATATTTTGTTTATTGCAAACCAATCAGCCATAAATGATCTTCATCGCTAAAATTGAATTTTCGATGAAATTTCGGATTTTCGTGGAACTTTGCCAGAACCCCAATGGAGAAGTTTCGGCGTATCAAATGATCAAGTGGTTTTATTTGTTGAGTCAGTTTGATCTTATAAGGATGAAGGCCAAAATCTTTTCGCAAAATACGCCACAGTGTGGTTTGAGAGATGCTCAATTCCTGAGAACGACGTGAAATCGACTGATTTGGCTCATTTTAAACGGATACATTTACGGCTGCGATATTTTCGTTGCTTCGAGCGGCACGGTGTCTCTTTGGCGCCGGAACATTTAAAAGTGATTTGGATCACAATTTTTGACTCAGAATTTCGGTAGTAATTTTAAATGATTTCCAAACGTTGCTCGTAAGTGAACTTTTACCTTATTGAAAATGTTGACTTCAACCAACGTTTTGACACTGAAAGATCAATAAAAATGTTTGAGGGTACGTTGTCATAAAGATTCGAAATTTGTATGTGCCTATTGGAAAACTCATTGTAATGGCGCCATTAATTGTAAGTTACCATGTAAACAAATGGACAATATCAGCTCACTATCTAAATTGATATCTGCCCAGCAAACCAAACCTTCAGAATTCCTTACGACAATCGGCAAAATGTTCCGATTTCTTACCGAGTTCGTAACGAAAAACATATGAGAGGGTTGAAAAAAATTCTGAACTACTTCTCTGAAAAAAAAATCCTCAGACAAATCGAACAGAATTCGTAACGATTTCGGTAGGAATTCTCGATAGAGTTCAGATATTGTTCAAAACATTGTCGGCAAATTTGGTTCAAAGGGTGATTAATCAAATCAAATCAAAATGATCAATCTAACTTTTGATTTATGTATTTCCATAAAATAAAGTTCATGCTAAACTTCTCAGCCATTCACATTTCTAGCTGTAGTTTTTGAAGCGTTTTATCTACAATCATTTATAGAGGAACAAGTTTTTAGCTGTCGGTGTTGTTTAAGATCATAGAATTTTAAAACGGGTTTTAAAACCGCAAATAGCAGCGAAAATTTGCCTGCATTTTATTCTATGGAAATAATCATAGGCCAAATTATCAGTTAATTTGATTATTTGTTTTTAAATAACTTGTTAGCAGTAGAAATTTGTCAGTTTAACGAAATGACAACAACATAGTGTTCTCACTTTTTAGACTAATTTTAACTTTTAAGATTAATCGTTTTAAAATAACTATTTCTAAAATTATGCGGCTAGTCACCGAACTTATGCTGTTCCTAAGTATACATGGTAACTAAACTAACAAGCTATAAATTATACCAATATGGTTAAAATTACACAGTACAACATTTTTCAGGTGATTGATTCGGGACTTAATTCTGATAATTGTTTGTGAAAGTAGCCCCAAAAAGAAGAACTTCTGCATCATTCGTTTGTTCAAGGTACATCAAATAATAATTTAATAATTAATTTTAAGTTAGTAAGTATCGTATAGGGGAATTTGTCAAGTTTTAGGCTCTTAGATCGAGAACCACTAGTCCGAATAAGCTGAAACAAATAAAAAAAATTAAAAATTACAATTCCTTTAATCTGTTCAGACAACGTTTCGCTACATATGCAACAGTTTCGCAGTTATAAATACGGGCGGTTCGGAAACTTCTTAGCCTAGCACAAAAAGCGCGGTATAAACAGAAAAAAGTTAAGTGTTTTGGAAACTTCCATCTCTGCTATGAACACATGCTAAATTTTGTTTCGATCTGGCAACTCCTTCATATAGAAACAGGTGTTCACAAAAGATAGATAAGCGTTGGACTAAGTGTATTGAAGTTTCAGGAGATTATATTGAAAAATAAAAATATTTTTGAAAAACTAACTATTCTCTTTCATTGATTGGCTAAGAACTTTCCGAACCGCCGTAAATGTATGAAGAAAAAAAATATTTTTTGCCGAAAAAATTAAAATTTTTTTTTAATTCATAAAAATATAAAACGGTTTAAAGTGTCAGGTCCTATTACTTTCACGTAAAGTCACATAACCTATGTACAACATGAGACATAGATCATGAAAATCGATTTACGCGTTTCGCTTTTATGTAAAGGTATGATTCAAAAATTTGCTCGAGATATGCACAAAATTCTTTGGAAAAAACTTTGATGACGTTTTTTATTGATTCTTTATTTTGCATGAAAATAAACATTCCGATTCATATTACTCGTACAGCTTTTCTTGCACAGAAAATATGAGATTTTTATATGTTATCTATGCATGGAAACAAAATTTAGAACATTTTCAATTATTGTCACTATCCATCCTCGTGGTGGTTCTGATGACCTCATTTTCTTCGTAGGTTGTTCATATTCATGTTCTGAGTCTGCATCATCATCCGAGATAGTCATAATATTCAAGGGCATGGTTTGTTCAGTGTGTCCACAAATTTCAGTGTCATTTTCATCTTCGGTGCTTTTATCTTCAAACTGCATAATTTTAGAACTCCATCAACAAACCTCCGCAAGCAATGCATCCAATTATTTCTAAAGAATTTTGTACATATCTTTTTAAATTCATACCTTCACTTAATTTGGCATAAAAGCAAAACGCGTAAATCGATTTTCATGATCTATGTCTCATTTTGTTCATAGGTTATGAGACTTTACGTGAAATTAATAGGAGTTGACATTTTTACCGTTTTGTATTTTTTATGAATTAAAAAACAAAAACCTTAAGTTTTTAGGGAAAAAATATTTTTTTCTTCATACATTTATTTATAACTGCGAAACTGCTGCTTATGTGGCGAATCGTATTATGAGCAGATCAAAGGAATTGCAATTTTTAATTTTTTTTAAATTTGTTTCAGCTTTTTCGGACTAGTGGTTCTCGAGTTATGACGAACAAAAGAGCCTAAAACTTGACAAATTCCCCTATACGATACTTACTAACTTTAAATTAATTATTAAATTATTATTAGATGTACCTTAACCAAACGAATGATGCAGAAGTTCTTCTTTTTGGGGCAATTACAAACAATTATCAGAATTGAGTCCCGAAATCATGTGTTGTACTGTGTTAGGAAACGGAATTATATGCACTAAAAAATTAACATTTACTATTGCACTATAAAATCGAGAAATATGCCTTCAAATAAAAAATGCAGTAAAGTCAATGCAAAAATGCAGTAAAGATTAAGCATCCACACAATAAATCGAAAAATAATAAACAAAATATTTTTTTTAATAACATAAACTCAACATTAACTATTCTCTGCTGATCGTAACAACTAAAGATGTTTTACTTACATAAATAAAATCGTTTTTAATTGCTATTGTATAGTCAGAGTAAACCTTATCTGGGCTCGAAAAATAACTGGTCTCGAAAAGTTGATACGCGAGCATATCAATAATTTCGAAACTTTTCGAATAAAACTCAGTTTTTTTTCATCATAATCTACTTTATGCTCAATACACTCAGTCCTACGTTCGTCCAATTTATGTATCCCTTCCAAAAAAAACGGATTTTTCGAGGTCCATAAAATACGCATTTGTTTGATCCATAATTTCATCGTTGGAGCTGAATCTCTTTTCACCGAGCCCTTTCTTTGGGCTTAGAAATAGGAAATATTCACTGGGGTCCAATTCGTAACCCAATTCTTGCAATTTTGCCTTTGAGACTGCACATGTACATTATCTTGATGAAAAATATTTTTTTCTTGGCCATATGGGAACGTTTTTTTTTTTAAATCCTAGTTAAATCGGTTCTACGAGGGCTACTTTATACATTTCTGAACTTATAATGAAAATGCGAATATTTAACATCAAAAATGGTTTTATTGTTTTTCAAAGTATTCTCCAGCATGATTTATACACTTTTGCATGCGCTTAAACCAATTGTCGAATTACTTTTCCCACTCCGATTGAGACAAAACATGGTTTTTAAACGCTTCAACAGCATCTTCTGGCGACGAAAATCGTTGACCATTTTCATGATGTGCGGGAATAAAAAGTAGTCGTTGGGTGCCAAGTCAGGGCTGTAAGGCGGATGACCCATCAATTTAACGTATTGGCCGGTCAAAAAGGCGCTGGTTTGAGCCGATGTGTGAGAGCTCGCATTGGTGTACAATGAGTCGTCTTCTCTTGTTCATTTTTCGAATTTCTCCGAAGTCTTCCGGCAAACAAATTGTGGCGTACCACTCAGAATTAACCGTCCTACGTTGCTCAAGCGGAACAGTCGCCACATGACCAGTTTTGCCGAAGAAACAGGCGACCATTTGCTTCGAAGTTCTTCTTCTACGAACAACTTTCGTTGGCTTTGGCTTCGAATACCCACACGGTCGATTGCTGCTTTGTTTCTGGCTCATACAAATAGATCCATGATTGTCACCTGTAACGATTTTATAAAAGTCCTTTGAAGCACCGCGATCGTATTTTTTCAAAATTTCTGTGCACCAATCGACATGGGCCTTTTTTTGAGCGATTGTCAAATTGTGCGGGATCCAACGAGAACAAACCTTTTTTACGGCCAGGTGTTCATGCAATATCGAATGTATGCGGGTAGAAGAAATGCCCAAGGATGTCTCTATCTCACGGTATGTCACATGACGATCTTGCATTATCAGTTCACGAACGGCATCAATGTTCTCTGGCACAACGGTCGTTTTTGATAATCCACGTCGAAAGTTGTGAAAAATGATCGCACGAAAATGTTCACGAGTTAATTCCATTTTTTGCCAAATTGATTTTTTCAAGTCACTGTAAACAACACACATGATGGTCGTACGTCAAAACGTTCTGGTTACGTTAATGCTAAAAAAAGACAAACTTTCCAATGGAAAAGTCAGATGGCGCCAGGCAACACTTAGTGTTGCCAGAAATATGTATAGCAATATATGATTTGACAATTAACTGTGGCAACGTTCACACAATTCGGAACTAAGGAAAACCATCATGAGCTAAACAAGATACGACATTAATATTTGGTACATAAAACGGGTGGTCCAACTAAAACACACGCAAAAAAATGTTAGAAGAAGACAATCAAGTATGAAACAAAATATCGGCCTAATGCTCACCACGGCTTCGGTGGCATACCTCTATCCAATGGTCCATAGTTTCAGTGACTGAGACAAAATGAGGGTTCAATGTCTTTAATGTGCCGTATTATCTTATTCTTTAGCTCTAGAATTGTGCTAAGCTTAGTGACGTACACTTTTTCGTTGTAAATATCCTCAAAGAAAGCAGTCCGACGGTGTCAAATCCCATGATCATGGCGGCCAATTAACATCGCCACGACATGAGATAACACGGCCATTGAACTTCTTGCGCAAAAAAACCATTGTTTCGTTTGCTGTGTGGCAAATGGCACATATCGTCCAGGTCGATATCCTCAATTTCTGGATATAAAAAGTCCGTTATCATCTTGCGATAGCGAACATCGTTCACGGTAACTGCTTGGCCGACCTCATTTTCGAAGAAGTACGGCGCGATGACGCCGCCAGGCAATGAACCGCACCAAACAGTCACTCTTTGTAGATGCATTGGATTTTCACTAGCGGATTCTCATTTGCCCAAATGCGCAATTCTGCTTGACGACTCCACTGTGGACACATTTGGTCATTATGCTGACCTAAAAAGTTACCGAAGTGCACGAAATGCATTTTGAGCTAAACGCCCATTTTCGAAAAAGGCTTTATCAATCTTAAAGCGCACCTTAATTGAGTATTTCTTCATGGTTGAGTTTCTTAAATACTGAAACAAAGAAATCTTAAATTAAGTTGGGCAAAAACTTGACTTTAAGGTGTGACTTACAATTAACATCGTGCAATATGGTTAGACCACCCGTTATAAGGTCGGTTTCTATACTTTTTTAGTAAAAGAGTGTTTTAACAAAAGCTCTGCCGGAGAAGAAATCTTGCTAAGTACTGGAACGGATTGTCGTAAAAGTGCTAAAAGCAATAAACCTCAAAAGTGATAAAAAAAATTATTTTTTAATTCTAAAATCCAAAATTATTTTATTTTCTAATTGTAGGTTAAAGTAAAATTACTAAAACTTCTAAAAACCGAAACAATTGACATCAGTTATTATCTTTGGTCAATTCTAGATCTTTGGTGTGTTGTGTTTTGTATGCTAATTGGACCTAAAATTTAAATCTAAATTTACGATATAGGAGTGTATAATAAAAAAAATAAAATTCTTCGAGTAAAAACTAGTAGAAGAGAAAAAAGTATTTTTCTCTCTTCTCTTCAAAGTACTTGCAAATTCAGTTTCTTGTTTTCGAATTACAGGAACGCTTTTTTGGAATAAAAGTAGGAAAGAAGAAAATAAACCCCCACCTTAGTCAAAAAGTGGGTGGTGCCATAACCTTTGAAACAAATAGTTTATTGGACCAAACAATAAATCAATCGTTATACAATTTGAGCATTATAAATTAATTACCTTCCTGCTATAAATTGTTATAGACTATGCGATGTGCAAATTAGACATCTCATTTAACCTCGAAATTTGCAAGACCATATCCCTTTTACCATATGACGACATAGCATCCACTTTTTTGAGCAAAGAAAACCTCTAAGATTGCGTAAACTACGAGTACAAGCAGATGAGTATTTCTCCTGATTATAACTTCACTAAAAAAATGAATTATTTTGCCATTGCCATTAGATTTGCGAGGATCACACGCAGAAAAAAGGTATGGTTGGGGTGACAATATTCGAAGAGGATCATACTATTGTTGGGTATATGGTTGAGGCACAACAATATTATGATCCTCACAACAATAGTATGATTCACACATAGCCATACTATAATTCCCACAACCATAGTATGATTCACACTCAACCATACTATGATCTACATAACCATAGTATGATCATCATAACAATAGTATTATTCACACTCAACCATACTATTATCTTCACAACCATATTATGATCCTCACAACCATAGTATGTTTCTCATATAACCATAGTATGATCCTCACAACCATAGTATGATTCACACGAAACCATACTATGGTCTAATAGTATGATTCACACATAGCCATACTATGATTCCCACAACCATAGTATGATTAACACTCAACCATACTATGATCTCCACAAACATACTATGATCCTCACAACAATAGCATTATTCACACTCAACCATACTATTATCTTCACAACCATATTATGATCCTCACAACCATAGTATGTTTCTCATACAACCATAGTATGATCCTCACAACCATAGTATGATTCACACTCAACCATACTATGGTCCACACAACCATAGTAAATTTACTAGGATTGGGTAATGTTGTTATTGAAAAATAGAGATTTTCATCAAGTAAGTTATTTTAAATTGCATTACAATTAGTTCATAGCCAGATTTGACTCCATGTTTTTATTAAACATTTTATTCAAGAAACAAAATTATATATTCCAACGGTCAAAAATACTTTTAGTTGCTAGCAGGGGTGAATACTACGTACTTCACCATCCGTAGACACCAAGTAACGAATGTGCTTAAACCATGATCAATTGCTATATACTTAAGTGCAGGCAGATTTTTAATAAACGAGAACCAGTCGGTAGTAGAGTATTTCACCAAACAAAGTAAACACAATAAAAATCCCTCGAACTACCTTCCGATTGTTGTTGTTTTTTATAATGGAGAACAACCATGGCTGTATCGCGTGTAAGTGTTTTTCTTTGGTTTATAAAAAAAACACGCACACACAAAAATATTCGCAACCATACCGTATGATTGCCGCTATTATATTATTGTTAACGTAAATTTTAAACAACAATACTTTTGTTGCACCAACCATGTTTATATAATACTATTGTTACATTTCAATAATATTAACATTGCCGCAGTCAAACTGTTGTTAAAATGAAATTCAAAAAACAATACTATGGTTGCGACGAGCATGCTTTTGTTGTAGAGAACATATTGTTGCGGTGACCATATAGTAACCATATCTTTTCTCTGCGTGCAGGTGACCTATTCCGTAAGGGAGAAGAAACTATGTTATTGCTTAATTCTTTCGTACAAATAGTTCAAAATTTATTGATCAGACCTCGTTTGTATAACCAGACCGACAATTTCAATTGTACTCTTCATCACTATCTTGACAGTGACGCATACAAACGTATATCTGTTTACCAATGTAAACATTTAAAAACCCGATATCTTGAGAGGGTAGAATGTATGTGGGAATATTCATTGATTTTCCCTCTAAAGATAACGAACCATTCTTCTTTGTCTATATTTCAGTTGAAAGAAATATTTTTCATTATTTTCAATACAATGCACTCAAAAGATTGTAAATCCCCACCTGTCTGCCTATACATAGAATATTTTTTAATAATGACTTTATTGTTTCTATCTGTTTGCTTTCATTTCAGGCGAGGGGCACGACCACGACCATGAAACCTGTTCGGGAGCCGAGATGGCAAGTACTACTGCTCCATTTCTGGAAGCCACAACAAAGTTATCTGGATAATATCTATTTATGGCAGACGATGGCGTTGACTTTGAGTACTTATTGGCATGAGTAACATGTGATATTTTTAGATTTAAGAATTACAACTGAATTAAATGAAATATAAATATTTAATAACGTACGAGCATTTCAACGGAAAAGATCAACAGTCGGGGGAGTACCACCAGAAGATTACAAAATACCGCGTAAGTACTTTTTGTTGGGAAACACCAGACTATGAAAATGATGCAAGTCACTTCTGGGTAATCTACAACAATGTCTCTGCCTACAATTACATATTACATTGGAATCGATCAATTTGTAATCAGTACAGAAAGGGAGATGGTATATTTCCTAACGAAAAAAAAACTGATTAGTTGAGTAAAACCATGCCCACAAATATTGGTAAGATTAATTTTGGGTGCCGTTTGTGATAAGTTTTTTGAACATTTAAAAGAAACAATAAATAAAAAACAATAAAAATTGCAAGAAACCACATAAATTCACTATCATCGGTAGCAGCATAATTATTGTGTCTGCTATATTTTCACTTTTTTATACACTCCACCATACAATGGAGGGTATATTAGTTTCGTCATTCTGTCTGTAACACCTTGAAATAATCATCGGAGACCCAACAAAGTGTATATATTCTTGATTCTCGTAAAATTCTAAGACGATCTAGCCATGTTGTCCGGCTGTCCGTCTGTTGAAAACAAGATAGAGCCTGCATGAAAACAGCTAGGGAGCTGAAATTTGGCACAAACATGTGTAGTTAGCTTAGCATGGTTGGTATTGAAAATGGGCTATATAGCTCTACGGGAAGTTGGTGTTGGAGACCCTCAACCGACACTACCTCATAAAAATTAGTTTTTTTATTTGGAAATATCCGTCCAGTTTCTTGAGCAAAATCACTGAAATTTTGCAAATAATAATCTCTATATAGGCGCAATGATCTATATAAAAATTAGATTGGGTCACAATTTCTTGTACCTCCCATACAAACGGCCTTATGGGCATTGAGAAATAATATGACTATAACTCACCACAAACTTGACCTATCGAAATGAAATTTTACACATCAAGATTTCTATATACAACACACTTCTACGCTGAATTCGGTTGAGATCGGAAAAGTCCTACTGGTACCTCCCACACTAACGGTCTCATGGGCCTTGAGAAATAATATGACAATAACTCACCACACACTTGACCTATCGAGACGAAATTTTCGGCATAAAGATTAATATATAGAACAGACTTTTGCGCTAAATTTGGCTAAGATCGGAAAGGCCCTACTGGTAACTCCCACACAAACGGTCTCATGGGCCTTAAAATATAATATGACAACAACTCACTACAAACTTGACCTATCGAGATGAAATTTTCTACATTAAGATTTTTATATAGAACACACCTCTGCGCCAAATTCTGTTGAGATCTGTAGGGCTTTGAGAAATAATATGACGATAACTCACCACAAGCTTGACCTATCGAAATGAAATTTTGCACACACTTTCGCACCAATTTTAGTTTTTTGGGAATCTGGTGCATGGTATCCAAAGTTCGACACATACAAACTTTTTTACTTTTTTTTTTGATGTGGACAACATCTAGCATCGAATGAGACCGATCCCATGCCCCAAAAGTGTTCCCTCCCAGAGATATGCGCTTATGAAAGTGAAGTCGACGATTCTAAGCGCAAATAGAAAGGGACCTAATCTTTAAAATGGCTCTCCCGAACAAAACTGATTTTTACCCTTAGGTCCCTTTCTATTTTGCGCGTCACAAATAGAGAACTATTTTTAATAATTTGTTGAACAATTTTTATCCCTTAAATCTGAGAGTCCTTTTCTTCAAGAGTAGACATTTTTTGGGATATTAAAAATATTATATGCCGGTTTGTAAAAACTAGAATTTACTTCAGGTAAAACAAAAATACGTGAAAATTGAAGTGGCGCTTTATCCGTTCCAGCGCAAAACGTTAAAGCGAGCCACCTTAAATTTAAATGGCGCTAAGAGATCCCCAGGCAGAGCGTTCAGAGTTTGACTCAGAAACTGGGCAAAAGTTCAGTTACGGAGGACTTGCCCATAAATAAGAAATTTTAAATGTCCTCCCCTTCAGAAAATGCAATCAACGACCATAGGAGTCGTGGCATTGATAATGAAAATCCTAAATGTTACAGGTTTTGGGACGGCCTTTTAAGCAATCCAACGACAGACGGTTCCATGTACCGCAGTGACCCGAAGCAGCAATCTTCGGACAAGGACTGTCAGCCCAGCACTACGTGTGCCGCTACAAAAACGCCATTGGTAGCAAAAGTGAAGTTTATGGGAGGTGGCAATTCTGTATTATTTACCTATGACTTTCTTTTTGAGGCCTTAAGGGTCTCACTAACCGCTATTTTGTATCTTAATGTTACCCAAGATTAAAAAGTTTTATTATGACTTTTTGGGTCCTTAAGCAATTTTCTTTCGAGTAGCCACAATTAAATGAAAGTGTTCGCTATCATTTTCAAGGTCTTAAAGGAACCCTAGCCTGTATTTATTACTTTTTCCAAATTAACCGAGCCATGCTGACATTTTTTTCTTAATTTCCGTCATAACCTATGAACTTTACTTCAGTAGAAAAAAATAGACCATCGAAAAATATGTATTATTACCTTCAAAAGCTTTTATAAATGACAATTTACCAGACTTACCTTGCAAAGATCTATGGAATGTGGCAGCGTTCTAGACGATTCTTCAGATACAAGGACATTGAGTTTGTCAAAGGTTAGCTCCGGCTTGTTTAGTTTTCCACAGCGTCCAGTCCCTTCTAAGGGAGGGGCTCTTTTTTCATCTACGTTAAAGATAAATTATTTTCTGTTCTCAGCCCTTTTTTACATTAAATTTAGCAGCTTCATCATCTCAAAACATTAATATTATCTATGTACATATTTGACTTTTTCTTTTACTCATTTCGTGAAATTTCTATTAAATTGAATAATAATGTGATTTCTTTCCTTTTTGACACATTCGTTCTTTTTTCAAGTATGTAGATTGCAGCAGTGGTGTTTTAACTATCGCTGTCATCGCATAAAGCAGCGTTCAGACCGAAACGATATTCTAAAAAAATTGAAATTATTTTATAAAATAATTTTTCGGCTTGAGGTCATTTATTTAAACTCGTTGTTCTATGTGTTGTTTAATTTTTTTTGAAATTTTTTGAAATTAAAATTTATTATGTAATATTAATCGTATATACGAAAATTCTTCTGATTTTATTTTCGTCGGAGTTCGGCTCTTATTTTCCACACAACTTGTAATATATTGCAAGACAAAATCTGATGAATGTGCATTTAAATTGTACATGCGAAAGGGGGCATAAACATTGCCTACATAGTTTGAAAGACACTGCTTGCTTTGCTATCGGTCACAGTTACATTCAAAGCTTTTCAGAAAAAAAGAAGAAGATCACATTGTCAGAAAAGCGAGGCAAATATAGCATGTTTTTTGTTAATTTCTTCTTTCGCGTTCCTAAAATAAGTAAATGGAAGAATTAAGGATATAAAATTAAAGTTCTGAAGTGGCCATTTTATTAAATCATTCTCGATTGGAGCTCGATCCCATTATTGAATGGATTATGGTGGTAGGAGCAAAAGTATATTTTTAAGGCAGTCTGTCCTGGAAAATGTCAGGTGAAGACCCAGATGACCACCACTGAAGTAAGAAAGTTAGGCGACTGGTAAGTCTTTGTAAGTTTTCTTATTTTGTTCTAATGTATGTTTCCTTATTTGGTATGTTTGTTCAGCCAAGGGCTGTGGGTGAACAAATGCTGCTCGACTCGATCCGGTTCATAGAACAGGCGGATCCAAGACAGACGATTGCTGCTTTATGATAGTTGCTAATGACCGTAAGTTTCGTTTTTTATAACGTTCGTGTATTTTGTAAACTGTTTCGAAATGATCAGAATTGAGTACCCTTTCCCTAGGTTTCCCCAAATATTTGGGGATGGACTCCCTTGTCGTCCGACATAAAATGGAGCAATTTTATCAATATCAGTAGAGTTCATGGTTGAAGTGCAACAAATTAGGCTGTGTCTTTATGATGGCTCGAGCATTTAGGAAAAAGTAATAAATAACGGCGCTTAGGTCAAGGGAGTCCTCCGGTCATTGAAAATGGTACCGCCCACATCCATTTATAAGTAAATGTGGGTACTTACGGATCCCAACATTTTTAACAAATAAATGGGCGCGGCCGTTATTGGGCCCTCAAGGTCCAAAATAATGGATCGTGATGCCCATAGGGCGATCCAAAGACAACCCCATGCGTTAATAATACGGAATAATACAAGAGTTGCTGTTAATTTCACTGTAAAATTGCATGAATCTGCCCAATCTCTTTACTAAAAGAAAATTAAAAAAGTGTTTCCCGATTTGAAGAATTTTACGTAAATTTTCAAGTTCCGAGGGTTCTTTGGACCCAATTTCCTTTTTTTGAGTACTTCCAACTGTATGAAAGTGGGCGGCATCATTTTCCAAAATCTACGAAAACTTTTAACGAATTACTCGTACCATTCTGAAGAGGACTAAATTTCTTTTTTTTTTCAAATTTCCTTGGGCCCAATTGAGTGTAGTCAATTGGGCCCAAGGAAATTTAAGCGTATTATACAGAGGTACTTTAACCCTTTAACATTTAAATTTATCTAAGACAGAAAAAATTCTTTTGCATGAACTTTTAAGCAACTGGTTTTACACTTAAAATTTTTATAGTCGTGCTAAATTAAAGATGGCAATAATCTAAGAGATTTAGTTCTCTTAAGTCAGTTCAAATTCTGTACAAATAATGGTTATAGTGAAGACATGTCTTAATTCACTCAGAGCAGTTTGGATTTCGTTAAGAAAAGAATGGTATTGTGATTTACTTGAAACCAAGCCCTCTATGCGGAGGTACATTGGCCCTTTAATTCTTACATTTTTGTAAGACAGCAAAAACTCATTTGCAGGGACTTAAAAGCAATTGCTTTCACACTAGAAATTTGTATTGTCGGGCTTAATTAAGGACGACAAAAATCCAATAGATGAAAATTTCCAGTTAACGTCAAATCCAGTTACCTATTATAAAAATCAGGGTCCTCTAGAGACTAGTCTAGGAGGATATGTGCCAGCTATAGACTAATCTTGTGAAGTCATGTCTGTATTCACTGAGAACAGTTTGATTTCGCTCAGAAGTATTGTGATTTAAGCCGTCCAATACCTACTTTTTTATATATGCTTTATTTGAGTTATTGAATCTAATCCTTGGGAGCCTAACTATAAGTATACGAGTCTTAAGTATATTTCAATAATGAATCCTAGTATGGATTTTTGGGTTATGTGGTTCTCTGCGTATTGCTGGCAGGACTTGCATTAATTTGATCCAAAGAGTATATAATTGCTATAGATCACATGTCTGAGAATTTTAAGCCTAGTTTGGTTTAAACCTCGTGATGAAGGGACAGAGGACTTTTACAGTCATTTACAGTGTTGCGATATTTTGTAGAGTAAAAAACTCTAGTTTTGTACTTATATAACAGATAACTCTAGCGACTTAAAAATGGTTGAGTCGATTTTGTTCGTAGGCGGTATTGCACGTACTGTTGTAGGCATGCACATAATAGAGAATGTTAAACCAGGTTTGACTTAAACCTAGTGAAATAGGGTCAAAAGCCTCTATAACCAGTCATTTCCGCAATTTAGGTATTGTAAGTTTTTTGTGTTGACTTTTTAAGGATCGCGTATTAGATAATTTAAACGACTTTGGTCTTAACCTCGTAAGGTAGAAAAAAAATTAAAGTCTTTTTTGAGTGCGCATTTGCGATTTGCATGTTGTTGGCCTTTATGTGTTCATAAAATAGGGGTGAAATAGGGTCGGGAGCCTCTATAGCCATACAATTCCGCAACATCAGTGTTAAAGGGTTTTGAATTGACCGTTTTAAGGATCAAGCGTAAGAGCATTTGAAACACGTTTGGCTTAAACCTCTTGACGTAGAATAAGGAAAACCAGTTTTTCGGGCGCGTGTATTCGCTATTGTTGCAACTGTAGCGGCACAGGTGTAGTTTTGAAAACCTGGCGTTCATTTCTCCAATGTCTTGAAGCATTTGGACTACAAAATAATTGTCTAGCAATTTTTTATCGTGCCGTTCGAGTTTATCATTGTTGTTGTTGTAACAACAATATATTTTGTTTTGAAGTCCTGATCACCTGATCTGCTTCGATATCCAGTTAGAGGAAACACGCCATTTGAACTGGATGCTACCACAGAGACCTGGAGGTCAGCTGAGTGGGCTTGGCCGCACAATTAAAGAGGTGCAGCACGCCATGTGGTCCCTGATGGCAGACGGGACAGACGTCCCAAGCGTTAGCATTTATTCGTGCCCAATAAGAATTGAGGCGGCTGCACAGCCAGAAACGCGCGCGTCTGTGGAGGTAGTACCTTCTCCGCAGGTCATGTGGTCCCCGATGGCAGACGGTACAGACGTCCGGAACGTTAGCATCAATTCGTGTTCAATAAGAATTGAGGCAGCTGCATTATCCTGATCTCAGCTGAGCAAGAACTACGCGCGTCTTCCGAGGTAGTATCTTATCCTCAGATGAAATCTCCGGGGGAAGTTCCTCTAGCACTGCATTCACACTGTAGCTGAATACTGCTGCTGCGACTTCATCAGCGTGCATGTTGTTCAGACCTGCCTGATAGTTTCGATGATCTTAAGGCTCTCTCTTGTACCGTTGGACCTCTCTCTCTAGATCACGAAGAGCGTACCTGATCTGCCTGGGCGGAGGCATCCTGTCCAAGAGATGGTGGTTAGGATTACTACTGCGAAAACACCCAAGATCGTATTGTTTAGACAACAGGAAATTGTATCTGCGCACGGTAAGGACTTTCGTCTCCTCATGAAAATGGTCTTCAGAAGACATAAGCCGATACCCTGTTAATGTTATTAGGGCGGCATTCTGGCAAGTCTGAATTTTCTTCCACTGCGCCGTACTCACACCAGGGCTGCGTAGTTCGCTGTAGACCGACCTACGACTATTGCTTTGTAAAAGGTCAACAATGTTTCTTTGTCGGCTCCCCAAGTACTGCCGGCAAGTGATTTGAGGATCTTGTTCCTACTTTTAAGTTTATCGCAGATAGCTGTAACATGCGCAGAGTATCGAAAAAGGTTGTCCAATGTGACCCCAAGAATTTTGTGGTAGTTGGTAGTGCGATGTTGACGTCATTGACTTTCACCTTGAATGACAACCGCATCTCTGCGGTCCATGCACTAAACAGTGGGCAGCCAGTCAAGTTCTTGGCTTCGATATGACTTCTTCAGGTACTTTGTCGATCCAGGTGTATCCCCAGATATGTAACATAAGCAGATTGAGAAAAAGGGATATTGTTTAGTTTTAGTGTCAGAAATGTGCTAAAATTTAGTGCGAAAGATACCTGTGTGTATTTAGCCTCATTGACTTTTATTCTCCTGCAGCAGTATTCAGTATTTTAATGTCGGAAATGTGCTAAAATTTAGTGAGAAATTTACCTGTGTGCATTTAGCCTCATTGACTTATTCTCCAGTCAGAGAGCCAAGATTCTACTCGTCTGAGATGAACACCTTGATTCATAGATGCAGTATCCTAATTTTTATGTGAGGCCATTTGAGCGGTATCGCCGGAAAAAGTAGATGTTAGAACGTTTGGGCTGGAAGGGATATCTGCGGTAAACAGAAGGTAAAGGATAGACCCCTAGACACTACCCTGGGGGATACCAGCTAGTATTTTGCGATCATCGGTAACGTGTTGCCCACATTTGACTTTGAATATGCGGTTTTTAAGTAAGACTCAAGGAGTCGATGAGTTTACTTGGAAGTACAGGGAGTCCGTCGGGAAGGTATACTACTTTTTTATAACTTTTAAATAAATGAAAAAGAATGGATCTTATATTGATAAATGTTTTATTTAATGTCGGCAATTATGAATGGAATACAATATCAGATAAATCTCATGAGCACGGCGTCGAATTGAGGTTGATGGATTTTTTTGAACACTTTCTTGAGCAGCAGTAATGATTTCAGCCGATCTTGCCATACTTCCATGGTTTGACCTATCAGCGCACGCAACTTTCTCATCGTCACAGTAATCGATGATTGATTTTGATAAAATGTTTCAACGATTAAAACACGTTGGTTTATCGAATATTTTTCCATAATAAATTTGCCACGTCTCTACTTCACGACTGCCAAATGTAAACTGTCAAGACTAATATTTAAAAAAATGGAGGCAAAACAAAGTATTATACCTTCCGGCGGACACCCCGTATTTGTAAATTTTGTTGGTGAAGCCAACGTGCCAGACTTTCTCAAATGCTTAAGCAATATGCAGAAATACGGTGCTACAATATATTCGCCGTTTAATTGATTCTTCAATTGCTTGGGTCAGAAAAATCCAAACTGATGGTTTGGTAGTATATTTTTTGACACAAGGAACGGTTTTTATTTTGATAAGATAACTTTTTCAAATAGTTTGGATAAGCAGTAGAGCAAACTGATCGGCCTGTATGAGGATGGGATGTTTTAGTTTGTCCTTTGTTGGGTTTAAAATCATTTGAATTTGAATCAAAGAAAACGCAAAGTTTTTAAATTGCCACAATGCCAATGAAAGGGATATTTCCATATAATATTATTTACTGAAGAGGCAAAATGAAGCGCAATTCGTTTACGAAAAATGTGGCATAGCAACGTTCTATTCATCCAAGGCCGCTTTACTTTGCAAATTTCTGAATGTAATTTGGAAAGTGTCGCTACTGGGGATTTGTCACGTTCTTTGGACGAATTTTACATAACATTGATTTTCTTAATAATGCTAAAAACGTTGGAATCTTTTTTAGCGGTGTGACGAGTTTTCACACAGTACAGAATAAAAATAAGTCGACCGCTCGACGTCAGTCGAACGTGGTTTTAAAAAAAATAAAATAAAAAATTTCCCTAAATGAATCACATTTAAGAAACACCCAGCCTGACAACTTGTGCAAATAGAGTTATTGTAAAAAACAAACCCGTTTTTTCCAGAAGGACTTAAACTAAACTTTTTCAACTAGAAGTTCTCAAACTTCATCAACAGTACAAAAGAAGGCTGTGTGCCAAACTCACTGTACACAGTACAAACTCAATGTACTCTGGATTCTTGAATGATAGTAAGGCTTTTGTTAATATTGATTTAAACTATTTTTGAAATTTCATTTAACTTGTCACCTGCTACTTGGGATTATTACACTTGTAAAACTATCGTCTTTCTATTTATTAAGCGAATACTAACCTTATCCACCAAACGATGAGACGTGTACGTTCTATTATTTGCATTAAAAAGAAATTAATAATAACTCTTACTAATTAGACTTAGAAATATGATTATTAATTATTATTTTTTTCTTGTAATAAACGACACAATTTTTATTTAGAACCTAGCTACTGCTCTGGTTGATTTGCGGTTTTTCCATTTAGCTCTGATACTGTTCATGACACAATGCATTGGTATGTTGAGTATTGAAGAGGAGGTTCCGGGTCCAAAACTTGTTTGCCAACATGAGTACGAGAAATGTTGTCACGGTCTTGATGCTTTGAGTAGCTCTCTTGACATTCGATACAATTGTTCTGATCTAAAACAGAAAAAAAAAACAAAATTAAAAGAACTAGACGTTACAATTCGTTTGTAATAAATACATAATAGATGGAAACTTATATCAGTTATAAAGAAAAACATGAGAACAAGTTTTTTATATATAAATTTACATAAAGACAACAGTTGGACACAAAAAATTGTCTAGTATAAAAATGTTACCCTGTAAATAATGTATCCTGAGTTCTGGGTTCTTCTTCAGCTAATTTTATTTAATTTTTATAATTATTGCTGTTGCACTTAGAGGACAGACTTGGACATTGCTGTTATTCGTCCAAGTCTAACAATAAGACAGATGAAGAAACTTTTTCACTCTTAAGAACCAAAAATGTGAACAACTTCGTCTATTGCACCTTCTTCCGGAAATCACTCTTTAAGACATGTAGATAAGTAAAAATTCCACAATGGAATATGTCACACTTTGCGTGGAATTTTTTTTCCCCAATTTTTCGAATTAATACTCGTACGAAGGGCTCTTATCATTTTCCATAAGGTTTTTTTGTAAAAAAGTTATGACCAAAATAGTATTAATCTTTACAATCTTTTACTTATTGAGTACAACATTTTAGGTTGATATGACACTGGATGTTTCCATTGTACTTAAATTATTTTTTTTAATAATTTTATTTTTGAAAAAAAAATAGAGAATAAAGGCCAGGGTACACTGAAGCTTTATTTTTTTGCTAAGCTGTGTTTTTCTTAACTTAACGTTGTCTGAAAACCACTGAAATATATGTTGAAAATGTACAAAAATAAATGATTTTGTTTTATCAGCATAGAAAAGCCAATTTTTTCGGGGCTTGGACGTTTTTTTCATTTTATTTCTTTGCTGACATATATCTCTGAAGCCCATTGGAGGTCTATTATAAAATATGCATCAAATGTTAAACAGAACATCATTAATTACTAGAAAAAATGCTGTATAAAATAAAATAATCCTTAAATTTCCTAATAAAAGAAAAACCTTATGAAAGCATACGAGTATTAGTGATAATCAAGAAATCAAGGAAAGAAAATGTTCCATTAAATGTTTCTGAAATGTAAAGAAAACAAGTTAAACGTTTTAAACTGCTTGGCAAAAAGTTAAATAGTCGAGCTTCTCATACGGGAAGTGATCCATAAGCGAAGTTACCTTTCGAATAATTAACTGTCTTTTGCGAATTGAGTGACTCAAGACAATCCGCTTTGCTAGGAACAAAGGAGATTGAATTTTGTATATCTTGTAAAAATTATTATATATTATATTCTATTATTATATATTCTATATATTATTCTATAATATATTATATATATTATTATAAATTCCGCAAAGGAACGTCCTAAAAAGTCATTCACAAACGGCGCTGCGAGAGCTGCTATATATATTTCTAATGAAAATGCGAATATATATCATCAAAAATGGTTTTATTGTTTTTGAAAATATTCTACAGCATGATTTTTACACTTTTGCATGCGCTCAAACCAATTGTCCAAACACTTTTTCCACTCCGATTAAGACACCTCCAAAATATGGTTTTTGAACGCTTCAACAGCATCTACTGGCGAGAAAATCGTTGACCACTCATTTTTTTCCTGATGTGCGGGAAAAAAGAAGTCATTGGGTGCCAAGTCAGGGCTGTACGGCGGATGACCCATTAATTCGACGTTTTGGCCGGTCAAAAAGGTGCTGGTTCGAGCCGATGTGTGAGAGCTCGCATTGTCATGATGCACAATGATTCGTCTTCTCCTGTTTGTTTATCGAATTTCTCCGAAGACTTTAGGCAAACAAATTGTGGTGTACCACTCAGAGTTGACCGTCCTACGTAGCTCAAGCGGAACAGTCGCCACATGACCAGTTTTGCCGAAAAAACAGGCGTCCATTTGCTTCGAAGTGCTTCTTCCACGAACGACTGTCGTTGGATTTGGCTCGTCTTCCAAGACCCACACGGTCGATTGCTGTTTTGTTTCGGTCTCATACGCACTGATCCATGATTCGTCACCTGTGACGATCTTATAAAAGTATTTTGAAGCACCGCGATCGTATTTTTTTCAAAATTTCTTTGCATCAAATGACACAAGCCTTTTTTTTGAGCGATTGTCAAATTGTGCGGGGTCCAACGAGAACAAACTTTTTTTACGGCCTGGTGTTCATGAAATATCGAATGTATGCTGGTGGAAGAAATGCCCAAGGATACCTCTATCTTACGGTATGTCACATGACGATCTTGCATTATCAGTTCATGCGCGGCATCAATGTTCTCTGGCACAACGGCCGTTTTTGGACGACCTTCGTCTTTGAGCGAGCGTCGGCCACGATTATATTCATTAAAGTAGTTTTTCACAGTGCCATAGGATGGTGCTTCATCGCCATACAAAGATTTAAGTTCATCGATGCACTCTTGTGATAATCCACGTCGAAAGTTGTGAAAAATGATCGCACGAAAATGTTCACGGTTAATTCCATTTGTTTGCCAAATTGATTTTTTCAAGTCACTGTAAACAACACAAATAATGGTCGTACGTCAAAACGTTCTAAGTACGTTTATGCTAAAAAATGTCAAACTTTCCAATGGAAATGTCAGATGGCGCCAGGCAGCACTTAGTGTTGCCTAGGCCAGAAATATACTTAGTAGGGACATAAATACTGTTGCAACATTGAACACACCCATTTCAATAGTAGAACTGAACATATCCCCTTAATGTCATATGGGTTTTGAAAGCAAACCTCGTTAGCCTGTAACGGGATTTTAAAATTGTTTCAACTTCCATCATGGAGTTGTCAGATAATGAGAACCGTATCGCTGTAATAGCGTTTTTCAAGTGTGAAATGAAAAAAATACGATATTTTCCAAACGCTCCGGCCACTAGGGATTAGCCGCATGTTCGTCTACCGACGCATAAAACTGTTTAAGGAGACTGGAGATGTAAAAGACCGCCACCGGTCGGGCCGCCCACGCTCTGTTCGAACACTGCATGTCCTCAAAGCAGCATTCACAGAAATCCGCTCCGAAAACAGAAAATCATGGCCTGTGAGATGAATAGCACGCAAAAGTCGATGAGTCGAATCGTTAAAAAAGACTTGGGACTTGGGGCTTTAAAAAGACATAACGGACATTTATTGACTGCGGCTTTAAAAAAAATAGGATTGAAAAATGCAAACGTCTTTTGGTGAAGCACGCTAATAACTTGCACAGAAAAATTTGGTTCACCGATGAAAAAATGTTTACCGTTCAGGAAAAATTTAACAAGCATAATGATAGAGTGTATGCGCGGTCATCTAAGGAAACATCTGAACTGATCCCAAGGGTGGAAAAGGTTCATCACCCAGCTTCAGTCATGGGTTGGTGGGGTGTCACCTACGATGGGGTCACTGACCTGCATTTCTGCGAACAAGGAGTCAAAACATCGGCCAAAGTTTACCAAGAAACCGTTTTGGAAGCTGTTGTGAAGCCTCTTAACAATTCCCTGTTCCGAAACCAGCCATGGACTTTCCAGCAGGATTCTGCACCGGCCCATAAGGCTAAAACGTCCCAGGCCTGGCTTCGAAACAATTTGCCAGCATTCATTTCCTCTCAAGAATGGCCCTCAGGCAGTCCAGATATGAACCCATTGGATTACAAATTGTGGACGGTTTTAGAGGACAAGGTTTGTCACAAATGATACCCCAACATTGGATCTCTTACGACTGATTTGGTGCGAGCTGTGGCCAGTTTTCCAATGGAAGAGTTTCGTGCAGCTATTGACGATTGGCCAGTGCGACTTAAGGCGTGTGTAAAGGCAAAAGGCGGACATTTCGAATAAGTAGATATTTTTTTGGATACAATATACATCAATAAATATATTAAAAAATATTTGGTCCAAAATCATTCCGTAGTTTTGATTTTACAGCATAAAACGTGTGTAACAGTATTTATGTCCCTACTAAGTATATAGGAACCCGTACAACATCTTGTTATCTTGCCGGCTCAGTAAATTATGATTAATACTTTTGTCGTGGGCTTCCTTTAGTTTTCAATACCAAGAAACCTTGTATCTTCCTGCACTTGGTCTTTTTCCAATCGACTGGCATGTCCTAGTCGAGTAGAATCACCATGCAGAGCTTTAATAGAAGGGACTAACGCTATTTATTTTTTTTTAAAAAAATAGAATATACTCGTAACAACGTTGGTGGTTTAATTTTAAAACCCAGATATTTAAATTTTTATATTAAATGTCTGTTTTGTTACTAAAAGTTGCACGCCTTATTTTTCGATCTAATAAGATGTGCAAGTACAAAAATCAACTGTCGAGCAGATCTGACTGCTTGCCTCTGATCGAATTTAATATTTGACTTGTAGAGAGCCAAAACGTTAGAGAACTTTTTAATGGGGCTATATAATGTGGACCGATGTGATCTAATTTTACTAGGGTTAGATAAAGGCAGCAAAACACGAACTTTGGCTTATTTAAGATTGAATCTAACATTGTGAATTGTAGCGGCGGACCGCATATCGGGACGGACGTTTATAAAGGGTGGACCATTTAAAATTTAAATCTGCTGTAAAAAAAGAACTAATATTTTTTTCAAATTTCTGGTTTTATTGGAAAGGTTGAACTTTTCATTTAATAATGGAACATCATCGAATGGCCTGAAGATGGTTTGTCAGGAGATGAAGAATTTTACCGAGAAATCCTGTTTTCAGATGAAGCTCATTTTGTGACTATTGAGATGCAAATGCGTCCACAACGAATCACTGTTTGTTGTGGATTTTGGGCTGGCGACATCATTGGGCCATTTTTTCAGAAAAAGAGCAACGGTGAGCCTTACCCCGCCATGCTCAACGAATTTTTGTTTCCAAAAATTTAAGAGAATGTCATGGATGATATTTTGTTTCAACAAGGCGGGGCCACATGTCACACATCCAACGCAAGTATCGTTATTTAACGCTATGTTTTTAAAAATCGAATCGTGATGTCAATTTGCCGCATCGAGCTATGATTTGAGCCCTTTGGATTATTTTCTGTGAGGAGGTATTAAGGGCATCCAGAGACAATTGAAGCGTTAAAACATGAAACCGAAGTTGCCATTGAAGAAAAATCGAAAATGTACAGAAAATTAGGTACTGCCGAGTCAGATGTGGTAGTCATATAAATGATATTGTTTTACATTTTGTAAATGACAAAGTTTAAATTTTCCAATAAACCAGAAATTTGGAAAAATAATCAGTACTTTTTTTACAGCCGATTTAAATTTTAAATGGGCCTCCTTGTAGCTAGTATTTGTTCGTAACTTTTTTTATTTCTACTTGTAGTTGATGATCACTGTAGATGTCTGCACCTCGAAATGTCTTGACGTCAGTGAGGCAACCCAAAAACTTTCTACTAATCGTGAAGTGGTTGATTTAGTCTCAGGTCGTTTCGTCTGGAGACTGTATTGCACACTTGTGATTATTACGGTGCGGGAATTTTGTTTTCCACAAGTCATTTACTATTACTGTTGCTGGTGCAAGCAAGGCCTTGGTTTCCCATTATGTAGCGGAGGTTGGTTTTGGCATCCTTGGCTCTTGATCATCTACTTCGGTTGCAGCGAAATACTGCAACCCGAGGTTGCTATTAATATTTCGAGTCTTGACAATACTAATGTTCCCAGATGCAAACTGGAACTTCCATTGGAAACTTTTGACATTTTTAAGCATAATTTCACTCAGAACGTTTTGTCATTTGAGGGCGAATTGTTTTCTTTACAGTGTGCTGAAAAATTCATCTCACTCAAAAAATGGAATTATCCCGAGAACATTTTCGTGCGATGATTTTTTGCGATTTTCGGAGTGGGTGTTTAAATCAACTTGTTTAGACTTTTGGCGATAAAGCACCATCAAAAACCACTGTTAATCGCTGGTACCAAGAGTTTAGTCTCGTACGCCGTTCGCTCCAGAATGAGTTTTGTGATGGACGTCCAACTTCCGTCACTTTGCCAGAAACCATCGATGCTGTGCGTGAACTAATTAAGCAAGACCGACATGTGAAATACCGTGAGATTGAGGCATCCTCGGGCATTACTATGACAAGCATCAATAAGATATTGCATGTTCATTTGGCCATGAAAAATATTTGTTCTCGTTGGATTCCACATAATTTGACGAATGCTCAAAAAAAGACTCGTATGGATTGGTGCAATGAGATGTTGAAAAAGTAGCTCAAAGGCAGTGTATAACATTGTCACAGGTGACGAATCATGGATATATGCATATGAACCCGAAGCAAAACAGCAATCGACCGTATGGGTCTTTGAAGACGAGCCAAATCCAACAAAAGTTGTTCGTGGAAAAAGTACATTGATGCAAATGATTGTTTTGTTTTCTGTATAACCGGCCATGTTGCCACAGTGCCTTTAGTGGAACGTAGGACGGTCAATCTTGAGTGGTATACAACCATCTGTTTGCCAACAGTGTTCGAAGAAATGAGGAAAGATAATTAGACAAGACGGATCATTTTGCATCACGACAATGCGAGCTCTCACACATCAGCTGAAACGATGAGCCATTTGACCACTCAATATGTCGAATTGATGGGCCATCTACCGTACAGCCCTGATTTGTCACCCAATTACAAACGCCTTATTCCCTAGCATCAAGAACAAAATGCGTGGTCAACGTTTTTCATCGCCCGAAGCAGCTGTTGAAAAAATCATGTTCTGGAGGTGTCTCAATCGGAGTGGAAAAAGTGCTTCGAAAATTGGTTTTGTGCTCATGCAAAAGTGTTTTGATCGTAAAGGAGAATATTTTGAAAAACAATAAAACCATTTCCAATGATAAATTATTGTGTTTTTATTGCCGGACCCGAAATATTAATAGCAACCCTCGTATGGTGATATTACGATATTTCGTGTTGTATCTTGCCATGAGTAGCTTGTGGGAGACTGGTTGCTATTCAATCAAAGCATTTTTAATTTTGTGTGTAAGCAGGATTTCAACACCGTTTGTGTGGCTTGTGCCCTGATGGTTGTGCTAATGTTCTTATGCTCCAGGTTGTACTTCAAGTCCTTATTCGATAGCCAACGTGTCGTGTTGTAGAGTTGGACTCATTTCTTATTACTTGTGCTGTTTTGTTGATGGGTGTGGGTTTTCCGCTCTGGCTTATCGGGCCAGCAAGCAACTCCCAGTAAAGTTGGGGGGTGACGTAAACAAACGGCTTAACTATTGCGGTTTTGCTATACAGTCTTAGTTATCGAGGCTTAACCTAAAACGCAACAAATATGTTTCTGCGATTACTTGAAGCTTAATAAAAGGTGGTTAAATTTGAAGGGCCGATGTTGATTTTGAATAAAACACATTATTTAGGAAATTATTGTCATTTCTTTTTATGGAACAAAATGTCTGCTAAATGGCACGCCTCCATCCGATGGTCCAGCGATGACGCTGATGCATAATTAAGGTTCTATGCCGTTAATGTGCCGAATTATCTCATCCTTTAGCTCTTGAATTGTAGCTGGCTTTCAAATAAGCCCAAAGAAAGAAGTCCAATGGTGTCAAATCACATGATCTTGGCGGCCAATTAACATCGCCGCGACGTGAGATAACACGGCCATTGAATTTGTCGCACAAAAGAGCCATTGTTTTGTTAGCTGTGTGGTTAGTGGCAACGTCCTGTTGAAACCACATATCGTCCACATCCATATCTTCCAATTATGGCCATACAAAGTTACGATAGCGAACACCATTCACAGTAACTGCCTGACCGGCCTCTTTTTGGAAAAAATACGTCCCGATGATGCGGCCAAACCGCACCAAACAGGCACTCTTTGAGGGTGCATTGATTTTTCGACATTCACTCTTGGATTATCATTCGCACAAATGCGGCAATTCTGCTTATTGACGAATCCACTGAGGTGAAAATTTGAAGATGGGTTTCTTTGAAAATTGATCATCCACTGTTGCCCGAAGCCTGAATAACTTTAACGCGTTGCTCGCTGTGTATCTTACCATGGTTCAAATTGAGTTAGTCTGAAATTGAGAAATATCAAATGAAATGCAGAAAAAAATTGAAGTTAAGGTGTGGTATACAGTTTTTGTTTTTATTTATGCGGTCTATTATCATTATTATGACTTGAGCAGTTTTTATTCTGGTTCACATTCAACATCGACCCTTAATATATAACACCATTTAGTTCAATAATCCGACTTAAAGTTAGTTTATTATTCTACATGGAACTTCGCATTAGAGTTTCCTGCCACTCCTTCATTTTCAAACGGCCAAAATTTCAAAACCCCCCACTTATTAGACTTGTTACAATATTATTTCTCTGAAAAAACTACTTCGAATTGCACCTCATCTTTGTTTGATAATAATTTCTCTGTATTTGGAATGTTTGATTGAATACACAAATATTTAAATTTGTACGTGTTCCGCGTATCCAAGTTTCTTGGTAAATATTTTAATGAATGAATTGAAATTTATTATTAATTGACAGCAACAAAACATTTCCAATACAAACTTTTGTTGGCACACAAAGTACATACACTAATTTATTTCTTTAAGAAATTAAAAATTTGGTTTTGCTCAGCAAAACGTAAAAAACAGTCCTAAAAACAATACTCTGAGGTTGACCAATAACCTGTTCGGAATTATTCTAACAACAACAACAATAAAATGGGTGTAAAAGAGCAGCATTTGTGCAAGCAAAGTGAAATGCGAGTTGCATAACAAAATTCAAGCTACGTGCTTCCGGCAATATCAAAAAGGTACACGACGTTAGAGGTCTTTCCTATGCCGAATTATCGTTATCTTGATCTTGCAGTACATTGCGCACGCTTATATCGATGACCTCAATATCGGGCACACTAACCATCAGACTACGGCGACTGTTCCTGTTTATCGATTTCTTCTTAGATTCGCCTGCTGCGTGCGTATGGCAACTACAATTTGGATAAATCTAGACGGTTTGGGAGAGAGTATTTATTTTACTCAACTTCACATAAAGGAAAGAGCAGAGAACTCATATTAGCTCACATATTAGTCAGCTGTGCTCGATTAAATGTTTAAACTCACTGACCGGGATCTGCTGTTTAAAGACGGCGCCGAATGGCTTATGATTTTATATACAGAGAATTTTTTAAGGAAATAAATCTGTTAATTATTTACTTGCCGGCATTAAAAAAGGTAGAAACCCGTTAAAGAATGATATACGTTCTTATCCAACTTTTAACCTGTGTTACTTTGGATATTGTCTTCCCACTAACCATCAGGCTACAGCGCACAGTGGACGAAACGGACTATCTAGCAGCGGCATTAAATTCAAATTGTGAAATGTGAATATGGTCAAATATCTTCTATATTTTAGATTACCAACACTCCACCGATCCATTTCGAGGTTCCCTACTTTTTTAAAGAAAAAAACACAGAAAATTCAAATTGAATGGGGAATGTTTATTATCATTTGAAAGAACATTCTTTGGCATTTATTTTTTGAAGAGTGTGTATCAAATGTTGGCCGCAGCTACGTCGCAGATGGTCCAATTTTTTGGTTGAGTCCAATTTTCGATGACTCGTTCGAGCATTACGACTGGTAACTGGCGAATGAGACGCGTGATGTTTTGCTTCAAGGCCTGAATCGAAGCGGGTTTGTCCGCATAAACTTTAGACTTTACATATCCCCACAGGAAAAGTCTTACGGTGTGATATCACACGATCTTGGTGGCCAATAGACCGGCCCAAAACAAATTATCTGCTCACCAAAGTGTTCTCTCAATAAATCCATTGATTGATGTGATGTGTGGGAAGTGGCGCGCCGTCTTGTTGAAACCAAATATCGCCGAGATCACGAGCTTCAATTTCAGGCATCAAATAGTCGGTTATCCTGGCACGATAACGGTCACCATTGACGGTTACCTTCTCACCGGCATCATTTGTGAAGAAATATGGACTGATGTTTCCACCGGCCCACAAACCACACCAAACCGTTGTTTTTTCTGGATGAAGTGGCAGCTCTTGAACCTCTTCTGGTTGCTCTTCGTCCCAATCTTGCTTGTTTACATACCCATTGAGCCAGAAATGGGCCTAATCGCTGAACAAAATTTGGCTCGAAAACGTCGGATCTTCTTGGAACTTTTCAAGAGCCCATAGAGCGAAGCAATGTCGCTTGGGAACGTCGGGCGGCTTCAGCGGCTTGCACAAGCTGTATTTCGTACGCTTTCAATTAAAGATCTCGACGTAAAATGCGCCAAATCGTTCCATACGTCAGTCCGAGTTGCTGCGAACGGTGCCGAATCGACTCTCCACGGTCTTGGTATACACTCTCAGCTACGGCCGCTACATTTTCTTCACTGCGTGCTGGGCGTGGTCTATTCGGTCGAATATTATCCAAAAATTAATGCTGGGTCTCAAGATGGGTGATGGATGGTATTGCGAATAGTACGCTCTGTAGGCCGATTATGTTGATCATAAGTGCACGAAACACATTCCTCACAGAACGTGAATTTTCGTAATAAAGTTAAACGTTTTATAAACGTTTTTCAGGCGTAAGTCTTTCCATGATGAAATGCCAAACAATACTAAACAAAAAATAACATGACAACATGACACGACTCACGCGTGATCTGTCAAAAACGTGTCTCTACTTGGATCACCCACTATTTTTATTTAAATGTTCGAACAGCTGTGAGCTTTCAAACATAACATATGGTTTGTAGGTGTACACAAGTATTTTCCCCATTTCAAGCAGTTCACTGTAAGCCTTGTAAAAAACAAAACTATTTGTATAATTCCAAATTAAAGTGAGGTTTTTATAGGTCGGGGTATGTACAGGGTGGCTGATGAAAGCCGCTACCAAAACAAAAGTTAATTTATTTTTCTCGATTTAATGAATCTGGTTATATTATTTTTTTTATTTTGTAGATTGATTTTTAGATTTAACAAAACTATTTGTATATGTTCTTGTGGGGTTATTGCAAACAGGAAGTCTACAAAGCAAAACCAACAAATCTGAATTAACTAAGGCAATCCGTTCGAGGAACAATTGCGGCCATGCCTTTCTCAACTCTCCAAGCCGTACAACTTTTTGGTAAGATGTCGCACATGCATTAACGACCAGGGGGGCATTTAAATTCCATTATTTTTAAAACTAATTAAGCTATTTTTAATAAAATTGAATGAGCTTTAACATGAATAAAAGAAATATTAATTGAAAAATTCCATACACTGACAAAAAAGTAATTTGACCTTCTTAATGTAGCAATATTCATCAGTTAAATATGACTCGTCGTCCGTTATGCATAATAAAGTACAATGTCACTGTTGGCTTTGAATGTATTTTTCACTAAACTTCTTAGTCGTTATTTTCGGGTGACTAACAGAGCTTCTGAAGCAGTTGGCTTGTTCTTTTTGGGCTTTTTCTGAACTTCCATATCGCTGAGATACTTCTTGACCGTTTTTTCTGTCATATTGGATCTTTTTACCAAGCTCTATACGATTTAGCGATTTTACCATCGGTAATTTTTCTAAGTTGGCAACTCATTGATGAGTCGCTCAAACTATAAGTACACTTTTTAACAGAGCTACGTTTTCTTTCTGTTGGTTTTCTTTGCTCATAACCCTGTAGGAAATGTCTGTAGCGAAACAGTACTGATTCACTATTGACTTTGTCACCAGTACTACTGACCGTTCATATCCCAGACAATGCTCTATACTGTTGACATTCACCATGTGCTTGTCATTGAGAATCCACTAGTGACATTAGAACTATTGATTAGGTGGTTCTAATGGTACCACATGGATGCATTAGAACCAGTGATTCAGTAGTACATTGTAGTAATTTTGTCTACATTTTTGGAGACGTTGGAACCAGTGATTCAGTACTACATTTTCATAATTATTGTCTACACATTCGGAAATACTATTGGGTGGAGTATAATTAAAATCAGATGAGTTTGTTTTATTAAAATTATATGATTTATTAAATTAATCCATAGTAAAAAAGGTACATTAATCCATAGTAAAAAAGGTACAGGTTTTACTTGTGGCAATAACTTCCAGGGAAAACTTTTTTAATTGCGACTTCATGTTTTTTGCCCAACAATGCTGCTGCTGAAAGTGGAACATCCAAGCCTTCCTCCTGTAGTATAGCCAGCAGTTTCTACAAATATTTTCTGCAAGGTGCTGTTTCAATATACCACTGCTTTAATTTGTCGCACAAATTATGTTTTGGAGTAGCCAAATCTTCAAGAGACTGCCCGCCATCTTCAACAGGCTCCGCAATATATTGAATTGGCTCCAAAAATCACTTTCACTTTCACTGTTTACTTCATTTTCTTTATATCTATTTTTATACAAAATTGACTGTTTTTTTACTAGTCTTTTATAATTTCGTTTACTCATTTTATACACTTTTCTGTACCTTTTAATTTAACACTTTTAATTTTGCGTGCATGCACGTGTTATTTCTGCAAAACAAAACTAAAGAATAAAACAATCAAGAAGAGAATGTGACCTAGTGGCGTTTTATGAAAGTGAAGTCGACGATTCTAAGCGCAAATAGAAAGGGACCTAATCTTTAAAATGGCTCTCCTGAACAAAACTTTTCATCAGCTTTTCACTTTTTTTTTGATGTGGACAACATCTGAGCATCGAATGAGACCGATTCCATGCCCCAAAAGTGTTCCCTCCCAGAGATATGCGCGTTTTATGAAAGTGAAGTCGACG
This sequence comes from Hydrotaea diabolus, assembly GCA_963513945.1. NCBI lineage: Eukaryota > Metazoa > Arthropoda > Insecta > Diptera > Muscidae > Hydrotaea > Hydrotaea diabolus. The sequence goes on along the minus strand of OY740720.1, from coordinate 14,597,270 downwards.
ATTCTAAGCGCAAATAGAAAGGGACCTAATCTTTAAAATGGCTCTCCTAAACAAAACTTTTCATCAGCTTTTCACTTTTTTTTTGATGTGGACAACATCTGAGCATCGAATGAGACCGATCCCAAGCCCCAAAAGTGTTCCTTCCCAGAGATATGCGCATTTTATGAAAGTTAAGTCGACTATTCTAAGCGCAAATAGAAAGGGACCTAATCTTTAAAATGGCTCTCCTGGACAAAACTTTTCATCAACTTTTCACTTTTTTTTGATGTGGACAACCTCTGAGCATCGAATGAGACCGATCCCATGCCCCAAAAGTGTTCCCTCCCAGAGATATGCGCGTTTTATGAAAGTGAAGTCGTCGATTCTATGCGCAAATAGAAAGGAACCTAATCTTTAAAATGGCTCTCCTGAACAAAACTGGTTTTCATTGTTTACAGATTTACAGTGTTGTATAGGTTGACCGCAGGGCTCTGTCCTTTCTCCATCTTTATTTCTCATTTTCATTGACGATCTTTTGGGTCAGACCGTGAATCCAATCTACTCTTTCGCGGATGACAGCAACCTCTGTCGTTCGTATTCATTCGACCGTAGGCCGAGTCTTCAAGATATTGAGGACTAAAGGCGAATTATGGATGAGACACTTGAGATTTACAGGCCATTTCCGAATGGGGTCGAGTGAATAGAGTAGATTTTAATGCGCGTAAGACACAGTGCTGCTTGATGTCTCACAAGCGATTCATTGACCCAACAGTATCGTCATTAACTATCGATGGTATGCATATCGAACAATCGCTTGCTCTTGATGTTCTGGGCATGAAAATACAATGTGACGCTCGTTGAGCGAGGCATGTATTCGAAGTGTCGAAAGAAGCACTCAAGTGTATAGGCTTTCTAAAGCGGTGCAAGAAATATTTCACTCCTTCTGATCTCTTCGATATCTATACAACCTACATCCGGCCAAAGATGGAATACAACTCGCATATATGGGCAGGTGCTCCAAAATCATCCTTGGAGCTACTTGATCGTGTCCAAAGGAGGGCGATGGTGTTGATAGGTGACAGTAGGGTAACCAACTCTATTGTTCCCCTTGAGCATCGTCTGAATGTAGGTTGTGTGTCGCTATTCTATCGTTACTTTCATGGTGTGTGTTCTTCAGACATTCGCCGTCTTATTCCTGACGTGAGGATGTTAGGCAGGGATACACGACTTTCTACACGCAGAGAAAAAACATGGTAACTACATGGTCACGGCAATAATAATATGTTCCCCGCAATAAAAGTATGTTCGTCGCAATCATAGCATTGTTAACTGAATTTAATTTTGACAATAGTATAATTGCTGCAATATTAATATTGTTGAAATGTAACAATAGTATTATTGCCAAATTTAAAAATGAAAATATGGTTATAGCAACAATATAAATATGGTTGGTGCGACAAAAGTATTGTGATTTTGCGTTTTATGTTAACAATAGTACGATTCTGGCAATCATACTGTATGATTGTAATTTTTCTTTATTTAAATATGGTATTAAGTACAAATGTTATTGGTACGGATCTAATGCAATAATAGTACTTTTTTAGCGAAATTAAAATGTTTTAAACAAGCTGCTTTGGCTTTATTTAACTGAAATATTTTTAATAAAAACGCTTACGTTTATTTTAACTTATTTTTTCTACTGTAAAATAAATCACGCGTATTATTTTAAATTTAATGTATTTTTGAATAATTTTCATAAATCAAATTTATTGTTGAAAACTTAAACCAATTCTAATAAATAATATTGGCGTTCAAATCTATTGTCGACAACTTAAACAAATTCTAATAAATTATATTGAGGATCCTAGTATAATTGTGTGTAATCATACTATGGTTGTAGGGACCATAACATGGTTGTGTGTGAATCATACTATGGTTGTGAGGATCATACTATGGTTGTATATGAAACATACTACGGTTGTGGAGATCATAGTATGGTTGAGTGTGAATCATACTATGGTTGTGGGGATCATAGTATGGTTATGTGTGAATCATACTATGGTTGTGGGAATCATAGTATGGTTATGTATGAATCATACTATTATTGTGAGGGTCATAATAATGTTGTACCACAACCATATACCAAACAATAGTATTATCCTCTTCGAATATTGTCACCACAACCATACTTTTTTTCTGCGTGTAGGAATTCACATCCATTTTATATCGATTGGCCGGTTGACCGCACTATACACTACAGATTAAATTCGTTTTTCGCCCGTACTGTCCGTATGTGGAATTGACTTCCGGCAAATGTATTTCCCACCAACTACGACATCCAGAAACTCAAGTCAAATGTCAACAAACATTACTCCCTCTTTCCCCTTGAACTCCATTACTTCCCACTGAGTGTTGGTCAAAAAAAAAATCGGACGGAGATCCTTTAAAGTGTGTGTATTATTGATCTCGTAAACTTCAAAGACGATTCCGCCATGTCTTTCCCTGCGACTTATAGTCATAATCAATTTTAAGTGTAAATGAGCGAAATCGGCTCAGAGGGAAACAAGTTTTCCTTAACGAACTGAAAAATACCTCCGGAGAAAGAACGCTTTTGGATTATTAGTTAAAGGTATCGTAGGCAAGGGGACCGTTTTTATGCTTCAATGTCGAAGTCATGTTGGAGGGGATAAAGGGTTTGGCCTAATTCATGCCGAAAACATATGTACGTCATGTTGCCGTCAATGGAGAATGAATGCTATGCTAGAAAATAACCTTGGCCTCCAGCTCGATATAATAATTATTTAGTTAAATTTAAAATAAAGGCCGAATACAAAAATTAAAAATTACTGCGTAAGCCTGAACTTTATCGCGTTGTTCGCTTGTGTATGTTTCCATGGTTCAAATTGAGTTTGTCTGAAATTGAGAAATATCAAAAAAATATCAATATCAGAAAAAAAAATCTGTGAAATTGCCAAAATGTTTCCATATCTGGCACACAGCACACATTTGTAGAAACTTATTTGATTTCACTGTCAATTTATATGCAGGTCTATTATTGCAATTTGAAAATATCTTCGCAAAACCTCATTTATGAGCCATTTTTCGGCGATTAATGTTATTCACGTGAAAGATTAGGCCGTAGATAGAAAATCTGTATATTGTGGCTTTAGTTATTTTGAAACTTGAGCAAAAATAATGCTTGCAGTGGATTTTACTAATTGTAAATTCCACTGTGATTCTTTTAAGAACAGCATTTTCAAGAACTATTTTTTATTTAGAAACATTAAATATATATTGTGGTTTAAATCATTATGTTCCAAGAAATCAAATAATGCTATTACAAATGAATTGCAGTAATCAAAACTGATTTCCAACCAATCTTCTAGAGGTATTTATTCAGAACAAAAAAAATATGAAAATTCAAATGAAGTGTGTTATCTTAATTGGTAATTTGAAAGGACATTTTGTGGCATTTATTTATTGAAAATAATTACACATTGAACAGGGATTAAACCGGCTCAAGACCTCTTGCTTCTATATTTATTTAAATAGAAGACAAGTTATTAACAAAATGTCAAAGTGACATTGATTTTCGTGGCTGCACACTACTTTTATCATGATTTCGGGTCCGTGACAACCCTCTTCAGAAAGCCTTGCTGCAATTGTTGAAAGTAAAACCGAACTCTATAAGGCCAGGCTCTCCACAAACGAATGTGAACTACTGTTGTAAACCTTACTTTTCAAGTTTTTTTTAAAAACTTTGTTAAAAACTTGTCTTCTATTTAAATATAGAAGCAAGAGGTCTTGAGCCGGTTTAATCCCTGTTCAATGTGTAAAAGCAACAGACCGAAATAAAACAAACGAGCTAAACATAATTACCTTCAAATGTTGGCCGCAACTACGCCTCAGGGTTTCCATTCTGAGGGACCAATTTTAGATGACTCATTCGAGCATTTCGAGCGGTATGGCTTATATGACATGCATAATGTTGGCTTACAAAACCTGAATCCTGTATAACCTGAAAACCTGAATAACCCCAAAGAAAAATGTCTAAAGGTGTGATATCACTCGATCTAGGCGGCCAACTCGCCTGTCCAAAACGTGAAATTACCTGCTTTTCGAAATGACCTCTCAATAGATCCATTGTTTGAGCAGCTGTATGGCAAGTGGCACCGTCCTGTTGAAACCAAGTGTCGTCAAGATTACGGGCTTCAATTTCAGGTAGCATAAAGATCGATATCATGGCGTGATAGCGAGCACCATTCACGGTTACGTTCCGGCCATTATCATTTTTGAAAAAATATGCACCGATAATTCCACCAGCTTAAAAACCGCACCAAACCGTGGTTTTCTAATGGCACCTCTTGCACCCCTTCTTGTTGCTCTTCGGCCCAAAAGCGGCAATTTTGTTTATAGACTTATAATACAGTTGCCAACATTTGAAGGTAATTATTTTCAAAAAATAAATGTCATAAAATGTCCTTTCAAATTACCAATAAAGATTCCACACTTGATTTGAATTTTTATATTTTTTTGTTCTGAAAAAAGGAGATTTGATCTTTTTACTATACTGGGTGATTTGTTCTCGACTGGACAAATTTTCCCAGCGAGGGTACTAGGGTAAAATAGCTATGTTCTGAACAAGTGGTCAGATTTTTCCAAATTTTCAAAATTACCTAAACGAAGCCCAGAGGTTATGACTATTCCAAAGTTATTACTTATTGACTTAACTGCATAAATTTGTTTTTGTAAATTAAACCAAAATTATTTTTTTTCATTTCAGTCAAATAGTCATAACTTTGGAATGGGTGGACCTCTGGGCTTCGTTTAGGTAATTTTGGGAAGGTTGGCTATAAATCTGACTTAATCTGACCACTAGTTCAGAACAATTTTACCCTAATACCCTCCCACCACCGATCCGAAAATATTCAAACCGCTGCCATTTCGCCCCCTTGCATTTTCGGGCATGGTCGTAGATGGACATATTGTCATGAAATGAGGTAAGGAATACGCTGGTAAAAATTTTCCAGTCCTAAATGAATTACCCTGCATATGATTTTCAAAAATTTATCATTTTTGTTTGGTTTTTAGTTAATTAAAAGAAGCGACCATTATAAAATTTTGTAATGAATCCAAATATAGTATTATTTTTGAGATTTTTAAGTGATTTTTACCCATGGAAATAGTTCCCCAAAAATATGGTTCTTTTTATGAAAGCAAGCATAACTATATCCGGTGGTCCATATTTTCAATGAATCTGAGACATAACGGAGGTTCAATGTCGTTAGTGTGCCGAATTATCTCATACTTTAGCTCTTGAATTGTTCTTGGCTTATTGACCTACACTTTTTCTCTTAAATATCCCCAAAGAATTAAGTCCAACGGTGATCGTGGGGCACAATTAACATAGCCTAGACGGAAAAGGAGCCATTTTTTGGCTGTGTTGCAAGTGGCACCATTATGTTTAAACCACGTACAGTCCAGGTCCAAAACCTCAATTTCGGGTCACAAGAAGGCGATTATCATCACGTGATAGCGAACTCCATTCAAGGTAACTGCCTTACCGGCCCCATTTTCCAGAAAGCATGGCGCGATGACGCCACCAGCCCATAAACCGTACAAAACAGTCACTCTTTGTGGATGAATCGGCTTTTCAACAATCTCTTGTTGATTCTCATTTGCCCAAATGCGACAATTCTGCGCACAATTCCCCCAATTGTGGGCACATTTGGTCGATTATGCTGACCAAAAATATTACGAAGTGCACGAAATACATTTTGATTTAAACGTTTAAGGTCCTAAATGGCTTTAACAATCCTAACACGCTTGTGTACCTCTCCATCGCTAAATTTGTCAAACACTGAAACAAAGAAATGTCAAATTAAGTTGGCCAAAAAACGACGTTAATATGTGACTCACAATTAACATCGTACATTATGGTTTGACTGCCCTGGCCTATTCACAGGTACAGATGAAATCCACATTGTGCCGAAATCTACATATGTGACAGCGCATAGAGAAAGGGACTTTAGGGTAAAAAAATTAATTTTCATTTTCACCTGAGCATCGAATGAGACCGATCCCATGCCCCCAAAGTGTTCCCTCCCAGAGATATGCGCGTTTTATGAAAGTGAAGTCGACGATTCTAAGCGCAAATAGAAAGGGACCTAATCTTTAAAATGGCTCTCCTGAACAAAACTTTTCATCAACTTTTCACTTTTTTTTGATGTGGATAACATCTGAGCATCGAATGAGACCGATCCCATGCCCCAAAAGTGTTCCCCTCCCAGAGATATGCGCGTTTTATGAAAGTGAATTCGACGATTCTAAGCGCAAATAGAAAGGGACCTAATCTTTAAAATGGCTCTCCTGAACAAAACTGGTTTTTAACCTTTTTAACTTTAGTTTAGTTTTAATTTATTAAGCATAATGTTTTTAAACATTAGATATTTACTAAATCTATAAACAAGAAATTACTTAGGACTATAATGTATTATCCAAATTAAAAATAACGAACTAAAAACGGCACCGAGCCTTTTTTACACATAACAATTTGTATGAAAATTTTATAAAATTATTTTTCGGCTTGAGGTCATTTATTTAAACTCGTTGTTCTATGTGTTGTTTAATTTTTATTTATCCCAATATTTCGATTGACTTCGTCAATCATCTTCAGGGGTTGTCAATTAACAAAACAATGTCGTCCGTCTGATTATCGCTGTCAACTATGAAAATTAACACCCGAAATACAATGGATTTCATTCGTTTTGATTCACATTAATTTTGATTCACATTAACACCGTAGCGTGGCCAAACGCTTTAAAGCTAGCAATTCCAATTGTGTTTATTCACCTGGTACGTTATTATCGACAATTTCATTTTAACCACCACGAAGTGCTGCCATATTCCTAATTTTTATAGTTTGATTATCATTGACATTAACAGTTTGACGGCCATTCGTATTGACAATCTGTAGAAACGTCAAAATACAAAACAGCTGGCGAATTAAATTAAAAAGGTTGTTCGTGCAAACTTAAGAAAACTAAGACCAACCGGTGGAAAAACTGAAAAGTGAGTTATAAATATTTAATTTGTGATCAAATTAAATTCATTAAAGTTTATTAAAGTCAAACAGGAAATTTAGAACATTTCATTGACTTTGCCTGAGTTTAAACAGCTGTAACGAGAGGAAGATGTGTTAGGACATAAGTGCAATTTATTCTAAAAAAGTTTTGCTTGTGATTAATCGGATTTTCTTTTAACGTTTGAGTATAGAATTACAATTGATGAATGAATACTTGTGAAAAAGATTAAAACGGACGTAGGGCGTGATGTAACCAACCATCGACATGCCATAATGAATGTGCGGAAATTGAATGTACGTTTCCGTCATTACAACAATAATCATGTGTAATGTGTGCCATTCGATGCCTGCCTTTCATTATGAGGTGATGTTGTTGTTGCAGCGGCAACTGTGTGCCGTGGGTGACAGCCCTTAGGCGAAGAATTGCTCTTTAGGTCAATCCGGTCCACAGAATCGGCAGTCGTGCGATATTTTTTCTTCTTGGTCCCTTTGTCTTTAAAGGGTGAATTCCCTTTTAATGCAAACGAATTTCATTTTATTGCTTGCATTGTGTCCGTATGTGCGACTCAATCAGGAACCAGGAACTCTGACTCATCCACAACATTCAGTCATAATTAAATGAACCAACTGAAGGGATTTGAGAATTGTACACAAATTGTTGGGATCATTCGCTTACAAAGTCCAATTGACTTAGAGGCTGAAGTCGAACATACACTGGCGATCAAAACCGAGTGCACGTTTGTCAACAAATTTACAATAATAGACGGATCATTTTGAAAATTTCAAGGAATGGTATTTGTTTTATAGGGTGATCCATCTAGAGGTATTTTTTCAGAACAAACTAAAAATATAAAGATTAAAATCAAGTGTGGAAATTCCTTTCAAAATTGGTAATTTGAAAGAAGTTTTATTTTTTTAAAATACACAGACGCAAGCTGAAGAGTAACACAAAAATCAGTTGACAGCGATAATCAGACGGACGACATTGTTTTGTTAATGTAATTATTTTCAAATATTGTGTTAATGTTTTGTTTATTAAATGTAGTCATGTTTTGTATTTTGTCAGTGACAACCCCTGAAGATGATTGACGAAGTCAATCGAAATATTGGGATAAATAAAAATTAAACAACACATATAACAACGAGTTTAGATAAATGACCTCAAGCCGAAAAATAATTTTATAAAATAATTTTCTTCAAATGTTGGCAACTGTATTATGGAAATGAGCGTTCGATAAGAAACGGGAAGTTCCGCTGTTTTCGACCAACATTTTGTTCAGTGATGAGGTACATTTCTGCCTCAACGGCAAAGTCAATATACAAAATTGCCGCATTTGGGCTGAAAAGCAACAAAAAGAGGTTCAAGAGGTGCCATTATACCCAGGAAAAACCACAGTTTTGGTGCGGTTTTTAAGCTGGCGGAATCACCTGTCCAAATTTTTTCAAAAATGATGGTGGCCGGAACGTATGGTGCTCGCTATCGTGCCATGATATCGATCTTTATGCTACCTGAAATTTGAAGCCCGTTGCCATACAGCTTCTCAAACAATGGATCTATTAATAGGTCATTTCGAAAAGCAGCTAATTTCACGTTTTGGACAGGTGAGTTGGACGCCTAGATCGAGTGATAACACACCTTTAGACAATTTTCTTTGGGGTTACGTAAAGTCCAAAGTCTATGCTGACAAACCAGCTACAATTCAGGTTTTGGAAGCCAACACGTGTCATTAAAGCCATACCGGTCGAAATGCTCGAACGAGTCATCCAAAAGTGGACCCTCAGAATGGAAACCCAAAGGCGTAGTTGCGGCCAACATTTGAAGGAAATTATATTCAAAAACTAAATGCCATAAATGTCCTTTCAAATTACCAATAAAGATTCCACACTTGATTTAAATTTTTGTATTTTTTTTTGTTCTGAAAAAATACCTCTAGATGGATCACCCATTATTAGCAACAAACTTTAGTAAGCAGAAAAAATAAACTTAACAAGAATTAAGAAATTCACAGGAAGACAGCAGTATTAATTTAGTTTTGTACTTATTATTCGTAAGGCAGCACAGGGTGGGCGATTTAACTTTTTAATTTGGATCAGCTGTAAGAAAGGAAGTACTGATATTTTTTTTAAATTTCTGGTTTTATTGGAAAGGTTAAACTTTGTCATTTTATAATGAAACTCAACATAATTCATATTTCTACTTCAACTAGCTCGGCAATTTTTCAGTACATTTTCGATTGTTTCGGGTCGAATCTCCTCAATGGCAACTTCATATTTCATGTTTCGCATCAATTGTCTCTGGGTGCTTTGCGTAACATTTATCCTTAATGGCTCCCCACAGAAAATAGTCCAAAGGGCTCAAATCACAGCTCCGAGGCGACCAATTGACATCATAATTTAGGCTGTTTATTCTAGTTTCAAAAACATAGCGTAAAATATCGATAGTTGCGTTGTCTGTGTTGTTGTTGTAACAACATTAAACTTTATTTTCAAAACCTGTTCGTCTATAGGGGATCTGCTTCGATATTCAGGTGGAAGAAATGCGCTATTTAAACTGGATGCGTCCACAGTGTCCTGGGGACAGCTGAGTAACCTTGACCGGACAATTGAAGAGGTGCAGCACGTCATGTTGTCCCTGATGGCAGGCGGGACAGATGTTCGGAACGTGAGCATCAATTCGTGCCCAGTAAGACAGCTGCACTGCCAGAAACACGCGCATCTGCCGAGGTAGTACCTTCTGCGTACCTTATCAGGTTAAATCCCCGGGCGATGTTTCCCAAGCAAGACATTCACACTGTAGCTGGATACTGCTGCTGCGACATCATCGGCGTGAATGTTGTTAAGACCTGCTGATAGTTTCGATGATCTAAAGGCTCTCTCTTGTACCGCTGGGCCTCTCTCTAGATCATGAAGATCGTACCTGATCTGCCTGCGCGAAGGCATCCTTTCCAAGAGATGGTGGTTAGGATGACTACTGCGACAACACCCTAGCAGGTAGTGCTTAGACAACAGGAAAATGTGTACGGTAAGGACCTTCGTCTCCTCACGTAGATGGTCCTCAGAAGATTATTTGAGGGCGACATACTGGCAAGTCAGAATTTTCATCCACAAAGTCATACTCACGTTCCTTGACCATACAGGTGGTGTGTAGTTTACTACAAACCGGCCCATCGCTTTGTAAGAGGTCAACAAGGTTTCTTTGTCGGCTCCCCAAGTACTGCTGGTAAGTGACTTGAGGACCTTGTTCTTACTTTTGAGTTTATCGCAGATAGCTGTAGCATGTGCAGAGGATCAAACAAGGCTGACTAATGTGACCCCAAGGATTTTGGGGTAGTTGGTAGTCGGTATGTTGATGTCATCAACATTCACATTGAGTGACAACCTCACCTCTGCGGATATTTTCATATTCCTCCTAGTGGAAAAGGGTGCTAAGTCAGTGAGGTAATTGTTTGTTTTCTCGCATATGTCAACCACTCTAGGTCCTGACGCCAGAATTGTGCAATCATCAGCATACGTCTTGTTGAAACCAAATGACGTCCATTTTATTCCCTTGAACTGTTGGTAACCAACATTCGTTGAGCATAGCACGGTAACGCTCACGGTCGTCGGTAAAGGCGGCTTTTTGCTCATTTTCAAAAAAAAGGACCATTGATGCCGCCAGCTCAAGATCCACACCAAACAGTGACTCGTTGCGGATGCATTGGCTTCTCAAAAGTCACGAGTGGGTTCTTTGAACCTCATATGCGGCTATTTTGCTTGTTGACATAGCCACCGAGATAAAAATGAGCTTAGTTTGAAAACACGATTTTTCAGTTAAATTCTTCATCTCCTGCCAAACAATCTTCAGACTATTGGGCGAAGAAAAAACGCATCGGATGGTGTTCCATTATTAAATGAGAAAGTTCAACCTTTCCAATAAAACCAGAAATTTGAACAAATACAGGGTGGCTGATGAATATTGCTCCATTAAGAAACTCAAATAACTTTTTTTGTATGGAATTCATCTATTATTCATGTTAAAGCTCATTCAATTTTATTAAATTTAGCTTTATTAGTTTTGAAAAAAACTGGAATTTGAATGTCCCCTGTTCGTTAATGCATGTGCGGCATCTTACCAAAAAGTTGTTCATTACAGCTTAGAGAGTCTTACCAAAAAGTTGTTCATTACAGCGTGGATAGTTGAGACGGGCATAGCCGCAATTGTTTCTCTAATGGATTGCTGTAGTTGCTTCAAATTTGCCGGTTTTGCTTTGTAGACTTTCTGTTTGCAATAACCCCACAAGAAAAAGTCAGGTGCATTAAGGCCAGGTGACCTGGGGAGCCAACAGAATGTGGAGTTTCTGGATATCAGCTTATTGGGAAACATTTGTCGCAATTCTATCATAACAGGCTCAAGTAACGATCTCCAGTAACAGTAACGGTGTGACCGTTTTCTTCAAAGAAGTAGGGCCCCCAATACGGCGTGATGAAACTGCACACCACACTGTGACACGAAGTGGATGCAATTCCGTCTCATGGAGTATCTGTGGGTTGGAAGCACTGCATATTCGACAATTTTGTTTGTTTATGTTGCCGTTTTAATGGAAATGGGTCTCGTCAGACATGAAAAGACAGTTTAACATGTTTCCGTCCTCATCAACTATTTGGAGCATCTTCTGGCAAAATTCCAAGCGAATCGGGAAGTATGCTGCGTTCAGTTTGTTGGCCATTAAAATTTTATAAGGGAATGAGTCCAAATCTTTGTGCATAATTGACTGCAATGACTGTCTGCTTATACCCATTGGAGCAGATACGCTTCTTGTCGAAACTCTTGGAATGTTTTGTATGGCAGCAGCGATTGTTTCCTCCGTCCGAACTGAAGGGCTTTGATGGTAAGGTCTTTTGTTGACTGCTCCATGCTCGGCAAAATTGTAAACCATTCTCATAATGGTCCATCTAATTGGAGGATTGCCGCCAAACGTACACCTATACTCTCTTTGAACCGAAACTACAGACTCCAGTGCGTGAATTAAAATTGGCCAGATTCATTAAATAGAAAAAAGTTATTAAATTTTGTTTTTGGTAGCTTTTTTCAGCCACCCTGTAATATTATATATTTTAAACAATATTACATGTTTGGTATCAGTACAGAATCCTTTATTCTTAATAATTTTGTTCATACGTCTAGGCATGCTATCAAGTAAGTTATGTATGATTTCACTCGGAATATTTTGACACTCTAATTGTACTCGGCTCCAAAGTTCTTCCTTGTTACTTTACGGTCGATCATACTGCGCCGCTAGCCACTTGGCCACAGCCCATACATTTTCAATAACACGTTCACCGACTTTGCCTTTCAGTAAATCGATTAGCTAGTGGCACCGTCTTCTTGAGACAACAAATCGGCAATGTCTAGCTCATCCAATTCTGGCCAAAAATAATTTTCTAACATGGCACGAAAGCGCTCTAGATTGACGGTAACATGACGATGGTTTTCATCGACGAAAAAATACGGCCCAATAACACCTCTGGCATTAAAACCACACCAAACTTAATTTTTTTCGGTTGCAATGTGTCTCTTGAAGCACATGTGGGTTTGTTGCTGTCCAAGAACGCATTTTTTGTTTATTGACAAAACCACTCGGCCAGAAATGAGCTTACTCGCTGAAGATGATTTTCGATAAAATTCTAGATTTTTGTGAAACTTTGCCAGAGCCCAATCGGAAAAGTTTCGGTGTTTTAAATGATCAAGTGGCTTTTGCTCTTTAGTCAATTTGATCTTATAAAGATGATGACCACATCAGAGTGGTTTGAGAGATGTCAATTCCTGAGAACGACGTGGAAACGACTGATTTTGCTCATTTTGAACGGATACACTTACTTACGGCTGCGATATTTTCGTCGCTTCGAGCGGTACGGCGTCTATTTGGCGCCGGAACATCCAAAAGTGAAAATTTGGATCCAAATTTGTCCACTATCGCACGCACAGCCTTTCGTGTGGGATGATTATTACTGCCGAAAATTAGAGTAAGCGCTCTTAAGGTTGCGACCATTGACTCAGAATTTCGGTAGTAACTTTTAATGATATCTAAACGTTGCACGTAAGTGAACTTTACCATGATGAAAATGTTGACTTCGACTAACGTCTTGATACTGAAAGATCCTTAAAAATGTTTTAGGGTGCGTTGAAATAAAGATACAAAATTATTATGGCCCCATTGAAAAATCCGTTATAATCATTGAAAATTTCAGCAAAATCGGACAATTATTTTAAAAATTATGACTAAAATTAAAAATGTTAAAAACATGCACTCGGTTTTGATCGCCAGTGTATGTACATACACTTTCCTATCGCTTCGCGGTTAGGAAGATCAAATCATACTCAAAATAACGTTACAAAGCTATACATTTGTGGGTTAATACTAAAGACGCTGGGTGTGGGCGTCTATCGTGTAAATAACAGTGGCATTACCAGTAAGGGATTTAGCTCTAAGCCATAGTAAAAGCTTATCAGTGCCATGGTATTCAGCTAACTGAGAAGTTCACCATCCCTTTCTTAATAAGGGTGTTTAGGGAAGTATATCTGGGCTTAGGTATATAAGTGGTGTTTCTGGTTAGACCTCGATAACTTAGACTTAATAGCAAAACCGCAATAGTTAAGTCATTTGTTAATAAATAGTGCCAATTTTGAGCATGTATATAGAAAGATCATTGATGTACTCGATTCTGAAAATATAATGTACGAGGGTTGCTATATAAATTTCTATGTGTTGCTTGACGCCATCTGACATTTCCATTGGAAAGTTTGACATTTCTTAGCATAAACGTACTCAGAACGTTTTGACGTACGACCATCATTTGTGCTGTTTACAGTGGCTTGAAAAAATCAATTTGGCAAAAAAATGGAATTAACTCGTGAACATTTTCGTGTGATCATTTTTCACAACTTTCGACGACAAGAGTGCATCGATGAACTTTAATCTTTGTATGGCGATGAAGCACCATCCTATAGCACTGAAAACTGGTTTAACGAATTCAATCGTGGCCGATGCTCGCTCAAAGACGAAGGTCGTCCAAAAGCGGCCATTGTGGCAGAGAACATTGATGCCGTGCGTGAACTGATAATGCAAGATCGTCATGTGACATACCGTGAGATAGAGGCATCCTTGGGCAGTTCTTCCACCAGCATACATTCGATATTGCATGAACACCTGGCCGCATAAAAGGTTTGTTCTCGTTAGATCCAGCACAATCGCTCAAAAAAAGGCTCGTGTCGATCGGTGCAAAGAAATTTTGAAAAAATACGCTCGGGGTGCTTCAAAAGACGTTTATAAGATCGCCACATGTGACGAATCATGGCCCTATGTGTATGAGCCCGAAACAAAACAGCAATCGACCGTGTGGGTCTTCGAAGACGAGCCAAATCCAACGAAAGTTGTTCGTGGATGAAGCACTTCGAAGCAAATGGTCGACTGTTTCTTCGGCAAAACTGGTCATGTGGCGACTGTTGCGCTTGAGCAACGTAGGACGGTCAATTCTGAGTGGTACACCACAATTTGTTTGTCTGAAGTCTTCGGGGAATTTCGAAAAACGAACAAGAGAATCATTGTGCACCATGACAATGCGAGCTCTCACACATCCGGTAAAACCAGTGCCTTTTTGACCGTCCAAAACGTCGTATTGATGGGTCAGCTCTGTTGCCCAATGACTTCTTTTAATTCCCGCACATCAAGAAAAAATGTGTGGTTAACGATTTTCGTCGCCAGAAGATGCTGTTGAAGCGTTCAAAAACCATGTTTTGGAGGTGTCTCAATCGGAGTGGAAAAAGTGCTTCGACAATTGGTTTGAGCGCAGACGTATTATTACATCTGTAATCTCACCATAATTTCTCACTCGTAAACAAATTGCATACAAGTCGATATTGAAACATGAAATCGAAGTTGCCATTGAAGAGATTCGACCCGAAATAATCGAAAATGTACTAACAAAATCGGTTTGATCGGATAAGGTACTACCGAAACAGTTGTGGTAGTCATACATTTCCAATAAAACCTGAAATTTGAAAAAAAAAAACTACCAGTACTTTTTTTTACAGCCCATTCCAATTTAAATTTTAAGTGGGCCACCCTATATAATGTTCTGTGTTCTGTTCAATCTAGCCTACAAAATACGGTACAGAGGTTGACTTTATTAATAAGGACAAAAAAAATAATAAATTTATACAATATATATGCCCACATTTGTGAAATATTAATAAATTTTAAAAAAAATATAAGGGATTCCCTGAAAAAGCGGATTCTCCGCAAAGTTTGATTGACAAGTAGGTTAGGCTTATAAAAAACACATTCTGAAACTAACGAAATTCCATATTGCTAATGAAAATGTTAATCCACTGTAGTTGGTAAAATGCAATACGCAAACAATATAAGGGTTATTCTGGTATCCCCAAGAGCAACGCCACATGTTGTCGTTCTTTATTTCAACTGCCTCTAAACCTATACTTATGCAGGTTCGTATAGTTAGTTTTTTTCGGTTGAATGTTTGTTCCCTTTGATGTTCTTGTCCTCGTGCTAAGTTAAGAGTTGGAACTTATCTCTGAGGGCCAGTTAAGCAAGTCAGCTTGAAAATTAATTTAAAATTGGGCAGAATCAACTTTCGACAAGAAGTAACATATGCTGACATTGAATTACTAACTCGTGATTCAGACTTCTGCAAACGTGAAACTGGTCATTGGGCAAAAACCTATGTCGCCTATCTCTCAATAAGACTGTCCACTTGGTAATCAAGATTAAATGTTTCTTTAAATTTGTGTTTCGCGACCCGGATACCGCCTGCTTGAAGAGTTAACAATAAGGCGAAAATGTAAGTTGAGCAGCAAATCTGAACAAGGTCCTCAAGTTACTTGCCGGCAGTACTTAGGGAGCCGACAAAGAAACCTTGTTGTCCTCTTACAAAGCGATAGGTCGGTCTGTAGCGAACTAAGCAGTACCGTTTTGGTCGGCGAACGTGAGTACGACGCAGTGGAAGAAAATTCAGACTTGCCAGAATGCCGCCCTCCGAACACCAACAGGGTGTCTTCTTATGTCTTCTAAGGTCATCTACATGAGGAGACTGTTTTCAAAATAGTCATCCTAACCACCATCTCTTGGACAGGATGCCTCCAACCAGGAAGATCAGGTACGATCTTCATGATCAAGAGAGAGTGGTCCACCGGTACAAGAGAGAACCTTTAGATCATCGAAACTATCAGGCAGGTCTGAACAACATTCACACCGATGATGTCGCAGCAGCAGTATCCAGCTACCGTGTGTATGTATCCAGCTACCGGTATACTTAGTAATCTAATTAGTAGGGACATATAAACTGTTACACACGTTTTATGCTGTAAAATAAAAAAGTACTAAATGTTTTTGGACCAAATATTTTTTTAATATATTTATTGATGTATATTGTATCCAAAAACAATCTTCTTATTCGAAATGTCCGCCTTTTGACTTTACATACGCCTTTAGTCGCACTGGTCAATCGTCAATAGTTGCACGAACCTCGTCCATTGGAAAATTGGCCACAGCTCCAACCAAAGCAGTCTTAGGAATCCAATGTTGGGGTATCTTTTGTGACAAACCTTGTCCTCTAAAACCGTCTACAATTTGTAATCCAATGCCTTCAAATCTGGTCTGCCTGAGGGCCATTCTTCAGAGAAAATGAACGCTGGCAAATTGATTCGAAGCCAGGCCTGGGCCGTTTTAGCCTTATAGGCCAGCGCAGAATCCTGCTAAAAAGACCATGGCTGGTATTGGAACGGAATTGTTAAAAACTCCACAACAGATTCCAAAACAGTTTCTTGGTAAACTTTGACAAATGTTTTGACTCCTTGTTCGCAGAAATGCAGGTCAATGACCCCATCGTAAGAGACACCCCACCAAACCATGACTGAAGCTGGGTGATGACCCTTTTCCACCCTTGGGATCAGTTCAGATGCTTCCTTAGATGACCGCGCATACACTCTGCCATTTTGCTTGTTAAATTTTTCCTGAACGGTAAACATTTTTTTTATCGGTGAACAAAATTTTTCTGTGCAAGTTATCAGCGTGCTTCACCAAAAGACATTTGCATTTTTCAATCCTATTTTTCTTTAAAGCCGCAGTCAATAAATGTCCGGTACGTCGTTTGAAAGAACCAAGTCCCAAGTCTTTTTTAATGATTCGACTCATGGACTTTTGCGTGATATTCATCTCACGGGCAATGATTTCTGTTTTCGGAGCGGATTTCTGTGAATTCTTGATTTAACGGCTTTGATGACATGCGGTGTTCGAACAAAGCGTGGGCGGCCTGACCGGTAGCGGTCTTTTACATCTCCAGTCTCCTCAAACAGTTTTATGCATCGGTAGACGAACATGCGTCTAATCCCTAGTGGCCGGAGCGTTTTGAAAATATCGCTTTTTTCAATTCACACTTGAAAAGCGCTATTACAGCGATACGGTTCTCATTATCTGACCACTCCATGATGAAAGTTGAAACAATTTTAAAATCCCGTTACAGACTAACGCTATTGAGGTTAGCTTTAAAAACCCATATGACATTAACGGGGTATGTTCAGTTCTACTATTGAAATGGGTGTGTTCAATGTTGTAACAGTATTTATGTCCCTACTAAGTATAATATTATCAAAATAATAAGATTGAGACTTATTTTGCACAAAAGAAAAACGAAATTTGTATGTGAAAAATACACGTGGTCAACAGGCTCTGGACATTAGATTTTCCGAGATCGGTAGATTCATACTTTTGGAAGCCTTAATGACATGCTACGAGTATTAATTGCTTGTGTTAGCACTAAGTACGCGTTATCAAAATATCCAATACATTCTAACTTGATGGCCTCTTTAGGAAATTTATACTCAGGTTTTTGTAGGTCTTATCGACCTAAAAACTTGTCACGTATTAAATGTTTGGGAGTCAAACATTCAGAGGGTCGTAACTGAGGGAATTAGCAATTAACACTGCCTTGATGAGCAAATCGAACCTCTCTATTACATAATCTTTCGTTTTTTTACATTAACATTTTTAATATATAATTGTATAAATACTGAAATTTAAATTTACAAAGGAAATTAAAAATGGTAATGTTAGCTTTTTAAAACAGATTCATTAACTTCTTCCGATCGTCAATATTGTATAAGTATAGGTCTATGCTTATTATGAGTACACAAGAAATTACATATTCCAAACCGACAAAGATTATATGATAATTTTCCACGTTAAACATTGGTTTAGAATCGATTTCCATCGTTTA
This sequence comes from Hydrotaea diabolus, assembly GCA_963513945.1. Taxonomy (NCBI): domain Eukaryota; kingdom Metazoa; phylum Arthropoda; class Insecta; order Diptera; family Muscidae; genus Hydrotaea; species Hydrotaea diabolus. The sequence continues at coordinate 14,578,936 of OY740720.1, read as the reverse complement.
AATTCAATAAATTCAAAACAAAAATTAAAATTTGACATGTTTTAAACTAAATACATCTTTACTAAATAATTGAAACGTCGAACTCGAGACCTAGGTTCTCATTTTTCTTATATGTTTCTTTAATATTTCAATATTAGAAATGTACATTTCTTAACAACAAAAAAGTGAGGTACTTGCTACGCAGTTATTTTATTCAATTTTGTTTTAAGTATTCCAGAGATATTAGTCGTGTTCTTTTCAGGTAACTAGCTTAATTACCTAGTTATTTGTCAACATTCAACAACATTTTGAATCAGATGGCAGCAGAAGCTCAACAAAATTTTGTCTACAAACAAAAAGAAAAAGCAAAGCAAATTGTGGAAAACGAATTTTGTTACTTCGTATAGTTTCTTGTTTTGTTAAAATTTAATTGAAAAATTTAATTTCGTTGGTAGGCATTTCTTTTTCGTCTGGGACATTGAAGTTCGTCCTTTCTGGCTCTGTAGCAAGCCAACAGCATCAACGTCTCGTCACTGGTGCACAATTTTCGTTTAGTCACTCTTAAAATAATATAGCTACATCGAAATTTCTCTAAATCTTAACAATAAACATTTTCACTTATCGTTTATGCATCATTGTAATTTATGGAAATGGTTTTATCGCGCTTTTTATTTCATTCTTTTCATTTTCTTTCTGTGTCAATAACAAAAAACACATGTTTTTGTTATAGAAGCTGGGTGTGTCATAATTTTTTTTTGTTACAAAAATAAGTCAGGGTACTCTAACTCGCTTCGTTACCGAGTAACAGCCAACTCGCTTGCTTACCGAGTAACATTCATACAAATGCTTGTTTAGTAACCTGAAAAGAACACGGCTATTATTTAGAGATGGGCGAAATATTGACTTAAGAAAAATGTAACAAAAATTAGAACTTAGGCCCCGAAAGGCCGACACAAAAAATTAAAAATTACTTCGTTAATATTTTTTTTGTATAAAATCTGACACTTAAAAACCTTGACTTTTGTTAATAATGTAAGTCGTGCTTGAGATAATCGAGAAATATTGCGAAATATTGACTTAAGAAAAATGTAACAAAAATTAAAAATTAGGCCCCGAAAGGCCGACAAAAAAATAAAAATTACTTCGTTAATATTTTTTTTTTTTGTATAAAATCTGACACATAAAAACCTTGACTTTTGTTAATAATGTAAGCCGTGCTTGAGATAATCGAGATAATAGCTTAATTACCTAATTAGTTTACTATTAAATAATCTGGCAACATTTAACAATATTGAGAGTAGTGTGGCAACATTCTTTCTCTTTGTTTGCACCAAAGAGAATTGAACAACAATAGGGTTCATGAGCATATTCGTCAAAAGCAGACAATACAAAACTATAAATTGTTGTAAAATAATCAATAAAAGATGTTAAATTAATAAATTAATACACTTTTGCTTCGTAAAAATGTTTTTGAACTATAAGTCTGGGTTGATTATAGTATCACTTATTCCATCTCTTTTAAATGTACCCAATACAAACAAACACGTCGATGATACCTCTTCTTAATTGTTTGTTTTTTTTTGTATACATAACTAAACATATGTTTTTATAAAGCAGGGTGTGTCATGATTGATTTTTTTTTTGTTGGAAAAATAGTTACTTTAATGGTTACTTTAATTCGTTTGTGTAGCGACCTGAGGACAACTTGTTTGCTAAGCTAGTAACTTTCATTAAAATGATTATTTAGTAACCTGGAAAGAACACGGCTATAGTGTGGCTGAATGCTTTTTTTTTCAAAAAAAAAGTTGGCTTTTTGGCCAGTAAACCTTTTTTGGTTAAAAAGTCGAAATTATTTGAAAGATGAAACAACTTCGGATTTTTTTAGTGAACTTTTTGCCCTTTAAAGGATAGAGTCAATTTGTTAAAAAAAAAATATTTTTTATAATGTTTTTGGTTTGGCAAGGTTTTTAGGGTTTTTTACGACTTAAGTAAAGTAAGAACGTAGTGGAAACTACTATTGCTTTTGTTTTGTCTGACAGTATAAAGTATTCGTTTTATGTGACAAGCTTAAAAATCTTTTAATTTTTTGTTTGAGATATCGCTTAATTAAGCGTTTTCTTTATCAACGGTTATTTTTGCCGGTAAGAGCGGTACGGTGTTGAATAGCATAAAGACTTCGTTGGTGAAAGTAGACAGAGCTACCAAATCAGTTTTTTTTGTTGTTCATTTAATATGTTTTCGAGGCAGCCAGTGTTTTTGACAAAACGACAAAGGGTCTTGCAATCACTTATTTTGAATTTAACTGAAAAAGTAAGCATTTTGCAGTGGAAATAACTATCGGTTTTTTGTCTGACGGTATATATAAGTAATATTCGTGTTTTATGTGACAAGCTTAAAAATCCGCTAATTTTTTGTACGAGATATATTTTTGCTTAGGTGATTTATTTTTGATAAGGCGTTTTTTCAATCTTCGGTTATTTTTGTCGGTTAGAGCGTACCATGTTGAAAAGCGTTACGATTTTTTACATGAAAGCAGACAGAGCTGCCAAATGAATATTTATATTACTTTAAGATGTTTTCTAGGCAGCCTGTGTTTTTGACAAAACGGCAAAAGGTGTTGCAATCATTCGTTTTGAATGTTACTAAAAAAAATAAGCATTTTGTGGTAGAAAATGTAAAGAAAAATTTACACTAAATTTTGTATTGACTTGCCAAACTAATGTGAACGAACTAACCGCAAAATTAGACGAAGTTGTATAAGTACTAAATATTTTTTCTGTGTCGTCGTCTAATTGAGGAGAAGAGACAAACGTGATTCCATGTCTAACTGTTTGTTAATACCTTTTTATTTATACCCAATTATTTCTTAATTTTTTAATATTATATTAATCTCTGCATTATATGCGTTAATTTTTGTTATTTAAAGTAAGTTTGGACTGTAATGTAAGTTTTGTTATGACGTTTCGATGTTTCTTTCCAACTGCCAGCACTCATTTTAATTAAAAAATAAATACATTAATTTTAATTAAAAAACAAAAAGGTGAATATTTTTTGCTTCCTATATACACTCAAATAAGCAAAACAAAACATACTAAAAAAACGAAAGTTAAATTAAAAAATTATTGAATCGAATCGACATTGGACTTTTTTTATTTTATAAATTTTTTCTGAAAGATCGATTTTTTCTCTTCAAATAGTCCATTAGTCATTACGTTCAAAACGATAACTTCTAAAATGGACAAAATGCTTCTTCTTTGCAATTTCGTACAAAAACACCACCCACTTACGCACAAATTCTCGCATTATTTGTCCACTTTCGTTTGTACACAATGACAAGAAACACAGAATGCACTAAACTCGCACACTTTAAATACGTAAAAAACAGCTCTGTCAAAATGATTGTTCTGTTTCTCAAATTCTCATTTTATTCATTTCTCATTTTGTCCATCTTCTACAATTTATCGTGTTTTCTTTTGAACAACCCATTCTGTTTGCTTTTTACAACCCAATTAAAATCTATCGAATTGTAGACGATGGAAATTGATTCAGAACCACTGTGCAGCGGTTCACCTCATAGTTCCTGATAGTTGGTGCCGACTTTAGACTTTAGTAGTTCCAAACAGTGATAATAGCTTGTTTATTTTAATAACTTGATTGGATTTGTAATAACAGATTGGTGTCATTATATCTGATGCAAATCAATAATAATTCAATTATACGGGTTTCTTGGACCTACAACGAAGGCTTTTAATTTAAAGCAACTCACTCAGAGAAAAAAAATGGTTACTATATGATCACTGCAATAATAATATTTTCTCCACAATAAAAGTATGTTCGTCGCAACCTTAGTAGATTTTATTGAATTTTATTTTGACAAAAGTATGATTGCCGCAATATCAATATTGTTGAAATGTAACAATAGTATTATTGCCAAATATGGAAAATATGGTTGTAGCAACAATATAAATATGGTTAATGCGACAAAAGTATTGTTTTTGCAGTTTTATGATTACAGTAATATGATTCCGACAATTATACTGTATGACTGTAAATGTTCTTCATTTTAATATGCTTTTTAGAGCAATGTATTGTTACGGATCTAATGCAATAATAATAGTACGTACTTTTTATATGAACATTAAAATTATTCGAACAAACTGCTTTGGCCTTGTTTAACTGAAATATTTTTAATAAAAACGCTTATGTTTTTTTTAATCTGATTTTTTCTACTGTTAAATAAATTACTCCTATTATTTTGAATTGTATGTATTTTTAAATAATTTTCATAGTTCAAATCTATTGTTGACAACTTAGCCCAATTCTAATAAGTAACTTTGGAGATGGTTGTAGGGATCATAACATGGTAGTGTGTGAATCATACTATGGTTGTGAGGATCATAATATGGTTGTGGGTATCATAGTATGGTTGAGTGTAAATTATAATATGGCTGTGGGGATCATAGTATGGTTATGTGTGAATCATACTATTGTTGTGAGAATCATAGTATGGTTGTGAGAATCATAGTATGTTTGTATTTGAATCATACTATTGTTGTGAGGATCATAATATTGTTGTGCCACAACCATATACCCAACAATAGTATGATCCTCTTTTTTCTGCGTGCAATGTATCGAGAGCTTATATGTGACGCGAAAAATAGAAAGGGACCTAAGGCTAAAAACCAGTTTTGTTCAGGAGAGCCATTTTAAAGATTAGATCCCTTTCTATTTGCGCTTAGAATCGTTGACCTTACTTTCATAAAACGCGTATAAAACTGGGAGGGAACACTTTTGGGGCATGGGATCGGTCTCATTCGATGTTCAGATGTTGTCCACATCAAAAAAAGTGAAAAGTTTATGAAAACTTTTGTTCAGGAGAGCCATTTTTAAGATTAGGTCCCTTTCTATTTGCGCTTAGAATCGTCGACTTCACTTTCATAAAACGCGCATATCTCTGGGAGGGAACACTTTTGGGTCATGGGATCGGTCTCATTCGATGCTCAGATGTAGTCCACATCAAAAAAAGAGAAGAAATGAAAATTTATTTTTTTACCCTTAGGTCCCTTTCTCTATGCGCTGTCACATATACAGTTTGTACCATCGATAAACTGTCAAGTTTTTATGAGACCAATAAAAAATCTGATGCAAATAATTAATTGGTGTTTTTGGATAAACTTTATAAAATGTTTTCTTCTTACGAATTGCTAAATAAAATTAACAAAATATAGACTTTTATTCTTTACTAAACTGACACTTGTTTGTGTGACTATAGCTCTATTCTTGTGAGCTCTTCTTTTACCAGTTTTACTCCAAAAAAATTGTTGTGTAATAGAAGTAAATTGTAAATAACAGACGTCCACTGTTTTATTTAGCAAATTATTTACTGATTTTATCAGTTTTACTACAAGTCCGTTCAAAATTTTATCTCTCTTACTACAAAAAATGGACAGAAACAGACCTTATGTTTGTGACTACTTGAAAGAATTTGACACATTTTCTGTGCCTTCTTCTCGAGTACAATTTAAAAATCTCCTTCACTATTTCAATAAGAAACAATCTGGAAACTTTTCTTGAATCTGTAAGTTGTGCACAATACCATTTTTATACTCACGGACTGGAACCTACTTTTAAAGACCGGCTCCGAAAGTCTATTTAATTAAAAAAAATGTTTTTATATAACTTGGAAATTAGTCTCTTACTAATCAGTCAGCATTTATTTCGGAAATCTGTAGCTGAAAGTAAAGAAATCCACTAGTCAAAATAAATTAACTTAAAAAACACTAGATGAACTACCCAGAAAAAGTTACATAAAAATCACAGCATATAATTCAGAATTTATGTCTTTAGCTTACGAGTAATATCCGTTTAATGCCGCTATGACGGCATTTTTGAAAACCCGCTACTGAAAAATGTTTGATTAGCTTTGATCCTGGTTCGATCCGAATTTGATCCTAGGTTTTCACACCTTGGCTTAGCTATTAAGATAGTTTAAAAAATGTCGCTTGTTTAGTGCATGTCCTTAAAAAGGGAATGTGTATTGGAGCTACATAGAGAACAAAAAATGTGAAAATGTGTCTGCATGCTAACATATAAATCTTTGGAGTATGCTCCAAACGTATATATGTTTGGGTCACAAATAAAATTATTATATGTGTGTAGCAAACTTCCCATAAACACCCATATGTCTTTGTGCAAACTTATATATGTTTGCACTCAAACATTAATATGTTTGCCATAATGTTGCCAAACATTTATATGCTTCCTTGCACACATAAATATGGTTGCACCCAATCATTAATATGTTTGCAGAAATCAAAGCAAGTTAAAAAGCATAACTACTTGTTGAAATTACGGGCATTAATCCAGTGTAACAATAAATTCTGCCAACAACTGTCTGATACTAAACAAATTCCTCGTTTATAAACATCGCTTTTTTCAATAATCTTTACAAGTTAATTTGAATTTTATTTTATGTACTGAAACACTTTTATGATTGCTCTTCAATGTTTTTTTTTTAAATGTGGTCGGCTTCCACTTCTTAGCACTTTAACGATATCAAGCAAATGATAAAAATTCTGTGTTAAAATGTTCTAACATTTTTTAACTCAGAATTTATATTGATCTACAAACATATGATATTTCAATATGCTAGAATGTTGTCAAAAATATATGTTTTTGTAAACCTACGTATTATGCTAAAATACAAACATAACCCTGCTTGTTTTGTCCGTGTATTTGGAAAGATTCTTCGATGTGGTTCAATTTCATCAGGGTTTGCTATGAGTCGTTCTTTACCCACCTTTCTAAATTTTAGCAAGATTTAAATGGTTTGGTCGTAGGCAAAAGATTGATGGCAGTAGGTGAATGGCCACTGGAGCTAGTTAAAGACTGTATTTCCCCAAACAGAATTTTCGAGCAAAGGGTCCAGCTCAGAAGGGCCCGATTGTGCCGCCAGCCCATAAACCACACTAAACAGTCACTCTTTGTGGGTGCATTGTTTTTTCGACAATTACTCTTGGATTATCATTCGCCCAAATATGGCAATTCTGCTTATTGACAAATCCACTGAGGTGGAAATGTGCCTCTTCACTGAAGATGATTTTCTTCGATAATTGATTTTTATTTTCAAAATAAGCCTGGATAACTTTAACGCGTTGCTCGCTTGTTTATAAACATCGATTTAACCACCCTTTATTAAATAAACCGGGCATCTGTTACACCGTCGGCTCGAAATTGGACAACAAAACTAGAAGTTGGTTCTATATAAAGAACCTGAATAACGAAAAATATTTCTGATTACCGGACCACTATACGGTATACCAAGCAAAGATTAAGGAATGTGTTCTATGTTCATCTCGAAATAACAAATACGGAAATAGGCGTGTGTATTTGCTGCTCGTTTATTAAGCGAATACGAAGTCGCTAATGCGATAATTTCAAAACATTGTACAAAAATAGAAAAATAATTTTGTTTACAAAAAACTATTGACAATTTGCCTCATAAACATTTTGTTTTAAAACTTTTCAATTTTTAGAAAAAAAGATATTTAAGAATCACCTTTAGCGAGCTCGTAATATTTTTTTAATTATTATTTTCTATAAATTATTTATGATGCATAAATGTTTACAATGGAATTGCCCTACAACCTTTTGCACGCTTGCAATTATTATACGAGGGTGGCTATATATATTTTTGGTCTAATAATGAAAATAGTTTTATTGTTTTTCAAAGTATTCTCCAGCATGATTTTTGTACACTTTTGCATGCACTCTAACCAATTGTCGAAGCACTTTTTCCACTCCGATTGAGACACCCCCAAAACATGGTTTTTGAACGCTTCAACAGCATCTTCTGGCGACAAAAATCGTTGACCACGCATTTTTTTCTTGATGTGCGGGAATAAAACGAAGTCATTGGCTGCCAAGTCAGGGCTATACGGTGGATGACCCATCAATTCGACATTTTGGCCGGTCAAAAAGGCGCTGGTTTGAGCCGATGTGTGAGAGCTCGCATTGTCATGGTGCACATTGATTCGTCTTCTCTTGTTCGTTTTTCGAATTTCTCCGAAGACTTCAGGCAAACAAATTGTGGTGTACCACTCGGAATTGACCGTCTTACGTTGCTGAAGCGGAACAGCCGTCACACGACCAGTTTTGCCGAAGAAACAGGCGACCATTTGCTTCGAAGTGCGAACTTTCGTTGTATTTGGCTCGTCTCTGAAGACCCACACGGTCGATTGCTGTTTTGTTTCGGGCTCATACGCATAGATCCATGATTCGTCACCTGTGACGATCTTATAAACGTCTTTTGAAGCACCGCGATCGTATTTTTTCAAAAATTCTTTGCACCAATCGACACGAACAATTTTTTGAGCGATTGTCAAATTGTGTGGGATCCAACGAGAACAAACCTTTTTTACGGACAGTTGTTTATGCAATATCGAATGTATGCTGGTGGAAGAAATGCCCAAGGATGACTCTATCTCACGGTATGTCTATCACATGACGATCTTGCATTATCAGTTCTCGCACGGCATCAATGTTCTCTGGCACAACGGCCGTTTTTGGACGACCTTCGTCTGTGAGCGAGCGTCGGCCACGATTGAATTCATTAAACCAGTTTTTCACAGTGCTATAGGATGGTGCTTCAGCGCCATACAAGGATTTAAAGTTGTGAAAAATGATCGCACGAAAATGTTCACCAGTTAATTCCATTTTTTTCCCAAATTGATTTTTTCAAGTCACTGTAAACAGCACAAATGATGGTCGTACGTCAAAACGTTCTGAGTACGTTTATGCTAAAAACTATCCAATGGAAATGTCAGATGGCGCCAAGCAAAACTTAGTGTTGCCAGAAATATATATAGCAACCCTCGTATAGCTGCGTATTTACGTATGCGGTTGTTTTTGGTGCCCTTATTGCCTCACGATCCACTGTGTTAGGTCTTGTAGGCCCCTTAGAGCCACGTGCATGTATTTTTTGTACAATTTCTTTGAGTTTTCACACTTATATGAAAGTGGGATCATTTTGGAGTCAACGAAGCCCCCCTCGACGCGAGCATCGTTGTCTATTATACTTTTCCCAAATATAAGTACTAGAGCTATTCTGGAGACTACGGCATATTTTTTTTAATAAACTTCGCTCTAAAGCAACTACCAACATTTTTTTGAATTCTTTTTTCTGGACGAATGTTAAGAATTTAAAAGTAATTCAAATGTATGCAATGTAGTGTCAAATGTTTGCTAGATCTTTGACTGTTTGACGTCCGACTTTTTACTTTTTTTCTAAGACACTTCTTAGCCATTGTCTAAATTCCATAGGCGATAATTCATACAATACAAATATTTGACTTAAACACCAGAATTCTCATTGTGCCGCTTATCAAATGCCGATATCGTTTTATGTTACTTTTCGAATTTCCATAAAAAACAATTAACCAATCGCTTTTGTTGCAAATCCACCAAAACAGAAGGAATACAACAAAAACCCCAATATATATTGTTGTTGCAAACGAAGGAAAACCTATCGGCCACCATAAAGATAACTCCAACAGAGAAAAGCCGCTGTCCATACAAAAAAAAAAACAAAAATAGAACTTTAAAAAAATTAAAACAAAAAAAAAAACTGAAAAGCCCAAAAATTACCCGAGAGACCTGTTAAACTTTCGTGAAGGTAAGCAAAGGGACGCTGTCTGAGTAGACAGCATGTGTGAGAAAGCCTCCCCTATGTTCCGGCGAACCGTGAGTCCAAAATGAATAGAAAACAAACAAATCTACACACACAACAACGCCAAGAAGTGCCATGACGCAACTTTTTTCTCTTTACATACGCCATTTGTACTCGAGACCTTTTGTATTGGGGTTCCATAGGTGAGGCGACGTTGAGCAGCAGCAACAATGCAAACGCAGCGCCAGCAACAGGCAGAAGCAGTAAATATAAGAAAACAAACACTCATGCCAGCCATTCATTTTGGGTCTGTCCGTGCCTGTAGTATTTATTGTATTGCTCTCTTCGCACAGTGTATAACGTTTAAATGTGCTGCGTTGTTGTTGTTTTTCTTCTTTTTTTTGATGTTCAATGAGTAACGAAATTCCGTTGGCAGACCAGACCGTCTGTCAGTTATACAAGTGATTTTCACTAAAACGGTTGTTGTGATCGATCGCGCATCAAAACTGACATTTCGTAACGTAACGCAACACGGTCGAATTTTCTTACGCACAGTAGCAGGATCAATAAAAAATAAAAGTATTCCTTCACAAATTGCCTTAATTGTTCTATAAGGGTAAGGAAAAAAATGGTTCAATATCAAGGAAATCGTGTCAAAAACAAACAAACCTCATTGATTTTGTGTGTTCATGAATTCTATTGACAGTTGACGAATTATTTTGTTAATGACCCAAATACTTGAGCGCATTTATTCGACTTGTTAACACCTTTCAAAGACAAATTAGTGTAATAAATCCCAAAAATTGCATAGTGTCGTCTAAACGCTAAACGGTGAAACGTGCTGCGAGGGCCCACCTATAAATATCGAACGAAAGTGTGTTTCGAAATATTTAACATTTTGTGAAAATTGAAAAATGGGAATAACGTGCAACAACACAATCTCCACATTGCTCAACGAAATTGATTTTAAATAAGTTTTGTATTTGGTAATAATGCTTTTTATTCAATTTATTTGGATGCACTTCCATAAATGGAAATGTAATAACGCAATTGTATGGCATGTGATTCGTACAACGTCCTTAAGAACAGCCACATGGCCTAAATAAGTGTACAAAAGATATTCAAAACAAAAGCCGAAAGAAGAACAAAATATAATAGGATTTGGCTTATGCGCCAGGCTTTATGATGCACCATACTAAGGGCAAAATATTTCAGTTTCTATTTAGTTTAGATGTTCTCTAATAATGCCCAAAAACATTTTTTTTTAAATTACCACAATTACTCGTACTAATGTTCATACTAGGGAACTTTACTTGCCGCAACTCTCAGTTTTTAGGATAGAGAGAGGTAAGTGGATAATTTCCCTTCCATTTCCCTTACCACTCTCTCACTACTTAAACTGAGAGTTGCGGCACGTAATGCCTAGTGTGAATGGTACCCTACAATTTAAGTTGTACAATTGTTTAAAACATAAACTTTCTCTGAAAATACTGACATTTCTAATGGGACGGCCGTAAGGTAAATCTTATAATGATCACAGACGTAATAGAAATTTCGGCTCAATTTTTAAGATTGCTGTTCATATTATTAATTAATAAAGCTTTTTGAAAATAGTACATATAAGGCGCTAGCGCTAAAGCTGACTAGATTAATAAAACACTAACTTTGGTAGGACCATTTGACGTGCTGAACTATTAATTAGATTCTTATATTTAAAGTCATACTTTAAAAAAAAAATAGTAATTGTTTGCCTTGTAATATATTGTTGATAAATGTTTGTTTTTAATAAAAAATAACCTCTAAATTTCTCTCTTAAAGCCGTTTTATGCGAAAATATGTTAAGCTCCATATAAAAAAATTCTCTAAAATTGTAGCTTAATTTTTTGGTCAATATCTGCTTTAAACGATTGTAGAAACTTTTTTGATTTCCTTGGGAAATATTGTACTTGTCTACTAGTTTACTAGGCGATTTATGTTTTTCACATAGGCTGCTTTGTATTCGGCTTTACTCGCAAAATGTACTTTAGCATTTAATGGAGTGGCTTAGAACAAACAAATCTCAGGTTAAGTTTTGTACAAGTTTCAAAATCTAAATACTCAAACATTCCATTTATGGAACATATGGCATACGTCTCATAATACTGTAGACGAGATGCTATTTGAAGCCGACTTTAAAAAGCTTTATAAAGGCTAACTTGGTTGTCACGTCATCTCTTTAATACAATTCTTTTGAACCTACTGAAAATTCTTTCTTACGATGATCCAACCTAAACATTTCGGTCAAAAATACCCTTTCTGAGATGTTATTCAACTCTTAACTTTAAATTCTTAAGAAGCTTCAGTTCTCTCTAATGTGGTTTCTTGCGCTTCTTTTGTTTTCTGTAATAAATTCCATAGACTTTTTGTTCTGATTTTAAATAAGTTGTTTTGAATAATAATTACTTATTAATTTTTCCAAAACCTCTCATTAGGCTGGGCTGATATAATTCTTACAATGACCATCTGGACATACGAACGCTTCTGCTTCTCTACTTCCATAGTCTCTAGACCCCATTTTATTAATCATTTCATATGTATATAAAATAGGGCAACGTGTATTCATTTTGTCATTCCCCTCTGCCTGTGAAAAACATTTTAATAAAAATGACTAAAGGCGGAATTGTATAGTGAATATATTTAAAATAAAGGTTTAAACGATTTTGTGTCATTCGACTCGCCTGAATTTGGAATCAATTGCCATATAAACTTTGAGTTTTTTCTCATTCTAAAAATTCCTTACGTTTAAAAATGTTTACAATTTTTTTTGGCCAGTTCTTACAAAGAATATCATTTGAAATATAACTTAACCTATAATAAGATATTGTTTCTAATATATTTAATTTTTTTTATTTTGTTATTAACTAGGACTGATTTTTTGTTGTTTATATTGGTGGCCAATCACGCAGTACATATTTTAAAAAGATGGTATAATTGAATAGTGCTCGATGTCGAGGTTTTGTAACTATAATGTTTCTTCAATAATTTTATTCAATATTTCGTCACTTTTTGAGAGACATCTTCAGGAGTTGGATTTGTTTACATATAAAACAAGAACTAACTAATCCGCTTAACAATGCTGTCCAATGGTCGGAGTTGACCTGATCAGATCCAATCAAACCACATAAAGATTTTGATTGCAAAACCACGACCTCGAGCTAGAATATTCAATTATTTCATCTTATAGAAATAAAAGTTCAAATATTAATTATTTATCTACAATTTTATGATAAAATTATGATGCAAGTTTTTATTTAGGATTTCATTGAAATGTAATAAAGTTTTTGGGCTTGGAGGCTTATGTGTTATAAAGTAAGAATATATGAATAAATGAAATACACTCAGGACTTTGCAATTTAGAATTCGGCAATCAATCATTGCGTACCTATTTTGTCATTCCAATCTTAGATCCCTCTGTCTGTAAACAAAAAATATTCTGCCATAAATGTATTTGATACTAGAAGTTAAGGAAAATTTTGAATTACGGGTTAAAATTGTTATAAATATGTTAATTACCTCCCGGCTAAACAAATCGTACGTTGTGACAAATCGTACTTTCTGACTTTGACGGAGAATTGAATTCAATTTGTTTTGTGGGCTTATATTTATAAATGAGTTATTTGAAACATATGTTTTTAATCAGAATCCACTTATTTTTAACTCCCGAATAGAACTTTTATATAAAATGAAAATTTCAAAGTGGAAAATTAAAAAAAAAAACGAATTATTTCCATAAAATAAGGAAATTTAAATAACCATAAAAATTATTTACTATACCTCCCTCGTTATGAATTTCCAAATTTCAACAGCTTTTGTGTGTAATCCAAGCGCTTCGTTGGTATTCCAGTCAGTCAAACAATTTTTTTTTATAAATTACAACAACACACTAGTATCAGCTCTAAAGAGAAAATATTTTGTTTATTTCTCCGGATATCATTTCATGTTCGAGACCTCTACTCAGTTGCTTCATTGGCTTGCTTGGTGATCTTCAAAGTTTAGGAGAAAGTTTTTTTCACTGTGCAATTGTGTGAGTGTATGCATTTTAGTAAAACAGAAATATTTCGATCTGATTGATAAACGAGTGAAACAAGTGTTGAATGGTGTTGTAAGCAGTCATGCCAACAAGCCGAACTTCAAAGCCACACATGTACTCTCCAACAGCAACAACAACGACAACAGCTACAAAACATTTACTAAAATTCCGTTCGTACAAACATTTCTTCATTGTTTTTATGGTGGTTGACCAACATCTTCATTTGATCGGCCCTCTTGGGAATTTATAACATGTTTAGTTGATTGTGTACTCGTCTCGTCCGATGGATGATCTTGTTTACTTTATGATATTTCTGGTTTTGTTTACCTAGTCATACCCACTTATTTGCTTGCACATTAAAAGAAGCACAAGCGAGTATTTAGCAGCAACAAAAAGTAATAAAAAGCGCGCGCGTACCATAGGGTTTAGGTTTGAGCTGTTACCAGCCACCACAGTGAGCGAGCGAGCGACTTGTTAACGAGAAGAATTTTATAACAGTTTCACGGTCTTCTGTTTTCTTCAACAAAAAAGAAAGAAAAACGGTGAAAGTTATGTTTATTGTTTATTTTCGAGTTGAATTTACACATTTTTAAAAAGTATTGCGTTTCTTAAAAACAAACCCGTTAATTGGTAAATCATGAAGGGGGTGGGGGTAAGAGAAATATGTATGTACAAGTATACTATGTACAAGCATGTCATCATTTCTAATGTTCCCTTTAGTCTCGGAGATTTTGTAGCCGGGACGAACAGCACATCATCACAAGTTCCATGTAAAACACAATTTTTTTACACCATTTATGAATTAAAGAAGGCTCTGCCGTGTAGAGTTTGTCCCCATTTACACAAGGCAACTTTACTTGCCGCAACTCTCCCCTTCCTCTCACGGAGAGGGTGGTAAGGGGAATGGAAAGGGAAAAAACTTGCCCGTTGTGTAAATTCAAATTACAGCATTTATGAATAAAAGAAGGCTCTGCCGTGTAAAGTTTGCCCCCATTTACACAAGGCAACTTTACTTGCTGCAACTCTTCCCCCCCTCTCAGGGAGTGGGGGGAAAGGGGAATCGAAAGGGAAAAAACTTGCCCGTACTGTAAATTCCTTTTGTATTTTTCGTAGTGTGAATGAAGTTGGCTGCAGTTTTTTTTAGTGTTTTTTCACACAAAATTCAGAACGAATGAAAATAAAAATTGACGTTGCCGAATTGCCTTCTGTTGGGTGATCCATCTAGAGGTATTTTTTCAGAATAAAAAAAAAATATAAAAATTCAAATCAAGTGTGGAATCTTTATTGGTAATTTGAAAGGACATTTAATGCCATTTATTTTTTAAATATAATTTCCTTTAAATGTTTACCGCGACTAAGTCTCAGCGTGTCCATTCGGAAGGTCCAATTTTGGATTGGACTCGTTCGAGCATTTCGGTATGGCTTTAATGACACACGTAATGTTGGCTTCCAAAATCTGAATCGCAGCTGGTTTGCCAGCATAGACTTTGGACTTTACATAACCCCAAAGAAAAAAGTCTAAACTCGTGATATCACACGATCTAGGCGGCCAACTCACCGGTCAAATGCGTGAAATTAGCTGCTCTTTGAAATTACCTCTCAATAAATCCATTTTTTGAGCAGCTGTATGGCAAGTAGCAGCGTTCTGTTGAAACCAAATACCGTCAAGATTACGGGCTTCAATTTCAGGCACCAAAAATCCGATATCAAGGTGCGATAGCGAGCATCATTCACGGTTACGTTCCGGCCATCATCATTTTTGAAGAAATATGGACCAATGATTCCACCAGTCCATTAACTGCACGAAACCATGGTTTTCTCTGGCTATAATGACAGCTCTTGAACTTCTTCTGGCTGCTCTTCAGCCCAAATGCGGATATTTAATTTATTGACGTTGCCGTTGAGCCAAAAAGCGGCCTCGTCACTGAAAAAAACCGTTGTTCGAAAACAGCGGATCTCCTCGTTTCTCATTTCCATAATTCAGTTGCACAATTTGGAGACGTTGTTGCGGTGTTAGTCGTTCTATGATAAAATGGCAAACAATACTGAAAAGGAAAAAACAAAGTTTAACGCAACTTACGCGTAAACTCTGAAAAACCCCTATGGAAAAAATACTTCTAGATGGATCACCCTATATAAACACGAGAGGCAACTTCAAAAGGGAATCGTAAAAATTCACGGGAGTAAAGTTGCCTCAAGTAAATGGGGACATTTTCTCTCAGTATCACGGTTCTAAAAGTCGATTATCGATTAATCGACTTTTGTATTGAAAATCAAAGATGATAATGAACGATATGCTTCTTCGTTTTTGAATTATTTATTCCTTTGAACACAATAACAAGAACTCAAAAACGGCACAAACAGAAAAACGCAGAAAAACTTAATTCGAACACTTTAAATGCAAAAAACAGCTCTCCCAAAATGATTGTGTTTTTCAATTTCTTGTTAAAGCTCATTTCATCCTTCTTCTACAATTTAACGTCTTTGGTAAAAATTGATGGTGATGACAAAACCAGCCATGGACTTTCCAGCAGGATTCTGCGCCAGCCCATAAGGCTAAAACGTCCCAGGCCTGGCTTCGAAACAATTTGCCAGCGTTCATTTCCTCTGAAGATCCATTGTATTACAAATTGTGGACGGTTTTAGAGGACAAGGTTTGTTACAAAAGATACCCCAACATTGGATCTCTTAAGACTGCTTTGGTTCGAGCTGTGGCCAATTTTCCAATAAACGAGGATCGTCCAGCTATTGACGATTGGCCAGTGCGACTTAAGGCGTGTGTAAAGGCAAAAGGCGGACATTTTGAATAAGTAGATTCTTTTTGGACAATATACATCAATAAATATATTAAAAGATATTTGGTCCAAAAACATTCAGTACTTTTTATTTTACTGCATGAAACGTGTGTAACAGTATTTTTGCCCTGCTAAGTAAAAACGAAAAAGTTATTGAATTTTTAAACCCCATGGTTACTTTTGGCTCACCCTGTACAAAGTTAATATTTTCCAAGTAACAAATCAGACAGACTCAAATTTTACGTTCAAAAATTGGCTTTTTTCGCTATTACAATTTGTCTTTACACTACATAATTCTTTTTAGCAGGCCGCACGACTCAGTAGAATAACACAAACGAAGTTTTAGGCATGCATGCCAAAAAAAACACAAACATTACCTAGGCTATTGTTGCATGTAAGGAATAAAACTGAACAGTCTATAGAGTATTTACAATTACAAGTCATTATGTAATTAAATATATATACTAACATGGTAATGACATTGGAGGAATGAACTTCCACGCAGGCATATGATGTACACTTGATTGTGAGATTAAAAACAACTAGGTTCGCTGACCTTAGCGGATAATTTGTTAAGCATTTGGTTTTTAATATAAAAACAAATTATACAATTTGTTAAAACTTATACTTGGGATGACTAATTAGGGCTTGCTTGTCTTTTTAAAGATTATTTCATGTACGAAGGCGGTTCGGAAACATCTTAGCCTAGCACAAAAAGCGCGGTATAAACAGAAAAAGTTAAGTGTTTTGGAAACTTCCATCTCTGCTATGAACACATGTTAAATTTTGTTTCGATCTGGCAACTCCTTCATATAGAAACAGGTGTTCACAAAAGACTCATCCACGATTTTTTTACAATGTAAAAATTAGAAATGTGTGGTGTCATTAAATATTTACATAAAAAAAGGTTTATCGGGACAAGAAATTCATAATGATATGGTGAATGTGTTAGGTGAAAGTGCTCCTTCATATGCAACAGTAAAAAATTGGGTTGCTGAATTTAAACGTGGTCGTACAAGCATTGAAGATGAACCACGTAGTGGACGTCCAAAAACAGCAACAGAAATTGTAGCCAAAGTGCATGATATGGTATTATATGATCGACGAATAAAAGTGCGTGAAATAGTAGCTAATATCATCTGCATCTCAAATAATTGAGTCCATTTAATTTTGCATGAAGAACTACAGATGAAAAAGCTTTCTGCAAGATGGGTGCCGGACTTGTTAACAGTCGACCAAAAACGCATAAGAATGAAAAGGGTAAAACAATAAATTCAGAGTGCTATTGCAACATTTTAGATCAATTAAATGAACAAATTCGAGAAAAACGTTCTGGCTTACAACACAAAAAAATAATTTTTCATCAAGACAACGCCCCAGCGCACAAGAGTGTTTTAACAATCAACGAATTAAAGTACGAGTTGCTTGACCTTTATTTTTTAGCTCCCAGTGACTTCTACCTGTTCCCAAATCTAAAAAAAAATCCCTGCTGGAAAGCGTTTTACCTCAAATGAAGATGCAATTACAGTTGTAAACCACTATTTTGAAGACCTTGAGGGAAACTATTTTAATCAAGGGATAGAATTGCTAGATAAGCGTTGGACTAAGTGTATTGAAGTTTCAGGAGATTATATTGAAAAATAAAAATATTTTTGAAAAACTAACTATTCTCTTTCATTGATAGGCTAAGAACTTTCCGAACCGCCCTCGTAAATGTTGACCACAACTTATAGTACAATGCAAAGTAGGTTTTATGGATCAATTTTTAAAACATTGAGGCTGGTATAGTTGCTGAAGAAATACGATTAGCGAGCCCCCCTAAGGTCGCTTTAGTTTTTTAAAAACTTAGGTGTTTCAAAACACATATTAGCCACGTTCTTTTGAGGTAGTTAGTTAGTTCGCAATATGTTATCCTGTTTAAACCATGCTCAGAAGTCTAAAGTTGGTCAACTTTTTTGCCTCGTTTTGATTCATATCAAACCATGTATTTCAATATTTTATGACATAGGAATGAAGGATTAGAAATTTAATTAATCTTTTGTTGAAAGTTCCTAGATCTACAGTATTTTATATCAAATTATCCAGACTGAACTTCTGCCTATTTGTCTTTATTCTCTACATCATCAATCATACGAGGGTTGCTATATATATTTCTGACAAGAGGCAAAAACGTCGAATTGATGGGTCATCCGCCGTACAGCCCTGACTTGAACCCAATTACTTTTTTTTATTCCCGCACATGCGTGGTCAACGATTTTCGTCGCCAGAAGATGCTGTTGAAGCGTTCAAAACCCATGTTTTGGAGGTGTCTCAAAAGTGCTTCGACAATTGGCTTGAGCGCATGCAAAAGTGTATAAATTATGCTGGAGAATACTTTGAAAAAAAAAACATTTTTGATGATAAATATTCGCATTTTTAATATAAGGCCAGAAATATATATATATAGCAGCCCTCGTAGCATATGTTGTTTCTGTTTAATTTACTGCTCTGAAGTACAACATTTGTTAAACAAAGAATTTTGTTTTGTTAAACAAAGAATTTTCAATTGAATACGTTCTTACAAAGCTTCAAAAAATGTCGATAGAATGTTGCCTGTTGATTACTTTAACAAGTGCATGTACAATTCCCATTCTTTCTTTTATTAATTTTTATTTTCCAATATTTCGACCAACATCGTTGATCACTTTTAGGGATATTTATAGAATTATCACAAAACTCTGCTAAATTTCATAATAAATTATTGTTCTGTCCGTTCTCTTAAATTAGACAAGGTTCATATGTCCAACTGGTTTATTGACCAAAGCCAGAAACTCGTATATCGTATTATACCAACAGGTATCATTGATACAGCCAAACATTATAATCTAATCAATTATTTTAACAAATGGTCGTTCAAAGTTTATATTTAATTTGAAAACAATTAAAAATTAAATCAAACTTTGTGGCCCTTATCTCATTAAGCAACAAAGTCGGAAATTTTCAAATTAATTTAATTGAGTACATTTACTTAGTTTGTTGTTGGTCTGGAAAATCTTTTCACGACTTCAGATTAATCCCTTAGCCATTAGGCTTTATACTCGTAACATGGCTATTGCGCTATACTTAGGTTAAAGAGTAAATGCTTTAGCTATTTAAATATTCAAGGGAAATTGATACTTATAATAGTATTTTAGTAAAGAGTAAACCTCAAAATTCTCTCAAATCCATGAGCTATGCGGGATTTATTTGCAAACAGTTTATGTGGCTGGTGCAAAGCGGTGATTTGACAGACAACCTCTAAAAAATCTTTAACAGTAGATTGTATGAATATAACGCTTAGAAACGCTCAATTGCTCCCTGTTAGATTACCATGGAATATTTCATCGGTCAGTGCAACATAGTCGTGTTTGTTGACTACATAACAATTTTGTTCTTCTTACTTTCTTAAGTCCCACAACATCCCATCAAGAAACATAGGGGAAATGCTCTCAAAACAAAAGCTATACACGACCGGGACATTTACTGACCGGGACCTACTGCTTAACGCCACCTATGAACGGCCACTCTTTTTTAAAGAAAAGTTTTTTACGTGGCTAAGAGATATATGTAACAATTAAGTAACCGGTGATAAAATTTGAAATAGATTGAAAGTTCCCAATAGGTATGCGATAAAAATATAGGGTGGGAGAATTAACATTTTAAATTTGAATCGGCTGTAAAAAAAAGTACTGACATTTTCAAATTTCTGCTATTATTGGAAAGGTTTAGGTAACATTATCAGTACTGTTTTTTACAGCCCATCAAAATTTAAAATTTAAATGGCCCACCCTATAGCATTGTTTTTGTAAATAACAAGTAAAAGCGACGGTGGGTTATCGAGATGGTAGAAAAATAATCACATATAACAGGTGATCAATCTAGAGATATGTTTTCAATAACGTTTTTCACAGATTACGCATGAGTTATGTTAGACTTTTCTTTTTTCTTTTCAGTATTGTTTGCCATTTCATCATGGAAAGATTAACACCGCAACAACGTCTCCAAATTGTATTATTGGAAATGAGCGTTCGGTGAGAAACGTTTTTCAATCAAAATTTTGTTCAGTGATGAGGTCCATTTGTGGCTCAACGGCAACGCCAATAAGCATATGGGCTGAAGAGCAACCCAAAGAAAACCATGGTTTGGTACGGTTTTTGGACTAGTGGAATCATCGGTCCATATTTTTGCAAAAATGATGGCCGGAACGTAACCGTGAATGGTGCTCGCTATCGCGCTATGATTTCAGACTTTTTTTACCTGAAATTAAAGCCCGTAATCTTGACGACATTTGGTTTCAACAGGACGGGGCCACTTGCTCAAACAATGGATATATTGAGAGGTCATTTTGAAAACAACTTATTTCACATTCTGAACTGAAGAAAAAGCTCGAACGAGTCATCCAAAATTGGACCCTCAGAATGGACATTTGAAGGAAATTTTATTAAAAAAAATAAATGGCATAAAATGTCCTTTAGGATAATGAACAATAAATTCCACACTTGATTTGAATTTTTGTATTTTTTTATTTGGAAAAAATACCTCTATATTGATCACCCGATATATTGTGCGGGTGTTCGTGTACAATCTTATCCAATCTCACATTCTGAACTGAAGAAAAAGCTCGAACGAGTCATCCAAAATTGGACCCTCAGAATGGACATTTGAAGGAAATTTTATTAAAAAAAATAAATGGCATAAAATGTCCTTTAGGATAATGAACAATAAATTCCACACTTGATTTGAATTTTTGTATTTTTTTATTTGGAAAAAATACCTCTATATTGATCACCCGATATATTGTGCGGGTGTTCGTGTACAATCTTATCCGAATTTTAGAAACAATCTTATATTAAATTCTTAGTGAAATTTGATTTCATTTGATTATCCATATTTACAATCGGCCTTATGTTCGACCATTAAGGCCGTATGCGGGACCTAGACCATTAGTCCGAGAATCAACTTTACTAAGATCTTAAAATTTCTTTAACCATTTCTTTTATTTTCGATTGGTTGCTTGCATTGTCGTGATGCAAAATGATCCGTCTTCTCTTATTACCTTTCCTCATTTCTTCGAACACTGTTGGCAAACAGATGGTTGTATACCACTCAGGATTGCCCGGCAACATGGCCGATTATACCGAAAAAAACGCAATCATTTGCTTCGATGTACTTCTTCCATGAACAACTTTTGTTGGATTTGGCTCCTCTTAAAAGATCCATACGGTGGATTGCTGTTTTGTTTCGGGTTCGTGTGCATAGCTCCTTGATTCGTCACCTGTGACAATGTTTTACACTGCCTTTGAGCTATCGCAGTTATACTTTTTCAATACCTCTTTGCACCAATCCATACGAGCCTTTTTTTGAGCATTCGTCAAATTATGTAGGATCCAACGAGAACAAATGAACATGTAATATCTTATAGATGCTTGTCATACTAATACCCGAGGATGCCTCAATCTCACGGTATGTCACATGTCGGTCTTGCTTGCAGTTCACACACAGCATCGATGGTTTCAGGCAAAGTGGCCGAAGTTGGACGTTCTTCACGAAATTCATCCTGGAGCGAACGGCGTCCGAGACTGAACTCTTGGTATCAGCGATTAACAGTGGTTTTTGATGGTGCATCGTCGCCAAAAGTTAAAAACAAGTTGATATATAAATATGTTTTAAATTTTCCGATTACGATTTTGAATTAATACCTCAATTTCGTATTGTATAGCAAGAAAATATCTATTTACGCAATAACTAATGCTAATACTCTACACATTTTATTTTCATTTCAGGTATATTTCTTTTTTTCCGGATCGTTTAAAATTTTCTAAATTGTCGCAACAACAATGTGGCCTGAGAATGTTGGTATCTTAGCTATAGAGGTTCTATTTCCCTCACAGTATGTGGATCAAACAGAATTGGAACAATTCGATGGCGCTTCAGCTGGCAAATATACCATTGGCTTGGGCCAATCCAAAATGGGCTTCTGCTCGGATCGTGAAGATGTCAATTCTCTCTGCTTAACAGTTGTTACCCGCCTTATGGAGCGTCACCAAATCAAGGCGGCCGATATTGGTCGCCTGGAAGTCGGCACCGAGACCATTGTGGATAAATCGAAATCGGTAAAGTCGGTGTTGATGCAACTGTTTGCCGATAGCGGCAACACTGACATGGAGGGTATTGATACAACAAATGCCTGTTACGGTGGCACGGCCGCACTCTTCAATTCGATAAATTGGCTCGAATCATCCAGCTGGGATGGTCGTCTAGCTTTGGCGGTGTGTGCAGATATTGCGGTGTATGCTAAGGGTGCTGCCCGGCCCACGGGCGGTGCTGGAGCCATAGCCATGCTGGTGGGACCAAATGCTCCGCTGGTATTCGAGAGAGGTCTTAGGGCCTCGCACATGGAGCACGCTTATGATTTCTACAAGCCTGATTTAAGTTCGGAATATCCCGTTGTGGATGGCAAATTGTCTATACAATGCTACTTGTCTGCCTTGGATACGTGCTATCAATTGTATCGTAAGAAATTCCAAAAACTCAACCCCCAAGCAGAGAAGGAAGGCTTGGACAACTTTGACGCTATACTATTCCATACACCATTTTGTAAATTAGTCCAAAAGTCGGTGGCCCGTTTGGTTTTCAACGATTTCCTGCTGACGGCTGACGAAAAGAAGAGGTCCGAGAAGTACCCCTCCTTAGAACGATTTAATAGCGCTACTTTGGCCACAACGTACTTTGACCGCGATGTCGAGAAGGCATTTATGACACAATTCTCCGGTGTCTTTGAACAGAAAACTAAAAAGTCGCTTCTGCTGGCCAATCAAGTGGGCAACATGTACACGCCTTCGGTTTACTCAGGTCTAGTGTCGCTGCTGGTCAGCGAGACGCCGGCGAGTTTGGTCGGCAAACGTATTGCCGTCTTTTCGTACGGCTCCGGCTTGGCCGCCTCCATGTACTCCATCAAAGTGACCTCAAATTCCGATGTCTTCCATAAATTCGTAGGGAAACTGGATTATGTGATGCCTCTGCTGAATTCACGTGAAAAGGTGGAGCCTCAAGTATTCTCGGAACTCATGGAGGTGAGAGAAAAGAACAACCATGCTGCCCCCTACACGCCCACGGGAAGCATTAGTGCTTTGTTTCCGGGCACCTACTACCTCAAAAGTGTTGATGACATGCATCGGCGCACCTATGAACGTACGCCAACTATTTCGAACGGTGTACATCATTGAGCAGAAGAAACAGTGAATAAAGCAAACTCTAGCTTTACTTAACTAAAATTAAATTTACACTAGGGGTAATTTAAAATAATAATAAGAAGAAACTGAACGCTTTTTGCATTGAACTTTAAAAGTTTTATACGAAAAGGTAAAATATGTAAATTAGTTTAGATATGTTGTTTTTTTATTCATTTTTCTACATTCTATATTTTTTTAAATAATTTTTATTTATTTGCGAAAATATTTCATTTATTACCTTTATTAGTAGCAGTACTAAAATCGTATTGATTAATTTAAAAAAAAATAATAACAGCAACAACAACAACAACTTGACAATAATGATGTTGATGGTGATGATAATAATTATAATGAGTTTCGAATGCAAGCCATTTAAAGCGTTTTTATTTTCTAAAATTTTGAATATGTAATTGAATTGTATACACATTTACTTAGCTACACGTACTATTTATTATGCAAATTTATATAGATGTGTGTGCCCCGACTCTTTATAACAAACTACAGACAACCTGGTGTATACATATTTATTTTAAAGTCATTATACACAAATCGTTTTTCAAACACTCCCCGAATAGCGAACAAATATGTCATGTCGGTTTTTACTTTTCTATTACTCTCGGATTCCATCAGTGCTTGAGCTTATCCATTGTATGAATGTACGAGTATTATTCATATTGTAAATTAACTGCTAGATCGAAAACATTTTGTATTTGAGATATTTATTATGTAACAAATAATCCTCCTTAACTTTCATTTATGTCATATAAGCATCGCTAAGAAAATAGATAAGAACATTTATTTGATTCAATCAGGTTACTTACTCTACTGGTTAAAATACTAATGAATTTTTCAGTTAATTTATACAAAATAAATTATAATTTTAGCTAAAATAATATACAAATTTCTTTTATTCGCACTGGTCTTGGTTGTGTTATTTTTAAAACAAGCATTTTCACTTAAACTAAAATAATAATAGTTTACCTATTACCCCGTAGATCAGGGGTCACAAAGATTCTTACGATCTATGCTCTCTCTTGATGAATTAAGCAAAATTTCAGCTACTAGAAAGAAATGTAGGCTTTATGGAGAATTTATCAAACGCACCCAAAATGTTTTGTATACAATGATTTCGAATGTTTTCTGCACTAAGGAGTACCGGAAGCCGGGTTATAACTAGGGGTTTTCTTCCCGGTATTTATGTGATTTACTTTTCTTGATTTCCCACGGATTTTCGTCCGCGATTGATCTTTAGTGGAAGAACAGATAGTTATGTACATTTTGCCGCCCATGTGTTGTGTTCCTAGAGTTTTTCAATCCCCATATTATTTTTAAGCCCCATTTTTTTGAAAGTGGTGTGCTTCATTTGAGAGAAACTACTACTCATCAAAACTCAAGAGAGAAAAACTGTGTTCAGTATTATTCGAACTATGTTCAATAAAAAACTACAAAAATATATGTTTTTAAAGCTGAACGCCACACAATTTTTTTTATTTTGGTTTAAAAAATATTTTAAAAAAAATGTCTGCAGATTATTAATAGCTGTTATGGCTTCCGTCGAATAAGTCAGGAACGTGTTAAACGGCGTCGGCTAAGAGATGCATCAAGTCCCACGGATATGCTGAACTGTTCGTATGTAAAGGGTGTATTTTTAGACGTGTGGTTTTCAATCTGCACAATTGTTTCGGAGTTGGTCTTTCACTTGATTTATGCTCAGTTTGGTTTGCGATTTCATAATAAATAGACTTCCTCCGGAACGACGCTTGCAGATCGTGGTGAATGGACCCAAGACGAGATGGCGATGAAGCTTTCTTTTGGTTGAATGGGTACGTTAATAACCAAAATTGTCGCATTTGAAGTAATGAAAAACCGAAAACTGTTGTTGAGACGCCGTTAAAAGGTCAATTTTTGGTGTGTTCTATGGACAGAGGGAATCATTGGTCCATATTTCTTTCTGAAGCCGGCCATAATGTTAGCATTTAAAGTAATGAAAAACCGAAAACCGTTGTTGAGACGCCGTTAAAAGGTCAATTTTTGGTGTGCTCTATGGGCAGAGGGAATCATTGGTCCATATTTCTTTCTGAAGCCGGCCATAATGTTACAGTCAATAGGGAACGCTTTAGAGTCATGATTAATGACTTTTTCGTGCCTAAATTGGAGGATGTTGATATGGGCGACCATTGGCTCCAACAAGACATGCCATTAGCTAACGAAACAATCAATTTATTGAAGAAAACATTTGGTAAGCGGATTACTCGCGTCGTGGGCCTGTGGCGTGGCCTCCAAGATCGTGCGATTTAACACCACTGGGCTATTTTTTGTGGGATTATGTGAAGTCGCAGATAAGTCCGGCACTATTAACGGCTTGGAAGTGAATATTCGGCGCGTTATTGCTGACAAACGACCCCAAATGCTGCAAAAAGAGGTCGAAAATTGGACCTCTCGTTTGAAATTTATTCAAACCTTTGTCTTTATAATAAAGCTAAAATCTTGGCCATAATATTAAATTATGTGCATTTTATTTCTTCTTGAAAACCGCACGTAAAAAACACCAAATTAAACACATATCGAGCCATAAGCGCTAACCTATCGTAAGTCAAATTTTTGGAAAAAAAATTTTATTGCTGAAAAATAATCGTTAGGACAAGCCTCATCGTTTTGTATTTTTAAAATGACAAAATTGTTAGTAAAACATCAAAAAAAAAGCTTTTGCATTTTATCGTAAATGATTGTTTAAATTTTATTGTGTAGCAATTTTATCGTAAGTCACACATCAAATTGCTGCAGCAATCGCAAATGTGTTCAGATTTTTTTTTTGTTTTTTGATACAGTTATATGAGTAGGTAGAAATCTTAAATTTTTGCATTAAAACATTTGCATTTTTAATAAAGTTGTTTGAAATAAATAATAAAAACCGTCTCCTGTAAAATTTGCATTTTTTCACTTACGATAGGTTAGCGCTTATGGCTCGATATGGAGAAAACTATGTCTAAAAGCAGTAAAAAGTAAGAACATATTAAAACTATAGTAAATTTAAAAAAAAAATCGGTCATCTTTTAACTAACGTTTGCGGAATGAAATCGCAACAAATTTTACAACGCTGGGTACAAAGCAAAATTAAAAATGTAAACAAAGTACCGTTATTTTTCATTTACCACATGTTTTGTGATATTGCTATTTGATTTTTGCTGAAGTTGATCATTTATTTTGTTTGCAATGTCGTCAAAAGAAGAACAACGTCGAAAAACCATTTGTAATTTTTTCGACCATCATCCTGATTGGAAGAAATCCGATATCGTTTCTCATTTTGTAGAACAAGGAGAAAATCGAAGTTCGGTATATAGAACACTGGCGATATATGAGGAAAGACAAACAACAGAAAGAAAACGTGGTTCTTGAAAAAAATGTAGTTTGAACGACTCTTCTATGAGAAGCCGACTTCGAAAAATTACCTATGGTAAAGTCGCTAAATCCTATAGGGAGCTTGGGAAAAAGTTCCAATGTGACGGAAAAACAGTGAAAAAGTATCTGAGTGATATGGGAATTCAGAGAAAGTCCAGAAAAAACAAGGCAAAAGCGTTAGAAGCTCAAGAAGTTACCCAAAAGTCTCGATTTAGAAGTTTGGTCAAAAATACATTCAAAGCCAAGAGCGACATTGTATGCATCATGGACGATGAGTCATATTTCACATTGGATGGAAACGAATGGCAAGGAAAACATTTTTTTGAAGGAAAAAAACACGTAGACGATAAAATAAAGTATGTGGAGCATTCAAAATTTCCTAAAAAAGTTTTATTGTAGCTTGCAATTAGTCAGCATGGAACGTCAGAACCAGTTTTTTTTGAGTCCGGTTTGGCCGTCAATTCTGACAGATATATTAATTTCTGCTTACCAAAAGTTAAAGAATTTATGAATAAGAAGCATAGAAACTTAAATGTAATCTTCTGGCACGACTTAGCATCAAGTCATTACGCCAAGACATTGGAAGCCATGGACACCCTTCAAATTCCATATGTATGTAAAGGAGAAAATCCACCCAATGTACCCCAATTACGCCCAATTGAGGATTTTTGGGCAAATTTAAAACGAAAAGTATATGCAAATAACTTCAGACCCAAAACTACCAAAAAATTGATTCAAAAAATTCGAAAGCAGCTTCAAAACATGCCAACATCGACATTTTCAACAGCCATGCCAGCTCGAATGGGACCAAATATTTTTTACATTAAACTAGTACAATGTATTATCTTAAAAAAAATTGAAATAAAATTTTTGTTTTTGTTTAAAAGAAAAAAAATGTTTTTTTTGGGATTTCATTCCGCATATGTTATTGAGCACAAAACTTTTTTGTCGCAATTTCTAAACACAGCAGAGAAACGTTGATAAAAAATACTCGTAATCATTTTTTATTTTATTTAATTAATTTAACACTAATGTGAACAATACTTTTGCAAAAGTAAATGAACAACATATTAAATTTTTACTATGTGTCTTTTTTTAAAGTGTATAAGCTTATAAAGTGGGTAAATTTCCATTTCTAATACAATCCCCAAGGGTATATGAGGTCGAATTGAATACCCAATACTTTTTTGGGTATTCGGAATGGCGCACACCACCACATGGGAAAATGTTTCACATTCGAAAAAAATCGAAATGCAGCACATGGATAAATATCTTATATGTGCCCATGTGCTGCATTTTGACTTGGCTCGAATGTGAAACATTTCAAACCGACCACATGTACCATTGTGAGTCCAATTAGAAGTAAAGGTTTTGGCATTTATTAGCACATATGCATTAAAAAATGCTACTACGCTAAAATGTAATATGCTGTAAATTCACATTTCTAAAAATATAGTTTACATTAGCTTTTATTTAATAAAATTGTACAAAATAAAAACCGATTTCTTTCAATCATTCAATCTCGCCTGTGTTTTTAAAAATTTTTTATGTTAGAAAAAAAAGTTGTTTCTTAAAAATAAGACATTTCCGCACAAAAAAATGTAAGGATTTAAAAATTCTCGGTACACAGCACATGGGCGATTGTAACTCTTTGCAATTGGAGTTAATTGTCCATGAATGGGATACATACGAACAAGTTTTATTGATTTGTAAAAAGGACAAAGCAATTAATACATTAAATAATGTAATTTAATACAAATTTTTACAATTTAATAATTTCTTTATTAACTGAACCTAATCAAAACTATACAATACAATTAATACATAAAATAATATTGTTTAATTAATACGAAACAATTTAATAATTTCTTTTTTAACTAAACCTTATGAAAGCTATAAAATAAAAATTTGCTTGGATTGAATCAAATAGGTTTTTGTCTGCACATCTGTTTTCCCAATTTCTCAGTACATACAGTTTTGAAGAAAATGTTCTACTTATTACGACGATTTTGACGAAATTTTGTACATTGGTTCACTTTGTTTTAGTGTTCTGATAAAAAAAAAATACAGCTTGGGTTTTTTTAAAAAAAAAAATCTGAATTCTTAAAATTACAGCAGTGGCAACAATTTCAATGCGTTTTTTGTAAAAACTCATAACTTTTGTTTTATAAGTAGTTATGATATTTTTCTTTAAAATTTATTTATATTTTGGAAACGATTTTTTTTTTCGAGATTTTGCGAAAAAAAATTGTACCTTTGATTACTTTAAAAAAAATTAGGTAAATGGTTATTATGTTGGCTAATGGCACAAAAGAAGTTTTGGGTGGCCACGCTTCTACTTTTTGTACCCTTCATAGAACCTGGGTTATCTATGTGATAGTCCTGCATACTAACCATTAATCATATTTAATAACGCTCTCATCTGATTAGTGATAGTAGAGTAAAAAACCTGATTAAATTTATAACGTGGACATAGCTTCATGTGTAGGTTGTCAGTGAAATACAAGTAATCTAATATTTTTGTACATTTGCACAAGATTAAGATTTAAAACTTGAATGCTATGCACCCTAGCAGTATTCAAGTCTTTTTCCAGTACAAATCAGGCAAATGTAGCTCTCATAGCTTGAAGTGTTTCAAAATTCCAGAATTGAGATTATAGACTTTGGTTTAGAGTAAGTAGTTTACAGAATTCCCTGGAAATATTACCACGTTATTTATTTTTGTTCTGTACTCCGTTTCCGTTTAGTTTTTGGATTATTGAAACTGTTGTGATTCATTCGAAAAAATTATAATTTTCTGAGTAGTAAACAAACAGTGCTTTAGCAAATAACACCATTTTATATATATGACGTCTTATTCCTTCTTTCATTCAGAGGCAATTGCCCCCATATTTTCTATAAACAAACAAATTCCCATGAATTTGCCATTGGCGAAACAATTTTAAACGTAAATAATATTTGCTAAACAAATCAAAATATGTTCGTGTCTTATGCGTACTAATCGAATTGAAGCAATAAACACTCCATATTTTATCTCATCTTATATAATACAAAGTATGGACTTATGGGAATTTTGTAGCAAAACTCAAAATTTATTCGTTGGTAATGGAAAGAAAACAAACCGAACACATTTGTCTGCGATTGTATTTAAATAACTTTATTTTTGTATTTGATGCATAAAAACTAAATTGGGAATGTCTAGGGATAAATTCGTTTGGCATAAATTATTTTCTTCCACTTTGCAAGGCAGTAAATTTGTAAAACATCACACCTGTAAAGAAAAAAAGAAATAAATTGAGGAAAATTATGACAAATAAAACTTCTGAATGCCGAAGCGCTTTTATCTAAAGAGCTAAAACAGTTTGTACTTTCAAATTGCATAGAACCTTCAATGGAACAACTATCAACAATCCTAATAACTAAAAATTCCTATTTTAATTTTTAACAAATTTTAGTTTTATAAATTACACTATAATTTTAATAATAGTTTTTTTCCCGGTCCAGAGTTCTAAATATTTTTTTCCTGTAGATTTTGGCCTCCTTAACACGAAAACGAACTTTCCTCTGAATAGTTTTCAAAATAGAGTTTTTGAATTTATTTCGATTTTTTTATGATATGTCTCAGCTTTTTGGACCAAAACTCCCAAACTCTATTACCCATTAAAAGTGGTCTCAAATGAAAGGAAATTAGCTTTTCTAAAACTTTTTTAGGTATACTTATAAAAAGCAGTTTAATATTTTTGACGTTGAGGCATTTAAAATTTTAAAAATTAAATCTATTGTACAAAAGTCACGATTTAAAATGGAAAAAAATATATAAACAATAATATAAAAATATATTAATAAGTTGAGCATCAAGGTTGGACTATCGCGAGCAAAACAAGCTATCGTTTATAAAAATTGGGCAATAAATGTTAGAGTTACACGTCCTGGTATTTTTTTTTGGATTTTTACTTCTTTACTAACCTAGGGTTAACCGTATAGCAGGGGTGCCTACGGCCGGTTGTTTTTTGTAAAGAACCCAGCAAAGAGTCACGTCCCACTGTCCCACTAAACAACGTGTAAATCTACCATTTCTCATCCAATTTCAACAAACCTTGTTTTGCTCGATAATGTCCAAACTTATTCTCAATTTATATATTTTTATATTGTAAATCAGCGCTGTCATAGAAACCATGCCGGTTTTGCTTATTGTCGTTTTTGGAAACCAATGTTGGTTTCATTTGGTGTCATGAAACCAAGTTGGTTTTCTCTATTTCGAATGTAAATAAAACCAATGTTCGAATCAGCTGTTGCTGATAAAACCGATAACATTGGTTTCATTGCCACCAAAGCATTTTTTCTTATCGTTTTTAAAACCAATAGTGACAACCTTGGTTTCAATGACAGCACTGAATATTTACTTTGTATTAGAAAAGCTAATTTCCTTTTATTTAAGACCACCCTTGATCAAATCGGTAATAGCGTTTGGGAGTTATGCTCCAAAAAGCTGAGGCATCTCATAGAAAAATTTCAAAAATTCTCTCTTGAAAACCAAGCAGAGGATTTTTTTTTTTAAATTCATTTTTGTGTTAGGAGGCCAAAATCTATAGAAAAAAAATATTTAGAACTCTGAACCAAAATGGCTGTTAACTAGCGTTTTTAATTAATGTTAATTAATATTGGGAGATAAAAAATCCAATGTCATCGTCAACTTATTTTTTCATCTTTCTTTTTTTAAAATTGTTGAATTATATTTGCTAGAACTTACCATTAGGGTTAATGCGTGTTTCAAAAACACTCGAGGGCTTAAATTGACCCACAATTTTGTTATTAGCATAAAGATCCTGTAATGTAAAAACACTATTAAGAACATCCTAAGCAATATAGGCTAAATGTAACTTACGGTAACCGAATAACCACGTTTATTGGTTAAATTCAAATCGCTTAGTTTGAATTTAATCGAGTAAGGGGCGCCATCAGCGCGTCGGCTAACAAATGCCACTGCATATGAATACTGATCATTGGACACTACTGGGGTAATAGGTCGAGACCAAACCTAAAAAAATATCGTAAACAAATTAATAGAAACATATCAATAAATTAATAAACAGTTCTTAATAAAAAATAAACTAAAAACTTTTAAATGATGGTAAAAATCACAAAAGTTAATTTTCTTTGTGATGGATTGAATCCATTTTTTGGTTTTAACCCAAAAATTTTTGTTTTTACCCATTCACCATTCATTTATTATATACAAATTACAAAAGATGACCGGTTAGTAATGCTAGTTTTTCCAATTGTTAGTCCCCATTACACAAGGCAACTATACCTGTCAATTCCTTTTGTGAAGTTGGCTGCGGATTATTTTATTATTTTTTCACACAAACGAATAACTCACAGAATGTCAGAAAAGGCAATAATGAAATCAATCAAATTGCCGTAACGACCTGCCTTGTGGAAACACTAGAGCATGAAACATAAACAAGGTAGAGTTGTGCTATCAGCTGATTTACAATTTTTCGTAGAAATTTTAGCTGCCAAATTTGAAATTTGTAGGGCTAAATTTGTGTTTTCAACATTCACAATAAAAATGTAAAAGGTGGTTAAATTATAAGGGCCGATGTTGAATGTGAACCACATCTAAACGTCGTTTTTTTCTGCATTCCGCATGATATATCTTTATTTCAGACTAAGTCAATTTGAACCATGGAAAGATACACAAGCGAGCAACGCGATAAAGTTAGGCAAGAGTGGATGAAAATTTTCATAGAAAATCATCTTCATTGATAAGGCAAATTAATTTTCACCATAGTGGATTCATCAATAAGCAGAATTGCCGCATTTGGACGAATGAAAATCCAAGAGTGATTGTCGAAAAAACAATACACCGACAAAGAGTGACTGTATGGTGCGGTTTAAGGGCTGGCGGCATCATTGGGCCGTATTTTTTCCAAAATGAGGCCGATGAGGCAGTTTCTGTGAATGGTGTTCGCTATCGTGAGATGATAACGAATTTTTTATGGCCCGAATTGGAAGATATGGATGTGGACGATATGTGGTTTCAACAGGACGGTGCCACTTGCCACACAGCTGATGAAACAATGGCTCTTTTGCGCGGCAAATTCAATGGCGGTGTTATCTCACGTCTTGGCGATGTTTATAGGCCGTCAAGATCATGTGATTTGACACCGTTGGCTTTCTTTCTTTGGGATTATTTGAAAGAAAATGTGTACGTCGATAAGCCAGCAACAATTCAAGACCTAAAGGCTGAGATAATTCGGTACATTAATGGCATAGAACTTCAATTATGCATCAGCAACATCGAAAATTTGGACCATCGGCCGTTTGGCCGATATTTTGTTCCATACATAATTAAAACATACCAATATTATGTTGGGCACACAACAACAAATAATTATTGCACCATGCACTAGAGGCACGTTCAAAAGAGAATCATAAAAATGTACGCAAGTAAAGTAGCCTCTTGTAAATGGGAACTTATATTTCAAAAGCTGTCAAAGTTGCCAATGTCAATCAGCTGTCAATATATTGGGTAAAGATTGTCATTTCCTCATTCATATTTTCAATTCTGAACATTGGACATTATTAAAAATTGTTTAAATTCGTAAAAAACTTTAAGTGTGAGAAAATTCTATTGAACCTTACTAGAGTGCATATTGTTATGGACGCTTTATGAAGGCTATTGGAAAATGTGTGCCGATAAATGTTTAAAGTTTAATTAAAATTGTTTCAATTGTGACCTGAAATTTGTTTAAAACTGAAGATGAACCGACTGACAGACATTGCGAAATCGAGTTTGAAGCGGTTCATGAAGATTAAAAAATATAAATTTGACAGTGACGAAGTTCCTTCGTTACCGGTTTCAATTCTGATTCTTTTTAATTATTAAAAAAATGGCAATTATTGTTGCATCTCAGGTAATTTTTTCCAATATATAAAAACCCAGTTAACCTCCTTTAAGTAGTAGGGACATAAATACTGTTACAACCCATTTCAATAGTAGAACTGAACATACCCCGTTAATGTCATATGGGGTTTTAAAGCTAACCTCAATAGCGTTAGTCTGTAACGGGATTTTAAAATTGTTTCAACTTTTATCATGAAGTGGACAGATAATGAGAACCGTATCGCTGTAATAGCGCTTTTCAAGTGTGAAATAAAAAAAAAAACGATATTTTCAAAACGCTCCGGCCACTAGGGATTAGCCGCATGTTCGTCTACCGATGCATAAAACTGTTTGAGGAGACTGGAGTTGTAAAAGACCGCCACCGGTCAGGCCGCCCACGCTCTGTTCGAACACCGCATGTCATCAAAGCCGTTAAATCAAGAATTCGCAGAAATCCGATCCAAAAACAAAAAATCATGGCCCGTGCGATGAATATCACGCAAAAGTCCATGAGTCGAATCTTTAAAAAAGACTTGGGACATTCAAACGACGTACCGGACATTTATTGACTGAAGCTTTAAAAAAAATAGGATTGAAAAATGCAAACGTCTTTTGGCGAAGCACGCTGATAACTTGCACACTTGTTCACCGATGAAAAAATTTTTACCGTTCAGGAAAAATTTAACAAGCAAAGTGATAGAGTGTATGCGCGGTCATCTAAGGAAGCATTTGAACTGATCCCAAGGGTGGAAAAGGGTCATCACCCAGCTTTAGTTATGGTTTGGTGGGGTGTCTCCTACGATGGGGTCACTGACCTGCATTTCTGCGAACAAGGAGTCAAAACATTGGCCAAAGTTTACCAAGAAACCGTTTTGGAAGCTGTTGTGAAGCCTCTTAACAATTCCCTGTTCCAAAACCAGCCATAGACTTTCCAGCAGGATTCTGCGCCGGCCCATAAGGCTAAAACGTCCTAGACCTGGCTTCGAAAGAATTTGCCAGCGTTCATTTCCTGTGAAGAATGACCCTCAGGCAGTCCAGATTTGAACACATTGGATTACAAATTGTGGACCGTTTTAGAGGACAAGGTTTGTCACAAAAGATACCCCAACATTGGATCTGTTAAGGCTGCTGTGGCCAATTTTCCAATAGACAAGGTTTGTGCAGCTATTGACGATTGGCCAGTGCGACTTAAGGCGTGTGTAAAGGCAAAAGACGGACATTTCGAATAAGTAGATTATTTTTGGATACAATATACATCAATAAATATATTAAAAAATATTTGGTCTAAAAACATTCAGTACTTTTTATTTTACAGCATAAAACGTGTGTAACAGTATTTGTGTCCCTACATCTTAGCGTTTTCCCCGGTTAATATACAAAAACCCAGTTAAGTTAATCGAAAATGATAATATCGATCAATTACGTCGTTGGTTATCGATTAATAACCAGGTTAACCGGTTACGATTTCGGGCTTTAGACCTTACGAAACCAACCAGGCATTTAGGTGCGATGTCAAGAAGCATAGCCGCCATAGCGTTGTGTGTCAAAGAAAATCCAGAAATGCCAATTTGATTCCGATCAGTCAACCAGGCTTCGTCTTTATTTAGGTTTAGTCATTCATCCGTATAAGTGTGTGCGAAAGCAAGGATTGAAGACGGACAATAATTGAGGACGCCATGAGATCGCCAGCTGAGCATTGAAAATCTTATCTAGAGAAGCTCATTTTCAGCAAAAAAAATCATTTTCTCAGCAGCTATGTCAACAAACAAATATGCAGTTCTTAAAAGGTGTCGCCCAAGCATAAATAACTCAATCAACAAAAATCAACAGTTTGGAGCGGTTAAAGGCATCACTATCGGACATTATTTTGCGTCAATGGTCCTTTAAGGAAAAATAACAATAGAAACCATTTTTGAGATCTACGCTTGACAAAATCTATATCGAGCATTGGCTCTAGAAGCTAAGACATGCTCAAAGTTGTGAAGGGAGTTCAGGAGTATTCGCCCAAGCATAACTGCACAACAAAGGATGACTGTTGCGGTTAAAGGCATCGAATCATCATCAGACATAATTTTCTTCAATAGTACTTAAACGAGGAAGATCAACAAAAAACCACGTTCTGTGCTCTAAGATTGACAGAACCTTTATATCCTAGTTCCAACAATACTTCAATACAATCTAAGACATGCTCAAATGTCATCTGTAGAATTTAGAGACTAAAAGTCAAAGTCCCGCAGAGTTAAAAAGGAAGTTCCCCAAAGCGGCACTGACACTAACATTTCTCTCAAAAATTCCTGCTGCAATTGTGTCATTCCCTGATGACTGAACAATTCTGGCATAGGACTTTTAAGTGAAAGAAATGTTTGGGGAACAAACAACTGATTTACCACACTTCGTCACTGCGAGGAATATAAAATATCGGCCTACATCTAATCAGCCACACTATTCACTAAATGGACTGCAGGGGTACCCTTGCCCCTTAATGTAAACGTGGATGACGTCAACATTCCGACTACCTCAAAATACTTGGACTTACATTTGACAGCCTTTTCATAGCCCCTGGCTCAGCAATGTGCGATATGAAGTAGGAACAAGGTCCTTAGGTCACTCGCCGGCTGACAGAGACACCTTGTTGGCCTTTGACGAAGCGATAGGTCGGACTGTACCGAACTGCGCAGCGACGGTGTGGTCAGCGAACATGAGTAAGATGCAGTGAGCAATCCCGCGACTGCCGGTTCTATGTACTGGATTGACCCGAAACTCTTCGGCCAGGGGCAGTCACCTCAACAATATATGTTTTTTGTTCGTCCAATTTGTTGTTACAACAACAAAAACAAGACACAGTGAAAGAATATGCAGATCTGCCAGAAGGCCGCCTTGAGAACATCAACAGGGTGGTTCCTTTTGTCTGAAAACCATCTACATGAGAAGAAGAAGAAGGTCTTACCGTGCACAGACAAAATTTCTTGATGTCTAGCCAGTATTTGCAGTAGTCATCCAAACCCCCATCTCATGAACAGGATGCCTCCGCCCAAGCAAATTAGGTATGACCTTCTTGATCTAGAGAGAGGTCCAGCGGAATAAGAAAGAGTCCTAATATTATTGAAGTTACTAGGCAGGTCTGAAAGACATTAACACTGTTGAAGTGACAGTGGCATTGACAGTGTCCAGCTATATCGTGAATACAGTGCTTAGGAAACATCACCGTGAAATTACACCAGAGGAGTAGACGCTACATCGGCTACATTGTGTTACAACAACAACAACGCTACATTTGCAGAGTCGCTTGGTTTTGGCTCAGCTGAGATCTGGATGGTGCAAACGTCTTTACTCGTATTAAGCACAAATTGATGGCAACGTCCTAGACGTGTGTTCCGTCTGTCTTCAGGGACCCCATGACGGGATGTACCTCTTCAATTGTTTGGACAAGCCCACACAGATCTCTTTGGTTCAAATGGCGCGTTTCCTTAACCTGGATGTCGAAGCGGATCCCCAGGAGACGAACAGATCTTGCAATGCTAAATATATTGTTGTTTCAACAACAACGAGGAAAATTGCGGAACTGGATCATCCTAAGGCGACCGTTCATTAGTTGGGTATTGTGTTTATGTGACTGTACACCCCTGCATTGTTTTTGTTTCAGGCTTAATTCGGTAGTCTATGCTAGCAAACCAATGACTATGGACGTGCTCGAAGCCATTATTCGAGATGCTATTGCCGGAACAACACCGAACATGACAGGCCAAGTTAATCGCATTCAAGAATAGTGGTATTCACAATGGCGTAAATTTTGGAATAGAATCAAGAAAATTTCAATTTCCATCGTTCTGATTTGGTAACCTCTTATAATACTTATTTTAAACTTCCACTGTTAATTACATTACCTCAATTTTGTTTTTCAATAGTACACGACGTCCCTGTATGCCCAAAGGATCCTGATCAACAGCAGTGACATATCTGTATGGGAATATTTAAAATTAAATCACATATGTAAATATTCATATAATCGAAGGTAATTTACTTGTTTTGTAAAATTTCTTTTACTTCCGGTCTTACAGACGACAAATCATTCGACATAATTAGGGGAGCAGCCAGTATAGACCAAACAGCCATTTGAAGTTTACTTTGATCATATGACAAACCATAATTGCCAAGGATTAACTTAATTAATGAAAAAAGCCAATAATTACATGAGTCTAGGAGATTGTAAATTAGTCATCTACCATATCAGGGTCATTCCAATGGCCCGGTCCCGCATGCGGCTGAATTCGGTCTTGATTTTTTGAGAAATAGTCCATAATCTGGGCTACCGATTCAAATGAATCATCAATGTCATTCCAGTTGCGCCATAAGTTGCAATGTTCCTTTAAGGCCTCGTAATTAGGCTAAAAACAGACAAATAAAATTCATTATTTGAAAGAAGAAAAATAATCCAATCCGGGAACTTACCAATTTCCCTTCATACTCCTGATAAACTGGCCAACTGCAAGAATATATCATAGGTCGTCCGGTCCTATTCAAAAGCCTACCGAATTCTGGATAGCCTTCGTCCATTTCATTGATATCCGCATAGCAACCATCCAATTTAACATAATCCACATCCCAGTCGGCAAAGCTTTTCGCATCCAGAGCCATGTGTTTAATAACACCGGGATAACCGGCACAAGTATTAGTGCCATAATCCTGATACAAACCGAACTTAACGCCCCTCTTGTGAATCTAAAATTTGTAGTTTGTGCAAATGGATTGGTTTATTTTAATTATCATTAAACAAACAAATTTATAACACTTACATAGTTTGCCAGGGAGTTCAGTCCACTGGGGAATCTTTCGCGATCTTCCACTAACTTGCCAGTGACATTGTCTCGCTCCTTTTCCAGCCAACAATCGTCAATGATCACATATTCATAGCCGGCAGCGGCGTATCCTTCATCGACCAGTAGGTCAGTGGTGCGTTTGAAAAGGTTTTCACTGTTTAAGAAAATAAATAGGAAAGAAAGGGCCATTAGCATTTCTATAAAAACTGTAAAGGTAGAAAAACTGGATTATATAAAAATCGAGCTTCAAGAGTTTGAAACTTTCCAAATGCCAATAGCAGTTGAACAAATGGGTATTGTGATAGTGAACAAAATTTTCAAATTTTAAGTAAATTAAATAAAATGAGTTTAGTAAAATTTTAAAAAGACTTAATGTTATCTTTATTATTTGTAGTTGTTAGTATAGCGACCCACGTAGTGCCGGGGTGAAAGCCCTTGACCGAAGATTGCTGCTTCGGGTCAATCCGGTACAAAAAACCGGCTGTCGTGGGATCGATCTTTGATATTTGCTCGCCGTTTTCGCCTTCGAATGAGGAGGCCCTATTTCGATCATTTGCTAAAACATTTCAGACAGAATTTCGGTAAAACGGTGAAGATTGTTTGTTTTTTTTTTGACCAAGTGATCCAACAGAAAAAAACCAGCGTTACAAAATTGCACAGTAATGGAGGCCAGTTCAAATCTCGGATGTAGACAAGTGACTTTCTGCAATAATTACGATTATAATTTCTTTTTTAAATATAATCCGTGTTTTTGGGGGTAACTAGCTAAGTTACCTAGTTAGTTTTCAATATGGTAATCTGGCAACATTGAGAATAACAAAACAATAAGCGTGTTCTGTTGGTACTCGCTTATTAAACGAGTAAATGTGCGCTAAGGTGTTAATTTCAAAATTTTACGATCATTAGCCGTTTGATTTGAAAATTTGTAATTTGTAGAAAAAACGTTTGAGAAATAAAATAATAAATAATAACCGAGCTTCCTTAAACTCGCTAAAGGTTATTCTTGAATAACTTTCTTCCCAATTATGTTAACTTTTTAAAACAAACTGGGTTTAACACAAAATTTCTATAGACAATTTTGTTTAAATTTAAAAATAATCTTGATAAGTTTTAAAGTTACCGCCTTAATGACCACTTACTCGTCTAATAAGCGAGTACCAATAGAACATGCCTATTGTTTCTCTTTGTAAAATGCATAGAGAATTGAAGGACGAGTGAGTTCATTGGCGAATTCGTCAGAAGCAGACCATAAAAAACTATAAATTGTAAATATATTTTAAAAGTGTTTCGACTATCAGTTTGAAATGATTTATAAGTGGTGTTTTAGGTTAAGCCTCGATAAATAAAACAGGATAACAATCCCGCCATAGTTAAGAACTAAAATAGCTACAAAACTTGAAGAAAAGACACCAAAAAATTAGATAGAGAACTAATCAAAATGTCTACACATTGTAAATATTATTATGCTACGATTGCAAATTAAAAAATAACAACAAATGTTTCTAATTTTTTTTAAATCTTGAGCTAGCGAATTTACAGTAATCCTGATATTTTTCTGCATCATGCAGTGTTTAAGTTATTTTTAATTGGATTTCTCGTTACTACCTCAAAAATTCCAAGGACAATTGATGCCAAAAAGGAAAAACTGTTTTTTTTTAATGATTAAATTAATTAAAATCGCCAAAGTAACGATTTTTAGGTAAAAATCGCTAGTTTTCCAAAACAGTGTTTTCTAGTGTAGAAAAATCATTGCAACTAGTGGAAAAGCCAACAAGTTGGTATCGCTGCTAAAAAATTCCAAGCACGAAAAAATCTACTAAAAACGACAAAAATTTTAGGGAAAATATGATTTTCGTTAGGCCAAAAAATGCAATGTTATTTAAATTGAAGGAAATCCTTCCAGGATACGGGAATCTCGTTAGACTCATTTGAAAATATGAATGTTTGCTTTCATGGAAACCATATCGGTTTAGCTAATTGTCGTTTTTGCAAACCAATGTTGGTTTCATTTGGTGTCATGAAACCTAGTTGGTTTTGTCCATTTCGAATGTAAATAAAACCAATGTTCGAATCAGCTGTTGCTGATATAACCGATAGCTATGGTTTTCATGACACTAAACCAATTTTTCTTATCGTTTTCAAAACCAATAGTGACAACATTGGTTTCTAAGACAGCCCTGAATGTGATTTCCTTTCACTTTGAGCTTTTGAAAATAAAATATTTTTTAACGCGGAGTCGTATAGGTACGATATTGATACTATATGAAAGAAAGATAAGACTTTTTAAGACTTCTTATTTCTAAAAATGAACCAAGATACGAATGGTTTTTATTTTTTTATCCAAACATCTCAATTTCACACGCAAAAGCGAATAGAAAACCAAATAAGTTGGTTCGAAATACATAAGGACTTGCCAGGACACTCTTCAGAATTAAATCTGACGCCTGGAATTGCCTTTATATAACAGTTTTGTGGGAATTATTGAAATATTACACAATTTTCTACTTTTCGTCCTGCGGAAGTTGAAAAGAAGGTCTGCCAATTTTGACGATGTATCGTCATTATAATGATTTTTAATTTTAAACTAAAATTTGAGCAAACGACGATTGAAGACATTTTAGGGTAAAAACGAAAATAACGATTTTAAATAAATCGTTATATGACATCAAAAGAAAGCCATATTTGCAAGTGTTTAGAATGACATACCTTAGGATCTGATAAGTTCGTGGTAAGAAAATGTAAGTGCTTCACGTTTTTTTGCCATTTTTTTATTAAGACAAAAATATTCAGGAAAAGATTGACCTTTTAGCCAAATTAATTGGTTTTATTGAAATTTCCATTACGCAGCTTTCAGACAAAAAGCGGCGTTTTGTTTTTTTTTCTTTTGCTCATATTCAAATTAATGCAATAATTAGTAAATATAGATCAGAAAATTTTTGTGCCACAGGTCGGCGTAATAAGTAGGTCATCTTCCACTAAGACAAAATATTTTTTACATGTGGTATTGTGTATATAAATTGTTTGCTGACTGAAGTCCACATTTAAGAAACAAGAACAGTGTTCATATTAAGTAGCTTGCGATATTAGACACTTGTAAATAAAGCAAATTTCTTATGTGAAAATTGACAAACTTGTGTGTGACGACATTTTATTATTATATTTAAAAAAACAAGTAACCCAAACCACAATTTTTAAGCAAGAAGAAGAAGTTCAATTCTAACCGAATTTAAAACCCGATTTCGATAGTGATTTTGAAATAAGCCGATTTTGACGATTTAAAAAAATAAGATTTTTATTGATTTTAATTGAAAGCCCTGTTAAAATGTTTTTCTAGATTTTTTTCCTTCAATGACAGTTACATTGGCACCATAGTCCAACTCGTGGTACAATAAACAAGGTATAGTCACTAGCCAAACAACAACAGCAATAGTTCGCTAGATTGTCAAAGTCACTTGAAAGGGAATGCCAAGAATGTTTGAAGATAATTGTGAATTGTGAACACAGAATTTTTCTTTTAAAAACTTCAACAAACGTTATTCTCAAGTATCGAAATTGGCAATTTAAAATACTACGAGAAAAGATGTTTCTAGCCTGTTTCAAACAAAAAATTAAATATTTCATTTGCCCTAATTCTCATATAGGCAGGACGGACTTTGTTCACAAAATTGGCAAACTCGAATATAATTTTAGACAAATGGACTCTTTCGCATATATGCTTAGAAATGTTCCGGATATCGACGCTTTGTCGCCAAAAAAAGTGAGCCCGCCCTAATGTATATTTTATTAGCTTTTAAGTTTCGGACACACCAAAGTTTTTTTTTACGCTGAGTATATTTTGACATCCCATAGTCTAAGAACTTTTAAAATAGGTATCAGAAACGTTAAAAAAAAATATACGGTAGTGCTTTTATATGCTGACACTCCGATAGCACTGTTCAGGTTAGCAAAAGTTAGGTCGATTCTGAGAGTTAGGGGTGAAAATATAGGCTAAATTAGAAGACCCGTATATCTGCGTTTTTTATGTTAGTTCGAATTTTTTTTTAATCGACCTTTGAACTTTGCAGTCAAACGCCGATTTTCAGCATATGTGACGCGCAAAATAGAAAAGGACCTAAGGGTAAAAACCAGTTTTGTTCAGGAGAGTCATTTTAAAGATTTAAATACGTGTATCTTGGTGTACCATCACTTTCATTAATCGGTTCGGTCTCATTGGATGCTCAGCTGTTGTGCACATCAAAAAAAAAATTAAAATTGATATTTTTACCCTTAGGTCCCTTTCTCTATGCGCTGTCACATATTGTTTATTTGGTTTTTTGGCCATAACTCGTCGACTAATTGATATTTT
The DNA here is from genome assembly GCA_963513945.1 of Hydrotaea diabolus. NCBI lineage: Eukaryota > Metazoa > Arthropoda > Insecta > Diptera > Muscidae > Hydrotaea > Hydrotaea diabolus. The sequence goes on along the minus strand of OY740720.1, from coordinate 14,535,726 downwards.
TTCAATCTGTAAAAGTCAATTTGTTGCTAGAAACCTGTCCAACAATTAAAATTTTTTAAAAAATTGATTTAGAAAATGTTTGTAGCTTCATTAAGCAAAATTTTGGAAAAATTATTTTTCTTCATGCTTTTTGAAAATATATTCCACAAAACTAAGTCTTTTTTGCTTTCTGTTTGAGCCATAATATGCTTCTCAGTTTCTTCAGTAAATTTCATATGAAAAGAAAACAATCACAATACAAAACTGCCGTTTTCCAGCTTAATATTAATTTACTTCTCACTCTCAGAATCGACCTAACTTTTGCTAACCAGAAATTGTTCCACAGTGTAATATTAACTTTTCTTAAATTCTCAACAAATAATTCATTGACTTTTAGACAGCCAGGAGTAAAGAAAAACGCAGCCTAAGAGAAAAAATAGCTTCAGTGTGTTCCGACCTTTAAGGCCCGGGTACAATGAAGCTTTTCTTCAGTAACGCTGCGTTTTTCTTAACTCCCGATTGTCTGATAATCACTGAACTTCGTTAGTCCAATTTATCCAGTAATTCGAACTACCTTTTCCCTGTAATACATGCTCTATACCCCGAATTGATTGTATTTTTCAATCCGAATTGACATCAAAATATGTTAGGTTATTAGTAAACATTATTTTAAAAGTGTGTCATAGTTCAAGCGTAGTCTAATTTTGTGTATTTCAATCTTCATTACGCGTTCAGAAAATGGAGAAAGATTTTTTTAGGAAGAAAACCTCATCGATATTTTTGTATTTTCAAAAAATCTTTAAAAAATTCTCAATAAACTACAGTTATTATTGTTTTTATTTTTTGTTAAGGTTCGTTATAATAAGTTATTTTTGTTTCTAAAAATATTATGAATTTTTTTAAAAAAAAAAAACATTTTTTTGGTTTTAAAAAATGGGAAATGTTGTACCTCGGTTTTAAATATATAATTTATACTATGTATTTGAAAATTATTTTTACTGTTAACAATCCTTTGTGACGAACATATAAATTGTTGTAACTATGTATAGTGAACTCTTTTGAAAATACGCGAAGACGAAGGGATCCAATAAACCGAATTTTCGATAATCCGAATTATGGTCTGCAATCAATTATTCGGATTAACGAGTTTTTACTGTATATGTGACAGCGCATAGAGAAAGGGACCTAAGGGTAAAAAAAAATCAATTTTCACCTTTTTTGATGTGGACAACATCTGAGCATCGAATGAGACCGATCCCATGCCCCAAAAGTGTTCCCTCCCAGAGATATGCGCGTTTTATGAAAGTGATGGTACACCAAAGATACACGTATTTAAATCTTTAAAATGGCTCTCTTGAACAAAACTGGTTTTTACCCTTAGGGGACCTAATATAATATTTCTAATATAATAATTTCTATTTTGCGCGTCACATATGTTGAAATTTTTCAAAAAAAATTCATGATTTTGCATTGTCGGCATAAGAAAGCCCTTTTATTATTTTTTTGTGGGGTTTAGACTGCCCGAGGTTGAAAAATACTAGGCGTACAAAAAAAGTTTACTGTGCCTGTTCCTTAAAACTACCGGCAGTTTAAAAACCATTTTCCGAACTTCAACTAGACGCTGCGCAAGAAAAAACGGGGGCCTTTAAAAAGAGTTTAAGTTAGTTATTATTTAAAAAAAGTAAAAAACCGGCCATCAGCCGTTATATTTTACTTTTTTTTTAAATCCATTATTTTTTCTTGTAACACTTCCACTTTAAAAATCGGCTGATGGCCGGTTTTTTTTTCAATTTTACAAATCCATTATTTTATTCTTGCAACACTTCTACACTTTAAAAGTCCTTTTATATTTACCTTATGCACTCGTCTGGATATTTTTTACAATCAGTTATGCAGCGATATCTCTCCCAGTGCATCCAACCCATGGGCGGTGTGAGGGCCAGGCCATTTTCCAAAGCCTCCGTAGTTTGAAGAACAATTACGGCGAGTACGAAAAACTCCGCCAGTAATTTGAACATTTTTGAAAAAGGATTAAACACTAAAAGAATTGAAAAATGAGACTTGTCCTTGGACACCAGTTACTGTCTAAGCGGCTATGTGCTCAGTTAGGAGACTAAACCTTTAATGTACGAGGGTTTTCGAAAACACCCGTATTTTATACTGATAAAATGGACAAAATTGGCTTTGCAAATACTCGCTGGCATTCTTGTAGGGGTAGGGGGCGGCTAAGTGTGAATGAATGCATTATGTAGGCAGGCATTCCATTCAAGATATACATATGTGTACGCGCACATACATACACACATATACATAATGGAATAAATGATGATGATAGTGACACTAGGAGGTGATGTTGACAACGGCTTCCCTGCTCTGTTATCAGTCAATACTTATGCCACCCCACACATACTACATTGGAACGTCGTAGTCGAGCACTTGAATTTTTGTTTATTTTAAATTGATTTGCAAATAAATGTTTTTACACACACGCACACACTGTGAATGCTAGTCAGTCCGTCCGTCCGTCCGTTCGTCTTTAAAAGGAGACCTCCTCTGGTGTCCCTTATCAGTTCGTCAAACTTTAGTTGGCACTTTGGTTTCGTTTGGTGATTTCTTTTTTATTCTTTTCTTTCGATTTTGTAATTTGCAGTGGTTTTAGAATAAAAAAAAAATAATTATTTTTTTACACTTGTCAACACTTCCCGCTCTAGTTTTCAATTAGACACACGCTGTGGACGTTTGACTCAAGACTGAAAACAACGACTTGAAGCCTACAAGAGCGAAGCCAGACTTTGTGCTGACTTTAATCAAGAACTACGACAAGATGATTGATAAGAAAGAAATTAGTCGTTCTTTTGTGACGATGAAATTGGCACTCGTATCATATTTGAATGGAAGCTTTTTCCGCGGTTTCCGAGTACACCATTTTTCGACGTTGTATCCTTGTGATCTGGTGCTCGATCTTCTTTACAAGCCTTTTGTTTGCCCTCACAAGAAATGTATCTCTGAATAATTTATAGATGTATGGCGACAAATTTAATTATGACCATGTATGTATGTATATAAGTGTGTAGTACTTTGAATTTAATTTGAATATTGAAATTAAGCAAGCAACAAATCGTTATAACTTGTTGTTTGCACGGTTGCTGAATACGAACTAGATAAGGGAGAAAAGAAGTAACCCAAACCACAATTTTGAAGCAAGTCAAGTTCAATTCTAACCGAATTTAAAACCCGAATTTGATAGTGACAATTTGTTTATGTATAATCGAGTTTCTTTAATGTGTTAAGATGCATTTGGAGAGATCCAATAACAGCAACTTAAGCGGATCACACTTATTCAATTCAATATGTTCTGTTAAGAATGGAACTACATTGGTTCTCTCACTGCCACTGCTAAAATCTTTCATCGTCTTCCTCACTCTTTTGTCAAAAAAAAAACGCGAACCTCTATGATTAAGAGAACCTACTATATCCAAGCCAGGCCTCTCTAGCTAAATAGCTATAACGAGCTTCCAGGTAGGAACTTTGAAAATGTAACGATTGTTTAATGTTTCTTCGCTTTTCAGTTGATTCTAATACAGGGTGGAGCGCGGTAATTGGCTTTTTTGCACTGTTAGTCGAAGAGAGTGTGCGTGGCTTATAGTGGCTGACGGGAGATTTTAGTTGCCGTCATGCATTGGACACTTGAGGAGAGTTTATTTTGTGTTGAAGAGTATTTTTCAAATGTGCACTGGATCATTGCAGTGCAGCGTGCTTTTCGATTCGCTGTTCCCCCAAATATGCGTTACTGGAGTGAAACAAACCCCAGAGAACTTCACCAGAGACCTCTGCATTCGGACCACGTGTGGTGCGCCAGATCACGAGTAGGCATCATTGGCCCTTACTTCTTCCAGGATATCCGTCTTGCCGTAACTATGAACTTCGAACGGTACTTGACTACGATACAGGATTTTTTCAACCGGCTCTTGAGACAATGCAATTAGAGGATACATGGTTCCAAACGGATGGTACCACTGCACACACAGCGAGGGTTACCATGAATTGTTTGAGGCAAATGTTTCCTGAACGGCTTATCTCTTTGAGGGGTGATGTGAACTGGCCGGCACGCTCACCAGACTTAGCCCTATGCGATTTTTTCCCCTTGGAGTTACCTGAAGTCGAGGTGTATATCAACCGTCCCAACACTTTGGAAGACCTAATTAACAATATTGAGGTTGAAAATGGCAGAATACCAGTCGATATGCTTATTAGAGTTCATGAAAACTTCAGAAAACGTATGTAGCAGTGTGTGGATAGCGAAGTTCGACATTTGCCAGATACACTTCTTAAAACTATGCAATTTAAAAATTCCCTTACAGTTCAATATAATTAAAATATAAAATAAATTTTTCGAAGGTTCATATTTTTTTTATTTCATTCATAAATAAGCAAATTAACGCGCTCTACCCTGTACTTCATTACTTGGTACTTTACTAAAAAAAAGTACAGTGAATACCATTAATATTCGGTTTTTTGTTGAACTGTTTGTAAGTTATAATTTCCCTTTGATTTTAAAAAATCTGTCTTTTTCTTTTCGATTATGAAATATGCATATTTCGAGATAGAAATTAACTCATTACATATTTTGTAATATTTGCTCTAATGCCTAGTGTTCACCTAAAACGAAATTTTCGCTCCCATAAGAAATACATGTAGCAAAGCAAAGCATTGTTAAATTCCGTTTAGCTATTTTCGTTTAGTGGTACTCGGCTAAAACGTAAAGGTAGTGAAAAATTCGTTTTATGTGAATACTAGGCTTAATATGTTAAAAAAAACTACAATGGGCCTTGAAGGAAAAATACTTTGCTAGATTTGAGAAAATTGGTAATTTTACATTAAAAAAAATTAAAAAGGGGAAAAAATTTTTGTTGAAATACGAGTATGTATTTTTGTTTTGTTTACATTTATTCGGTCTTTTAAAATGGTTATGACTTGAAGTTTTTATTCTGGTTCGAGACCAGCGCTCTGAAGATTGCTTTACGCACAATTATACGCAAATGATAATTCTCAGTAATTCAAATGAGACTCTCTTAAAGGGTGGTTAAACTTTAAGGGCCGATGTTGTTTTTGAATAAAACACAAATTACACTAGGTCACAAATAACAAAATTTTCTCTGTTAAAATGAGTTTTAAAAATTTTTCTGTCGATTGGTTTTCGAGATAAAAATTTTTGAACTTTTTTTTTAAATTTTTGGAGGTACACTTACAATTTTGAGCATATCTTTCGTCTTCTTTGACCTATTTGATCCTACTACTACTCAAATTAAAGAAAATTGAGCCGTCTACAACTCATTCTCAGAAAATTTTCAAATCGGGTAAGTAGTTTTGATGTTGGCGGCTTAAAAAGGTTAAAAAACGGCGTTTTTTTAGTAAAAATGTGGCAGAAAAAACCATATAAAAATTCATATAAAATATAAAACAAATGGCGGACTTATAATTTTTTTGGTAAAAGACCGACGATACGAATCGCTTAGGATTGCCGTTTCTACACGCGCCGTGTAACGAATTTTGTTTTCTCTGTGTAAGCTGTGCAAATAATGAAAATCAAAATATCGTGAAATAGCGGAATTTCGGTCTTTTACCAAAAAAAATATAAGTCCGCCATTTGTTGTCAGATTTTGTTAAGTAAGGGCTTATTTTCTTTGTAAAAATGCCAGCTATACGTAAAAAAACCAATATTGCTGTTAGCATCGTGTTTTATATTTTATATGAATTTTTATATGGTTTTTTCTGCAAAATTTTTACTAAAAAAACGCCGTTTTTTAACCTTTTAAAGCCGCCAACATCAAAACTACTTACCCGATTTGAAAGAATGAGTTGTAGACGGCTCAATTTTCTTTAATTTGAGTAGTAGTAGGATCAAATAGGTCAAAGAAGACGAAAGATATGCTCAAAATTGTAAGTGTACCTCCAAAAATTTAAAAAAAAAGTTCAAAAATTTGTATCTCGAAAACCAATCGACAGAAAAATTTTTAAAACTCATTTTCGTGTTTAGTAGATCAAAATCAATGAGAAAAATTATGCTAGAACCAAATAACAAAACGACTGTTGGCTAGTGTTATTTAGGAAATTATTTTCATTTATTTTTATTATGATAATATTGGTATGGTTCAATTATGTATGGAACAAAATCAAGGCCAAACTAAAGGCCGCGACCTCGGCGGCACACCTCCATCCGATGGTCCAAAGTTTCGATGACGCTACGGCATAATTGAGGTTCTATGCCATTAATAAGCCGAATTATCTCATCCTTTAGCTCTTGAATTGTTGCTGGCTTATCGACGTACACAATTTATATTAAATAATTTCAAAGAAAGAAGTCCAACGGTGCCAATTAACATCGCCTCGAAGTGAGATAACACGACAAAAGAGCCATTGTTTCGTTAGCTGTGTGGCAAGTGGCACCGTCCTGTTAAAACCACATATCTTACACATCCATATTTTCCAATTCGGGCCATAAAAGTTCGTTATCATCTCACGATAGCGAACACACCACAGTTACTGCCTGCCCGGCCAAATTTTGGAAAAAAATACGCCCCGATGATGCCGCCAGCCCATAAACAGTCACTTTTTGTGGGTGCATTGTTTTATCAACAATAACTCTTGGATTATCAATCGCCCAAATGCGGCAATTCTGCTTATTGACAAATCCAATGAGGTTAAAATGTGCCTCATCACTAAAGATGATTTTCTTCGAAAATTGATTTTTCATTTTCATAAACCTAAATAACTTTGACGCGTTGCTCGCTTATGTTTCTTTCCATGATTCAAATTGAGTTAGTCTAAAATTGAAAAATGTCAAATGAAATGCAGAAAAAAAACTTGACGTTTAGGTGTGGTTCACATTCAACATCGGCCCTTAAAATGTAACCACACGTTTAGCTCGTTTGTTTTATTTCGGTCTGTTGCTTTTACACATTGAACAGGGATTAAACCGATTAAACTTTATAAGACTTTTGATTTGTAGCCGAAGTAATCGTTGCCAAAGACTACTGAAATGTTAAATATAAAGCCTAATTGAGTTTAAGAAATAAACTGGCCAGCGTGGAAAACCAACCGAGAGGGAAAAACGCCATATTGTGAGGAAAATAAAGGTTTAGTCCGCGGCTTAGTGCTCCTAAAATTATGACCGAAGTTAAAACGAAATTAGGAAAGTGAGTTTCAAAGTCGGTTGGCCCTTTGTGAATTTGGTCAATAGACGAAATCGCCTCAATTATGCGAAGGAACATATTAAAAAGGATGCTACTTAGTAGGATGATGTTATTTTCCTTAATGAAAGCAAATTTAAAATTTTTGGACGTGATAGGAAGACAATGGTTTGGCTTAAGCCAAATGAGGAGCTGAAAGGGAAAAATATCAAAAGTAAACTTCCACAGGAGGTGGAAGTGTTGTGGTGCACGGATGCATATCGGCAAAAGGTGTGAGAAAACTGGTTTTCGTCGATTGTATTATGAAAAAGGAATTTTATTTAACAATTTAAAAACAAAAGTTGAATCAATCTGCTGAAAAATGGTTATTTTATCCACATTCAAGTTATACCAAGAAAATTACCCTAAACAAAAAGCCCACGTGGTGTGTAAATGGTTACCATACAATTGCCCAAAAGTCCTAAATACGCCATGACAATCTCCCGACATGAATCAGATCCAAAATCTGTAGGATCATTTGTATCGTCGTGTTCGTGAGAAACCAGGTATTTTCCAAAAGTGAGATTAAAAATAGGCTACAAGAAGAATGGAGTAAAATCGGAATTTAATATTTACAAAAGTGCCTAAAGAATATGGCAAATCGCCTTTCTAAGGTGATAGAAAATAACGGATATCCTACAAGATATTAATTTTAAATTGTAATTAACTTTTTTTTATCAGTAATCTATGTTATAATAAAACCAAATGTTAATGGCAGAATAATTATTAAATTTGTTTATTAAGTGTTTTTTCTTTCTCAGTTAATTTTTATCTCTAAATACTCGTATATATTACCAAAAACAAAAAGTTCGATTGTTTATATTTTAAATGGAAATTTAAACTTACAAAAGAAATCTACAAAAAACCGAATTATAGTTGCATTTTCTATATACTTTGATACTTACTTGCTATATATATTTCTGGACTAGGCAACACTAAGTGTTGCTCGGCGGCATCTGACATTACCATTGGAAAGTTTGACATTTTTTAGCATAAACGTACCCAGAACGTTTTGACGTTTTGACCATCATTTGTGTTGTTTACAGTGACTTGAAAAAATCAATTTGGCAAAACAAAATGGAATGAACTCGTAAACATTTTCGTGCCATCATTTTTCACAACTTTCGACGTGGATTTCGATTAACTCAAATCGTTGTATGGCGATAAAGCATCATCCTATGTATGCACTGTGCAAAACTGGTTTAACGAATTCAATCGTGGCCGACGCTCTCTCAAAGAAGAAGGTCGTCCAAAAACGGTCGTTTTGCCAGAGAACATTGATGACGTGAGTGAACTAATAATGCAAGATCGTCATGTGACATAGCGTGAGATAGAGGCATTCTTGGGCATTTCTTCCACTAGCATACATTCGATATTGCATGAACACCTGGCCGTAAAAAAGGTTTGATCTCATTGGATCCCGCACAATTTTTGATAATCGCTCAAAAAAGGCTCGTGTCGATTGGTGCAAAGAAATTTTGAAAAAATTCGATCGCGGTGCTTCAAAAGACGTTTATAAGATCGTCACAGGTGACGAATCATGGATCTATGCGTATGAGCCCGAAATCCAATGAAAGTTGTTCGTGGAAGAAGCACTTCGAAGCAAATGATCGCCGGTTTCTTCGGCAAAACTGGTCATGTGGCGACTGTTCCGCTTGAGCAACGTAGGACGGTCAATTCTGAGTGGTACACCACAATTTGTTTGCCTGAATTCTCAAAGAAATTCTAAAAACGAACAATAGAAGACGAATCATTGTGCACCATGACAATGCGAGCTCTCACACATCGGCTCAAACCATAGCATTTTGATGGGACATCCGCCGTACAGCCCTGACTGGGTAACCAATGACTTCTTTTTATTCCCTAGCATCAAGAAAAAAATGTGTGGTCAACGTTTTTCATCGCCCGAAGCAGCTGTTGAAGCGTTCAAAATCCATATTTTGGAGGTGTCTCAATCGGAGTGGAAAAAGTGCTTCGACAATTGGTTTGAGCGCATACAAAAGTGTATAAATCATGCTGGAGAATACTTTGAAAAACAATAAAACAATTTTTTATGATAAATATTCGTTTTTCATTATTAGGCCAGAAATGTTTATAAAGCAGTCCTATTTGATATCAAATAGTCTTGGTAAAATCACATATGTGAGTTCCTTTTATGATAATTATGTTTTTAACGTGAACGAACCTTAAACTAAACTGAATTTCTATGTACGTATAAATGTTTTATTTCAAATATTTACGCAATTTTATCGTTTAAATGAATATTTTGAACAAAATTCATACAAATTTACGGAAAGTTTTAATATCAAATTTTCTTTATTAAGTTGGTTTTATACCCTCCACCATACAATGTAGGGTATATTAGTTTTGTCATTCTGTCTGTAACACCTTGAAATAATCATCGGAGACCCAGCAAAGTATATATATTCTTGATCCTCATAAAATTCTAAGACGATCTAGCGATCCATGTTGTCCGGCTGTCCGTCTGTTGAAAAAAAGATAGAGCCTGCACGATAACAGCTTGGGAGCTGAAATTTGGCACAAACATGTGTAGTTAACCTAGCATGGTTGGTATTGAAAATGGGCTACATAGATATACGGAAAGTTGGTGTTAGAGACCCTCAACCGACACTACCTCATAAAAATTTGTTTTTTATTTGGAAATATCCGTCCAGTTTCCGAAATTTTCCAAATAATAATCTCTATATAGGCGCAATCATCTATGTAAAAATGGTTTAGATTGGGCCACCATTTCTTGTACCTCCCATACAAACGACCTTATGGGCCATGAGAAATAATATGACTATAACTAACCACAAACTTGACCTATCGAAATGAAATTTTACGCAACAAGATTTCTATATACAACACACTTCTACGCTGAATTTGGTTGAGATCGGAAAAGACCTACTGGTACCTGCCACACTAACGGTCTCATGGGCCTTGAAAAATAATATGACAATAACTCACCACACTTGACCTATCGAGACGAAATTTTCGGCATAAAGATTAATATATAGAACAGACTTTTGCGCTAAATTTGGCTAAGATCGGAAAGGCCCTACTGGTACCTCTCACACAAACGGTCTCATGGGCCTTGAAAAATAATATGACAATAACTCACTACAAACTTGACCTATCGAGATGAAATTTTCTACATAAAGATTTTTAAATAGAACACACCTTTGCGCCAAAATCTGTTGAGATCGGAAAAGTCCTACTGGTACCTCCCCCACAAACGGTCTCGTGGGCTTTGAGAAATAATATGACGATAACTTAGCACAAGCTTGACCTATCGAAATGAAACTTTGCACATAAAGATTTCTATATAGAACACACTTCCGCACCAAATTTGGTTTTATTGGGAATCTGGTGGAAGGTATCCAAAGTTCGGCACAGCCAAACTTAACATTTTTTACCTGTTAAATGTATGGCTGGTACTAAGTTAGATGTTTCCTGTAAAAATGTGTCTAGTTCCATATAAAAATAATTACGTGAAATCGCTGCTGAAAAATCGGTAAGCCGATTATGAAAATTAAATTTATAATTTTTACATAAGTACGTACATGCTATGTAAAAATGTAACATAGTACCTCAAACTCTATCATACTCAATAAAATGTACCCTATATCTTTAGAGTTTATGCTTACAAGACAATATAGTTTTTTGTGATCCACATTCATACAATCGCATGGGCAGGCTTTTGCTCCCATTTCTGCAATAATTAACTTTTAGTTTGAAAATAATACAAGTGCATATTGATAAATTTATGTGCTATTTTTAGATATATGTACATATGAAAGTATAAATGTACTTAAGTTCGATGTAAATATAGACAGACATATCTACAGGTATCAGTTTGATGCCACCGCTTATTGCAAATTAAGTGGGACAACAGACAATTGCACTAATGATGGGTAATTCCGTTCGATGGCGACAATTACGAAAAACATATCGGAATTTGAAAAAAACTATATGTTGGCATAATAAAATATGATTATGTGTGGGTGACTTCACTGGATGGCGCACAATAGATGCATTTAAGCCGCGCGGTTTATATTTATTTTACATGCAACAGTTTCTACTAGCTCATTGAATAAGACCAGCGTGATAATGCGACTTCACAAATAGACGGACGTTTTCGGAGGCCGGATCATAATGTTTCTAAGGGAAATTATGGTTTGTCGCTCGTCCATTTGCATCACAGGACGTTTACATTTAATTCGTCCAATTTTGTCCAGAGAAAACGGATATCATCGACCGGATGGTGACAGCGAATTCGTCATCGTTTTCAAAAAAGTACAAACTTATTATACCGCCAATCCACAAAACACTCTAGTGACTTTCTGTGAATACATTACCCTTTTGTGGACAATGCGCAGGCTAGTATTTCTAAAAATTGAAAAATTTATTTGGGTTAACACGATTTTTTTTCTTTGTAAAAAAGGTGACTGGTTTCTATTACTGCAGAACCCTATCCGAAAAAATGCTGTGAAGTCAATATCTCTTTTATGTTGGTTTTGTACTACCAAGAGGTGTTCAATCATTTTATAAGCAATTTTCCCTGAACTGTCCATAAATGCCGCCTATATTTTGTAATCGACCATTTTTTCTATAACTATTTTCTACAAGACGTACTTATTTAGGTACTATCTACAGGGTGGGTCATATACAATTTAAAAGGGCTGTAAAAAAAGTAGTGATGTTTTTAAATTTCTGGTTTTATTGGAAATGTTGAACTTTGTTTTTTAATAATGGAACACAATCCGATTCGTTTTCGCTTCGCCCAATGGGCTGAAGATTGTTTGGCAGGAGATGAAATTTTTTCCCAAAAAATCGTGTTTTCAAATAAAGCTCATTTTCATCTCAATGGATATGTCAATGCCACATATGTGACGCGCAAAATAGAAAGGGACCTAAGGGTAAAAACCAGATTGTTCAGGAGAGCCATTATAAAGCTTTAAATACGTTTATCCTTGATGTACCATCACTTTCATCAAACGCGCATATCTCTGGGAGGGAACACTTTTGGGGCATGGGATCGGTCTCATTCGATGCTCACATGTTGTCCACATCAAAAGAAAACAAAGTGAATATTGATTTTACCCTTAGGTCCCTTTCTCTATGCGCTGTCACATATGGAGTTCAGAGAACCCACGCGTGACCATTGAAAAACGAATGTATCCACAACAAGTCACTGTTTGGTGTGGATTTTGAATGAACTTGAACAACATTCGGTTTCAACAAGACGGGGCCACATGTCACCCAGCCAACGCAACCATCGATATTTTACGAACTGTTTTTGAAAATCGAATTATCAGCCAAATTTGTGATGTGATTTGAGCCCTTTGGATTTTCTATTAGGAGCTATAAAGGATAAATGTTGCGCAAAGCATACAGAGACAATTGAGGAGATGAAACATGAAATCGAAGTTTCCATTGAAGAAATTAGACCCGAAGCAATGAAAAATGTACAAAAAAATTGGTTTGATCGGATGAGGTACTGTCGACCGAGTTGCGGAAGTCATATGAATGATATTAAGTGTTTACTTTCCCAGTAAAAATTTACAATTTTCTACTTTTGAGGGCGTAAGGCCAATTTTACTCTCTTTATTAAAAGTAAACGAACAGCTTCCAATACGAATTTGCGATGAAGCAGCTGATTTTGTTTATGTTTTGCATTACATTTCGTTTTATATTGAATTTTTAAGTTTTAAGATTTGTAATAAAAAAATGAGCAAAAGAAAACTTTTTTTCTTTTTAATTTCAGTGATTAACATATATGTGACATCGCATAGAGAAAGGGACCTAAGGGTAAAAAAACAATTTTCATTTTTTTTCTTCTTTTGATGTGGACAACTTCTGAGCAACGAATGAGACCGATCCAATGCTCCAAAAGTGTTCCCTCCCAGAGATATGCGCGTTTTATGAAAGTGAAGTCGACGATTCTAAGCGCAAATAGAAAGGGGCCTAATCTTTAAAATGGCTCTCCTGAACAAAACTGGTTTTTAACCTTAGGTCCCTTTCTATTTTGCGCGTCACATATATTAAATAAAATAATATTCCAATTTTTACTTACCTATTCCATTGTAAATTTATTTTTACTTTTATTTGTTTACATAAAACAGCTGATTTCAAACATCTGTGCTATCTTGCAAATTTTGGTTGGCTAAAATTTCTCCAACCAAAATTTGCAAACTCTCTAGCATTGAACTGTCAACATTTTCTCTCTCTGGCTCTCATTTACTGGACATTTTGTGTAAACGAACACGATCCAGTATAAATTTGCACAAACTTGTACAAATTTGCAAGTTAACGAACAAACTTATTGTAAATGACAAAGTTCAACTTTTCCAATAAAACTAAAAATTTTAAAAAGTATCAGTTGGCACTTATCATCTAGTTAAAAATCGTGACATCGGACGACTCCGCCCCTTTTTGAACTCTGGCAATACGAAAGACTCCGAAAATTGTTTTTACTGAGAGGAATGGTATTTCTCAAACATTATCATTTCCGGGGCTTTCTACATCGAACATATTATTTATGTATCAGTCTCATTATAAAATCTACCAAACATCACCCAAACTTCAAAGGATCTTGTGTTCATACTTATTGGACCTCCCGTAAAACCTATCACACTTTGACACAGATTCACTATTGTACAAGTAAGGTCATTTCCTAGGGCTCGGTATTTCGAGCTCGAGATCAAAACACATACTCGCTTATAACAAAATTGGAAGACATGATCGGAAAAAATTTCAGAATTCTCCATCGAAAATATTTCGGATGTGATATAACTACATTTTTCCAGCACCGTAAAAATTAAGTTAACCCACATGTTTGCTAGAGGTCTGCTTAGATCTTAATCCGGCCCCTGTCATATAAACATATGACATTCTCATTATATTTTGCTAAGATCGCTGCATTTATTGACTAAGTTAAGTATTTATTGTAGTCCAAACACTTGACTGCCTCTTTAGCCGCTTCAAATATTTGATTAGCCCAACGAGAATCCGTCACATGGTATTTGCATGCCCATGCCGTAAGTGCGATTCATCGATATCAAAAAGTATCCAAATCAACAGGCCTTGAGTGCATTTTAATCTTTGGGGACATTCAAATTTCGCCGGTGGTCGAATAAATATGAAACATAGTTGTTTAAATGTTTGAATCCACAAAATATTATAGGGGCAATATATTTAATACGTATCTAAACTTCTTCGTGATTGTGTAAATGGTGGCTTTATATTTTTTTAAAGGACCGAAAAATGCTTTTTCGAGCTTTACTAAAAATCTTACTGTTCTGGAACGGATAGACCGGTTTGTATGATATTTGGTTCATTTAAAGTCCTACACCATTCATTTAAAACCCTACACCATGACTCCTCCACCACCATGTTTTACAGTTTGGCTTTCGCCAAACAGATACACGGCCATCTGAGTAAAAAATGTTGAACTTACTCTCATCGGAGAAGAGTACTTGGTCACAGTAACTACGCGGCTGACTTTCAAATTCATTGGCATATGCTAATCTCTTCTTTTGGTTGACATCCGATATACCCAGCCTCATGAAGCAATATTCTAATTGTTTTGGAGGGTACATCCTTGCCAAAATATTCTTTTACCTCTGCTGCAATCTGTGTGGTAGTAATTTTTGGCTCAGTTTTCACTTTTCGTATAATTTGAGTGCATTCACGTTGAGAAAGCATCAGCGGTCGACCACTACGCTTGCATTTTTCAAACTTGAATTCCCTTTAAAGCGATTTATAATGGTCCGAATAGTAAATCGGCTTCGCTCCATGTTTTCCCCATTCTCTGCTAATGATTTGCCTTGCTTATGCAAATGTTAAATTGTTTTGTGCTGTGACTCTGTCGTTTCTTTTGGTTTTCTTGCTTTTTTTACGCACGCCTAACGCAATTAATATTTTTTAAACGAAATTCAACCTTTTTCTTTTCAGTTAAAGTAACCACTCATTGCAAGAATTGATCCACGTAAAAGGGTTGCCAGATTAACAATTTTTTGCAAAATGCGACAAATAATTTGAAATGTGCCCATAATTTTGTCCAAGTAAAAAATTACATATTTTACTTATTTTTTTTTTAAATTAACTAAAGTCGATTCTTTTTTAAGACCATTGGATTAGTAAAGTAAAATACTTTACAAAAATAAAAAAAAATTATCTGACACAAAAAACGTTATATTGCATTAAATAAAACGATCAAGTTTGAGATGTTTGTTGTGCTTATACTTATGTATGTTTGTAGCATTCTATACAACCTTAACTTTCATAACAATTGTAATAGATTTTTGGATGAAAATACTAAATCGTTTGTATATGCGATTGTGTCTTAAAAACTTTAAACAATCAGTTAAAGCAAAAAATACGCGACAGAAAGAGACCTAATATATCACTTACAGTTTATTAACATGCTTTACAAAAAGGTACGCGTTGACATTTGAACGATTTATTTTGCGGCTTCGGTTTAAACTCGGGACTTTACTTATGGAAACGGATTTCAAACTAACAAATACTTCGATGGTTTTGAAAGATCTCCGCTCCGTTTCCATATGTTCGGTGTAAGACGGACTTACATTTTGGTAACCCCGATGGTAAATTTTCAATCTACTCTTGGTTATTTTTATCACTTGCGCCACCTAAACACACAATACCCTGAAAATGTGTTTGTATTGCAGCATAATCAAGTCTTATTCTTTTTTTTGGTCGTTCCCCAGCAAACTAAACCTTCAGAATTCGGTCAGAATTCTGTACGACAATCGGCAAAATGTTGCGATTTCGGATCAGAATTCTTACCGAGCTCGTAACGAAAAACATATGAGAGGGTTGACACGAATTCTGAACTACTTCTCTGAGGGAATTCTGATGTTTTTGCCGAAATTTCGAACCGGTTTCTGACCGAATTCTGAACTGTAGTCTTGGGAAATTCGAAAGGAAATTTCGATTTGTCGTATCGAATTCTGAACGACTTCGGTCAGAATTCTGGCATTAAGTCGTATTAAATTCTGATGTTTTTACCGACATTACAAACCGAATTCTGAGTTTATGTCATGGTAAATTCTGAATGTAAACAATCAAAAAGAAGAAAATATTTTTGTTCTACAAAAAAAAGTTGTAAAATATTTTCAAAAAGCGTTCGGAAAGACTTTTAGTTACAAGCAGGGGTGTCTGCAGTTTCGCAAGCAATAATTGAGCTGTAACTTTGTTTAGTGGCTATACTCTTAAGGGCAACCAGTTTTGCATTTAACGAGAACTGCCGGCAGTAGAGTTATCCTCCGAACACAATAAAAATTCCTCGCACGGCTAAGCTAACCAAACGTTCAGAATTTGAATTTGAAATATAAAAATACCTCAGACAAACAGTTAAGAATTCATTCAGAATTAGTTCCGACGTGTCTGAACACAAGAACAACAACTGTAAAATATGAAGCAAATAACAAAAATTTAAATGAGTAGACTACCTCAGATAAATAGTTCAGAATTCGTGTCGAGTTCGATAAGAGAAGTCTGAACAAAAAATTAATTAAAATCCCACAGACAAGTCTAATAGAATTCAGGCCGAATTCGTTCAGATATTTCTTAACATAATAAATCCTCAGAATTTGTAACGATTTCGGTAAGAATTCTCGATAGAGTTCAGATATTGTTCAGAATTTTCTGATATCAGACATTGTCGGCAAATTTGGTTTACTAGGTCTTTCTAAAGAACCGTTCAGGGTATACCCAAATACCATTGAACATTAATTCCTCATTCGCATAAACAATTGAAAACCAAGTTCATCGGACTTCGACTCGTAATCTATTACAATTTGTATGGAAATTAACAGCCGAAATCCGATGAAAATTAAATCCAACGAGTTTCGGTAGTATATGCGAATGGCGTATAAGAGTTAATTTGTTTATTCTTGATTATTTCAATTATTAAAACTCTAATCGGCATTAAATATTACAATGTCAACATAGCCTAATGTTAAGAATAAGTACTGTCAACTACGCGTTTTATAAGAATGCGCAGAAAATACAACACTGGTCGTATTGCACCTGCGCTGAATTATCGTTAATATAATATCGATAACAAATTTACGATTTACCAATCACTAGTATTCCATTTATCACGTGAGACGTAAGTGTGTGAGTGTATTCATACAGAAAATTTTTTTTGTATGTTGAGTTTTTGGTCTTGGGGCATCGTCGTCTGTTTTTTTTGTGGCGAAAAAAATTAATTCAACGCAATTTTCCTGATTTTACCGCACAAAAACTCGGTTAAAAATACGGAGTACGGTTTACTATAGACACGAAACAGAAAAACAATACAATTTCGTTATAATTGCCGTTGAAAAGCTTCGAAAAATGTAAGTGCACTGTGCAGTGATAAAATCAAAGAAAAAAGTTTCCTTAGTGACGAGATGCAGGGTCATGACAAAATTCAATTATAGAATATTTTGCACCATCAAAAGTCGTTCAGACACTTCCAAAAAACATTAAAAATCGAACACCTGTTACAATGCCAAGTCAATAAAAAATAATGCAAATGAAGGAAAACATCAGTTGGGGTTTGGTTTTTATCAAACATTTCTGTTTGAACGATGTAAAATAAAAAAAAAAATGATTGTGGAAAAATAAGAAAAAAGGCCCATAACTATGAAATGCTTTTTGTAATTGTTTAAAATAATGTGTGCAAAACAAGAGTGTCCTTTGTAGAAAAATCTATTTCTTTTTCTAAGGAATTGCAGTCTGCCTTTGTAGTATTTTTATCAAAAATTTCTGTTAAAACTATGTGAAATGAGAAAATTATTGTGAAAACTAAGGTCCATAAGTGTGAAATACTTTTGTAATTGTTTGAAACAATGTGTGCAAACCATGAGCGTCCTTTGTAGAAAAATCTGTTTCTTTATCTGAGGATTTGTAGCCTGCCCAAAAAGAAAACCCGTGAGAAAATCGAAAATCGATCTGGTCTGCTGTCATGTGACTTGTCAGCAAACAGAAACAGCTGACTTCTTGTGATTTACCATCAGAGTTTAAAGTCGATAGAAAATTGTCGGCGGCGGCGCAAGTGTTTTAGCAGTCGGCAGCGGCTAAAAATCGGCTCATTGTTTTTTTTAAGTTGAAAAAAATGGATGTTTTCTCAATCACCAGCTAATATATAGGGTGATCCATTTTTGTAAAAATACAAAAATTCAAATCATGTGTGGAATCTTTATTTTTCGTTCAAAGGGACATTTTATGCCGTTAATTTATTGAATATAATTTCTCTGTTGACCGCAACTACGCTTCAGGGTGTCCATTCCGAGGGTCCAATTTTGGATGACTCGTTCGAACATTTCGACCGGTATGGCGTTAATGACATGCGTAATTTTGGCTTCCGAAATCTGAATCGTAGCTGGCTTGTCAGCAAAAGTCCTAAGGAGTGTTATATCACGATCTAGGCGGCCAACTCACCAGTCCAAAAGGTGAAATTAGCTGCTCTCCGAAATGACCGCTCAATAGATCCATTGATTGAGTAGCTGTATGGCAAGTGGCGAGGTCCTGTTAAAACCAAATTACAAGATTATGGGTCACAACTTCAGTTAGAAAAAAGTCCGATAACATGGCGCGATAGCGAGTACCATTCACTGTAACGTTCCGACAATCAATATCTTTGAAAAAGTATGGACCGATGATTCCCCCAGCCCATAAACCGCACCAAACCTTGGTTTAACTGGGTATAATAACACATATTGAACCTCTTCTGGCTGCTCTTTAGCCCAAATAGGGCAATTTTGTTTATTAACGATTCCGTTGAGCCAGAAATGGTCCTCATCACTGCACAAAATTATGGTCGAAAACAGCGAGTTCTTTCATGCTCATTCCATAATACAGTTGCACAATTTGGAGACGTGGTTAGTCTTTTCATGATGAAATGGCAAACAATACTGAAAGAAGAAAAAAAAATAAAGTTTAACACAATTCACGCATAATCTGTGAAAATAACCCTTTTGAAAAAAATACCTCATGTTTGATCACTGCTTATAAAACAAAGATTTTACTTTTAGGTTAAATTAATGAGTTTTGCAAATGTAACTGGTGAATTACGCCAGAGACAAGCATTAAAACCCAGCAGAAGAAATGATATATTAAGTTATAATCAAATTTTCTTATACTCGTATTACTATTTTAACAACAACTCAGATGATATTAACGGCGGCATTGTGAAACCGTTCAAATCGGCGTCAGCTAGGCCAAGCAAAAATCCAACGCAGCCATTTTAGCATGGGTCGCTTCAAACTTTGTTCACCACACCACCCAGATAAAACAAAACTACGTCGTGCCAATAAGACAAATAAACGCAGTGTTGTATTGCGCGCAGTGAATAACGACATTGTATGGTAATTTGAAGCAAAAACAAATCGATTTTGTTTTACAAAACAAACAAATGAAATTGAAGATGTTTAGCAAATTTCAAATTCTTTCCTTGTTGACCCCTTCTTACGGACGACATTTTCGACCTACCTTTTGCTAACGATGTGATATGTGATTTAGCTTGAATTGTGCGTGTTGAACACGCATGGAAGGGGTTTTAATTCCCATTTGTGCTAATACTACACATGTTATAATTGTGGGTTGTTTTGAGGTTGAGACGAAGACTTCATCCTTTTTCCTTAAATATTGGTCAATTTTGCAGAGTTATCACTTACTAATATTGATGCTATTTTACTTATTATCAAAAACGTTCAAATGAATATTTCTATTAATTGTTATTATTACATATGTTGGAATTTGTTTTGTATGTCCACGAACCCTTAATGTGGTGGATATTGGTACGTTTCATGTCACATACCAACCACCCACAAATGAGGTCATTTTCTCATTTGAGTTTATGTTGTGTTGATGCCACCTATAAACTTTCGTAATCACACTTTTAATGAAGTTTACGAAATACCTACCCCTTCACCCACTTCTTCGTTGGAGGCAACGAACAAACTTACGTTTTTATATGCATATAAAACATTTTGTTTCACTTGTTGATTATTTATTTAAAAGACACTAAATTAGTTAAATTAAATTGTTAATTACATTAATTGGTAACATTGCATGTTCACCATGACCTTGAAGAATAGTTTTTTTCATTCGCCCTTCAAAGAAGGCGACACGTCGCGCAAATACAAACTAATTGTAATTAGTATGTACGATAGAAATCTTTGAAAATTAAAAGGCTTGTAGCAGTAAACATACCTAAGAATTCTTTCTATAGAACAACTATGACCAATCAAATGTTTATATATTTCTACATATCCTACTTATTCAACCAAAGGGAATTCTGTTTTCATTACAGGCAGAAAAAAATATAAATTTAAATACTTACGAGGGTAACTGGCCTAACATAAAAAGAACCGTTTTTTGGAATTATTATTATTTATTTTTCCTTACAACTCAATACACTTCATCAAACGTTTTTCAAGTTTTTTTAATTCCATCCGAAAAATAAGATTTTTCAAGACCTTCAAAATATGCCTCAGTTTCAGCAATAACCTAGCTATTGGACGAAAATTTTTTGCCACCGAGAAATTTTTTTAAATTTGGAAACAAGAAATGATCAAAAGGAGCTAAATCTGGACTATATGGTGGATGCGAAGCAATTTCAAATCGTAATTCGGCCAGTTTTTGTTGAGTTAAAAATGCAGTGTGTGAAGGAGCATTATCTTGATGAAAAAGAACTTTTTTTTTCTAAATGCGGTCGTTTTATCTTGAATTCTTCACTCAACCGATCCAATAATGCACAATAATATTCACTTTTTATAGTTTTTCCTTTCTCAAGATAATCAATAAATATTATACCCCTTGCATCCCAAAATACTGTGGCCATTACTTTTCCTGCTGACTTAAAAGTTTTCGCCCTCTTGGGACCACTTTTACAGGCTTCTATCCATTGTTTTGACTGTTCTTTGCATTCTGGGATGTAGTGATGGTTCCATGTTTCATCAACAGTTATGAATCGGCGCAATAACTCTATTGGATTACGCTGATAAATCGCTTAAAGCTCCTCGGAATTGGTCCAACGGACGATTTTTTTGGGGCAAAGTCAACAAACGCGGCACCCATCTTGCGGATAGCTTTTTCATGTAAAATACTCCAAACTTGTTTTTCGTGTATTTTTACAATATCAGCAAGTTCTCTGAGCTTTATTCGTCTATCTTTAGTCACTTCATTAAATATTTTTCTAATGTTTTCAATACTTGTAGCAGTTTTCGGTCTTCCAGAGCGTTGTTCATCTTCCGTACTTGAACGACCCATTTTAAATTGTTGAACCCAGGATTTCACGGTGGAGTATGATGGTGCATTATCACCATGAACAGAATCCATATCCATCCATAACCTTTCATATAAAAGTGTTTAATTACCGCACGAAACTCTTTATTTTCCATTTTTCAAAAATTATAAAACTTGTTTACTTCAATCACCTGTAACAAAGAAAATAATCATTTGACAGATGGCTTATAAAAGATTGCTTTTAAAAAACAAAACAAAAAAAAGTTGCTAGTAAAACAGAAAATGTGCCAGGCCAGTTAGTTTTGCGGTCGCCCTCGTAAAGAACTCGAAAACAATGTACATAGTCGGTTATATCTTCCTTTGACAAAAGACGAAGGCGAAAATAGGAAGCAAGGAATGGTTTACATCAAGGTGTTTTCCCCTTTCCCTTGATTTTTTTTTTTAAATTCTGCATAGCCGATTTACTTTAAGAACTCATAGTGTAAGACATTAAAAATTATTGAATTTGAACTTTTAAGGCTATTAGTGGATAATTATCAGGGTTTTCAGTATTACGCGAAAAATGCGAATATTTATCATCAAAAATGGTTTTATTGTTTTTCAAAGTATTCTCCAGCATGATTTATACACTTTTGCCTGCGATCAATAGTCGAAGCTTTTATCCACTCCGATTAAGACTTCTCCAAAGCATGGTTTTTGTGGTGTACCACTCAGAATTGACCGTCCTACATTGCTCAAGCGGAACAGTCGCCACATGACCAGTTTTGCCGAAAAAACAGACGACCATTTGCTTCGAAGTGCTTCTTCCACGAACAACTTTCGTTGGATTTGGCTCGTCTTCGAAGACCCACACGGTCGTTTGCTATTTTGTTTCGTGCTCATACGCATAGATCCATGATTCATCACCTGTGGCGATCTAAAAAACGTATTTTGAAGCACCGCGATCGTATTTTTTTTAAAATTTCTTTGCACCAATCGACACACGCCTTTTCTTGAGCGATTGTCAAATTGTGCGAAATCCAACGAGAACAAACCTTTTTTACGGTCAGGTGTTCATGCAATATCGAATGTATGCTGGTGGAGGAAATGCCCAAGAATGTCTCTATCTCACGGAATGTCACATGACTATCTTGCATTATCAGTTCACGCACGGCATCAATGTTCTCTGGCACAACGGCCGTTTTTGGACGACCTTCGTCTTTGAGCGAGCGTCGGCCACGATTGAATTCATTAAACCAGTTTTTCACAGTGCTATTGGATGGTGCTTCATCGCCATACAAAGATTTAAGTTCAGAAATATATGTGACGCGCAAAATAGAGAGGGACCTAAGGGCAAAAACCAGTTTTGTTCAGGAGAGCCATTTTAAAGATTTAAATACGTGTATCTTTGGTGTACCATCACTTTCGTAAAACGCGCATATCTCTGGGAGGGAACACTTTTGGGGCATGGGATCGGTCTCATTCGATGCTCAGATGTTGTCCACATCAAAAAAAAAGTGAAAATTAATTTTTTTTTACCCTTAGGTCCCTTTCTCTATGCATTACGGACTTTAAATAATATGAAAGTGACAGTTTTTTGTAAATAGATTTTTTTAACGTAAATTTATAGATTTTTTTAAAACCCAAACTACACAAAGTACTCTACAATATAAAAAATCGAAATATATTCATGGATGTGACACTAAATACATCTAATAATAGTATTATTTAATTTACCTTCTTAAAAATTTAATGATTTCTAAATTAACCAACGTTAATGAATGTCATTAAGAAATAAAAATAAAACTTAGCAACATAATCTTCAATTGTAAGGATCAATTCAAAAGAACTTTATTGAAATCAAATCTGTTTTCCAAATTTCTCCACCTCTACGATTTTGGATAAATTTGGATTTCAAGTTATCTCTGTACTTATATATGTATATCAAATGTATTGTATTGAGATCGAATCTGTTTCCCAGTGTTCTCCGCCACGTGCCATTTTGGAGAAATCTGGATTTCGAGTTATCTCAACATAGTTCACAAAATTTACTTTTGTTCACACACCACTGGGTGAGTTTTGTAAAAAAATATAATTCTCTCTACCCTATAATGAGATCCAATTGAATATAGAAAGAATAGGTTCCGCAGAGAACAAAATCTGACAATATAATCATATTACTCCGTATGTCTGTTAAATAGATACCATTTAGAAGAAATATGGTTACTGTTTGAAAACTGGTAACTGTTTGAAATTTAAGATAGACTAAATTGGTCCAGGGTCTACATTAGGACAGACCCATAGAAGGAAAACGACAAATTAAACAAAAAATATAAGAGTTAATATTTTTCCAATATATTTCGTTTTCAAAGTAAAAAAAAAACATTTTCTTTTTTAAATCTACAAGCTTTATTCTAAATTTTCTTTTGTCGCTAACGTCAGGACCAGAACAAATTTAAAACAAATTGGGAATCTTTAAATATTTAAGATTTGACTGCAAATAGCCTAAGAGAAATTTGTGCTTTAGGCCTAAAAAATTAAAACGGTCAACAATTTTGGTGCTGCACAAACGGTGCAATTTATGTTAGTATTATAAAAATTGGTGTGTTTTTTCTTGGTAAGTGGATCGTATTTTTTTTTAATAAAAGTCGATCAAAGCCAAGGATATTTACATTTGTTGTTTTTTCCGGCCGGGATACCGGAAAATTTGGCAATTTTTTTGCCCTTTCCCGGGAAATTTAATTTTATATGAAATCAAGGGTCCTAAATTTATGAATGATAAATTATATCTTGAAAATGTGCGTCGCGTGCACAATTACACCTATTGTTGTAGTAACTTAGGATCAATCCGGCACTAGGACCTGCTGTCGTGGGATTGCCTACACCTGTGGACTCCTTAATGAAAATTACGATGACTTTTCGACATAGTCGTGGCTCGTTCTGTCTAGGCAATATAATGCCGAATACTCTTATCCAAAGTCTCATACGAGTATGTTTTTTTATTATTTAAAAAATTCGCCACACAGGCTACACATTATTATGGTTGTCGAAATTCGACGAGTGTTTATTTCGTCACAATTCTACAAAAGATGCGTTATTTTCAGTAAACGACTGTGACGAATTTACACTGGTGTTGTTATGTCTCGTACCGAGCCAGACAACTCAAAATTTGTATTATTCTAGCCTAGTTAGGTCGATAATAGTTAGGAATCGGCCACACAGTTGACTAATTTTGCACTATTATTAGTCGAAATTCGACTAGTGGTAATTCCGTTTTAATTTTTCAAAAGAGGCGTTATTTTCAGTTAATCGACTGTGACGAATTTACACTGGTATTGTTATTTCTCGTACCGAGCCAGACGACTCAAAATTTGTATTATTCTAGCCTCGTTTGGACGATAATAATTAAGAATCGGAATTCTATGCAAAAGCATATTTGTTGTCGTCAGTCTAAAATTAAGTTTCTGTTAATATCTTTGCGAATCAATCATTTTGCTATAAAATGCCATTGATTTGTAAGTGAATACTTTTGCATATTTAACCGAAACGGCAATTTTTTATGCATATTTTGGAAAGTTATTCATATTTTCTGCAGGTTTTTTTTTTCAAGTAAGAATTTTTATATTTTTGGTTTGTTCTGAAAAAATACCTCTAGATGGATCACCCTATAGATAAGTTGCAAAGTTCGTTTGGCCCGAATCGTATATACCATCAGCTAAAAAGTTTATTCATAAAATAGGAAGTGGATGTTGTGACAATATTAAAAAAAATATTCGATAATGATTATGTACAAGTGAACAAATTTAATTTTCGATGTTTCCGTTTATTCTAATTTCTAGTAGTCCAATGGTATTATATTGGGAACCCTACTATTTTAATTGACCCTTATGTTAAGAAAATCAAATTGCGAGAATTTCTATTTAAGTGTTCCTCACTCAACATAGAGTCCAGCAGGTTTTCCACGTTTTCGTAGCAATTTATCATTTACTTACCTTAAGTTGTATTTATCTTCATCACATTCATTAACGTAAACACACTTCGAATATACATTTAACATTTCACTTAATAATTAATTTCATTTTGCTTTGCAAATGTCAAAAATTCTTTAAAAAAAAAAAAATTAGGCATTTTTAATCGTTGCAATGGAATCGTGGAAAAACCGTCACTTCTAGTGAAAATATCGAAAGTTACGCCGAATTTTTGTTTGATATTAACGATATGTCTTTTGGCGAGAGAGATTTTTATTTAATGAGAACTTTGGCTTTCATAATCAATTTTATTTGAATAATAATTGTAAGCCTCCATTGCTATCGGCCACGTGGGAGTCCTGTTTGTTTAGACTAATATCGACCCGCCCTCAAAGAAAACCCCTTTATAACATTATAAGGCCTGTATTATAAAAACGTCTACGCTTTATTTTTCTTTAACTTCGATTGAGGGGCGTCGTAATTTTAAAAAATTATATCTGTATATTTAATATTATATGAAAATGAACGTATTTTCAACTTTCAGTTATGGACATTCTCAATTGTGTTTGCTTATTCTTCCGGTCTGCTCATTTAAATAATGTCTTGTAACATTCGGCCTAAAAATCTTGAAGCAGTAATAACAACTTTGTTATTTGTTTACTTGACACTGATCCGGAAGCCAACCTGGCATCTTCTGATTGCCCCACTCGCACATTTCAACCACCATCAACTACTTTTGCATGCTGACGATGATTCACGCAACACTTGCGCACTTTAACTTTGTTATCGAAGACCAACATCGACTACTTACATATGCCGAAACTCGCCGATGATTCACGCAAAATGTATTGGCCATACCAATGGAACGTCCTTGGAAAATTACTATACCTCCCTATTTTGTTTTTTCAGAGTTTTGCTCAGACAAATAGTAGACACCACAGGATATAGAAATTAGCCCCTCTGCTTTACAAAGATCTGAAGACTTGTTTGTAATATACATATTTCAGTTATGCACAGGAATAATACTACGATTTTGTGAAAAGCACATTCAATTCCGCTCCGCTTTACTTTTAAGTCAACATATCTTTTAATGCTATTTTCCAATCGATTTTATTAAAATAATGAGTTCTTCTTGAAACGTAGCAAAAAATAGGACATCAATTCAGTAGCATTTTGTGGTATACAATAGTTGCACACTTTAAGCTTGTCCATTGAACCACCTATCCTGTTCAATACGAGGGCGACCGCAAAAGTAACTGGCTTAACATAAAAAGAACCGTTTTTTGGAATTATTATTATTTATTTTTCAACATAACCTCCTTCCAACTCAATAGACTTCATCAAACGTTTTTCAAGTTTTTTAATTCCATCCGAAAAATAAGATTTTTCAAGACCTTCAAAATATGCCTCAGTTTCAGCAATAACCTCGCTATTGGACGAAAATTTTTTGCCACCGAGAATTTTTTTTAAATTTGGAAACAAAAAATAATCAGAAGGAGCTAAATCTGGACTATATGATGGATGCGGAGCAATTTCAAATCGTAATTCGGCCAGTTTTTGTTGAGTTAAAAATGCAGTGTGTGAAGGAGCATTATCTTGATGAAAAAGAAGTATTTTTTTTCTAAATGCGGTCGTTTTATCTTGATTTCTTCACTCAACCGATCCAATAATGCACAATAATATTCACTATTTATAGTGTTTCCTTTCTCAAGATAATCAATAAATATTATTCCCCTTGCAACCCAAAATACTGTGGCCATTACTTTTCCTGCTGACTTAACAGTTTTCGCCTTCTTGGGACCACTTTTACCAGCTTCTATCCATTGTTTTGAGTGTTCTTTGCATTCTGGGATGTAGTGATGGATCCATGTTTCATCAACAGTTATGAATCGGCGCAAGAACTCTATTGGATTACGCTGATAAATCGCTAAAAGCTCCTCGGAATTGGTCCAACGGACTATTTTTGGGGCAAAGTCAACAAACACGGCACCCATCTTGCGGATAGCTTTTTCATGTGGAGTTCATCATGTAAAATACTCCAAACTTGTTTTTCGTGTATTTTTACAATATCAGCAAGTTCTCTGAGCTTTATTCGTCTATCTTTAGTCACTTCATTAAATATTTTTCTAATGTTTTCAATAGTAGTAGCAGTTTTCGGTCTTCCAGAGCGTTGTCATCTTCCGTACTTGAACGACCCATTTTAAATTGTTGAAACCAGGATTTCACGGTGGAGTATGATGGTGCATTATCACCATGAACAGAACCCAATTCATCTTTGATTAATTGTGGCGTATAACCATTCATATAATAGTGTTTAATTACCACACGAAACTCTTTATTTTCCATTTTTCAAAAATTATAAAACTTGTTTACTTCAATCACCTGTAACAAAGAAAATAACACTGTGGAACATTTTTGGGGTTATTGTCTGGGGGGTGAGAAATTCCAAGTCAGGGTGATGGTACTAGGTCAGTATATTAAAACCCTCAAAGGGTTATGCGTTCGTATGTGCCAGTTTTTTTATGACCTTTTACATTTTTCCTTATCTTGATGTTTTTTCGCTTAGTTGTAAAATGTTGGCAAAAACGTAGTTTGACATAACTCGAGAACGACTAGTTCGATTTTGCTGAAATAAATTAATAATTACATTTTCTTTAATCCATTAATATACTGTTTCTCTACCAATCAACATTTTTGCAATTAGAAATAAATTTATGAAGAAAATTTTGCCAAAAAAAATTTTTTTTTTTTTTAAACATATAAATCCCAAACGGAAAAACGTGTAGAGTCTTGTAACTTTCACGTAAAGCCACATAACCTATAAACAAAATGCGACATAGGTCATAGAAATCGATTAACGCGTTCTGCTTTTATTTACAATTAAGTGAAGTTACTTAATAGTATGCGGTCGTTTTATCTTGATTTCTTCACACAACCGATCCAATAATGCACAATAATATTACTATTTATAGTTTTTCCTTTCTCAAGATAATCAATAGTGAAGTTGAAGTAAGTGAAGTTACTTAATTGTAAATAAAAGCAGAACGCGTTAATCGATTTCTATGATCTATGTCGCATTTTTTTAAACTAAAATTAGACTGCCATTTTTACCAATGTTTTAAGCCAATAGTCTATTAGTAGATAATTAATTTATACGACCCTAGAACCGGCTGTCGTAAGATTGTATAAGTATATTTGAGGAATTAGAGGCGGTGCGAAAATGATGATTAAAGTCGTCTTAGTCCGCTGAGTGATCATAATTTACCCCCCATGATCCATGGCTGCATCAGCTCAGTTGGAATGCCGATAAAAAAATATTAAAATGATTAAAATCGTGTTAAAATTTTCAAGAACAAAAATACGAGGGTCGCTTGTTATCTTTCGGGTCCTGACAATACTAGTGTTTTCAGATGCAAACTGGAACTTTTTTTTGGAAACTTTGACATTTTTTAGCATTAGCTTCACTCAGAACGTTTTATCATTTGAGGTCAAATTGTTAGTGTGTTGAAAAATGATTCTCAGTCAAAAAATGGAATTATCCCGTGAACATTTTAGTGGCATGATTTTTTACGATTTTCGGCTTGGGTTATGGAGCCAATCGTGTTTAAATCAACTTGTTTCGACTTTTGGCGATGAAGCACCATCAAAAACCACTGTTAATCGCCGGTACCAAGAGTTCAGTCTCTGGCGCCGTTCGTTCCAGAATGCATTTCGTGAAGGACGTCCAACTTCGGTCACTTTGCCAGAAAGCATCGATGCTGTGCGTGAACTGATTAAGCAAGACCGACATGTGACATACCGTGAGATTGAGGCATCCTTGGGCATTAGTATGATAAGCATCAATAGGATATTCCATGTTCATTTGGCCGTGAAAAACATTTGTTCTCGTTGGATCCCACATAATTTGACGAATGCTCAAAAAAGGCTTGTGCAAAGAGATGTTGAAATAGTATAACAGCGGTAGCTCAAAGGCAGTGTATAACATTGTCACAGGTGACGAATCGTGGATCTATGCATATGAACCCGAAACAAAACAGCAATCGACCGTATGGGTCTTTCAACACGAGCCAAATCCAACAAAAGTTGTTCGTGAAAGAAGCACATCAAAGCAAACGATTGCGTTTTTTTTCGATATAACCGGCCATATTGCCACAATGCCTTTAGGGGAACGTAGGACGGTCAACTCTGAGTGGTATACAACCATCTGGTTGCTAGCAGTGTTCGAAGAATTGAGGAAAGATAATAAATGAAGACTGGTCATTTTGCATCATGACAATGCGAGCTCTCACACATCAGCTGAAACGATGAGCTATTTGACCCCTGAAGATGTCGAATTCGTGAGCCATCCACCGTACAGCCCTGATTTGGCACCCAATGACTTCTTCTTATTCCCTAGCTTCAAGAAAAAAATGCGTGGTCAACGTTTTTCATCGCCCGAAGCAGCTGTTGGAGCGTTCAAAAATCATGTTTTGGAGGTGTCTCAATCGGAGTGGATAAAGTGTTTCGAAAATTGGTTTGAGCGCACGCAAAAGTGTATTGATCTTAAAGGAAAATATTTTGAAAAACAATAAAACCATTTCCAATGATAAATTATTGTGTTTTTATTGCCGAACCCGAAATATAAATAGCAACCTTCGTACTAGAATTTACTCGAAGAATGGGTTGTGATGGCTAGCTTGAAGAAGATGGAAAACTCTGATCGTGAAAGCATGCATTGTAGCGCCGGCGATTTGTCGTTTGCTTTCTCTGGTCATAGGAGTTCAAGATCTGGTTTAAAAACTCATTAAAAAAATACTCAATGTTTATTTGGATTTGGTACATGTGTAAGCTCTTACAGTTTTTCAGCGGCGATCTTCCCCTCATAAATTCCGGCATCTTAAGGAGTTTCTTCTCTATGTAAAACTTCTCTATGCAATGCTTAAGCCGTTCGGATCCGGCGTTAAACAGTAGGTCCCGGTCAGTGATATAGAATTAAATCGTGTACAGCTCACAGATTTGAGATAAGTTTCCCCTTATATCAAGGTAGTTTATTGTGTGCGCAAAATACTAAATAAAACTAAATAAAAACTAAGAACAAGCGGATGCAAAATGTTACTAAAATTAAAAATATGCTAAAGTCCCGGCAATTTCTCGTTTAATGAAAATCTGCGTGCTCTTAAGCGCATAGCAGCTGATCATGCTTAAATAACATTCGTTGCTTGGGGTCTGATGTGGTGAAGTAGCGTTCACCGAAACATGCTTGCCACTAAAAGTTGTTTTGATTGTCTTTTGAAAAACTTTTTAGTTTGTTTGAATGAAATGTTCAATTGAGGCCATATTTTTCCCAAATCTACTATAAAATTATCATTTTAAACCTCCCAAAATAAAAATTTAATAGCTCCTTATTTTTTAAAGTGTACTATTTATGCTGCTTTGTTTTCGCTCTGTATTTGTTTATACTTGTACCATAACTATGATGTGTCTTTCACCCCATAACGTTGTTTATTACCCATTATTTAGTGGATAAGGGGTCTGTTTGTGTGTTGTCTTTTCTTTATCAATATCCTGACGTTCATATGATTTTGTAACGAATGACTCGTCACATTTTGTTGTTGTTTGTTTTTCGTTTTCTCCCTTTATGTCATTATATATCCTCCACCACATGACAGTAGATTGGTATATTTGTGTCGGCATTTTATTTGTAACAATTTGATTAGAGGCGAATTTAAACGGCCATACTAATAAGTCAAATATTACGCTAATCGATCAAATAATTATTTCCGTAATACGAGTACATATTTGAAATGCATTGATTACTCCCCCCTCAAAGCAATTACAAATGGTCGTTTGTCATCAGCTTTATAATGGAGTTTTATTACGATTCATACAATCCCATATCTGAAGATACATTTATATGGGGAAAACATCGAAATTGTTCAAAATCCGATAGATTTTCAACTATTTTTGTCCTGTTTGTAAATTAATACCGCAAATGAAACTATATTGAAACTTGATGAATTCGGGAGATACATTTACATGGGGACATATACCAGAGTTTGCGACTAAGACCTGAAACATCGACTCGCTATGGATCTCAACAACCTAATATTGAAAGCACCAAACTGATGCGAATTTCGGTCCAATTGAATTAGTAATTGAAGAACCTTCCGTTCGCTTCTTAGGTTGCGCTTGAAGTGGACAACTTTTTGCTCCAAATGACAGTTTTTATTTTTTGTTCTTCGGGTTGGCTATGTTAAAATGCAAAACTGACGCATCTGAGGATTGGAAAACCCCTACGTAATATTCGAGAAGACAATAAATCCTCAAAGAGTGAATGTTTGGCGCCGATTGACCAGTTTTTCCTTTGAAAATGCTGCTGTCATTCTGGTTTACAGTGATCGCTACCAGGGCCTAAACTTTTTGTGGCTTGCGATTGAAGACATGTGGTTGGAGTTGAAGACAGCGGGATGGCGCGCTACAGTTGATCTTTTGCGCCCAAAGTTCAGTAATCATGTTATAAGTCCTTTATAAGTCCTGACGCTGTAGAGACATTTTTGTTGGATACCGTCAAGTGCCGATATCATGCAAACTAACCATTTACGACTCAGTTCCTTAAAGGGAATATTGAGCAAGCCATTCCTTAGGTAGAGCCAGTAACCGGTACCAATGTCTTGGAAAATTGGGTTGACTGGTTGCTGTTCGCAAATTTGTATGAAAATCTGCTCCGTAAATAATTGGAATATATACTAGGGCTATATATATATTTGGCCTAATAATGAAAATGCGAATACTTATCATCAAAAATGGTTTTATTGTTTTTCAAAGTGCACTTTTTCCACTCCGATTGAGACACCTCCAAAACATGCTTTTTGAACGATTCAACAGCATCTTCTGGCGACGAAAATCGTTGACCACTCATTTTTTTTCTTGATGTGCGGGAAAAAAAGAAGTCATTGGGTGCCAAGTCAGGGCTGTTTGGCGGATGACCCATCAATTTGACGTTTTGGCCGGTCAAAAAGGCGCTGGTTTGAGCCGATGAGTGAGAGCTCGCATTGTCATGGTGCACAATGATTTCTCTTCTCTTGTTTGTTTTTCGAATTTCTCCGCAGACTTCAGACAAACAAATTGTCAGAATTGACCGTCCTACGTTGCTCAGGCGGGACAGTCGCCACAGGACCAGTTTTGTCGAAGAAACAGGTGACCATTTGCTTCGAAGTGCTTCTTACACGAACAACTTTCGTTGGATTTGGCTCGTCTTGAAAGACCCACACGGTCGATTGCTGTTTTGTTTCGGGCTCATACGCATAGATCCATGATTCGTCACCTGTGGCGGTCTTATAAACGTCGTATTTTTTCAAATATCTTTGCACCAATCGACACGAGCCTTTTTTTTGAGCGGGATCCAACGAGAACAAACCTTTTTAACGGCCAGGTGTTCAAGCAATAAAGAAATGCCCAAGGATGCCTCTATATCACGGAATGTCACATGACTATCTTGCATTATCAGTTCACGCACGGCATCAATGTTCTCTGGCACAACGGCCGTTTTTGGACGACCCTCACGACCTTCGTCTTTGAGCGAGCGTCAGCGACGATTGAATTCATTAAACCAGTTCTTAACAGTGCTATGGGATGGTGCTTCATCGCCATACAAAGATTTAAGTTCATCGATGAACTCTTGTCGTGATAATCCACGTCGAAAGTTGTGAAAAATGATCGCGCGAAAATGTTCACGAGGTAATTCCATTTTTTTGCCAAATTGATTTTTTCAAGTCACTGTAAACAACACAAATGATGGTCGTACGTTAAAACGTTCTGAGTACGTTTAAGCTAAATAATGTCAAACTTTCCAATGGAAATGTCAGATGGCGCCAGACAACACTTAGTGGTGCCTACGCCAGAAATATATAGCAACCCTCGTATATATATATGCCGAAAAATATGTTTATTACTTATTAGATGTTCTAGATGATCTTTCCAACAATAAGCTTCACTGCGTATAGAGATTTCTGATAATGATGGATCGGAATTATATATGCACTAAAAAGGCGCGATTACTGCGCCTTAGTATGCTTTACAAAATCGAAAAATATGCATCAATAAATTTTCGAATCTGTCGTAAAAAAGATAAATATGCGCAAAAAATGGAGAAATATGCAATATCAAATGAAGACTTTTTTATTATAAAAAAGTCGATTTTCGACATTTTTATTTTGGAAAATGAAAATGCAGTACTTTGGAATAAAAAACAAATTTTATTTGAAAAAAAAACTTTTATTTTAATAAAATAAGTGTGGTTAAATAAATAAAAAAACATAAGGCAATTCAAGTAGTTTGTATATTATTAATATTCAAGTATTTAAACACTTAACAAAAATATTTTTTAAAGCAGTCGCTTAATATACTTATACATGGAACTACATGTCCGCATCAATTGCTTTAAAAAAGATGATCATATTTAAATGTTTTGAAGAAAATTGGCTATAAATTTAAATACTACTCATTGTATGGATGACAACTAAAAATATTTGAATATAAAATAAAAAAGTCGACATGAAAAAGTCGATTTAAGACTTATTTTTAAACAAAAACTCGACTTACGGACTTTGACATTTTTATACCCAAAAGTCGATTAATCGATTAGTCGAAAATCGACTTATAGAACGCTACCCTACAACTACATCTATAAAAAAAAGTTATAAACTAAAATCCCGAATTTTCGATATAAAATATTATAACGTTTTTTAGAACTTTAAATTGTATTTTAAGCTTTTTTTGTATATTTTAAATAAGCCTGAAGTAATTTCGTAACAATATAAGACCTAAAGGCTCGGATACTTTTTGAATATCAATAAATGAAATGAATATTGGTAGCTAAAGGATGACAAAATTTGAAAAATTTGAATGTATGCTTAACCTGAATATGCAAAACTATGCATAAACAAATGAATGACATTTTATTTTGGAAATATATTAGCTCAAAGTTACTTTTAGACTGACTACAACAAATACTTTATGTAAGTACAATGATGAAGCTTACAGTTCTACAAAAGACTTTAATCAAAGAATGGAGCAAGAAAACTTTTCCCAAGAAGTAGTTGACAGAGGAAGCTACATTTCTTTACTGAGTATCTTTCAAATATCGGTCTATGTTTTATCCTCATACATATGTCATTTGGAATTCAACCCATTTACAATCCAGAAACCTCATTTAAATTTAAATTTTTCACTTGGTTGGTTTAGTTAGCAACTCTAAATTTTTCTTATATGAAAAAAACTAGCACGATTACCACTAGTTTTGTCAGTCACAATAGCCGCTAAATAACTACTGGCTAATTGGCCATTAATAATGTATTTGTATTTTATTCCACCGATGCGGCACCGGAACATACATATTTTACGAACGTTATAAAGGACATACGATTCGACCCAACCTTATATTATTTATCCTGTTATTTTGTAGAGTTTATGGTGTTTTGTTTTTGTTGTGGCTGGTAATTATTCTACACCACAAGGAGTCTAAAAATAGTGTTGTATCATGTTTAAAAAAACAATCTCGATAATGCGAACACACGCACCATATTAGGTTATTGACAACAACAGACACACCGAGACACTACCAGGGGGGGATGATGACAATGGACGTGGATGGATTTAGCGGAAGTTCACTGGTCTCTTTTTTTGTGACTTTTCCTATTGTGTGTGTATGTGTCCAATGTTCAGTTGGAATTGTACAAGCAATGTGTCCACAATATTGGAAAAATAGATTAAATAGTTTGTTGATTGGTCGTGGCTCCCTGGACTGATAAAAGAGAAATATGTATATGTTTTAGTTGTACTAATTCAAATGCACTCCACTTTTGTCTATCTAGCATCTACTGTGTACACATTAGTATATACTCATTTTTTAAATATAATTAGTATATAGACTAGATAAAACAAATGAAACAACCTGGAAATGTATTAACCACCAAAAGACCTTCTTCAATGTTTGTTTTTTTTCGTTCTTCCTCGTCTAGTACTGATGAACTGTGGTGGTACACACAATAAGGAAACAAATATAGTTCCGAACGTTGACCACCTACACGCTAGCTCACACATACGCTCGTTCCCACATACTCGTGGCAAACATGCCTGCTTGTTGTCGTTTCCAAATAACAATTCTCCTTTTCGCTTAAAGTCAAATTGAATTGATAGCGAGACTTCAGTTGGTTTCCATTTGTCCTATCGTTAACAGCGAACAAATATTGTGTCTTTGCCACAAAATATGGCATAAATCGGGCGAAAATTAAAAGAAATGAGAACAAAATCGAATGAAATAACAGAAGGAAATCATTAAAAATACGTTAAGAGCAAAAAAAAACATGGTGTTTTGAATAGGAGCAAGTACTCCTTTATGATTTCGCGGATATTTTGGATAGAAAATGTTTAAAACTTATTTGAATTTCGAACATGCTTGCAACAATGGCCAACTAAAAAGAATTATACTACGAGTAATTTATAAAAGAGTATGTTTCTTATTTAAATGGAATTTGTTATTTGTTTAGTTAAAAAGAAACATATTAAGTTGCTTGAATTAAAAAAAAAAAGTTTAATTAATAGATGATAAAAGCAGAATACTTCAATTTGTAACACGCAAAATCCTATATTAAATATATGCTGACGAAAATAAGTGCTTGGGTGAAATTTATTCATGACAGTGATTCATAATAGGTGATTTCGATTTTGACGTTAAGTTTTTCGTGTTTAAAAATTAAAATACATTCAGGTTACAATAGGCTTATCAAATTTAAACTCGCATTATTTATTTATTTACATTTTCCGTAATTAAGAAGCCTTTCGGCCGATAAAGCTAATTACAGTAAACTACAGCTTAGATAGAATTAATCTAAAGAAACATTTTAAAGTATTATAAAAATTCAAGTTTAACAAAAATTCAAGTTTAACAGTTACTCAAAATGAACATTTTATTTACAATTCCTTTTTATAACCAACAAGCAAAAACCGCCACTGAAGCCATAATATCAGAAACCTTTATTGAAAAACATTTAAAAAATTAAGTTCTAAAAAAATATGAGTACCATCCACACCAAACATTTTTTAAAAATATACATACAACAAACTTAAGACGCGTCAAAAAAGTTTGTTTCGAAGTTTGATGAAAAACAATTTTTTAACGTATTCGACTAAGTTCGATTAGCTCCGTTTACTAAAACTATAACTTTTTCTACAAACCAAACATTTTTAAAATAAACGATTTAAGAAAGTAGAAGTTTTATGGGTTTTGATAACGATTTGAGATTGTCGCCTTTGCGGATTTTTTCGCTGTTCAAAGAAAACACATCTAAAAATTTTAAAGTTTTTAACAAAAGGCACGTGTACATACTATAAGTTAAACCGTTACAGCAAAATCTAAAATTTTTAATTTCTGTATGTTCAGCTCGTTTGTTTATTTCGGTCTTTTGCTTTAACCCATTAAACTAGGACTACCCGGCTCTAGACCTTTTGTATCTACATTTTAATAGAAGACAAGTATTCTACAAAATGGCAAAGTGGCATTATTTTCTTTTAAATTTGTTCGTCTTCTTGAATATTCCTTCTTTATAACAAAATGTTCACTTTCACTGTTAATCGGTCCTCAAAAGGTTTTTGTTTGAGAAATGTCACAATTCTCAAACCATCAAACAGTCATTTGAATAATTAATATGGATTATCGATTTCATTCATTACGTTTACATGAAGCAGGGAAAATAAAAAAAGCTGGACAGAGTATTTTTAATTAATATTAAATTTATTGTGGTGGTTGAAAAAATCTATTTTATTTTAGGACTATTATCGTATATTTTGAAAAGTCTCCATATCTTTACCATTCGTACAATATTGGGTTTTTAATATTCTACCATTGATAGGAAGAATAGGTTAGGGATTTCACAAAACAATGGATCCTTTGATTGGCAACTCGCTTAGGTGGTCTATAAGGCTTTCAAATGTTTTATATACCGAAGTAGAGAGCGCTTTATTTAGATTTTTTAATTTTAAATAAAACACTTGAAAAAGAATTGGATGTCGTAATCTTTATTACGAGGGCTGTTACTTATATTTCTGGCCTAATATGAAAATGCGAATATTTATCTTTAAAAATGGTTTTATTGTTTTTCAAAGTATTCCCCAGCATGGTTTATACACTTTTGTTTTTGATGTGTGGGAATAAAAAGAATAAAAGGGCTGAACGGCGGATAACCCATCAATTCGATGTTTTGGCCGGTCAAAAAGGCGCTAGTTTGAGCCGATGTGTGAGAGCCCTCATTTTCATGGCGCACAATTCGTCTTTTCTTGTTCGTTTTTCGAAATTTTTCTGCGAAGACTTCAGGCAAACAAATTGTGGTGTACCACTCAGAATTGACCGTCCTACGTTGCTCAAGCGGAACAGTCGCCACATGACCAGTTTCGACGAAGAAACATGCGACCATTTGCTTCGAACAACTTCATCCTCGAACAACTTTCGTTGGATTTGGCTCGTCTTCGAAGGCCCACACGGTCGATTGCTGTTATGTTTCGGGCTCATACGCATAGATCCATGATTCTTCACCTGTGATGATCTTATAAACTATTTTTATGCGTCAATAAAACTGTATAAATTGAAGCATTGAACATAATTACATGAGTTGCTAGTAAAATTCCAGATGCTTTGCTATAAAAGACAAATAATAATTGGAATTCTTGTACGGAAAACGTAATTTTCTGTTACGTAGTACACATTTAAACATAAAGTGATGTTTTTAAGAGGAATCGTAACCATTGATTAATCGACTTTTAAACTAATTTCTCTTGCGATTTTTTACTATTTTTTCAATTGTTAACTTGATAATTTTCTTAATACGTAAAACTGATAACACTGTTCTGCAAAAATTAACTTTTGAGCCCTCCTTTAGATAAAACCAACCACAAAATTATAAAGAACGTGCTACAGCTTTTCCAACGTGGCACATTATTTTTAAAAATCCGACGAAAATTGCCTCAGTTATAGCAGGTTTTGTAAAAACCTGTAAAGAAATTACATGCTTAATTTTAAAACACGCTCTTACAGTGAGAAAAAATCCTATGATTTTTTCCAAAACTGCTAAAACTCAGACAGATTTCGTCGAAATATCAAAAAACATACCACGTCTTTCTGATTTTGTGCAAAAACTAGTGGGGAAAGCAGCAGACTTGGTGTACAGTTGGCAGTTGAAAACAAAATTTTTCAACAAAAAACAATATTTTAAATTCTGTTTGCTGTACGAGGGCGGTTCGGAAAGTTCTTAGCCTATCAATGAAAGAGAATACTTAGCTTTTCAAAAATATTTTTATTTTTCAATATAATCTCCTGAAACTTCAATACACTAAATCCAACGCTTATCTAGCAATTCTATCCCTTGATTAAAATAGTTTTCCTCAAGGTCTTGAAAATAGTGGTTTACAACTGTAATTGCATCTACATTTGAGGTAAAACGCTTGCCAGCAAGGATTTTTTTTAGGTTTTCGAACAGGTAAAAGTCACTGGGAGCTAAATCAGGAGAATAAGGTGGGTGGTCAAGCAACTCGTACTTTAATTCGTTAATTTTAGCCATTGTTAAAACACTCTTGTGCGCTGGTGCGTTGTCTGGATGAAAAATTATTTTTTTGTTTTGTAAGCCAGGACGTTTTTCTCGAATTTGTACATTTAATTGATCTAAAAGGTTGCAATAGTACTCTGACTTTATTGTTTTACCCTTTTGCAGATAGTCAATCAATAAAATACCTTTGAAGTCCCAAAAAACCGTTGCCATAACCTTACCAGCCCATTGAATTGTTTTTGCCTTCTTTGGGGCACTTCCTCCAGCTTCAGTCCATTGTTTGGATTGTTCTTTTGTCTCTGGAGTATAGTGGTGGATTCATGTCTCATCAACAGTTATGAAACGACGCTTAAAATCCATTTTATTTCGCTGAAAACGATCCAAACAAGCTTGAGAAATGTTCATTCTTATGCGTTTTTGGTCGACTGTTAAAAAGTCCGGCACCCATCTTGCAGAAAGCTTTTTCATCTGTAGTTCTTCATGCAAAATTAAATGGACTCGATCATTTGAGATGCCCATGATATTAGCTACTATTTCACGCACTTTTATTCGTCGTACATTTAATACCATATCATGCACTTTGGCTACAATTTCTGTTGCTGCTGCTGTTTTTGGACGTCCACTACGTGGTTTATCTTCAATGCTTGTACGACCACGATTAAATTCAGCAACCCAATTTTTTACTGTTGCATATGAAGGAGCACTTTCACGTAACACATTCACCATATCATTTTGAATTTCTTGTCCCGATAAACCTTTGTTATGTAAATATTTAATGACACCACGCATTTCTAATTTTTCCATTGTAAAAAAATCGCGGATGCGTCTTTTGTGATCGAAAAAATTTAACATGTGTTCATAGCAGAGATGGAAGTTTCCAAAACACTTAACTTTTTTCTGTTTATACCGCGCTTTTTGTGCTAGGCTAAGAAGTTTCCGAACCACCCTCGTATGTAACTTTCACAAATTTTGTTATGATTTATATAAAAGACGAATTTCGTTTTTACCAATTAATATTACCTATTTTTAAGTGAAGAAGTATTTGAGTTGCCGTAGTGTTAGGCAAATTAATGAAAAAAGTAAGAAATTTTTTCACAATATCTGGAAAACTATACGTAATGGTACAGAACGGGCACTTAATTTGAATTCAGGAGATGATTTTACATATGGATCAGTTGATTTCGTCCAAAGGAGAGAGGACTTTGTTGCAGAACAGTGTGATTTATGTTTCACAACCTACGACAAAAATCGTTAATAAGAATTTATGTGTATCCTTTTTTCAATATATTCAATGTGAAGGATTTTTTGTCCTTGATTCGACAAAAGGGGAAAAGGAAAAAATGCAATTTTAAACTTGACTTTTACTTTTTTTTTAATAAATTATTCAATGGCCATGTGTTTTTTTCTTTACCTGTGTTTGTTTCCACCCTTGAGTTGGCAGAAGACTACGTGAATGTCGGCCATCGGCCATGAACGACGTCTGGCAATTTTGTTACAATAACAATAGTTTATTTTATTGTATTCCATTCTCCCATCATTTATTGGTGATTTTTTTTCAACTTGAAAACAATAGGATATAGTTTATCGCTAATCGACTTCGTTAGAATATGCTATAAATATATACGTACATACATAGGTGTGCAAAACAAACTAATAGATTAAAAACATGACCTAGGATATTGACTATTAAAATTGCCATAGGACAAACTACAATGGAAATCAAAGAAATCGGGAAATTGTTTATTGTAAGCTGTTACTATTTGTAGTTATCAAAGCCCGACATGGACTACATAGTGATAATGTTGCAATCATCGAAATTAAATGTAAATTAAAT
This sequence comes from Hydrotaea diabolus, assembly GCA_963513945.1. Taxonomy (NCBI): domain Eukaryota; kingdom Metazoa; phylum Arthropoda; class Insecta; order Diptera; family Muscidae; genus Hydrotaea; species Hydrotaea diabolus. The sequence goes on along the minus strand of OY740720.1, from coordinate 14,494,898 downwards.
CTTAACTAAATAAATCAAAAATCTAAAAATTTATTTCACATTCTATCCACAGAAATCAGCAAGATGTCCGAGTACTGGCTTATCTCAGCTCCTGGCGATAAAACCTGCCAACAAACTTTTGATACCATGAACAATCTCACCAGCAAACAAAACAACTTATGTAACAACTTTAAGTTCCATATTCCCGATTTGAAGGTAAGTACATGTTATTTGCAATGCTTTCCATTTTCTCCGATGCAAGGCTTTAGGAAAGTTTTTATCTATTCGAAATGATATTTAAGAGAGCGGGAATTAAGAGAATTCTTGCATATAAAAATGTTACGATGGGTTAAGGAACAATTTATTACCTATAACATGTATAAGTATAATGTTATAATAGAATTTGGTTAATATACTTATATATTATTGAATGTTATATTCCATTCCGACTCATTTATAAAGAAATATTATATACCTGCCCACATCCAACAGTGCACTTTTGTGGATAGTACGGTACCTCTAGAATCTTTTCGGACTTTTTCATTTTCTGTAATAGTGGGATATTCTCATTAATTCCCGATATAGTAGGAAATCCCAGACGAAAAAAGATAATTTAAGTTTTAAAACTACTTATATTTAAAAAATCCCATTTGAGAGATCAAAGGCACAATTAAATTAAAAAGAAAATTTAAAGCTAAAATATGGCACTTAATATTGTAAATAAAAACTGTAATTGTGAAGTATATATAGTGTATAATAGTATAAGGTGATCCATCTAGAGGTAATTTTTCAGAACAAAAAAATATAAAAATTTAAATCAAGTGTGGAATCTTTATTGGTATTTTTATTTATTGAATTCTTAAAATTCAAATCAAGTGTGAAATCTTTATTGGTAATTTGAAAGGACATTTTATGGCATTTATTTTTTGAATATAATTTCCTTCAAATGTTGGTCGCAACTTCGCCTCAGGGTTTCCATTCAGAGGGTCCAATTTTGGATAACTCGTTCGAGCATTTCGGCCGGTAGGGCTTTAATGACACGGGTAATGTTGGCTTCCAAAACCTGAATCGTAGCTGGTTTGTCAGCACAGACTTTGGACTTTACGTAACCCCAAAGAAAAAATGTCTAAAGGTGTGATATCACTCGATCTAGGCGGCCAACTCACCTGTCCAAAACGTAAAATTAGCTGTTTTTCGAAGTGTTCTCTCAATAAATCCATTGATTGATGCGATGTGTGGGAAGTGGCGCCGTCTTGTTGAAACCAAATGTCGCCGAGATCACGAGCTTCAATTTCAGGCATCAAATAGTCGGTTATCAGGGCACGACATTGACGGTTACGTTCTCACCGGCATCATTTTTGAAGAAATATGGACCGATGATTCCACTTCTGCCACTTCTAAATGAAGTGGCAGCTATTGAACCTCTTCTGGTTGCTCTTCGTCCCAAATGCGGCAATTTTCAGCGGCTTGCACAAGCTGTATTTCGTACGCTTTCAATTAAAGATCTCGACGTGAAATGCGCCAAATCGTTCCATACGTCAGTCCGAGTTGCTGCGAACGGTGCCGAATCAACTCTCCACGGTCTTGGTATACACTCTCAACTACGGCCGCTACATTTTCTTCACTGCGTGCTGGGCGTGGTCCATTCGATCGAATATTATCCAATAATGAATGTTGGGTCTTAAGATGGGTGATGGTATTGCGAATAGTACGCTCTGTAGGCCGATTATGTTGACCATAAGTTGAACAAAGTGCACGAAACACATTCCTCACAGAACGTGATTCTTCGTAATAAAGTTGAACGATTTGTAAACGTTGTTCAGTCGTAAGTCTTTCCATGATGAAATGCCAAACAATACTAAACAAAAATAACAAGACAGCATGACACGATTCACACGTGATCTGTCAAAAAAAGGCTATTGAAAGAAGTATCTCTACTTGGATCACCCATTATAATAATTAATTAATTCATCTCAGTCAAACTTTATACCGTAACAATTTCGTGCGAGGATTTTTTACGATTTTCGGCGTGGGTTATCGAGACAAGAGTGTTAAAATCAACTTGTTTCGACTTTTGGCGATGAAGCACCATCAAAAACCGCTGTTAATCGCTGGTACCAAGAGTTCAGTCTCGGACGCCGTTCGCTCCAGGATGAATTTCGTGAAGGACGTCCAACTTCGGTCACTTTGCCAGAAACCGTCGATGCTTTGCGTGAACTGATTAAGCAAGACCGACATGTGACATACCGTGAGATTGAGGCATCCTTGGGCATTAGTATGATAAGCATCAATAAGATATTGCATGTTCATTTGGCGGTGAAAAAAATTTGTTCTCGTTGGATCCCACATAATTTGACGAATGCTCAATAAAAGGCTCGTATGGATTGGTGCAAAGAGATGTTGAAGAAGTATAATTGCGGTAGCTCAAAGGCAGTTTATTACATTGTCACAGGTGACAAATCATGGATCTATGCCCGAAACAAAACACAATCGACCGTATGGGTCTTTTAAGACGAGCCAAATCCAACAAAAGTTGTTCGTGGAAGAAGCACAAACAACAAAGCAAACGATTGCGTTTTTATTTCGGTATAACCAGCCATGTTGGCACAATGCCTTTAGTGGAACGTAGGACGGTCAATTCTGAGTGGTATACAACCATCTGGTTGCTAGCAGTGTTCGAAGAATTGAGGAAAGATAATAAGAGAAGACGGATCATTTTGCATCACGACAATGCGAGCTCTCACACATCAGCTGAAACGATGAGCTATTTGACCACTCAAGATGTCGAATTGATGGGCCATCAACCGTACAGCCCTGTTTTGGCACCCAATGACTTCTTCTTATTCCCTAGCATCAAGAAAAAATGAGTGGTCAACGTTTTTCATCGGCCGAAGCAGCTATTGAAGCGTTCAAAAATAATGTTTTGGAGATGTCTCCAATCGGAGTGGAAAAAGTGCTTTAAAAATTGGTTTGTGCGCATGCAAAAGTGTATTGATCTTAAAGGAGAATATTTTGAAAAACAATTAAACCCGAAATAAAATAGCAACCCTCGTATTTTAAAGAAAGGATTTCTCGAAAATGTAACGTTCCAAATAAAATTGTGCGTGTCGTGAATCGTCTCTTTCAAAATCAGGCGCTTACTTACTACGACAGCGTATTCAAAAACGGTCTAGATGTAGTGAAGAATAACTGATAATCATCATAAAATTTTTAATTTTCTGCATCTAACGAACCAATTGTTATAAGGTTTCGGATTAATGCATTAAAAGATTTGTGGATACCCACGGATAACGTTGGTGCCATTGTGAACGAAAGTTTAAAAACGATACGTAAGTCGGACCAAAATCTTTTAATGCCTTGGAACAAAAACAATTTTTGTAATAGTCGGGTAGCCCGACTTAAAAATAGTATTCCTTTCGCCGAAAAAAATGTAGTTTTAATAACTTGCATAGTTTAGTAATAAATTCCTCTTTTTTCAGGTTGGTACTCTCGATCAATTGGTGGGTCTTTCCGATGATTTGGGTAAATTGGATACTTATGTTGAGCAAATTACCCGTAAAGTTGCCGCCTATTTGAGTGAAGTTTTAGAAGACCAACGAGATAAATTGCACGAAAATTTGACCGCCAACAATGGTAAGTCATGTTTGTGAAAGTTTTCGATACATCATCTCTTTTATTTGTTTTATATTTAAGTAGTTTAATACTATCATTTGACTTAACGATAACAACTACTAGTTTTTGGGAATGAGTAAATCAAAACTAATTAACAAAATCTGAAGACATAAAACAACAATTTAGTTTTAACGTACATATATACTTTTAGTCTCTTTTTTAATTAGTTTCATTTTATGAATGGTAGTATATTTGCAAACTATTTATCGAAATACAAAGTTTTCTAATTTTTGCGTTTACCTTTCAAAACAATAGAAGAAGATTTAAAAACTAAACGTTTTTCAATTGAAAACATCAGGAGTTAAATTTGAAATTTCTCTTTTTTATTTCGATTTTTTGTTCAATTATTATTCTGTTTATTTATTTGAGTTGATATTGATTTTAACGTTTATTGTTATGGTCTAATTTTCTTTATTTTTTCATTTGATTTTAGTTATTATGTATGTTTTTGTTTTGGTTTTTTTTCTGTGTTTTTATTTGTTTCCTTAAATCATTAGCACCCCATTCATACCATACATCTCTTCCAAGTGTTTCTTCTCATCTCATGTGTAGAGATTCAGTTGGTAGAGAAAGCTTTTTATTATCTGTTCGAAACGAAATTCTTTTAAACGTGCAAAACTCTAATAGAACAAAAAAATAATCGTTTTTGATTTCGGTGGATTTGTTATTATTATTTTTATTTTTTAATAATTATGTGAATATATTTATGCGTAACCAAACACCACAAACAACATCACACAATCCAAATCAGCATTATTATTAAAGATATAACCCTTTAAATGCATACAAACATACATATGTACTACTAATCATAATATCAAAAGTAACTTGTTTTCAAAACTACTTAAGATGTCGTGAGAAAGGTTTCCAGTAACACCCACCTCCACCTAAACACAATTTTCCCGGATTTATTTTTATATTGTTCTTTTTTGTTGTTGAGGATCAAATTATTAAAAGATATTGTTAGATTTACACTGAACAAAAACTCGGACCCAGTATTATACAAAGTTTTTATATACACCTCTCCTCTATACCCGCCTTTCCGCCTCTTCCTCATGTTGTCTTACGATATAAGTTATTTCGGTTTGGTTTTTCATTGTTGAGTTTCATAGCAAATCATGGTTTGTTTATTTGTTTAGTTGAAATGTTTTCTGTCTATTGGAAAACAATTAGTTTTTAAATCATAAATCAATATCGAATATGTCAATAACATTTTACAAACTACTACTATACAGTATCAACCCAGTCTCAAAAATCCATTGATCTCTACTCATTACAACTTTGTATCTTTTTTTTTGTTCTTTGAATTTTGAAATACGTTCGTTCGTTCGTTGGTTTCCATTTTTTTGCTCAAAAATTCTAGTGATGTTTGTGTGTGTGTATGTGCTGCAAATATGTACATATATGTATGTGTACTTAACCGATTCCTTTGTATGTCGAATTTCTTCTTTGAATCTCAATTCCGTTAAAATTTGGTTTGCCTTCATTTCAGTTTTCATATATTTTTTTGCTGCAATTTTTTTTAATTAATTTGTTGTGTAAGTCTCTTTTTGGGACTGACGAAATTTTGTAGTTTACCAGGTCGTTTTCTCATACAAATCCGACGGATGGTTGCTTGGCAGCTCTAGTTTTTTTTTATATGGAAAAACGATCACTTAAACCACAAAATTTTGCCAGTCTGAAAAGGCTGTAAATGGTGTGTCGTTTTTATTAATTGTCGCAATCTTCAAAAGAGTCGAAAATACTTTACACTGTAAACTTTTTAGTTGAGTTTTACTTTCATTTTTGTTTTTTTTTCTTTCAAACTTTAGTTGTTTTTATTTTTTTAGATTTCGATTTCCTTTCGTTAACTTGAATTCTTATCATTTTAAAATTGTTTTGCTTTAAAACAACAAATTATCAACTTCTAGAAGCAAAGGATTTTTAGGTACTTATCATCGTAGGGTTATTAATAAGCAAAAGTAAAACATGGACATTTATATGTAAATTGTATACATATTTCTATAACGTTTGATAACACGACACTGAATTGTTTATCCCTTTGAATTGTGTATGTAAAATATGAAAATCCCCAACATCACCATGAAAATCCATCCTTGAAATCCGTTTTTATAATCAACTACCCAACAACCAAACTATATAAAGGTCCAGGACCACCTGATGATTGCACGATGTCGACGCATGTTAATACCAATAGCACAACCACACATTCAGAACTAACGGGCAAATCGTCGAATCTTTCGAATAGTCACGACACAACCACGACGTCTTGTCCCGGGTGTCCTTCCGGAAGTTGTCTGAATTTCTCCTCAACCGAAGAACGCGACTATGAGTTAGCATCGGTATCGCCCGTATGTAATTGTGATTTTGATTGTGGCACTAATCTAGCTAGAGCGAGTATTGCCACCACTAGCCCTACGACTACTACCGCTGACGAAAATTGTACCTTTTCCTCGTCCACTTCCACTTCCGTTATGAATCTGAGGACGGGCTCTCCGCTTCAGCATGCCACGTCCCGTCATCGTCATTATCCGTTCAATGAATCATCGTCGACATCAACATGTAATATATCGACTGGCATCACGTCGGCCAATGCCTGCGCCACTGGTCCGGCCACGGCGAATAGTTCATGTTTATGTTCAACGTCGGCTCCAACGACACGTTCTATTGCCAATAGGATCGCTGCAGCATCGACTACTCACAACAACAATACTTGTAGCATTAATAATAATTCCACTTCCACCACGACTACAACGCTGTGTAGCTTGGCAAACAGAACACCGCCGCCACATAATTCAAGTTTTTCGCGTGGCGGCTTCGTTGGCTTTTTTTGCAGCAACAATAGTCGTAGTACTTCGAGAACGGATGTCAATGAATGTCATCAGCAACAGCCGTCACTGGCGCAGCAACAGCACAACCACCTCCCCCAACAACATCATCACAATCAACAACAACAGCAACAGCACCACCATCCGGAACATTTCGATAATACAAATCCGCATAGACCATTGAAAAGTAGTGATAGTTTATCCGATGTTAGTGATACATTTGATTGGTGGTTTCTCAGACACAAAAGAAATTCCACAAAAAAGAGCAGGTACATACATACATAACATTCATTATTCATACGAAATCAATCAGACAACATAACTTCTCAACTCATAACTTCTTCCATATGCTGCCATCGCAATAGAATTATTTGTTTTCACAAGCAACCCCCCTTAGGACAGTGGAGAATTGTATGGCATTCTATTGATTTGTTGAAGGACTCAACCTACTAGGGAGCGCTGAGGTTAAGGATGTTTGCGACACTTAAACTTTTGAACTTTTTTAACCACTGAAGAGCTCTCTTCTAGGTTGATCCATTCAGTATCTAGAAATTGGTTGCTTTTTTTGTTATTTGGACAATTTTCTTATTTTTTTTTGTAACCGGCACTCTTTGGTTATACCAATTCAATTGTACCGCATAGTACCGCTTTAATCCCGCAAAACAATGTTAAGCAAAAGGTAGCGTTACACACATCGCACAAGATATATGTTATAGCGATCTATATAAGTATAAAATTAATAAGTTTTTCCAATTAGAACCATTTGATGTTCAACAATCCGTGTCTAGGATATGGTTTTTGCTTCAAAGGTCCATGTAATATTGGCATATGGCACGTTCGGGATCCATGACACCGCTTCAAGGATTCTAAACGTTCAAATTTAACAGTCTTCCGATGAATTTGAACTGTTGTTTGGGTTATGTCCAGCGACATCGACTTATGGAATTTCCTTAGGACTTCTGAAAAGCCTCGCACGATCATAATGGCTAATACACAGTACCTTCTCAAGAAACTATCATGGCCTTCATCGGCCCTCATTAAAATACGAGGGTTGATATTTATATTTCGGGTCCGGCAATAAAAACACAATAATTTATCATTGGAAATGGTTTTATTGTTTTTCAAAATATTCTCCTTTAAGATCAATACACACACAAACCAATTTTCGAAGCGCTTTTTCCGCTCCGACTGAGACACCTCCAAAACATGATTTTTAAACGCTTCAACAGCTGCTTTGGGCGATGAAATAGGGAATAAGAATAAGTCATTGGGTGCCAAATCAGGGCTGTACGATGGATGGCCCATCAATTCGACATCTTGAGTGGCCAAATAGCTCATCGTTTCAGCTGATGTGTGAGAGCTCGCATTGCCGTGATGCAAAATGACCCGTCTTCTCTTTTTATTTGTCCTCATTTCTTCGAACACTGTTGGTATAGCACTCGGAATTCATCGTCCTACGTTCCACTAAAGGCATTGTGGCAACATGGCCGGTTATACCGAAAAAACGCAATCATTTGCTTCGTTGTACTTCTTCCACGAACAACTTTTGTTGGATTTAGCTCGTCTTGAAATACCCATACGGTCGATTGCTGTTTTGTTTCGGGTTCATATGCATAGATCCATGATTCGTCACCTGTGACATTGTTATACACTGCCTTTGAGCTACCGCAATTATACTTTTTCAACATCTCGTTGCACCAATCCATACGAGTCGATGGTTTCTGTCGAAGTGACCGATGTTGGATGTCCTTCACGAAATTCATCGTGGAGCGAACGGCGTCCGAGACTGAACTCTTGGTTCCAGCGATTAACAGTTGTTTTTGATAGTGCTTCATCGCCGAAAATCGTAAAAAATCATCGCACGAAAATGTTCACGGGATAAATCCATTTTTTACTAAGATGAATTCTTCAACACACTGTAAACAAAACAATTCTCCCTCAAATAACAAAACGTTCTAAGTGAGATTATGCTAAAAAATGTCAAACTTTCTAATGGAAGTTCCAGTTTGCATCTGGGAACACTAGTCAGGACTTGAAAAATAAATAGCAACCCTCGTACCCTAACGAAAAATGTCTTAACCCTATTAATATCGAAACTAAAAAAAATGTTGCTTTGAAATTATAAATTATCGATGCTAAGGTTGTGAAACTCGGTACTTAAAAGTACCACATAGTACAGTATAGAGCAGCAAAACTGTCGATACGAGTACATATAACCTTTATGAAACAGAAACTGTTTAAGTAATACCCCAAATCACAAAAAGGATTACAAGGAAAAAGAGCCATGTTTTTAATATACATTTGACTTTAAATCAAATAAGGCGCAAAGGAAACCATTTGAATTGTTAATGTAAACAAAAACACAAAATAGTTCTTAAAACTCGTTAGACTAGGCCAACTTTTTAGGGATAGAAAAAAATAATTTTTAAAGTATGCCATGCAGATTTATGAAAAACAAAGGATGTTGAAATTGCTGCCAAGTTTTCTGGTAAAGGTCGTCACGGACCCGAAATTGCGATAAAAGCAGTGTGCAACAACGAAAATTAATTTTACTTTGCCATTTTGTTTAAAACTTGTCTTCTATTAAAATGTAGATGCAAGAGGGTTCGAGCCGGTTAATACCTGCTCCATGTGTTCTGATTGTTTTTCAATTATAAACCCTCACAGCTCAGTTCCTGTTTGCCACCCAGACCCATTTCAGTGATTTAAGTTAAAAAAAATACTTTAGATATCAGTGTGTATTGCATATTTTGTGGTATACTATTTTCCTAGATGTTATGACCCGCCACCATTTGCTTTACTGTAATATTAAAATTTGTTTAATATAACAATTTTTACAAAAAGTTGAAAAATATGGAATTCTTAGAACCAAAATCAAAGTATTGCGAAATCATTTCGTTTTTCAACATTGTCATTTGTCATCTAATTAAAATGAACTTGAGATAATTAAAAATTCATATGCTAAAAAGATTAGATAAATAGATATAAAAACATTGACACTATTAATTTTCATATCGTTTCCAACTGGTTCGTATAAATGGCATTGTATTTTGTTAATATCGGTACATAATATTATATTTTAACACCAAGGCGCTTAATTGTTATTTCGGCACTACCGACATTCCATCAAAAAATTTTATCATGTGGATGAAAGGTACTGTACTCACTGAAATTGTCGAACGATACTTTACTACCAGTACCAGTACGAACAATATGCGAGAAAAAAAATGTACCACCAAGTCTCAAGGCCTCTTATATGGCAAGATTTGTCGACAAATGTTAAAAATCGACTATGCTCAAGTTTAACTCAGAAGGCGTTCTAAAGATATCGACAATGTTATTCAGAATTTTGTCACTAGTTTCTCAAAGTTTAGCAAAAGTGTTACGAGGGTTGCTATATATATTCCTCACGCCATCTGACATTTCCATTGGAAAGTGACATTTTTTAGCATAAACGTACTTGGAACGTTTTGACTTACGGCCATCATTTGTGTTGTTTACAGTGACTAGAAAAAATCAATTTGGCAAAAAAAAAATGGAATTAACTCGTCAACATTATCGTGCGATCATTTTTTACAACTTTCGACGTGGATTATCACGACAAGAGTGCATCGATGAACTTAAATTTTTGTATGGCGATCCTATAGCACTCTGGAAAACTGGTTTAATGAATTCAATCGTGGCCGACGCTCGCTCTAAGACGAAGGTCGTACAAAAACGGCCGTAGTGCCAGAAAACATTGTGTGAACTGATAATACAAGATCATCATGTGACATACCGTGAGATAGAGGCATCATTGGCATTTCTTCCACCAGCATACATTATATATTGCGTGAACACCTGGCCGTAAAAAAGGTTTGTTCTCGTTGAATCCCGCACAATTTGACAATCGCTCAAAAAAGGCTCGTGTCGATTGGTGCAAAGAAATTTGAAAAAATACGATCGCGGTGCTTCAAAAGACGTTCATCAGACCGTCACAGGTGATCTATGCGTACTCATATGAGCCCGAAACAAAACAGCAATCATCGTGTGGGTCTTCGAAGACGAGCCAAGTCCAACGAAAGTTGTTCGTGGAAGAAGCACTTCAAAGCAAATGGTCGCCTGTTTCTTCGGCAAAACAGCCTGTTTCTTGTGGCGACTGTTCCGCTTGAGCAACGTAGGACGGTCGATTCTGAGTGGTACACCAAAATTTGTTTGCTAAAAGTCTTCGGAGAAATTGGAAAAACGGACAAGAGAAGACGAATCATTGTGCACCATGACACTGCGAGCTCTCACACATCGGCTCAAACCAGCAACTTTTTGACCGGCCAAAACGTCGAATTGATGGGTCATCCGCTGTACAGCCCTGACTTGACACCCAATGACTTATTTTTATTCCCGCACATGAAGAAAAAAATGCGTGGTCAACGATTTTCGTCGCCAGAAGATGCTGTTGAAGCGTTCAGAAACCATGTTTTGGAGGTATCTCCTCAATCGGTGTGGAAAAAGTGCTTCGACAATTGGTTTGAGCACATGCAAAAGTGTATAAATCATGCTGGAGAATACTTTGAAAAACAATAAAACCATTTTGGATGATAAATATTCGCAATTTTATTACTAGGCCAGAAATATATATAGCAGCCCTTGTACCATGTTCTTTTATATTTGTTCGGTACCGATATTGAGGTCGTGAAACTTGGTAAATGATATTTTACTGTATACTTTACTATCAGTACCAATTCAAAAGTATCGATTTATGAATGCATCGACATTTGTTCCGAGTTTCTGATCGCGTAGTCCTAATCTGACGACTTAAGCTTTGTCTTAATGCTTTCGTCTTATCTATAAATAGATAATGTCAAAACCCACTACTTTTTTAGTTTAATAAAAAATTTTAATTTCCATTCTCTTTACACAAATACAGTTTTCACCCTCCGCCTTCTTAGAAAAGACGGTCTTAGAAAATACTTTATCTATCAACCCGCGCACAATCCCATCTATTCACCTATTATTTCATATATTTTTTGATCACAATACACTTAAGCTGTGCTCTTCACTATTTGAAATTGTCTTTTTTCGGTTTCGTTTTTGTGCTTTTTTGTTTTATTTTTCTATTCCCCGTTAAAAATCATTTTTTATACAAAATTGAACAAAACCACAACTCTAGCAGTCACTCATCATCTGGTCAATTAACTTTAAACATTGGATTTAATTTAACATCAACTCATAGATCCTCGCCAGTGAGTAGTTGTTGTGGCAGTAGTAGCCATGGTCGTTCCAGTCCGGATACCGATATGGGCGAACCTCCAGCGTTACCCTTAAGTCCAGGTTAGCGGGTTGTTAATTGTGTGTACATAATACGATATATCTACTAGTATATCCACCACCACCACCTATTCTATTCTATGACCAAGATGAATATACCTATACATACTGGTACATATAACGATGTACTCGTATGGTTTATCTGTACTACCTGTACTTTGTTACGTTGTTTTTCAGTTTATTCTTGTTTTTTTATTATCCACTTTTTTCTCTCTTTGTGTTATTTTACAACGAGAACAAAGTGTGTCTGTATAAAAACACTGCTTTTTAAAAATTGTGTATCCTTCTTCAGTTGACTTTAAAATGTATTTTTTTCAATGCAATATTCCAAAATATGATGTATATGTAAACTTCTATATCTTTCGCGAATATCTCTTTGATGACTTTAATTTTTTCTCTTTTACCATTGTCTTCGTCGCTTTGATGTTAATTTTTATCTTGGTTTTCTTTTTTCACAGATGCGTTTATATTTTTTGATTCTCTTGCTGTTTCTTGCTTAACACTTCGAGGGTAATATTTTTTTGTAAATTTTTCTTAGCTTTCAAGAAAGTCTTCAGATACTTTCAAGTTTTGTAACGTCATTGTATTATTTCACAGGTCGTATTTTTTACTTGAAAGAAAAATTAAGATTATAAAAATGGACGTGTATGGAGAAGGTATAGGAAATGCATTAACAGGTTTTTTTAATCGAAGTCCAAAATTGTTGATTAAAAATGTTTTCCAATAGTTAAAAGTCATAACGAACGATTTTTACGATTCCTATTATCGACTTGTCGTTTTTGATTCGACACCACTTCGAGACGAAGTCAACCTCACATAAGCACCAATTTGGTATTCTGTAAAGACGATGGTTATCGATAAATTTACCAGAACAGAAACCACATCTCTAATCAGCTGATTTTTTTTTTGTGGAAAATGTATATACTTATAGTAATAAATGCACATACTTATAGTAATAAATTAATTAAAAAAGAAGCAAAACCTCACTACTAAGAAGGAATTGTGATGTCTTTAAGTTAACTGATGAAAAGTGTGTAGAAAAATTAGTACGACGTTTCTACTTAGTAGGGACATAAATACTGTTACAACATTGAACACACCCATTTCAAAATTAGAACTGAACATACCCCGTTAATGTCATAGGTTTTGAAAGCTAGCCTCAATAGCGTTAGTCTGTAACGGGATTTTAAAATTGTTTCAACTTTCATCTGGAGTGGTCAGATAATGAGAATTGTATCGCTGTAATAGCGCTTTTCAAGTGTAAAATGAAAAAAATTGATATTTTTAAAACGCTCCGGCCACTAGGGATTAGCCGCATGTTCGTCTACCGATGCATCAAACTGTTTGAGAAGACTGGAGATGTAAAAGACCGCCACCGGTCGGGCCGCCCACGCTCTGTTCGAACACCGCATGTCATCAAAGCCGTTAAATGCAGAATTCACAAAAAATCCGCTCCGAAAACAGAAAATCGTGGCCCGTGAGATGAATATCACGCAAAAGTCCATGAATCGAATCATTAAAAAAGACTTGGTTCTTTCAAACGACGTACCGGACATTTATTGACTGCAGCTTTAAAAAAAAATAGGATTGAAAAATGCAAACGTCTTTGGGTGAAGTACGCTGATAACTTAAGTAGGATGAAATAATGTTTTTTTCTACAAAATATTTATCATAATAGTTAGTGTGCTAGAAACAAAAACATCTAACTTAAAAAGTGGTTTTAATCAAACAATCAACGTTTCCACGACCCTGGGTTTATTAGAAAAGATAATTTATTACTAGTAGATATAATTAAAATTAAAGCTGAACCAGATAATTTTTATTCATATTCGCTGGAGTATAATTTTTCTTCTGTTTCAAAGAAGAACTTCCTTTTCTTAGAGAACTGCTTACGGGCTTTGAATGCAGTATGTTGCTTTTGGTTGCACTTTCAGATAACTTTTTTACTAATTCGTTATGGACATTACAACCAAAGACAATTGTACAAGATGGGCTGTGTGCTTCTTGTAAAAAAACACACCACGGTAACGCACGAATTCTCGGAGTTTATTTTTCCACAATCATTAGAACGTTAGAAAGTCAAAATTGAAACAAACACAAAAAACACTATATACGCGCACTTTAAACATACATAAAATAACATTCCCACAATGATTTTTACTCATCTCTGTTTTTCGATTTCTCGATAAAGCTTACATCGCTCATCTTGTAAAATTTATCGTCTTTGGTTTCAACAATATCGGAAACTTCCGCTTCTATATCCAAAACAAGATCTGTCATTGGATCTTACATACATTTCCCTGTTTTTGACATTCGAATCCCTTAATGAAGCCTTACACTCTAACAACACAAGTTTTTATCGACATGCCAAGAACATAAAAAACTTTTCCTGTTTCATTATTCTTTAAAATAATTGTATTCTTTGAAATAGTTTAGAACTATGCGCCTTCAAAAATGTTAACCAACTCTTTTTGTAATACAACATCTTTGAAGTGTTTCCAAAAAACGATGACGACCAAAACAGAGTCGTTCAACACGATATAGACGTACCATTTCTTTACAGAATACCAAATATTTGATAATAGTTATCGATAAATTGTAATAACGACAACGGCGGAATACCAAATCATAACGGAGGACAACATCTTATATAAGGCTGATTATGAATTTGACTTATTATTATGAATTGGGAAACAAACGTCGTTAAGTTTGGCCTGGCCGACCCTTCTATACCTTGAGACCTTTCGGTCCATTGCCATATATTTGTATTCGTAGCAAAATTTGCTTTAATTTGATTACCCATATGTCCATATTAACTATTGATCGCCCGTTTGAATCAAACGTGCTCTCTTTTGAGGTTTTAAGGCGTCCCAACTAACAGTGTTCATTCGTTCACGAAAAATTATTATGGTTTTTTAAGTTAATACTTAAAAAACATTTTCCGAGGTACCTTTAGTGCCTTCGAGGGAAAGTTTTTTTTTCATTGTGCGAATTTCAATCCCAAACAGCTTATGATCATAAGCCATTACCATGCAAAATTTTAGGATACTAATTTGATGCGTTTGACCGTTATGGTCAAACGAATCAACAGACACACGGCAAACCGACACGGCTATATCGTTTTAGAATTTTACGACTCTCAATAAAATATATACTTTATAGGATCTCCGATCAATAGTTCGTGGTGACGGAATGACAAATATAGTATACCATCTACTCTTCGGTGATGGTTATAAAAATGTAGTAAATATTTGATCTTAAACTTAGAGAAATATGTAAGTGCACTTTACTATTACATTAAGAACTCAAAACCAAAACCTAGAGTTCAATTTTCTTTTTCAAAAGCAAATTCAAAATGAAATTGTATCATGTGTTCATTAATATAAAAAGTATAGGGTTTACAAGTTTTGAATATCTCACTTGTTCATTAAAATGGATTTGACTTAATTTTTTTTTAAACACAAAGAGTAGTAGAAAATTTTTTGCGAAAGAAAAAACAATGCGATCGAAAATTTCTTACAAAAAAAAATTTAAATTTTAAGTTGTCACTCTAGCTCCACAAGTATCGATTCTTTTGGTTAAATTTTCGATGACATGTTGGTTTAATTGTAGGCCTATCCGGCAAATTCACCACCAATGTTGTTTTTCTAGGCTACAATTATTTCACGCACATTCGAATAAACTCTATCTTTAAGATAAGTCTCCACTGAAAATGGTCCAAAGGCGTTATTCTTTCCGGTATTTGCCTTCCAAATATATTTATTGTTTCGTTAGCTGTGTGGCAACTTGCAAAATTTCATATCGTTAATATCCATGTCATTAACAGAAATAAATCGCTGTGTGGTTTTTACAGATAGCTTCAATTGCTTTAAACGCCAGCCAAATGAAAATTTTTGATCTGCTTAAATGCCTTTTCGGTAGCTGTAACATTTTCAGTTACACGACGAGGCCAAATATGTACTGTTTTATTTTTAACCCTAATAAAAATAACACATTTGATCAACTTTCTTCTTCTAACCACTACCAAAACTATCCGAAACTTTGCGTAGCGTGTTATTCAAAGATCCACAGGTTCATAGTTAAATTTTTTTAGAAATCTCGATTGAAATTATAAGTACTTTAAGTAAATTGTACACTTCCAACTTGACTGCTATCAAAAAGGTAAAGAAAGAATTGTAATAGATTAAAAACTACTAAAAAGAAACTAAAACTTGAAAAAATCTCAAAAAAACACGGAAGAACTCTACTTTGACGTTAGTTATCTTTTGATTCCCCTAAAAAGAATATCGTCACCTTATATCTTTAAATTTCGAAACCCCCATTTTCATTAGTTTTAAGGGAAGCAAAAAATCAAGGTGCCTTTCCTCTTTAATCCACTTAACAAAGATGAGCTTTCAGTAAAAATCGTTTCAAATGTCATAAATATTAAGCCTTCGAATATTGTCCGTATATCTGTATATCTTGAAAAAATCAACGAATGTATTTTTTCTCTTTTAAACAAAGGTGAATTTTTTGTTACAATTTTAGATTTATTATTAATCGCCTTATTCTGCTTTTCTTTTTTTCTTAGCTTTTTTTCTAACCATGCTTGGCTATATTTTTATACTATTTTATTTTTTGTGTATGGTCCGGAATGTCTGTCTCTACTGTATGTCGTAGAATTGAAAGAAAGAACAACGTTTTCAAAATTCAAAAAGGAACAAAAACAATAGTTTTAATTAGTAGTAATTTTAATTTTTTTTTATCAAATTTTTAAAATGAAATGTACTTAAAAATATATAGTAACTACATACTATAAACTACTTCGTATGTGTATTGTTTGTAGTTCTTATTTTTGTTAAATTTTGAATATGAAACTCTTAAATTACATATTTTCTAATGTATATTTGTCCCTTGGCATTTCGAAATACAGGCGATTTACCTTCGTATATTACACGCTTCCAATGGGACATGGCGAAATATCCAATTAAGCAATCGCTGCGTAATATTGCCGATATTATTTCCAAACAAATTGGTCAAATCGATGCAGATTTAAAAACCAAATCGAATGCCTACAATAACTTGAAGGGCAGTCTGCAAAATTTGGAAAAGAAGCAAACGTAAGTCGCACCTAGAATGATTAATGGATCTTTACTCATTTGTCTAATGTAACATTTCAATTGCAGTGGTAGTTTGTTGACTCGCAATCTGGCCGATTTGGTTAAAAAGGAACATTTCATTCTGGATTCGGAGTACTTAACCACACTTCTTGTTATTGTGCCAAAGTAAGTATAATAAAGAATAAGCGAAATGTTTGACAAGCTTAACTTAAAATGCATCTTCTGCAAAGTCTCAATTTGCAAAAATTGGTAACAAATTTCTTAGCAGTAAATCTGTTGGTTTTCTTCGAACGTTGTAGTCATTTTCCAGAATTCAGAGCAAACTCAATAACCAAACAAAGCATTTAAAAAAACGTCTTTAGTCTGACAAAGAACTTTAAACTAATTTTAATATTTTCTTACCATTTCCTTAGAGTGATGGCCAATGATTGGATGGCCAATTATGAAAAAATCACTGATATGATTGTCCCACGTTCATCGACTTTGATTACGCAAGATAATGATTATGTTCTCTACAATGTAACGTTGTTCAAAAAGGTGGTTGAGGAATTCAAGTTACACGCCCGCGAAAAGAAATTCATTGTACGTGATTTCGTTTACAATGAAGAAGAATTGGCCGCCGGCAAAAATGAACGAACCAAATTAATTACTGACAAAAAGAAGCAATTTGTAAGTACTTATGATGTTTATAAAGCATTGAGTAATGTGTTACTGAATACGTTCCTTCGCATCTATTATTAAAGGGCCCCTTGGTGAGATGGTTGAAGGTCAACTTTAGTGAAGCCTTCTGTGCTTTAGTGCATGTTAAAGCTTTACGTGTCTTTGTTGAATCCGTATTGAGGTAAGATATCACACATTGATCAATGCATTTTTTACATTTTCCACTACTCTGTTGTGCCGTAAAACAATCTGTTAAACAGGGTATTCATACAAGTTAGGGTCATGTCACTACGCTAATAAGAAACGTCTAACTAAATTGATTTGAGACCGTGTTCCTAATAAACTTTAATTGAAAAAAAAATTAAATTATTTAGTTGCTGTCCAAAGTTATTTAGCTTTTTGTGCCAGATATCAACCAATGTACATAACCAGACAGCTACATTGACCCGATGAGAACTGCTGCCAATAGAGTTTTTTCGCCACGTAAAGTTTGCTCAATAAAAATCTTTTTTTTTTTAATAAGTACAATACAAAAAATTATAATATTTTGTTTTGTGGTATAGGACCATAAAACTGATCAAAACTTCACACCCACGTCCAACAAAAATAATTGGCGACCTCGCTGTTAACTCACCTACCGGACCGCATAGGTGACAATTTTTTTCCAAACGACAGAAGACTCAATTTTTTAGCTGGTTATTGCAAAATATCCAGTTTATTAAGAATCGCATTAAAATCAATAAACGACTTGCCACAAAAGGGATTTTAAAAATCATGAACTTCCAGAGCTCTGAAGTATTTTTTTATACCCTTCACTAAACTGAAAAAGGGTCCCTGGAGGAAGCCTAAGGTCAAGTGTCTCCAAGTCAACACTGTTGTCTATTATTTTGGTTGACTTTTTGTTGGCATTGTCATCAAAGCGTTTACACTTTTTGCTTTTGATGTGTACAGAAGTATTGGACAATTTCATAGATGTGCTTCTATGTAATTTGTTTCTTAAATTAAAATTGTTTAAAAAGCAACGTGAATTTCGTTCATGTCTCACACAAAAAGGCTGTAACGCACAATGTTTATCTTCTGAAAGTAATCAAAAAACATAATTTTTACAAAATAATAACAACTGTTTCATCGGTTACTACTTCTTATATTACTAATGCAAAAATCTAGTAAAATGATCCATGACTGTTGACTACAATTATTAAAATGTACTTCTGATGTACAATAGTGTGGAAGTCAAATAAAAAGTTCCAAAAGTGTTGACAACCATTGCTAAAATGTTGTAGTGAATCACTAGTTTCGATCTTTCCAAGTGGCTCCATGAGAACTATCTAATCAATAGTTCCCAGGGTACGAGGGCTGCTATACTTATACTTAGTAGGGTCATAAATACTGTTACACACGTTTTATGCTGTAAAATAAAAAGTACCGAATGTTTTTGGACCAAATACTTTTTAATATATTTATTGATGTATATTGTATCCAAAAAGAATCTGCTTATTCGAAATGTCCGCCTTTTGCCTTTACACACGCCTTAAGTCGCACTGGCCAATCGTCAATAGCTGCACGAACCTCGTCGATTGGAAAATTGGCCACAGCTCGAACCAAAGCATACAGAGGAAATCAACGCTGGCAAATTGTTTCGAAGCCAGACCTGGGACGTTTTAGCCTTATGGGCCTTAAGTCCATGGCTGGTTTTGGAACAGGGAATTGTTAGAAGGCTTCATCACAACAGCTTTCAAAACGGTTTCTTGGTAAACTTTGGCCGATGTTTTGACTCCTTGTTCGCAGAAATGCAGGTCAGTGACCCCATCGTAAGAGACACCCCACCAAACCATGACTGAAGCTGGGTGATGACCCTTTTCCACCCTTGGGATCAGTTCAGATGCTTTCTTATAGTCCGCGCATACACTATCATTTTGCGTGTTAAATTTTTCGTGAACGGAAAAAAATTTTTCATCGGTGAACAAAATTTTTCTTTGCAAGTTATTAGCGCGATTCACCAAAAGACATTTGCATTTTTCAATCCCATTTTTTTTAAAGCTGCAGTCAATAAATGTCCGTTACGTCGTTTGCAAGTCCCAAGTCTTTCTTAAAGATTCGACTCATGGACTTTTGCGTGATATTTATCTCACAGGCCATGATTTTCTGTTTTCGGAGCGGATTTCTGTGAATTCTGAATTTAACGGCTTTGATGACATGCGGTGTTCGAACAGAGCGTGGGCGGTCCGACCTGTGGCGGTCTTTTACATCTCCAGTCTCCTCAAGCAGTTTTATGCATCGGTAGACGAACATGCGGCTAATCCCTAGTGGCCGAAGCATTTTGAAAATATCGCTTTTTTTCAATTCACACTTGAAAAGCGCTATTACAGCGATATGGTTCTCATTATCTGACCACTCTAGGATGAAAGTTGAAACAATTTTAAAACCCCATTACAGACTAGCGCTATTGAGGTTAGCTTTTAAAACCCATATGACATTAACGGGGTATGTTCAGTTGTACTATTGATATGGGTGTTCAATGCTGTAACAGTTTTTATGTCCCTACTAAGTATATGTTTCTGGCCTAATAATGAAAATGGGAATATATATATCAAAAATGGTTTTATTGTTTTTCAAAGTATTTTCCAGCATGATTTTTACAATTTTGCATGAGCGCAAGCCATTTGTCAAAACACTTTTTTCACTCCGATTGAGACATCTCCAAAACATGATTTTTGAACGCTTCATCGGCATCTTCTGGTGACGAAAACCGTTGACCACGCATTTTTTTCTTGATGTGCGGGAATAAAAACAATTCATTGGGTGCCTAGTCAAGGACTCGTTTTGGTCGGTCAATTGTCACGGTGCACAATAATTCGTCTTCTCTTGTTCGTTTTTCGAATTTCTCCGGAGACTTCAGGGGGGTGTACCACTCAGAATTGACCTCCTACGTTGCTCAAGCGGAACAATCGCCACATGACCAGTTTTGCCGAAGAAACAGGCGATCATTTGCCTCGAAGTGCTTCTTCCAAGAACAACTTTCGTTGGATTTGGCTCGCCTTCAAACACCTGCACGGTCGATTGCTGTTTTGTTTCGGGCTCATACGCATAGATCCATGATTCGTCACCTGTGACGATCTTCGTCTTTTGAAGCACCGCGATCGTATTTTTTCAAAATTTCCTTGCACCAATCGACACGAACCTTTTTTTGAGCGATTGTCAAATTGTGCGGGATCCAACGTGAACAAATCTTTTTAACGGTCAGGTGTTCATGCAAAATCGAATGCATGCTGGTGGAAGAAATGCCCAAGGACGCCTCTATCTCACGGTATGTCATATGACGATCTTGCATTATCAGTTCACCCACGGCATCAAAGTTCTCTGGCACAACGGCCGTTTTTCGACTACCTTCGTCTTTGAGCCACGATTGAATTCATTTAACCAGTTCTTCACAGTGCTATAGGATGGTGCTTCATCGCCATACAAAGATTTAAGATCATCGATGCACTCTTGTGATAATCCACATCGAAAGTTGTGAAAATGTTCACGAGTTAATTCCATTTATTTGCCAAATTAACTTTTTCAAGTTACTGTAAACAACACAAATGATGGTCGTACGTCAAAACGTTCTGAGTGTGTTTATGCTAAAAAAGGCCAAACTTTCCAATGGAAATGTCTGATGGCGCGAGTTAACACTTAGTGTTGCCTAGGCCTAGGTATATATAAAGTAGCAACCCTCGTATTAAATTTGTATGTTTATCAATGAGGGGTAGGTAGTGTTTAAAACCAACACCAAAATGAAAATACTATAATGGGAAATGCTTAAAAGTAATTCTCTACTATGACTTGAGCAGTTTTTTATTCTGGTTCGAGACCTTTATGTTGTTTCTTTTTCAGAATCAACTTAAAAAGAAGAAATTGGTGAAATGTATTTGCTACGGTTGCCAGGCAGACTGTACAGCTGTTTCTAAAC
The DNA here is from genome assembly GCA_963513945.1 of Hydrotaea diabolus. Lineage (NCBI taxonomy): Eukaryota > Metazoa > Arthropoda > Insecta > Diptera > Muscidae > Hydrotaea > Hydrotaea diabolus. The sequence goes on along the minus strand of OY740720.1, from coordinate 14,473,404 downwards.
CCGCCAAGGTTTTTCTTCAGCAGTCTTTGGCAACGATTACTTCGGCCACAAATCAAATGACTTATACGGGAGACTCATTTTTATTAATGAGAATTACCCTTTGTGTATAGTCTTCGAACTGTGCGTAGAGCAATCTTCAACGCGCAATATCATTTCCACCAATTCCGTTTCGCATGGGTCTTCGTTGAAAACCACAAATGCAAAAAGCACAATCAAAGTGTGCATGTTTTTTGTGCGTAAATATACTCATACATGCGTTGCACATTAGGGCGTACCAATCCTTTTTAATAGTTTTTTCGTTTTTTTGTTATTTATTCGGTCTTTTATCATTATTATGACTTGAGCAGTTTTTTATTCTGGTTCGAGACCTTTATGTTGTTTCTTTTTCAGAATCAACTTAAAAAGAAGAAATTGGTGAAATGTATTTGCTACGGTTGCCAGGCAGACTGTACAGCTGTTTCTAAACCCGCCAAGGTTTTTCTTCAGCAGTCTTTGGCAACGATTACTTCGGCCACAAATCAAATGACTTATACGGGAGAATCATTTTTATTAATGAGAATTACCCTTTGTGTATAGTCTTCGAACTGTGCGTAGAGCAATCTTCAACGCGCAATATCATTTCCACCAATTCCGTTTCGCATGGGTCTTCGTTGAAAACCACAAATGCAAAAAGCACAATCAAAGTGTGCATATTTTTTGTGCGTACATATACTCATACATGCGTTGCACATTAGGGCGTACCAATCCTTTTTAATAGTTTTTTCGTTTTTTTGTTATTTATTCGGTCTTTTATCATTATTATGACTTGAGCAGTTTTTTATTCTCTACTCAATACCGATTGACCCAAAGCTGCAATTCTTCGCCCAAGCGTAGATATCCCGGTCCTAAGATAACTACTAATTCTCTACTCTCCAATTTAACGGCTTTATCAGAGAAACCCCTAGTCGCTGAAAAAGGCCAAGCGCGGGTTACTTAAACAATAGTCATACACACTACCCAGCACACTACGGCTGTCAACAGATATGGTCTGTGCAATGTTTTCAGCATAACCCCATCGTATAGGGCATTACCAAATCGGCATATTCCCCTTAAAAAGTGCTAACATGTACTGACATAATTTTTGTTGTCTATTTCAAGATACGGTTTACCCGTAAATTTCCAAGCTATTCTTATCGAACCCAACAAGAAGAGCATTAAGCGCCTACGCGATAGCTTAAATCAATTGTATGGCCATTTGGACGGTGCCTCGGCTGGTGGTCCAGTCAGCAGTGTTGATGTAAGTAAAACTCTTTTCGCTAGAGAATAATTATTTAACGACGTTTGTACATGCATGTTGCTGATGATAATTTTAATATTTTAGAATGTGGATATCCCCGGCCTAGGTTTCGGTCAAGCTGAATACTATCCTTATGTATTCTATAAAATCAACATTGATATGATAGAGACTTCTAAAATGTAAAACCTGCTTATAGACATGTTGTTTTCCAGGAACAAAGAAACCTACATACTTGTTGCAACACTATATAAACATAACAAATGATAAACTCTTAAATAATTATTTAGCTTAATTTAAAAAAATGCATGTATAATTGTAATTTGGGAGGAAACAAACAAACAAAATTTATTAATACTATTACGATGTATGTATTGTACAAAAACCCAACAACAACAATGATGATCCAACAAAGAAACAATAGCATAACTACAATATTCGAAACCCGATAGGAAAGTGAACATATTTATTAAGCTGGCGGCGGCTTGAAATGTACTTTTTCGCTTTTGTTTTATTGTTTGTACGTTGTTTTGTTTTGTTTTTTGCTTTAAAGTTAAGTTAATTATTTTTTTTGTCCATATTTGTTATTTCATATTTTAAATAAGAAGATTTCTAAAACAAAAGTGCTAGAGAGTGGATCTTTTTGGATGTAATTTGTTTTAATTGTTAACAGTATTCTGTGTATAATTACGAAAAGATAAACAAAACTATTAAACAAACAAACAATAATAATAATAATTTAAATATAAACCATATAAAAACGTTTAATGTTTTTATTCTCAATTTGAAGCAGTGATCCAATCCAACTATTTTGTGTAAATGCCAAACAACATAGCTCAGTTATTAATTATATACATATGTATATACATATAATTTAGTATTTTTCAAAAGCCTCGAGCAAAGTTATCCTAACACTCGAAGCAGCATCATTTTATTTCTTCTTCTTTGTTAAAGTTCGGACGAGACGCCCATAAGCACAAAATCCTCTGGTTAAAATTTCAAAAACAAACACAGCATATATATATATATATTTATACAAATATATATATACTTATATGACTAGAATATTAACTTGTATTTGTTGTTTATTATTACTATCGAAAAGAACAATAATGTCTAACTAAACGTTCATACAAAAAATACAATTTCTAAACAAAATGTTGAACTTACGAATATGCTGTATTATTTATACATTAATCAAGAATTGCATAAATTAAATTCATTCTAGAACTATTTCCACTTATGTGTAAAAAAAATAAAATAACAAAATCCATAGTTGTTTACAGATTTGCAAGTAATACGAGTATGTTTTATAACACCATCCATAAAACAAACATTTCAATAATTCAACAAAAATGCCATCCTTGTAAATAATTATATTAAAAAAAACAAACAAAGACATTCCAAATAAAGTTGTTTTCAATTGAAACAAGAGATTTAGTTTCCAGGTGAGTTTAAAAGTTATTGCTGGTGTTGTTGTAGCGGCACATAGTGCCGGGTTGACAGCCCTTGGCCGAATAATTCTTTCTTCGGGTCGATCCGGTGCATAGAACCTTTTGTAAGACAAGGGGACCAACCACTGCATTTGATAACCTGCACATTTATGGGGAAATCGAAATCATTTGTATCAAGGCACTCGTTATAGAGTTTCAACTATGTGAATATGCAATCAATAGTAAAATAGTGATCAAAAGAAAAATATTCCATACACTTCCATACAGATTTTGTCACAATTAGTTTGTTTTTTATGATTTCGCATGTTAAACTTTGAACTAATTCCAGTAGAAAGTCGTTTGAACACATGGACGTGGACATATGCTCGGAAAAATCTATTTCAGATACAGGGTGGGCCAAAAGTAGCCATGAGGCTTAAAACTTGTATAACTTTTTCGTTTATATATTTATTTTTTATTTTTGTTTTTAGATTCGATTTTTTTAGATTATATAAATAACACTTGGAGAATAAATAATGGAGAGATTCACAACTAAAAAAAGAACCATATAATAGAATTTTATTATTTAAATCAGCGATCAATTATTTTAATGAAAACGCTTGAGGTCAACTATGAATAGTTTTGCGGTGGCGGTATTTTCACCGAGGGTTGCAGCAAGAGTTTCCACCTGACGTGTAGTTGCGAATCAAGAGGGTGCTATGACCCGTAAATTAGGAGAGGTTTTAAGTGGCCCTCTACCCAGAACCAAGAAAAAGGAATATGCTTAAGCAGCATACTTCTTATATTTAGGTTAACTTGAAGGTGCAATGGTCGTCCCAGAGCTATGAAAGTTAAAGCCATCAAGGCGCAGAATCGGGGTAATCTACTCGTACTTTGGTTTAGGTTCAGAACACCTGTCCAGAATAAAGTTTGATAGACCTTTTTAAAAAGTATTACAGTGGAATTAGAATATGGAATGGAATATAACATTCCTTGAATGCAGGTAGCAAATATAGGCTGATATCAATGTAATTTTGAACATTCGTCAATGTGCTGTATTTCGATTTTGCTCGAATGGTGTGCGCTATTCCGAATACCCAAAAAATATTGGGGTTTCAAATCGACTACATGTACCATTGTGAATCGAATTAAAAATGGGTGTTTTCCTAAATAAGCACAAATTCAGGGTGGGCCAAATGTAAGCTTGAAGTTAAAAACTTAATAACTTTTTCGTTTATTAATTTTGTTTTATTTTTTTCCTCAGATTATATAATTATATAATAAATTATACAAAATGGAAATTTTTTACACTAAGTATGAAAAATAATGACCCTTAAATGAACCCAGTTTTCAGCTTCGCAATGATGGGCTCGTTTTACAGCATTTTCCGTAACATCTTTCAAAATTTGTGGCTGTAGCGTTCGAATTTGTGCAGCAATGTTGGCCTTGAGTTGATGGATTGTCTCGGTCTTGTTCACGTATACTCGCACCTTCAAATAACCCCAAAAAAATTGTCGGGTGCTGACAAGTCTGGCGATCCAAATAATTTCCGAATTTCTGGAAATTATTCGCTCTCCAAAAATTTGACTTAAAAGTTTCATTGTGTCTCAGCCAGTGTGGGCAGTGGCTTCGTCCTTCTAAAACCACATCCCAGGTCTGTTTTTAAGAGCAGGGCGTAAAAAACGTTCTAACATAAACTGATACCGCTCTCCATTTAAGGTTACATCACTGCCATCTTAATCTTGAAGAAGAAAGGCCCAATGCTATTTGAAGATGTGATCCCACACCATACCAAATTTATCGCTGATTTAAATAATAAAATTCTATTATTTTGGTTTTTTGGTGTTTTTGTTGTAAATCTCTCTATTAATTATTTCCAAGTGTTATTTATATAATCTAAAAAAAATAAAAAAATATGTATAAACGAAAAATTTATTGAATTTGTAAACCCCCTGGTAACTTTTGGCCCACCCTGTACATTAACAAAAAACACTACAACGTTAAAATTTAATATGTTGTAAGTTCCCATTTGTAAAAACATTGTTCTCATTAGCCTTTAATTAATAAAATTTTACAAAATAAAAACCGATTCCTTTTAATCGTTGATTCTCGTCTTTGCTTGGAAATGCCGACACACATTTTTAATGTTTGAAAAAATATTGCTTTTTGGAAATCGCACATTTTGATAGGCGTGGTTTCTCTCGAAATGTAGCACACCATTTTACAAAAAATGCTTATTTGAAAAAGTTCGGATTCAAAAATTCTCGGAACACAGCACATGGTCGATTATTTGAGTTCCGGTAAATGTGGTCGCTATTATAAGCTTTTATTGTTTTCCGTAAAAATGTATAAGATATAACATTAGAAGTATAGATCATTTAATAAGACAATGTGGTTTAAAGAGTGTACTAAGGATGTATAAAGTAAGCCCACTCGTGTGTCTTTTGAAACTAAGATGTGTGTTCTTCCGTGTTATCTAGATCTATTCTCATCAATTTCCTCTTGATTGTTCTTCTCTCGCGTAGATTATTGAACAAGCGCACAGAAAAAAAGTAGACCAACTCAATTAGACTTAAAATGGAAAACCCCATAAATAATCCAAAAATGCCACCACAATTAGCAATTAACGTAGTAATACCAAACATTATAGTGCGTTTGATGACAGTAAATTGAGGATCCTTGAAATAAACCAATAAACGAGCTCCACGGCCACTAAAAATATAAGAATGGAAAGGAAAATAGTTGGAATTTAATTCAAATACAATTCAACTTACTCATGGTGATCGTAAGATTCACGCCTTGCTTTAAGTGTCTTCTCATAATCGTAGTACGAACGGGATATTTCAAAATTGAAATCCAAAGAGGTGCAAGAAGGCATACAATCACACATTATTTGAACTTGTGGATTTTTCGCTTTCTGTGTTGTTTGATTTGATATCAAGTACGACATCTCCTCGGCGGCACTGGTATAACAATTAACATCATTCAGGCGGCATACCGGAATATGTAATGGTTCTGCAATTAGAATCATAGAATTATTAAAGTTTTCCAATCGAAATGGGATTTTTGTCTTCTCTTTTTTGGGTAGATTTTTTAGCAAAAAATATTTAGAACGCGCAAAAAGATTAAACAAAGTTCGATAGCTCTAAACTATTGCAATATATTTTAAAGTTTTGCGTATTAAGTTAGTCTAAATCTTCTTTGATAGACTAAGAAAAGTATATTATTAAAAGTATATCGATTAATAAAAAAATCAAACCCCGATTAATTCCCTCTAATCCAATCCACAAATTTATCGAAATTAAATCGATAAATTGTTGCGCTGCACTCCAACAATACCAACACCAAAAGGTTTTCTCGAGATTCCACTGAATTGGGATATAATTATGTTGAGGGAAACCTACTACGAGGTTAATTTTATTCATGATTTCCTCATAGGGTAAAGTATCTTTTCGATTCAATGTGGTGAACCCAGTGCAATCCTTATTAACTATACTACAATTCGCTGTTGTTGTGGTGGTGACAACTGTATGCCGGGGTGACAGCCCTTAGACAATTGCTGCTTCGGGTCAATCCGATTCATAGTACCGGCTGCCGAAGGATACTACAATTAGTCTCACTGACCTCCCCGGGGCAACGGCGTTTTGACATCCGCTAAAACAAAGGTTAACGCGTGACAGACCTGGCCTCAGGTTAAAAAGTTTGGAGTTAGTTTAGCCCATTTCGGAAAAAACAAAATGAAACTGGTGACAACCACCGCAAAAGAATAAAGAACCACGATTAACGGAACACTCTTGCGCCCAAGTGCCTCTATCCAACTTACGAATGTCCTCTAAGAATACAGGATGGAGAGGGCATAGCGTAAAAAAAATTGCGATATACTCGTAGACACCTTACAGTTACCATCATAATCAGCACCAATTCGTATTTGTTGTAAATCTTGTCATTTGTTATAACCTCATTAGACGTCCACATTCCACATCAAAGCTGATTTTTTTTTACATTAACCTAATTGGTTCACATGCGCCGAAGGATGATACTTTTTATGAGCTCCTAGAACAAAGCTACGATCGTCGCTCTGGCCATGGAATAAAACTCGTTCTTGAGATGTAAATTCCAAAGTTGGCAGGGAAGGTATTTTTGGCCCGACCTTCAGTAAGTTCAGCCTACATGACAACACCTCCGACAATGGAATGAGGATGATCGGCGAATCATAAGGCTACGTGGCTGTCAACAGATGAAAAGACAAGAAATCACATCAATTATGTTGTGATTGACGGTCGGCATGCATCAAGAAAGTTGGACGTACAAACGTTACGAACAGCAAAAATCGTTGCGGACCACTACCTTGTAGGAGCAAAGGTACGCACTAGATTAAGTGCTGCAAAAGTTGTGCGTACCAGCAACAAGGGAAAGCTAGACGTTGAAAAGCTGCACTCTCAACAGACAGCGGAAGCATAATCCACAAAGCTATCTCAATCACTCCTTCCAATGACATCAGCGCTCGATGGCAACACATGCTAGACTCCATAACAAAAGCCGCCGAAGAAGAAATTGGTTATCGAAAGCGACATAAAAAAATAATAGTGCGATGAGGAGTGTAGGGCCCCGTGACAGAGGCAATGAACATAGCCTACAAGGCATTACTGGCGCCTATGGCTATGCGAGCAGTTTTTGAGCGATATCGGGAGTTGAGAAGGGAGAAGGGAAATCGTCTATTCCGAGGAAAGAGAAGAAAAATGTCAAGACGCCCATGTAAGGAGATCGAGTGGTACGGCAAAAGGAACGACGCCAGAAATTGTTATAAAAGATTCAAACACCAGACGAAATATTTGAATGCTGGCATTGCTTCGAGTAGAGAATGTTAATCAGGTAACTGATGCCGCGAGTGTGCTGAGGATTTGTAAAGAACATTTCTCCAAATCAGCAAAGCGCCAACAGGAAGAGGTCAAAACATCAATAACCCAGCTTAAGAACAACAATGCCGTAGGACCCGACGGAATTCCAGAAATACAGTGCACGCTAGTTTGCACTATCTGGTCGAATGGAAACAAACGATACAGCCAGAAAGACGTTAGACGAAAATTAACACGGAAAGCGCAGACAGAGTAGACCAAGATTGGCATCGCATCATCCTCCACTTGGATAGACCAAGAAAAGAATGATGTGAAGATCCTTGAAATTAGAAACCGTAGGAAGCACTCTCAAGACCAAAGTGCTTATATAGCTGGCCTGGTCCAACAAAAGGTTGTGGAACCAGCTTATGTAAGCAAGTAATAACATTAATGTAAACGTACTTGGCATCCAAAATTTAGCACAACCACATTTGGATATAGTGAAATTTACCAAACATTCGGTTTGACAGTTCGTCTGGGAATATGATTTGAAGAAACGCAGGTAACGTTCCTCGTTAAAGTAGCACTGTCTTCTGGAAATAATAAAAAAAATAGTAAGTAGTAATAGTAAAAACTAATAGTTAAATAAATTTAACTTTAACGGTGGATAAAACTTACATGTTTTATGGGAAATTTTAATTTCTAACTTTTTAAGGTAATATTAGACCCTTCACCAAAGGATAAAATTTATACTAAATTTGTCAGTCCGTTTGCTTCACCTCAAAATATTGCTCGGAGACCGTACTTTATAAATAAAGTTCGTAAAATGTTAAAACAATCTAACCACGTCCGTCTTAATGCCTTAAACCAGGCCATAGTTACTGGGCGTTACAGTTTAAGCCTAATATTTAACTAAAACGAAATTTTCGCTTGGGAGTTATGCATTTATCTCAACAAGGAAAAATTGTAGTGTGGAACAGTGTAACAGAAGCGGCCGTTATTCATTTTAAATAAACTATTTTAATATTATTCATTTAATTAATATTATTCATAAAATTACTTCAGAACACTTGATATTTTTTTTTGATTTCATATTTTTAAAGTGTCAAAAATTCCTTGACCAAACTATTATCAGAACATTAATTTTCGTTTGCAGATGTGCAGATGAAAAAAGTTCCGCTACATTTTCGTTTCAGCTAAGTAAACGAAAATAGCTAAACGGAATTTACCAATGGAAATTTTCGTATGCTTTGCTACATGTATTTCTTATGGGAGCGAAAACTTCGTTTTAGGTGGGTACACAAATAAAGGCAAATTTTGCTACAAATACAAAAAGGCACCACCGGGCCAATGAATACTCAATGAAAGAAGATTTCAAACGAATTCCGAAAATGATTTATTTAAAAATTTTGGCCGAGATTATGTTTGTACTCAAGGGATCCAAATAATACGGGCCCTCCTTACTACTTCAAGAGCGAAGTTACGGGGGAGGGTTTTTAAGTTCGGCCTTACAGAACTTAATCACGTTTTTTTTTTGTTCTTAAAATTCAGTTAAAAATAATTCAATAGTTTAATTTAGAAGTTAGTTTTTAAGTTATAACAAAGAAAAAACATTAATATTATTTCTCATGAAAGTAATTTGAAATATACTTGTTCTCAATCACTATAATCACATCCACTCATGAAAATTTATTCTCGTCCTTGCGTTTGCTCACGAGAAAAGTGGCTTAATTCAAATAACTGTGAATGTTAATTCAACCAATTCAGTAGAAATTGGGTTAAGACACGCATGGTTAAATACATTTTTGATCGATATATTAAAAATTTAAATATTAAGTTCAAACCATTATACCGAGAGACTAGTACATTAAAGACACAGCGATAGCGAAAACTGTATTCTTTCCATAGGAAACTCATTGTCATTTTTATCATTTTTAAATATAGGATTCAAAAAGAAACCAATGTCAATGTCTTTTTTAAATCGCTAAAATTCAATTTATTATTTAGGTTTAAGTGCTGGGAGTTTCTAAGGTGTCAAAACGATTTTTGAATCAAATTTTTGTTTTAAAATCGCAAAATTCTACCCAAAGTCGCTGAATTTAATTCACCGCAAATGTAGTATCCACCGTCATATCGTTAAGAAAACCGAAAAACATTAGACTATATGATTTTTGTATACCGATCAGATCAGAATCACTATTAAAAGAGTCGCCTCCAAAAAGAGGTTGTAATAGAGTCTGCAATTTCGGACAAAAGTTTGTAAATAAATTCTGACCGGTATATTAATAACGAAATTTCGTAACCGAAATACCTCTTGAAAAAGTAAATTACATACGAAGGCATATCAATAATTCCGTGACTTTTCCAACTTCCCTCGTAGTTATATAAAATGCAACACTACTCCCATCAAGTACCATTTATTAATAGACTACTGCCGAATTTTGAGAGAGATCCGTCATTTAGTTTATGTTTAACAGCTGTTCAAGCAATACAACCTCGAGGATTTTGTTAAAAATGTGAAAAAGTCAATTTCTAGTGCTCATTAAACATTATTTTTGCGGAAAAAACCGTCAATCAAACAAGGAAAAGCTTTTTATATACTATGGTTTCCATGGTAAAAAAGTGGTTTACTGACTTTTGTTGTGTGTACAAATGACGCTGATCGTTCTGGACGGCCAATTGAGGCAAATACACCCGAAAATGTCCAAAAAAAATCCACGATATGGTGTTGGCCGATCCAAGGGTACAAGTGCGTGCGATTGTTGATGCCATACGCATTTCATATGGCAGTGTGGTTTCGACTTCACATGATCAGTTTGGTTTAAGAAAGCTGTCTGCAAGATGTCTGCCGCGTTTGCTCTCAATTGAGCATAAACGTAATCATGTGACAACTTCAAAGGATTGTTAAAAGTTGTTTAACCGCGATTCGAATGAGTTTTTGCAAAGTTTTGTAACTGTGGATAAAAGATGGATTCATTACAACACTCCGGAGTCCAAGCAGCAGTCTAAATAATGGGTTTCTCCGGGTGAACCGGTCCTTAAAAAGGCCAAGGTGAGTTTATTGGCCAATAAGATGATAACAACAGTTTTGGGACGCACGCGGGATAATCCACATTGATTACCTTCAAAAGGGAAAAACAGTAAACGGTGAATATAATGCCAACTTATGGGGCGTATTTAACGAGGATTTAAAAAAAAAACGTACCCATAATAATGCACGGGTGCACATGTGTGCAATCTGGAATTGGTACCTATCCGTCATATTCTCCGATTTAGCTCCCAGTGATTTTTTTCTATTTCCAAACATAAAAAATGGCTTGGTGAAAAGAGATTCAGCTCCAAAGATGAAATTATTGATCAAACAAATGAATATTTTATGGACCTCAAAAATTATATTTTTTTGGAAGGGATACAAAAATTGGAGATGCGTTGGACTATAAGAGCATTGAGCTAGAAGGAGATTATGTTGAAAAACTGTGTTTTATTCGAAATGTCACGGAATTATTGATATGCCCTCATATATAACGATAATTTCTGTGAAAAAAAATGTTAAAGTCTAGAGCAAATTACTTCTCTGGTGTAACGTCTTGCAAATTATCCGCAGCTTTAATATATTGGGGAGAAACGGATACCAACACTTCATTGTCATGCGGCACTAATAAGTAATTGCCCGTCGTAAGCGGTACACTCTCAGGCGAATTAAGAAATACCTGAAATAGACAACGGATCACAGAAAACTTTTGTCAGGCAGCAAGAAGAAATCAACACTCACCTTATAACCTTGTGTGAATCCACGACAGGTGTAATCAAAATTATGTTCGAAACCCATCATCATTGCAAATAAACCATTTCGTGCTGATGAGAAAACCGACCGCTGGGGATATGCATTGAATCCCTGACCTTTGTAACCCTCGCCCAAGGACCAGCTACCGGTCACTTCCTTGTACTTAGCATGCATATCGAACATATTATTGAAATCAATTTTTGTATTATCCGAAAACTCTAAATAACTGCAATAGGAAAAATTCTAATAGCCATGCCAAATGTATTTAATTTTTCTACAGATTACCTTGGATCTCTGTACATATCTTCAGTTTGCAAGCCATTAAATTGATAGCAAACTCCTTCATCGGTTAGGACACGCTTAAAGAGATTACTGCAATAATAAAAGCGATCATTCCACTTGCAGAATGGCAAGGTTGTATTTGAATCTAGGGCTAGATATGCAAGACTATCAACAACGTCGCTATTTTGAAGATTTTTCGGCATGTAAGGCGAAAATCGTTCAATAACCTCGTTATCGCACAATTGTAAAGTTGACACAAAATGTTGTAATCTGTAAAAGGATATTTGATTTAAGGTTTTGATAGTTGTTTGGTGCATTCTTGCTTCAAATGTTGTATACTTTACACTTGATTGGTTAAATTTCCAAGGTTGTTAAAATCATGATTTTCTTCGATTTCCGCCCATATTTGTTCTGCCACATTAAAAAAATCAAATCGCTGGGTTTCCCATTTTATTTCCGGGCATATTGTAATTGTGGGAAATGGAATTGTATTTACCGGTAAGAGGGATTCATCAAAAACCAGTATTACTGGCGTCTGTAGCCACTTCAAATATGTATCCAACATAAGCGTGGCGGTAAAGTATAAAGAAGTAAGAGTTACCATAAACCAAAGGAATCTAAAAAAATCCAAATGTTTGATTTAAGCTATCAATTAGATAAAGGCTGTATTTTAAGGAGCATGAGAACTATTAATATCGATAAGCATGGTTTGTCAGCTGATAATGTCAGACTACAGCCGTGTTCTTTTCAGGTTGCTACACAAGCATTTGTATGGAAGTTTCTCGGTAAGCAAGCGAGTTGGCAGCTACTCGGTAACGAAACGAGTTAGAGTTGCCTGACTTATTTTTTAACAAAAAAATATTATGACACACCCGGCTTGTATAACAAAATCAAAAACATATGTTTTTTGTTTTTGATACAGTAAGAAAATGAAAAGAATGAAAAAAAAGAAAATAGTAAAAGCGCCATAAAACTATTTCCATAAATTGTATAGTCTTGTGAATGAGCTGAACATTATAAGCTGAAAGAGAATATAATCTCTTCAAGAAGATCACAGTTGTTGCTGTAGCACATTTGCATAAATAACTCCAGTATCTGTATCAAATATTCAGTGTTAAAACAATTTATACTCTTAAGTTCGCCTTTTCATGTGAAGGAATCTCAAACTTCAAAAACGGAATTCTGTCAAATTGCGGTGAAAATTAAAAAAAAATCTTGTCGAACCTTCATTTATGAGTCATTTCCTAAGTATTATACATATTTAAGCTTTTCACGATCTTAGTACCAGGCTTAACATATGTACTTATACATATAAAATAATAAATAAATAATTATGGTTCTTACTGGAGTTCATGTTTATTGCTGTACGGAACGAAATGAAATTTGTCAATAAAATGTTTACAAAACAAGAACCTATACGAAGTAACAAAATTGGTTTTTCACAATTTGATTGGCCTTTTTTGTTTGTAAACAAACTTTTTTTGGGCGTATGCTGCCATCTGATTCAAAATGTTGTTGAATGTTGCCAGAATACCATATTGCTAACTAAGCTACCTGCTTAGTAAGGTCTTAGTATAAATCTTTTGGTACACGTATCTGTAAAACTACAATATTTTTTATAATAATTACTATGTATTTGGAATTAGGAGTATGAGTTCTCATTCGCTTTATCTAAATTCTTGCCATTGAACAAAAGAGAAATTCTTATATTTCACTACTAGTATACATTTATAAGTCTGAAGGCGAAACATAATATGAATGCGTGTCAAAAATTCCCGGGACACGGGAAATAAAATTGTTTAAATGTCGCGGGTTTGCTGCGGAAAACATTGCAGGATGCAAACCCTAGCTGCGATATATTTGAAAACAGCCCTAGTTCGTAGAAAACATAGTCAGCTCCAAGATATCCGAAATATATATAAAAACATTGATTTAATTTCATATGCACATAAAACTGGGTCACGCCGAAAGAGGCGATAAAAATAATACACGAGTTTTATTTGACAACAAACTGCTTAAAACCCAGCTAAATTAATAATTTCAAACTGTTGTCGAAAACCTAGATTTTTTTTATTTTAGAAATTTTTATTTTGAAGGAAAAAAGTTATTAAACATATTCCCAAGTGCATCCGCTTAATTTCGTTAAAACCCGCTTAATATATGTGACCCGTCACATATAACTTTTTCTATAAATCCAAAACTATTCAAAACAAACGGTTTTGACCGTTATAAAACATATTTTTACTTAATAAAAGTTATATGATTTCGAGGGCAGATATATAATTCCGTGAATTTTCGAATAAATCAGTTTTTTTTGCAAAAAAAAATAAAATTATTTTTACCGTAATCTCCCTTTAGCTCCATACACTTAGTACAACATTTCTTAAATTTTTGTATCCCTTTCACAAAATAAGATTTTTGAGGTCCATTATATAGGCATTTGTTTGATCAATAATTTCATCAGCTGAATCTCTTTCCACCAAGCCCTTTCTTTAGGTTTGAAAATAGATAATAGTCACTGAGGTACCAATTCGTAACCAAGTTCATGCAATTTTGCCATTGAGACTGCACACTAGAGCGTACCAGGTTACAAGTAAAAAAAAAAAGTTCGCCGTACACAATATGAAGTATTATTGAAAGGTAGTTTCAAAAAAAAAAATTTTATTTTTTTATGCCGAACGTAGGGGTCGCGCTTTTACATTTTTCTATATAACTTCTGCATTTATAAACGGATTTTAAAGTGTGATACATCGATGTTTTTGTCTCGACGAGGCCGATTTTTTTGTCGTTGAAGTCATTGAGCTCAAGCACCCCGCGCGAGCTTTAATTTTCTGATATTAGAGTGGTACATTAGGGTAGTAGCAACTGAGATATGATGGGTAAGTACCAGAAGGGGTACTTAAACATCACACTTTAAAATCCGTTTATAAATGCAGAAGTTATATAGAAAAATGTAAAAGCGCGACACCTACGTTCGGCATAAAAAAATAAAAAAAAATTTTTTGAAACTACCTTTCAATAATACTTCATATTCGAAGGTGTACGGCGAACTTTTTTTTTGACGCCTTACTGCACACTTGTGCACTAGGGTGGGATAGTGTTGTATGGAGATTCTTAGTAGTAAGATTTGGGTATGACTCACCCCCTTATTTTGTGGGGTTTGGAAAAAATGCATGGGCCAAAAAATGGGGGAGGTGGGATCGGGGCAAGTGACAGCTCATTGAGGTCAAAGGTCGTGGGATTGAGGAAAATATTCACAAAAAGCCCCGCAACTACCTAAGAGTGGCACCTAGAGGGGTAAAATGTATGACCGACCATCATTAATTTTCCCCTTTCCAAACATAACTACCATCTAAAACGGACTCCCCTACAAAAAAATTATTATTTTTTTAAATTTTGTTCCCACTGCTCTAACTACCCCAAAGGTGCCCCGAGAGGAGTTAAATGTAAGACCACCTCCCAATATTTCTGCAATTCCAACAGTTTCTCAGAACAAATCCAACCTCTATCTTCAACCGTTAATGGAGTCCCTATACAAATTTTTGCCATGAATACCCTCTATCGCTAACCCATAAGAAGAGTCCAATGCAAAATGCACTAAAAACGACCAAACAAAACGAAATTCGCCACAGAATAATATTTTCGTTTAAATTTTCTGTTATTATTGAGGATAAATTATTTTCGATTTTATTAAAAGTAAAAAAACATGTATTTAAAATTCGAAATTTTATATAGTTTGAAAATGTTAGTCAAATTAATTTAATTTTTTCATGTGATGGATATTTATTCCGATTTTCGGCGACGACCTCAAGTAATAATATTTTTTCATCATCGTTAGGACAAATTTATATTTTATTTTTATTTTTTCCCCACTTAAAATTCACTTTATAACATTTTTAACAAAATCCACGGGTTGTGTGATTTAAACAGCTGTTAAACACAAACTAAATGACGGAGCTCTCTTATAATTTGACAGCAGGTACTTAATGGGAACAGTCACGGAATTATTGATATGCCTTCTTATTTTAAATCATTGAATTTTTTTCTTTCCAGATAAAACACGCCTTATATTCTCCTTCAACTTTCACTACCATTGTCCACCTCGTTAATATCAACGACTTTGCGAATATGTTCGTTTTGCGACGGTTTTTAGCAACTTGAGAAATCCCTGTTTGTTTATATAGGAACAGCAAGACAATAAATTCACGTCACAGTTCCTAGAAATCTTAATTAAAAGCAATTATATTTAAAATTAAACGTTTTTAAGAAAAATAATGTAGGACTCCGATGTTACTAGCAAACACATAAACACAATAATGGTTTTCTAAATATGTTAACGACAAATTTTGATATAAATCACGATATACAAATCACTACTACTTTTACCGCGACCCACTTTAATGCACATGTTTATATATATTTTTTACAAACTTTTCATAAAACGGTCGATGAACTTCAAAAATGTAGCGTATTCCATGAATCGACGCACTCTTCGAGTATTCTGCCATAAGACCATAGCACGCTGACAACCTATTGCCATATTTTATGCGAATTTTAATTAAAAGCTCGCTGGGCACTTCGCTTAGAGCTTCTGATGTTATGCTAACACTTCGCTTTGGTACATCCGATAAGGACGAATATGGAGTATCCACTTTTTCACTCCATAGATCAATAGACATTTTTTGATTCGGTCCAATTGAATTGCACAAGTATAAAATTTGAATCCTTTTTAGTTCCGCGCACAGTGAAGACTTTAGCAGACAATGACCATAATAATATTACAGAATATTCCATAAAATTCATTCTTCGTCTACAAAAGGTTAAAATATATATTTTCTTTAGTGAAATGTTTGCACACATCAAATATGTTTAAAACAAGTTTTTCCTCTTGTTCTGCCTTTTATAGTCGTCAAGTGTCCTGCCAATTATTGGGCCTATATGCAAATGGTTGTATTATTATTCTCGAGAGATAGTCAAAATACAGACATTACGTCGATGGAATAATAAAACTTTTGAATGTCGGGTGAGGTTTTGGGTGTTCCCTTTTGGCACGTAGTAGATTGTTTGATGGTTAATGTTGGACATTTCTCTGAATTTCTTAAATTAGTTTAATGATACATTTCGGCGAATAGGAGTTGTTTTGGAATTTTGGTATGTCGGTTTCAATTTGTTACTCATGTGGCTATTTAGTTGTCTCTTAAGTGGAATTCTTATACACACCGACCGGGACCTACGGTTTAATCCCGACTTCGAACGCCTAATGAAATCATAGGGAAGCTTATACAGGGTTTGCCAATAAGGACATAGCAATTTTTTATATAGTAAAAAATACTGAATATTTAGGATATTGAGTTGAAATGTTGCATTTAAAGAATGAAATTGGATTTCGGTCAAATGACCACCAGTGTACAGCGATCTATTCTCTGGACCCAATTTTCACCCACTCTTGCAAACATTTCGACCAATTTCGCGTTGGATGTTGTCTCGGAGCTCGTCTAAAGTTGTTGGCTTGTTGGCATAGACAATAACTTGATGTGGCCCCTATAAAAAGAAATCCAATGGCGTTAAATCACATGAACGAGGTGGCCATTCGAACGGACCATTTTTTGATATAACACGTTTACCGAATTTGCATTTCAGTCAATCGATTGTAAAGCTTGCTGTGTGGCTAGAGGCGCCGTCTTGTTGAAACTACATATCGACGATGTCTAGCACGATAGCGCTCTCCATTGACGGTAAGATGACGATGGTTTTCATCGACAAAGAATAAGACTCAATCACACCTCTGGCATGAAAACAACACCACATCGTAATTTTTTACGGATGCAATTGCGTCTCTTGAAGCTTATGTGGATTTGTTGATGTCTCATTGAAGAAATGAGCTTCCGGGCCAGAAATGAGCTGAAGATGATTTTCGATGAAATTATGGATTTTCGTGAAACTTTGCCAGAGCCCAATCGGAGAAGTTTCGGCATTACAAATGATCAAGTGGCTTTAGTTCTTGAGTCTGTTTGATTTTATAAAAATGAAGGCCAAGATCTTTTCAAAATATACGCCACAGTGTGGTTTGAGAGGTGCATAATTCGTGAGAACGATGTGGAATCGACTGACTTGGCTCATTTTGAACGCATACACTTACGGCTGCGATATTTTCGTCGCTTCGAGCGGTACGGCGTCTCTTTGGCGCCGGAACATCCAAAAGCGACAATTTGGATCCAAATTTATCCAATATAGTATGCACAACCTGTCAGGTGGGACGTTAATTACGTCCGAAAATTGGAGTAAGCGATCTTAACGTTGCGACCACCGACTCAGAATTTTGGTAGTAATTTTTATAGATTTACAAAACGTTGCTCGTAAGTGAATTTTACTATGATGAAAATGTTGACTTCGACTATCGTTTTGACTCTGAAAGATCATTAAAAATGTTGAGGGTGCGTTGACATAAAGATACGAAACTGTTATGTCCCTATTGGAAAACCCGTTACAGGACTTTGGGCATTTTCCGGCACTTTCACATTTTTTAAATAATTTAAACAATTTTTTTTTTTAAATTTGATCTGGTCAAATCAAAATCAATGTACTTGCATTTGGCTTGTGTAGTATTTTGGTTTTTATCTAGATTGGATCAAAATATTTCTTTTGGCGAAAATTGGTCTTAATACACCCGGGGAATCTACTTATTCAGGGCCCAGTATCACAACACCGTTTAGTGGAAATTTGGTACATAAACATGAAAACAACTTAACTACAGCAGTTTTAAATTTCGCTAAGCTAGGGCAAACAGTACAAAAGGTAATGGATTATTTTTCCCTTTGTGTAGTTTGGTTATCGACTAGAGTTTTTTACCCGGTTTTTTAATTTTCCCGTAAAGCAGGAAAAATTTCAAAAATTTTCGCCATCCCGGCCGGAAAAAAATATTTATAAGCTTGACGCTGAACCGCATTTTGTTAGAAAAAGTAAAGTATACGACTTATTTAAAAAGTAAATACTAACTTACTTAAGTCTCTCAATATCCCATTAAAAAACTTCTCTCGAATCAGTGAGCTGGGCACGATATAATTCTTATGCTGACCGGGACTTACTGTTTAATGCTCGCTTCAAACGGTTAATGCATTTTAAACTTACGTGAATCCCACAATATCCCATTAGGTAACAAGGGAAACCTCTCTTTCATATTAGTGAGCTGTGCACGGTTCAATACTTATATTCATTGACCTGGACCCAGTGTTTAAAAATTTAAAAAGTAGTTTTTTGTTGTCATTTTAGTACTATGCCAGAATAGCTATCAAGTACTAGCCTCTATCCAGGCCAAATACTAAAACGGCTACAACAAATTATTATTCTAAAATTATTTTTAAGAATCGTATAAAGCAGTACTTTTCCTAAGAAGAATTTTTTGTCAACAAATAACTTAAATATTGCGGTTTGCTATCCACTCTTAGTTATGGAGGCTTAACCAAAAACACTACATGTATTTCAGTTAATTGGGGAAATTCACAAATTGCAAAACATAAAACGCTTTGCCAGCGTCCAAATGAACACCTTCAGCGTGTTTGCAATTTGTCCTTCACATGATGAACAGGTGGCCATTTGGGAAAATGAAGACTGGCAAGTTTAAGACTCTTCCACTTCGGTAAAGTCTGCAATTACATTAGACAGATTTTTCCGGTAAGAGGAAATGCGTTCGTTCAAACATTGTTCGAGGAACCTTTCCCTCGAATATACCTAACATTGCCTAATTATATTGAACGAATACCTTTTTCTAGGCGCCATAGAGAAAAGGCATACAACAAGCAGCACATAGTGCCGCGGTAACAGCCCTGCATCCGGTGCATGGAACCGTCTGTCGTAGAATCGTGTATTAAAAGTGTGATTTTTGCGAAAGAATATTGAACTCATTGTCTGAAGCCTCGTTTTATAACGTCTGAATACTTTTGAATACAAAATATTATTTTTTTTAATCAACTATCATTACTTCTCTTTAATAAAGCAAAGGTTTTTTATAACTTAAACAGGATAATACGATTAGTATAATCACAAGATCTTTAATTTACTTAAGTCCCACAAAGACACGCTAAGGAACAAGGGGAAACTTCTCTCAAGTCAGTAAGCTGTGCACGATATCATTACTAACCTCCTCGTTTCATCGTAAATGCCAGCAACTTGACGAGTAAGAGATTAATCTCTAAGCCATATAAAAACTTTTCTATAAAAATCTTTAAGTTTTAATTATTTTGGTTTTTTTTTGTATGATGTATTTTGACTTTCTTTATGAAGGAAAATATTTATCGTTATTTTCTTCATCCTTAATCCATCCTCAGACTGTACATACTAGGGTTTTTATTTTTTGCCTATAAAGAAGTACCTGTAAAACTATCTTTACATTAAGAGTACCAATAGAACACGCTTATTATGTAGAAATACTTAAAATATGACTGAGTATATTCAATATTATTGAATTACTGTCGAAGGGCTTTATATAGTCCTAATTTATTGAATTTTTTTGTTTATTTAAAGTATCCACTTTATTCTTGAATTAAATGAAATAAACATACAAAGAAGGTGATGAAAAAAGTGCTTAAAAATATTCTTTTTCGGTATTTGAAGAAATATACTATTCAATAAGAAAGTACTGCAGTGCTTTTCCGACTAGAAATCCTGCTTTGACTTTGGATTATGCTTAAATATGAACAGTTTTATGTTTTGTATTAACATTTGTTTTTTTTTATTTTTGATTTAACATACACGCAGAGAAAAGATATGGTTACTATATGGTCACGGCAACAATAGTTTGTTCTCTGCCATTCAAAGTATGGTCGTCACAACCATTGTATTGTTTTTTGAACTTTATTTTGACAATAGTATGATTGCGGCAATACTAATATTGTTGAAATGTAACAATATTATTGTTGCCAAATATAAAAATGAAAATATGATTGTAGCAACAATATAAATATGGTTGGTGCGACAAAAGTATTGTTTTTTGGGCTTTATGTTAACAATAGTATTTTTTTAATTTGACAATGTTATTGTTACGAATCTTCCGCAATATTAGTACTTTTATATGTAAATTAAATTTATTCAAAACAATTTACTTTGGATTAGTATAAGTTATATATTTTTAATAAGTAAATTTTTTCTACTGTTAAATAAGTCACTCCAATTAAGAGTTGTATGTATTTTTACATAATTTACTTAATAAAAATCTCTACTGTTGAATAGTACGAGTAACTTAACCCAATCCTTACGAATCATAGTAGGGTTGTGTGTGAGTCATACTGTGGTTATGAGGATTGCACTATGGTTGTATGTTAAACATACTATAATTATGAGAAACATAATGTGGTTGTAGGGATCATAGTATGGTTGAGTGTGAATAATAATATGGTTGTGGGGACCATAATATGGTTGTGTGTGAATAATTCTATTGTTGTGAGAACCATAGTATTGTTGTGGGGATCATGGTATGGTTGTGTGTGAACCATACTATTGTTGTGAGAACCATAGTATTGTTGTGGGGATCATAGTATGGTTGTGTGTGAACCAAACTATTGTTGTGAAGATCATAATATTGTTGTGCCACAACCATATACCCAACAATAGTATGATCCTCTTCGAATATTGTCACCCCAACCATACTTTTTTTCTGCGTGTACAGAGAAGGTTATGGCACCAAACTTAACTTGCAATATCAAACAACAATGTTTTTATTTATTAAATATATTTTATATTTATTTATTTTTATTTTCCAATACTTCGATCGCCTTTGACAATCATTCTCAGGAAGTTAAAAATTTAACTAACAAAAAAGTGAACCGAAACGCTTTAAGATTATTTCTTTTTTGTTAGATAAAAAAAAATTATCCTGAGGATGATCGTCAATTTTTTTATATTTTCGTTCTTTTTCAAACTTTAAAGCGCACTAATATCCGGTTCGTCATCCTGGAAATGTCCATATGCAATATTGCCTCACTGCTAGCAACGAAACTTTGTCCTTCCAGTACAGCGACGGTACTGTCGTAGTTTAAGCGCGGTACTAAAATAAACTGTGGCCAAGTCTCGGCGTATGTTATCATTTTAGTAGTACTTACGCCGTATCGAAATTACCGAAAACTGACTTAGTACTCAAAAAGAATGCGTCATAGGCAATTTACTTCAATACAATTCACAGCACTGCAAGTGTGCAGGTCCGTTCGTACTTTTTGTCTGGCTGCGTGTGTTTGGTAAATAGCCAAACCTATTTCCGACATGTATGCACCTTTTCATTATAAGCTTATTTAAATAAGGGCTCAATTCTATTTCAGCGTCCTTTAAGAACATTTTGCAAAATGTCTGCAAAATGGATTACGCGTTCGGGCCAATGTTCATGTTATTACTGCCAAGGGATTACTGAACGGTGGATGGATTGCTTGCAGCACACAAGGGATTGGTTGCAGCACATGCGCACCTTACTACAAAAGCAAATGTGTAATGTTGTAAGCATGTCATAGTTTTAGGTAACAGTCACTTTTAATGCCTTCATGCTACTTTTATTTATGACAGAATAGTTTCCGCAGAAAACATGGTATCACAAAATTATCATATTACTCCAAAGTCTGTTAAGTAGGTGAAATTTAGCAGAAATGTGGTTACTGGTTGTTTGATATTTAAAATAAGTTAAATGGGTCTAGGGCATTTTTCTAATTTAATATTTGTCAAAATTTCGTATTGTCCAAAGGGAGGAAATCCCACTGAACGAAAATGTCCGCAGTTTATAAGAGTTAATATTTTTGCGTTATATTTTTGAGATCAACAAGCTGAATTCTTAGACTCTTTTGTCGCTCACGGCAGTATCAGAAGGACTGCAGGTTCTTTGTACCGGATTGACCCGAAGCAAACACTCTTAGGCCAGGGGCAGTCACCTCAACAATACGTGTTTTGTTGTTACAACAGCAACTTCTAAAAATATTTAATTGCAAATAGCCTAAAACTGATTTGTGCTTTAAGGTCCAATTAGTCTTGACGGTCGACTCTGCAACCTGCAGAAGTCTACCGTCGTCAACCGTCAAACTGTAGTTATCTCCCTCTAACCCATGCAAAATAAAACCCCCAACTGAAATAGCTGATTGCCTACCGTCCACCGACAAGACTAAATGGACCTTCAGTCATGAACATTGTTAAGGTTCAACATTTCCGGATAAGTTTCCGGTGCTGAACAGTGAAATTTAAGTTTCTATTTTATTAAGGAGTGTTTTTACTAGCTCTAAGGATAGCAGTCTTTACTTTCAACGTGGTTCAACGTCTAGCAAATTTACATTTGTTTTAATTTAAAATTTGTTCCCGCTTTCCAGGAAAATGAAAAACTCCATGAAAAAAACTCTACCCTCAACATGATCGATGTTACACTTGCCATATTATATAAGTGGTGTCTTTTATGAAGTCTCGATAACTGAGGAGGTACTTTTCAAAACATGATTATTCCACTTTTTGTGTTTTTGCACAAATTGAGAAAATAGTTTCTTGGGTATGCCCCTATATATTTAACCCGAAATTTTGGTGCATTATTAAAGGCGTAAAGATTAGTCATTGTTTTGTGTAGGATTTAAAAAGTTGGCACTTCTATATTTGGAATAAATGCATGATTTAAAATGATTTATGATTTAATCTTATGATTTAATCTTGTTTTGCTGAAACTAATTAGGTAACAGATATATTAAGTTGAAATAGAACAACATTAGGTTCATTTTAATCTAAAGAAATTAAAATTTTTTTTTTATTTTTTCTTCTGGATTAATCATATTTTGTTCCAAAAATGTATATTTGAAATGGATAATGTCATTCTGAAGTGGAATAATCTACTTTTGATGAAATCATGCATTTTTCAATTATTTTCCTGGTGTAATTATTGACATTTTGAAACATTTTATTTTCGCAGAGTATTCAATTCAATGCTACCAAACAAAAAAAAATAAAAAAAATTTTTTTTTCAAATGTGGAATAATCATGTTTTGAAAAGTACCTCCTCAACTAAGGCTGTGTGTAGGCAACTATAATTGTTGACACTAAAATAAATAAAATTTGCTGTAACAGTTTTAGGATTCGATTACCAAATATAAACCTCTATTCTGGTACTATGTACCACAACGGCTTTAACAAACTATTTTTATTAAGTTCAGTTGAGACCGTTTTTGCTTGCTGTCACATCGATTTTTGAGTTGTAAAATAAAACAAAACTAATAAAACATTTTCAAATTACTTTTTTCATTTCATTTCGAGTAATAAAAGACTATCTAGTCTTATTTATGGAGTCTTAGCAAAACGACCACTAGAAAAACGAACAACTTATAACAACATAAATTTTAAAAATTATTCACATTTATATAATTAAAAAACGTATATTATTAAAAAAAAATTGTACATATAAATTATTTGTATTTGCATTATACAGTTTTGCAAAAAGAAGCGCCTAAGGTGGCATCTAAATAAGTTAATTTTCGCACCTCCAAGTTTAAAGGGCGAAATTTTGCAAACAAAAAATATAATTCTTTAAAAAAGAAATTATAAATTAAAATTTGACTACCTAATTGTGTGTTCGTTTACTTTGCCAGTAAAAATGTGCAAGTTTCTACTTTTGAGAGCGTAAGGCTTTTACTTTCTTTATTAAAATTTGCAAAAAAAAAGTAAAAAAAGGAATTTGCAAAAAAAAAGTAAGCTTCCAGTAAAAATTTGCAATTAAACAGCTGATTTTGTTTCCTGTTTGCATTACATTTGATTTTATTTTGAATTTAAAAGTGTTAAGATTTGTAATAAAAAAATGAGCAAATAAAATCATTTTTTTTTTCTTCCTAATTTCAGTGATTAACATATATACATCGTGTTTCTTATGGCAAGGGAACAAAACAGATAAGTCAGGATGAAGCACTTATAAAGTATTTAATGAGACATCATCATACAACTTTATTTGAAATGTGTGAAATTAAGTTTCACGTGAAACTTCCAATTTTTGTTGCAAGGCAATGGATAAGGCATAGAACTGCAAATGTGAATGAATATTCAGCAAGGTATTCAATACTTGATAATGAATTTTATTGTATATCAAATAAAATAATATTCCAATTTGTACTTAGCTATTCCATTGTAAATTTATTTTTACTTTTTTTTTGGGTACATAAAACATCTGATTTCAAACATCTGTTCTATCTTGCAAATTTTGCTTGACTAAAATTTCTCCAACCAAAATTTGCAAACTCTCTAACATCGAACTGTCAAAATCTTCTCTCTCTGGCTCCCATTTACTGGACTTTTTGTGTAAACGAACACGATCCAGTAAAAATGTCCACAAATTTGTACAAATTTGCAAGTAAACGAACACACTTAATATAGATCGTAGGTTTTGGTCCCATAAGACCCAAATTTCGTACAAAACTGTTACTAAGGCCCAAAAATAAATTTATTTCCCTGTTTAAATAGTTCAACCCCCCCCCCCCCCCCCCCCCCGAAAAAAAACAATAAAAAAGGCTTTTATAAAGAAGCGTTTAATAAATTTTTTGAGTCAATAAAATTATTAGGTGCGTATTAATTATTCAGCCCATTTATTAAAATTTTATGAATTCAATTATTTGGCCCAATGAATTTAACTTGATAACAAAAGTACATTCATTTCTACCATTTATCGGTAGTGGAAAAAAACAATCAGTACCGCCACCTGAATTTCTTGTTTTCAATATTAATAGTATACTTATTTTGCATTGGACTATGTAGCTGGCTTGAATCTTTAGCCCTTAATTTGCACGGACAGTCTCAGTGCTTTAAATGTAATGCAGAAAAAACATATTAGTTTTAAATCGAACATTATTTCTGAATATGACCAGAGTGTCTCATTTGGAATAATGTGGATTCCATCTCACATCGGCATACCGGGCAATGAATTTACAGGTCAGGCAGCTAAAGACGCTATTCACCTACACGATGTTACCGAGATACCTTGTCAGTTATCAAAAACCAATTTAAAGCTGCAGAACTTGGCTCAATAGCGACAGATTGGGATCGATCTACTTTATTCTTAAGACAGCACAAGCCAAGCCACCGCAGGCCCAAATATAATAATACGTTTTCCAGAAAACAATGCATCACTCTAGCACGATTAAGAGTCGGAAAGACAATTTTTAATACTCAACACTATTACGAGGGCGACCGCAAAAGTAACTGGCCTAACATAAAAAGAACCGTTTTTTTTGGAATTATTATTATTTATTTTTCAACATCTCCTTCCAACTCAATACACAATCTCCTTCCAACTCAATACACTTCATCAAACGTTTTTAAGTTTTTTAATTCCATCCGAAAAATAAGATTTTTCAAGACCTTCAAAATTTGCCTCAGCTTCAGCAATAACCTCGCTATTGGACAAAAATTTTTTGCCACCGAGAATTTGGAAACAAGAAATAATCAGAAGTAGCTAAATCTGGACTATATGGTGGATGCGGAGCAATTTCAAATCGTAATTCGGCCAGTTTTTGTTGAGTTAAAAATGCAGTGTGTGAAGGAGCATTATCTTGATGAAAAAGAACTTTTTTTTCTAAATGCGGTCGTTTTATCTTGATTTCTTCACTCAACCGATCCAGTAATGCACAATAATATTCAATATTTATAGTTTTTCCTTTCTCAAGATAATCAATAAATATTATACCCCTTGCATCCCAAAATACTGTGGCCATTACTTTTCCTGCTGACTTAACAGTTTTCGCCTTCTTGAGACCACTTTTACCAGCTTCTATCCATTGTTTTGGCTGTTCTTTGCATTCTGGGATGTAGTGATGGATCCATGTTTCATCAACAGTTATGAATCGGCGCAAAAACTCTATTGGATTACGCTGATAAATCGCTAAAAGCTCCTCGGAATTGGTCCAACCAATTTTTTTGGGGCAAAGTCAACAAACGCGGCACCCATCTTGCTGATAGCTTTTTCATGTGGAGTTCATCATGTAAAATACTCCAAACTTGTTTTTCGTGTATTTTAACAATATCAGCAAGTTCTCTGAGCTTTATTCGTCTATCTTTAGTCACTTCGTTAAATATTTTTCTAATGTTTTCAATAGTAGTAGCAGTTTTCGGTCTTCCAGAGCGTTGTTCATCTTCCGTACTTGAACGACCCATTTTAAATTGTTGAACCCAGAATTTCACGGTGGAGTATGATGGTGCATTATCACCATGAACAGAATCCAATTTATCTTTGATTAATTGTGGCGTATAACCTTTCATATAAAAGTGTTTGTTTAATTACCGCACGAAACTCTTTATTTTCCATTTTTCAAAAATTATAAAACTTGTTTACTTCAATCACCTGTAACAAAGAAAATAATCATTAAATATTTCGGAAATTTCGACAGATGGCTTATAAAAGATTGCTTTTAAAAAACAAACAAAAAAAAAGTTGCTAGTAAAACAGAAAATGTGCCAGGCCAGTTAGTTTTGCGGTCGCCCTCGTATACAGGAACAAGTCCATCCAAGTGTACCTTCTGTGACGTTACTTTATCAATAACCCATATCCTGACTGAATGTGTTCATTCTAAGCTGGATGAACCTCTTGAAAATATAGTGGACTGCACTACCAACCTAATGCTGTCAAAGATCAACAATAGTCTTAATATCCACAATATCAATGAAGTCTAGACTGGAGTTCATCATATTGACCAGATTGATTACACATATCTTGATAACTTAGTTTAAGATAATATACGAGATTTTAATATTAATTTTGCCAAATTTTTCTACGGCGGGCGCAAATGGTCTCTGTAACCCCGCGCCTCTGAAAATATGTATTTTATAAATTTATTTGTAAAATATATCTAAATAAATAATAGTATACTTATATTGGAAAATCAAATACAAATTGTTGCTTAATTTTTTTAGTTTTAGCTGTCTTGAAGTCAGCTTTGTTCGATCTTAGTCGACCCAGTACCAAAATTTTCTCTGCACTAGAAACAATTTTTGCGTAATATCGATAAAATTTTACATTAATTTTTCCCCAATGGAATATTTTCTTTAGTTATGTGCAACATTTAATGAAAGTTTTATAATTTGCATGTAAAGTTTCATACTGTGTTCTTTTGTCGCTCTATTATTAAAGAGCAAGCGGTCGCTAATGCGATAACTCCGCATCATTGTACAAAACTAGAAAAGTCGGACAGTCTTTCAATATGGTAGGAATTGTTTAGTAAGTCGCATGTGTCCTTACTCTTCGACTTAGTTCGTAGGAAAAAAGTAATTTAATAATTACCTTAAGCAAGCTCGGTTATTACTCGCTTATAGTTTTTCTAAAATAACTTTTTTCTTTAAACTCAAAGTCTTAAAGTTGGGTATTCCAAATAAAAACCACACAAAAACTGCGTTTTTGGAAAATGATCTGTTCGATTTTATTGTAAGCTGAAACAATTAGGTCAATTTTCTAAAAAAAAATTAGAAAAAAAAATCTTTTTAAATATGTAAGGAAAAAATCCTTGAGGGTTATGTCGAACAACGATATACAATTTTACAATATCGTATGTTTAGCTCGTTTGTTTTATTTCGGTCTGTTGCTTTTACACATTGAACAGGGATTAAACCGGCTCAAGACCTCTTGCTTCTATATTTAAATAGAAGACAAGTTTTTAACAAAATGGCAAAGTGACATTGATTTTCGTGGCTGCACACTACTTTTATCATGATTTCGGGTCCGTAACAATCCTCTTCAGAAAGCCTTGCAGCAATTGTTGAAAGTAAAACCGAACTATATAAGGCCAGGCTCTCCACAAACGAATGAGAACTACTGTTGTAAACCTTACTTTTCAAGTTTTCTTCGCACAATTGCCCACGAAAATACAACTCACTCTTGCCAGCTCTAAAGAGACTCCACATCGAGAGCCATCAATAGATTTCTTTTACAACAACGTGTGTGTGTTGTAAAAATATCCTAAAGAGAGCAAAACCTTTTAGACGGTATCTCATTTGTTTATTTCTGATGACGCGTTCCCAATATATTTGACATCTAACACCGCTATCTTTTCCGACAAATGGTCGTCTAGGCCAACTTTTAGATGCTCTAAGATTATAAATCTGCCATATCTAGACGAGAATATATGATCCAGAAGGGAATATATGTGCAAATTTTCGTCAAACTCTAATTGAAAATACAGATTATGTCAAAAATTTTTGGAATCAGCGAATTATCTCGCCTTAGCACAAAAAAATACACCCATTCGGTAATTTTTTACAAATTTATTGAAAACATGGCTTTGGGGAAAAAGATGAATATTTGTTTCTCTGTAGAGCGGACGACCTAAATCATGTGCAAATTTTCCAAGAATGGGCGGATGCTGCTATCTCAACAAACAAAATATTCATTTTTCAAATAATGCATAGTAAAATCTATATAGTCGTTATACTAATTGTTAGAAAACATACTTAGAGTATCTTGTACTGTATTTTTTTGTAACTAAAGCCTAGTTCTAAGATCGTTAATGCGAAAAACATTAATCGTCTTCAAATTGCTCTCCAAAGCGGGGTTTTATCGTTTTTTCACGTGAAATTATAGGGCATAATTACGGCAGGGAAGTAAATAAAAGTTTAAACGGTCGTTTCCGTTATAAACCAAAAAACAATTTTCACAGCAATTTCAGAAAGCTTATTTTTGTATGTGGTTACAAACATTGCCACAAATCAATCGTATTACCAGGCTTAAATGTTGCTTTTGAAGACTTAAACCTGGTTCAAATGAAATGCATTATCTGCCCCCAAAAACACTCATAAATGCGGTTCAGTAAAAACAATTTTTTGTCAAGTTTTAGGAATATATTGTTTAGCCGGAAATTGATAATAGGTTCTTCAATTTAAATGAGGTGTGCAGTAGCTTCACAGAATTTTTTTTACATTTTCACATGAAATGCAATTTTAGTAGTAGGCTTAATAAAAAAAATACATTCTTTTATTAAATAAGATGCTTAATAAAGTTAGGATTTTTAATTGGTTTAAGAACAAAATTTCCATTCGGTAAAGGCCTTCAAATAATGGAAAATTTTAGTGTACCATGTACCAATAACGAAAGCATTTACATTTTCTGTTCTTAAATCATATTTGCTCGTTCATAGTTAATATTTCATTCTTCCGCAACGTCGATGTCGATGTCAACGTCTTGCTGCAACAACCTCTTTTTAATTATATTTCGCTTGTGCAGATTATTACACAAACGTACGGAGAAGAAATATATGAATTCAATAAGACTTAAGCTGGAAATGCCCATAAATAGACCGAAGATGCCACCACAATTTGCAATCAATGTTGTAACGCCATACATGACAGTACGTTTGATGGCAGTGAATTGAGTTTCTTTGAAATAAACCGACAAACGAGCTGCACGCCCACTGGAAATATAAAAATAACAAAAATATTAAATCGTTTCATTTTTGATCCCAAAAATAATGATATATTGAAGATAGTCATGCTGGCTACGAAAAGGTTTTCTGGCATTTTAAATTATTAATTACAGTAGGCAACAAAATTTGAGATCATATCAAGGGGAAAAAGGTTCGATAGTCAACTTTGATTAATTTGGTGCTGCTTATCACGAATCTGTCATCCGATTTGCCAAATTAGCTGCAGTTTAGGAGATATTCAAACAAACAGTTATTTTCGTTTTTTAAATAAAAGGACCCCTAATTGCTTTATTTATGAACCGATTTTCAAAAACTTGAACGAGGTGTTTAGAATCAACTTAAGTTGATTATGTTGTTGTTGTAACAATATATTTATTTTGAAGTCTTGTTTGTCTATGGGGGATCTGCTTCGATATCCAGGTGGGGAGAAACGCGCCATTTAACGCGCCATAAATTCGTCCACAGAGACCTGGGGGTCTGGGGCTTGGCCGGACAATTGAAGACGTGCAACACGTCATGTGGTCCCTGATGGCAGGCGGGACAGATGTCCGGATCGTTAGCATCAATTCGTGCCCAGTATAAATTGAGACGACTGCACCATCTAGATCTCAGCTGCGTCAGAACCACGCGCATTTGCCGAAGTAGTACATTCTCCTCAGGTGAAATCTCCGGGGGTTGCTCCCCTAGCACACGGTAGCTGGATACCGCTGCTGCGACTTCATCGGCGTGAATGTTGTTCTGACCTGCCTGATAGTTTCGATGATCTAAAGGTTATCTCTTGCACCGCTGGACCTCTCTCTCTCTCTAAATCATGAAGATCGTACCTGATCTGCCTGGGCGGAGGCATCCTGTATGAGAGATGGTGTTTAGGATGACTGCTGCGAAAACACCCTAGCAGGTATTTCTTAGACAGCAGGAAATTATGTCTGCGCACGGTAAGGACCTTCGTCTCCTCATGTAGATGGTCCTGAGAAGACATAAGAAGACACCCTGTTGGTGTTCTGAGGGCGGCATTCTGGCAAGTCTGAATTTTCTTCCACTGCGTCGTACTCGCGTTCGCCGACGACTTCGCGGCTGCGTAGTTTTTTACAGACCGACCTATCGCTTTGTAAGAGGTCAACTAGGTTTCTTTGTTGGCTCCCCAAGTACTGCCGGCAAGTTACTTGAGGACCTTGTTGCTACTTTTGAGTTTATCGCAGATAGCTGTAGCATGTGCAGAGGATCGAAAATGACTTCCAATGTGACCCCAAGGATTTTGGGGTAGTTGGTAGTAGGTATGTTGACGTCATCGACTTTCTCATTGAGTGACAACCGCACGTTCCTCTGCGGTCCATGCAGTAAAAAGTGTGGCTGATGATTTGGAGGCGAATATTTTCATATTCCTGGCAGTGAAAAAACGTGCTAAGTGAGGTAGGTGTTTATTTTCTCACATATATCATCCAGTTTAGGTCCTGACGCCAGAATTGTGCAATCGTCAGCGGACGAAACAATTTCAACGCCGTCTGGTCAGTAGGGTTGGAGCGACGAATGTCATCACGCTCGTCTGCGAGTCCCGCTGCCTCTGCTGGGAAGTTTGTTCGTACTTCGGGTATTCGACCGGCAGGGAACTTTATCTCGGCTTCCCGAACATCCGACGGAATAGCTAGATTATTAAAGCTGCGGTTGGTGGCTTCTCTGAAGGCCTCCCAATCAGCCTTTTTTTGATTGGGAAACGTGCGGCGTTCAGAGGTTATGAAGTCGCCAACGGTAAATTGTGGTGGTGCCTCTTCGACTCGGAGAGCGCGGATACGACGCAATACTCTCCTTTCCGCCTCACTTAAGTTGACTATCATACCTTCTGCCGCAAATTAGTATTGACCAGTGATATTGCTAGATTTAGCCAACAAGTATAAATTTTAATTCGCTCTATGTCTGGGGTTCTTTAACAGGCCTGTGAATACTTAAATAGGCTTAAGCGGATAATTAAACGGCATTTTTATAATGCAAGAATTTTGAAAATATTTGCTGCAACACATTTCATTGGATTTTTCTGGCAATAAGGCGAAATAGTGTCTTTTAGCATCATTGCCTTTAGGTTTAGCTATCTTCCATATTTCATCATCTCATAAACTAAGGGCCTCATTCTCAAAATTCGGTCATGAAAATGAGATCTAAAATATTTCCATTTTCAATATTATTAGCAAAATTGAATTAATTTCGGTACAACAAAAGTAGGATTGGTATAAAATGTACGTCATGTACAAAAACCATTTCAATTTTGCTTGAATTGACAGAATCGTTGTCGTTATAGAAAATATGACCCTAAGCCTTAAATATATAGTAATACTAACTCGGAGTGCTCGTATGTATCACGCTGGGACAAAATGGTCTTTTCGAAATCGTAAAATGCTCGCGATATTTCAAAATTGTAATCCAATGAATTGCACGCCGGTATACAATCGCACATTATGTCTACAGTCTCATCAATCGATTTCTGAATGGTTTGATTGGATATCAAAAAATTCATTTCTTCTGCCGCGCTCGTATAACAATTGACATCAGCCAGACCGCAGGTGGGTATATCCAAAGGCTCTAAACGTTTTGAAAAAAAAACTCAATGATAATCTAAACACAATTTCGATTATATTTAAAAAATACTTGGCATCCAGAATTTAGCACAGCCACATTTAGTTATGGTAAAATTGGCCAAACACTCCGTTTGGCAATTACTCTGTGAATAAGCTTTGAAAAAGCGCAGATAACGTTCGTCATTAAAATAACATTGCCTCCTGAAATCGAAAAAAAAGAAAATGAAATGTTTATTTGTAAGGATGATGTACCTTCAATACATACTTTTCCGGGCCAAACTGATGTAAGTTTTCGGTTGATGTCACGTATTGTGGCAAAACAGATACTAAGACTTCGTCATCATGCGGCACTAATATATAATTGCCTGTTGTTAAAGGCACACTCTCAGGAGAATTTAGAAATACCTGTTAATATATAAGAATATGTAATTAAATAAACACATTTACATTAGAGTGACTCTCCACAATGTGTAGAAAAAAATTTGCCATTACTGCAGATAATGGATAATGCAGCTTCCTAGCATAAGTAAAAATAAAACATTATTCCAAGTAGGGTACATCTAATTTTATATCAAAACCTTAGTAAAGTGATGTAGATCTAGTCACATTAACTAACTGGCCACTTTAAGAGGAATCAAGTTCTCAACACAATTCACACAAACGAGCTAGAGGAACAACCAAATGTAAGTACCAGTAGTGACATTCCCAACATTTTAATAAATTGCGAGACGCCGACTCCACACAAGATATGCTACCATAGGTAGAGCCAGCCGTAATGGCGGTCATACTGCATTCCATAATTACACAAGTATGGAATAACGAAGATTTTTCTTTCGATTAGAAGGAACTTATACGAGGGTTGTTATTAAAATGTGGGTCCTGACAATACTAGTGTTTCCAGATGCAAAACTTCCATTGAAAACATAGCATAACTTCACTTAGAACGTTTTCTCATTTGAGGGCGAATTATTCAGTGTTGAAAAATGTATCTCCGTCAAAAAATGGAATTATCCCGTGAACATTTCCGTGCGATGATTTTTTACGAGTTTCGGAGTGGGATATCAAGACAACAGTGTTTAAATCAACTTGTTTCGACTTTTAGCGATGAAACACCATCAGAAATCACTGTTAATCGCTGGTACCAAGAGTTCAATCTCGGACACCGTTCGCTACAGCATGAATTTCGTGAAGGACGTCCAACTTCGGTCACTTTGCCAGAAAACATTGATGCTGTGCGTGAACTGATTAAGCAAGACTGACATGTAACATACCGTGAGATGGAGGCATCCCTGGACATTAGTATGACAAGCATCAATAGGATATTCCATGTTCATTTGGCCGTGAAAAAAATTTGTTCTCGTTGGATCCCACATAATTTGACGAATGCACAAAAAAAGGCTCGTATGGATTAGTGCTAAGAGATGTTGAAAAACTATAACTGCGGTAGCTCAAAGGCAGTGTATAATATTGTCGCAGGTGACGAATCAGGGATCTATGCATATGAACCAAACATAACAGCAATCGACTGTATGGGTCTTTCAGAGACAAGCCAAATCCAACAAAAGTTGTTCGAGGAAGAAGTACATCGAAGCAAATGATTGCGTTTTTTTTCAGAAGAGCAGCTTATTTCACATTTTGGACCAAGGAATTGGCAGCCTAGACCGTGTGATATCACACCTTTAGACTTTTTTCTTTGGAGCTACGGAAAGTCCAAAGTCTATGCTGGCAAACCAGCTACGATTCAGGTTTTGGAAGCCAACATTACGCATGTCATTAAAGCCATACCGGTCGAAATGCTCGAACGAGTCATCCAAAATTGGTCCCTCATAATGGAAACCCCGAGGCGTAGTTGCGGACAACATTTAAAGAATTGCTAATAAAGATTCCACACTTGATTCAAATTTTTATATTTTTTTTTGTTTCGAAGAATACCTCTATATGGATCACCCTATATAAATAGCAAACCTCGTAACACTGTTCGGCAACAATATCGTTTGGACGAAACCAACTGATCCTTATGTAGAATGATCACCTGAATCTGAATTGAGAGTCCGTTTGGTACCATCACGTACAGTTTTCAAAATTCCGTGAAAAGGATTTTCTATGATTTTTTACAAAAACTGCTATAACTCAGGCAATTTTCGGATCGGATTATTAAGAAATATATACCACGTTGAAAGCGTTACAGTACGTTTTTTATGATATTGTGCAAAAACGAGTGAATGAGCTCCAGAATTGGGGTACAATTGGCAGTTGAAAACAGAATTTAAAAATAAAAAACAAAATGTTGACTTTTTTTGTCTGTAACTTGCACAATTTTTATTCGATTTTTATAAATTATGATTTCTATGAAGGATGAATTTTTTACCAATTAATATTGCCCCCTTAGGCATTTTAACGATACATCGAAAATCAACGTGATGGGGCAAAACGGGCATTCAATTCTTATTTCGGAGATTATTTTACATAAAGATCAGTTGGTGGGTTCAAAAGTAAATTTTTGCAGAACAGTGTAATTTTTATAATACCCAAAATTAAAGGTAGCACACTGAATTTGTTTTAACTGGTAGGGAATTAGCATTTGGTTCACAGCAATAATATTACGTCGTATTCCAGAACATCTAAAGTCGGTTATTAGAAAAAACCAAGCCGGATTTTTTTAAGGTCTGCCATATGGACCAAAATACAGGGTGGCACAAAACTACCGATGTAGTTTGAATGTTTAATAACTTTTTAAATTTATTTATATTTTTTATCTCAGAATTTTGTGAGTCAAACTTGGGGAATTTGAAAAAAACACTCTACACAATAGAACAGCGATCAGCAATTGTTGAATTTGGAATTTTCTGTTACGGGACCGAAAGCATTATTTCGCACAGAAGCGATTTCAATTGGCCCCCACGTTTACCTGTTTTCTTTGGGGTTATTTGAAAAAAGGGTATACCTAAATAAGCCAGCGCCCATGCCGCAGATAAAACAAAACATTCGTCATAAAATTCAAGCCATAACACTGGAAATTTACGAAAAGTTATGCAAAATGTACTGGAAAGAGCACGAATGTGCGCAGCCGAAAATGGACACCACTTGCGGTATAAAATTTGTCATACTTAAGCCAAAAATATTCCCATTAATATACTATACAACAAAAAATAATAATTAACCAATAAATAATAAAGTTATTAAACATTAAAAAACCACAACGGTAGTTTTGCGCCACCCTGTACAAAATACGGATGAGCCGTTTAAAATTTGAATCGGCTGTAAAAAAAAGTACTGATATTTTTTTCAAATTTCTGGTTCTATTGGAAAGATTGAACTTTGCCATTCGCTTTACCCAATTGACTGAAGATTGTTTGGCAAGAGATGAAAAATATTACGGAAAAATCGTGTTTTTAGATGAACTCATTTTCATCACGGTCGCTATGTCAGTAAGCAAAATTGCCGGTTATGGGATTCAGAAAACCCAAACGTGGCTATTAAGAACCTAATGCATCCACATCAAATTTGTTGTGGATTTTAAGCTGGCGGCATCATTTGACCATTTTTCGTCAAGGCAAGGAGACGCACCGGCAGCGGCAAGGAGACGCACCGGCGCCCTGCTTAAAGACGTTTTGTTTCCAAAAATTAGAGAGAATGACATGGACGACATTTGGTTTCAACAAGACTGGGCCACATGTCACCTAGCAACTCCATCATCGAAATTTTACGCACTCTTTTTAAAAACCGAATTATCAGCCAAAATTGTCATGCCAGTTGGCCGCCTCGAAGCTTTTATTTGAGCCGTTTGGATTATTTTCTGTGGGGAGCCATTATGGATAAATGTTAACAAAGCATCCAGAGACAATAAAAGCGTTAAAACATGAAATCGAACTTGCCATTGAAGAGATTCGACCGGAAACAATCGAAAATGTAATGTAATTTGGTTGATCGGCTGAGGTACTGCCGGGCAAGTTGTGGTAGTCATATGAATAATATAGTGTTCCATTATTAAATGACAGAAATTTTTAAAAATTATCAGTACTTTTTTTACAGCCGTATTAAATTATAATGTTAAATCGACATCCCGTTATACCCTCCACTACGCTACCAAAGCGCAAAACCGGTCCGTTTTTTTGGGTCTTTCGCACCCATTAATCGCACCTGAGATATGACATGGGTATTTAAATACCCATGCAAGGTGTTTGTTTGAAGTTCGAGGTGAGTTTGCATCCGGATACTTGCTTCCTGAATTATCCCAACGGTATTGCACCAGAACAGTAGAAAATTGCTAAGGCTAAGTGATTTATTTCTTTTAAATACCTGTTTTCTTAATAAAATTACCCATTTGCATTTGACGGATCTGGAGGCCAGGTGTGTTGACATATCACTGCCTGATTTTTCATTACATAGTAGACAATTTAAGCTATTCGGTAAAATTAGAAATTTTTTATTTGTACCATTTTCCTATGTTTGACAGCACTTTTCAGGAACATTTTCCGAAAGAAAAAAATCTTGGATTTTTGACTGCAAAAAAAAAACAAAATATAAAAAAAAATAAAAAATACCTGCTAAATGCTTTAATTAATGTCTATAAAAAAATTACCGCGATATCGCTCACCTGGCCCACGCTGAAATTATTTATGTATCAACACTTTCTTGGGTATTTTAATACCCATTAGGTAGGAATGGGTTTAATGACAAAGTTCAACCTTTCCAATAAAATCATAAATTTGAAAAAACTATCAGTACTTTTTTACAGTCGATTCAAATTTTAAATGACCCACCCTAAGCAAGGCTCGGCCTAGCCGATCAATTTTAGTTGTTAATTTATATTTTTTAGCATTTGCAGTGAAGACCGCAATAGCAAATATTTAATTATATCTTCTTCCTAGGGTCCATGTGTTCTAAAATGTTAACAATGGACCATGAAATCCATAATGATTATGAATTATATTTTATAATTCATAATCATTAAAACGATTAATATTTTTGGGTCAAACCCATAAAAACAACGAGTTTATACTAACCTTATATCCTTGTTTAAAACTACGACAGGTGTAGTCAAAATTATGTTCGAATCCCATCATGAATGCGAATAAACCATTTCGTGCTGATGACAAAACAGATCTCTGCGGATAAGCATTTAGACCTTGTCCAACGTAACCATCGTCCAAAGACCAATTCCCCTTAATATCGGTGTACTTCGGCAGGTCTTTGTCATAAAAGTTATTGTAGTCGATGACTGTTTTATCCGAATAGCTCAGATAACTGTAAAATTAAGAAAAAGGATTATTTTTTGGCACACAATTAATTTCATCAAACTCAAGCATAATTTACTTTGGGTCCCGGTAGATATCCTCTGTTTGCAAGCCATTAAATTGATAGCAAATGCCCTCATCTGTGAGCACATACTTGAAGAGATGATTGCAAAAATAGAACCGACCATTCCACCTGCAAAACGGCAATGTGGTATTGGGAACTAAAGCCAAATCTACCAGAGTTTGTGCAACATCGACATTTAGATCTTTTGGCATGTACTGGGAGAAACGATCCATAACTTCACTTTCACAAATTTGTAATGTGGCAACAAAATTCTGTAATCTAACAAAAACGAGCAATATTACAACTCCCGTATTTAAGGATTTCTTAATTTGACACATACTCTTCATCAGTGAGATTTCCGGAATTCTTAAAACTTTGATTTTCCTCGATTTCAGACCATATTTGACGCGACACATTTGTAAAATCAAATCTTTCCGTTTCCATCTTAATCTCAGGGCATATTGTAATCGTTGGAAACGGTATTTTACTAACAGGCACCAA
This sequence comes from Hydrotaea diabolus, assembly GCA_963513945.1. Lineage (NCBI taxonomy): Eukaryota > Metazoa > Arthropoda > Insecta > Diptera > Muscidae > Hydrotaea > Hydrotaea diabolus. The sequence continues at coordinate 14,435,036 of OY740720.1, read as the reverse complement.
TGTTTCATCAAATCCCAATATGACGGGCGAATCTAACCACTTTAAGTAGGTGTCCCACATCAAGGAAACCGCAAAGTAAAGCGAGATTAACATTAAAATAATCCAATAGAACCTAAAAGTAACTGTTTAGATACATATTTTGTTGTTACTGCTAATTCCATTCACAAACTTTTCATAAAACGGCCGGTGAACTTCAAAAATATAACGCATTCCATGCACCGACGTACTCTTGGAATATTCGGCCATCAAACCTTGGCAGGCAGACCATCTACTTCCATATTTAATGCGAGATTTTATAATAATATCACTGGGCACATCACTAAGAGCTTGGGAAGTGAGACTCAAACTTCTTTCTTGCGGAGTGGGTATAGATAAAAAGTCCGGATTCGGTTGTGGAAAATGCACAGCTTTGCCATTTTCACCAAAAAACATGTTTCGTCGTGTTACGTTGTTATACGAATACGTTCTAAACGGTGTCTTTGCAATGTGCCTCCTTTTATAGCCAATGCGTTGATGTACAACGGTTGCTTTATGCAAGTCGTTATTATTCCCGCAAGGATTCCGGGCAGACTAAATGCCTAGGGATTGCATATCACACATGTACACCCTTATGAACACGTACACAATTGTTATTTGATGAAACGTTTAGGGTGGACCTGTATATTGAAAACTTTAAATTCGTGTGGATATGGTCTGCCTTCTAGCCAGCGCAAAGTATGCCAAGCAGCGCACACACCTCCAACCAAACCACCTTCCTCTATGTACTAGTGAAGTAATTTGAATACTCGTACTCTTTAAGATTTAAGTAATTATAAGGCATTTAAGGTTTTTGTTTGTTTTATTATTCTCGTATATTTTTTAGTTTTACTTTGTTTTTTTCCATATATTTTCCCGTACCCATCCATACATGCCTTCTTTATGTGGTCTTCTTGGTAAAAAACGATGCTATACTCTTAGTGCCTTTGGCACTCTTAGCCAATGATTTCTCTTTGGCACTTAAAGATCGTTCCTTTAAAGGCGTGGCGAAAGCCACGGGAGATTTCGAGATTTCCTCTTTTACAGAATTATTATTACGATTTTCTTCCTCCTCATCGTCCGGCGATTCGTCCAACACACTTGAGTTCTTCAGTTTTGCAGCCACGCCGTTGCTTAGTTTTTGCTTTTTGTTTCCATCCTTATCGAGGTTATCCCCGGATTTGCGTTTTGTGGAGGAGCTCTTTTTTTCTTCGGTAATGGCTTGGATCTCTGAAGGAATTTTTAAGTGTTTAGTAAGTTCATCGTGCAGATCCAATGACAAGTAGGTCCCAACGTAGTCGCACGCCACACGTAAATAATCAGTCTCATGGGCAGTTTCATCTACTGCCTTCTCACTTCGTGTGAAATTCTGGGAAACGGCACTGTGGCCACAGTGGATTTCGGCCTTCTTAAGAGCTTTCGCAACACGTCTCGTTTTCACGCATAGCCATGCCAGGCATTTCTCATGATTGTATTTGTAGAACGTCATGTCTCCAGCCGTCTTAATATCGGCAATGCACTTGAGCATATCAGGTTGAACGAAGTTATTCAAGAGCCTCGAGGCAGAAGGATCCTCCTCATCATGTATACTGTCCAGCGACAAAGCCCTTTTTATGCAATGTTTGCGCAATTGATAGAGAGCCAAAAATGTAGCATCAATTGGTGTTGTCAAATATATGTGACCATTGGAGCAAACTTCACTGTTAATTAGCCAGCTCCTCCGCGGCTCTGCAAACTCCAAGACTTCCAATAAATGCTTGTCATCTTTTGTTATAAATAAAGATGTCCTTCCCTTTCCTGGTTGATAAAAACGCTCCAGACTTAGTTTTTGGCAGTCATTTTCCAGCATTTCCTGGGAAATAAAAAATATTTTTCGCAATGCAGACGCAGTGGGATTAGTTTTTGGCTTGGCAGGCTCATCAGGATCCTCTTTTATTTTTGTAGATCGTGTAGTTTTTGATTTACTCATATTTGATGCTCTGACTAAAATTCTAAATTCTAAAAACAAACAGAAAAATGCGCGAAAACATGCAATTGCTAGCAGGCATTGAAGCCGAACCGGCTCAAACGGACGGCGCGCCGCCTTAAAATATTTTGTTTAATGCAGTCGCCGCCTCGAAGAAAATTCGGCTTTATAAAGTCGCCGATATAAAGTCGTTGCTAAAACTTGTAATCTTATGAAAGAATAAATAAACTATTAAATATTTAATATTTATGCTGAATTTTTAAACATAATACTGACGTTATTTTTTTTTTTTATTAATTTTATATAATATATATTTGCTCATGGGTAAGAAAACCACCTTTTCTTAATTAAAAAAAAACAATTCATTATTGTTGTTGTAGGGGCATACATAGTGCCGGGGTGACAGCCCTTGGCCAAAAAATTTCTGCTGGTCAATCCGGTGCGTAGAACCGGCTGTCGTGGGATCGAAACAATTCATCATTATTCAAGCTAACGGTAAATTGATGATGAAATCAAGCCGCCAAATTCGATCAATAACACAGCGCCGCCGTAAATAATTTTATATTGACATTAAACTATTATTTTCATATGGTTTTGTTGAGCTGCCACATGTGAAAAATTGGGAAATTTACGCTGCCATATAAATTAATTACACGAGATGCGATAAGTGAAACTATAAAACACCTCAAACTAGAAATTAATTGATTAATTATATTTCATTGATTATTTTATTACAATTCATAGTTTTATATTGTCTACTTTTGATGAATTTTCCGATGAACCCTCTTGTTGTTTAATCATCTTGGTGGTTTTTTTTTAAATAACCAACACTCAGGGGATTGCGGTGCATTGCGTTGGCGAGTGGAAAGTAATGGTTCGGAGGGGGGAAAGAGGGAGTAATGATTATTGACGCTTGCCTTGAACTTCTGGATGTCGCAATTAGTGGGAAATACATTTGCCGGAAGTCGATTCCACATACGGAATTGTTTAATCATCTTGGTGGTTTATAAATCAAAACAATGTTACCATATAATTCTTATTTTTTTATCATTGCCAAATTACCATATTGAAACTAACTAGGTAATTAAACTAGATACCTGAAAAGATCACTGCTAATGTAGTTTTGTGTGACATTTAAATTGGCTCAATTCTGTATCCAATCTGCACGAGATGTGATAGGTGAAACTGTAAAACACTTTAAACTGACAGTTCAAATAAATTGTACAAAATTTTTCGAAGCAATTAGGTAGCATTTAATTTATGATTTAGATTTTATTGATTATATTATTACAATTTATAGTTTTATATTGTCAGCTCTTGATAAATTTGCCGATGAACCCTATTGTTGCTTAAATCTCTTTGGTGTATACAAAGAGAAACGATGCTGCCATATACCTCTCAATTTTGTTCAATGTTGCCAGGCTACCATATTATACTAACTAGGTTACTAAGCAAGATACCTCAAAAGAAAAGGGATAATGCGCATTTGTTTCCGGCATTAAACTTGGTTCAATTCTATGTGAAAATGAGGCTTAATACATAATCCCATATATAGAGAGTTTATAAAGCTTGAGAATTAAAATTGATAAGACATATCAGAAATATTATTGAAAGAAATTGTTTTTATTAAAATCTGGTAGTTTCATGGAATTTACTTTTAATGTATAATTTCCAGTTTATATTAGCCACGGCTAAGGGTTACATTGTCGATTCGATCAGTCCAATTTGTGTCTACTTTTACCAATAAATCTGGACCTATGGCGTCAATGGTGGCTTCCAACGCTTCACAAGTAGCTGGTTTGCCGGCATAAACCAATGCCTAAACAGCACCATAGAATTAAATCCAGAAGCGATAAATTAATTTTGCAAAAAATTTTAAGTGCGCTGTATAACAAATTATGCAGTCTTGTTAAAACCTAATGTCGTTGATGTTTAGCTGATTAATTTTTGTCCGCACTGAACAGTCTATGTTAATGTATGCAATGCTGATTCGCCAACGGCTTGAGAAATGCCTCCAAATACGAGCATTTTAACAGATATGAGCTAAAATGGACAAAGTGCTCTATGAACTTCTCGAATAGATTTTTTTTTGCTTTTCAAAGGTAATTTCCTCAATTTGAGGCCTTGCAACACATTACTGAACAGAAATATCAAAACGGTTTCATATTATCAGCTGTCAAACCACGGTTATCGATAAATTTCTATAATTTTATGACTTACTGAACAGAAATATCAACACAGTTTGAAATATCAGCTGTCAAACCATGGCTATCGATAGTTCTCTTTTTTTTCGCTACTTGTGAAAAACGAAAGCAGTCCTTAAACTGGGCCTCCTAAGCAAGATTTACTTCCATCGCAACAAATACCTTAATATTTTAGGACATACCATAGTATTTTTCGAAGCAAAAATTATACAGTTTAATACCAACTGTAATACATTTCGATACGAAATCCTATGAATTTTTAACGGTGGATTTCAAACGTGTATGCGAAAAGTTTTGATCGCTACTTGTGAAAAACAGAAGTAGTGGTTTTTCCGTAAAGCAAGATTCACTTCAATGGCAACAAATACCTTAGGACATACCATAGTATTTCTCAAAGCAGAAATTACCCATTTTAAAAATTTAAAATAAAATTATTTGCTTTGATAATTTGTGCAAGGAATGTTCTTTTCTATTCTGTTTTTCCCAAAATACTGGAAAACAATACTAATAGAGTTTTATATTTAAACACAAAAATAATGCTTTCAAGTATAATTTTTGAACAAGCTTTCAAATAAATTACATTAAATTTTGACTGGATCCAACAAAATCTAAGGGAAGTAGGTACCTGTCTCAGAAACTATCGGAGAGAATTTCATTCTTTTTTTTGTTTTAATTGAACATTCTACAGAGTACTTGATACCTTCCCCACATTCTTTACACTTAGTAGTCATAGTAATTTCCTTTATTTTTAAAGAACATTAAAACGCGTTTATTACAAACTATGCTTATTGCGAACGGTTTTGTGCTGTCCTAATGATTTTTGCCTTCGTTTTTCCTACCAATTACTAAGGTTATAATGAACTCACGGAGATAACGAACTTTTTATATCGAACTAATTTTAAAACCTCCTTTGCGAAATGTTACTACGCTTTACAAACTCATAAATTTCATTCGTCGTTCGCTATGCGACATGGTTGTGGTCGGGCTGTAATAAATAAAAAGTAGTGTAAATTTTAACAACTTAAAATAGCGCTAAGCTTAGCCAAGCCGAATCTTATTAATCCTCTACTATGGATTCGCTAATAAAACGGAAGAAAAATCTTATTTAAGTATTTTAAACTTTATTTGAAATAGTTCCAGTATTTCCAAATTTCGTTTGGGTTTGAGTACACAAATGTCTGCAATAGCAATAGGAACAACTAATCTTAACTTTAACCCATACATAGATACCTAATTTGGTTTACATTGAGTGCACAAAAGTCCATATTTGCTGTTGATTTTCCATTTGGGCCAGTACAGTCTTTAGGTGGGCCGCCGAAACCCAGATAGATTAGTAAGGTAAACAGTAGATCACGCTAACAGATCATAATGCTAGATGCACACAAGGCGAATGTCGAGAACATCGTGTTGCTGCAAATATTTTGTTTGAAATGCAATCTTGAAAACAATTAACACAGTGCATTACGAGGGTTGCTATTTATATTTCGGGTCCGGCAATAGAAGCAAATGGTTAAATTGTTTTTCAAAATATTCTCCTTTAAGATCAATACACTTTTGCGTGCGCACAAACCAATTTTCGAAGCATTTTTTCCACTCCGATTGAGACACCTCCAAAACATGATATTTAAACGCTTTACCAGCTGCTTCGGGCGATGTAAAACGTTGACTACGCATTTTTTTCTTGATGCGAGGGAATAAGAAGTCATTGGGTGCCAAATTAGGTCTGTATGGTGGATCTCCCATCTATTCGACATCTTGAGTGGTCAAATAGCTCATCGTTTCAGCTGATGTGTGAGAGCTCGTATTGTCGTGATGCAAAATGATTTGCGCACTGCACTGTTGCAACATGGCAGTTTATACCGAAAAAAATCAATCATTTGCTTCGATGTACATCTTCCACGAACAACTTTTGTTGGATTTGGCTCTTCTTGAAAGACCTATACGGTCGATTGCTGTTTTGTTTCAGGTTCATATGCATAGATCCATGATTCGTCACCTGTGACAATGTTATACACTGCCTTTGAACTACAAAGTTCTACTTTTTCAACATTTCTTTGCACCAATTCATATGAGCCTTATTTTAAGCATTCGTCAAATTATTTGGGATCCTACGAGAACAAATTTTTTTCACGGACAAATGAACATGCAATATCGTATTGATGCTTGTCATACTAATGCCCTAGGATGCCTCAATCTCACTCTCGGTCTTGATTAATCAGTTCATGCACTGCATCGATGGTTTCTGGCAAAGTGACCGAAGTTGAACGTCCTTCGTGAAATTCATCCTGGAGCGATCGGCGTCCGAGACTGAACTCTTGTTACCAGCGATTAACAGTGGTTTTTGATGGTGCTTCATCGCCAAAAGTTGAAACAAGTTGATTTAAAAAACCTTGTCTAAACAATCTGTAACAACCTTGCCAAAAATCGTAAAAAATCATCGCACGAAAATGTTCACGGGACAATTACAGTTTTTGACTGAGATGAATTTTTCAACACACCGTAAACAAATAACAAAAAGTTCATAGTAAATATAATGTAAAAAATGTCAAAATTTCCAAAGGAAGTTCCAGTGTGCATCTGGGAACACTAGTATTGTCAGGACCCAATATACAAATAGCAACCCTCGTATGAGCTAATAATTTCCATCCTTGATAGTTCCTTTACAAAGGTCCTTTTGATTTGAGGCCATGCACTTTAACAGACTACATTTTTAATTCGATCTAGTTCAAATATTGCGGCTTGTTGAAACTGGACGATATATATGTTATTATATGGCCCCCATGAAATCTGACCTGGCTCAAATTCCGGACAGAGACGCGAAATCTTTTGAAAAGCAGAGTGTTGTAGGGCTCCACATAGTCGACCCTGTCCAATTTTAGCCTTTCTTTATTTTTTTCGTTGCTAGATTTCAGATCTTTTTTTTAAAGTATGTATTTAAATAAAAATTCCTTTGAACGAAAATGGGCTACACCGACTGAATTTCATCCATCCCATGATTGTCTTTTTAAGTAGTTTCAACTGTATACAAAATCAACGTATATAAGTATAGTGACTCATGTAAGGAGTAAGTCCAGTTATTAGCTGTAGGACTGTGTCTGTATGTTTTTTCCATGTACCATATAATTCCTCCCTTTTAATATTTTTTGTAGTCCACAATAGCCTGTTTAGATAGATGCTAACACTATTCAAAATAATGTGATTTTGTTCGTTTGTTATTGAAACATGTGTTTAATATAATTTTAAACACTTTTGCAAAAGCATTTTTGTTTATTAAGATTCTTTCATCATTTTACATGTTTTTTGTTTGTTCAATATTTTTTTTTTCTTTATTGTGAATTGTAATTTCTTTTCTTTAATATAATTGTATTATTAATTTAATGAAATTTCAATATATAAGTAAGTGTATGTAGAGTAGATGGTGTATTATGTGTAGTATTACTTATTTTGTTGATAGTAATGTTTAAATAATTGTTTGCTATTAAAAAAAAATAGCAAATTAAAAAAAAATATTATTGGTTTCGTCATTTGTTTGTTTGTTTTTTTTCACTTTATGCAATTGTTAAGAAAATAAATTTGTAGTATATTGATGGCAGCCTATTATAGGGTATATAAATTATCAAAAATTCCAAATATAAAACAAAATCAAGAGAAAGATTCTCATTGCATTTTGAACGACTTACACTACGCGACCGCCGTCCTCCTGTCCATGTCGCCCTTACTTTTCCTGGCATTCTTCAAATATATAAAATTCATACCGAAAAGCAAAATTGAATTTAAATCTTAAATGAATGAATTACGATAATTATTTTTTGTATCGAACGTAATATGACAAAAAATATATAAAATAAGAACAATTGCTAAGCAATATTATTTGCACATTTGCACGTTTTTGTTTTCGATATTCTGAAAGCAATTTTCTTTTATTTTTATATATGGTTTGCATTTTCAATTACAAATATATGTATGTATGTGTTGTGTTATGGATGTTGTATGATTATTGAACTCTAGGGATTTTCTTAAAAAAAAATTGCCATCGGATTTTCAATTGTAAGCAATTTTATCTACACATAATGTTTGTGTGTGTTTTCTAAGTTGTTTGTTTTGTTTGTTTAATCAAGACTTAAATGTAGCAATATAAATGTTTAATGTTTGTTTTTTTTCCTTTTTGTTTCATTCTGTTGTTTTTACTAAATAATGTTTTTCTTCTTCTTTTAATTTGTAATACTTAAAAAAGTTGATGGTTTTTTTTTGTTGGTTTTAATCTTTTGCTAATACATTTATTTCTCATTAAATTATAAACTAATGTTTTTTTCTTTCTGAACTTATTTTTGTTTTTCTTGTTTTGTTTTATTTCATTATTGTTTTTTTTAATTGTATGAGAAAATAATTTGTATTCATCGTAAAAGTGCATAAAATATTTTGTGTTGAAAGGAGCTCTACTCCTTTTAATTAATACAATGAAATTAATGTTTTCGCTTCTATTTTTCTTTTCTAAAAAAGCTTATGTTGTGTAGGTTTTGTTTTAGTAGTACTATTACAATTATTTAACATTTAAGCAATATGTTTTATTTTCTTTCTTGTTTTTTATTTATTTTTTTCTTCTTAAAACGTTATTCTAGATTTCAAAAATATTCATGTTTTTTTTTCTTGATTTTTTTTCTTGTTGTAAATTTTATGTTTTTAATCGGGTTTAAAATTTCTACAATACATTTAAGTATAGTGTGTTTGCGTAGTGTGTGTAATAGTGAAATATTAATGTTTTTTTTATTTTTTTACTTTATTTTTACTTTTTTTTTGTTGTAAGATAAATATTAAGATTTTATTTTAACTTTCGCATGAAGAAATGTATGCTGCTTTTTTAGTAATAAAATACTTGACCTGGTTTCTGTCTTTTGCGTTCTTCCAACTTGCGATTGATTTCTTGCTGACGCTCAATTTTGCTTAAAGCTCGAGCTACGTAAAGGTACTTGTCACCCAATTGTTTGCCATTTAAGGCGATTACAGCTGCCAGAGCCGACTGGGGATTTTCAAAAGCCACAAAACCAAAACGCTTGGAGCGGCCCTCTTCATCGGTCATTATCTGCATAAAGATAAATAGGTTTGCACAAATTAAATGTAATTCGAAATAGTTCATACGCATATTAAATGCTGTTCGATAAAAATAAAAGTAAATGCACAATAAGTCATTATCATATCATAGTCATCAACATCATCATAACAAGAAGTCAATATGAGTTCAAGGTTCTTTTTTCCTAGTGTTAGCGCTCGGCAGCAATGCAATAAACTTGTAAAATTCGAATAGAACGAACCAAGAGTCGCACTCAAATACCCTGCTCGCTGCTGTTTACAGGTTTCAAAAGAAGAACCAACGTCAGTATGGGGGTTGGTGTGGACATGTCTGTAGGGTTACTATGCTTTACAGCGAAGCGCAAAGCACAGGCAGCACACATCACATACAATAACCCCAGCATGTTTGTATTACACAGTACAACATTTTGGAGAAATATATAGGATTCGTACAATTACTAATTGCAGTTGGAAACAAGGAAATGTGTAATACGCAAGAGCAAAGAGAACAAAGCAGCGAAGCAGAGAACGGCAAACAAAAGGATAGTGGGATGGGATTGTATAACATGTGAATTAGAAAGAACAAAAGATAACACAAAGAATCAACTAAAAATATGGAGTTGGACACATGTTCGGACGGACCCAATTCTGGAATATATTCCTGCTTTGACAAACGTTTAGGCTTGCCAAAGATGTCGACTGACAGAAGAAATTTGACAGATTGCCCTTATTGGAATTCATGATTTTCATATTAAAATTGAGGTTATTAATCCTTGTTTGCAAGTTATTGAACTTTTGTTAAATGTCTAGGTTTCCTCCTGCCAAAAACAAAACAATTTAGTTTCATTCATTTTGCACTCACCTTGTGACTGGTTATGCGACCAAATGGCTCAAACATCTCCCTCATGTGTTGTTCCGAAAAGTCCTCATTGAAATTCTTCACATACAGATTCCTGAATTGTGTAGCTTTCTCCTGTTCCCGATCACGCCGTGGTATGTATTTGACCACATGAATCTTTTGATTGTTACACAACATCCCGTTGACTTTTTCGATGGCCACGCGAGCTGCATCCTCTGTGTCGAAATGAACGAATCCATAGCCACGAGAATTGCCATGCTCGTCCTTGGCCACATTGCAATTGAGTATGTTCCCGAATACGGAGAACGTATCGTACATTGCCTTGTTGTCAATCGAACGCTCCAAGTTCTTTATGTAGATCTTGCCTCCGTCCGGGGAATTGGTACTGGAAGCACTTCCCGACGAAGTGCTGCCCGCAGAGAGATGAGGCGAAATTGAAGTAATATTTCCAGTGCCCAGACCCATGGGTGCGTGCGGTGTACGATTGAGGTGGCTGCCAGCCAAATGATTCAAGTTATTATTGGCGGCAGCAGCATGGTGACCCGTATGAGCACTGAGATGATGACCTAAGGGTCCAGCCTGTCCGGTGTGTGCAGCCGGATGGTGCAATTGCGCCTGTTGGCTAGCATGATGGGCAGCGGCCAATGGATGACCTGCAGCGGCAGCCAGCGAGGCATGGTGATTCAAAGCAGACTGCTGCTGATGATAATGGTGGCTCGCAGCCGGATTACCACGGAACGTCATAGAGTTGACAAACATAATCGGCAGATTTCTGTTGTGATGTGCTTGGGTAGTCGAACGCGTTAATTTGTTTAAATTGTGATTCGTATTTATCAATGTGCTGTAAATCGAGTTGCTATTTATGCCGAGAATTTTGATGAATTTGTAAACGGCGTCACGATAAGAAGTACAAAAAATCCACCTGTATTAAACGTTTGCTGCAATATTCAATCCAAAGAATACAAGTTAGAGAGAAGGTAAATCATAAATTATTTTTCGGGGACAGCGAAATAATATCGATTCCCCTGAGATTTAAGAAGTAGAGGGATTATTATACTATTTTCACTTGGTTTTTCTTTTTGTTTACGTTGTGAATTGGCATAATAATATTTTAAATGATTGATAGATTTCTCACTTCACTTGCAGAATTAATATTTATTATTTCTTCTTTTCTCAAATAAAAAGAAATAAGGAAGGAAGGATAAAGGAAGGATGAGGTTGAAACATGAAAACCCAGAGAACAAGAGAAAGAGAGGCAAGTGAAAAAGAGACGAAAATAGGTTCCGATGGTTTAAGTCCCAACTATTTTTTTTTCACTACTTTTTCATACTTTTCACTTTTTTCACTTGATTTTTTCTTATTTGCAGTTTCTCGTTTTTTTTCCTAAATTAATTCTTTGTATTTGTTTTAATAATTTTATTGTAAAACTAATACTTAAAACGCGTATGTATATCAATATGAAATATTAAATTATTAACTTATAAATTGATTGATTTTTTTTTAACAAATTTTACAAGCGCAAGAAAATAATGCAGCAGACCAGAGAAACAAGCTGACCGACTTTGAGCCGAAACGCCGCCGACTTCATATACATGAGTCGCGCCGTCACCTTTGTCATCGGCGTGCCTAACAAAATCGTGCCTAACGGCGTAACATTTTTGGGCTGTCGATTTATTTAAATCAATAAGAGGCCTGTGCATTGGGTTAATATAAAAAAATGTTAAAGATTTACAGCCGTATTCATAAAAAAAATCTTAATTGAGATTTAAAGTTCAATTTGTCGATTCAATGCTGGCAACACCGTCGTTTTGGTTTGCCATTTCAATCTTAATGATGCAGTAATACGATTATCAACTATGTGAGTAGTCGGATCTATATATTTTTGTATTGTTTTTTTTACAAAGAACTGATTTAATAAACAAAAATATATATATATATATATATATATATATATATATATATATATATATATATATATATATATATATATATATATATATATATATATATATATATATATATATATATATATATATATATATATATATATATATATATATATATATATATATATATATATATATATATATATATATATATATATATATATATATATATATATGCTTACTTGTAAAATAATGAAAACAGAATCATGTTTAAATAAAAGACAAATTGAGATCAATTGTGTATTACTGATAAAAAAAAGGTATTCGAATAACGAATAATATTTTTCTTATTTTGATTGTTTACACATCACTAGTAAACTTTTTACAATTTTCCCTTTTTTGTGTTGTGTTTTTTCCATAAAGAAGTTTTTAAAAATGAAAATGGAAAAAGGACGATTGCAAACGCAAAAAAATAACGTATATTTTAAAAATATTTTTATCTTCGTTGTATTCGGAAAAATTCAAAAAATATGTGTGCAAATGTAGACAAACAAACACAAACGTCACTTTAAAACACTGTTAAAGTAGGGTCGAAAGAATATTAAAATGCACACATTTAATAATGGTTTACAAAACGATTATTAAGCTAATAATCGTTTATGAATACAGTTTTCATACATTAAGCTTAACAATCGTTTGTAAAGCTGTTTTAAATTTTTATGAATACGACTGTTTGATTTTATCACTGAAAACTTGCAAAAGGGTTTTAATTACACTTTTATGAATAAAATTTAATTTTTACCTTGTGAGTTTAGGGAAATTGTAGAAAAAATTAATACTTACAATCTTTTATGTTTCAATCGGACTCGATACATATATGGCCTTTGCACATATAGGTATTGTTAAAATCTTTATTTCACATCAAAGAAATTTCGACATCTAGCGCACTGCAAACATATAATTTTAAAATCTTTTTGATTTCCCTGGGAAATGGTATACACGTCTGTTTATCACATAACAAAATTTGACAAGCCGAACTTAAGAGCCATTTTGTAGGCGAATTAAATCTATTTAATTGTGATTAAATTTATTACCATTAAATATTTAATCTAAAATTATCCCTCAGTAGTATTTTAATTTTTGTTGGAAATAGACTTTTAACTGTATATCGATTATTACAATTTCTAGCGTAAAGTTGGGATAGTTTATATCAGATTGAAAAATTGTTTTGAGTACTGTCAAGCTAGACTATAAATCAACGAGATTATCATTTTTAACGACATGTTCGCATTTGCATTTTGCATTTATAATATTATGACGGATAGTTTGACTTTTCGGTGATGAACTGCTATAACTCGTCAACGAAAACATTGCATTAAGCTCCTATGATGTTAACATGTTTTAAACTTTTTCTTTAAATAAAAGTACTAAGCAAATAAATTTACAAGACTTTAAAGGTTCGGGCACACCGTTTAAAATGTAAAAAATGCTTAATATGTCCTTTCTATAAAGACGCTGCATTATCAACAACTTTTTTTATTTTTTTAATATATATTTTAGTGGTTTTCAGAGTACTGGAAGCTAAGTAAAACCCAGCGTAAGAAAGAAAGCTTCAGTGTGTTTAATTGCAGTTTTAATAAACGTCTTTAATTGCAGTAATACGTTATGGCTCTGCAGTTCCCAGTGCAGCTACAAGTAGAATATATTTTCTTTAAAAAGGTTTAAAGATATTAAAAATTATCTGCAATAACTGTATAATTTCGATGAGCAGACACTTTTCACTGTTTTGTAAACAAAGATTTACAAAATATAACAAACATTATGACCCTTTATTAACGAATGTGTTACTTTAAAAGGAACAAACTGCTCCATTCCCATATATGTTTTGTAATTGCCTTTTTTTTACCCCCTTTTTTCAATCACCAATGAAGGTGGAAACATCATCAAGTTTTCATCGCCGCTGCAAGTAGCCCAATTGTGTGTACTTTAAGATTTTTGAACTTGAATGTGTGGCTGTTGTGTTGAAACGGTGGCGGCAATTGTCGATTTCTTTTTTTGTAGCTGAGTGGGCTCCAATCTGTTGTTGTGTTGCACATAGTTAAAAGCCTAATCGCTCATATGGGCACGGCGCCGTTGCTGACGATACTTTGCTCAGCGTAGCCGCCGCAAATTTAAACGGCTAACGTCACTTGTTCGCTGTCCATATAAAATCACTTCAATTGAAAAAAAAATTAGAGAAAATGTAATTTTCTTTCGTTAAAAGTCACAGTTAGTCATTTTAAAATAATTATTAATGTTACAAGAAGATGCATAGCTGGCGATTTCGTATTGGGTTCATCTGCACGATAAAGTATTAGTGTAATCATAAATCAGCTCAAACTAATAGTTAAAACAAAGTTTACACATTTTTACAAAGCTAAAGTGTAGCAATCAATTGATTTATTATATTTTTTTTTGATTATTTTTTACCATTTATAGTTTTTGACAAATTCGCCTTTGAACCCTATTGTTGTTCATAAACGAATTCTGGTGTATGCAAATATTTAATGACTCCCAATTTTGTTCTATGTTACCAGATTACCATACACTTAGCATACTGGGTAACTAGGTGTTAGATATTTCACATTTGATTTTTGTGATGAAATTATTCCTATTCTTTTTTTTGTAAAATTCGTCAACACAAATTGCAAAACTCATTGATTTATACTAATATTAATAACTGACTTATTCTACATTCACAATATGAAGGCATTGGAAAGGAGTTTTTTGGTTTTACTTTGTTTGGTGGAATTCTCTACTTGAACTCTTATTAAATTGAAATCTGTCTGCACTTAAATGTATACTCGTAGCCTTTGATTATTACTAAAACATATTTGTTGCTTGGTCACTGAGGATGGTGAAGTAGCGTCCGTCGAAACTGCTGTCGCCCCTACTTGCAAATAAAGGTTTTTTCGACTGCCTTTTGAATGACTTTTTGCTCTCTCTCTCTCTCTGAAAAAAATGTTCAAAAGAAACATGGTCTCAAATCTGACTGAACTGAGCATACCAGTCAGACCAACGATACATGACAAGAAACAAAACCCGATTATTTATAGAGTGTTTGAGGCCAACGCGCTTGCTAACCGAGTAACTTCCTTACAAATAATTGTTTAGTAGCCTGAAAAGAACACTAGTAATATAACAAGATGTTTCATATATATTATAGAAAAAGTAAGTGGAAGAACTTAACATCTGTCTATACAACAATACACAGTACAATTTGATATTAGATACAGCAATCACACTAAATATTCGTGGCAAAGTTGAAATCACGAAAAAGTGTTAATTTGTTTTTTTTACATAATAAGGATATAATCTAGGCGAAAATGCTGTTTTAAATATGTATTTGCTCGTGGTTATGAGAACTGCATGTTGTCAGTAGAGCCGATTTTAAAGCCGTCGTGTCCGTTTGCCGAAATGCATGACTTCAAGCCGCCGCCGGCGATGATTTTCAACCGACTTCAAATTCTCCCTGTAGTGATTCCCAATGTTTTGTTTACAATTTAAATAATGAATAATGGAAGATGGAAGAATCTATTTTATCAAGTCCTTGCAAATCAAACAAATCCATTCGTAATGTTCGGAATAAAAGAAGAAGTAAACGTAAATTAAGTGTGGCTGATAACCATGAAATAAAGAATGCTACCCTAACATTCAAGCAATACTTTTACCAAGATGATGATTCCCCCGAAAATTTGAACAACAGGAGTTCCTTCGTCGAAAACTACGAACCATTTAAAATGGAAAAAATGTTGTGCATGGTAGATCGTGTTTCGGAATCAAAACTAACGAAACGGAAAGATCTACCACAGGCACATCAAGGATTTCTAACATGTCAAAGCCTAACAGCGATCGAGCACACGATGGTATCAGACCCTTTTGCTATAACTGACACGGAATTACTTAATTGTTGTCATGAGGTGGATGAAATGTTAATGAAAACACCACCACGTCCAAAAGGACTATGTTTGGCAAATGCAATATTGCAGGACTTTTCGTTATCACCATTATCGGCAAATCCTGAAACAACAAGATTTTGGGAATACAGTCCGGATTTTGTATTCAAATGGAAACAAACTAAAACCTATAGTCGCAAGGTAGCTCAAAATGATTGCAATAAATGTTTGGAATTCAACGAATCCATTTGTTCTGACGATCAAGATTGTTTAAGCAATAATAGTTCATTCCTATCCATACAAGAAAATAATTCTCAAGAGGAGGACATGCTTAATATAACTGGTATACCAGATATATCGAAAAGATTAAGTGAAAACCTGCTGAATTTAAGTGCTTATTATACGCAAGAATGCTTATCATCAAATGGAAGGCGAAGAACAACATCTTCGGAAACCTTGTCGTTTACTGAAGACCAAGAAGCTGTCAATGCAGATACTAATCTTGTACCCCCTAATAATGTTGTCCATCTATTGCAAGATATTTGTTCAATGCGGGACCAATATTCTCAAAAGAAACTACGTTTTAATTCGAGAGGTTCAGATGAGGAATTTAGTGGATTTTCAGATGGTGAACAAGAAATTTCACTTCCTGATGATTGTGGAGTGCAGCCGATAGATGAGACTTTATTAAGTCAAACATGTTTTCATATACCTGATGCTGATCGTGAAATGGTTCTCTTCCCGGAAGGTAAAGTTGCTAAAGTTTACAATATGTATTTATTTCCGCTTGTAATGTATAGGTGTATAATTTCACTCTCTTCTTTTGAAGACATTTACAAAAACAGTATAATTGTAACCTATTGAAATCATTTAATCAGAAGGTTAGGTACAATAAGAAAACTTCGAATATAAGTGGTAACCAAATGGGCAAAATTGCAGTATTTGGGGCGTAGCGGAAAACAAAATAAATATGCCGTAACATGCTCGAGTATTATGGCAAATTAACGAATAAGAACGCTCGGGTCCAGGGCCAAGAAAATGATACCGCCCTGTCTAAAATAAGTGTGGGTACTAAATCAAATGGAAACTGTTTGATGTTAAATATATAGGCATGACCCTAGGGGGCACTCAAGACCTGAATTTCGGCGACAGTGAGCAATAGCAGAAGGCTTTAAAGGCCCAACTCCCTAGATCACGCCTGTCCATAGCTTAGTCTTAAAAATAGAAGATCCGCTGATAGAAGTTTGAATTAGGAAATCATTTTCAAATCTTCGAGAGTCCTTATTTTTCCAGAAATACCCATCCCATTCTGGCACACTCTTTCTTTTATTCGTTTCACTCCCCATAAACCAGTTTTGCCGGGTTTACACTCTTATAATCTCTACCATATGATGGAGTGTACGAGGGCTGCTATATATATTTCTGGCGCATTGTCATGGTGCACATTGTCTTTTCTTGTTCGTTTTTCGAATTTCTCCGAAGACTTCAGGCAAACAAATTGACCGTCCTACGTTGCTAAAGCGGGACAGTCGCCACATGACCAGTTTTGCCGAAGAAACAGGCGACCATTTGCTTCGAAGTGCTTCTTCCACGAACAACTTTCGTTGGCTCGTCTTCGAAGACCAACGCGGTCGATTGTTTCGGGCTCATACGCATAGATCCCTGATTCGTCACCTGTGACGATCTTATAAACGTCATTTGAAGCACCGCGTATTTTTTCAAAATTTCTTTGCACCAATAGACACGAGACTTTTTTTGAGCGGTTGTCAAATTGTGCGGGATCCAACGAAAACAAACCTTTATTACGGCCAGGTGTTCATGCAATATCGAATATATGCTGGTCGAAGAAATACCCAAGGATGCTTCTATCTCACGGTATGTCACATGACGAACTTGCATTATCAGTTCACGCACGGCATCAATGTTCTCTGGCACAACGGCCGTTTTTGGACGACCTTCGTCTTTGAGCGAGCGTCGGCCATGATTGAATTCATTAAGCCAGTTTTTTTAATGCTATAGGATGGTGCTTCATCACCATACAAAGATTTAAGTTCATCGATGCACTCGTCCTGATTATCCGAGTCGAAAGTTGTAAAAAATGATCGCACGAAAATGTTCACGAGTTAATTCCATTTTTTTGCCAAACTGATTCTTTCAAGTCACTGTAAACAACACAAATGATGGTCGTACGTCAAAACGTTCTGAGTACGTTTATGCTAAAAAATGCCTAACTTTCGAATGGATGGCGACAGGCAACACTTAGTGTTGCCTAGGTCAGAAATATATATAGCAACCCTCGTACCACCGACACGAAGTGCTTTGCCATTGCTTAAAATTTTCTCATTTTCCATTTAAATTTAAGAAGTCTTAATTAAGAAACCTTTTTTGCAAGCATAAATTTGTTTCCAATATTTTTCTGGCATTATTATATTTGACTTTATTTCTTTTCAGACGATAATGATATGATCAATGGTCAAGGTGGTGAATGTAAGTATTATTTTTTATTAAATAACAGGTGCAACCGATGGTACAATACAGGGTGGCGCACCAATTGTGCTACAATAAGAATTTTAAATAATTTTTTTTTATCAATGTATTTCATTTATTTTTTATTGGATAGAAAATTCTATTTATTTTTATATACTCGTAACTAATAGTGTTTGAAGATGACAGACCGTAAATAAGCTCCTTGCTCATCCACGCTTATGCGACACCTTATCCGAAAATTATTCATTGCGGCCTGAAGGGTTGTAGTTGGAATCGCTTCAATTATTGTTTAGATGAACTGCTTCAATTCAGTCAAATTCCTTGGTGTCGTTTGGACACCTTTTGCTTGACAAAACCCCATATTACTCAGGTTCGGACCAGCGGAAGTGGAATTTCTGTATAGAATTTTGTTTGGGAAGTTGCATTGGATCTTCGCCATAACCGGTCTGGCTATATGTGCAGTTGCTCTATCTTGCTGGAACCAAATGCTGTTGCAACGGATACGTATTCGGCGCAGTTCTGGTCAAAAAAACTCCTTTAACATCTTTAAATAACAATCCCTCTTGACAGTCACTGTTACACTGTTTTCTTCAAAGAAGCCCACAATGCAGCTTGATGAAACTGCGTACCACACAGTAACTCGATCTTGGTTCAGTTCCGTCTCATGGAGTATTTGGGGATTAGATGTACTCCATATACAGCATTTTGCTTGTTTACATTGCCGTTTAGATTTAAATGGGCCTCATCAGACATAAGCAAGCAATTTAACTAACTGTAGTCTTCTTAAACATTTCAATAATTGTTTGCCAAAATTCCTTTCGAATAGGCAGATCCAAAGGATTTAACTTGCTTGTAATTTGGACTTTGTACAGAAACAAGTTTAAGTCATCATGAATTATCCGTAAGTTTCGTGTTAATTTGACGATGCTACAGCCGCGATGGTGCCCTGAACTCGAAAATATTAATCTCGATGGTACGGTCTTCGTGCAATGCTTCCAGATTAGGCACACATGTCTACCAGCCTCATAATGGTCCATATTCTCGGGGGAGTTCCGCCAAACTTCCGCCTAAATTCCATTTGTACGGAAATGCTTTCCAAATCCTTTTTTCGGTATCCCAAACATTCATTTTAATAAATCTAAATACTAACCTTTTTAATCAAATAAAGAATAAGCCGATTACCCATGCAGGAAAAAGATAAATTCCTTTTGTTTTTGTAGCACGATTGATGCGCCATCCTGTAGTAAATATCGCACTTCTTTAAATTGAATTTCTTGTCTTGGCTGTAAAATATATCATGAATTATAATTTACAAAACACATTGCTCATGTTTTCACTACTTTCGCCTCACCTCATGAGTTTATATTTGTACATTAGGGATTTTTGATTTGAGTTTTAGTACAAACTAAAAGTATTTCTAACAATATGAAGCCCTTAAAGCGCGTTGATTGACTAATAATAAATATTTGTCTTCTTATAGTTGTACACGATTACAAAGATGAATGGAATGCAGACTGCTCGGAATTTGCTTTAATAAAAACTCAGGAAATTTTGCGTGAACAGAAAAGTTTATTATATAAAGATGCCATCTCCAACAAAGAGTTAGACTCTTGCAAAACGAATATAATTCAAACAACGAATTTAAATGAGACGCATATCGTAGCATCGAAACGGATAAGCCAGCACCTAGTTGAACCAAAGCTCAATATTAACAAGATGCACACTAAAAACGGAGCACATTTAAATGAGACCATCCCAAAGATTGAAGATACAATTTTCAACAACAGAATAAATAGTAATGGCATTACAAACCGATTTCAAAACCATAATGATGTTGGTAATATGAGAATGCAAAATATACACGATATGCCCTCAACTTCTAAAGCAGCCATGAAGGCAAATATTGAAAGGAATTATGAACGTGAGACATCGTCAGTAAATGGCTCAGTTTTTTGTCAAAACGAAACCACTCCAAATATAGGATTTCAAACATCCAACGGCAAAAATATCAATATTTCAACAAAAGCGCAGACATTCGTGGAGAAACTGCTTAACAAATTTAACAACGATGGCGGAAAAATTCTTGAAAATGATCTAAAAGTATTGAAAAGTAAAATAATTGAAAAAAACTCTAATTTTTATACAGCAAAAAACAAACTGGCTGGCGTTGCCGCAAATTCTCAAAAGTCTATCGAAAGTCAGTTAGATGAATGTGAACCTGTGGGCTTGCAGCTCGTTGATAGCACTTCAAATGATCATCAAAAAATACCTACAGATAATAACAAAATTGCTCCCCAAGTTATGGGATTTCAAACAGCGAATGGAAAAATGGTCAATATTTCAAGCAAAGCTCAAAAAAGTGTGGAAAAACTTTTAAATGATTTTTGTACTGAAACAGAAGGGAATAACGAGAACACATTGTTACTAATGAAAAAAGAAATTATTAAAAAAAATTCGGAAATTGCAAAGCCGCAGATACAGAAAATTCGCCACAAAAATTCGAAAGAATACTGGGAAGATGACAATGATTTAGCTAACGTTGTCTTTAGTGAATGGCCTTTGGAAGAGCACTTGCAAAGTCAGTCGTTAAAGTCAAGCACAGTTGAGAATTTCGAAAATGACCCGGCAATATGCGAAGATAATACAAAGGAACTGGTATTACCTTTGAGAAGTAGTCCATTAAAATCTAAGCTATCAGCTTTCCAGACGTCTGGTGACAAGCATGTTGTAACATTAGCTGGTGCTAAAAATGGTGTGGCTAATCGTCTGCCAGACATTCAAAGCGATACTGAACATTTGTTGAAACATTGTATAAAGTTCAGCATAGAAGAAAGTGCAAACACTTCTACCAAAATGGAAGGTTTCCAGACAGCTGGTGGCAAGAATGTTGTTATATCGGCTAAAGCGAAAAAGGCTGTCGATAATCTTTTAAAGCACTTCCAGGCCGATTGTGGTATTACGGATGAAGAACACGATTTAATTGAAATTAAAAAGAAATTGCAATCTAAAAATACTGCCTTAAAAGCAACGAAAAAATGGTGTGGCAGTAGTTGTGAATCTCCAGCATCGCATTTGGTAGCCGTTAACAGCTCAATTGATTTTGAAAACGCTTGCTTACCGACATTCGATGCACAACAGGAGGGTTTCCAGTCGGCTGGTGACAAGATTTCTACAATATCAGATACAGCTAAAAAGGTTGTCGCAAATCTTTTACAAGACCTTCAGACTGATTGTGATATTAAGGCTTATGAGCAAGATCTAGTTGAGTTAAAACACAAAATGCAATCCAAAAATCAAGAACTGAAAACAAAAAACAACCTGCCTAGTAATGAATTGAATACAAATAATAACACAATAACTGTCAGGGAAAATAATGATTCCCCAGACTCTTCTTTTGTGGCCGTAAAACGTTTATTGGACAGTGAAAGCACGCCGTTGCCACCAGCGAAAAAGAGCCTTCTCCTTGACGCAAAGCAATCATTTACCGAGCTATCAGTGCAGTCACCCTTAAATACCTCAGCTACAAAATCTGTGATATCCCGCAAAAATTTACTATCGTTAAGTAAAAAACGAAAACAAAGAAGTCGTTTCTCATTACGAACGCATTCCAACAACGCTAGTCATAATAACCCACCTGAAGGCGCAAAGCCTGAAAATAGTCTGACACTTTCAACAGTGGATCATGCTGAAACACCTGTTAAATCAAAGCCATCGTCCGACAACACGCCGGCAGTGCAAACTCCATGGACGCCAAATATAAATGAATTCTTTAACAATGCTCCAAAGAGTAGCACACCGCGAGCGGAGAACAGCGTAACTGCAAACCCTCAGGATATAGAGAACGACCTTAAACCTATAACATGGCATGCGGCCAACAAATCCGTCTCTAAACTTGCCAGCAGTAGTGTGCGTTTAGATGATAGTTGCACTAACATTACTCTGAATTCCTCCAATCCAACAGTCAACGAGCGTATAGGCCGACTACAAATGTATGGCAATGCTCCAGCGGTCTCGCCCATTACCCTAGATACCCACAATCATAATTGTCGTCCTTCTGGTTTAAGACGTACTCGCAGCATGTTAGGAAAACCCAACAATTAAAGGCCTTCTCATACATAGATGGATATGTAAGTATTTTTCCTAGACGACGAAAAACTCCACTGTACATATGTTTTGTTTTTTTGTTTTGTTAAAACAGACCAGTAGCTTATATTGTACGTGTTTTGTACATGTATTAAAACTGTATTAATATATTTAATATCGAAAACAAGTAAAGCCAATGAACGTATCGTTTTTGTACACGTTAATCATTTTTCATTCGTTATTATTTGTATTAGCTCCGCTTGGTTTGCTTCGTCGCATTATTAACTTCAGAAGTGTTTTTTGTATGAAGCTAAGCGATATCAGTCAGTTGACAGTTGTTGACAAAAACACCACAGCTTTAAAGTCAAAGCCAAACAAAACAGAAAAATATTAGATATAGGTAAGTAGTTGTTTAAAATTAAAAATAAAAATCAAGTGTGAGATGTTTGGAAAAATAAAATCATCCTTCGTAGTTCGTGTAGGCTTAACACAACATATTTGTAAGTGTAAAATCCCTATTGCCTTTTGACCATTATTTTTTTTCTTATCAAACCGTTCCGTGATTATTGCTTACGATGGTACCTAAAATATGTAAAATTTACTCATATAAAAATCTTTGAATACTTAAAACAAAAGTTGTCTTGTGTAAAACAAATGTTTAAAATTACAAAGTATAAGTCCCTGTAGAAATGCATGTACGTTTTTCTCATCATAGAAATATAGTAGGGATCCATACATTTTTCATATTAGGTTTTAACGACACATTATACACCTTAGCAAAAAACTTAATGTCGTGTTCTTATAAATATTCAACATTTATTCTAATACGAATTAAGCTTGTGGCCCTATCTCGGGAAGTACAGGTGTCCGCTGGAAAGGTATACTACTTTATTTTGCCGCCATTTGGTAAACACTTGTCTTGATATTTCATATTTGAGCACATTTTTATTTGAATGGATATGTAAATAAACAGATTAGTCGGTTCTGGGCAATGGAAAATCCCCAAATTGTTCCTCAGTCACCTTTGCATCCATTAAAAGTGCCAGTCTGGTGTGATATTTGGTCAGGAGGAATAATTCGATTGAAAATGAAGACGGCGTAGCGGTAACTGTCAATCGGGAACGATATCGTGATATGATTGAAAACATTTTAACGCCAAAACTGCATACTTTGGACTTGATTAACATGTGGTATCCACAATACGGCAGTACCTCATCCGATCAATGGTCTCAGCTCCGGGGGGGGGGGGCCAATTGACATCACAATTTCGGCTGAATATTCGATTTTCAAAAACAGTGCGTAAAATATCGATTTTTGCGTTGGCTGTGTGACATGTGGCCCGTCTTGGGAAACTAAATGTCGACCATGTCATTCTCTTGAATTTTTGGAAACAAAATTTGATAAGCATGTCGCGGTAATGCTCACCGTTGACAGTATAGCAGCTCCTTGCTCATTCTCAAAGAAAAATGGTCCAATAATACCGCCAGCCCAAAATCCACACCAAACAAACAGTGACTCGTTCTGAATGCATTGGCTTCTTAATAGTCAAGCGTGGGTTCTCTGAAATTCTTCATCTTCTGCCAAACAATCTTCAGCCCATTGGTGGAAGCGAAAACACATCGAATGGTGTTCCATTATAAGATGAAAAAGTTCAACCTTTCCAATAAAACCAGAAATTTGAAAAATTATCAGTACTTTTTTTCAGCCGAACAAATATAAAAGTCTTTTTTTAAAGCCGGACTTCGGCCTTCTTGAAAATTGTTCTCCTCTGTGTTCTGTTCACTCTGCATAAAAGTTGTGTACTGCATGCCTCGTCTTCCTATTTTAATTTTAAATTCAAAACATAACTTAAAAATGAGGCCTTATATACGGGATTAGACGATGGAAATGTAACCTATTCAAACGACCCTATTTTTGTAGGAGTAATTATTTGTTATTGATTCAAATTTTAAAATGTGTTGAAATAATTTACATTTCAAAATCCATTTACATTAGCTCGATGTGGCCTTTAAACGGTTAAAAATGAGTTGCATTTCGCAGGAATATGATCTTGCGTTATTTTGGTCCATTTCCGTACAATCGCTTTCTTAAGAGCATTCATACTGGCATATTGTTTAGTGCCCACCTTGCTCTCCAAAATGGCCCAGATGGAATAGTCCATCGGATTTGCATCTGGCACAGCCATTGTGTGGACGGACTTAAGTTTGGAACATGGTATTTAAACCATTCTTGATTAACGCGAACGTCCATGGTCTACGATCAAAATGTTTGCATGCTTGCGACGTTAAAGCAGCTTCCAAAACATGCACCCGATATTGACTTTGATACCAGGCTCGATGAAAACGATTGCACAGCATCTATCGGTGGCCATAGTTGCCCATACCTTTACTTGATCTGAAAAATTACTTTGGTTAGCTGTTCATAGCAAAACATTTTCGTCAGTGCGTTCTATTAAGTAAACACTATCATTTTGCTGTGGTGTAATGGTACTATGTACGACTATCATGCCAATAAATCCGGATAAGAATATCTTACAGTTTTTATCGGCTAAATAATTACCGGTGACTTTACGAGTAAGAGATTTATCTCTAAGCCATGTAAAAACCTCTCAATAAAATACATAAGCCTTTCGGAACCGACGTTAAACAGTAGGTCCCGACCAGTGAGTATTAGAATAATATCGCGCACAACTCACTGATTTGACAGAATTTTCCCACTTGTTTTTAAAAGGATGTTGTGGGAATTCAGTTATTAAGTATGGACTACTATAGAGGAGCATTTTTTCTTCAGATAATGCAATTTCTGGAAAATCGTAACGTTAGTGCAAGCGTAAAAACTCCTTTTTGAACTCTTGTGCCTTTTGAAATTTCTAAAGCTTTTCCTTGAGCTCATTTTGGAATATACGTCGGATGCTGCGCTAGGATATCTTCAGGATTTTTTTTTAAAGTCGAGCCTTCACTTTCCGAACGATTTAAGTCATGTTACATTTTTTGCGCTTGACAGTGCTGCCAGATTTTTGATGTGGTACACAAACATTTTATTCTCTTTGAGATGGCTCCGCTTACAAACAGTAGCTAGTTGTAATTTTCCGGTCAAATATAACGCAATCGCACAATTTTAATTTATTTTAACTTTTGAATTCCATTTCGTATAACTTTTAGTGTACTTATATAAAGCGTAGATTCAAATACTTGTGGTAGCTTGTAAACAATATAAATACTTAAAGTCCATATCCTATTGACAACGTTAAGTTGTTAACGCTTCAATTGCCTAGCCCAGTAGTTACAAACTTTTACAAAGTTATAAACGTATAAATATTTTAACATTCTCCCCTGCTTTTATGAAGCACCATTAACCTATAGATAGATCTAACCGGCAGTTATTGGTGTCACTTTATGTGAAGTTTGATATCTAAAGGGTGGTTCAACTAACTAACGATGTTAATTGTTAATAAAAGTTAACAATCCGATGGTCCATATTTTTAATGATTCTGAGACACAACGGAGGTTAAATGTCGTTGATGTGTCGAATTATGAATTGTTTTTGGCTCTTTGACGTACCCTTTTTATTTAAAATATCCCAAAGAAACATGGCGGTCAATAACATCGCCACGACGTGAGATAACACGGCCAATGAATTTCTCTGAAGTGGCACTATCCTGTTCCTGGTTTATATCCACAATTTCTGGCCGCAAGAAGAACATCGGTTCCGATAGCGAACACCATTCATGGTAACTGCTTAGCCGACCTCATACTATACTACATCGGAACTCGGACCGATTTCTTCCTCTTTCAATACCAGCCGTCATTAGCCAAAAACAATATAATCTGAAGAGTTTCATCGAGATCGGTTTATATTTTCGACCAAGACTTTGATTATAAAAATAGATGGACAGACCAAAAAGTTTTAATCGGCTCAAAAAATAATTTTGAGTCAATCGGTATAATTTGAAATAGATCTCTTAAACATTTTTCTGGCCGATACATACTTCAGCTCGTAATACCCCTGTACCACGAAGTAGAAACCCCTTCTCTAAAAAATTGTAAGATGTTACCAGGGGTTAAACCTGAGTTTGCTAGCACGATAGTCGTGCACAATTCCATCACACCATGGCGGCATACCGTCGCTGGTATCTTAGTGTAATGTACGAGTATTATCTAGTAAACCGAAATATTAAAATTGTTATATTGAACTTAGAAGGCTTTAAAGTATTCGTTACTTCATCTAGAGTTTTCAGATGTTTATCTTCAATAGACTCTTAACCCTTAATAGCCTGGTGGTCCCTTCAGGAACCTCAACTTTAGAGACTTGTTTTTCAAAACTGTTACATTTTTTGCGCAATGTTTATTCAGCAAATATTCTCTTTATAATGTATGCCAAATAGCGGAAAAGAAAATCATATGCTTTTCGGTGCTGAACACCTGATTTTTGACGTTTATCAGAAAAACACACAAAAACTTCAAAGTGAACAAATCGTGCTTTTTCAAATTGATTGAAATCAAAACTTTTGCTCCAAAAGAACCAAATAAAATTCATTTATATTATTTGTGCACTATATTCAAACCATGTAAGTATCTTTTTAGCAATATAAATTTTTTTTGTTTGTGTTTTTCGTGTAAAAGTCCTTCGGTCCTTCAAAGAACCAGTAGGCACTCATTAGAGAAGTGAAATTCGTTAGTGCTTTAGCGTCTTTTTATAATTTTAGTGTAAATTTTTAATTTTTCATAGAAAAATGCCACGTAAATACAAAGATTTTACCACGGCTGAAGAGTTTGAAGCATTCGTTAATGATTTTGAATGGTCAGCAAGTGAAATTGGCGATATATCAGATTTTGACGACGACAGTCTAGACGATCCCGATTTCAATATACTGACAAATGATGATGCGAATATCACTGATCAGTTGGAGGATGATGTGTTCGAAAATGTGAACGAATTAGATGCTGAACAAGTTGTGAGTGTGGAACCAACTGCTGATGAGAGTGTTCAAAATGAAGATATTGTTGTTACTGGAGATAGCACACGCTGGCATCAATATGCAACATTTTACAAAGATATCACAATTGACAAGGACTCTTCCGAGTTTAAAAAATGTATCTGGAAGAAAAAACATATGCAGAATCATGCAAGTTCGGTTCAGTTTGGCAGCGATTCTGAATTGACAACAGAAATAATGGCACTAGATACACCTTTCAAATTTTTTTCTTACTTTGTAAATGACGATATAATTTCTAATATTGTAGACCAAAGCAATTTGTACGCAATTCAAAAGGATTCATCGAAACCTCTAAATACAACGCCAGACGAAATAAAACGCTTTTTTGGCATTACATATTTTATGTCCGTCTTCAAGTACCCAAGTATCAGGACGTATTGGGGTGAATTTGGCATACCGGCTATTATGAATACCATGACGAGAAATCGATATGACAAGGTACGCCAGTTTTTGCATCTAAATGACAACAGTAAGATGCCACGTCCGTCAGCTCAAGAACCAGCTCCTTCACGTCGAGGAGGATTGCGTCCACAAAACACTGATTCATCAAACATTGATCGTTTATATAAAATTCGTCCGCTTATTGATGCCCTAAATCGAAACTTTGACTCTGTTCCAAAAAGCAGTCGTTTGTGTGTGGATGAACAAATTTGCGCGACAAAAATTAAGCACTATTTGAAACAATACTTGCCAGACAAGCCTCACCCGTGGGGCAATAAGTTATTTTTGATGTGTGACGATATGGGATTCTGCTATAATTTTGAAATTTATTCTGGCAATGAAGACCATGTTTTGGACAATGAACCAGACTTGGGAGCAGCAGCAAATGTTGTGGTGCGGCTTGCTCGTAAAGTTCCGCGTTTCAAGAACTACAGAATTTTCTTCGATAACTATTACACAACTATTCCTTTATTGGCTTATTTACGCACCCAGGAAATCTATGGCTTGGAACAGTTCGACGTAACCGAATTCCTGGCTGCAAATTGCCAGAAAAATTACCCAATCGAGGAGACTGCGAAGAATATATGACCAGTATTCATGGTATAGATATAACTACTATAGCATGGAGGGACAACAAAGTTGTAAATATGGCATCGACTTTGCTTGGCATCAAGCAATTGAAATCGACAAATGCAAACGAAACTGATGACGCGCCTACGATTGCCAGGTATTTTATACTTTCAACAAATACTTACTGAATATAATTTTTTTTATTTTCTTTAGATTTGACAAAAAAAATAAGTGTACCGTAAATATTCAGTGCCCTGCGATAATCCACGAGTACAACAAGTACATGGGAGGTGTTGATCTTATGGATTCGTGCTTTGGTAGAAGCCGCATAAGAATAAAGTCACGCAAATGGACAAATCGTCTTATATACCATATGATGGACATGGCCATGATAAATGCATGGATTTTATATAAACGCCAATTCTCTTCATCTCCTCGTACAGATAAAATGCTGACTTTGCACGAATTTATCGTAGACGTCAGCAAAGTTTTAGTAAAATCTGGCACACAATCCATAAGGAAAGGACGTCCAAGAAGCACTGGAGGATGTGAGACCCCTGAAAATGTGCCAAAACGAGTTCGGGTAGTAATGCCGCCTAGTGACGTGCGGTTTGATAATGTTGGGCACTTCCCGAAATACCTAACAACAGGCAAACCTCGTTGTAAAATGCCCAATTGCACATCTAGAACAACAGTGTATTGCATTAAATGTGAGGTAGAATTATGTTTCCAATCCACAAAAAACTGCTTTCTAGAATATCATACAAAACATTGAATAAATGAACTGAAATATATATAATTTAAATGAAAATAAAAAAAAATTCATATATAAACCATATGCATTTTACTTGTCAAAGGAGTGCCTGGTGGTTCTTCAAAGAACCAACACACAAAACCTCCCCAAAAATGTCCAAAAATCAAAATTGTGAAAAGTCGTAGAACAAACGTTGTTAAGGGTGCTAAAATACAACATATAACATTTTTTCATTGAAAAAAAAAAAATCAGGCTATTAAGGGTTAAGTGTAAACAAAAAAAATCTCGTTTCAAAATACAATTTATATTTTTATTTTTCCACGTCAGACATAATTTGCAATTCCACCCTACGTTTCCGGTTTGCAAATATCCCACCTCTTCTCTTCCAAAAAGTCTCCAAAGACCAATCAGTTACAATTTATCATTAGTGATGACAAATATTTTTTTATTTGTCTATTTAAAGTTGTTTAAGAAAGAGAATAACGTAAAAAGGGCGTATTTAGAGGTTCAATTTTGAGCTTAAAGCCTGATACTAAGTTCGTTTATGTGAAAAAAAATAATTATGTAATACGAATATATAATACGAATTTTGCTTTTCACTTTTAAATTAAAGTGGTTTTTTAAATGTTTGTGCTTTAGCTAAATTTTTATTTAGTTAAAGTTTTTATTACGCATAAGAAATCAGATGTCCTTATCTCCTATAGTGTAATGAGTTCTGGTTGTTTAACGTTTTTGGATGTTTAAGCTATACCAAACCACCTTGGTTTTCGACTATATTATATACCGAAATACTAGACACCAAGAAAATATCAATATGATCGGCCTACAATTACTGGCATCAAAATGCTTTAAAAATAGAGGTATGGCACCGCAGTTTATGTAAAGTACCAACCACATGACAGCTTTTCTAGTTTATGAATTGTAATCATTTTAAGGTGTTTGGTGTGTGGGCCACTTGAGAAACCAATAATAATACAAAAAAGTAAAATGTTCAGATTCAAAATTGGTTCATGCATTAATCCTGGTACTAAGTTTGTTCTTGTGAAAAACATTTATCGCCTAAAAAGTAGATTACTTTCTAAACAAAATCCAAAAAAGGTTTGTACAATTGTGTGAATGTTTTGAGAAAATAAAATTTTCAATGCAATTTTACAGATTCTTTACATATGATACAATTTGACATAAATAGGCGATTTTAGTACTAGGATTTACAGAAATTACTAAAACGCAGCTAAAAACATTAAAAACCAATTGTTCTTTACAAAAATAACAACTTTAAGTCGCGAAAAGAGAAATATAAGTGCTTAAAAATATTTTTTAAAAATATCTTACAAAATTGTAATACAAAAAAATATTGGTCGAGCAATGCACTGTATGACAGTGAGTGGTCCATGAATCGCAATTTAAAAAGATAATGGATAAACTCAACTTTATATCGGTAAAGAGTCATTAAAGAGATAATGGATAAACTCAACTTTATATCGGTAAAGAGTCTTGTGGTCAGCTATTGTCAACTCGGAACCCTTTTAAAGTAGAAGTTGAAATTTTTACTATAACTGTAATACGCCGATAAGTAGAAAATATTTCATTCGGTAGGTCTTCCCGAAAAGTCATAGAGGTTAAAAGAACGTGTGCGACAAAATCGCATATTTTATATGAAAATGAATTAAAAAATTTGTAACGCCCTATAGTTGAAAAAAATTGGGAGGCGTTTATAATCTGAAATAAATTTAGACGAATCAATAATTAATTAAGTGATTGACGAAAAACGTGTTAGACGTCGTTAAAACAAAAAAACTTTGTTCCTGCTACACAACAAAAACTTTTAAGCATCAAAGAAGTAATATAGATTTAAGGGTGATTTTCTAGGTATCAAGTATGGTGTTTATAATTAATTAATGAAGACATGGATACAATTCAATATGTACTACCAAATCTTAAGCGTAGTGCTACTGCCAAATTCAGAATTGAACATTTTATTATATTTATTTATTAATTTAGATATATTTAACAAATAAATTTATAAAATATATCAAGTTATCAAGATATGTATGATCAATCTAGTTAATATGATGATCTTAAGCGTAGACCTCATTGATATTGTGGATATTAAAACTATTCTGAAAATTTCACAGCATCAGTTTGGTAGTGCAGTCCAATATATTTTCAAGAGGTTCCTACAGTTTAGAATGAGCACATTCAGTCAGGATATGGGTTATTGATAAAGTGACGTCACAAAAGATACATTTAGATGGACTTGTACGTTTATAATAATGTTGAATATTTAAAATTTTCTTTCCGACTCATAATCGTGCTAGTGTTATGCATTGTTTTCTGGAAAACGTATTATTATATTTGGGCCTGCCGTGGTTTGGGTTGTGTTGTCGTAAGAATGAAGTTCTGCAGCTTTAAACTGGTTATTGATAACAGAAGGAGATTTCAATTTATTTATTACGTCTATGGAGATAAATTCCTTACAGACAAGCGTACAATTAATATGTTATAAAAATTATATCAATTTCATTAAAATATATTTTATTTCTAAAATGCCTGTTAAAAAAGATACATACTTCAACAGGAGAACGACATAAAACATATTTCAGGTCTTGAAAAAAAGAGGATTCCCTGATCTAATACCTTTAAACAAATTTTTGAAAAAAATCAAGGAAAAATTCGGATCAATAAAATCAAGGAATAAGGACGAATTATGTAGGAAACAACCAATGCGAGTTGTATTTTTTTATAGATAATTTTTGTTTTTCATGTTTCTTTTAAACCCCTATTTTCTGTCCGTTCGAAATAAATGAATTTGATAATTTTTTAATTTTTGTTTTGTAAGCGAACTTTCCTCTTCCTTCGTTTAACAAAAGAATATATAAAATAAAAAATTAAATGAAACAACAAAATGTTTAGTATGGGTAGTTGACCTTTTGTATCTTTTATTATAATTTTCGGCTTGAAAACTTGTGTTTTTTATATTTTATTTACATTTTTTCCAATATTTCAACTTTGAAACAAGAAACCAGAAGGACAAACGACAGTTTCTTTGCGTTAAATTGACATCCCTGAAGATGATTTACGAAGTCAATAAAAATATTGGGTTTAATTACCGAAAATAATAAAAAAAAGATAACAAAAATTTGTTTGCTTAATTTCTTTTTTCGTTTCACTCAAAATAAATTCAAATAACACCATTTTTTTGCCCGGAACTGTTTAATATTTGAGTTGATAACATTTTCCTCGAACAAGTGCGAAATGCTGTCGTAATTTTTATGTAAATACATTCCTATTTCGCTCTCTGTACATTTTAAAATTTTGTCGTTTTCCTTTTTTTGCGTGGTTAGCAGCACTTATGTATTGTCATTTTCTCTCCACTTTTACACGCACACACACTTGCACTTCTTTCTTCGCTACATTCCATACAAAATACATTTTAGTTTGTTGTCTAATGTTGTTGCTATAAAATAAAGAAATTGTTGTGCATCGGTTAAAAATAAGTAATACTGTCGCATATTATTGAATTATAAAATCAATGGGATATAAAATCTTAAACTGTTAATCGGAAAAAATCTCTCCGTTAGAAAGTGGTGTCACTAACAATCACCACCTAAACGCAGTCAATCCAATTGGAACATAAAAATCTGTCTATCAGTTCGTCAAACATACAAGGTAAACGGGGGGAGGGTAGTTACATACACACAAAACAACAAGAAGGAAGAAGGTACAAAAAGTAAATAAATATTAGATGAAAACTTGTTTTTTGTGCGAGAACACAACCTGGGAACTGCAAACAATAAAGAATACGAAATACTGGAGTTTATATGACAGCAGCACAACTTACAACCCACATATGTACACACAAAAATTGCAGCAGAAAACTTTCCAAAGTTTTCGTATTTTCTGCACTTATAAACGCATCACAAACAAAATACTTGCAAATATTTGTACAATTTATCATTACATAAGTTCTTTCGACATATTTTAGCGATAATATTGGGAGGTGGTGTAAAGTAGAAATTGAAGCAAAACAAATTCATAGTCGTGGCCGTTTCTCCAACAGACGCCAGTACGTTATTCACTTCGTGTGTTGGTTGACTGCTTACAGAAATGCATTAGGTCATATTAATTATTTACACTCATCTATGTACATATATAATATACATTCCTATATACTTATGTATGCTTTAGCGAACATGTACTACACAAGTATTTACATAGTTTATAATTTATAGAAACAAAATATGGCAGAAATTCTGTTTATGTAGAATTTAAATCTGATCAGAAATTGTAGTTTGAATTCGCTTTAGCACCCTATAAGCATTTTTGCTGAAATTCAATCGTGTACATAATTTATCAAAGGCGAACTATAATGCCGGTTCAAGGCAGAAATTTCTGCATCATCGTACAAATAACTAGGAAATTTTTAAAATGCAATCAAATGGTACCAGATGATTCTGAATTTCCAGACAGGCAGAATTTATGATATTTACCGATTTCAAGACTCAAATGGCGATAACCCGGGTTATCCCTGAACTTTTTAAAGTATGAATTTCAGTAAAGTATCTACAACTCCAAAGGTCGTAAATTTAACAATACAGTTATATGCCAAACTTGAAGTACCCGCAATATAGAAAAACCGGTCGGATCTATATATCCTCACCAGTCACTTCGCTTCTAAAGCTCAAACAAATTATCATTTTGTGGGTCGATACGGCCCATGCGTCCCTAGCAGTACCCATTATACCCATTGTTCGTCCACAAATGGTTTGGTTAGTAGAGCAAATACTTAAAAAAAATATTTTTTCCGAGGTACCTTTAATTTTTTAAAGTGAAACTTTCTCCTAGGAAAATTTTGCCCATTTACAACAGTCACCTCGCTTCTAAAGCTCATACAAATTTTATTTTTTTGGGTCGATACGGCCCATGCGCCCCATCCTTACAGTGGACAAAACTTCAAAAAAAATCTACGGATTCGTAGCAAATTTTGCTTTAATTTGAATGTCCATTTTGACTACTGATTGTCCGTTTTCACCATGCGGTCCTTTTTTTTTGTTAGATTAGCCTATACGTACTTAGTAGGGACATAACTACTGTTACACACGTTTTAAGCTGTAAAATAAAATGTACTGAATG
The DNA here is from genome assembly GCA_963513945.1 of Hydrotaea diabolus. Taxonomy (NCBI): domain Eukaryota; kingdom Metazoa; phylum Arthropoda; class Insecta; order Diptera; family Muscidae; genus Hydrotaea; species Hydrotaea diabolus. The sequence continues at coordinate 14,400,640 of OY740720.1, read as the reverse complement.
TTTTTGGACCGAATATTTTTTAATATATTTATTGATGTATATTGTATCCAAAAAGTATCTACTTATTCGAAATGTCCGCCTTTTGCCTTTACACATACCTTAAGTCGCACTGGCCGAACCTTGTCCATTGGAACCAAAGCAGTCTTAAGAGATCCAATGTTGGGGTATCTATTGTGACAAACCTTGTCCTCTAAAACCGTCCACAATTTGTAATCCAATGGGTTTAAATCTGGACTGCCTGAGGGTCATTCTTCAGAGGAAATGAACGCTGGAAAATTGTTTCGAAGCCAGGCCTGGGACGTTTTAGCCTTATGAGCCGGCGCATAATCCTGCTGGAAAGTCCATGGCTGGTTTTGGAACAGGGAATTGTTAAGAGGCTTCACAACAGCTTCCAAAACTGTTTCTTGGTAAACTTTGGCCGATGTTTTGACTCCTTGTTCGCAGAAATGCAGGTCAGTGACCGCATCGTAAGAGACACCCCACCAAACCATGACTGAAGTTGGGTGATGATCCTTTTCCACCCTTGAGATCAGTTCAGATGCTTCCTTAGATGACCGCGCATAAACTCTATCATTTTGCTTGTTAAATTTTTTCTGAACGGTAAACAAAATTTTTCTGTGCAAGTTATCAGCGTGCTTTTCCAAAAGACGTTGCATTTTTCAATCCTATTTTTTTAAAGCTGCAGTCAATAAATGTCCGGTACGTCGTTTAAAAGCCATAGTCCCAAGTCTTTTTTAATGATTAGACTCATGAATGATTAGACTCATCTCACGGGCCATGATTTTCTGTTTTCGGAGGTTATTTCTACGAATTATTGATTTAAGGGCTTTGATGACATGCAGTGTTTTACATCTCCAGTCTCCTCAAACAGTTTTATGCATCGGTAGACGAACATGCGGCTAATCCCTGAAAATATCGTCATTCATATTTCAGCTATACGGTTCTCATTATCTGACCACTCCATGATGAAAGTTGAAATAATTTCAAAATCCCGTTACAGACTAAGGCTATTGAGGTTAGCTTTCAAAACCCATATGACATTAACGGGGTATGTTCAGTTCTACTATTGAAATGGGTGTGTTCAATAATGTAACAGCATTTATGTCCCTACTAAGTATAACAATTATGTCCTTTTTTGAGGTATTAAGTGCGGCTCATCTAGCAGTACCCATTTTACCCATTGTTCGTCCACAAAAGTTATGCTTTGTAAAGCAAATATGAACTCAAAAAATATAGTTTTTCCAAGGTACATTTAATTTTTTAAAGAGAAACTTTCTCCTGGCAAGATTTCGCAAATTTACAATCCCATCAATATTTCGTGATGTTGCAAACGCTATGACATATTTAGTATATCATTGACAAATCAAAACAAGTTTACATCAGTCAGAGCAGATTATATGATGTCCTATTGTGGTATACAGAATATTCATCGTTTATGTTGGACATTTTATAAAGATTTGATTTTAAATGTAAGACAGTGTCTTTCGTCTGAATGTAACTTTTCAATGGGTGCTTTATAAAACTATGGACCAATATAGTCCAGTTTTAGCAGGGTAAGTTTAAATGTTTTGTAACACATATTAAACTTCGAGCAAAATCAGATGTAAAAAGTGGTTTGTAGATTAACGGCATCTTAAATGGGGATGGACCGTTTTATTTATATACATATTTCAATGTAACCGTGATTGGCTGGCTACTGGGGTGACTTGTAATGCGGCAGAGAAACAAATCGTGAGGGACCCTTGTGGACCGATTATGTTCAATTTTTCCATGATTAGTTAGAGCGATATGCTCTACAACGAATCGGCAATTTCGCGACTGTCGTAACCGGATTGACCCAAAACAAACTCTCTTCGGCCAGGGCCAGTCACCTCAACAGTAGTTGTTACAACAAGAACAACGAACTATGCTAAAATTGAGTAATATATAAGTGTTATATAAAATGTGACTTCTACAACAAATGGTCTTTAAAGTAGGAAGGACCTTTGTGGTTCGATATGGTAAAATTTTAGCAGCCTTCATTATAGAAGTTCCATTTGGCACAATAGCGAGTTTTAGCAAGATATGTAGTAAAATGTTGTTTGTGGAGTAGCAGGACCACAATCTTTACAAGAGGCCGCAGGAAAACATGGACCGATGAAGTCTAATTTTAACAGATGAAATCACTGGTCATGTAGTCAAATTTTAACACTAAATCACTTATAACGCAAAGGTTTACTGATTCAAAAAAAAAACTTACAGTCCTTAATGCAATGTTAGGGAAAATAAATTTCTGGTCGCTTATAACTAGGCAGCGGCATTTTATGCAATTGCATATTATATCTGCAAATTACTACACAAATTTGCAATTTGCTACACAAATTTATTTCATCGAAAAACAATTCAAAATACATAAATTTTTCCGTATTTTATGCAAGAATGCAAAAAATTACCAAAATTTTTGTGCAAGAAAACTACAGTTTATTTATTGTTTTTACAATTTTAAGAGAATATGATCTTTCAATTTTATGCGATTTAGACATATGTTTCTTTAACATTATGCGAAATAACGTTTCTGTATTTACAATTGTTTTTTCGGGAAAGCACAAAAATCTGACTTTGGAATAGATGATTTGTATATACTGCAGTGCGAATTACGCACAAGAATTTGTGTCACCGAAATCGAATTTAATTTATATGAATAAAAACAGTCAGAAAAATTAAATTTTTGTTTTAAACTGTTTTTAAATATCAAATTTTTTGCATATGTTACATTTTTTAATTTCATAAAAACTGCATATGGGTGATTCTGAGATTATGCGCCAATTTCGACATCATTTTTGGCATTCGATTTTTTTTGCAGAATTTAATATTTAATTCAGGTAGATATCTTAGTTTTAAGAATGACTAGTCATTTTTAAAAGGTACACATCAAAATTTTAGCTTTTAACGGAATCATGCAACAAATTAAAATTAAAAAATAAAATTTAACAAAAAAAAAACGGGAATGACCAACTTAAGTGTGAACGTTCGTAACGAGTGTAAAAACACGAATTATTGATTTTAATAAGACTGTTGACGAAAAAAATATTAGATGTGCACCCACTTCATGTAATGTTCAATCATATTTGAGTTGCTTGAAATCAAGATTGGTTTGGAAGATTGAATTCTAGCGAATATTAGATTTTACAGGGGAATGATGTGTGTTTTCAGGAAAAGAAAATAAACATCCAAAAAAATATAAATTGAATAAAAATTTGTAATTATTAATAGCAACAAAATTAATTGAATATTATATTTTACTATGGACTGGTTTTATTAAAAAAATAATTAATATTTTTGTAAAAAAATGAGAAAATTTCAATTGAAAATAGTGTTAGGGACAACCAGGGTAATGATATTTGATATTTTGGTAGAAATTTTTTTGAAGAACAAATAATTTTTTAAAAAACAATTTTAAAGACTTTAAAGGTCCTATAAAGATTTATTGTATAGTAAATAATAAATTATAATATATTTTATTTTTCCCGCTTGAAACAACCAAGGACAGCAAAGTGGCCCATAATCTCAGAATCAATCATACATGTTTATACAGAATCAACCATATACATGTCTACTCTTAACGTACCATTAGAAATTTGAAATCGGATTAAACATGTGGTTTTCAAAGCGAAAGTAGCTTAAAGCAGATGTATTATGAATTCGCAAACTGCAGATTCTTAAGTTGAAAAAGACTTTTCCATTGTATCAAAACAAGGACCAATTTCAATTGGATTCGTTCTTTCTCCACGCGGCAAAATTTGCGAAATCTTATTGAAATGGGTTCATATTTGCGACCTTTACGTTGGTTGCAACGATAGGTGGGCAGTCGGGCATCACGTAATGAAATCGGAAGGACAATGACGGATATCACGAGTGATTTACAATCAAAAGCATGGTGCAATAAAGAGGGTAGAGTTATGCTAACAACTGATTTTTCTCGTAGTAATTTAAATTGTCAATTTTGAAGTTTGACATTGGCGTTTGTTAAAGTTTGTAAAGGAAAAATTCTTTATCCAACATTCACAATCATCATCAAACATTTACAAAAATGTATTTTTGGTATTCTCTTTCAAATGACTTTGACAATCTAGCAAACTATTTTTGTTGTTGTTGGGCTACAATTATACCAATTTGAAATTGGACTATGGCGTTTGTAAAGGAAAAATTATTTTTCCAACGTTTACAATTATCATCAAACATTCGCAAAAATGTATTTTTGGCATTCTATTTCAAATTACTTTAATAATCTAATAAACTATTTTTGTTGTTGTTGGGCTAATGACTATGCCTTGTTTATTGTACCATGGATTATACCTTCTTAATTGTACCATGATCACAAGTGATTTTGAAATCACCACTGTGAAAATTTGTTATCCTGGACTTCAGCAAAAATCTTCTGTTTCGAAATTCTTTTTATGTATTTTCTTTATAAGTTTCTTTTGACAGAATCATATGACAACTGAAATAGAATTGCCGTATATACAAATAATAATGCAACTTTTTAGTTTCCACCTTCTTTTAAGTTTAAACCGCCAAAATGTTAACCAATAAATTTATATATTTTTGAAGCTCATTTATTTGGTTCAAATTATTGTAAAAATTAACTTTAAACTGTTTAAAAGACATCAAAGTTTATCTAGAAGTTTGTCTTATATTTAATATAGAAACTATGATCTTGATTGTCAATCACTTCGGTGTTTGGGTGTGATTGCGAATCACTAACATTTTAGTGATTGTGAAATGCAGCACAAGAATTTGGTCAACCCCGTCTGAAAAGTGAAATCCAGCACACACCAGTGGAATTGTTATGGATTTTATCTTTTTTTCTTTTAAATGCAACAAACATCAGACCTAGGCATGTACCAAAATTTTTTATAAGGTGTATCAAGTATAAACACGTTGTTTACTTCGGGATGGCCGAATCTTCTCTAGTGTAATCCGATATCCACACTCTGAGTCGTAACGAAAATTTGTTTTCGTGGAAAATTGTTTTAGTACCCTCATATTTTCATATTTTGAGCATAAGTGCCTTTTTGGACCCTTCAGTTCGAAATGGAATATGATTCTACTTGAATATTTCAATATTTACTGTTGGTTGTTTGTTTGAACAAATTAAAAATTTTTAACACATACGGTTGCCGATTTCAAGTCGCAATCATGAAATCAAACCAATCATAAAAATTAGAAAATAAATTGGATTCGAAACGAAATTTTCTTGTTTTGAGAACTAATATGCCAATATTTAGAAACGTAGTGCACAAACCTAAACATCACCAGCCTGTGGTGGGGATTATAAATTTAAAGATATTGATATGAATGTAGTGTATACTCGTACATTCCAGTACTTCAAAACTTACTAGTGAGAATGTGTTTGTATGTTAAACGCCCATTAATAATGATAAGTGAATCATGGCATATAAAACAAAACTTATTGACGACGACATTTTTAAGAGTTTTAATATGACACGTACCATGACTAGTGATCAGAAAGTAAGAACCAATAAATAGTTTCCATTAAAGAAGGATAAATTTGACAAGTATAATTAAAAAGCACGTCCTGTCTAAAGGAGACATGTCTATCCATACATTTTTATCCTTCTTTAATGGAAAACATTTATTGGTTCTTACTTTCTGATCACGACCATGGTACAATAAAGTAGGTAGAATTATGTGTATCGGTAAAATCATGGTACAATAAAGAAGGTAGAGTTATGCTAACAGCTGATTTTAAATTTTTTCACGTAGTAATTTTAATTGTCAATTTTAAAATTTGATAATGGAAATGTTTGTAAAGGAAAAATTCTTTATACTGCAGTCACAAAAAGTATTTTTGGCATTCTCTTTCAAGTTACTTTCACAACCTAGCAAACTATTTTAGTCGTTGTTGTTGTAATGACCTTGTTTATTGTATCATGGGTTAAATTTTATATCCAATATTCACAATAATCATCAAACATACAACAAAATTCATTTTTAGCATTCTCTTTAAAGTGAATTTCACAAATAAGTGAACGATTTATTTGTTGTTGCGCAAGTGGCTATACCTTGTTTATTGTACCATGATAACGATTCGGAAATTTGATACCGATCCTTTTATGATACCTTAAGCATATTCACATGTATCTTCCCACATTTAGAGATACAACAATTTTAGTTGTGTTCCAGTAGGTAATTCTTTTTACTACTTTTGCTGTTTTATTACCGAGTTTTACTCAAAAAGGCTTTCCAAAACCCAAAAAAGTTGTGAAAGTAGTTAGAATTTTCATGAAAGAATACAATAAAATGGCTTTCTCTTGGTCTACCTTTTACTAGTTTTAACTCGAAGAAATTCGCCGAGAAAATTTAGTAAATTGTCAATGATGATGTAAATTGACCATGAAAATACACAATAAATCAAATTCAATTGTTAAAAAAATGTTTCAGTCAAATCAATTTCAGCAAATGTTTTGGATTATTAAGGATTGGAAAGAGCCAATGATGGTTTTTTTGTGAAGCTACATACTACGTGCGATTCTGGCCAAATTGTGGATGGAACGTTACGACCGACTAACTCAACAGAAATTAATCTTCATTGAGCGATGTTTTCAAATGGACTCACAAAAAACTTCACCACGATGAAGTTTTTGTCGCTCTGAAAGCCGCTTGTTATATCAAATCGTGCTTTAATTTTGCATACGTACGTCAAGAGTGTGTAATTATTTACGTGTGTGAAAATAGACCATATCTCGATAAGAGGTCCAGCAAACCCTTATTTTACTTCCGATCTTGATCATTTGAAAATAGTGATTTATTTAAGTTATAGTCATTTGTTTAATATGAAGCCAGGTAAAATTGAACTATTACGCTCCGTGCTAAGTTCCTTCCCTATTAAAGATTTTGCCATTTTAGAAGCCACATTACACTTCTGATCTTGTTTGGTATATTTCACTTAAGTTTTTTTGTTGTGATGATTTGTTGCTATTATTTTTGAAAGAGTGAATTACTCCACAAGCTAATAACATCAGATTTGTTGTCGCTTGTCATCTGGGGAAGGAAATGTGAGTCAGCGAAGTTCAAGCAAACACATCACCGTCTGGTAGACGCACGTTTCGCCATTGGTGGGACGGCTTCTCAATACCATTATGTGTACTGCCGACAAGAGTATACTCATTTAACGATTTATATATACAAAACATTGCTTGATTTTGCATATGCGAAGTATTATTGCAAAGAGTGAGGACACTAGCGACTCACTGAAACAATTCCTACCATATTAATTGACTGTCCGACAGGCGTTTTTTCAGTACGAGAACATTTACTTTCGTTCATATATTTAATTTTGGGAGAACTATAATCATTTCTGGTAATATTGGACCATAACGCTTTACGTCTTCATAATGCACCTACAAGTAACAGGTTAAATCAGATTAGACCATATTTGTGTATCTTTCCTAAAACCCCAATGCAAAGACTCTCGATTCAGGATCTAGCCATTCTACATGCTATATTTAAAAACAAAATATTTATTAAAAAACAGCATATAAGTGCAACCCTATATTTTTAAGGGATTCTTTGAACTTAAAGGCTGTTTCTCCCAAAGAAAACGAGCGAACGAATAATAGTCAGTCGAATTTGAGTAAATTTAGGTTGCAGTATCTCGAACATTTTCGTTTGTCTGCACTTACGTTTGTCAAATTGTGTCTGTTTTCCAATTTGACATTTTCATTCTTAGTGTTCGAAAAAGAGAAACCAAATTTTGTATGAAGATGTTACCGCTTTCGTAAAGTTTTCTTTAGACTTGTCTTTCGTGTCATCGTTTATGTAAAATTGAGTTAGTGAAACTTAAATCAGAGTCTCTTCGCTTACGAATGTTTTCTTTCGATATCCAGAAACAGGCTATTAGTGTTCTAAACGTTAAAAAGTGAGACGAATTTCACTTGGTAAACCCCCTTCAGTTTGAGCCAAAAAAAGCAAAAACTATTTTGTATCCAAATGTCTAAATTTAAAAAAACACTAAAACCGAAATTAGTACCTAACATTAACTTTGGGTACCAGTTTTTATTTTCGCTTTATTTGATCATTTTTAATTCACTGTTTAAACAAAAAGTTCAAATCGGCTCAAACCCAACAATTTTTAATACCAAAAAAAATATTCAACTTTGTCAGCTGATTGACATAAAGTCAAGCAATTAAAAAAAAATAAGAATGCAGATTTTACCAAAAAGCGCCTTGTTTCAAACTATAATGTTTTTTTTATTTCGACTTACAAAAATTGGCTTTGGCCACGAAATTAGTTTGGATTTGAATTTTTCTTTTCTGGACACGTGATAAGAAATATGAACTGTAGTTTTATTTCTTTTTATTTTGGTTTTAAAGTTTAAAGCCTTATCAGTACAACCTAAAGTACAATTATTAAACTTAGAGCATATGGTTTCTTGTGGTTTATCTGCCTTTTTAATTATAAAATAAATGAATATTTTAAGACGTAATAAAAAGGGTAATAATAAGTCTTCTCTCACCAACGACGAATCGCGTCTTCTAAGCAGTGCGGTGTTCATTTAATCGTAACTGACTACTTTTCCTCGCCCATTTGACAAAAAAGGAAAAAACTATCTTATTAGCTTAAATTAATTCACTCTCAAACATCATAGAAACTCAAATAACAACAAAACAAAAACCCAAAGATAATTTAGCTTTAGTTAGAATGTGCCATGCGATGCCTGTTTCTCCGCCTGGTTTCTAAGATCATTGGGACTAGTTTAGGTTCTAACGTATATGGCCAAAAAAGGAAAAGATCGATAAATAAACATTTAAAAAACATAAAACATAAGATGTCCACCTGCCTTTTGCTGGTAGCGCTTTAAGCGATCGGTCCAATTTTTGATCACTCATACTAATATGTGCGGCGTAAAAAAAACATTTCGGATGTTAGCATAGGATCTACATTATACGGTCTACGATACCGACCGCTGCTTTGACTGTGTTTTCTTCACTACCCGACAATCTCTATCTAAATGTTGGCTTGGTAGGATGTTGGAGAACGTTAATAAGTTCTTCAATTCGATTTCAAGGGAAACACTTTCCTCCCGATAGGTAAATGTTATGGCCTTGAAAAGAAATCAGAATCACAAATAATAATTTCACCAAACAACGAAATATGGCACTTGCCTACACCATTTCCAATGAAATTGAGAAAATACATATTAAGAAAATAAAAATTGATATTGAGAAAATACAAATTGAATTTGAGAAAATACAATGAAATTGCGAAACGCCAATTTAAATTGATGAACTGAAATTTAAACAACACTAATTAGAATTAAGGAACGCAAATAAATATTGAGAAAACATAATTGAACTAAGATATTAAGAAAATAAAAATTGATATTGAGAAAATACAAATTGAATTTGAGAAAATACAATGAAATTGCGAAACGCAAATTGAAATTAAGGAACATCGAATGAAATTAATAATATACAATTTGAAATTGAGGAACGTTTATAAGAATTAAGAAAAATTAAATTATTATTGAGAAACGCCAATAGAATTTGAGAAAATAAAAATTGTAATTGAGAAAATACAAATTGATAAAAGACAAATTGATATTTAGAAACTATAAATTATTATTGAAGTACACGAATTAACCCATTATCGTAAAAGTTTTTTTTTTATTTTCATCAAAACATAGCTTTGGATGAGGTCATTATAATTACTCCTTTATTGCCTAATGAACTTTAAGTTTTAGATACTTTGATATTATATGTAGTAAAGAATTGAATTGAGATTAGTAACACAAATGTTTAGTTAGCGCTCTCTTTTAATGTAATTCCTTCTTTGGGTCAAATTTATTATTAATAGAAGACGTGGATCTATTTAATCGGAGGATAAAAGTTATCGGATAAGAGAATTGCTTAAATGTGGAATGAACTGGAAAGTCGTTTAAAGAGCCTTAAATTACAACCTGCAATAGACAAATTCATTCAGTGAACATATAGTACCATATAAAAACTAATAAAACACATATAATGAAAAATCAAGAACACAAGAAACCCACTTAATATGGCAAGTGTGTTTGCTTAAGGATTTAGTGAACCTCAGAGCACTGCTATAAGGTGACCGCCGCACTGTGGGTCAGATCTCGAAAAAGCTGGTCATAAAGGAAAAAAAAAATTTCTACATGGTAATTTTGGACTATCAGGTTGGCTACAGTGATGTTGGAACTACTAAATTTTAACTGTACCGACGCGTCGGTACAGTTATACTACTTTGTTTTGCCGCTATTTTGGTAAACATAAGTCTTGACAGTTCATATTTGTCAGTCGTGAAGTAGAGACGTGGCTAATTTATTATGGAAAAATATTCGATAAACCAACGTGTTTTAATCGTTCCAACATTTTATCAAAATCAATCATCGATTACTCGTACTGTGACGATGAGTAAGTTACGTGAAATTTTAGGGAGAAACAACGTGCCAACAAAACGCACCATTTACCTTGTAGTGAATGATTTCGAAGAAAGAGGGTCTGCAGCTGATAGGCCCAAGCATGGACCACAACGTACTGCAAGATTGGCTGAAAACCTTACTACTGCTCAAGAAAGCATTCAAAACAATCCATCAACCTTACTTCGACGCCGTGCTCAGGAGCTTTGTCTTCAAAGAACCACAATTTTGCATAATGATTTGCATTTTTCTCCATTGAAGATTCAGTTGACACAAGAGCTTCTTCCACAGAACAATTTACGCCGCCGTACATATGCCAATAGGATGTTACAAGCTAGCCCATGACAACCCCGATTTTTATGAAAAAATCATAATGAGTGACGAGGCACATTTTCATTTGAATGGATACGCGTATGTGAATAAACGGAATAGTCGGCTCTGGGCAATGGAAAACCCTCAAATTATTCATCAGTCACCTTTGCATCCATTAAAAGTGTCAGTCTGGTGTGCAGTTTGGTCAGGAGGAATCATTGGACCTTACTGCTATGAAAATGAAAACGGCGAAACGGTAACTGCTAATGGAGAGCGATAACGTGATATGATTGAAAACTTTTAAACGCCAGAACTGCAAGCTTTGGGCTTGATTAGCATGTGGTATCAACAAGACGGTCGCATGCAGCCAGGATTTCAGTGGAATTACTGCGAGACCTTTTTCCACACCAAGTTATTTCAAGAAATGGTAATGTTAATTGGTCTCCAAGGCCGCCTAACTTGACTGCTAACTTGAAAAGCAAGGTTTATGCAAACAACCCAGAAACGCTTGAGCAACTCAAATAAAATATTCGTGATGAAATAAATGAAATACCGCGTGAAATGTGTGAGAATGTAATGAAAAATGTGCTCAAAAGGGCTCGCATTTGTGAGGCTAACAAAGGCGGACATTTATCTTATATTGTATTCCATACATAATTGCCGACATTAAATAAACCATTTATCAATATAAGATCCATTCCCTTTCATTTAATCGAAAATTATAAACATACAAAGTATTTATAGTATACCTTCCCGAATATGCTGTTCTACCTGGTGAATATGCATGTTCTTTGTTGCTATTATCTTTGTTTATTAGCAAACAACAAAGATAAATATATTAGGGATTTTTTTGCATATTTTACTAATTTTCTCAATGTTACCTTCAATTTTTTTAATACGAGTATCAGTTTGTCTTTTCTCAGTTTCAGTTTGTATTTTGTTTAAATGAACTTCTATTTTCTCAATTTCAATTTGCGTTTTTTATTTCCAATTTTTTATTTTCTCAAGTTCAATTTGCATTTCTCAACTTCAAATTGTATTTTCTTAATTTTTGGAAATGGTGTAGTTTCTTGATATAAAAGTTCAGAGTTCAGCTTCCGTCTAAGCTTACTATGTTAATATATAGCTTGTTGTTTTTCTTAGACCAATTCAAAACAAATCGTTTGTTTTCGTGTCTAATTTTTATTATGCCTCAATATTTTATTTCCAAACATCAGAAAGTGTCATAATTTTGACTTTTCGATCATAAAATAGAACATGATACTTATCAATAATATGTGACATAGAGAAAGGGACCTAAGGGTAAAAAAATCAATTTTCAATTTTTTTATGTGGACAACATCTGAGCATCGAATGAGACCGATCCCATGCCCCAAAAGTGTTCCCTCCCAGAGATATGCCCGTTTTATGAAAGTGATGGTACACCAAAGATACACGTATTTGAATCTTTAAATGGCTCTCCTGAACAAAACTGGTTTTTACCCTTAGGTCCCTTTCTATTTTGCTCGTCACATATGTACTTTTTGTCAGTTTAATCCATTTTCTGATCGTTTATATTTCTAGCGTTATCCTTTTCTTCAAGATGAGTGATGAATTTGACGGTTGCGAATGTGTGTGGTCCCATGAATGGGCCATGCAAAGATTATTAAATTTTGTAAGTACAAAACGCTAATTCGCGAGAAGATCGTCATAAATTAATACTTGGTAATTTTATAGCTGTGTACGCAAAATGTACTTCCTGATCCAGCTCCTTTTAAGTTAATAACGAAACCTAATTGATATATTTTTGCTTACTATTAAGAGAATTTTAAAATTGACTTTAGTCTAGCCTTTCGTAAAAACTGAAATTTTAATCCATTTTACCAGAAACTAAATCGATATGATGATTTTCTCTAAAACGGGCGATACATAAATCCACATTTTATATATTATTTTAATGTTATTTACGAAATGCACACTTTTCAGATACGTCAAAATCAAAATGAATGCACCGATACGAATTGTATTGATGGTCAGTTTTACGAAAAGTCCAGCTTTAAGTGATTTTTAATTTGACTTTATTCCTTCAGTATTAGGAAGGTTGCAGCAGCCTACCCCATCCACAGGGGATGAAGAAAGCAGCTTCACCATGATGACAATGGTTATGATCTTTGCATTGATTATGTATTTAATAAGACCGGAGTCAATATTGAAATTGACCAATAGCAGCAAGCGAACTAATGGTCAGGATCCACGTGGCAATAATGGTGGTCCATCATCACCGCCACCACCAACACCGCCGGCGGTGAATTAATAATGGAGTATTCCTGAATTTTATGTCTCTTTATTTTTCAGACCGGATATAATAGTATATAATGTATATGTATATATATATATGTTGGTACTAATTTAATAACATATTGACATGTACGTTCTGCGTACATGTCATTTACTTGATTTTATGCAAATCTTCTGTACATGGTTTTAAGTTTGGCATTTTGATATACGAATAATTAGAAAATAAATGTTTGCAGTAACAGAAAAAAAGGAAATTTATAAAATAAGAGACGTTATTACAAATTGATGGTGAACAATTTTTGAATATATTTTTATTTTTAAACCACAATAGGGAATTTCTTACATTGACGTATAACTATTGACGACGAAAACAAGGCATTTGGCTAGATTAATTATTCTAGGGTATCAGCAATGTGTCCAAGTTGCAGAGTTATTGTCGAATATTGGAAACAAGACATTTGCACAAGAACAATTTTTCTAGGCTACCAACAGTGGTACAGCACACGATGATTGGAGCTATCGCAAGGGCGCTATCGATTGTTGTAATTAACATGCTGCCTTTGAGATACCGCCAAGTACAACTACCATTAAAATGTATCCTTGGGGTCACATTGGACAGCCCTTTCGATCCTTTGCACATGCTACAGCTATCTGCGATAATCTCAAAAGTTGGAACAAGGTCCTCAAGTCACTTGCCGGCAGTACTTGGTAAACCGACAACTAATCTTTGTTGGCGATAGGTCGGTCTGTTGCGAACTACGCAGCGCCGGTGTGGTCGGCGAACGTGAGCACCACGCAGTGGAAGAAAATTCAGACTTGCCTGAAAGCCGCCCTCCGAACATCAACAGAATGTTTTCTTATGTCTTCTTCTTACCGTGCGCAGACACAATTTCCTATTGTCTAAGCAATACCTGCTACTGCGGTGTTTTTGCAGTAGACATCTCTTGGCCAGGATGCCTCCGCCCAGACAGATCAGGTACAATATTCATGATCTAGAGAGAGAGAGGTCCAGCAGCACAAGAGAGAGCCGGATTGACCCGAAACTCTTCGGCCAGGGCCAGTCACCTCAACAATATAGGTTTTTTAGAGCCTTTATATCATCGATACTATCAGGCAGGTCTAAACAACATTCACGCTGATAAAGTTGCAGCATCAGTATCCAGCTACAGTGTGAATGTAGTACTAGGGGAACGTCGCCCCGGAGTTTTCACCTGAGGAAAGGTACAGGGTGGAGCACGGTAATTTGCTTATTTGGGAATATAATAAAAAAAAGTTATGAACCTTAGATCAATTTATTTAATATTTTAATTATATAGGGTGATCCATCTAAAGGGATTTTTTGAGAACAAAAAAAACTATAAAAATTCAAATCAAGTGTGGAATCTTTATTGGTAATTTGAAAGGAAATTTTATGGCATTTACTGTATTATAGAAATGAGCGTACGGTGAAAAACGGGAAGATCCGCAGTTTTCGACCAAAATTTTGTTCAGTGATGAGGCCCATTTCTGGCTCAACGGCAAAGTTAATAAACAAAATTGCAGTATTTGGGCTGAAGAGCAACAAGAAGATGTTCAAGAGGTGCTATTATACGCAGAGAAAACCACGGTTTGGTGTGGTTTATAAGCTGTGGAATCATCGGTGCATATTTTTCAAAAATGATGATGGCCGGAACGTAACCGTGAATGGTGCTCGCGCCATGATATCGATCTTTATGCTAAAATTGAAGTCCGTAATCTTGAAGACACTTGGTTTCAACAGGACGGTGCCACTTGCCATACAGATGCTCAAACAATGAATCTATTGAGAGGTCATTTCGAAAAGCAGCTAATTTCTCGTTTTGGACAGGTGAGTTGGCCGCCTAGATCGAGTGATATCACACCTTTAGACATTTTTCATTGGGAATACGTAAAATCCAAAGGCTATGCTGACAAAACAAGCTACGATTCAGGCTTTGGAAGCCAACATTGCGCATGTCACTAAAGCCATACCGGTCAAAATGCTCGAACGAGTCGTCCAAAATTGGACCCTCAGAATGGCGTAGTTGCGGCTAACATTTGAAGGAAATTATATTCAAAAAATAAATGCCATAAAATGTCCTTTCAAGTTATCAATAAAGATTCCACACTTGATTTGAATTTTTATATTTTTTTTTGTTCTGAAAAGTTACATCTAGATGGATCACCCTATATTAAGTGCAATAAGAGAATCTTTAAATTACACGGTTTAAAATAGTGTATCTGGCAAATGTCGACCTTCGCTATTCACACACTGCCGCATACGGTTTTTGAAGTTTTAATAAACTCTAACAAACATGTCGACTGGTATTCTGCCAATTTTAGCCTCAATATTGTAAGTTAGGCCTTCCAAGGTGTTGGGACGGTTAATATACACCTTCGACTTCAGGTAAGCCGGCCAGTTCACATTACCCCTCAAAGAGATAATCCGTCCAGGAAACATTTGCCTTAAACAATTCATGGTAACCCTCGCTGTGTGTGCAGTGGCACCATCCTCCATGAAACCATGTATCTCCGAATTGCATTGCTTCCAGAGCCGGCTGAAAATAAGTCTGAAAATGCCAAGAGTAAGTGATTGCTTCCCAGCAGAGCGTTTCGGAGATTGCAGTACTGCTGATCTAACTCTCGATGTTTTGTGGTGTTGTAATCCATCTCTCAGGTCCCCTTCGTACGCATGACACATTCCCTGCTGTTCTCAATGAAGTTACCCAATTTAGAATTGATTGCCGTCCAGCAACAAGTCCGCGTGGGGAACAGCGAATCTCTCGATGTTTTGTGGTGTTGTAATCCATCCCTCAGGTCCCCTTCGTACGCATGACACATTCCCTGCTGTTCTCAATGAAGTTACCCAATTTACAATTAATTGCCGTCCAGGAACACGTCCGCGTGAGGAACAGCGAATCGTAAACGAAAAGCACGCTGCACTGCAATGATCAAGTGCGCATTTCAAACATATGCTTAAACACAAAATGGCCTCTCCTCACGTGTCCAATGCACGATGGAAACTGAAAAGCAAAAGAATACTAATCACCCGTCAGTCACGCACACTCTTCACTCTCTTCGAACAACAGTGCCCCCACATACTGCAGTGCAAAAAAGCAAATTACCGCGCTCCACCCTGTACTTCCTCGGCAGACGCGCGTGTTTCTGGCTCAGCTGAGATCTGAATGGTGCAGACCCCTCAATTTTTATTGGACATCTGTCCATCCTGCCATCAGGGACCACATGACACGCTGCACCTTTTCAATTGTCCGGCCAAGCCCACTCAGCTGACCCCCAGGTATCTTTGGACGCATCCATTTTGAATGACGCGTGTCCTACACCCAGATATCGAAGCAGATCCCCTATAGATGAACAGAACAAAATATATTGATGTTACAACAAAATTAAAATGAGTACACTTCCGTTCATGCTCTGATATAGCTCCCATACAAAGGTCTCTTTGTATGTACTCGTACGGTTTTTCGTCCTTCTAAAAACATATCGCAAAATTAGGTTCTCCATTGACACATTAAACCTCCCATAAATTGGCTAGGTGATAGGTCGCGGCCCAAAGTAAAAACGGATCTTTTTACTACGGACACAAAAAAAAACAAAAAATTTTGTAACGAATACAATAAATCATTAATTCTACGATTTTATTAAATTTGAGCAAAAAAATAGGTCCTTTCGAGCATGGACATATGGCTACAATGAAGCAGTGGAATTTCCTCACAAATCTGAATTCGACATTAATTTTACGATTTGGCTGAATTAGAGTCCTTGACCTGTGGTTGAGGTCATTTGGCCCTAGAGGCTCAAAAAAGTGCCCTAATGTTCAGGAACATCAAATTATTCCGAAATAGTGACATTTTCTTACAAATCCAAATATGTACCCATTTGTACAATTTTTTGCCAATGTGAAACTTGAACCGTTTCATATGGGCGCTAGAGGCCACAACATTGGTTTCCTTGTATAGGGTGGAGCGCGTAAATTTGCTTTTATGCACTACAGGCTGTGGCGGCACTGTTGGTCGAAGAGAGTGGAGAGTGTGCGTGGCTTATACGATAGTGGCTGACGGAAGATTTGTATCCGTCTGCCTTTCAGTTGCCGTCATGTATTGGACACATGAGGAGAGGTCATTTTGCGCTGAAGCGTATTTTTTAAATGCGCACTCGATCATTGCAGTGCAGCGTGCTTTTTGTATACGATTCGCTGTTCCCCCACGCAGACGCACATTTTCACCTCAGTGGCAAACAAACAAAATACGAGGGCTGCTATATATATTTCTGGCCTATTAATGAAAATGCTAATATTCATCATCAAAAATGGTTTAATTGTTTTCAAGGTATTCTCCAGCATGATTTATACTCTTTTGCATGCGCTTAAACCAATTGTCGAAGCACTTTTTCCACTCCGATTGAGACACCTCCAAAACATGGTTTTTGAACGCTTCAACAGCATCTTCTGGCGACTAAAATTGTTTTCTTCGTGCGGAAATAAAAACAAGTCATTGGGTCCAAATTCAGGGCTGTACGGCGGATGACTTATCAATTCGACATTTTGGCCGGTCAAAAGGCGCTGGTTTAAGCAGATGTGTGAGAGCTCGCATTGTCATGGTTCACAATGATTCGTCTTCTCTTGTTCGTTTTTCGAATTTCTCCGAAGAGTTCAGGAAAACAAGCGGAACAGTTGCTCACGCGGAACAGTCGCTACATGACCAGTTTTGCCGAATAAACAGGCGACTATTTGCTTCGAAGTGTTTCTTCCACGAACAACTTTCGTTGTATTTGGCTCGTCTTCTAAGACCCACACGGTCGCTTGCTGTTTTGTTTCGGGCTCATACGCATAGATCTATGATTCGTCACCTGTGTCGATCTTATAAACGTATTTTGAAGCAACGCGATCGTATTTTTTCACCAATCGACACGAACCTTTTTTGGAGCGATTGTCAAATTGTGCGGGATCCAACGAGACCAAACCATTTTTACGGCTAGGTGTTCATGTAATATCGAATGTATGCTGGTGGAAGAGATGCCCAAGGATGCCTCTATCTAACGGTATGTCACATGATGTCAATGGCCGTGTTATCTCACGTCGTGGCGATATTAATTGGCCGCCAAGATCATGTGATTTGACACCGTTGGACTTCTTTCTTTGGGGTTATTTGAAAGAAAAGGTGTACGTCGATAAGCCAGCAACAATTCAAGAGCTGAAGGATGAGATAATTCGGCACATTAACGGCATAGAATCTCAATTATGCCTCAGCGTCATCGAAAATTTGTATGATCGGATGGAGGTGTGCCGCCGAGGTCGCGGCCGCCATTTGGCCTATATTTTGTTCCATACATAATTGAACCATACCAATATTATCATAATAAAAAGAAATGACAATAATTTCCTAAATAATTTGTGTTTTATTCAAAATCAACATCGGCTATTTAACTTAAACGAGATCTGCCCTGTAGATAAGCGCGTTCTAGATTGTGAAGTCAAAAATCTTCATAAGGATATGTCTACTTTGTTATGTGAATTTTTTAGTACTCCTATAGAGACACACAAATTATAATTCCAGAAATCTAAAATTTATCTGCTGAAGTTACTTTCGTAAAACCAGATTCTCAGGTCTGTTATCAATTTACTAATGAACAGCATGTCTTTCTTGTGCAAATAGCATAGTTCAGCTGAGTTTGAAGTCTATACCCTATACATGAGACCGGCCCATAGACTTGGGAAGGGTGTTTTAATGACATCTACCGAGGATATGATTGATTTGATTAACTTTATTATACGTTTTTATGACAATTGGTTTTTTTACATATTTAATTTCCACTACATTCCACTAAGGAAAACAGGGAACTCCTCCTTTACTCATCCAACTTCTGTTTAATGCCGTTTTCGAGCGACTATTGCCTTTTTTAAAGAAGCTTCTACTTGGCATAGACTTTAATATGTTTAGGAGATTAATTCCTATTCAATTGCGAGTTTTTCCGTCTACTGAACAATTGAAAATTTATACTGTTAATAAAATGTGATTAAGTTGTTTGTGATACTCGCATTAAAATTTTTATTCAGATATCTGTTATGTACAATAAAACCCAAAATTCTATGTTGGAATATCCAAAGATATTTGACAATTAAAGTAGATTCTTTATGTATGTATATTTTTTAATTAATGTTGCTGTATAAAAATATTTACTCATAAATGATGTGTCAGAAATCTTATAAATATCGGTTTGTATCCTTGGTTAGGGGTGATGATGTTTATTCAGTCGTCGCTATGCAATTTATGTATAACAGTACGGACCTTTTTTATGACTTCTTTTATATTCTCATATTTACCCGTTGAATCGGGTAAATTTTCGAAATTAATTACATCGCTGACGCCGACCTTAAAGTTTTCGCCATTGGGCAAATTATCATAGGGAGAAAATTTCAATACTGGTGTTCCCATGTAGGATTTCTCAATGTCGTCTGGATTGGATTCCGTTGAAGTCTTGCACGAATCTTTGGAATCATCTTCTGATGAAGCCTGTGTGTTGTCATTTGAAATCTGAGCATCGGCCATGGTAGTATCATCATTGTCTGCCTGAGTGTTGGTTGCCTTGGTTTCTTCATCTTCATTTTCTAAGCTGTTGTCTAGGGCTATTATTTCATCGACCAGTGAATCGTCAATTTCTATAACCGATGTTTGTAACTCTTGTAACAGTAGTTTTTTCTTTCGCTCCAGTTCGGCTAGGGAGGGCGATAGGGGTGAATCAGGCGAATTTGGTGATTTTAGCAATAGCTTTTGTGGAGTCGTTGCAGGCGGCAGAGGTGGTGGCGGTGGTGGAGGTACATCGTCCTGTGATTTTGGTGGATCCGACGGAGGAGGCGGCCTAACGAATTCAATATTTGATGTCGCTGTATCGGCATCTTCAATTTCCATATCGGACACCTGTACATGGAAAGAGTCGTTGGCGCTATCGTCATTGTTTGCTTTCGGGAAATCCTTGAGCTTTTTACGCTTATAGCCTTTGACGACATTGTCGCCCAATGTCTTCACAAATTCTTCCTTCAGCTGATTTCTATTCAAAGGCGGCACGTTGTGATATTTGTAGTCCTGTAAAAGTTATTTCAATCATTGTTTATATACACCACTATTAGTCGATAAATAAATGTGTGTTGTTTTTTACATCTTTGGATATTTGTTAAACAACGTGGTTTTATGTACACTTGACTATGCTTAACTATATAAAAAGTTTCTTAAACGAACATGATGCCCATTAGAGTTCTGAAGCAAGTACGTGGAGCAAGATTAATAGCAGCGTTCGGGACCTGGACTTGTTTTAAAACTCCTCTAATATAATTAAAAATATATAAAAAATTAAATGAGCCAACAAATTTATCTCGGCAACAAATTTATTTTGAATCTAGTATTTCTGCTCGACGTTTTAAGAAATTTAGATGGATGATATCCCAAGAAATGCTATACAACGGAACCAACAAGGTTGTCGAGGAAGAGGGATACCAGCCCAAACTTGAAAGAGACAAATTGAATCGGAAATGACACAATTGACAATCGCTGGGGCGAAGTGAAGACTTAGGCGCATGATAGGATCATGTACATGAATTTTTTGAAGGTCCTATGCTTCTTATAGGATCGATGGAAAAATATGTATATTTTGTGAGAATTTTGTGCAATTTAATGATTTTATGACACTTTATATATTTGAATATTTTTAAATTCGGCTCTACATTGATACATTTTTTTTTCGAAGCCTATGTGTATAATTTTTCCATTTTGATCATATGAGATATACAAATCTATATTGAGCAGAGTAAACACCTTTATGCATCGACAAGATCGATTTTTGTTTTTTGTATACACTTTAACATAGGATAGAGGCTATATTTACTTAGTCATTCCGTTTGCAAGACCTCGAAATAATGGTTGGAGACTATAAAGTATATGCTATATTCGGAATTATTGTAAAGTTCTAGGATGATCTAGACATGTCCATCTGTCTGTCGCATTATTACCGCTAGGTGGCGAAAATTTTGCCGGAACGGTTGGTATTAATTTGGACCAGATCGGTCAAGAGTAGAAATTTTCCCCACATAAGGAGGACTGAGTCAACATAAGGAAAAGTCACTATATTTGAAGTACGATTATTTCTAGGAGTTTTGTTTATGTATCACCACTTTCATCTTCGATCGTTACGACATTTTCACATTAAGTTAGGTTTGACCAGGTGAAATTTGTAAGATACATGACGATGTGATTGGAAAAGGGATCGTGGCACCGCCCACACGATTTAGAAATTAGAAAGACCATATATTGTGAACTATTAGAGAAATGACGATTAATTTAGAATATGTAATATTGGCATTTATCGAAACACATCCTGGTGGAAAAGTGGTTTCTCAGGATCCCTTTAAACCAATAGGCCGGTTGGTACAAAAATTTTGCCCGAATACGATTAATAAACCTATCTCTTACATTTATCTCGCAAACCGATATAACGATAGATGTTGGTATGGCAAGAAATACAACCTAATGGAAAAGCGGCCATCGCCACGCCTCCTTGACAATTTGTTTATTTTAGAACAAAATCTATAATGTTATCTCCTTCGTCTTTGCCAAACTTGTTTAAAAAATAATTGGTACGAGACTTCTTTTTCTAATAGTAAAATTTTGACAAACAAGCTTCAATCAATATTGTAAAATTGATCGATTGTCTGTTCATGTTGCTCGTTAGCCTAAAAATATTTCAGTTAAATGAATGAGAAATATTGTCATAATTTAAGTATATTGGAGATCCTCGAGGAGCCTGACTTATATTGTATACTCTTACGAGACCAAATATACATTTATACAGTACGTGTCTCGTCTGTTATATTTTTTTTGTGCAAATTTGGTGGTAATTTTGTCTTTGGGAGAAGTTTAAGACCTCGCTCTACACGCCTTTTGATATGAAAGGCCACCAAGTCAATTTTTTTTAAATAACTGTTTACAAAATAAGTCTAGCGAGCCATGATAATCGCTCCAAGGAGTAAGCTCGTATCTATACTTGTGAGAACTCATTCAAATACTAATATTTAAGAAGATATGGTGCCTAAAAAATAAAGTATTTCCGTAAAATAGTCTCTTTAGGTAGTCGATCTCCAGCCAAGCTTGTAGAAATCCATCGCTTCAACGCTGTTCACTTGAAATAAACACCTTTAGGGGGGTTTAAAATATTCTAGACGCGTGAATTCCGATTTGAGTACCAAAATATTTGTAGACTGATTTCTGAATAAAGGTCTTCTATATTTATGTTGATTTATGCATTCTCTGGATAGCTGGGTAGGTAGTTTTTTTAGTGCGACAGATTGTTTAGCCTAAAACATTTAAAGCGAATTGCAAGAATACTCTCTAGTTCCCTCTATCGAAAAACTGCATCTAGTCAGGAATATCCCTTGGAAACTGTTTTAAAATCGGGGGTTTTTCAATATAATGGAATGCCAATGCGAGGCTTTCTATACTAAAATAAAACATTACGCATGTTATTAAATGAAACCTCCGTCAGGCATCTGTTTCGTTTTGATACTGCTAATGGTTAAGTTATTAGCTACAGAGGGCATACACAGAAATCACTCTTGAACTTACATCGAAGAAATTCTCTCCGGGATCTTGATTAAAACCCGGAAAATCAATTATTTTTGATATATTATATTTGTGATTGTTTGCGTCCACTTCGCCGTCATCTTCATCTGAATGCAAAATTTTGTAACCCTACAAATAAAATTTAAATTCAAATCAGGAATATCACAGATTTGTACAGCTATCACTTACATCGGAATTAAATAGATTTATACCCGAATGCTCGACTTTAGCGTCTTCCAGCCAACCTGGAGGATATCCTAGAACGCGCATTCGATAAAAGAAAAATGGCAATTCTCCCTTTCGTAGTCCCATGGCTTCGCGCAATTTGTCGCTAATGCAGCCTGGTCTCAAATGGGCAAATCTTTGCTCAACGTCCACATGGTAACGTTCGGTTTTAGAGAAATTCTTTTTGGCCATTTTGATGCGTCTAGAATTGTGGGGCATGGGACATTCTTTGATATTGTGATCCCCTTCACCGCAATTGAAGCAGTTGCTAGTCTTTGTCATCTTCATATTTTTTTCTTCTTGTTTTTGTTTCTTATGTGCTGCCGCCTCTCCATCTAGTAGCACATCCTAAAATATAAAACATACCTTAAATATGAGGGCAAAAACCCAAAGTAGTACTTCTTCTCACCTTAACTCCTCGTTTGTATGAGGGCACTTTTACCCTATCCAATTTCTCGGCCGGATTAGTATCTATCGTAAATAGTTCACTTATACCAGATAGATCTGGCGATAGTTCTTTTTCAAAAGTTTCTGGTTTCACAATTGGCTTAGCCGGAATCTGATTTTCGGCTGCATGCTTCACAACTAACACCGTACAGCTGTCCTTTTCAATCGTAACAATTTCAACATTCCTCTCGTTAGACGAGAGTTTCTCTTTCAGTAGTTCGGCTATAATTCCTCCAAATAATTCATAATTTGATGCGTTCGAGAACTGGATTGTGCAAATGTTGTTGTCCGGGGGATCGTCTTTCGCCTCGTCAAGTTCACCTTCTTCCACCTCCTCATGTTCATCATGGGAATCATCCAACGTAATACAACTAACATTTTGATCTTGTATTAGACAATCGCTATCATTTAATATTTCTGGTTCTGGCATCTCCTAACTGTCATTTAGTACGATTCACAAATTTATTCTAAATTTTCTTCTTATTTTCAATTTTGTCTTAATCTCAAAAGTGCTTGTTGAAGCTGCTTCCTCTTGCTTTCTTGTTGTTTTTGGGTCTTCTCTCGTTCATCACGATTTCTTTCTTTTGGTACACTTATCATCACATTCTCCTTTTGGGGATATTTATCATGATTTTCCTCCTTTTGGGATCTTTTATGACGGCGCTAAAATCAAAAGAGAATACATGCAGAGAGTGGAGCTTAAGCAAATTTATTGACGGCGCAAAAAAGTTTAATCCGGCATCAAAATGCTAGCGAATATAATACAAAGTGCAACCCAGTTTTCCCTACTTTTAGAAAAGTAAAGCGGTAGAAAAAAATTAGCAGCAGCAATTTCTGTAAATTTCAGTTTCTAGAGTATGAGGCATTTTTTAAAACAATTTTACAAAAAACTGCTAGTTATTTCAAAATTTTGATGTTAAACTTAAAGAAGAAAAGCAACCAATCACTTTTTTTTAAGAGCAGTGCGTGTCCATGGTTTCAAATAGCCGCCTTACAAATGTCCTATCGGATTTGCGGTCCTGACGCTCTAGATGGTCCTGGTCAATTTGGTATGGTATGTAACTATCAATTTATATATAGTTTTATATAGCCCCTCATAAATATCTCCTTATTTACGATCATGCCGCTTAACAAGTCACAAATGAAGTCCGGACTTGCTTTGATTTAGAGTTATAGGTTATATATACTCTTAGAGAGATGACTCGAAAATTTGGCAGGTGGGAGTGGTCGAATACTGCCGCCAGTGTGAAGATGGAGAAATAGTGGAACACCGTTTGTGTTGTTACCCCACCCATTAAAATGACAGCGTAGTTACTTGGAACTTTCTCTATGAACTGGAAGAGTTATATTCCTAAAAATGTAGATCGGCTGAGTTTTATAAACGGTGGCTCAAGGTTAGCTTCCTACGGAACTTTTAGCTTATTTTTTTCCACTATAAACAAAGAACAATCACAATGGCTCATTGAATGAATACACCGCGTGTCAACTTTTTATGGTTAGACACCGGCACAAGTTCTTCTAACATAACCTATCTTGGCGAAATAGGACCATATCGGCGGATGTTTTTGAATAGGCTCCTTCCAAAGATCTTCCGCGTACCTGGCGCTCTAAAAGGCATAAATTAAATCCGATTTTGGTTAAATTTATAAACAACCCTTCGGTAGGATTTGTGACAGCGCATAGAGAAAGGGACCTTAGGGTAAAAAAAATCAATTTTAATTTTTTTCTTTTTTTGATGTGGACAACATCTGAGCATCGAATGAGACCGATCCCATGCCCCAAAAGTGTTCTCTCCCAGAGATATGCGCATTTTATGAAAGTGAAGTCGACGATTCTAAGCGCAAATAGAAAGGGACTTAATCTTTAAAATGGCTCTCCTGAACAAAACTGGGTTTTAACCTTAGGTCCCTTTCTATTTTGCGCGTCAAATATATTGATCCCATACCAAGGTACGAGCCGCATTCACATCCGATCTAGCTTAAATTTAGCTTACGCAGTACGTTGCCCATATTCCAAATACTGGGAAGTTAAACCATGTTTTGAAGTAGCCCCATGCCGAGGTTTCTGCCGTTTTGTGGTTCTGGCGCTCTAGAGCCACAAATTAAATCCTTTCGTTTTTATCAAAATAATTTTTTTAGACGTCTGGTCTTTAAGAATAAATAAAACGCATAAAATTTGTTGCTATGGCCAAGAACTTAGCTTTATTATAAAAATAAGGGGTGTTCTATTATTTTTTTTTAAAAATGGATGAATGAATTTAATCTGAGAGCAAAATTTTCGACCACTTTTTGCAGCATTTGTGACCTATGTCAGCAAAAACGTGCCGAATATTCTCTTCCAGGCTCACGACGTGAAAGTCTCCTTCAATAAATTGAATTTTTCGTTGGCTGTATGGCATTAAGCGTGGACTTGGTGGAACCAAAGGTCTTCCACATCAACATCATTCAATTCGGGCACGAAAAAGTCATTAATCTGACTGTAACATTATGGCCGGCTTAATTTTTCAGAAATATGGACCAATAATTCCCTCTGCCCATAGGGCACGCCAAACAGTGAGTTTTTGATGATGCAACGGCGTCTCAACAATGTCTTGTGGTTTTGCATTATCCAAATTCGACATTATTGGTTATTAACGTACCCATTGAACCAAAGTAAGCTTCATCGTTGAACAAAATTTTTTCTTGTAAAAATCAGGGTCGGTGGCCATCTCGTTTTGGGCTCATTCACAAAGATTTGCAAACGTTGTTCCGGAGTAAGTCTATTCATTAGGAAATGGCAAACCAAACTGAGCATACATCAAGTGACAGCAGTCGAAAAGACCAACACCAAAAAAAGAGTGGCCAGATTGAAAATCACACGCTAAAAAACACCCATTATACACCGGTTTATATACACCGGATTGACCCAAAGCAGCGATTCTTCGGCCAAGGGCTGTCAACCCGACACACAGTTGCCGCTACAACAACAACCCATTATACAGGGTTTCCGTCGGGAAGGTATGCCAATTTGTTTGTTTATAATTTTTGATTAAATGGAAGAGAATGGATCTTATATTGATAAATGTTTTATTTAATGTCGGAAATTATGTATGGAATACAATATCAGATAAATGTCCTCCCCTGTAAAGCTGGCCATAGACGAACGATAAATTCGAGCAATTTGTTGGGTTTGTGGTCGCTTTTTTACGTCTGTGGGGTAGTTTGCGAACAAATTGCAAGTTTTTGAAAATTTTCAAAAACTTGCAATTTGTTGGCAAACAAATCATACGTGTGTGGGCTACTGCGCAAATTTTAAGCCATTTTGCCATTTCAGTTGCTCTTCAACCATTGTAACGAAAGGTCGTGTAGTGCACACAAAAAATGGCAAGCAAAGACTTTATGATAGAATTTTTTGATGTGTTAAAAAATGAAAATGCCATTTGGCAAACAAAAAGTGAAAAATTTAAAGACAAATTAGAAAAACAAAAATCATGGGAAAAACTCGTAACAAAATGGAAAGAGGTTGGCAGAAATGCTTCGGTGGACGTAGTAAAAAAAAATATAATTGCCTACGAACAACGTACAGAAGGGAGCTGCAGAAGATGCGCAAAAGCGAAAGGTCAGGTGCAGGTGCTGAGGATACATGTTTTTTTAAGTTTCCAATCAACAGAAAAAACCAATTGTTAAATAAAAAATTTTCTGCCACAAAATTCTGACAGAAGCACAAACCGAAGTTCAAACACAAAATGAACATGCGAGCGCGTCATCCGCTTCGTAGCATATGTTTACTCATCAACGTCGGCCGAATTATGATTTGTTCGAGCGTGTGTGGAGAAACGATATGCAATAAATCGCAGCAATAAATTTGCAAATCACACCAATAAATCGTTCGTCTATGGCCAGCTTAAGCCTCACAAATGTGAGCCCCTTTTGAGCACATTTTCCATTACATTCTCACAAATTTCACGCGGTATTTCATCACGAATATTTTGTTTGAGTTGCTCAAGCGTTTCTGGTTTGTTTGCAAAAACCTTGCTTTTCAGATATACCCACAAAAAGAAGTCCGGAGCAGTCAAATCAGGCTACCGTTGAGGCCAATCAAGATCACTATTTCTTGTAATAACTTGTTGTGGAAAAAGGTCTGGCAGTAGTTCCATTGAATCCTGGCTGCATGCGATGTAGCACCGTGTTGCTAATCAAGCCCAAAGTTTGCAGCTCCCAATTGATAGTTACCGTTACGCCGTTTTCATTTTCATAGAAGTAAGGTCCAATGATTCCTCCTGATCAAATTGCACACCCGACTGTCACTTTTAATGGATGCAAAGGTTACTGATGATAAAGTTGTGGGTTTCCCATTGCCCGAAACCGACTATTCTGATTATTCACATATTCATTCAAATGAAAATGTGACTCGTCACTCATTATGCTTTTTTCATGAAAATCGGGGTTGTCATGGGCGAGCTGTAACATCCTATTGGCATACGTACGGCGGCGTAAATGGTCTTGTGGAAGAAGCTCTTGTGTCAACTGAATCTTAAATGGACACAAATGCAAATCCTTGTGCAAAATTGTGGACAAAGCTGTTCTTTGAGCACCAAGCTCCTGAGCATGGCGTCGAATTTGGATTGATAGATTGTTTAGATCACTTTCTTGAGCAGAAGTAATGTTTTCAGACGATCTTGCAGTACATTGTGGTCCATGCTTGGGCCTATCAACTACAGGCCCCTTTTCTTCGAAATCATTCACTACACGATAAATAGTGCGTTTTGTTGGCACTTTGTTTCTCCCAAAACATTCACCTAACTTTCTCATCGTCACAGTGATCGATGATTGATTTTGATAAAATGTTTAATCGATTAATACACGTTGGTTTATCGAATATTTTTCCATAATAAATTTGCCACTACTCTACTTTACGACTGTCAAATAAGAACTGACAAGACTAATGTTTGCAAAACATAGTAGTATACCTTCCCGGCGGTCACCCTGTATTTGAGTTATTTGTATTATAAACGCACTCATTACCAAACACATGGTGGAAAATTGGGTTCACAAAATTATCTACAGTAAACAATTATCTAAGAATATCATTTATAGAAAAAAACCGCATATAAGACACTTTTTGTAAAACACTTTGTAATAACTATAGGGTGATCCATCTAGAGGTATTTTTCCCATAGGGATGTTTTCAGAGTTTACGCGTAAGTTGCGTTAAACTTAATTTTTTTTTTTTTGGTTTTCAGTATTGTTTGCCATTTTATCATAGAAGGCTAACACTGCAACAACGTCTCCAAATTGTGCAAATAATTTATGGAATTGAGAAACGAGAAGATCCGCTGTTTTCGAACAACGGTTTATTCAGTGATGAGGCCCCTTTCTGGCTCAACGACAACGTCAATAAATAAAATATCCGCATTTGGGCTGAAGAGCAACCAGAAGAGGTTCAAGAGCTCAGTCATTATACCCAGAGAAAACCATGGTTTGGTGCAGTTAATGGGCTGGTGGAATCATCGGTCCATATTTTTTCAAATATGATGATGGCCGGAACGTAACTGTGAATGGTGCTCCCTATCGCGTGATATCGGACTTTTTGCTATCTGAAATTGAAGCCCGTAATCTTGACGGTATTTGGTTTCAATAGAACGGTGCCACTTGCCATACAGCTGCTCAAACAATGGATTTACTGAGAGGTAATTTCAAAGAGCAGCTAATTTCACGTATTTGACCGCCATACTGATCGAAATGCTCGAACGAGTCATCCAAAATTGGACCTTTCGAATGAACACGCCGAGTCGCGGTTAACATTTGAAGGAAATTATATTTAAAAAATTAATGGCATAAAATGTCCTTTTGAATGAACAACAAAGATTCCACACTTGATTTGAATTTTTGTTTTTTTTTTTGTTTTGAAAAAAATACCTCTAAACTGATCACCCAATATAAGTGTTTTTAATTTCTTATTTTTACTGAACTGTGATTAACCACATACAAATATCGGAATTTTTTTTAAATAAACATATTCAAAAATATTTTATTTTTCAAACTTCTTTCAAAAAATAACTAGTGGGTGTCTCCTGGTAAACCGTGTTAGCCCATGTTATTTTTATTCGCTTACTTACCACTTGCCTTTAATAAATAAAATTCTATCACTCATTATCATTGAAATAAACAATCTTTATTTATACGACTAGATCCAAAGAAGTTTCAAAAAATTAAACAATACATGTACATACAAAAAATATTCATTAAAAAAAATTAAAAAGATTTTCTGCGGATTAACTTAAAATCATACAAAAATAACTATAATACCAAACAAAGAAAATATATATATATAAACAATAAACTTAAGCTTTAAAGAAAAATAAAAAATATATTTGATATTTTACACATAAAAAAAGAGTTTACAAGTAAAGAACTGAATACGTGTTATATATATATATTTTGAACTTATTTACATCAGACAACTTTGCGCATAATACTTTAGCAGAATGTATTTGAAATACAACAAATTTCAAAACTTAAAAAATCGTATAAAACACAATTATAAAACAGAACGAAAGAAAGAATGTTAGAAAACACCTCTTAAATAGTGGAAAATAATTATACTTACTACACAGGTATATACACATGTACAGGAGGTATATATACAAATATGCATATAAATATATAGTAAATATAATGTAGTTTATATATTACTAGTCTGTTTATATGTATATACTTATGTTCTCTTCCATAATTGCCAAACATTATAATTTCGAATTTGTTTTTGTGTGTTTTTTTAATATTTATACTCATATAAATTCATTTATTATTATTATGTATAAACTTTTTTAGGTACCTATTTTTACATACAATCATATACATTCAATTTCTTTTTTTTATATATATTTAATACTTTTCATAGGGCTCTTTTGGTTTTTATGATGATTCATTTATTTTTTTATGTTTTTGTTGTGGTATAATCTCATTTGTTTCTGGAATATTGTAGACATCCAAAACGGGGAGTTAGTTTATTTAGTTGCCAGTGTTGCATTTACTTCTTGCCCAACATATCACGCCATTCAGAGTATTTATCCATTTCCTCATGGAGTTGCAGTGCTTCCACGCAAGCATTGAAGAATGGTGAGCCAAAGCACTCTTGCCTGTTTAGTGATTTCGCGGATATTGTAGAAAATTGTGTTGTGGGAAGCAGTGTGGAGAGTTCAAAGAAAGAAATTGAAAAGACATTTTGTTAAAATATTGTTTTTGTTTGTTGCAAATAATTGTATTAGTAAAGAGTGGACGACAAAAAAGTATTTAGCAATCCACTTGTTCTGATTCAAAAATTCAGGTATTCAGCTATTAAGCATTTTTTTTTAAAAAGTTTAGCAAAATAGTTATGTGGCAACGTTTTTTTTTATATTATGACATTAAGTACACAAATTCTCTAAGTGTAGATTTCAATCACAAGTTAAAAAAAAATAAACGTGGACATTTTTTGTACTGGGTCACTTATACATTTTATGGAATAAAAACAAAAGGTACGGCACACACATGGCAACCCAAACTTATAAGAAATCCATTTATTTTTATGGCTACAAAAAACGTGTAAGCCACTTATAAATCAAAAAAAGAACAAAAATAGGGATAGTTTAGACTTGTCAAATGTTGTTTTTTTATACATTTTATTACAAAAAATATAGCCAAATTTCTTGGTTAAAAAAAACAAAAAAACTATTTTATATACAAACATGAAAAAAGAGAAAATTACGCGATAAAAATAAAAAATTCGTTAAAAAGAATCAAAAGCATTGCGATCCTACGGCAGTTCTGTTCAATGCATCGGATCGACTCTAAGGAGAAAATCTAAGGCCAAGGTCTGTCATCCTGGTTCTATGTGCCGCTACTACAACAAATGCATTATAATATTAAATGTTTGACCTTAATCTAGTTTAAAGACTACGCTCATATTCACCAAACTAATCAATATTGTCAAATCAAGAAATGTTGTTTCTTCCTTTTTTGGATTAAAATGCTAGCTTTAAGGTACCAAACAACTAAAGCATAGGAGGGAAACCCACACTTCGCTTCTGCATATCGTGGTGTGTGGTCGCACGCCCTACTACGCTTTCTGGGGACGGGGCCGTTTCGTAACCGTATTATAAAAGTTTTTATTAACATCACCTCGCGATTGAAAAAAAGGTACGGCTTGGTTAGCCATCGATTTATCAATCTGGCATATGTGTCAATATTCTCCGCCTCTATTTTAAATTAAAAACCAAACAAAAGGAGGGAAACCCCTTTGAAAATCGTGCCGTGTTGAAAATTAATTGTGTTTAAAAAAAAATCCCTTTTTATAAGTATACGAGTAAGTGATGATTTTTTTTTAAAATATCCCTTAAGTTTAACAGAAATCCTGCTATAGAGAAACGATTTATCTAACATATCTAATAGTGGATATATCGCATAGAAGATAATCTCTAGTCCCTTTATGTCGAATCCATATTCGAGGGTTAATAGATAAGAGGTTCCCCATCATACTTTGATTTGTTTGTTAAATTTTGGTTTCGAGGTATGCGCTGAAGGCCATTTAAAATTTCAAGTAAAATAAAAACTTTTCATGTAAAAATGTGTCAAACAAGTCAGTGGGATTCCGAAAAAGATTGGGTTTGTTTAAAATCGAGCACACTGCGTTTTTGTACAAGTTGTTCTGGAATTCTCTAAGAAATTATCTACTTATTCATATACAAAATTGGCAATCTCGTAGTTGAGTAATTTTTAGCCATTTATGTTTTTCACCTGAACTAACTTATACAGGGATGTCATAGAAACCATGTCGGTTCTGCTAATTGTCGTTTTGGCAAATCAATATTGGTTTCATTTGGTGTCATGAAACCAAGTTTGTTTTTAAACGTTTCATGATTTTGTGTTTTTCTTAAAAAACAATAGTTGCTTTTCTGTAAGTTGTGTCTGTGACTATTTCACATCAAAGCTGTGTGTGTTAAAACCTCGCTTTGCATTGAATTTTTGTTAGAGGCGGGATACTTTGTAGCGCTGGCGACGTCTGGGTTTTAAAGTAATTTCCACCAGGTTAACTTTAGGTGAAAGAGATTATTTTTTGAGACATATAACATACATTAGCTTTTCGGGGCCGGATCTAATAGCCATGCATTTTCCTATTTTCTCAAAATACCTGATACATTTTCAATGCTCGCTAAACGTAAACTACTGTCTATAGCCGGGTTCGTACGTCTAAATCAATGTGCAGACAATATTTTTTATAAGACGTTAAAGCCGCCGGCATTTACAATGCGGAAAAACTAGACGCTGAAAAATGTTTGATTTTTTAACACGAATTTAATTCTGCGTTCACTTGTCTAATATTAGTGTAATACTGCTAAAGTGACATTGTCAAATCGTTATTAAAAAACCTAAAGGTTTTTTTTTATTTACTAAAAATATTTTTGGAGTACTTGTCTAAAATCGTTTGTTTCGAATATTTTCTAATCGTTTTCAAAAAAACCTAAAGGTTTTTTCTTATTAAAACTACTATTTTTGGTGGATTTGTCTAAAATCGTTTGTTTCGAATATTTTCTAATTGTTTTCAAAAAAAACCTAAAGGTTTTTTTCTTTATCAAAACTAATTTTGGTGGACTTGTCTAAAATCGTTGGTTTTCAATATTTTCAAATCGTTACAAAAAAAAAACCTAAAGGTTTTTTATTTATTAAAAATATTGTTGGTGTACTGTTCTAAAATCGTCCGTAATCAAAAAAACCTTAGGATTTGTTATTTATTAAAAATATTATTGGTGTACTGGTCTAAAATTTTTTGTTTTGAATATATGAAATTGGAAGGAATTTTTTTTACAACAACGCTATCTCTTTAAAATATGTTTGCATATTTGTTTTTCTACAAATTAAAATTTTTTGAAACAAACGGATTTTTATTTCTCTAACTAAAATATTAAAATGAATAAAACACATTTAGGTTGTTTGGTAACGATCGCCAAATTCGATTACCATTTGTATGGAAATTGATGCTCGAAATGAACTAAAATTGTAATTTTCTAATTTCTTTTACATTTCCTAATGCGATATAAAAGAACTTTTCGGTTTGCTCCTTGAAAACGACGCATTGAATTGATATTTGTTGTTGTTGTTGTAGCGGCAACTGTCTGCCAGGGTGACAGCCCTTGGCCGAAGAATTGTTCTTCGGGTCAATCCGGCTGTCGTGGGATTGGATTTTGATTCTTCTTGGCGAACTTATTATTCAAGAAAATTATTATTTCGATGTCTTTATTTTGTATACAAATTTTTAATTGTTGATTAATAATAATTTATTTTTAGATTTTTTAAGGACACTTTTGTTGTTTTTTTCATTAGTTTGTTTTCTATATGGGCTGTGGTGGTCAAGTTATGTTTTTTGATGCAAAGAAATTAATTTTTTTCATCTTTTTCTCAACGTTTCGTTGGATTGTTTGCAACTCCATCAGGAGAAATTTATTGAAAATTCTGTCGACGAAATAAATATACATTATGTTAATTTCTGTTATTCTATATAAAAGTAAATAGCCCATAAAAAAAACAAACTAAAGAAATAATAATTTATGTTAGTGCCAAACAATTGTAGTATATTTTTATTTCAATACAAAAAAACAAAAAAAAAAACATTATTCAAAAGAATTTCGTCAGGATTAAAAAAAAATTAAAACACATTTTATCACATTTATCCCATAGTGTAGATTCAAAAATTTTTATCTACGTTCAAAATACAGAAAACTCTGTAATGCATTTCTTTTGAAACGCCAAAAACATATGCAATAGGAAAGGTCGAGACTATAGTGCGGCCTACATAAGGAAAGTTCAGTTACAATAGGCTTGTTTTTTTTTTTTCAAAAAAGTAGTAAAAATTTCGATTATTTTAAAATGAGTTAAATATATGTCAGCATTATGTACACAAAAAATATAATTCAAATGAAATAAAGTCTAAGGAGTAAATCAAAAAAAAAATTAAAAAAAGAACGTACCAAACCAAATAAAACAACTCGGCAAAAACAGTTTTTACACACTTCTGTGCTGGGGGCCGGTGGTAAAGTTGGATGAGTTGGCTGTGTACACTTTTTGTGCACCAAGCGAGCCCAGGCAGACAAGTAACGTGTCTGGATAAAGAATTTTCTTTCCACAGTCTGTTGACTGAAGAGCATCCGTTTTTTTAATGTATGTTTTCAGTAGGGGTCTTCTTCATTCATTCATTCAATCACGAGTTTACAGAGGTGTTTTGCGGATCATAGTAGAAGCTATATATACATATATTTATATGTGTATATATTGTATAATCGACGACGATAGTGTACTTTCATATACAATGATTCATATAGATAGTATATATATATGTTTTCGATTTTTTTGTTTTAGTTTTATTTTTTGTTTTTTTTTTTAGTTTGTTTCTTCACAAATTGTTTAATGTAGTAGTATTAGTAGTAGTTATAGTTTATGTATAAAGAGGAGTGTTTTTAACGTGTTCTATCACAATATTTTTCAATAGTTCTTTTTGTTTTGTTTAATATTTATATTTATGTGTAATTAAAATACGTACATACATAATAATAATAAAGATTTGCCAGCAAATTTAAACATTAAACTTTCTATGTTGGGATGGCTTTGGATGGGAGCAGCTGGAGCTGGAGCAGGGTGAGGTGGGTCGGGTCAGGTCGGTTAGATTCGGTTCAACGCTCTAGTGTTTTTGTGTATAAATAATTAATACGATTTATTTGTTGTTTAAAAGTAGTAATTTACAATTGGATAACAATGCTTCTTCTTTTTTACCCAAATTTCACAGGTTGGGGCACATTTAAAATGCACGCCGTCTTGCCTCTTTAAGGGGTTTGAAAAAAAAAAAAAAATCTTGTCGTTTTTGTTTGTGATTTAAATTCACAAATTGTTTTTAAGTCAATTTTTTTTTTAAGAAATCTAAATTTTCAAGTTTGTTGTTGGTTATGTTTTTTTTTTTTGAAAAAACAAGAACAAGTGTTATACTAAATAAAAAAAACATGTTACAATACTTTGTGTTCTTTGCAATGTTAGCTGTGTTTTTCTTTTATACGAGAAGCAGGAGTTTCCTTAAACAAATGTTATAGCAAAATAAAAATAAATAATATTTTAAAAAAACCTTGTTTAAAATTGCCGTGCAAATTATTGTAAAAAAAAATTAATAATATACACAAAAAAATATTCAACAATATTAGACGCAGCTAACACGTGTTCTTCTTCCTTTTTACTTAAAAAACAAATGCAACTTAAGTATAAATAAAATTAAATTATTACATTTTAATAAATAAAAATTAATAATAGTAATTAATACAAATACGAAAATAAAATAAATAAGTACAAAATATTCTTTTTTCTGTTTGCTTTTTCTTGTTTGTTTCTATCTGTTGTTTCCTTAGTTTTCTTTTTATTCAAATATTTTTTTTTTATTAATAATTTAAGCTCAATTATTTTTTGTTGCTTTTATTTTGCATAAAACAAAAAATAAATGATAAAAAAGGGTGTATGGAGACCGAGAGTTAGAAAGAGATAGAGTTTTGTTATATGGAAGGGGGTGTATGGAAAAGAAAACTAAAATAGTTATGTTGTAATCGGCGGCATATTGAATTTTATTGGTGAGCCATTAACGATCTTAATGAAATCTTGTAATTGTGAAACTTCTTCAGCGGGTATAAATAATACTTTCAAACATTCACCAAACCATTTTGAATCGAAACAGTCTTTCCTAAAAAAAAAACAATAATATAAACAAATAAAAGTAGTAATAAGCAAAAACATAAATGAAAAATTAAAGTAAAAATAAATTAATAAATGAAACATAAAATCCAACTTAAAAAAAATGTTTTTAATTTAGCCTCGTCGAAAAAACACTTAAAGGGGAACAAGAGTATTATTAACATAATAATTGATTTAATTATTTTCCAAAAGAGAAGCGAAATCAAATGACAAGGGTGCACCATTAACGACTTTGATAAAATATTGCAGTTGTGTGACCTCTTCTTCGGGTATTAATAAAGCATTAATACAACCTTCAAAGGTCTGATGTGTGAAACATTTGTGCCTGTTGTCATGAAAGAAAGAAGAAAATAGCATAAAAAAATAAATAACAAGGAATGCTAAGAATGCTTAGTTAATACTAAGAAGATTCCATAAATTTCCAGCATAACTTTCACTATTGCTTTTGAGAGTTGCAGTGATAACTAGACCGGGAAACGTTTTATTCTAACTCAGTGTAAACTAGGCATTAGTTAAAGATCGGGTATTTGTTAAACATAAAATGATTTGAAATTAAATAAGCTGTTAAATAATATTTGTTTAAAAATGTTTGTACTCAAATTGTTACTTTTATTTTTCTCTTCTAAGGGCTTCTGAAAATAAGTAGGACATTTGCTTATTTATGTAAAAGTCCTGAGTTTTAAACTTTCTATGATTTTGTATAAGATAAATTCTGTATAAGAATAACAAAATTTCGCTCTGTACAGCAAGAAATTCAATGTTAAAAGAGTTACCAGTAAGGAACCAGGTTAAATTTTCCGCTTGTTAAGTCGAAGTCACGGACTTGTTAAATTATTTCACTTAGGTCGGTTCAAAGGAGAAACATTTAAGAGATTATCTCCCGATTTTTTGGTCAAAAAAACGCAATTATTGCAGTCAGCTTTTTAATATTAAGAATATTTCCAACAAATTAGCCGACATTGAGCGGAAAGCATTAACATGGCTTTTGGTGGACCGCCGCACAGTGGTCCAGAATCTATAACAGTGATCCCGAGTCTATAACTTTTGATTTATTCAGGGATTATGTCAGGAAGCTGGCTTTGTTTATAAGCCACAAAGATTTGGCCTACTGGAGAGCAACATAAACAAACTATTGGTTATAACCAGCCAGAATCACAATAAAAAAGACCTCTCAAAACAAACACGCAAAAGTATAGAATATACGAGGGTTGCAATATATATTTCTGGCGCCAGCTAACATTTCCATTGGAAAGTTTGACATTTTTTTAGCATAAACGTACTCAGTCCATCACGGTTATAACGACCTTGAAGGGACGGTATAACTAGGTTCGTTATAGACGTAGTAAACAATTAATTTAGGTGTTTAACAATGTTACAAATTTGTTGCTTGCATTTACATATAAGTAATTGTTCTCTTAATTTCTGAAATAATTTGCATTTTTGTGTCTACCAATCCAACATTTGCTTTTCTGTCGAACTACTTATATAAAAATATGGCTGTTTGTTAGTTTACATAAAATGAAACAGCTGATAATAAGAGTAAACATCAGGGGAATTTTTGAGTTTGTTTTAAACGTAATGTGACATTTCGTAAACGGGGTTAAAAATAATATAAAAAACGGGGTTCAAAATTTGTATAAAAAAAATTCGTTATTGCTATTTGTATGAAAAATGGAGCCAAAATTATTAGGAGCACACAAATCCGTTCGCTATAACCACAGTTCGTTTTAACAGCTGTTCGTTGTAAACATGTTCGAC
This sequence comes from Hydrotaea diabolus, assembly GCA_963513945.1. Taxonomy (NCBI): domain Eukaryota; kingdom Metazoa; phylum Arthropoda; class Insecta; order Diptera; family Muscidae; genus Hydrotaea; species Hydrotaea diabolus. The sequence continues at coordinate 14,362,816 of OY740720.1, read as the reverse complement.
TGTAGTTTATAAGGTATCAGTCTTGTTATTGGGCACAAACTAAGTATTAATGATATTTTTAAGAACATATTTTCTAGCTCTGTGAAATAGTTAACATTTTCCCCCGCTATTTTTAAAATTTAAGAAAAGTTCTTTAACTTTTTATTGATGGAATGCTTAGGAAAATTCGTACGTCTTTTTGGCTGTGTAAATTTTCTAAATAGTTTGAATATTATTACAACTAAGCGTATCATTTAACCATAAAAATTCCTGCTCTACATTAACTCAGCATGTTTGTGTAGATTCTTATGAAGATTTAACAAAAAATCTCTGTTAATTGTATTTTAATAGAACAGCTTATAAATCATTTTAAAATACACAAAAAACTACCCAATAAAACAATAAATAAATAATAATGCATTTTTGTAGCGCGTATTGAGTATAGGGGCGTTCACACTATTCACAGATAATATTGTTATCGACAGCTAATGAAAACGTTTCACCAGTCGCTCGTCGAACAGTTTTGTCTGTTTACACATACAATAATCATTTTGATACTTGTTAGTTTACCTAAAATACTTCGATCGATTAGCGACAGTTTTTGTTGTACTCTGGGCCTGCCAGTTAAATCGTGTAGTGTAAACATCCCCAAGCTTGACAAGACTGCTAAATAATATCGATAGACAGTTCTAGCGCGTGTTGTTTAATATTCGGGACATGTATTTGTCCGCATGTATGTAAACTTGTTTGAATACCGAGTGGAGTGTGAAAAATCCATAATCATTATGGCACGAAATTTTTGAAGATCAATAGCCGAAAGTTTCTTCATGTTGCCAAGGGTACCTAATAGAAATGTCAATATTTGAAAGCTGCGGGAATAAATAGTGATTGGAAGAGAAAGTATTTCGAATGTTCTTGTTGTGATGTTTACTTGCCTATTTAATTTGGTAATGGAGACGTTTGCAAACTTTTTGCAGGTCACGGTTATTTTCTCTAAACTATGAAACAGTGTTGGCTGATGGATTTTCACAGAAATTATTCATTTAGTTGTCCTAACCTTGAACTAGAGTATTAAATTCATATTTTTCATCTAAATTGAGAAATATTTTTGTAAATTTAGCACACCTAAACAACGAGACTGACGTACGGACGGACGATTGGTAGTATAAACAGATTGAAAACAAATGAAAATGCTGTGCTCATTTTCCAAGAAGTGTGCTGCAAGTATTTTTAGAAGGACATTTTAAAGACAATAGCTATAGAAATGTAATCATCGAAATAGGCTAAGGGCTGACGAATATTTTATATTGTTGCAATTTTAAGGGTCAGTTTTTCAGTTGGAAAATGTCTTCACAGAGAGATTAAAAAAAATTAATAGTTATGTAAACATAATAAATTTGAGTCGCAGTAAAGTTTGAAATTTTTTAGAGATAATTTAGATTCAATTTCAATGATTGCAAAGGGTTTTAATTGGACGTGATTTTTATTCCTTAAAATTAAGGGCATAAAATATCTTTTAATACAAACAAAACCATCAGTGTTGGGTGACTGTTTTCTTTGAAGACGATAAATTGTACATGGGCGATTTGAGATTTATCGAGAAACAGAGATAAGTATAAAACATTTTGGGACTACTGTTTTTTGTGCTTTAAGTGTGCGAATTTAGAGTTTTTTGTGTTTTAGTTTTGACTTTCTATCGTTCTAGTGATTGTGTACAAATGAATGTGAAAAAATAAACCCCGAGAGATTGTACGTTACTAATGTTTGTTTTTCTACTTTTTCGCAAAGAAGAAACACATAGCCTATCTTGTACAATTTATCGTCTTTTGTTTTCTCTGTATAAAATAAATTAGAGTTGACAACAATTTTCGCCAGGTACGGTTTTGATACACCATTAGTGCCTATTAGGCAGGACTGATCAAAATTAGAAGTCTTATAGGTCGGTTTCAATACAAATCTTTCAAATGTTTGGCAAGTCTAATTTTTGATTACGCCAGGTTCTTTTCATTCTTAAAAGGCTTTAAGGGCCTCATCAGATTTACAAAAACTCATATAGTTCTTGAGCTCGTTTTCGCATAGAAATTAGTCAAATCGCAATTCTCAAGTTTTCAATTTTGGAGAAACGAGTATGAAACTTACTAGCTTTGGCAGCCTAACAAGACTTTAAGCTCAAAATCTAGTTGTTTTCTAGTTAGGGTTTTCCGACATTTGCCTTGAGCTTTAATTTTATTTTGTCAGTCTTCAAAAGCTAAAGGGGCCTTTTTAGTTTTACTTAAACATTAAGTTTTACAGCTCCATTTCTCATACAAATTAGATAAACGGTTGTCAGCAATATTTTTTTTTAAATAGGGAAAACCAGCACGAAATCTGCTTGTTTTGTCAGGCTATTCAGACTTGCAAAAAGTACACGCAGAGAAAAAATATGGTTACTATATGGTCACTGCAATAATAATATGTTCTCCGCAATAAAAGTATGTTCGTAGCAACCATAGTATTGTTTTTTGAATTTTATTTTGATAATAGTATGATTAAATTGTTGAAATGTAACAATAGTGTTATTGACAAATGTATAAATGAAAATATGGTTGTAGCAACAATATAAATATGGTTGGTGCGACAAAAGTATTGTTTTTGGGGATTTATGTTAACAGTAATATGATTACGGCAATCATACTGTACGATTGTTATTTTTATTTATTAAAATATGCCATTAAGCATTGTTTTTGTTACGAATCCAATGCAATAAAAGTACTTTTTATATGGAAATTAAAATTGTTCCAACTGTTTTGGCTTCGTTCAATTCAAACGCTTGCGTTTTTTTAAACTGGTTTTTTCTACTGTTAAAAAAATCAATCCCTTTATTTCGAATTAAATGTATTTTGTAATAATATTCATAACTCAAATTAATTGTTGACAACTTAACTTAATTCTCATCAATAATTTTGGGGATTATAGTACAATTGTGTGCAATCATACTATGGTTGTAGGGATCATAACATGGTTGCGTGTGAATCATATTATTGTTGTGAGGATTATGCTATAGTTGTAAGTGAAACGTACTATGGTTGTGGTTGTAGTATGGTTGAGTGTGAATCATACTATTGTTGTGGGTTCATAGTATGGTTGGTTGTGTGTAAATCTATAGTTACTATTGTTGTGAGGATCATAGTATGGTTGTATTTGATTCATACTATTGTTGTGAGGGTCATAATATTGTTGTACCACAGCCTTAAACCCAACTATAGTATGATGCTTTTCGAATATTGTTATCCCAACCATACTTTTTTCTACGTGTAGTAGTTTTCTACGTCGTTTTCCTTCTAAATCCGACAAGTGGTTGACAACTCGATTTTGTATACAAGTATATGGAAAACGAGCACAAAACTACTAGTTTTGTCCGACTCAAGAGGCTTTAATAGAAGGTGACTCGAACATATTAAGGAAGACCAGAATCTTGTAACCTAAAATCCCGTTTGACTTTAAACGGTTCAAATGTATGATTGAAAAAATATATTTTCTTTTAATTCCATGTTTTTTTTAAATCAATGCTATCACATATTTTGAAACTGGTCCTGTAGAATGGTTACGCATTATGGAACTTACTTGCATAATCGATGTATACTTGTTTCACGGAATAGTTGATAGCAATCATCACATATCCTTTCCAGGCGATAGAACATCGTTTTGTTGAAGATGCCCTTGCACTCCAGATCAAAGAAGTTACTCCTCTTCGCCATGTTGTGATTATGAGGCAAGGCTGTGAACAGTGGAATGAAGACAAGAAACAGCACCACCGAGATTTTAATGTTGCGGGAACACATCTACAAAGAAAGAAGAAGAAGAAAACCCCGAACAACACAATGTTGGCATTAAAACTAAAATTTATTTTAAAAGCATATTCTTTTTATGGACTAAAAATAAATACAATCATCAATTTTGTCGGGGCATATCTAAAAATAAGCGCGCGCTGCAAGGATTCAATGAAGTTTATTTTTAGAGGTTGCAAAGTGGACAATTTATTTATTTTCTCTGCCTGTTTTGGAGTGCGTGTGCAAGGTTTGCATACGAGCGTGTCGGCCAGTATGTTTTTTTTTATCGCATAATTTATGGGCCCGTTCTACAGACGGTTTACTTTAGAAAACCGCCAAAGTTAATTTTTGCCAGTCTGTGCGTTATGTGTGTGAGTGTGTGTGCTTTTGGAACACCTTGCCATTGATCCAACCGCCAGACGATATTATCTCATCATTACATTATATTCTATAAATACACATGTCTATACCGGCATTCTGCATGCGGCTGCCTGTATGTTGTTGCCGCTGCAACATTTGTAATGGACTGACTACGTGTTGATTGTAAACTAGTCGCCGGTGAATGTGGCTGCAGTTATGCAGCAGATGTTAAAAAATTATTTCTTTCTTGTGATTATTCCTCTTATGTGCCGATATTCGGTTAAGGCCAAATGATCGGCGATGTGGACTTTTTGTGTCACTGTTGAATTTAATTTGGATGTGTTTAGGAGAAGAAGGTGATATTGTTTTAAGAACTGGAAATAATTGATCAGGAATTATTTGAGGCTGTAGCCATAACACAAATCGCGGTAACCAATCCAAACAAATACTCAAGAAAATACAATAAGCCTATCTCGTTGTGGGCAGGGTTGCCATGACGATTTTTCGAAAAGAAAGACATTTGTGTTAGAAATGGAGCACATTTGGGACATTTACAAAAAGCTTTTAGAATCTTCAAAGGACACATTGAAAAAAATAAAGTGGCAGTAATTGGAAAAAATACAAATTTTATTAAATCAATGTAATGTCGTTTAAAAAACAGCCTAGATCTATTTATATGTGTATAAAATGCACATGGATAAACGGAAAAAAGAGACTATTTAAAAAATATTCTTTTTCGAAGGCGATAGGCGAAAAAAACTATAAAAATAATAGTGGTGTTTTAGATTACTTGAACTGTTTAGCAAAACCACAATAATTTAGTCAATTTTTAACAAAAGTTTTAATTTTAATCATGTCTTTAGAAAAAGTTCTACAGCTCATAAAAAAAATTTAAAACAGTGCGACACGTGTGCGGTTTTTCGAAGTTCTTATCGTAAACCGATTTGGATTTTGTTAGTTAAGCTGCTGTTCGCATAATGGCTTCATGTATGTTTTGGTTAAAAATTTGTTTTTCGAGGAACATCCCATTTTTCGCTGCAATATTGCATAAGCTAATTGAATTTTTTTTCAAAGGGTGAATTACTCCACAAACTAATAAGACAGGTTTGTTGTTGTTTGTCATAGGGAGAATTTTGGAATTTTGCTTCTCTGTCTTCGGCACAATTGTATCTATAGACAAGAGGAAAACGAGTGTAGAAAAAACTAACCTAAAAAACTGGATGTAGTTTTTCTTATTTGTTTACGGCATTTTTGGCCCATAGTTGGCCCATCTGTGACATAAATCATAATATAAAATACAGCTGAAAAATGTGTGGAAAATACTTTTTTTTAGAATGTTGTATTGAGTTCTTCTTCGCTGTTAGGTCTTCCTTCAAAAACAAGAAAAATCTAAATTTCTTTCGTTTTTATAATTCTATTTTCCAATATTTCGATCAACGTCGTTGACTATCTTCAGCGAATAATTTTTAATTGTGACTAACTTTTTTATTATAATTTTCTAAAGAATTATGAATTATGCTACAAGGAATATAAGTAGGACAAATATCACTTTCTTTAAAAAGGAGAGAAGACAGTGGCTTCCTACAGAAAATAATCCAAAGGGCTCAAATCACAGCTCCTAGGCGGCCAATTGAAATCACAATTTCGGCTGATTACGAGTGTTCGATTTTCGCAAAATATCAATGGTTGCGTTGGTTGTGTCACATATGGCCCGTCTTGTTAAACCAAATGTTGTTCACGCCATTCACTTGAATATTTTGAAACGAAAATTCATTGAGCGTGGCGCGGTAACGTTCACCGTTGACTTCAACATCAACTCCTTGCACATTTTCAAAGAAATATGCCCCAATAATGCCTCCAGCCCAAAATCCACACCAAGCACTGACTCGTTCTGGATGCATTGGCTTCTTATAAGTCAAGTGTGCGTTCTCTGCAGCTATTTTGCTTATTGACAAAGCCACCGAGATGAAAATAAGTTTCCTCTGGAAATACGAGTTTTCGGTATAATTCTTCATCTCCTGACTAACAATTTTAAGCCCATTGGGCGAAGCGAAATAAATTTTAAAAGTTCCAATAAAACCAGAAATTTGGAAAAACTACACTGGTCAACACTAAATTTGCGACAGAAGGTGTGATAGTCAACTTTGTTTGATTTTGATCTTGAATAACTCAGCTAAATTTAATCGGTTTGTAAAGTATATTAGCTTGTTGAAGCTATTGTAAAAATACAACACTGGTAAAGTATCCAAAAAATTTAGGCATCTTAAAGTATTTGTAACAAAAATTCGAAATTTAGGTAAAATTTTTGCCTATATCTTCAAAAAATTTTATCCCAAATAAAAGTGCTGCATATCCTTGAAAAACACCTCGCTCAAGTTTCAGAATTAAAGCTGTTATGGGTCCTTTTATTTAAAACAAAAAACGAAAAAAAAAAATCGGAAGCCAGATTTGTGATCAGCGGGCCAAAATCAACTAAAGTTGACTATCAAACCTTTTGCCGCAGATTTTTTTTTTAAATTTTGTTAACCAGTGTTATCAGTACTTTTTTACAGCTGATTTAAATTAAAATATTTATTTTTTATTTTATTTTTTATTGTCTTCATTGTAATATACAGAAGCCTTCAAGGCCAATTATACTATATATTACATATACACATAAAAATAGCCCACCCTACAGCTAGCTATCAGTACGACAATCGCACATGTAAACCCTGATTAAAATCCAGGTAAAAACATTTAAGAACAAATTTTATCATTTAGGTTCCAATAAGGCAATGTCATAGAACTAGTAAGACAACCTTGCATAAAATTTATTAGTTGTCCGGAGCCGGCTTTAAATAATAGGTCCCGGTCAGTGATTTGAGAAATTATATCGTGCAAAGCTCACTAAGCTATCCTTTTGTTCCTTAATGGAATGTTCAGGTCATTAAGTAGCTGTCATTCCCTGCAAACTCATCACCATCAGTCATATTTTGTGGTTTATTTGCGTTATTCTGATCGCATATTTTTCCGTTGCAAGCAACCCAAAAAGGAATTACAAAATATACAAATGTACGCAATAGAACTCGTATCAATTGTTTTCTATTAAAAAGTATAGAATTGTATTAATTGAAATTCACTTTGAACACAATAAAATTAATTGTTAACATGTTTTTGAATATTGAATATTTAGTACGAACGAATTGCATGTACGAATGTCCGAGTATGAGCTGCCATACATTTTATTACAATACACAATAAAACGAACATCGCAATACGAACGAACGAACAAGCGAGCGAGCGGCGATTTACAAACTTTTTTCATGTGCATGACTAGTTGTCTGTCCCTCGCCCGTTCGTTCGTTCACTCAACGACGATGAAGTGTGGCCTGGCATGTCGGAGGAGGCGATGGGTGGGTGGTTGGTGGTGTTTTCTGGCTGACAAGCCCCCCAAAAATGTGTTCAAATACAAGTACGCTACACACACACTCTGTTTACGGCGACAGATGGATGAACGAGTGAACGCGCGGGTCGACGGACGGACGGACAATTAACATATTCAATTAATCTGCGCATTTTCATTGTAAACTACGAATAACACAAAAAAAACAAACAAAATTACATATTCGTCTGTTTGTGCATGCCTAGATAACCAACGAGTATTAGTATTTAGAACACATCCAAAACAAAATTGAATGAATATAACAAACTGCATTCGATGTGTTGCCGAAAACATATGCATACACAAACATATGCATTTACGAGTGTGTACTGTATGTATGTAACCACTGTGTATTTGTACATTTTGTAAAGAAAAAAAGAAAACACAACAACAACAAATTTGTACATGTGCCATACAAAACGCGACGAATGCTGCGAAACAAACGGCAAGTTCTTCAGTAAGCCGTTTTCGCTTTTCGCCAGTCGATATGGCTAGTGTTTGTTGTTGCTTTGGCTTTTGCCTGCGATCATGGCAGACATCGTGTCGCTTTATTTTCTTTCTATATGTACACTGTACTCTACTACTCACTACTCGTAAATTATCTCGTGACTTTTAATACAACAACAATAATACCGACAAAAAAACGAGTGTATAAAAAAATGAAAAGTGAATAATACTAAACACACGCACACAATCACACAGTCAACATCTAATAGAGATTATGCATCGTACAGCAAACGAATCATTTCGAGCTCTGTGCATTTCTTCACATGCATTTTGTGACGGTGTGAGTGGGTGTGTTGCTCTCTGTCTACTGGCAAAGGGGGTGATTACGGTTAGTGTATGCTGCTGTCGATTGCGATAGAAGAAATAATTAGATCGATCTTGTGATTAATACTCGTAGGTAATAACTTAAATGAAATCGGCCGATTCTAAGAAAAATATTTTTCAATGTCAACTAAAAAAAATTACATATTTGATAAAATCAAAATTATTCAAAAATGGTTTGATAAAGAAATTCAAGGAATAGATAATTTTTTACTTTATGGAGAATTTTATTCAGAATGTTAAGTCTTTTATTAAGTACATATATATGTGACGCGCAAAATATAAAGGGACCTAAGGGTAAAAACCAGTTTTGTTCAGGAGAGCCATTTTAAAGATTTAAATACGTGTATCTTTGGTGTACCATCAGTTTCATAAAACGCGTAATCTCTGGGAGGGAACACTTTTGGGGCATGGGATCGTCGGTCTCATTCGATGCTCAGATGTTGTCCACATAAAAAAAAGTGAAAATTTAATTTTTAACCCTTAAGTTTTTTTCTCTATGCGCTGTCACATATATATTTTATTGAAGCGAAATTTCAAATAGTCGGAGCTTTGGAACAGTAGAACCACTTCGTTTAGATAATTTTGAAAAGGTAAAAGGTATCTTTATAGAAAAAAATCCGACCACTGGTTCAGAACTTAGCAATACCCTAAAACCCTCCGACCACCAATACGGAAGTTTTCAAACCGCTGCCCCTTGCAATTTCGGGCATAGTTGTAGATGAACATATATTCATGAAATGAGCAAAGGAATACGCTGGTGAAATTTGTTCAGTCGTGAGTAAATCACCTTGTATAGAACTTTTTTTTTAACAAAAAAGTATTAACTCAACATTTTGAAAATGTAACTTTTTGAACAGGAATTAACCGGATCTATATTTTCATAGAAGACAAGTTTTTACAAAATGGCAGAGCCAAATTGATTTTCGTGGCTTCACACTGCTTTAATCGTGATTTCAGGTCCGTGACGACCATAATCAGAAAGCTTCCCAGCAATTGTTGACTTTTTGTAAAATAACAACTTGCTGTGTTAAATCTCTACCCTTTCATAAAAAGAATTACACGACAGTCTCAATTTTTTAGAGTTATTAATACCCTTTTGTTGAACTAATTCGTAATGTATTTTTTGACACAATAAAGAAATTGTAGCATTAAATAACAAAATTGTAGTATTGACTAACGCAGTTGATAAGAAAAAAACAATCTTATATAAAAAAATTTAGGCCATCAGATTTTTAAAATATTTCGCGGACATTGGTTGGTCCGTTATTCAATGGATTTGTGAAAGAAGCCTTTGTTCCGGCACAGAAAAATGCTTTTAACACAAAACGTTTTATGTACGAGAGGCGTATGATTAATATTAATACCTCAAGCTGAATTAATATTACTTATCCGTTAGGTGAGCAGCACAGTAACAACGAAATTGAAAAATATGTTTGAACATTTACCTACTCGAGTGCGTTTTCAAATCTAAAATAACGCGCTGGCACATTGGTAATGGGTATAAATCAAAATATCTAAATTTTAATTTTTTGTAAGAAACGCCACATTGACGTAGGTCAACTCCACTGGAAAAACCTTTCATCGTTTGTTCCATTCTGTTAAAAACATGAGACATAACCCTCACTATGTTAGGGGGTATTACGACGGTCTTAACTAGAAAGGTTTTTTGACCTATACTGAACATTTGAGTTAGACACTTTTGTCGAACACCTGAGATATATTTTAACATGATGAGGTTTTTAAATTACAGATTTACATGCGCGGATAAATAAAATGTCAGTACTACAGCTAAAGGATCGTTTGACGCCATACAAAGGGTGTTCCAATAATACTACACGTTGTTCATTGTTTTTTGCCCACCTTTAATTGATATTTCTTTGTTTCAGTGTTTGACAATTTCAACCATACAAAGGTACACAATTGAGCAGCGCGTTAAGATTTTTTAAGCCTTTTACGAAAATGGGCGTTTAAATCAAAATGCATTTCGCGCACTTTTTTTGGTCAGCATACTCGACTAAATGTGCCCACAATCGGGAGAATTGTAAGCAAATTTCAGCAAACCGGGTCTGTAGGAAATGTTAAAACACCTGTGCACGCTCGTCCAGGGCGTTCCGTGGAAAACATTTCAAGCTTCGCCAATACGCCGAATGGTTGGTTGAACAAACAAAAGTGAATGGTGACATTAGAAAGAAAATCATATCATCTTCAGCGACAAGACACACTGTCAACTTCAGTGAATTTGTTAACGCGTAAAACTGCCGCATTTGGCTAAATGAGCATCCATGGGTGATTCTTGAAAAGCCGATGCATCCAAAAAGAGTGACTAATTGGTGCTATTTATGGGCTAGTGAAGTCATCGGGCCGTGCTTCTTCGAAAATGAAATCGACCAAGCAGTAACCGTGAATGGTGTTCGATATTGCGAGGTGATAATGGAATTTTTGGGCCTAGAAATTGAGGATATGGACCTGGACGATATGAGGTTCCAAAAGAATGGTGCCCCTTGCCATACAGCCAACGAAACAAATGGATCACCTCGTGGCGAGGTTAATTGGCCGCCACGATAATGTGATTTGACGCCGTCGGACTCGTTCTTTGGGAATATTTAAAAGAAACAGTGAACGTTAATAAGCCAAGAGCGGCGGCCATTAGGCTGATATTATGTTCCATAAACAGAAATGACAATAATTTCCTAAATAATTTGAGTTTTATTCAAAATCAACACCAGCTTTTAAAATTTAACCAGCCTTTACAAAATATTAAGAACATATTCTGAAAACTTTTCGTTTTATTAACATCAGGCGTTTTAGTTGAACCACCTTCTTTTAAGACCAACAATTGAAGTAGTCTATAGGGGCACATAAATAAATTGTACAAGATGATCGATTAAAGCTTTATCGAAAAACAGAGTTAAGTCTAAATCATTTTGGGAATACTGTGGTTTCTTGTTCAAAGTGTGCGAATTTAGTGTTTTCTGTGTTTTTTTGTATTTCTATTTTGACTTCCTAGCGTTCTAATGATTGCGTACAAACAAATGTGGAAAAATTAAGCCCGAGAATTTGTGCGTTACTGAGTGCTGCTGTTTATCTTTATTATTGCAAAGAAGAAGCACATCGCCCATCTTGACAAAACAGCTGCAAATCCTTCTTTATGATACTCTTAAAATCTGTCAAGACAGTAGACTCAATGTTTCTCGATAAATGAGTCATCGCTCTCTTTTCTCTTTGAGCGTAGGGTGTAGGAATCACATACACGTGTTTTATATAGCAATTTAAAAGTCATGCGTTTTTTGACATTCCCGTCAAAGGTGTTTTACCTTTTCAAATAATACATAATCCTATATGAATATACCAACTTAAATATGTACGTATGTATATACATACATATGTAACTGTACGTGGGTTTATGTACATACAGTCGCAAGTTTCATGTCGGTTTAGAGGGCGTATATTCCATATTCGAATATTTGCAAAAATAGAAGGAAAAAATACGCGTACGTACAATAAATACACCATCATTCCATCATTTAGCAGCAGTTTGCAAGTGTGTGCCTGGGTATGCAACAGATTATGTGGCGCATATCATTTTTCAACTGAGACCTCCACACAAATATCCGAAGAGAGCAAGGAAAAAAAACAACTGTTGTGTTACTAATTGGAATCGAATTTCCAAATTTATGACTTTTATGCTATGATATTTTTAACGTCTACAACATACGCAGCACATATTCACACATACCGTTTTGAATTTTCTTCTTCTTTTTTATGCCGTCCACAGCTATGAATCATGAATTTTCACTCGTGTTTGGGCCAAAGATGCCGGCCGGCTTTAAAGTGTCATACATAAAAAAGTGTTAATGCGGATTGATTTTAAAGATTTCAATGGTACAGCACTCACACGGGTGGATATTTCGGCGTTGTTGTTTTGAGCCGAATTTTCACAGAAAAAATGTATGAAATCACTTGAATATTTGCAGTGATATTGGCCAGAGAACAAGTTTTAGTCCACAGACTGAATGGTTGCAGCTTGTAAAGCCAATATGTTCGTCCGCCCGTGTGCGTCATTGTCTCTCTTACTTTCGGCCCGTTGTTTGTTATATGATTTGTTCCTGCTACTACACGCTAGCCATTTGTGGCTGGACATGGCAACATAAACTGCTAAACGTGGCATACAAAATAAAAAATATATTAATACGTGTGCCTGCCCAATATGTCAATTCGATTTGTGTGGCACAAAAACAAACACAAAAGCGTAAGGAGATTGTGGTCTTTTATAAATGGTGGTTTAAAACAGACTTTGGAATCTTCACACGTATTTTCAATATTATTATGAACCCAAAAACGTGTGAGTAATTTTGCACCAGAGGCGGATTTAAAAAAAAACAATTACCATTTTCCCATAAATTTTAAAAAATCCACACTTAATTTTAGTTTCAAAACTATTTTCGATTTTAGTTAATGTTTTGTTATAATAAACTCAAAATGTATCCATTGTCAATGTATACCAGTGGTCGGATTTTTTTGTTTTTTGCGCTTGTTGGAAAGGTCTTTCAGAATCATTAAAAAACGTGAAATCGGCGAGATACAAAGGTTTCAAAAAAAAAGGAAAAAACATAAAAACGTGCACATAACCTGAATTTTCTTATTCAGATGGCAGATAACATATGTTTTTCTATTCAAAGATAGCTATACCTCTTGCCTTTCCAAAAAGCCCAAAAACCACTGCTGCAAAACTTAGCAATTTTACCTTAGTACCCTCCGACCACCAATCCGAAAATTTTCAAACCACTGCCATTTGGCCCCTTCTGCATTTTCGGGCATGGTAGTAGATGGACATATTTTCAAGAAATGATCTAAATAATACGCCGGTGAAATTTGTCTAGTCGTGAATGAATCACCCTGTAGATTAAACTACAAAAGAAAAACACAAATGATAACAAAAAAATCGTTCGATGTCCTGTATCCTAAAACGATGCCATCTTTTAAATAATGATATAAACGTAAATCAACACTTATTTTTTGTGATTCCCCCCATACATTGTAATTGGCAAAACTAAAGCCTTTTTTTTAGCGAAAATTCAGTACGTTTCCTGTAAAATTACAAATTCAAATGTAAAATTATCATTTCAAATTTTATTTTAGCGTTCTACTGCGTACCACTGAATCAAATACAAATTTTCATTCGGTTTTGTTTTCATTCAAGATTGTTTCATCTGGAGACAAAAATTTAACAGAAACCTCTGTACAGGCCTTAACCCATCGAAAGTTATTCCAAAGATGTGCATATTTGCATAATTAGTGTAGTTTAATGCAAGCTAGTCTAGGCCAAAATACGAAAAAACAGAAACGTACAGATTGTCATTTGTCCACCACAAGAATAAGAAAAATTACAAAACAAATATTTGTAGTGTAATAACCCCCAAAAAATATCGATAAACATGTTTTGTTTACATTTACTCGTATTCGATAAACTTATAGTTACAATCGATGTTTTTAGAGGCTATATCTAACAATATTTTTCGACGTCATTCCTTGTTTTATATACCGTTACTAACATCAAAACTTCATTTAAAAAGTGAACATAATTTAAGATCAATGCACTCAATTGTAAAAACTTTTTCTCAGTTCCCTTAACAAAATTTGATCATAACTATTTAAAAAAAAAACACAGAATCCATACCACAATTAAGAGTAATTATTGTATTATGATTATTGTGTATTGACTTATCGGAACCTATTATTTACGCTCCCGCTCCAAACACCTAATGCATTTAAGGGAAAAGCTTTTACAAGCCTAGGTGGTTAATCTTGTACCGATTAAGTCACCGCCATTTACGAGAGGGAAAAACCGCTGCTGTCAAACATTAGAGGTTCTCAGCCGAATTTGAACCAGAGTTTACTTGGGCGGTGGTCCTGACTTACACCCCGTAAAGATTTTTTTTTGTAAAAGACGTTCTATATATGGTCCATTGATTGTTAGGTGTATTATAAAGTCTTACCATGACCATTGAACGCATTAAACGCAATGTTGCCTCGCCCCTGATTGTTTCCTACTCATGTGTACCTTAGACTGGGTCAAAAAAAGAAAAAAGAACGCAAACTAATTTTCTCTGTTTCTTTATAATATTTAACATTTTTATGTCTTTTGTATAAAATTGTGTATAAAACATTGCAACATTTTTTTTTTAAAATAAAACAGCAGAATTAAATATTCGTTTTCAACTGGTAAAGTTTTAAAAGATCTTTCTATTTTTATTAGATTTTCTGAATGGAAAACCTTTTTATAATTTTGTGTCAAAATTGCAGATGAACCGGAGCACAGTAGAATAAAATCAACAGTTAAATAAAAAATTTTGGTTTTCCACCGGTAACGTTTTCTTAACATCGTTTTTAATTTTTGTTATTAGGTTTTTTAAATGGAAAATCTTTAAAGAATATTGTGTGAACATTTGAGTTGAACCGGAACAAAACTACCGAAGATATAGTAGTCGATAAAACTCGCTTATGAACGTTTAATACAAAAATTTTTACTATACAAAATTACAAAAGCCTTTTTCTCACAACTCACGTTATCCAAGTCGGCATTCCTCTGATCATTTTGAAGTTGTGTATAATACTTCTGGAGAGTTTTTTTTTATTTAAATTTGTTTTTTGTTTTGTCTTACAATAATAAATTAACCTATATTTTTGCGCAAAATCAAGTTTTTTACTTCAAAGTGTTCCCTAGTTAATTGGGTTAATTGGAGAAAGAGAAAGTCTTATAATTTTTTTTGACTTTTTTTTCTTATAAACCTGCACCGAGTTCTAAGGGATACCGTAATTCAACTATTTTCGAAAATTTCTAAAATTTCTTCTAGAAAATTTTACACACATTTTATTCTTTGAATGTTATACTTTAACCAGTGGTGCGGTTTTAATAAAGTGGTTTCAATCAACTGTGGCGTCAAAATAAATTCTGAAAAGTACGTGTGCACAAAAATGTGTCTCTTCAGATCATGGATTTTTAAATGCTAGTAATATTTCAACTTCAACGGGGTTTAATTGACAAGCTAACAATTTCGCTAGTTTAAGGACAAATAAAACGCATTTGCTGTAGGTCACTTTGATTTTTTTTAATGTAGCGATACTTTAGCATTTTTTGTTAAATTTTAAACCAAATAATTAATATTGATATTGATAAAAATAAAAAAGTCAAACTGAAATCCTATATTTATATTAAATAATAAAAATGAAAGCGTAGATTGTATGCAATTTTAAAAAATTGAATTAACGATGGACTAATTGAGCCTTACTTGAAAGGTGTTTACTTTCCTTAAACGCCGAAACAGAAAATATTAGAATTTCCAGTTTGTGAAAGTCATAGATGGATGTAAAGAAAATGACTGAAACCACATGAGTTTGACAAGAAATTGTATCCATCTCAGATTTTTTTATTGTTTATTTCTTTACATGTTTCATTTAAATATCCTTGTTCTTTAGTAACATTCAATGTGAATGATAGCAACGCTTTTTGGCGCTATGCCAAAAACACAGTCTGTACAGAAAACATCAAAAATCTATGCCAAAAACACAGGCTGCACAGAAAACATCATAAATCTTTTAAAAATTAATTTGGCAACGCCTTCTACTGACAACTAAAAAAATTTGACGCTTTTCAACACCGCGGTCTTGAAACGGTGCACCGTTCCGTTTTAAGCGAAGATTAATAAACCGCTTAATTAAGCGGGAACAAAGTAATATACAAAAAAGAACTAAATGGTTTTTAAGGTTAACAAATAAGCGACATTTCGAGCCACCAGTCGCTTGCGACTCTTATTATGTTTTATTTCTAAAACGCGTTTTCGTGAGAAAGACAAAGGATTTCACAATAAAGAAAGTTAAGCGACATTACGAGTCGCTTGTCGCTAGCGACTCTTATTATGTTTAATTTCTTAAACTCATTTTTGTGAGAAAGATAAAGGATTTCAAGAGAGAGAATGTTATGTCAGCTGGGAATTGGTCAAACATTATTCGACCCAAAAACAATATTGTTTTAGGTGTTTTTTTTTAAAATAGCTTAAGCCGAAGTTACAATTTTTACGAATTTTCATAAAGCTAATGTCAAGCGTTGTGTTTCACGACCCCCTTTCATGTACATATGAAAGTAAATATGCTCGACTGAATCGTTTGTCCGTGTGCACAAAATGAATACATTTTGAGGCAAGACACATCAAATCAGCGTTCATGCGGCATATTTTTGCATGATCGCCATAATCGCGATGGTGATGATTATCATCATCATCGATGTAGCCATTAACATTTATAAGTGGTTGCCTGGCTGGCTGACTTGACTGTCTCTGGTTGTTGGTTAAAGAAAATGTGTGATTTGTTATTGTTATTGGCGTTGTGGCTGTTGTACAGCCAACCATCCATCCCAGCCAGGTGGTAAGGTAAACACCACTTAGTTTACACTACGGGTATACGTAGTATGCACAGCAACATTACTTCCTCCTCTTGCATGGCAAACACTGAAAAAATGCGGCGATTTTGCCCGTTTTGCTGCCGCTGCTGAGTAATGCTAATTCCCCAACAACAGCAGCAACAACAGCGCGCAACAACACCGTGTTCCATGAATGTATCATATGAAACGAGCTAACAACAACACTTATGTGTTCGTACGTAGAGTGTGTGTGTGTTTCCAGTTAATATGTAGGATAGTGTATAAATGTAGGCTGTCGTATGTGTGTGTGTGTTTGGATACTTACATACGTTTGACTTGGTTAACTATCCAATTATATACTATGTATGTGGCATGATCGTTTGCATAAAATTAATTATTGTTTTAATTGCATCATGACGTTGATGAAATAGCACTTTCCGCATGTGATCGCTATCACTGAAACAAAAAAAAAACAACAACCATCCATGTCGTGCCGCCGCCACACACTGGCCAGCAATTTCAGTATGCAGTGCTGTACGATTGCAGTTCAACAAAATATTAAATATATGCGACTGACTACTTAGAGCATATTTACTACTATCTACTACGTTTTCCTAATAACTTTCATCATGTGAATTCCCGTACTCTGGTGTAATGGTAACATTTGTCGGCTATGCCTATTTTTATGCAATTCTTATCCTTTTTTGTTATTTTTTTTAACATTTAAAACTGTCAAAACCAACAGGGTAGTCCAAATATCTTTCAAAAAATTCAATTACATGTTTTTGGTAGTGTATTACTTATTCGTAAGATCAAATATTTTCATTATTTATGTAACACAATAGACGTGTTTTATTTGACATGCTAAAATATCTGCTTTTTTCTCTTGGTTGAACTTTTCTTTCTATTGCGCTTAATAAGACGTTTTTCAATCTCAAATATTCCCATTATTTATGTAACACAATAGACGTGTTTTATTTGACATGCTAAAAAATCTGCTATTTATTTTTGGTTGAGCTTTTTTTGATCGCGCTTAATAAGACCTTTTTTCAATCTCAGCTTATTTTTGCCGCTAACATTGGTACGGTAATAAAAAGCATTAAGTTTTTGGAAATGTCAGAAGACGGTGCTGCCAAATTGTTGTATTGATTTTTGTTTTTTTCTGTGAAGCATGTGTTTTTTTGCCACAGCACAAAAAAGTGTTGCTATCATTCATTTTAACTGTTACGAAAAAAAAGATTCATATTTCAATATTATTATTAAAGAGCAAATATTCCCATTGAACACAATAGGCGTTTTTTTTATTTGACAAACTAAAGAAATGTACTAATTAAACTAAACTAAACTTTGCCGTATTTAAGAAGACAGTGGTGCCAAGTTTTTATATTAATTATTGTTGTTTTCTGTGGAGCCTATGCATTTTTTGCCATTGCGCCAAAAAGTGTTGCTATCATTCATTTTGAATGTTATCAAAGAAGCATATTTCAATAAAACAAATGAGTTGTTTTCGATCCCGCATAATTAAGCGTTTTTCGACTCCGTTTATTTTTGCCGTATTCAAGCGTAAAGTTTTCGTTGATGTCAGAAGACAGTGCTGCCAAATTTGTTATATTAATTTTTGTAGTTTTCTGTGGATCCTGTTTTTTTTATTAGCATGTTGCTATCATTCTTTTTGAATGTTCTTAAAAGAAGAATCATATGCCAATGGAAAATATGAAGAAGTATGCGTTTAGCTTAATTTCTTGTCAAACTCATGTGGTATTAGTCATACCTTTACATTATGGGTAAATTAGTTCAGCTCCATTTTATACTTTTAAATTTCATATAAATCTTTAGATTATACGAGTATGTATGAATTTTAATAATGTTATATGAATTTCTTTTTAAGTTGATTCTGAAAAAGAAACAACATAAAGGTCTCGAACCAGAATAAAAAACTGCTCAAGTCATAATAATGATAAAAGACCGAATAAATAACAAAAAAACGAAAAAACTAAAAAATATAATTTAACGTTGTGATGTTTTTTTTTTTTATTTTAAAAAAACTCCTAATTGTCCTGTTGACAGTAATAAATTTGGCAGATAAGCTAATGTAAGGCCAAATTAAAAAACTCTAAATGTAATTAGCGCCAAATACGTTTAAATTGTCACTCAATTATCGAAAACACACCTATTTTCAATGTCATGTTGCTGTTGTTGTAGCGGCAACTGTGTGACAGCCTTTGGCCAAAAAGTTGCTCTTCCGGGATTTTCAATCATGTGAAAGCCCTGACTGGTTTCGCATTATCACATTCAGTCATTTCAATTTTGCAAAATCTCTGTGATGGCTTTATCTCATCGGATGTAAATGTTAGTGAGATGCTCGCATAACATCGGTCCTGCAGAGTACCCAACAACTTCAAGGTGGCCAATTGGCATTATCGAACCGAATGATAACTCGATTATTGAACTTGTTACGCCAAAGATCGATTGCGGCGTGGGCTAAGTGGCACGGCGCATAAAATGGTTCAGGATTTTTTTGCGGCAGTATGCCTGTTAAAATAGGTGCCAAGATAAAATTGCACTTCGGCTAAAAAGATAACCATCGAGAAAAACCATTGTCCATTGAAACTTTTACAAAGCGGACGGTCGTGTGGTAATTGAATCTTAAAAACGAACCTTGCGAGGTTTTAGTTTAAAATTTGCATTACGATAAAGCTATGAGTTGTCGAGATAGATGGCGAGTCGATGTCCTAGGGCTAAGTCCTACTGTAAGCTACCGGCGTCGGTAGCTACAGTCTCGCCAGTACACGAGTATTGTCCACAAGTATGCCAGCCTCACGAACTTCTTATACACACTTCAATGGTGGGTGCCGCTATTCGGCTAACCCTTCCTTTTAATAAACGCTCTGTTCACACTACACAGCATTGATTTAAATAAGTTTGCATTATTTCCCAACATTTTCTAAGCATAATGCAATGCATTTCATTCTACGGATATATGATATTGATCTTCTGTCAAAAAACATATAATTTGAAAAGAAGCCACTGGTTGGCCCACCCGGTATAAGCACTTTTAAATTCAAATTTATAATAAACTATGATAAAGCATAATAGTATTTCACATTATTAAGCCCAGCAAATTATGTTTGTATACAAGCATATTATGTTTAGGTATAAAACAAATATGGGTATTTCCAACCTAACGAATGTTACGATTGTACGATTAAATTAAAGAAAGCTTTTTTTATATATTGCTGCATAGACAATTGCATATAACTAACGTACACGACCCGTTTGAAGTAAGAATTGTCGGAAATACGGGCATTGCATGTGGCGATCGACAGCACACATCAAATTGCAAAATAAGTTTAAAGGAGCAAAAAGTGCAGTAATTGTGGTGACAATCACACCTCGAATTATAGGGGCTGCGAAGTGTGTAAGTCATTACAGCGAAAGTTAGACAACAAAACATGATTCATGCGGGGCCAGAATGTTGTTACACCTATCGTAGGAGTACAACAAGAGACAGTAACGGCTTAAAAAAGGAACAGGTATTTCATACGCTGTTCTGAGAGCAAGTAATTAAGTAGGGCCACACGGTTTTACGCTGATCCATCAGCAAACCTAATGTTTATGTTGACAATGTTGCTGGAATTCAGGCGTAACCAAGTACAATTAGTTCTTATACCGGCAGTTCTTAGCAAGAACTGAACTAAAGATATGCACTTGAACGGGTGGTATAAGCCAGAACATAGAAGAAATATCGATATATCTAGGCCACGAAAAACTTGATATAATGTCGTTCTCTAAAATACTTTTTAGCAAATAGGTACACTTCTCAATACTTAATTATACCTGTTATGGTACTAATTACCACTGTGAAGAGGCACTGAGGGAGCACTGGTATACTGGTACGTAAGCGTATTAAAAAAGTAATTATTTCTAAAAATAAATATTACATTCTACTAGTTTAATATTTTAAAAATTTTACCTCTACCCTGTGAAAATATCACACTTTTTCTGCTAAAAATCGAACATATTCAAGTTATAACTTATTTACTTAGACAAATATTGAGCCCAAACAATTGCAAGCCGATTTTGCTTTCATTTTAAATGTACAAGTTTACTTTCGTTTGTGTGCGTTAAAAATGCAACACTGTAGGCATCAGCTGTTTTACTTTCTACTCCGTAGACCCTTACTCCAGTCTACGGAGTAGAAAATGCCATATTTTCGCACGTATTGCATGTAACATTTTGACAATCGAAGTTAAATACTCTTATTTATAGGGTTGCCCCTTTTTCTCAAAAGAACATAAATGTTCGATTTCAGTATAAAAAGCGGTTACAAATTAACACCTTTCAAGAAGAAGACAAACCAATACATTTTGTTAACAAAGCTTTAACCTAAACAATTGCGGGTCGCTTTTGCTACCATTTTAAATGTACGCGCTTAATTTCTTATTTTTGCATTGAAAATACAACACTGTGGTCATCAGCTGTTTAAGGGTGCGACATTCAACATCCGTAGACTGGAGTAAGAGCAGAAACATTTTGACAAACGAAATCAAAATATTTTCGTAGGGTTCCATTTTTTTGAACAAACGAACATAAAAATGAGTGTTCAGTGTAAAATGCAGAAAAATGTATCACTTTTGGCACAAACGAAAACACCTTTGAAGAAGAAGACAAACTAATATATTTTGTAAACAAAGCTTGGACCTAAACAACTGCGAGTCGCTTTTACTTTTATTTTATTTGTACGCATTTATATTCGTTTTTGTCCGTTGAAAATACAACACTGTAGGCATCAGCTATTTTACATTCTACACCGACTGGAGTAAAGCCTAGTATTTAGCTAAAACAAAATTTTCGCTTCCATTAGAAATACATACAGAAAAGCAAACGAAATTTGCCATTGGTAAATTCTGCTAAGCTAATTTCGTTTGGTAGTACTCAGCTGCAATGAAAAGGTGGCGGAATTTGCAACTGTTGCAGGGTTGTTTATAAGAGCAGGGTAGATTTTGCAAACGAAAATTAATGTTCTGATAACTTTTTGATCGAGAAATTTTTGATATTGCAAAAAAAAAATGTTGTGAATTTTTTTTTAACGGTATTAAAATGAATATGACTAAAATAATTTATTGGAAATTAATAACAGCTGCTTCTTCTACAGTGCTCTACACTACAATATTTCCTTGTAAAGGAAAAAAAAACTTTTAAGCGAAAATTCGGTTTAGGTGAATACTAGGCTTAAGAGCAGAAAATGACATATTTTTGCACGTATTGCACACAACATTTTGACAATCGAAATCAAATACTCGTATTTTAAGGGTTGTACTTTTTTAACAAACGAACATAAACATTCGAGTTCAGTGCAACATTTACAATAAATTAAAAATTTTTCCACAAACGAAAACGAAGTAAGACTGACCACTGCGATCAGTAGATTAAAAGCAACTCTTAGGAGATCGAAAATTATTCACATACAAAGTATATAGAAAGCCACGCCCCCAAAAACATCTCAAATTGTTAAACAAAGAATGTCATAAGGAATACTAGTAGACTACTAGAAGCATACTTTCCACTGCGAAGTCATACAGGTGAATGGGATAAATCTGATGAAGGCAAGGCCATTTAGTACGACGAACATTTAAGAATGGTATTTAAGGCAAAAACCGCGAATAATAAAAATTCCTGATAACATCCCAGACCCAACCCCCGTAACTGAATTAAAAACAACGGGTAAAGAATTATAGATGTACGGATGGTACAATAAACGAGGTTTAGTCACTAGCCCAACAGCTGTCAAAGTCACTTCCCAAAAATACATTTTTGTGAATGCTAGAGGATTATTGTAAATGTTTGATACAGAAGCCTTACAAACTTCACAGTTTAAATTTCTGCAAGAACAAATTGTACATCAGCAGATAGCATGACTCTACCTTGATTATTGTATCATGGAACTAAATATAAAAAGCACCGGTATACAATGGGAGCTTTCCCCCTATCCCCAACGGGATGCTCAGAGAAGAAATGATATTAATGTTTGGACAAACTTGCTAGCTCTCGAGTATAGGAAACACGCGTGGTTTATTATTAATTTTTAAATTCAATTTTTTTTTTACCAGTAAAGAAGTTTTTCGAAAAAAAAAACATCCATTCCCATCTATTTCGGTGGGGCGTTCACTCGCCAATAAGTATATTTATTTGTTTGCACAAAAATAAACAATTACGTTTTAAATAAATACGAAATAATTTAATTTTATGAAAAGTAATGAAAACAAGCAACGAAACCAACAACACTATCACAGCGATCATAAAAACGCAGCGCATTTTAATTTGAAAAGTATTAAAGCAAAAAAATTATATATATTCGGCTGCTTTAATAGTGGACAATTGACTCGTGTATTGATGGTAAATTGAATGAAACCAAATCAAAAATATCAACACTATGCAACAAACAGTCCAACAACAATTAAAATCGATCGTCGTTTGTCAATGATGATGGCGCTGATGATGCTGCTTGCCGGTTGTTGGCTACCATTGCTGTTGCTGTGTGGTGGTTGCCGATCAATTGCAAAAAGGAGAGATTTGCCGACAATCACATAAATTGGCAACTAATCAAGACAATAAATTCCAAACACACAGCTACACTCACATGGAGTCGGACGTGGAAAGGGCACGGACACTCACGCGCCAGCTCTAATGCAGACCCCTCGCCGCTGCTCCGCCACAGTCCTGTGCAGACCAAGTTGTAGCTGCCGCAGCGCAGCCTCTTCATTGACGATGATAAATTATAAATCGCTGTGGTGTTCTTTGTCAAGTGTTAAGTCCACTTTAAATGCTATTTTCAACGCATTCCAATTGATATTCTTAGAATTCGGGTGTTCCTAAAATACCAGTCCCCTCCCTCGAAACGTGTGGAATGATTAATGGGAAATAAATTCGATACATCAAATTGATGGTGGTGGGCCCGACCGCATGTCCGTCCGTTCGTTTGTTCTCCCCACCCCCTAACTAACCCTCTCCTCTAATTTCAATCATGTGAATTGACGTCATTTTAATTGATCTCCACAGATTTCGATTTCTCGGTAATTTATCGATTTTAGGAAATATTTATAACAAAAAAAAAAACACTGTTAGGGGAGCCTTTTATTTTTTTTTTGGCGAATTTCTCGAAACACGCGAAGCACTCGCACACACACTCACACAATCTAATTAAACAAATTTTGAAGCATTTCTATTTTTATAAAAATGTACCGAACGGCGGCGCATACCTTAACTAGTATGATGAAATATCGAAATTTATTCACTATCGATATTGAACTTATGCAAAGCAAAAACAAACAAAAATAAAAAAAAATGGGCGTGAAATGGACGTTTGAAATTCCGAAACCAATCGAATCGCGCGATTCGCTAGTAACTCGTTCGTTTGATATTAAAATTATAACTAAATTAATTAGAATGACTATGCGACACTAGAATCTACTAGCTAGAGCTAGAAATACTGACATGATCAATAGCTTCTGCATCTTAGTGACATTTGTGGGTTTGCTTGTCAGCTGGTTGATTGCTCGGCGATAATGAGAGCTAACCGAATGGAAGCAACGGCTACAACAACATGTATACAAGATCTATAAAAAAGGTACCTAACAACAAGGGTACGGATTTTGGTGACATTTGATTTCAATTCTTCAAAATTAGATTTTTATGGAGTTAAGATACGATTTAAAGATGTCCCAAAATTGGGAATAATACAGGGTGGTCCAAATCCAAGATACTTTTTTAACATTAAAAAAAATAATTTTAATAATTGCGTATGTAAACATTTCAATTAATGGAACACAACTCTATTCTGTAGCTGCCTCAGCTGGTTTCGCAGTAGCGCATCCTTTAAACCCAATTTTGGAAGACCCTGATGGCGGTTTCTGGGTCTGTCTCACGAATGGAGTTCTCGTTATCATAAGAACTAGAATCGTTAAAGGTATATTCGCAAAGCATTGATTCTTTACGGTATCTCGCAAAGAAGTCCAACGGTGTCAAATCAACGTCCAACGGGGTCAAATCAATCGTGTCATCAGTCTTGACACGAATACGGAACTTGTCGAGCAAAATATCATTTGAAGCAGGGGCTGTGTAGCATTAGCACGCGCCATCTAGCTAAAACTACAGATAGTCTAAGTTCATGTCTTCCAGCTCCGGCCACACACATAGTTTACACCGTTAACTGAAACACCATTTCCAGCAGAATTCCAAGTTTGCACTAAACTGTCACTCTTTGAGTACACATTGGCTTCTCAAAGGTGCGGGGTTCCCATACCCAGCTGCGCCCGTTTGCATTCATAGGTAGCCGGCTGCATAGAAAAGTGCTTCGTCAGAAAAGATGAGTCTTCTAGCAAAATCATTGGGCTCTAAGGCCCAAACTACGAATCGAGAATGGTCTTATTCCTTCAACTGCTGAGACAATTGGTTCTTCTAAGAAAAAAATGCGAAGTCTCTGTGCAAAATTCGCATTAGGTTGGCGAAATGTTGAGATTGATGGCGAATTATTGTTCCCGAATTGATTTGCACGGTCTCAGCACCTTACGACATCGGAGGCCGTGAATGCTGTCCACTAGCATGTCAGTCTCACGAAATTTTTGCAAAAACGTGCGTACAGCAGCTGTAGTTACTTTGGAAAATTTGCTAATTTTGTCTAAGGGATGTCACTACGTGTGCCGCTACAACAATAAGTTTGCATTATTTGCAAGCATAAAGTAATTTCTTTTATTCCACGGATACATGATACTGCCTTTTTGTCAAAGTTTAAGCGAAAAATAGCTGTCAGTGTCCAAATAAAATATGATTCAACAAGAAACAACAAGATGGAACACCTGCTACAAATACTTCCTTTCTAGCAACATTAGCTGTGTTCTTTTATGTTACTAAACAAGCATTTGTATGGAAGTTGCAAGAGAATTCTCTAAAGAAACATGTAAGTGTTATCACACTTAATTTTCTAACAAAAAAGAAAACATGGCACACTTTGCTTTATAAAAGCACATGTTTTTATGTTAAAACAAGAGGTCTCATCGTCGAATTCGTTTAGGGTACATCTGCACGAGATGGGATAGGTAAAACTATAAACCAACTCAAACTGATAGTTCAAAAACATTTTTACAAAGCAAAAGTTATTATATTAAATTTGTTTTTTTTATTACAATTTATAGTTTTTCATCGACTCCCTTTGACAAAGTCGATGACGAAACCTCTTGTTGTTCAATTCTCTTTGGTGTAAACGATAACGTTAAAACTTTACGATATTTTTTTTTAAAAATTCTTTGTTTTCAAGAACTGATTGGCTTATGCATTATAAACCGTTGATTTGAAAACGTGCAGCAGGTACAAAAAAGTTATTCAATAATTACTATAAGTGAGTAATAACCGAGCTCGCTCAAAATGAATAACTTGAATAACTTTCTTCCCAAAAATGTTAATTATTTAAAACAATTATGTTAATTATTTTAACACATAGTGTCTATAGATCTCTGTTTGCAAAATCATTTCTCTATTCTTGTACAATGACGGGAATTTATCGCGTTAGCGACCTTCTAAGTAAGTTGCCAATAGAACACGGCCAATGTAGCCATATGGCTGGAATTTCGTTAGTGGAACTTAGCAATGTTTTGGCAACACTTATCTGTCGTTTAGATATTTTGTTGTTCGCCCAAAAAACGACCTTTGTAACAGGCTTAACACAACTGTCAAAGCCAAATACAATTTTTGGTTAGCAAAATGCAACACAGTCGTTATTACAGCTCTGTATTTGCTCTTGTATTTTCCAACGCGAGTATATAAAAAAGAGATAATAAAACAAGAAGTCTCATCTCCGAATTCGTTTAGGGTACATCTGCACGAGATGGGATAGGTAAAACTATAAACCAACTCAAACTTATAGTTCAAAAACATTTTTACAAAGCAAAAGTGTAGCTATTATATTAAATTTGTTTTTTTTTACAATTTATAGCTTTTCATCGACTTCCTTTGACAAAGTCGACGATGAAACCTCTTGTTGTTCAATTCTCTTTGGTGTAAATGATATCTTCAAAACTTTACGATATTTGTTTAAAAAATAAGTGACTTATAGTAATTCTTGAATAACTTTTTTTTACCTGTTGCAAGTTTTCAAATTAACGGTTTATAATGCATAAGCCAATCAGTTCTTGAAAACAAAGAACGGAGCTCGCTCAAAAATATTAATTATTTAAAACAATTATGTTAATTATTTTAACACATATTGTCTATAGATCTCTGTTTGCAAAATCATTTCTCTATTCTCGTACAATGACGGGAATTTATCGCGTTAGCAATCTTCTAAGTAAGTTGCCAATAGAACACGGCCAATGTAGCCATATGGTTGGAATTTCGTTAGTGGAACTTAGCAATGATTTGGCAACACTTATCTGTCGTTAAGATATTTTGTTGTTCGCCCAAAAAACGACCTTTGTACCAGGCTTAACATAACTGTCAAAGCCAAATACAATTTTTGGTTAGCAAAATGCAACACAGTCGTTATTACAGCTCTGTATTTGACATTATTTTATTTCTTTTCGAGCAAAAACTTGAGTCATTTTATTATTAACGCATTATTAACGCTAGATAGGGACAAGAGAGAGATTTGATGGAAGAAGAAAAATTCAGTGGTAACATCTACAAATTGCAGATCCGGCGACAAAGACACTTAGGATATCTAAAATATTTAAAAATGGATTCTAAATAACTACATTATAATCACAAAGTAAAAGGCAGTACAAGGTAGCTAACTTTTAGTTCTTGACTTGGCAAAATAGAACTGAAGCAGTGGGTTCTATCTCGTTTTTCTATTTCTTGACAATATTGTCCGTCATTTTATAAATTTAGATTTTTGCAAATATTTACGATACAAAACTCCGTGCCCTAACTTTAACCAACAAACTAAACTGCAACAGTGTTAGTTGGTACAACAGTTTGCTGCTCTTCAAGTCCAATCAAAAACAAAATCTCAGCCAAAACGTACTCGTATACACATACCTACAGACACATACCTGTAGACGTAGTCATACTCTCCTCCCCCTCCTCCTTCTCCCCCTGTACATATAGACATTGAATAAATATTATCACGTTACGTCAATACAAAAAAAGTAAACAGCAGCAGCGAGCAATACTCGCACAAAGAAAAACCCCAACTGTAGTACAGGCGACCAGACCGTACCGTGCTTACTTACACGACGGCTATCGACAACGTCTGCAGCTACCGCGGCTACTGCTGCGCTAGCTACTACTCGTACTAACCGGCGGCAGCGGCGATGATAATAAATGTAATGCGGTTTAAAACAACGACGACAGAAAGTCTAGCATGTTTTCAGTTGCACATGATTGGGCAAATACATACAAACACATACACGTACTTGTGTAAATATACATACATACGTATGTATGTATGTACACATACTCCTAACATGCATGTTATTCCCATAGAAGCTGGGACCAGCAAGAATGCTAGAATGTATAGTCAACGATCTGGTCATGCAACTAGACTAAGACCGATACTTGTTGCATTTTGCTGTAGCAAAAGTAAGTGCACCCAAGATGGCATTGATTCCAACCACGATGATATCTTTATAATACCCCATTAATTGTAACGGGTGATCTTTGCCATAAACCAGAACTTGTTTTTCCTCCTTGGCCATAATTAGAGACCGACCACCAACTGCCGAAGAATAAGAGTAAAAGTTATCATTTGAGTCAGTGGCGGCGGGGCTTAAGAGTGTTCAAGGCGTTTATGGTGGGGGGTCATAACTAGGAAACATTTTAAATTTGTAAGGGGTGTTTTTTTTATTGGGGTATAGAACTTTAAGTTGGCATCACTTTTTAAACTGGCGGCCATTTTGTCAGCTGTCAAGTGATTAATATTTAGTTTGGTTTGCCATTTCATCATGAACAGGTTGACAAAAGAAAAACGCTTGCAAATCGTGCAAATTTATTTCGAAAGTAATGGTTCAGTTCGCGAAGTTCACCGCAAGCTCTGTCCATTTTATGGTCGACATAATCGTCCATCAGAGCAATTAATTCGGTTAACCATGGATCGGTTAACATGGACCATTGGATTATTTTCTTTGGGGATATGTGAAGTCGCTCGTCTACGCCAACAAACCAGAAACACGTTAGGGGACTTGGAAGCCAACATTCGTGGCGTTATTACCAACATACGGCCCCATATGCTCGAAAAAGTGGTTGAAAATTGGACCTGTAGAATTGGCTTTATTCGAGCCAGCCGCGGCGGTCACATGCCCGAAATCATATTTAAACATTAATGGCATAAAATTATCCTTCCAATAAAGCCAAATTGATGGACATTAAAACGATTTTCTTGTGTTTTATTTCAATTCGAAGTTCTATACCTCAATAAAAAACACCCTTTATATACTGGGTGGACCAAATCAGACTGAAGGGGTCACCAAAAAGGGTTATGAAGGTTACATCTTGCTGGAACCATAGTTAGGATTATTCTCAACTTTCGGACGCAGTATTACGAGGGATGCTATATACATTTCTGGCCTAGGCAACATTAAGTGGCCGACGCTCGCTCAAAGACGAAGGTCGTGAAGGTCGTCCAAAAGCGGCCGTTGTGCCAGAGAACATTGATGCCGTGCGTGAACTGATAATGCAAGATCGTCATGTGACATACCGTGAGATAGAGGCATCCTTGGATATTTCTTCCACCAGCATACACTCGATATTGCATGAACACCTGGCCGTGAAAAAGGTTTGTTCTCGTTGGATCCCGCACAATTTGACAATCGCTCAAAAAAAAAGGCTCGTGTCGATTGGTGCAGAGAAATTTTGAAAAAAATACGATCGCGGTGCTTCAAAAGACGTTTATAAGATCGTCACAGGTAACGAATCATGGATCTATGCGTATGAGCCGGAAACAAAACAGCAATCGACCGTGTGGGTCTTCGAAGACGAGCCAAATCCAACGAAAGTTGTTCGTGGTAGAAGCACTTTGAAGCAAATGGTCGTCTGTTTCTTCGGTAAAACTGGTCAAGTGGCGACTGTTCCGCTTGAGCAACGTAGGGCGGTCAATTTTCAATTCTGAGTGGTACACCGCAGTTTGTTTGCCTGAAGTCTTGGGAGAAATTTGAAAAACGAACAAGAGAAGACGAATCATTGTGTACCATGACAATGCGAGCTCTCACACATCGGCTCAAACCAGCGCCTTTTTGCCTGGCCAAAACGTCGAAATGACTTCTTTTTGTTCCCGCACATGAAGAAAAAAATGAGTGGTCAATGTTTTTCGTCGCCAGAAGATGCTGTTGAAGCGTTCAAAAACCATGTGTTGGAGGTGTCTCAATCGAAGTGGAAAAAGTGCATCGGCAATTGGTTTGAGCGCATGCCAAAGTATAGATTATGCTGGAGAATACTTTGAAAAACAAGTGATGATAAATATTCGCATTTTCATTAATAGGCCAGAAATATATATTGCAGCCCTCGTAGTCCAACACAAAGCCCAGTTAAGGGTTTCTGGCTGACCCTACCCATTTTCGAAAAAATATGGACCGATAACATTATCAATCATAACAACGCACCATGAAGTACATCTTGAGAGGTGTAATTGACGCTGACGCAATACCTTAGGATTCTGATACTGAGCCCTGTTTCTCAAAATTGTTCTGGAATTTTAATGATTACAATAATTTCGTTGAGTTGAGAAAATAGTCTTGCCAGAGGAATGATAAAATTCCACAATTTTGCCGCGTTGCCATCATATATCTCGACAAAAAAAACTATATAACCTGCAGAAGAGAAAAAAAAGTTATAAATATTTTTAACGACTTTAGTCTTATTTGGGAGAGCCTGTATATACCTGTCGCTATAATGGAATTGGTGAGTTACGAACTTTCAAACAAAAATTAATTAGGAGACCCTGTCGCTTTATTGAAATCGGCGAGTTAGGAACTTAAAAACAAAAAATAAAAAATTGGAAAATCCTGTATTTACCAGTCGCTAATTTGGAATTGGTGACTTTAGAACTTTTAAACAAAAATTAATTAGGAGACCCTGTATATACCTGTCGCTTTATTGGAATTGGCGAGTTAAGAACTGGAATTGGAAAATCCTGTATTTAACAGTCGCTATTATGGAATTGGCGAATTTAGAACTTTCAAAAACCTCGAAAGACCTGAGAAAGCTCTGCCTTGGAAGCAAAGAGTAAGGAGTACTCGTAATGGAGCATTAAATAAATGGTGTTGACGAACGTACTTGTGCGGCAGATAAGATGGTAATAAAACATAAACATTAGGGGTTCCATATGTCAAAGATTAATTTATTTTTAAAACACGTTTTTACTAATAAGCGAAAATTGTATTGTTGGTCTGAGCAATAATTTTGTTATTTAAAACTCCATGCTTAAGAGTTTTCGCTTACATTATATAATTTCCTTTCAATCAAACCAAGTTTAAGTTATGGTGTTTAGTGTGAACGAGCCTAATTATTGTGTGTCTGCGATTTATTTTTTATTTGAGGGCTTTTTAGTTTTCTAAAAAGCCTTAAAATAAAAAATCTCCAAAATAAGTGGTACGCAATTGTTGTGATAGTTTGTGTGCACGACTATCGCACAAGTAAACCGAGGTTAAATACGGGTAAGACAATTTTTCAGCGGCTGGTTTTCCATCTGCTAAACATTTTCGATTTTACGGGTAGCACGGCTTTTGCTTATACGAGAGAAACGCCACAGATTTCGGCGTCAGTTTACAAAGAAATTGTAATAGATTTTCATCCGAAACCCCGTGAGTGTGCCCTTCAGTTCCATATGCAAATGAAACAAAAGAAATTAAAAGGCTTTCTCCATTAAACAGTGGGTCTTCGAAATTTGTAAAAACTTAAGAACCTCAAAGACGTCACACATGCTTAAAAATAATTCAAACAATTCTTCCTCGATGGCAACGAGGCAAATGGCCACAGTGGCGTATACTCAATGGCCAAGGTAAGACATTTTCTGCAACTTTAGCAAAATGTCCGAACTATTTCCAGCTCAACTGGGAAAAAACGAGGCAAAGTGACTGGCATACAACCTGGGACACGGCGTTGGGACGAATTTTAATGAAAACAAAAGCAAGCATGACATGCATCACGGACTTTTGGTGGTACCTTCAACAACTCGACGAGTTTCTAGGTTTCCTACGTGCGCCCATTCGCCTATAATAAAACAGACGACATAAGCAAGTATGTATTTATGTAAAGACGCTGTAAGAATTTATAATGAATTGATTAAAGGAAACGCTCTTGGCCAGTTTTTGTCTACAATCGACATTTTTGTTTTTAGTTATTTCTTTTTTTTTCGTTCTGTACATTTTTGTAGTTGTTTAACATAAGATTTTCGTTCAAAGTCTACCGCCAAAGTGAGGGGGAAACGGTTAGCTGGCACTAGCCCGCAAAACTAAACTGTGATCGGTCTGTCGATCGATCGGTCGGTCTGCCTGTATGAATGGGCAACGGGTATTCGTGAAAAGTTGGGTGTGTTTTGTTTTTGTTTTGATGTGTCTATGTATGAATGCAAGAAAGATGTGTACGTAGACCCCATGTGATGAAGCGTAGTAATCTGTGTTTTTTTCGTATTGTTTTTTGCCGGCTTATAGCAAATCCCACCGATTATTTGTGATGACATAGCGAAACATAGTAAACCCTAACATACACGAGTGTATGCACATACGATACATATGTACGAGTATACGATTAGTTGCTGGCAAAAAATGTCGCCAGGTAGTGGCTTAGAAAACCGATAACTACCTGGAGGTTTTTTGCACTACAAATTAAACAGAAATTTCGTATTAAAGTGTCGGAAGGCAAGTTTTTACCCAGAATTCAGATTTTAGCTGAACATCACCAAAAAAATAATAAATAAATAGAATTTCATTTTGCTTGGATTTAAAAAACCTGCCTATTCTGGTCCACAAAACGCACGTTGTACTCGTATATACGAAAAAAATAAGTATGTTTGGGTCGACATTTTTTGAAGAGTGGATTATACGATTGCTGTACGCAGAGAAAAACATGGTTACTATATGGTCACGGCAATAATAATATGTTCTTCGCAACCATAGTATTGTTTACTGAATTTAATTTTGAAAATAGTATGATTGTCGCAATATTAATATTGTTGAAATGTAACAATAGTATTATTACCATATATGGTTGTGGCTAACAAAAGTACTATTCTTGCGTAGTATACATAACAATAACATTGTCCGTATTCCATATTTATAAAAATCACAATCATACGGTATGATTGCGGTAATCATATTATTGTTAACATAAAACCCCCAGAAAATACTTTTGTCACACCAAGCATACGCATTTATATTGTTGGCACATTTAAAAATGAAGATATTGTAGCTTCATTTTTCAATGTGGCAACAATACTATTGTTACATTTCAACAATATTAATATTGCCGCAGTCATACTATTGTCAAAATGAAATTCAATAAACAATGCTATGGTCGCGACTAACATAATTTTATTGCATATTATTGTTACCGCGGCCATATAGTAACCATATGTGTTATCTGCGTGTAGAGAATAATAAAGTTTCAATTAAAAAATAGGCAAGTTCGAATTAATTCTCTCCCCAGTCATACAACGCGAATGGGGAATCTCGTGCATTTATAGTCATTGTCCCACCCAATTCATTCGTATTCTTTTAATGCATTACATTGACGTATAGCTCACTGTGCGCAAATTGGTATTTATATAACCCACTAGTTCACGAAAAGGGAAATTAACTGAATTTTTTTAATATATCAGCAGACAAAATACTCAAATACACTTGAAGAACTCTAAAATCTAGAGAGGGTCATGTTTTTGTTTTTTTTTTTGACTAAGGATGGAGAAAAAGAAAGTCCCTATTTGCACGAGGCAACTTTACTTACATCAATTTTTATGATTCCCCTTTGAATTTGCCTCTTGTGTTTACATAAGACAATTCGGTTGCGACAATTTTTTGTTTTCGTTATTGCCTTTTCTGACATTTTGCGATTTATTTGTTCTGATTTTTGTGTGAAAAAATACTAAAATAAACTGCAGCCAACTTCACACTACGAAAAACACAAAAGGATTTGATACCGGATCTCTCTCTCTCTCTCTCTCTCTCTCTTACAAACTGAGAGTTGCGGCAAGTAAAGTTGCCTCGTGTAAATGGGGACCAATAGCATTTGTACATTTCTTACAGAATATAAAAATTTTGGAAATTTCGAGTTAATATTCTATTGTTAAGCGAATATTCCACTTTTGAAAAAACTATAAAAATGTTTTGATGGTTGCCATACTTTGGGAAGCTGTGCTCCCGTAATTATGGAGAAAGGGTATTATTTTGCAATATTTTTGTTGAGCCCAAAGTAGCACCTATTTACTAATATGATTCATCGTTTGATTATGATAAAGACATTATATGTTTTGAGTATGAAGAAGCCGAGTTGTACGAACTCGGTGTTGCAAATGCCTGCATTTTAGTCCGGTGCAGTCATAAACTTGTAATTTCTTCTAGTTCTACTCCAGTCATAGTTCTACAGGCAAATGTAATTTAGTCACAGTTTGGAAACTATAAACACTAATGGCCGTATTCATAAACATTTATGGAAGGTTGAAAATTCAAATTTTCTTTATAAAAAGTATTCCGTTTTCGGGACTTTAATAAAATGTTGGCAAAACATATGGCTTTGTATGTGCGTTCAAGAGGTAAAAAAGTAAGTAAATAAATAAATTATCTTTACATTTGAAAAACAGTTTAAAATTTCTATTACCAATTTAAGATATGAGGCAAATCTTTTCATATACGCGCTAAACAAGTCATATTATGGCTTGAGCTTGTTATTATTTTCAAAAGGTTTTAAAGTTAACGTACTCCCGCTTCAAATTTCGAAAACCATTTTGTAGTGAAAGGTTTGAAATTCCCACTTCTTATTTCGATAACCATTTTGTAAGATTTTTCGAATGCTAGTGGAAAGCAGCTGCTAGGTGCGGATTTGGAAGAAATGTCGATACTTTCATAAACCGATACCAAGTTCAACGACCTCATTATCTATATCTTATAAATTCAAAATAATAGCTGTGTTTTTTCTAGTAACTAAACTAGCACTTGTATAGAAGTTACAAAGTTAGCAAGCAAGTTCGCCCCAAGTCGCTAAACAAACGAGTAAGAGTTGCCACACTTATTTTTCCAACAAAAACGCAAACATGACACACACTGCCTTGATAAAAATATACATTTTTTGCTAAGTTCCAAAAAAAATATTCAAATAAAAACTCTCGATTCAATAAGAACTCGACGAACTCTTATGGGGTACAGCTACACGACATGGGATGTGTGAAACTATAAAACAACTAAACTGAAGAGTTCAAAAAATTTTTACATAATTTTGCAAAGCAAAAGTGTAGCACTAAATTGATTTAAAATTTTTCCTTGATTATTTTAAAACAATTTATAGTTTTTTTATTGTCTGCGTTTGACGAATTCGCCAATTCTATTTGATGTATACAATGAGAAATAAAGTTGCCATATTACTTTTAATTTTGTTTAATGTTGCCAGATTACCGTTTTGCAAACTAACGAGGTAACTAAGCTAGTAACCTCAAAATATCTTAATTTCGTTATTAGTTTTGGCCAATTTTAGAGATGATTTTTAAATACTTTTACAATTGAAATTGATCAACCCTTTGGATTATGTTTTTTAATACAGTTTTTTTTCTTTCGTTTCTATAAGTCAATAAATTTCATTCGAGTATTTTAAAGACTGAAGTGTACATATTTTTCATTCAATGGCGAGGCTCTGCGTTATGAGGTCGATTAAGGAAGCCTTAAATATCAAACACCGCAAGGTCGTAGAACTTTTTCAATCTTTGAAAATTATTAGCCCTGACTCGTATCGAATGTCTGCACTTATTCCTAGGTGCTGAAGGTGCTGAAACCCTGTTGCCTAGCTGAAGCAAAATTTCTTGTCTCATTAACAAATCATGGAGCCTTGAGGCAATGTTTAAGAATATTGGTTGCTTAGCTACCGTCGATCATTGTTCTTTAACCTCTTGATAGTTTTATAACTTTAAATTTTAAATTTAACAGACAGACAAAGATTAGAAAAGACTTTACTTTTTTATGGTTTTTCACCTACCGTTATGCAATTGCCATTAAATTGATTTATGACGAATACTTTTCGCAATTACTGTAGGTAGCTTACCAAACGGCAAGGTGAGCTTGAAACTCGATTCATAAGAGCACACGGCAGTTTTGATGCTGTTGCTGTGTTTTTTTCTCTCTTGCCAATTACCAACTTCATGGTGGCATAAACCAGACCATGTTGAACATATACTCCGGTGTAGCTCTCCTACGTTGTGTTGTGCATGCACCTTGTAGCTATGGTAGATGGGCGGGGTGGACGTGGTGAGGGGTAACGGCCAGATGTTTAATTTTAGCTCAATCAGTTAAGCTGTTATTACTCCGTATATTAATGCCATTTGTTGTTGTTGTTCCTGTTGTTGCATTTTCTTTGTTGCAACCAACAACAAACTGCAGATACATTGCTGCAAGTAGAGTGAGCGGTCCTGCTGTCCGTTGTCGGCTTGATCGATTCATTTGAACGAGAGTGTGACGACGACAACGTTCAGGCCTTTCCAGCCACTTGGGCGACGACAGTTGACTGTAACAGTCTCTGTCTGTGGCGGCGGTGAGGTGCGGTGCGTTGCGGTGCCGCTGTTGTCATGTTAGAAGAAACCAGCAACCACAAGGCAGCAGCATTAGATGGAAATTGTAAGTATGGAGCGCGGCCCGGTCACACTGTAGTGGCAATTGGTGGCGTGTTCCATGTCGACGACGTGTATTTGATTGCTAGTTTTAATTGTAAGAAAATCATTTTGTGTTTTTTCCCCATTTTTCTGCGTACTTTGTGTGTTGCTGCTGTTGTTCAAATTATAATTTATTTATTTTTAGCTTTAATTAAACTGGTTCTACTTAAGTAACTAGTTTTAGTTTAAAGTTCTATTTCTTGTGCCCGAGTCTGAATGTATGAATGTATATTCACATTGAAATTGTGGTTAATGATATGATTCGATCGATTGTAATCTATTTGTAAAACTAATTGTAGCGGATAAATGATGGATGAATGATGCATGAGTGGCTCGCTTTGGACTTGGGGTTTTATTTAGAATTAATTGACGCAGAAAAAACCCAATTCAAATGTATAAAAAAAATGTCAAATACGAGGGTTGCTATATATATTTCTGGCCTAGCCAACACTAGCGCCATCTGATATTCCCATTGGAAAGTTTGACTTTTTATGGCATAAACGTACTCAGAACGTTTTGACGTACGACCTCCATGTTGTTCACAGTGACTTGAAAAAATCAATTTGGCAAAAAAATGGAATTAACTCGTGAACATTTTCGTGCGATCATTTTTCACAACTTTCGATGTGGATTATCACGACAAGAGTGCATCGATGAACATAAATCTTTGTATTGCCATGAAGCACCATCCTATAGCACTGTGAAAAACTGCTTTAATGAATTCAATCGTGGCCGCAGCTCGCTCAAAGACGAAGGTCGTCCAAAAACGGCCGTTGTGCCAGAGAACATTGATGCCGTGTGTGAACTGATAATGCAAGATCGTCATGTGACCTACCCTGAGATAGAAGCATCCTTCGGCATTTCTTCCACCAGCATACATTCGCTATTGCATGAACACCTGGCCGTTAAAAAAGGTTCTGTTCTCGTTGGATCCCGCACAAATTGACAATCTCTCAAAAAAAGGCTCGTGTCGATTGGTGTAAAGAAATTTTGAAAAAATACGATCGCGGTGCTTCAAAAGACGTTTATAAGATTGTCCTAGGTGACGAATCATGGATCTATGCGTATGAGTCCGACACAAAAACAGCAATCGACCGTGTGGATCTTCGAAGACAAGCCAAATCCAACGAAAGTTGTTCGTGTAAGAAGCACTTCGAAGCAAATGATCGCCTGTTTCTGCGGTAAAATTGGTCAGGTGGCGAATGTTTCGCTCGAGCACCGCAGGAAGGTCAATTATGAGTGGTATACCACAGTTTGTTTGCCTTAAGTCTTGGGAGAAATTCGAAAAACGAACAAGAAAAGACGAATCATAGTGCACCATGACAATGCGAGCTCTCACACATCGGCTCAAACCAGCGCCTTTTTGACCGGCCAAAACGTCGAATTGATGGGTCATCTGCCGTACACCCCTGACTTGGTACCCAATGACTCCTTTTTATTCAGGCACATCAAGACAAAAAAGGCGTAGTCAACGATTTTCGTCGCCAAAAGATGCTGTTGAAGCGTTCAAAAACCATGTTTTGCAGGTGTCTCAATCGAAGTGGAAAAAGTGCTTCGAAAATTGGTTTGAGCGCATGCAAAAGCTGAAGAATACTTTGAAAAACAATTAAACCATTTTTGATGATAAATATTCGCATTTTCATTATTAGGCCAGGAATATATATAGCAGCCCTCGTATATATACATTGTAAAAAAGCTGCACAGCACAAGATTATTCTTAGGTGGAAACGAAATATTTTGACACGACTCATAGAATAGATCAAAGGTAATTTTTGGGAAAAAAATCGATTGTTTCGTCCCTCTTTATCTCGACCCAGTCTAGTGTATGTGGACACATTGCCGGAAGTAGTTATAATGAGACTATCTCGTGCGCACTATTCCTTTATTTGGCACACCAATCAGTCAGCAAAAGTTTTCATTTTCATATTTTTGCCATTATTTTTTTTTGTTCTTTTCTTACAGTTCATTTAATGGGGCTAAGTATGTATTTCAATTTTAAATAAAAAGCTCTTCGCAAAAAATATTAACAAAACGGAAATGATTCATTTTCTAAAATTTCAAGTGTTAAACAATTGAGGCACAAAATGTTCGCAAGTTTTCTTTCATTGACCACTAAATCGACTGAACTGAGTTCATAAATGGAATATAAAAATAAATACTTTCATTTTTCTATAGAATAATTTACGATCTTAGCGAGTAACAAAATCGACAAAAGTATTTTCAATTCCATTTGATTTGCCAAGAGAAATTCTTTAAACCCACCATCAAATGACATGACATGCCATGCCATGAGGAAAGACATGGGGGTAAATGGACCGCAAACATGTTTTTTCAACGTCACCAATGTGCTGCTGTTCGGTGAATCGAAGTATATAAACCAGAAAGTTTGTTTTAAAAACTATTTTACAATAATAAATAATATAAGTAGTGTTTTTCACAACTTTTCACAGATTTTCAAAAGATTTTGATTCAAAAGATTCATTCATGTTAATTCATTGAGAGAAAACTATAAAGGTATATAAGTATAAACCTTAAAATTTATTTTTAAAACAATCTTACAGTAATAAATAATATAAGTGGTGTTTTTTAAACTATTAGATAGGACAGTCCTAGGACAGATTTTCAAAAGATTTGAGATTAATAAGTATATGAGTCTTAGACGAGGGTTGCTATATTTATTTCTGACCTAGGCACCACTTAATGTTGCCTGGCGACATCTAACATTTCCATTGGAAAGTTTGACATTTTTTAGCATAAACGTACTCAGAACGTTTTGACGTACGACCATCATTTGTGTTGTTTACAGTGACTTGAAAAAATCAATTTGCAAAAAATGGAATTAACTCGTGAACATTTTCGTGCGATAATTTCTCACAACTTTCGATGTGGATTATCACGACAAGAGTGCATCGATGAACTGAAATCTTTGAATGGCGATGAAGCACTATCCTTTAGCACTGTGAAAAACTGGTTTAATGAATTCAATCGTAACCGACGCTCGCTCAAAGACGAAGGTCGTGAAGGTTGTCAAAAAACGGCCGTTGTGCCAGAGAACATTGATGCCGTGACATACCGTGAAATACCAGCATATATTCGATATTGCATGAATACCTGGCCGTAAAAATGGTTTATTCAGTTGGATCCCGCACAATTTGACAATCGCTCAAAAAATGCTCATGTCGATTGGTGCAAAGAAATTTTGAAAAAAAAAGATCGTGGTGCTTTAAAAGACGTTTAAAGATCGTCACAGGTGACGAATCATGGATCTATGCGTATGAGCCCGAAACAAAACAGCAATCGACCGTGTGGGTCTGTTAAGATGAGCCAAATCTAACGAAAGTTGTTCGTGGAAGAAGCACTTTGAAGCAAATGGTCGTCTGTTTCTTCGGCAAAACTGGTCATGTGGCGACTGTTCCGCTTGGGCAAAGTAGGACGGTCAATACTGAGTGGTCCACCACAATTTTTTCGCCATGACAATGCGAGCTCTCACACATCGGCTCAAACCAGTGCCTCTTTGACCGGCCAAAACGTCGAATTGATGGGTCATCCGCCGTACAGCCCTGACTTGCCACCCAATGACTTCTTTTTATTCCCGCACATCAAGAAAGAAATGCATGGTCAACTATTTTTGTCGCCAGAAGATGCTGTTGACGCATTCAAAAACCATGTTTTGGAGGTGTCTCAACCGGAGTGGAAAATGTGCTTGGACAATTGGTTTGAGCGCGTGCAAAAGCTGGAGAATACTTTGAAAAACAATAAAACCATTTTTGATGATAAATATTCGCATTTTCATTATTAGGCCAGAAATACTTATATATGTGACAGCGCATAGAGAAAGGGACCTAAGGGTAAAAAAAAAAAATCAATTTTCACTTTTTTTTTGATGTGGACAACATCTGAGCATCGAATGAGACCGATCCCAAGCCCCAAAAGTGTTCCCTCCCAGAGATATGCGCGTTTTATGAAAGTGATGGTACACCAAAGATACACGTATTTAAATCTTTAAAATGGCTCTCCTGAACAAAACTGTTTTTTACCCTAAGGTCCCTTTCTATTTTGCGCGTCACATAAATAGGAGCGTTCGTATTCTAAAAAAATATGCATTTCTTTTCAATTTTTAAAAGTAAGCCATAATTTATTTAGTTTCAAAAAAATGTACACGTTTAGAACGAAGTACAGCACTGAAGAAGAACTAGGTGCATTTGGTAAGGAAAGGAAGCTAGTCTAATGTTATGCACCCAAACTAACATCAAGAACGTCTGCAATTTGTATGCTCTTTTGGAATCCAGAATTTTTATTGTTGCCATAATTTATTTGGTCTCAAAAATATTTACACTTTGAGACCGAAAGTACAAAACAAGGGGCATTTTTAAGGAAACCGAGTAGTCTTTGTATTTTCCATTTTCCGCACCCAATATTAGGAAAACATCTTTAATTTGCACAATCATCTGTAATCCAGAATTATTGTAAATTAATTTATTTATCATTAATTATTTTTGGTTCCGTGGCTAATGAATGAATCTCACTTACCTTTCTATAAATCAATAATTTCTTATAAATCCATAATTTATGTAGATGCAAATTGTGTGAGATTCACTTTATTCGAAGTTATTTTAACTTTTGGTAGGGACTTTTTTATTTTATAATTATTGACGTACTTTTTTACGTGGGATAAAAATTTACATTTCTAAAAACATCCAATATTTTGGGCAAATTATGCATTAAAACATTTTATGTAAACAAAAAATGCAAAAAATATTAATTTCTT
Source organism: Hydrotaea diabolus (assembly GCA_963513945.1). Classification (NCBI taxonomy): domain Eukaryota; kingdom Metazoa; phylum Arthropoda; class Insecta; order Diptera; family Muscidae; genus Hydrotaea; species Hydrotaea diabolus. The sequence goes on along the minus strand of OY740720.1, from coordinate 14,321,398 downwards.
TTTAAAAAGCAGCCACGAAAATCAATGTCACTTTGCCATTTTGTTAAAAAACTTGTCTTTTATTTAAATATAGATGCAAGTGGTCTTGAGCCGGTTAGTGCCTGTTCAAAATATAAAAAAAATGCATTTTTGTTAAAAAATGCTTAAATATACACAAATAAACCAATGGCATTTTATTGGAAAATGATTGATTCGCAAAGATGTTAACTAAAAGTTAATTTTAAATTAACGACAACAAATATACATTTGCATAGAAATCCGATGCCTACTCATCACGTGCTATATTTTTTAGTAAAATATCCAAAACAAAGTTGTTTTCATTTATCGTCTACTTAGCTGAAATTAACTTTTGATAAAAATTCATGTTAAGTAGACCCTTACAACGTAAAGGATTAAATATCCCATTATTCGTATTTTATGGAGGACTGAGTAGAAACCAAAACAAAACCTCAGCAATTGTTTTACGACGCCTGATGATTCATCAGAGCAACATAAAACGAAATAAAAAACATATGTTTTTGTAGGCATATGTAAATATTGCAGTGTTTTCCGTTTTACTCATCATACTTTGTGTAGCCTTTTAGTCATTCGGAGAAACAAATGTATGTGTGTGTATATACTATGTGAATATGTATGTAATCAACATATTGGTAGCAAGAAGCTGTCAGGCTGACAGCTTGCAATAATATATGGCTTTAATGACGTTATAAAGTTCTAGTCTAAATGTCAGCCATGACAACCAACTGCTTTTTACTGTCTGTCTGTCTGTCCGTCGGCCGGGCCCCCCTTTTTCTTTCTTTATTATTTTTTTTTTGCTTCTTATTTCGATACTCGTAATTAATCACATAATTAACCGATGCGATGAATAAACACAACATATTGCTTAGTTTTGTGGCCCCCATATGGTTTTGTTTTTTTTATTGTTTTATTTTATTTCATTTCATTATTTTTTACGAGCAAATAATTGAGTTTTTATGTGAAATAATAAAAAAATATATTATGTCATATAAATATTACAAAATAAGAAATAAAACGATTAAAAATACTCGTACTCGTATGTAACATCATGTTCAATGCCTTTAACAGACAATTGACGTAAAATTCTATAAAAATTGTAGCAGAGAGAGGGAAAAAGATAGCGAGCGGGAGAGAGCGAATAAAGGGAAAGAAGGTTAAAGCGCAGAGCGATCTCCGATCGTCATGAATTATAAATTGTAAGAGAGTGTTTCGATTTTCGTTTGCTCTTTTATTGTAAAGTATATGAAATAAATGCAGATAAAAAACTTGAAAGAAATGCGTTTATGATTAAAAACAGATTTTGGACTTTCTTTTTCTTCCGATTTTTTCAGATCCCAAAAATATAGGAAAGAAATGTGTTTATGATAAAAAGACAGATTTTGGACTTTCTTTTTCTTCCGATTTTTTCAGATCCCAAAAATATAGGAAAGAAATGTGTTTATGATAAAAAGACAGATTTTGGACTTTGTTTTTCTTCCGATTTTTTCAGATCCCAAAACTATAGGAATTATTCTTAAAAAAGAAAAAGGATTTTTTAATCACGACTGTAGTAAAAGTACTCGGTCGAAATGTAAACAATAGGCGTGTTCTAGTAGTACTTGCCATAAAACGAGTAGGTGGTAGCTAATGCGATCACTTCAAAATTTTACGAGACATTATTTAAATCCCAAAACTATAGGAATTATTCTTCAAAAAGAAAAAAGATTTTTTAATCACGACTGTAGTAAAAGTACTCGGTCGAAATGTAAACAATAGGCGGGTTCTAGTAGTACTTGCTATAAAAAGAGTAGGTGGCAGCTAATGCGATCACTTCAAAATTTTACGAGACATTATTTAAATCCCAAAACTATAGGAATTATTCTTAAAAAAGAAAAAGGATTTTTTAATCACGACTGTAGTAAAAGTACTCGGTCGATATGTAAACAATAGGCGTGTTCTAGTAGTACTTGCCATAAAACGAGTAGGTGGTAGCTAATGCGATTACTTCAAAATTTTAAGGGTCATTTTTTTTAGTTTCTTTGCATACAAGAATTGATTGGCTTTATGCATCACAAACATTTGAAATTTCTGCGTTACTGTGTGCAGTGTTTATAAAAGGTGGTTTTATTTTAAGGGCCGATGTTAAATGTGAACCACACCTAAACGTCAAGTTTTTTTTCTACATTTCATTTTTCTTACATTTCTCAATTTCAGACTAACTCAATTTCATGGAAATATACACAAGCGAACAACGCGTTTAAAGTTATTCAGGCTTGGATGATCAATTTTCGAAGAAAATCATCTTCAGTGATGAGGCACTTTTTCACCTCAGCGGATTCGTCAATAAGCAGAATGCCGCATTTGGGTGAAAATAATCCAAGAGTGATTGTCGAATAAACAATGTTTGGTGCGGTCTATGGGCTGGCGGCATCATTGGGCCGTATTTTTTCTAAAATGAGGCCGGTCAGGCAGTCACTGTGTATGGTGTTCGCTATCGTGAGATGATAACGAACTTTTTATGACCCGAATCGGCAGATATGGCTGTGGACGATATGTGGTTTCAACAGGACGGTGCCACTTGCTACACAACTAACGAAACAATGGCTCTTTTGCGGAGACAAATTCAATGGCCGTGTTATCTCACGTCGTGGCGATGTTAATTGGCCGCCAAGATCATGTGATTTGACACAGATCGACTTCTTTCTTTGTGGTTATTTAAAAGAAAAGGTGAATGTCGATAAGCCAGCAACAATTCCTGACTTCTTTCTTTGTGGTTATTTAAAAGAAAAGGTGTATGTCGATAAGCCAGCAACAATTCCTGAGCTATAGGCTGAGATATTTCGGCACAATAACGACATTGAAACTCCATTATGACTCAGAGTCATTGATAATATGGACCATCGGTAGATGTATGCCACCAAAGTCGTGGCGATATTGCTTCTCACGTAATTGTCACAGCTACTTCTATCATAATAAAAAATATTAAGATTATTCTTTAAAAGATTTTGTTTTTTTTTTTACATTTAACATCGTGCGTTTTAGTTGGGCCACACTTTTTCTAACGGGTGGGCCAAAGAAAAGTTTATTTCTAAATCATAGCTTATGTTGACAGTGACAACTGTTTGCCTATACCTTCGTAAAACGAAATGAATCGCTTTACGCTTGAACAACGTTAAATATACGAGTATGAAAACTTAGATCAGCTTGAATTCGACAACGATTTTGGTCGAAAAATCATATTTTCTGACGAGGCGCATTTTTATCTCGGCGGTTATTGCAGCCTCTGGGTCTCGGAAACACCGCTCGTTTTTGTCGAGAAGCCAATCCATCTACAGAAATTAAGAGTTTGGTGCGAATTGTAGTGGGGTAGCATCATTGGACCATTTTTCAATGAAAATGAGGCTGGAAACAATGTTTTGATCAACTGTGGGCGATACAGGCATACTCGTATGTTATCCAACTTTTGATTTAGACATATATTTAGCCGATCATTGGTTCATTCATTTCTAAATCGTGTTATAGCCGTCTGGGCGATGTCAATTGGCCGCCTCGGAGCAGCGATTTGGCCGTTTTTTTTTTTATGGAGAACCGTGAAGGGCCGGTGCTATGCCAACAATCCAAAACCGATTTAAGCACTTAAGGCCAATATTATCCAAGCAATTCGTGAGCTGCGGCCCGAAATCATCCACAAGATCTTGAGAAACTGGAGTTCTAGAATGAGCTACTGTGAAGACAGCCGAGGCAATCACATGAACGAAGTTGTATTCAATAATTAATGAGAATGTTTGTTTTTACTAGTAAATCCATAATACTTGCAGTTTATAGAACTCAAATACCAATTTCCATTCATTAAATTTATCTTAAGCAACTTATACTAAGTAGTCTCACTCCCCAAGTACATCCGTTATTTGTTGTTGCATATTTTAGGGGTCCTATCCTGTCATACAATTTGTACCCGCCATTTCGGACACTTTAATGAAAATCATATGTCTTCCTTACCTCTTCGCCAATCATACATACATACGAGTTGTATATAAATATACGAGTATATACTTTAAAAGGCGCGTAAACCAAAAATCATTACAGCGCATACTTTCGGTTCTCCACCTACAGTTTTCATACGAAATTCATTGCCAACATGGTATCGGTGGTTTGGCACCGAAGAAAAAAAAGCTGATGCAATATTATGAAACAATATGTTCATACGACAACATATATACATATGTTGCCGACAATACGTCATAACAGCATATGTCGAAATTTATGTAGTTAAGATATTGAGGTCTTTTTATAAACTCGATTTGCTTCACGTTTTATTTTAATTTTTGCAAACGCGACAGCTCACAAACGATAAGAGTACTCGTAATATATAAAAATAGATGCAATTTCGCACATGAAAGTACAAAGGTCTTTTGCTGTGCGGTAATTAAAGTGGATAACAGATATCATTATTGTGTACAGGAACTCTCCGATAACCTTTGAAGTGATTTCTTTTAAAGCGCGTAAAAACATTTTTTTTGGGAAGAGGAATTTTGTGGTGGAAGCTGAATGTGAGAATATTCCAAGAATTTTAAAGTGAACTATAAGTAATGAAAACCACACCAAACTTAGTCGACATGGGACGTTTTGATTTGTTACCACAGATATATACTCGTACCTAAAAAACTGTTGAACTTTGTAAACATAAAATGCGAGTGCATAAAACTTAAATGCAAGCCTATAAGTTCAAGATATTACTAAAAAAAACTGGATTGTACGAGTATATTGGGGAAAGTTAGGGTCCTTGAGCCTTTAATATCTAAAGACGAGTCCCTGAGTATTTTGATATCAAGAAAGAGTATGAGTATAAGCTGTACTCAGAGTTAAAAACAGTTCAGGTTTAAGAGTTGTCACGAGATTACTCCGTGTCATTTTTGCAACAGAAGATTTGTAGAACCTTTCGGTTAAATGCCAGGACGAAACAGGGCAAAAAAATCACCTATTTGTGTGTATATGAGATTTTTTTAAAAGTTTCGATTTAACAATAGGTTATCGAAATTGCTCGTAAAGAAAATTATATGTTTATTTAATGATTTGTTGATCTAATTTAATTTATTTATTATCAGTGGTATTATTGTTGAAAAATATTTGCTATAAAAATTCAACCTCAACTGCTTGTTGTATGTACAGGGTTAATCATTCAAAACGTACAGGGTGGGAGTTGTTAAGTATAAATGTAAAGCAAAGCATCCAGACACAATTGAAGCGTTGAAAAAAAATCGAAGTTGCCTTTAAAGAAATTCGACCCGAAACAATCGAAAATGTACTGAAAAATTGAGTTGATCGGATATGGTACTGCCGAGCCAGTTGCGGTGGTCATATGAATGATATTGTGTTCCATTATAAAACGACAAGTTGAATCTTTCCAATAAAACCGGAAATTTAAAAAAAATATCAGTACTTTTTTCTAACAGCCAATTCAAATTAAAAATGTGAAATCGCCCACCCTGTATTATGTGCAAAGTTATATTTTTCATTTATGCTATAACAACTGAACACATCGTAATGTAAAGCGTCATGTTAGTACAACTATAAGTATATCTCGTTATTTTCAATCTATTCATATTTTGGCTGTGGGATTTTGAATATTTTAGAGTGGGATCTAAAGCCGACTGCAAATGTCGGCGGAATTACTAGACTAAATACTCTCAAAACAAGTTGAAACGACATTTAGGCTGGCCATGCCGAAATACCGAATATTCCTCTGCACCGTATTTCAGGCTCCTGTGACTATAACAAGTTTATTGGGATCCAAGGATTTACGAGACCAACCCCAATCTAAAGTCAACTTTTCAAAATAAATCCATATTTTTTTATTCGTAATAAAATATGCTTTTATTTGAGTAGACGTACTTTGCTCTTTATTTTACGTCAAATGTTTTGAACATAGACAATAAATTGGCTGGATGATGTGCTTCTTCTTTGCAATAATGTCAAAAAACAGCACTTGATTATCGCACAAAATCTCGGCTTATTTTTCTACAATCGTTTTTCACAATCACAAGAACGCTAGAAAGTCAATATTGAAATAAAGGGTGGTTACATTTTAAGGGCCGATGTTTAATGTTAACCACACTTGAGCGTCAAGTTTTTTTCTGCATTTCATTTGATATTTCTTAATTTCAGACTAACTCAATTTAAACTATGGAAAGATACACAAGCGAGCAACGCGTTAAAGTTATTAAGGCTTATTATGAAAACAAAAATCAATTTTCGAAGAAAATCATCTTCAGTGATGAGGCACATTTTCAATTCTGTGGATTCGTCAATATGCAGAGTTGCCGCATTTGGGCGAATGATAATCCAAGAGTAATTGTCGAAAAACAATGCATCCACAAAGAGTGACTGATTGGTGCGGTTTATGGGCTGGCGGCATCATCGGCGTATTTTATTCAAAATAAGGCCGGTCAGGTCCGTATTTTTTTCAAAATAAGGCCGGTCAGGCAGTAACTGTGAATGATGTTCGCTATCTTAACTTTTAAAGGCCCGAGTTGGAAGATATGGACGATATGTGGTATCAAAAGGACGGTGTCACTTGCCACACAGCTAACGACAAATCAACATCGGCCCTTAAATTTAACCACCCTTTACAAAAAAACCACAGAAAACACTAAATCAGCACACTTTAAAGACATCAAAAACAACATTCCCAAAATGATTTTTACTCAACTCGGCTTTTCGATTTCTCGAAAAAGCTCTTATTGTCCATTTTGTAAAATGTATTGTCGTCTTTGGTTTTGACTACAACGGGCTTTTTGGGCTTCAAGCTTTAGTTTAATAATTCATCCATATCTGAAATGGTAATGGAGTTTCATTAACTTTAAATGCCCCTGTCGAGTTCCTTTTCTTACGACCATAGAGGCCACACGCAGAAAAAAAAGTATGGTTGTGGTGACAATATTCGAAGAGGATAATACTATTGTTGGGTATATGGTTGTGGTACAACAATATTATGATACTCACAACAATAGTATGATTCAAATACAACCATACTATGATCCTCACAACAATAGTATGATTCACACAACCATACTATGATCCCCGCAACCATAGTATGATTCACACTTAACCATACTATGATCTCCACAACCATAGTATGATCCTCACAACCATAGTATGATTCACCCGCAACCATGTTATGATCCCTATAACCATAGTATGATCACACACAATTATACTATGATCCCCAATATAATTTATTAGAATTTGTTAAAGTTGTCGACAATAGATTTGATCCCCAATATTATTGATTAGAATTGGTTTAAGTTGTCAAGAATAGATTTTAATTATGAAAATTATCCAATAATACATTTAATTCAAAATAAAAGGAGTGATTTATTTTACAGTAGAAAAAATAAGTTTAAATAAACGTAAGCATTTTTATTTAAAATATTTCAGCTAAACAAAGCCAAAGCAGCTTGTCAAAATCGAAATTTTAATTTCGATAAAAAAAATACTATTATTGCATTACGTCCGTACCAATAACATTTGTTCAAAAAGCATATTTAAATAAAGAAAAATTACAAGATACTGTATGTATGATTTCCGTAATCATATTACACAATACTTTTGTCGCACCAACCATATTTATATTGTTGCTATAACCATATTTTCTTTTTTAAATTTGGCAATAATACTATTGTTACATTTCAACAATATTAAAATTGCAGCAATTATACTATTGTCAAAACTAAATTCAGTTAACAATGCTATGGTTGCGACGAACATACTTTTATTGCGGCGAACATATTATTATTGCCGTGACCATGTAGTAACCATGTTTTTTCTCTGCGTGCATTATGGGAACACAAAAGCCAAACGGTCCTCCAACTATGCCGCTTTTTGAGGTATTAACCGCTTCTCAACTAAAAGCCCTTTTATAGACATGGTGTGTCAACAGAAAATTATACTTATATGTTGAGGATGTTCTCAAAAAAGTTAATTTTTTACGAGATATCTCTAGTCTATTATTACTATTTTCCCCCGATTTCGCAGATTTACAATCCTAAAATGATTATTCATATAAGCCATTATTGGGAAATTCGCTTGATCGTTATCGTGCCATAAATAGGAAAGGATGGACAAAGCTAGATCGTTTATTTTATTAGGTATCCCAACAATGTTACGGGTGGAAACGATGTGTTTCATGTAAGACAAATACTGTTTGAATAATAACCTCGAAGGTTTATTAACCTCCACCTAATATCGCGATTATGTCCCCTTAATTAAGCGTATTTGAAAATTATTAAACTTCAAGTTAAAAAGGAAAATTTTTGCAATATTTGTTAAAGTAAAAAACGAATGGTAGTTTTAATATAGAATGTCTCATATGTTTGTGTGAATGTGTACGCCCGGCAAGTAGATTTAACAGAAAGTTTGCAGAAAATTCTCAATGGATCCGCCGCATCGTGCAACGAACTCATTCAGGCCAAGCTTCAAAATGCTTAACGCCGCTGTCAGGAGTTGCAAAATGAAATTGGTGAGTGCGTGTTTTTCTCTTCTTCGTCATCATCCTGTTATGGCAACGTTTCATTAACATCGTCGGCATGTGTGCAAAATTCAGATGAAAAGAATGAATGAAAGAAAGAAGAAGCGTTGCCTGTTCATGCTTTACTTTATTAAATATGTATGCATTTATTTTTCGTTCTTTTTTTTTATCAAGCAAATATTTGCGTATATTTATTTGAATACCGAGTAAATGGCATACGTTTATAAAACGCAAACGTACATGTTTATTGAGTTTAAACGACAACAGCCGCCACAGCCGCGGTAGATAACAACAGCCCAACTACTAATTCCTGCTCTTTATGAAGCTAAAAGTCGAGGTGCTGATATCTTAATCCCTTTTCCGCCATTGCCCATTATAAGCAGCACCCATTACCCATTACCATGACCATGCACATGCATCAGCCGGCAGCAGTTTGTTTCAATGTAAGTATTTGACGTCTCACAACTCATTGGACGGACACAAGATGACCATAAATGCATTAAACTTGTCTATGAAACCATAAAGTATCGTTTTTTATCATCTCCTCTATCTGTCAGAGAGAAAAAGTTTTGCGGATTTTCTTTTGCGCTTTTTTTGTGTTGCCTATAATTTCTATTTTAACCAGATGTTTAAATTACACAAATGATGATGCTCCTTCTCACATTTGACCTTGAAGTAAGCCAAATGCACAATGCCATTCCCCGTAATGACCAATGCAAACGGTGGCAGAGTGAAAGAGTTGGAATGGTGGAAAGCTGCTAAAAACGTCAGCGGTAAGAGGGTGAATGAAAACTTTTTTTTAATTGGTTTCGATTGGAAGAAAAATCTCTTCGAGTCTTGAATGTTTGATTGATAAAAATGCAAAATACAAAATAAAAACAAAACGCCCATCGGCGTTTTTGTACGCATTCGTCGTCCGGGCAGGGCACCAGAAGAAAAGACGCATATGTATCGGAGCGTATGGTAACGTAAGTACTCGTGTGTGCGATATTAATTTCATTATTCACATCCACCAAATGCCAAGGAAAGAAAAAATATTGTTTCTTTTGATGTTGTTGGCTGGCTTGATGCTCTTAGAAGGGGTTAATGCAAATCAATTTGTGTGTGGCGATTGCAAACATCATTTAAGCAATGAGATCTCAATCAATCATATCAATTAAAATGATGGTTCTTTTTTATTTATTTTTCGATTTTATTTTTGATTTATATTTAAAGTTCACTGGCATTTTAGTTTTTTGGTACTATTTTCGTTCTTAGCTTTTATTTTTTTTTCGAATGCACTTTAAAAATTAAAAAATAAATACTTTGAATTGAAAGGGGCTCAAAGTATGGCTTTAATATTTAAATCGATTTTTTTGCTATTCATCTTCAGCTTAAGTAGACAAGTGTAGTTTAGAAGAATTGACAAGACAAAAAATAAATTCGTCACAAATAATAATAATATGAATTTAAGAAGTAGTTTTAAGCAACCACTGAAACCAATAAAAGCTTAAATATGATGACGGAAGACACTAATTCTAATTCTAAGAGTTCTAACTTCCGAAATTTAACAATCACAAATCGATTATAAAATCTGAAAAAAAATAATTCAATTTTTTAATCAATAACAAAAATTGGGATTTTCATAATTTATCTCATCGATAGATAACGCTCGAATAGAATTAATCGAAAAAGAGCGCGTGTTAAGGCTAAATGTTTATGTAAACCTGTTTGACAGTTTCTAAAAAACGCGCAAAAATTTATCTGAAAATGTTTTATTTGCATTTGAATATAACCAACGTTTAAAGTCAGTTAAGAAATAATTTCTAAAAATAAAAACAAAATATCGAAAAAAGTTATCGGGTTTTTGCGATCGCTGGCAAAAGATGGTTAACAAACCAAAGCCGATAAATTATGAAGGATAGGTGATTTAAGATTTATCGAGAAATCGAAAAACAGAGATGAGAAAAAATCATTTTGGGAATGTTTTTTCTGTGCGAATTCAGTGTTTTCAGTGCCCGAGAATTTGTGCGTTACAGAAGTGTGTTCTTATTCGCTTTTGCAAAGAAGAAGAAGCGCACCGCCCATTTTGTACAATTTAACGTCTTTGAAACAAACCATAAAATTTGTTAGCGATGGATTCAACTACTTATTTATAATTAGAGAATAGCTTAAATAATCTTTGCCGAAAGCTAACAAATTAAAATCAGCAAATTAAGTGTTTTTTCAACACCATTACCAACTGACAGATTTAACAAGCCGTGGTGTAGTTTTATCAATTCGGTTTTTTTTTCAATTCAATATTTGAGTCTTAAAAAGTGATTTTTTTCTTGTGGTAAACAGTCCTTTACAGGATGATCTTTACTAAGCCGTGGTGTAGTTAAACCAATTCTGTTTTTTTTCAAATTCAATATTTAAGACTTAAACAGCGATTCCAACTTGGGCGGAGGTTATACTTATATTTTATATCTCAAAACCATTGCTATGGAAAACTATCAATTTAAAAAAGAAAAAGTAAAAAGCTACGGAGATTATTTAGCGCCTGGATTTTGACTTGGTAAAGGTAAACATAAACATTAATAAAATAAAAAGCTTCATTTTTTGATGGAAATCTATCGAAATCATTTCGCTCTCGATTTGAAATTTTAAACGAATTTTCGTTAAATATATTTACCTATTCAATATATTTACACATTCATATCAATTTATTGCATTAGAACTGAAATCAACCGATTAAAATCCAATATATCACGATTTATTTAAAATTTATATACGAAATCGATTTAAATCGATCGGTTTCAAAGACGACAAACTGTAAAAGATGAACGAAATGAGCTTTAAGGAGAAGACGAAAAACACAAGACGAGTTTTAACCATTTTGGAATTTTTTTTTTTGAGTTTAAAGTATGGGAATTTAGAGTTTTCTGTGTTGCAATTTTGACTCTCTAGTGTTCATGTGATCATGTACAAACGAATGTTTAAACATTAACCGAGAATCTGTGCATTACTGAAATGATGTTTTTCTACAATATAGCTAAGCATTTCTCCCATCTTCCACAGTTTATCGTCTTTAGTTTCCATCGCAAACCGGTATGTATTTCGAAATGAATGAAAATCCCTTTTACCACGTAAAGCGTCAGCAATAAGCGGAATAGAAAGTAACGAATCGTTTAGACGCAAAAAAATGTTTGCTGATCAGAGTAGATTTTTCTCTAGCCAAAGCAGTCATGCAGGGACTGATGGACGGCAACCAGTCCCATGTTGCTTGGAACAAATATTGGGAATATACCTTGATTACGAGGTCTGACTTAAGGCATAAGTCTGAACCCATAAGTAGTCAAGAGCTCCTGGCTAGTATGATCCGCCCTGCAGTCATGCAGTTACTGGTGGATGGGCGGCGACTAGTTCCATGTTGTATAGAACAAATATTGGGAATGTTCCTTGATTACGAGGTCAGACCAGAGGCATAAGTCTGAAACCATAAGTAGTCAAGAGCTCCTGGCTAGTATGATCTGCTCTTTGGGAAGTATAAGTATAGTGGTGGCTGTGGTTTAAAACCAAATCACGGAAGGTTTCAGAAGGTTTAAGGTAGCCCCCATCCTCTCACCAAGAGGAAAGTTATAGCTTACTTATATATATCACGCTTCGAATTAGTACCGTCGAGATCAGGCCAATTGGTGGAGTATCATGGCGAGAATTATGTAAACGTACGGACAGATATTATGGGTGTAGAAAAAAAATCACAACTCATCATTACATTTATATTATTTCTGAGTTTGAATTTTAGCAGACGTACTATAATGGTGGTACCATTATAGTTTAAGCATGAAAATAAATGTAAAATAGAATGGAATATATGTAAATAGCAGTCAAGTTCTTAAAAAGCCACTGGTTATCTATAATAATCGTAATAGTCTCTAACTCGCGTACATTAAAAATCAGCTGTCAAAACATCTAACACCTAGTGACCTAAACAATGGATGCTGTGTATGCGTGCCACGCAGAACAAACATTTAGGTGGCAAGGCAGGAAACGTTAATACACAAAAGTCAGCTGTTGCACATTCCTCTCCTAGACTGACTATTCTGAATACAAAATGTGTGAAATTTTTGTACTTTTTGAGAGCTTAAATTTTAAAAACAAATTCAAAAACGTTCGCAGTCTCGAACCTTGTTTTAATTACGAATTCCACAACTTTCTAGTATTGCAATTGTTAAAATATGGATACAAATTTGAATTTTTCTTACCAGAAAAGAAAACGCAATTTGTTTAGCATCTTGTCCTTGTTAAACCGGATATTTTTCTTGTTAAGCTTTTTGACTTCCATTGATACTAAATTTAGTTAATATAAATATAAACAGCACACCCCTAATAACGCATTATCTATTTTTTCGTCTTCTGCTTGTGCTAGAACTCTAGCAGGTATACAGACAGTGTTTAAGCTATTTTTATGTTTAATTAGCACATTTTCAATAATATTTACTAAAGCAGTTAGCAGCATAGTACCAGAAATTATTTGCTACCAACACATGATATTGAGTTGTTGACAATGCTAACAACTGAATCGTTATATTTTATTTTTGGATATTTGTACATATTGCAACATTTTGGATTGTGGTGAATGGAATGAAGTTGGAATTCGCTCATTCGCCTTCTGTCTGTCTGTGGTGGACATTTTGCAGTATGCGTGCTTGCATGAAGTGCATTTGGTTTTTTTGTACTTTCAATTGCCTTAAATTGATACGACAACGTCCGTCGTATTGTCTAAAGCGCAAGAAATACCAGGCAATACAGATCGTTAAACAAAAACGTACCACATCAACACACATTCGGAAAATAAACGTAAAAAGGGGGCTGGTGCTGATGCAATTGTTCGTTCGCCTGAGCCGGCCGGACAGTGAGCGAGTGTGACTTTTATGTACGAGTAGCGAGCGAGCGGTGGCCATTGCCCATGAACTCGATTTATTCGTACAAACATGTGAGAATGCAATTTTAAGCATGCATTTTTTAAGGTTTATGAAATTAAGCAGAAAAAACATTTATATATAAGTATATTTAAAACATAAATATGTATATGCAAGTTAAGGCTAACCTTTGAAGCATAGCGGAGAAGGGTATTGCCCCGCCCCAAAACCATGTGGTTCCAAAATTTAGCCTTGCATACATAGCCAAGTAGCAGTTTAAACACCAAGAAATATTGAACAAGCTAATGTGAAATATTTTACTTAATTAACACCACATCCCATTAAGGAATAAACGGTGAACGTCTTTCGGATCAGTGAGCTGTGCTCAATATTATTTATCCTTTACATACTAACTGACGGGGTCCAACTGTTTAATGTAGCTTCGAACTACAAGTGAATTTAAATAAAAAAATCCATAAGTAATCTCTTGAAGTAAAAACCATTCGTTGAAAAATTGTACCCGGCTTTGAACCTTGGTTTACGGCGACCCACAAATACTATTAAAGGAAATTAGGTAAATTACCCAAACCTATTTCCGATTCTGATATAATTTTACATAAAATCTCGATCATAATATAGGGGAAGCAGCGTCGCCGTAGGTGACTCTGAAAAGTCAAAATGTCTTTTATTAGATACCGCTACAGTCTGTGTTATGTGATAAATAGAATTTACCTGTTGCGCAAAACGGGCAGTTGCATTAGCCGGTGTTTGCGCAAATTGAGCTGGTACTGTATATGTATCTGCGTAGGTATACACTGACGGCATACCGATTAACTACACCCAATCTCAAGAAGTAGTTTTCATGTTATTTGTAGAGTGTTTATACTATTTCTGTGTCCATAATTATGTATGTTAATGAACTTGAGGAGAAACAATTCCCATAATTCAAAAACAAACAAGCAAAAAGCATATCTTTTACACAACAACACACACACACACTCACTCACGGCGAACATTCAGTGCACCAACATACACATGTACATAATTATGTACTTATGAATGCATGTTTATTTGGTTCATAAAAAGTTTGTACATATTTACGTACGTACATTTATGTAGTATTTGTGGCGGGAAAAATAAACACGACTTACTGAAAACAATAACAAATGAGAATACAATTGGAGCGTTACCAGATCAACTAACACACTAGCACACACACACACACACAAAGAGCATGGATGTATCAAGCCTCTGTAAAATGTTGCTAAAGTTAATAGTTGTGTTTTTGGTTAATACTCGATAAGAATTTGTATTAAAATCAAGCCCTGATGCTTTACTTGGATAATTATCCAATTTTTTAATCGAGGCTAAAACCAAGAGGTGTTGCCATACTTAACTTTTTGAAATTCGATGCGACAAAGTTGATATTTATTTAGTTTTTGATACACCCAGTTATAATATAAATAAAGGGGGGAAAACCATAAGAGCATAAGAGAGAAAAATAAGACTATTTGAAATAGGCTAAAAAAATTTAAATTAAATATTTAGGTCTTACTTTAGACACCAAACTAACATATAAGAATCTTATTTCATACGTTATAAATAAATGCAACATCTTGATAAGAACCCTTTATACGTTTATTAATACTTATAGATCGTTGGCCCTAAATACTGTGTATTAGAGAACAAAATGAAACTATTTGAAATAGGCTTAAAAATTGGAAAATTAAAATTTAGGTCTTACTCTAGACACCAAACTAACATATAAGGATCTTATTTCATACATTATAAAAAAAATGCAACATCTTGATAAGTACCCTTCATCCGTTTATTAATAGATCGTCGGCCCTAAACACTGAAAATAAATTGTTAATATTAAAACAAATTTTTCACGCTGTGATATTTATGCAGCCCCTGTCTGGGCAATTAGCGCCACTTGTCACTTAAAAAGACTGCAAGTACTGCAGAATAAACATTTTAAGTTTATTTAAAATCTTCCAACATCATTTTCAACGGCGCCGCTCTACCAGATCGGTAATGTCGATATTGTGGTTGTCAAGATAGACAGACTATCTGAAAATTTTAATAGCAAATATTCTTATTCTGAATATAATTATATTGTTGAGCTGGTCTCATCTTAGTATGTGTAGTAGTTTAAACTTTTTTTATACCAAAATTTCAAAAAGGTTTTTGAAAATGTTTCCTTCCTTTACTATATTAAATAAAAATAATATAAATTTCAAAAAGGTTTTTGAAAATGTTTCCTTCCTTTACTATATTAAATATAAATAATATTTAAAAAAAATCCCCTATCTAAGCAGAAAAAGGAAAATTCCTTAAACTCTTTAAATTGGCCGAATTATAAGTATAAAGAAATTTGTAACAATAAACTGAATGGAACTGAAAATTAAAAAAAATGTATTTTATGCATTGACATATAGAATGACATATACCAGTAAGTATATTAAAAAATGAAATGAAACAACAAACTATTTTCTTTCCAAAATTACTTAGGTCACTTTAAGATCGAAGGCCGGGTTTATAGAATAGATTTATTTTCCTTGAACTTGTTCAAGAGTAAAGCTGGGAATTTTGTGGCTCTTGTGGTCCTCACCATTAAAATAATGAAGTTCCTTTTTAAATTCCAATAACATTTTTATCCCACGTTGTTTCTTTTACTGTTCCGATTTCGTGTTGATTAAACGAATACATTTGAAATTAAAAAAAAAATATTTTTAATTCCTTTAAAATTTTCAATTTCGACAGAGTCCATCGATAACAAAAACATCTAAGCGAAACGCGAAGAGCTGCAAAGAAGCTTAATCGCAGAAACAAAAGCGCCGGTTTAACAATAAAGTATGGTAAAATCGAAAGAAACTAGTTCCTTTCTAAACTCTTCAAACCTATTCTAGACCACTGAACTTTTACGTACAAGCTGCCCTAGTCAAAGGTTTTGCGACCCTTTAATGTGAGAATTTGGACAACAGCCTGATTGGCCACAAGTATTTAAGATTGCAGACATGTGGTCTTTCACTCGAAGACAAATCCAATAAACAAATTACATTTTGTCTCCACGCCACATAATACTCTGCACCTTTTACGCATTTATTAAAAAATCGTTGGTAAACGATCGTGTGCTATTTGCATTAAGTTTTTGTGACATTTTGCAAAACAGCTGATTGTCCAATATTGCCAAGTTTTGCGTTGTTAATACTTATGTCGAATTTGAGTTTTTTTTCACAAGGCTGGTTAAATTCCGTATCGAGTCAAAACAGAAAACACTACTATTGTTACACGAGTGAATTTGTTAGTGTGTTCCCACATGAAGAGTTTGCAAAAATAGAAATTACTTTAATAAATCTTTCGTGTGTAAACAAATACATATTTACATCAAGATGTATGGGCCTCACTACTAGGGTATCAGTGTAATATCTAAATAGTTTGCAACCACCGAGTTACAACAGCATGTTTTTTTAAGTACTTTTACTTTGCCACTCTATGATTCAATTTCAAAACATTCTCGTATAGCACCCTTTAGATAATCTCAAAGCGCCACGCAATCTCAGAAAAACAGCATACAGTCAGAGAAAAGAATTTTTGGAAATCAGTTGAGACTATAAGAGGATATGCTTATACGAGTATTAAATTTTTTTTGAACCCAAAATGAACTATAAATTCGCTATTTAAATGAGGTTATTGGGTTATACATTTTGTAGTTACAAAAACGATCCAATATTAAATCATGGTTCGTGCACAAATTAATTAAAATTAGCAAATACGTGTTCTTTTTCCAAAGGTACCTGTTGTCCGTTAAAGGGGAAATTTTCACTATGTGACAGTTTCGCCTATTTATATAGGATAACAGTCGTTTTAAAATTACACGACGAAAATTAACTCGTTCTATTGCGAAATCAGCATTTTCAGGATCTGATAAAGAAAACGTTATATAATTTATAAGACCGTGCGATTAAAGTCCGCCGGATTATATTGCTAGATGTATGTGAAAAAGAAGCCATAGATTTGGAAGAAAGCAATTGTTGAATTTTACCACCGCGGTATTGTTTTCTGCGGGCGGATATAAAAAGTCTATCCAGACTTAAAAACGAGCAATCGCCAAGGTATTACCAATATGCAGACACAAAGACGGAAACAATTTTGCCATTTGTATACCAATCAATAACTTCATAGAAGAAATAAAAACTAAAAAAGATTTAAGATTTAAAATCTATTTTATTACAAATCAAATAAGCAATTCTCATCAACGGATATAAAGTATAGATTGGTATTACTGCATTAACAAAAGGCAATGCCTGCCACTTTATGTAACAATGCTTCGAACTCCATTTAAAAAATTAGTAAAATCAAATCAGTATCAAAAATCCTATGTGTAATTTAATAAAAATATTTCGTTATACGAATGAAAACCGCTTAGTTTTGAAAAAATTGAATTTATACAAAGCAACTAAATTGACAAGACCGCTCAGCGGATTCACTTGAGTCCGCTTAAACCCGCTAACACACACTATTTGTAAACTATGTTCTAAAAATTCAAAATTTTCCACAAATATATATATTTTAAATGAATAACATCCATTACGAGGGTTGCTACATTTATTTCTGGCGTCATCTGACATTTCCATTGGAAAGTTTGAATTTTTTTAGCATAAACGTACGACCTACATTTGTGTTGTTTACAGTAAAAAATCAATTTGGCAAAAAAAATGGAATTAACTCGTGATCATTTTCCACATTTTTCGACGTGGATTATCACGACAAGAGTGTACATACGATATTGCATGAACTCCTGGCCGTTATAAAGGTTTGTTCTCGTTGGATTCCGTTAAATTTTGTCATTCGCTCAAAAAAAGGCTCGTGTGGATTGGTACAAAAAAAATTTGAAAAAATACGATCGCGGTGCTTCAAAAGACGTTTACAAGAACGGCGACGAATCATGGATCTATGCGTATGACAAGCCAAACGTCGAATTGATGGGTCATCCGCCGTACAGCCCTGACTTGGCACCCAATGACTTCTTTTTATTCCCGAACATCAAGGAAAAAATGCGTGGTCAACGATTTTCTTCGCCCGAAGAAGCTGTTGAAGCGTTAAAAAAACCATATTTTGGAGGTGTCTTAATCGGAGTGGAAAAAGTGCTTCGACAATTGGTTTGAGCGCATGCAAAAGTGTATAAATCATGCTGGAGAATACTTTAAATATAATAAATCCATTTTTGATTATAAATATTTGCATTTTCATTATCAGGCCAGAAATATATACATAGCAGCCCTCGTATACATAATAACCTCAAAGAAATATCGGCAACGGAATTTTATGTGGATTTTTGGCCTTGTTAATACTCGTATTATCGACCGTACAGGTCTACTTTAAATTTTTTTGAAAGTTTCATAGGCTGGTAATTGGGCAAACAATTATGCAATTTGCAGTGATCATTTTGAAATCTAATAAGTTTTTTTTTATAAATAATTTAAAGTCAAATAACAACTTTTTGTAATCAAATGAGAAAATCATTTATTTTAAATTAAGCTGTTATTATATAGTTCATTAATTATTGCAAGGAAAGTCAATAGTTTTTATTTTTCTTTTAAATAACAACTAAAGAAATGATGGACATTCTACGAATGTACAAACCTTTATGCTTTTTTATAATTTTAAAAAAATAATTTGTGATGTCCCATATTTTTATAAACCTTTCAAATTCTAATACGTTAATTTATTATAAATTTAAACATTTTTCTTTAAAAAAATAAAATTTAAATCAATACTTACATTTACAAATAAAAAATTGAAGTGATTGTGAAGTAGTTGCAGTTTTGGGTTTTTTCGTGGGTACAAATATTAAGTAACGCAGTTGCAATTTTAAGTACTATTATGCAGTTTACAACTGTGGGGGTGGATAGAACTAAACGCGGTTGTTATCTTTTTTGTGAGTTTTCCAAGTTTTAACTTGTTTTTGTTGTGGTCAATAAGTTATATAGAATTGTTATGATATTTTTTTGAAAAAAAAGCTTTCACTTGATTAATTTTTTTTTATATAATCTTCTATAATATTTTTTTATGATTTTATTAATTGCATTTTGGTGCAATAATTTATTTTTCCTTTTATGGCGTTTTTTTTTAGAAAATCTAAAAGAAACAATTTTTGAATTTAGCTTGACATTTATCAGAGTAAAGGGAAGTTTTATTTGCATGCACCATGATGAGTTTGATTATTTATTTGTTGTTTTAGTTTTTCTTATTGTTTCTCTTGGCATCATTAACTATTTAGCCGGTTCGGTTGAGACCGTTAAGTATGAGATTGCACTGTTGAAACGTTTCTCTCCCACTCTCTCTCTCTCTCTCTCTCTCTCTATCTTTCTCACTCCCTCTGTGTTTCTCTTTGTAAATATCGGAAGTACAAATCGTAGCTCTTGTGCTATTTTAATGCAAACGTCAATTTCTTATATTGGAAAAATGCAAATCTAAAATGAATTATTTTCTAACAGAATAAATGTAATTTTATAGGTTTTTATCATTTTATTTTGTGCCAAATCTCATGTTTCTTCACGTGAAATATAAACGAATATCAGTAGAAAACAACGAAGTTATAGAGCGATTTCTGAAATTTTAAAATTGTTAATCAAATGGCGTTTGGATCAAAATAGTATAAGAGCGACGATTTGTTTATAAAATATATTTCCTGTTGGAATTTCATTAAACGAAAGAGGAAGAGAGAAAGTAATACATTTTAATGTATAAAATAATGCAGATGTACTAGCATATTTAGAAATTATCTGCAATGACATCATCCTTAATGCGGAAGAGGATGGAGAAGAAGAAGAACGTGAACACGTTTAAGAATAAGACGAAGAACGACAACGAAGAAATACGTTTTAAGATGTGACAAATTGGGAATGCATATCTGCAACAGGTAGTAAAAGAGAATATGCCACACAACACGAATGACGTCTTATTAACGAGTATAACCAATAAACGTGCAACAATGATGACCTTCCTAAGATACATGATGTTTGCAACATCACTGATGATAAACAGCTGTAGAGCACCGCTAGCCGTCAGAAGAACCTAAGTGACACGGGCATGACAAATGTTGCAAAACATTTTGGTATTTAAACCAATTTTTGGTTGGAATGATTTAAGGGATTTTCTTTAATTTTGACTTCTCCTTATATAAATATTGAACATTTGAATCGCTTATTGCATTCCGTTTGAAATATCGCTTATTGCATCCCGTTCTAGAAATGAATTTGAAAAAATATGAAATTTTCGTTTTCAAATAAGATTGTCTAGCAGTAAGCTGGCGCTCAGATGATGTTTATGTGTTCTATATGTATGCGATTTTGCCATTCTTTCTTTATATGGTGCGCTAACGCCATGCGTAAATCAATCGTCATTATTGTTTCTTGAGGCGAGAGCCGTCCACAAACATTATCGCCACCACTTATACGAGTAATTTGATTTGAAATTCCGCAAAACAAGTATATTAATTGGTTTTGTTTAATTTTGACAAAGTGTAAAATGTTGTCTTCCCACAGCACTCATACAAATCCATCAACGTTTCCAATAATGCTTCCTTTTACACCGATGATCACTTTACTTATATTTTTAATGGAACAAGTAGTGGGTGTATTTTTAAATGAGTCAGTGATTTGATGAGGGGACATTGAATACTAGAGCTAACAAAAGGTTACAGATGTTGGTTTGTAAGACATTTTAAATCTATAATAACTGATTAGCTCTAATCCATGCTCTACAATAGTCTTTTTCTAGCTGTGTGCCTTTGGAGCGCTCTCGCAAGGATATCTTGAGAAGAAGATGGAGCAATGCATGTCGTATTGAAGAAAAGTGTGCTGTTCAAAGAACTTTAACGGAAAGTTTGGCAATAAAAGTTGCCATGAGAAGGTTATAAGGAGTCTAAAATCAATCGAATCGAAAAACTTAGTTGCAAATATTATAAAAATTCTTGAATTCGATTAAAATAAAAAAAACAAGCGACAGAAAGTAGAACCTAGCCAAAATGTTTTTAATTTGTATAACCTCCAGCGAAGAGTGAATGGTGGTATATTAAATTTGTCATTCCGTTTGCAACACAGCGAAATACTTATCGGAGACCCTATAAAGTGTATATTATAGACTGTTCTAAGACGATCTAAACATGTCCGTCCATTCGAGTGTCTGTTAAAAGCCCAACGAATCAACTGAGGATCCTAAAATCTTGAATGATGATGGCTTATGGTCATACGCTGTTTGGGATTGTTATTGGGAAAATCGGCCTGGGGGGAAAAAGTTGCTCTTAAAATGTCTAAAGGTACCTTGGTAAAAATTACCCTTTTTTAAGTATTTGCTTAACAAATCATAGTGTTTTGTAGGTAGGCGGCATTGGTTAAAATGTGAACTGTTGTTTGGCACGCACTAAGTAAGGCTATAATTACTAGACTTTTTGGCACATGTGGCCCAAAAAAAAGTCCCACAGAGTTAAGACGGGCCATTTATAGTCAATATGGACATAGGGCAATTTTTTCTAACAATTCAAATATAGATAAATTTGAATTTTTGGCTGAAATTAGGAATGGACGCAACGTACCATCTGACATTTCCATTGGAAAGTTGACATTTTTTTTTTTAGCAAAAACGTGCTCAAAACGTTTTGACGTACGACCATCATTTGTGTTGTTTCCAGTGACTTGAAAAAATCAATTTGGCAAAAAAATGGAATTAACTCCTGAACATTTTCGTGCGATCATTTTTCACGACAAGAGTGCATCGATGAACTTAAATCTTTGTATGGTGATGAAGGACCATTCTATAGCACTGTGAAAAACTGGTTTAATGAATTCAATCGTGGCCGACACTCGCTCAAAGACGAAGGTCTCCCAAAAACGGCCTTGTACCAGAGAACATTGATGCCGTACGTGAACTGATAATGCAAGATCGTCATGTGACATACCGTGAGATATAGGCATCCTTGGACATTTCTTCCACCAGTATACATTCGATATTGCATGAACACCTGGCCGTAATAAAGGTTTTTTCTCGTTGTATCCCGCACAATTTGACAATCGCTCAAAAAAAAAAGGGTCGTGTCGATTGGTGCAAAGAAATTTTCAAAAAAAAATACATTCGCGGTGCTTTAAAAGACGTTTATAAGATCGTCACAGGTGACGAATCATGGATCTATGCGTATGAGCCCGAAACAAAACAGCAATCGACCGTGTGGATTTTCGAAGACGAGACCCACACGTGAAAGAAGCACTTAGAAGCAAATGGTCCCTGTTTCTTCGACAAAACTGGTCATGTGGCGACTGTTCCGCTTGAGCACTGCAGGACGGTCAATTCCAAGTGGTACACCACAATTTGTTTGCCTGAAGTCTTCTTCGGAGAAATTCGAAAAACAAACAAGAGAAGACGAATCATTGTGCACCATGACAATGCGAGCTCTCACACATCGGCGCCTTTTTGACCGGCCAAAACGTCAAATTGATGGGTCACCCGCCCTACAGCCCTGACTTGGCACCCAATGACTTCTTTTTATTCCCGCACATCAAGAAAAAAATGGGTGGTCAACGATTTTAGTTTCCAGAAGATGCTGTTGAAGCGTCTTCCATGTTTTGAAGGTGTCTCAATCGGAGTGGAAAAAGTGCTACAACTATTGGTTTGAGCGCATGAAAAAGTGTAAAAATCATGCTGGAGAATACTTCAAAAAACAATAAAACCGTTTTTGATGATAAATATTCGCATTTTCATTATTAGGCCAGTAATATATATAGCAGCACTTGTAATAAGAAGGTTTGCATTATAGCGCCTGATATTCAACACTTTCAGTCCATGTGATATCATAAAAAAGAAAATTCAGAAATCTCAAAAAAATTGCTGATTGTAGTTTTGGTGATATCCCGTTAACTCATTATTTTTGAAATCAACAATTTTAAAGAATTGTAAAAAACGATATCGAGTAAATTATGTTATAGATATCATGCTAATTAGCGTTAATCAGGAAAGAAATTCGACATCGACTTGCGAAATTTCCAAAATAAAATTAGCGTCTCAGAGGCAGACTTGTCTATGATTACATACAATGCCAACTTAGGCGCATTACCATGTAACAGAAGCACGTGGAATATTATTTTATTCTAACAAAATCTTTTATTCTATCAAGGTTATTCCTAAACATTCTAGATGTGCAAAAAAAAATTGAAGAACTGGAGGGGAGGGAACATGAACAAATAATTATAAAAGTAATTGTGATCACATCGTGGCGGTAGCATTTTTACAGAACTAGTTTTAGAACTCCATACTAGTGATGCGTTTCTCACAACTCTCAGGTAATTGGAGAAAAGAACTTTTATTTATATCCCCTATGACACCAAATGTTAAATGTAATGGGTGTTTTACGTGAAATGACAATCCGGTTGCACAGTTTTAACATTAATATTGTACTAATGTGGAAACTAGAATTATGGTCTAAATTTGACGCTTTAGTTTTTTAAAAGTATTTTTCCCAGAAAAAAATTGAAAGCAATGTTAAAATTATCAGCGCACAATTTAGTTTGTATAACGGAGGGAAATACAATTTTACTGATAGCATTATTGCCGACCCCTAAACGAACGCGTTTGTTCCTCCAAATTCTTTAATGTTGAATGAGAAAAAGTGATACAAGTTTTCGCTTAGCGAAATGAAGGAGTCAAAAGTCGAAAGTTCTAAAAAATGTAAACAGGAATGCATTACTGCAAAGTTTATTTATCGTTTCGATTTGACTTGGTGTTTCAGAAGCACAGCGATGTTTAATTTACTCGTGGTTGATAAGGCGATAACTTTTTGCCGTTGTCAATACTGCCGTCCTAAGAAAAATAGCGCCAAAATTCCAAAATTGAGATAAGGGCAGATTTGGAACCGTGAATGAGTTTCTGATTTTTGTGTTAAACATAAAAGACCCATCTTCAACGGCAAATGACTGAAAAACTTTAAGAAAAATGGTCACATCTACCACTCCTAGCCTGCTTCGTAGTCAAAAAAGCTAAATATATCAAAGTTACTACAATAAAGATGTGGCTTTCTTTCTTAGGAGGGGCCAAATTTTCCCACATATTTATAGACTTACAATGGGGAATAAAAAACATTTTTCTAGAGTGAATTTGAATATTAAACCTTTCATAATTTTTAATGAATATTTAAGCGAAACTTCGGTTTACTTGCATTAAGTTATCCTGACAAATGCTTTTCTAAAACTTTAAAATGTGCAGAACAAGCGGTAAACAGGATAAAATTGTTATGATTTTTTCTTTTCAATGATTTGAAGTTATCACATTCACAACCCCTTACAATCTTAACAAGCGGCATCTTTTGCTTCGACTAATTGGCCGCCGCAAAAGTAGGACACTCTTAAAAATTAAACACCCGATACTTGTAAAAAAAAGGCATATAATTTCAATTGGTCGTGTTAACTCTCTCGTTAGTAAAAAAAACAACAAAACACAACCGAAAATATCATCCACAGTGTTGTAAGCGTTACGGTCGATTGATCAGTTTGTTTTGGCATTTTTTTTTCATTTCGGTGTCCCTTGCGTATTATGGAAGTAAAATGGAAACAATGGATTTGTCGTGTGTAAAAAATCAATTGGTAACATGTTCCATGGTTGAGGCTTCATCAGTTCGTTCGATGGCTCTGCATGGCATTGTGGATAAGTGGATTTGCTGTGAGATCTTTATGTTAAACGCCAGTCAGTCAGTCAGTGGTGATCGTGGCGATTACAATCTTAAGTAGGCATGTCTTTTGTTTGTTTTTGTTTTTTTAAATAAATTTGGCTTTTTGGAATTTTTATTTAATGATGCCGTTTAACGTTTATGAACAACGTTCACACTGACAAGCTGCACAACCAAACGGAGCCGAAGGCTGTTGAAAAGTTACATTTTAAGTTTATTATTATTTTAAACAATTGTAATTTTCCACTACGTCCAAAATGGGAACGTTTCTTTTTGAAAAAATCAGATTTTTGTAAGTGTTAAGAGAACATTTTTCAAGTCATTGATCAGTTTGTTAGTTATTTTTATTGTTTCCTTTAATTCATTGGCAAGCACTTAAATTATTTCACAATTCATTCATTTTCCATATTTTAATTTATTTTCTAATCACCTAATTTCGGTGATTTCTGATTTTTCTGTTATTTATTTTTGTTGACTTCTTTTGTTGTTGGTTGGTGTTTAGTGTTGTTCGTTTCTGTTTTTTTATGGTTGTTTAAACAATTGATATGAAAAAACAAACAAAAACAAATAAATAAACAAACAAATTACTCTTGACTGATTCGTACTTGTTGCTTTCTTTGTATCTTTTGAATTCTTGAAATTATTCAGAGAAAAAGGTTTATTCACACACTTAACGACGACACACTATTGGTTTTTTTCTTGAAACAGTTGCTTTCTTTCAATTCTTTTCTTTATTGCTTCGCGATGTTTTCTTCTTCAGATGCTTTAAAGGACTAGTGATTTTCACAAAAAGCAAAAGTATTTGAAGTCTTTTTTTACAGTACGTGCGTTTCTTGTATTTCTCATTTATTTGTATATCCGATACAGCAACATTGTGTATCTAAACATTTGAGTGGAGAGTTTCATTCAACTGCTTGTGGGCTGGTGGGCCGAGAGAACATGACCAATGTTGCTCTACCTTGTTGGTGGCTTGACGACTGGTTGGTTAGTTGCTAGTGGCCAGCTCTAAGCAAAGTCAGATCGTACTGATAGTTCGTGGTTCGATTCGCGACTCGACATGTAGGCGGCAAACACATCGGCAGCAACATGTTTATCCATAAGATAAAGAGCGCAACCAAATGGAGAGCGAGAGAATACACCAAACACAGCGAAAGGTTTACTCTTTTATTGCACTCTGTTGTAATTCTCTTACCAAATGCGGGATTTGGTAGTTGTTGTTGTTACATTTCTACCTCTCATGATCTCGGACAGACAGGCACACTACACTTGGCAGCCACTTGTTGATTTCTGTTGTTGATATTCTGTTTCTTTTCTTTTTGATGTTTTTCTATTTGCCGGGTGGTGGCAGAGATGCCAATTCATTGCGCGATTTTACATGTTGAAGGGAAGGAATGTCGTTTGATTTCAAACAACACAAAAAAAATGTGAAAGGACAGCCAGTAGAAGACAGAGTTGTTTTGCAATAGAAAATAAATTGTAACGGAAACGCTTGTGGAACAAAATAGACTTTTCGTGTTAGTTGAATTTAACATTGTAATACAAATTGAATAAATGTCCCATAAAGTACTATTTGTTTTCTTCTACTTTAAACAAATGTGTTTCTTTTTTTTTAAGGAAACTTTGTCATTTTATGGATATGAATATAAAAACGTGCCTACTGAAATCGTGAAACGCTTGTCATTAAAATAATACTTTAACAAATATACAAACCTAATTGAAACCGTAACAATAGATGAAAAGGTAGCCCCATATTTCTATCAATAATTGAATAGGTTGCCCCATATTACTTTATAAACAGTGATGGAAAAATAAATAGTATTAGAACAAAAAAATAATATTGAGATTTTGTCGAAAAAGGGACCGTCAAACGAAAACACATTATTGGCACTGTCATTCTTGCACGTGAATCCTAATCTAAATAAATTAAAAATTACTTAAAAACAAAAAGGGAATACAGTAAAACCTTGGTACCAGTAACCTTGGTAAATCTAGTAATCCGAACTAAGTTTCCCTGTACTACATACTTATAATCTGAATTGATTATAGTTTGTAATCCGAATTGACATCAAAATATGTTAAGTTATTAATAAACATTATTTTAAAAGTGTGTTGAAGTTCGAGCGCAGTCTAATTTTGCTGGATTCAATCTCCATTAAGCGTTCAGTAAAAAGAAGACAGATTTTTTTAAGAAGGAAACCTAATCGATACTTCTATTTTCTAAAAATCTCTTAAAAATTCTCAATAAACTGCAGTTTATTATAGTTTTTATTTTTTGGTTAGGTTCGTATGCCTTTTTTTTTTTAAAAATAAACATTTTTTTTTGGATTTTAATATTAGGAAATGTTATACCTCGGCTTTAAATATATAATTTATACTATTTAAACATTATTTTTACTGTGAACAATCATTTGTGACAATGATAGTAAACTCTTTTGAAAACACCTGAAGACGAAGGTATCCAATAATCCGAATTTTCCATAATCCGAATTATGATCTGCAATCAATTATTTGGATTAACGAGTTCTTACTGTATTTATTTTGAGAAAGAGTTTTTTTTTAATTCAAGATATTATTCACAAAAATTCAGCATTCAGCACAACAACGTATTGGACACCATGTTATTATTTAATATGTTACTTATTTATATAGTACAACAATTATCTTAGCAACACTGCACATCCTTGACATATAAGGTCCCTATTTACACTAGGTAACTATTCTTGCCGCAACTATCAGTTTGTAGGAGAGAGAGAGGTAAGGGCAATGGAAAGGAAAAAAACTTGCTCGTACTGTCAATTCTTTTTGTGTTTTCGTAGTGTTAAGTTGGCTGCAGATTATTTTAGTATTTATTTACACAGAAATCAGAACGAATAAATTACAGAATGTCAGAAAAGGTAATAATGAAAACAAAAATTGCCAAAACCGAATTGCCTTGTGTGACCACAAGACGTGGGTGCAAAAGGGAATCAAAACAATTGACGCAGGTAAAGTTTTCTAGTGTGAATGGGTACGAGTTAAACTGCTAATATTTTTCTAAAAAATATTTATAACAGACCTTTATGTCAGCTTGAAATAAAGTTATGTTGTCCATATTGACTCCCTACATTATTTCATTTTCCAGAGATTTTCTACTAGATACCAACGAAAAAGCCGGTCATTGATTTTTTCAACTCTGCTATCATGCTGGAATGGCCATGATAGTAGTATATTCCACAAGGCGTGGGCATATTCCACTAGGCGTAGACATATTTCACTCGGCGTTAGTAAATTGCACTCGGAATAAAACTTTCAAGAATATCATTCCATTTCCTTATTTTAGTAGCCCAATTTCAAATCCAGAAAAATGTCCCAATACCACTGTTGAGAGATCCCCATACTATTCAATTTATCATATCTAAAAGCTTGTTTTGAGGTCGGAGAACTTTTCTCTTTTCATCTGAATATTGTAGATTAAATTTGGTTTCATACAAAAAAATAACGTACTTCACTGACCATTTTCTTCTGTTTTAATCAATTTGTTTGCTTGATAAATGCATTCTGATAAATGCCGTTCATTTGCACAGTCCTGTTGCTTAATTTTACGTAAAAGACTATAACTACGCTTGAATCTGAGTTATCTAGACTTTTTAATTCTACAAGTAATCGTGAGTCTACCCGTGGTGTATACATTACCTACCTTATTTTCAAATATTCTGTAAATTTATTTAAAGAAGTTTTTTTACAAATGCCTTTCTGAAATATACTTTTCTTCTAGTCATAAATAATAGATAGGTATCTTCAATTGACTAAAAGTTACTCGATTTTAGGGATACAAGGATTGAATCCATCACAACTTTTACACTTAAATGACTTTATCTAATTGATCTTTTTTCTATCATAATATATTTTGGATAATTTTCTGGAGGTTACGACACATCGCCGCAATTTACGGTCTTCAGACAAATACGAGTATCTCTATATAGACAGACCAGCAGCGTTAAAGAAAATGTGCAACAACATCTGATATGACAACTTTCAATGACCTTCAGAAATGCTCAGCATTTGTTCAAATTTCCCTAGTAAAAACAATTTTATAGAAGTCTTCTGTGTATGTACGCTATATGCATGCATTTTCTGAAAATTATTTTTTTCTACTGGAGATGACTATTATTTTTTCAATTTATTTCTTAAAGTGAGATTTCCAAAATTAATAAGTGTTAATCAACCGTTCCGCCCATAAAATATGTACATATTGTATATTATTTATATAAACTTGTAATACTTTATTATTATTATTTACAATTGTTTGCATTTTTGCTCTTATTTTTTTAAGGTATCTGATGTAAATAAATTTATAAAAATAAACAACGCTGAATTTGTGATATTCCCAAAAATTTTCCATAAATTGCCTAGAAGTGCTAATTATTAAAACATTACTGTGTTGTTCATGTACATATAATGACAATACACTGCCAATTACACTTTAAGGCATTTTGCATTCTTAATGAAAATTTCGATCGAAATGGAAGAAAACTGCTCGTTGAGCGACACGTCATAGATCGATATAAGGAACGATAAATCAGAAGCACATGCATTATTTATGAGCATTTAATAAATATTCTTAGAAATTAAATTAGAGCGATAGTATATTTTGTAAGAAAAATATGATTAGTTAAAAAGAAACAAGACAACAAAAATGGAATTTGGAAATTACATATTATTGTTGTGAAATGGAAAAGGTTCTCCTCTTAGAAAACATATACGAGAAGAACACACTGATAAATATCACAATATCAATCAACAGTGATTGAATGTGAATCATGGCATAAGTCGATTTCTTGAGATTATCGTATTATTTATCGTATTATTTATAATCGATTATAATGACTTGTGCTACGGTGACAGTTGGAAAGAATGTTTTAAGGGATTTTCAGCCAAAGAACGTAGATAGACTATGAACTTCATAGTTAATATGCAGTTCAAATTCATGCGAAATATTTTCTCTTTGTGGAAAATAACAAGGTAATTAAAGTACTGTACTGATAGACGGGAAATATGTGTTAGGGTGTACTGAACATTTCAGATTCAGAATGTAATTTAAATGATGCGTATTGTAGAGCTGATTAAAAAAATGCTAAGCTTTAAGGAACTAAAACAACGCATGTATATAAGAGGAAATATCTTTAAAGTTTCAATAAAGTATTTTTTTCTGAAATGTTAAAGATATTCTTAAAAGCATTTAAAAGAAAATAAGAAATGAGGTTAAAACTTTTCAAAGTTCACTATTATTTTTAATACAATATGTTGTATTCTATTTGTAACGCCCTTACAATTTTTTGATTTATTTTCAATATGATATCACGTAAATTTATTAATTCTACTTCAATAACTCAGATCTAAAACTAATTTAATTTTGTAACATTAATTAGGCAATGCATAACACAAAATACTCTTTAAATACAAAGGAATGACATAATAAATCTACACCTCATAAACTTATCGACATAGAGTTGGTCAGTTAATGATGTACAACAACGATAAATATATATTGTCGATATATATCAAAAAATTAACCAACTCCATTTTATTTAATTTTGGTCTGATGCTAGTTAAATTATCATAAATTAGGCAACTAGAAAAAGGCTCGGTGCAAAAAGAGAAAAGTATCTTTTGTCGGTAAATGTATGAAAATAAATTAAACCCAGATTAGATCTGATAAAATTTAAAATATCAATATAGAGTCTCGATATCGCTGTACACTAACAATATTTAGTAATTTTTTGAGCCGTCCACTGAAGATGGATTATACAACATTTGTCATTCCGTTTGCAACACCTCAAAATATTAATCGGACACCCAATAAATGCGTATGTTACGAGTATCAATCGTCGTAAACTTCTGAGACGATCTTGCCATGTCCGCCCGCCTGTGTGTCTGTTGGATGGTCAATAGTAGTGACGCAGAAGAACTCCGACGGTTGTTGTTCTTTTGGTATTCTAGTTGTCGTTATAGCGATTTATCGATAATTGTTGACATATATTTGGTAAAGCAAGCTTTATCGAGAAATCGACAAACAGAGATTAGTAAACATCATTTAGGGAATGCTGTTTTTTGTTTTTAAAGTCTGAAATTAATGTTTTCAGTTCTTTTTTCAATTTTGACTTTCTAGCGTTCTTGTTAGTACAAACGAATGTGAATTTGAATTTTCTAAAGTGTGTTTTTCTACATTATTTCAAAAGGAAGAAGCATATCGCCCGTCTTGTACAATTTATCATCTTTGCGGTAAAGAAAAATGAAAAGAAATCGTTATAAATGCTTTTGACTCGTCGAGCAAAACTTGAGTTGGAAGGCAGCAGTTAAGAAAATCGTGAATTTAAATGGTTGCATAACGTTTATTCGAATTGTTTAATGGTGCAACAGATGCAAACAAGTTCGGTTCAAACCGCTGGAGGAAGCTGATCCGAATCTGGTAGAATTTCAGCTTTGCCTTTAGCAAGTACTATTCGAAAACCAGGCCAGTGAAAGTAAGGTCCCACTAATAGAATAAGCTTTGAATTTAGTAGCATAAGGATCTGTCATTTTTGAAATGTTCAAAATGGCTTTGACAATTGACCAGGAAATACCAAATAGTGCATACGGAAGCAAATTTTCGGCATCCAACGC
This sequence comes from Hydrotaea diabolus, assembly GCA_963513945.1. Taxonomy (NCBI): domain Eukaryota; kingdom Metazoa; phylum Arthropoda; class Insecta; order Diptera; family Muscidae; genus Hydrotaea; species Hydrotaea diabolus. The sequence continues at coordinate 14,289,630 of OY740720.1, read as the reverse complement.
CGATAAGCAGTTTTCTCTTTCGTACAGAAGCTCTACTTAATCGAAAGGGAAAAAAGTCTGCTTCTTCAAAAAAAAAATAAAAGCAAAAATATCGAAATTATCTGCTTTGTTTTAATAATTTGGCTTTACATGGCATTTCACATATACGATACTTATAGACTCCATAAATTCTCACAAGTATTTGTGTATTAAAATGTATACCTTTTTTAGCATTCTTTGAGTTTTTTCAAATTGTATCTATTCAAAACGCATCTTTTAAGGCCAATGCTTAAAAATACAAATTTCCAGTACACCCTTATATGCAGGTACATCTGTCAGTCTATCTGTCCGTCTGTCTGTATCAGCTATTGCACTATAAAAAATATTCAGTTTGTAATTGTTCATATCGCAATAACAAAACAAGTTGATCTAATCTGTGCAATATTACATTGTGATTTTTGCTATTTTTACGCTAAACTTGTCTTATTTTCGAGTTTACCTAACACATCGCAGGCAGTCATGCCGGACTGGCGGAGCAGGTAGAGTAGTAATTGCGCGCAAATGAGACAGACCCCATTAACACCCACGTCTAGAGGTGGCTTCGATTTTACGCCCTATTTGTATGGCTACTACGTTATTCTGTTGCTGTCATATAGATTAGCTCTAATTTGTATTCACAAATCTAATAATATTACTTAATATTCATACACGTATTTCCAAGTAACACACGCACGGGTATGCAACATTTTATTATAATAAATAGTATTGCAAAAACAAACTCGTATCAATAGAAAGACAATAATTATAATTTGTTTTTTTTTATGTTTTCTATTTTCTACTAGTGAACCGTAATGCCATAACATTAGTTTAATTGTTAAACTACTTGGGCTTAATATTTTATCTTATACCTTAAAAAATGAAAATACAATTACTGTGCCTTTTTTTTAAATTTGTTGTCGTCATCGAGTCTACAGAATGTCTGTGCTGTAAATTGTTTAAATAATCATTATCCATTTAGAGTATGGTGAACATATTCGTGTACACACTCGTAAGCACATAAACGAGGGTTGCTGGACAATTTCTCAAACTCAGCATGAACGCAGTGAAAAAGGTCAACAATTTTACCGTCTGATCATGAAAAACGAACTTATTAATTTGAGGGGTACGTTTTTATTTTTGTTGTTGTTTAAAGGCCTTAAATCTATCACCAAAAGAAAAGTTAAATATTTTTTTGGTAAAGGGATATAAAGGGTGCTGCTGTCTCTGCTCAGCTGTCGTTTGACTTATATGCCTAGTTTGGTTTGCCATTTCATAATGAATTGACTTACTCCGGAACAACGGTTGCAACTCGTTGTGAATGGGCCTAAAACGAGATGGCCACCGATCCCGATATTTACAAGAAAATTTACCTTTCTGATATTTACTATTTCGTTCTAAATTGGAGAATGTTGATGTGGACGACCTTTGGGTTCCATAAGACGGCGCTACATGCCACACAACCAACGAAACAATCAATTTATTAAAGTATACTTTTGGTGAGCGCATTATCTTGCGTCGTGGCCTCCAAGATCGTGCGATTTAACACCGCTGGAATATTTTTTTGGGGTTATGTGAAGTCGCTTGTCTACGCAGATAAGCCCGACACGATTGACGCTTTCGAAGAGAATACAAGGGTTGCTATATATATTTCTGGCCTATTCAACACTAAGTGTTGCCTGACATTTCCATTGGAAAGTTTGCCATTTTTTAGCATAAACGTAATGACAACGTTTTGACGTACGAACATCATTTGTGTTGTTTACAGTGACTTAAAAAAATCAATTTGGCAAAACAAAGGAATTAACTCCTGAACATTTTCGTGCGATCATTTTTCACAACTTTCGACGTGAATTATCACGACAAGAGTGCATCGATGAACTTAAATCTTTGTATGGCGATGAAGCACCATCCTATAGCACTGCAAGATCGTCATGTGACATACCGTGAGATAGAGGCACCCTTGGGCATTTCCTTCACCAGCATATTTCGATATTGCATGATTACATGGCCGTAAAAAATGTTTGTTTGTTCTCGTTGGATCCCGCATAATTCGACAATCGCTCAAAAAAGGTTCGTGTCGATTGGTGCAAAGAAATTTTGAAAAAATACGATCGCGGAATCATGGATCTATGCGTATGAGCCCGAAACAAAACAGCATTCGACCGTGTGGGTCTTCGAAGATGAGCCAAATCCAACGAAAGTTGTTCGTGGAAGAACCACTTCGAAGCAAATGGTCGCCTGTTTCTTCGGCAGAACTACTCATGTGACGACTGTTCCGCTTGAGCAACGTAGGACGGTCAATTCTGAGTGGTACACCACAATTTGTTTGCCTGAAGTCTTCAAGGAAATTCGAAAAACGAACAAGAGAAGACGAATCATTGTGCACCATGACAATGCGAGCTCTCACACATCGGCTCAAACCAGCGCCTTTTTGACCGGCCAAAACGTCGAATTGATGGGTCAGCCCTGACTTGGCACCCAATGACTTCTCTTTATACCCGCACATCAAGAAAAAAAATGCGTGGTCATTGATTTTCATCGCCAGAAGATGCTGTTGAAGCGTGCAAAAACTATGTTTTGGAAGTGTCTCAATCGGAGTGGAAAAAGTGCTTCGACAATTGGTTTGAGCGCACGCAAAAGTGTAAAATTCATGCTGGAGAATACTTTGAAAAGCAATAAAACCATTTTAAATATAACTATTCGCATTTTCATTATAAGGCCAGAAATATAGATAACCGCCCTGGTATTTGGCGCGTTATTGCTGACATACGGCCCCAAATGATGCAAAAAGTGGTGGATAATTGGGCCTCTCGGCTTTTGAGCCAGCCGTGACGGCCATCATCATCATTTTTAAAACATAATGGCAAAACCTTATGTTTATAAAGCTGTATTCTTGGCCTTAACATTAAAATATATGCTCTTTATTTCTTCTTGAAAACCACACGTCTGAAAAAACCTCCTTTACTAAACTTATTGTTTCTTCTACAACATCGATATCCGGTATAGTTAGATCTACAGATATCTTTGCGAACCACATAATATTTTGGCAGTTAAAGCTTTTTCTTTAAAGTCTTGATTGTCAATCTGTACGTGGAAGGATTTATTTACAATATTTTACTTTGAAAAGCAATAAAACCATTTTAAATATAAATATTCGCATTTTCATTATTAGGCCAGAAATATAGATAACAGCCCTCGTATAAAAATTCAAATCAAGTGTTGAATCTTTATTGTTAATTTGAAAGGACATTTTATGGTATTTATTTTTTGAATATAATTTCCTTCAAATGTTGGCAACTGTATTATGAAAATGAGCGTTCGGTGAGAAACGGGAAGATCCGCTGTTTTCGACCAAAATTTTGTTTAGTGATGAGGCCCATTTCTGGCTCAACGGTAAAGTCAATAAACAAAATTGCCGCATTTGGGCTGAAGAGCAACATGAAGAGGTTCAAGAGGTGCCATTATACCCAGAGAAAGCCACGGTTTGGTGCGGTTTATAAGCTGGTGGAATCATCGGTGCATATTTTTTTAAAAATGATGATGGCCGGAACGTAACCGTGAATGGTGTTCGCTATCGCGCCATGATATCGATCTTTATAATACCTAAAATTGAAGCCTGTAAAATTGACGACACTTGGTTTCCACAGGACGGTGCCACTTGCCATACAGCTGCTCAAAAAATGGATCAATTGAGAGGTCATTTCGAAAAACAGCTAATTTCACGTTTTGGACAGGTGAGTTGGCCACCTTGATCGAGTGATATCACACCTTTAGACATTTTTCTTTGGGGTTACGAATACTCCAAAGTCTATGCTGGCAAACCAGCTACGATTCAGGTTTTGGAGGCCAACATTACGCGTGTCATTAAAGCTATACCGGTCAAAATGCTCGAACGAGTCATCTAAAATTGGACCCTCAGAATGGAAACCCAGAGGCGTAGTTGCGAACAACACTTGACGGAAATTATATATTAAAAAAATTAAAATGTCCCTTCAAATTATCAATAAAGAATCCACACTTGATTTGAATTTTTTTATTTTTTTGTTCTGAAAAAATACCTCTAGATTGATCACCCTATAATTAAGGTGTTCTTAAAAAACGCGTTGTTTATTGTTTTACCTCTAAACTAAGGCGTGTACTATTAGTACTTGCTTATTAAACGAAAGGTGGTCACTAAGGCGAAAAATTTAAAACTTTCGAGAACAATATTGAAGTTTCTTTGTATACAAGAACTGATCAGCTTTATGCATCATAACCCGTTTGATTTAAAAAAAATTAATTTGTAGAAAAAAAATTATCCAAGAGAGATTATAAGCGAGTAATGACCAAGCTCGCTTAAACTCGCAAAATGTAGTTCTTGAATAATTTTCTTACAAAAACTGTTTATTATTTAAAACAAGCGGCTTTCTGTAAACAAAATAAATTCTCTAAAACACGGCCTAAGTGTAAAGAACAAACATCGATCTTAGTTCAGATACTTTTCGATTGACCCTCGTATACGAGCATATGTTGTTGAAAAGCATTACACACTACGCGTGTAATATCACTTTTCGTAAAGTAGAACTGTACGCGTACAATACGAGTATATGGGCTCGCTCTCCCACTTGTTCCCATCAGGGTTACCGTTGAGAAATTTGAAAAAGTCGCAAAAAAAGTCGCATTTCAAAATAAAAGTCCCACAAAAAAGTCGCATTTAAAAAAAAAAGTCGCACACATTTTTTGGACCTTGTTTATTAAAAGGAAACGCTTAGAAACTAACAAAACAAACAATTATCAATTCATATAACAAAACTAAAAAAATAATTCATTGAAAAACTATAAATAAACTTTTTTGATTTAATAATAATAGAAAGCAAAAGTGTTTTTTTACACTATTTATTTTGATTTTGTTTGGAAACTTCGTTTCTGTATTTTTGTACGAGATCGTTGCTTGGCATCCAGTATTCTACTATTTCAGTATCAAGCAAATTAAGTGCTGATAGCATCGAATCACAAGTTTCAACTTTTAACCTATTGGTTACTTTATTTTTCATTAATCCTAACTTAGAAAATATTCTTTCAGCACAAGCACTGCTGTGAGGTAATGTTAATATGTATGTGGCCAATTTGTATAAATTCAGGTACAAAGGTTCGTCTAAAATATTTTTTAAATTACCTATAGTATGCCAAAAACTCTCAGCATTTTTTATTTGAAAAATGTGTTCGTATGATTTGTCCTTAGTTTTACTTTCTAACAATTTATACTCAGTAATAAAATCCTCTGGTTCACTTATAATATTATTAAATTCAGATATGAGATCAATATAGTTATCGTCTTCGTTCGAGGTAAAAAAAGCTGGTTGTAAAATGTTTAAAATACTAAGTTTCTTATCTTTTATATTTATTCTGGACAATATTTCATCACATAGTTGTTGGTAGTACAGTAAAATATTTTGTCTTATCGCTATGCGTTCAATATCAGACATATCTTCAGCTTGTATAGCAGTTTCAGCTTCATGGCCTATATATATATTTTTAACATCTTTGATGTTTGAAGTATCTCTATAACATATATTTTCTATATGAGTGGCCAATATGCATTCTTTTTTCAGAAAATTTTGCAGAATTTGTAATAAAATTTCTTTTGTGTATGCTATTAGGTATATTATTTGAGATGACTCACTCTGCAAGAATTTATTAAACTTATTCATAATACCGAGGATGTAAACTAAAAATTTTAAATAAATAAAGTTTATTGGAGAAAGTCCCTCTTGTATTTCTCGAATTTTGGCTATTGTTTTTGCACACTTTTCTTCAAATTGTGCCCGAATGAAATAATGCTGTAGCACTACCCATTGTTCCAAAATCCTTTTTGCGACCGACTCGAACGAAAGCCATCTAGTTTCCGAAAGTCTTAGAAGCTTGTGTTCTGGCACATCAAAAATGCTTTGCAGCTCCTTAAAATCTACTTGCCTGTTTGGGCTTCTAAAAAAGTTAAAAATGTTCTTTGGTAGCTTTTCCACATTTTTGGGTATGCACTTTAAAGCAGAAATGTTCATCAGATTCAAAGAGTGACAAACACATCCAAGATGAAACAAATGGGGAACCTTATTTTTTAATAAACTGGACACTCCAAGATGTTTTCCAACCATAGTCGAAGCGTTTTCAGTCGCAAACCCGATAAAATTTTGTAATGGAATGTGATTACTTTCTAGAGAATCAAGTACGGCATCGCAAATAGTTTCGCCTTTACCATTTTCTGGCTGCACTAATTTAAAAAAACTATCTTCAGTCTTGCCTCGATCCATGTTAAATTGCCTCACTACCATTACTAGACACTTATTGGTGGAAATGTCAGTTGTCTCGTCGATAATGAGACTAAACTGCTGTTTTTGCATTTTACGAACTATAGCAAGATGACCTTCCTTTCCGAGAAACTGTGCAATTTCCTTTGATTTTGTACGGCCGCAAGAAACCTGTAATAAATTAAATATTTTGATAGAACAAGTGCCTTGTTTTATCTGGCAAGTGAATAAAAATATGTTTAACGCATGCATCAAAAATTGTTGTTTTTTTGGTTAAATAAAAAATTAAAGCGGAATCACTAAATCTGCTGAAGTACGTATGCATAAATTTAAATTAAAAATTTTCGAAACAAACAATTTAAGACGCGATGAAAAATATTTTTAATCAGTTTTGGAATTTTTGACAACAATTTGAATTTATCGCCTAAGCGAATTTTTTTGAATGTGTATAAAACTCAACAAATATTTGGACTTACCGACTTAGCTATATTCGAATCAGGGAAAATCATAGAATTAAATTTACTAATTCCGTCCATAGACTTCAAGGATTGGTTTTTACAAATCATGCGTAGCACTAATTTAATTTCGGCAATGGCAACATTTTTGCGGAAATCAGTATTTCGGCTGGGCAAAAATTCGCTCAGCTGTATTTTTTGATTTTCAGAAGCTTGCTTCATATTAGCAATGTGCTTTTTTGTTTCTGCATGTCGGCGAAGATGATTTTTCTGATTTTCTAGAAGTTGCTTACAAACAACGCAAAATGGCCGTTTTGTGGCCCTATCTTCCTGTAGCCATTTGTGCTGCAACTCCCATTCTTTACAATAATACCGGGAAACTCTGCTTCTTTTAGAAGAATATGTTGGCTTTTCAGAATTTTCCGATTCGGAATCAATGGTTTCTTCAGATTCTGAGGATGTGTTATTGTGCGTTTCATCGTTTTCTTCCTGAACCTGGCTTGACAGATTTTGGGATTCATTTCCAGCCTTTCTTTTAGATCTAACAACAAATCTGCCGAATTTAAATATTAGTGGCGTTTTAACATAGACTCAGAAAAACGCCTTTGCTAAGTATTAAAAGTGACATGAAAAATTACATTGTTAAAAAGTAAAACTGGCGCTAATTTTGGCCTTGGCTTATGTACCCTTCACTATGAATTGTGTTTAAAGCAATATATAAAATCAAGGCATACCATTTCAAGATCTGGCAGTAAATTTGGTTTCTATAGTGCCGTGACCTGAAATATGGAGGGACTTTGTACAGGGGGTACATTAAATTATGGACCGATATGGTCCAGATTATAGAAAGTTGATTTTCATGCCATTAAACTACTTCGTGCCAAGTTTTGTCAAGATAGGGCAGAAAGTCAGGACCAAAAATTGGACCTTTCGACGATTTGGTCCATATTTAGTACCAAATAGCCTTTGTCCAAAATACATTTTCGTAAGAAGAGAGCGTCGATCCGATGGTATCGAATTTAATGGAAAAACGCCAAAAACAGTGTTTATGCGGAGCTAGTTTTAGTTCTTGTGTGAGGATTTTTTTTCCTGTAAACGGATGTAAACCATTATCAATACCAAACTACATCTACATCTATAAGACATATCATTGCCCACTTTGGGCCATCCATTTCAACAGATCAATATTTAATTATGTCCCAGATCAATATTTTGGGGTGTTACAAACGAATTGACAAATTTAGTATATCCCCATCCTATAGTGGAGGGTATAAAAAAAATCTAATATAAATCATTGCTATAGAAACGGCCTAAAACACTTGCCTGCGAAAAAAAAGTAAAAAATTACAGTTTTTGTTCCCGTATTAAAACTAAGACTATGTCGGATTGACGTATACTCTACAGTTATCTAGTTTACGCATTAAAATGGCAACAAAAAAGTATTTTTTAAATATTATTTTTTACAGCCAAGTGCTTTGGACCATTCCTATATCCATGTATTAAATTTGAATTTCTGTAAAGAAACTTCTTAGCAATGTAATTTTTCATGTAACATTTACTACTTTTAGAATACATCTAAATAAAAAAACTTACCTGTCCATACCGAAGATTTACATATATTTATTACACACTTGTTTGGTTATGCCGATCAGAAGTAATTTTGATGTACATACGATATTAAAAACACTATCAAAATATTTATTTCATTCAACAAGTATTGAAATTATATGCTTCAAAGAAATTTGCAGAAGAATACACTATTTTTTGTAAGACAAATTTCACATTTGATTTTATTCCTCATTTACCATAGACAAGTGTTTTCGTTGTATCATAACAAAACAGAATGATGGTTGTATATATATATATATATATATATATATATATATATATATATATATATATATATATAGGGGTGCGTGTGTGTTTACGACAAACATCCATTCATGTATGAAAATTCTATTTCAACGATCACACTAGAATGTAATCGACTGAGCTTACCTAATACTTGGCGTCTGGCGTGTAAACACGTCCGTCATTACAAATAAAATTTATATTGGAAATACATACATTTGTGTAAATTTGCTATACATATAAACATTTATGATACACATATATCAGTATTGCTGACAAAAAGTCGCACAAATTTTAAAAAAGTCGCACAAAATTAGAAAAAGTTGCATATTTGCATGAGTTTGAAAAAGTCGCACATAAAGTCGCAGGGCGTTAAAAAGGTCGCAAATTGCGACTTTAGTCGCACAACGGTAACCCTGGTTCCCATGCGTTTTCATTTGAAGAGAACAGTTTGTTGTTGTTGCGATCATCGCTCACACACACAAACACATGCAAACACTCAAAGCATATATGGTGCTTTTTATTTAATAGTCGGTCGTCGGACGACGGTTTAGAATCGGAAACGGAAATTATGAGTACTTAACACTGACTAAAGTACTATTGAAACCTTTTGACTTGACAACATATGTCACGTACCGATAGTGAGTTCACTGAGTAGTACAGGGAGTTTCTTTGGCCCCACTAAAAATCTCTTCTCGAAAAAAATAGATATTTCCAACTGAATTCAGACTTTTGTAAAAACGCCATAACAATAGCAACTTTATTAAAATCTAAACTGATCTTTTGTTGTTCGATAAATAACGGCATACATGTAATTATTGTAATGAATAAAAAAAACTACAACAAAAACAAAACAATGACCTTGTAACAATTCCCACAATAAAATTCTTTGTTTCGGTGCGCGAGTGTGTTTGTTCTTTATTTGGGTATAAAATCCAAAAACAAAAAATAGTGTTATCAATAAACAGACAGCAGCCGAAAAAAATTCAATGTAAATAACCTTAATTGGGGCCAAATGAAAATAAAAAAAACACAAAATAACGATACAGTTGACAAACTTTAAGCCATAAACAAAAAATAACGCAAAATCGCATAGTGCTGAAAAAATTTGTATGAATGAAACCTCTTGGCAAATATGCGCCGGTTTTATTTTACAACACAAAAATGCTAAATATTTGAAAAAGAACTCACCCACACGGCGGTGTGCTGGTAAAACTGACCAAGTCGAAATTTGCAAACGATCAATTGAATGCAAATTGTTTGCAAACCTATATTTATATTAATATGCATAATAGGGAAATATGGAATATATCTCGGATTAGAAAGATGAACAGACATGTTCCAGAAGAAACAAATTTCTATTATTCGTACTGTTGCCAACTTTATTTTGAGACGAAAGACGCCAAAGTTTATAAAAAAGACGTTACACTTGAATTGTTTGATATATGCCGGATGCCAAGTGGAATAAAAATATGTTTTGCACCCTTTTTATTTCGTAGTTCTGTTTAATTTCTAAGGAAATTTGATACGTTTGATGCGAATAAGATATTTTATTGTCTCAACGCTAAAAAGATGACAATAATTTCGGTCATAAAGATGATTTTAATATATGTATATAGTTTTATAAGTTAAATTTTTTGTTAATGTTGTACTTGTTTATGTTATCATTAGAGCGTCGCCTTTCAATTAAACCAAATATTTGTATTTAAACAAATGTTGTTGAAAATTCAAAAGAATATTACATGACATCTCAACAAAACACAAATAGCCACGATAATCATCTGCCATGTCCCTTTTAAAAATTAAACCTAACCACGAAGTACAAAAATTTTAAAAATTTTTAAGCGCTTCAAGAGTTGCTATTATATTGCGCTACAAAATTTGTTTTACTCGTATTTTGTGATCGCTCGAATCGCGAAAAGCTATTTGAGGCGACAAAACAGAAATTCTTTGTTAACATGCAGCAAACTATTTCACAGCCTGCTATCCTCTCGCTCTCACATTTTGTAGCATTGCTATACAAGAACTATTATCGCTTCACCCGCCGGAATGAGTAAGGTGTTGCCAGACTTTTTTTTCCAACAACAGTCTAACATGAAACACCCTGTTTGCAAAACAATATCAAAAACATATGTTTTTTGTTATTGAAACAAAATGAAGGAGGAGGAAGACAAAGGGCTTGAAAATAGTTTGGTTTAATTGAAAGGCGACGCTCTAATGATAACATAAACAAGTATGTACAGTATTAACAAAAAATTGAACTTATAAAATTATATCAATTAAAAACTAAATTTAATGTTAATATTAATCATTTCTTAAATCCAAAATTCTTAACATGTCGGCAAAACAACTCAAAAAAAACAATCAATATTTACTAAAAGTTAAATATAATGCTCTATCGCCATGGTTAAGCCCAGTTATCGATTGTTCCTACATTAAAAATTAAAATAAAAAAAGTCCCAGCCAGCGGGTATTAAAATGATCAAAAACCGAACTAAAAATATGCCAAATATAGTTTAAGATAACTCAGATTCGCCATGGCGAACCCCTGTAACTAATTGCTTTTAAATCAGTTGGTCACTTCCAGTGAGTATAAATTATATATCGTTTGGAGTTATGCTGATCTTGATGATAAACGAGTATCCTTATTCTAGGTACAAACGAGGCAACCGCAACATGTTGCAGCAATTTTTTATTGTTGTTCACAAAACAAGTAGCAAGACTGCTGGAAGCAACGTTTTCTTCCAGATGGCCGTATTGCTGCAACTGTAGCCTCATGTTTATCTCGCATAACCAAACAGTGTCTTCCACCCAACGAATATTATACGATTTTAGTACTCATCAAATCGTATTTTCTACCACGACTCTGCGCAGCCTGTTTTTGAAGTAATATTTTCGCATTTGTCAGCTTAAGTCGTTTTAAGAAATTTTAGCCGATATGTAGTAATGTAAGTGTAAACCCACGTTAGGCGTGTTTTTTAAGATGCAAACAAGTCCGATTGAATCACCGCTAAGGCGATCATTTCAATCGCTAGAAACAAACCTATGTGCCATATTCAGTTCTATGAACGTGGCGCTGTTTCTTATTTACTGAAAATATATGATACGAGTATAAACCAGTCGAAGTCCGTTTTTAAAAAAGTAAAATTTATAAAAAACCAAAGGGCGTAGACTAGGCCAACATTAGCGAACCGTTTAATGTTTTGGTGAAAAAAGTCTCATATTCATTCATTAAAATTCCTAATTGGGTCAAAGAAAACTTTTAAAAGAAAATTCGAATTTAAAACCTTTCTTACATTTTTACAAAAAATGGCCTTTAGTAATTTATCAAATTTAAAATTCAAACAAATTTTAAGTAAATAAAAAACTTTTATGGGTGTGTTATGATAATTGTTTGTTATTATATTGAAAGAGTGATTTATTCCACAAGCTGATTTATTTTCACATTTATAAAAAATTCCCGTAGGTTTAAAATTTAAATTTTCTTTAAAATTAGTTTGCGCTTTTATAAATAAAGCCTTTTGAAACTATTTAAGTCTATTGGCTTAAGGAGGTTAAATAAAACACACCTAATACATTTTTAGTTTTGTCAAAAATGCACTTTCAACACAAAGACAATGAAACTCATTAAGCAAATATTTTATCGATTGTCATGAATCATCGAAAGGCTACGAGAACCCAGACTGAACTTTCCGTCTAAAAGCCAACTAGGTTAAGTCGATAAAGCTAAAGTATGCCTTACCTTAAACATTCCACGAGTGTCCAAACTACAGCTAGGCTTTTCTGTTGTATTACAAAAACTTTTCTATGCGTGTGTGCAAATTATTGCACAAAATTAATTAGAATTATTTAACACGGGTAAATTTTGTTTTGGATATAATTTTCATGTATATGGCGTAGAGACACACAAGAAGAGGTTGTCGTTATTGTAAAAATGCACTTTTCTTAAATTACACTCTGTGACACTTTGTGGGGGAAAGTGATATATTAATCTCCATTTTGTATGTATCTTGGTTAAGTCTTTATGAATTCGATACTGGCAAGACATCAAGTATGTGTTATGGAAAATCAGAAGCATAAAAAAAAAACAAAAACTAAACAAGAAGAAATTAACTTGCAATTGATTGTAATTGGTAATTTTTACATCATGTTTACACTAGTGTAGCACTTCCTTCACACATTTCAATATGATGTGGACGTTGTTGCCGCGTTTACTTTATTTTTTTCTTTCTTTTTTTTAAGAAAAGTATGCGTATTTTATGGGTAACACTCGGTACCAGGCGGCAGAGAAGTTCTGTATTATGACTGCCCCATGCAGTAAGTAAATTTTATGAGTTGTATGTTGTTGTGGAAAGTATTTTGTCGCTCGACGACTTGCGGCTGTTGCGATTTCAACTGGGATTTTCTCACGCACACACCAATTGATCAGACGAAAAAAAACAAAACGAAATTGAAATTGGAATTATAACGTAAATGAATTCAGATTTCATCACATAAATCTTGTTACTCTCACTTTTATTGACGCTGCGGTTGCGTTTGGTGATGCCGACCGATCAATTGTTTCGGGGCCGTGTGGGGTTTTACACCGTAGTAAGCTTTAAATAGATCTTCTGGTATTTATGCATCACATAATCACGAGCATTTAATTAATTTCATGATTTCCTTAAAATGCATGCCTGCATTTCTCTCATGTGCAGCAACGAGAGATTAGAGATGCAGATGATTAATTACTCAGCACTACGAAAACCGAATTAAACAAACAATATTATTCTTTTTTTACTTTTTTGCTCTATCACATTCTTGTTTGTTATCATTATTTATAACGCAAACCACCTTCTGAAGCAACGAAATTCTACTGAAATTAAAAATATGTTGTGTTTTTTTTTTAATTTTTTCTTTATAAAAATAACTAGAATCTCTTATTATTTATGACGCCGTCGAGCTCTGTCCACAGCGACAGTTTACTGAATTGAAAACAACAAAAAAGAAAACACAGTTACTCGCTACGTGGTACGGTCATTATGCATGCATACATAAGTAGGTACTAACACACACATGCATACATTCTGCTTTACTATGCCAGCGACTCTGTAATCTGTGTGTGAGAGAAAGAGCGGCATTTTTAATGTCAAACCACGATCCCCTTCGTAACCCCCAAAAATATGTACGCCTGCACAGTAGCTGGTCATTGAGTTATTACCGTTACGGGCCGCTAAAAGCCCTAGGTTGGTCTAAAGTGCCAAATCGGTTTGGCAATTTTTTGAAAACGCGTTTACGGGTTTTTTGTATAGTCGGTGAACCCGATTGCACCGGGTATTTTTCATAAGAAAAACGCAAAAATAAAGTTAATAGACAGGGTACGAGTAAAATAAAAGTTATAAAAAAGACCCTTTTTAATATCGTGACAGCAAATGAAAAACTTCAGTGTTTATATCCTTACCGTACTGTGGTACGTATTAAGAACTTGTGCTGGTGACACCCAAAAACAAAAGAAGTGGGACAGCCCCATTTAAAATGATACCAATTGTCGCAGAATAACTTTTTGTTTCGTTAAGGACGCGTCCCCAACAATCCGTCTATTCCTGTAATCAAAGTAGTTGGTTGTGGGAATCATAGTTTTGTTAAGTGTGAATCATTTTATTGTTGTGGAACTCATAGCATGGTTATGTGTAAATTATACTATTGTTGTAAGGATCAAAATATTGTTGTGCCACAACCATATACCTAACAATAGTATGATGCTCTTTGCATATTGTTACCCCCAACCATACTTTTTTCTTCGTGTTGACAAGTCTAAATGTTTCCGAACACGGCATACTTTTATTTCTTGAAAAGTTTTTTGGATTTGTGGACGCTATGGTCATTCTCGGAAAAAGAAACCCTTTTACATAGCACTAAGAGTAATTTAGTCGAAAATCCATGTCAGAGTCGATTTTTGCCTAAGACTAATCGAAAGTCGATTTTCAGCAAAGACGATAAACTGTACAAGTAGGCGATATGCTTCTTCTTTGAGAATTTGAGAAACACCACAACCATTTTGGGAAGGCTGTTTTAGCATTTAAAGTGTGCGAATTTAGTGTGTCTTGTGTTTTTTGTGTTTAAATTTGCCTTTTTGTGTTCTTGTGATTAAACGTAAGTGGATTAATAAACCGAAAATTTGTGCGTAACTGATTTCTGTTTGTCTACATAATTGCTATGAAGAAGCATATTGCCCATCATGTAAATTTTCGTTTTTGATTTTAAGCTTTGGTTACCAAAAACTCTTTGTGACAATACAACAAACATCAAAAATAAACCGAATCGTTTCGTGATTTTACATAGCCCCTATTCAAGTGAACTTCACGATCTTGTGACGAACCGAATTACTGTGCATTTTATTCTACAAGAACGGTAATTTCATCAGATTTCAATCAAGTTTGGTGTATAGGACTCTTATGTACTTCAAGATTTTAAATCTTATCCACCAAGAGGGAAAAAGTTAATTTAAATTTAACGAGTTTATGGCAGCCTTGCACTAAATGTACTATAATTCCCACGAGAAGTAGAATGGATTTATTTCATTAAGTAGAAAAAAACCATAACTTCAAGTTGGTTTTTTAGAATATAAGGTCATATACAAAGGCAATGGGTTTTAAAAAGTTTGGTAAGGTTAGACTTTCCGTTTGCAACACCTCAAAATATTACTTATAATTGAAGATCCTTAAAAGTATTATTATTGATCGTCTTAAAATTCCCAGACGATTTAGTTATGTCCATACGTGTGCCTTTTGAAATCACGATAGCGGTCAAACGAATTAACCTAGAATCCTGGCATTTTCAGGACGATGACTTATGAAATCGGTACAGGGTGAATGGTGCCTTAGAAAAAATTCACCTTTTTGCTTAGGAAATAATTATATTTTTATAGAGAAACAATGGTTTCAATGGGAACTAAGAATCCTTACATTTTACAGGATGATGACTTATGGTTATAAGTTGTTTGAGATTGTAAATGGGTGAAATCGGTATAGAGGGGAATGGAGCCTTAAAAAAAGTGTACCTGTTTTAGAATTCATTGCTTAGGAAATAGATTACTTTTTTTAAAAGAGTAACATTGGTTTAAATTGTAACTTTTAGTTGGAAGGCACTTTATACCACAAAAAAGGGCATAGTTACTGGACGTTTCGGCTCATTTTGTACAAAGCCGTCAATATGGAACAACAGTCAATATGGACCATATTCAATAAGGATCAACAGTCAATATGGACACTTAAATTAAAGCAAATTTTGCTCCGAATCGATATGCAGATTTATTTAAAAGTTTTAGCTGAGATAAGGGTCGGAAGCGTAGGTCCCTCCGGTGCGTTCAAAAGAAGAGAGCATCGCTGGTCATATAGGTACAGTTAGTAACGGATATAAGAACTTCTCTTATATGAAAAAAAACGCATATAAGAAATTTTAGCAAAACACAGTTAATTAATTATAACTGTTTTCAATTGCTTATTAGAAAAAACGCATCTAAGAAAGAATCTGATTAACTTTCTTATATCCGTTATCTACTGTACTCAAATCAAAGTAAATTATCTAAAGAATCCCAATATGTGACAGCGCTTAGAGAAAGGGACCTAAGGGTAAAATCAATTTTCACTTTTTTTTTGATGTGGACATCTGAGCATCGAATGAGACCGATCCCATGCCCCAAAAGTGTTCCCTCCCAGAGATATACGCGTTTTATGAAAGTGATGGTATACCAAAGATACACGTATTTAAATCTTTAAAATGGCTCTCCTGAACAAAACTGGTTTTTACCCTTAGGTCCCTTTCTATTTCGGGCGTCACATATGGATTTATTTTGAATATTTGAATGATATTACTGTACTGAATGATATTACTTTTCATTTATACATAAATTCGGACTGGTCAAATTTCACGATACTTTTACTTATTCCTAACTTATAGATTTCATACTCAAGAATATATTTTTACATATTAGATTTCAAGGTGTTGCAAACAATGTGCTAACGATATTGAATTCTATAATATATTGCCATCAGTCGTAACTGAATGACCAAGTGCTGTATGTGAATCTACTTTGGAATTATGGGGGAGACCATTAAGTATTACTCAGCATTCGAGACAAAACGAGAAAGAGAGAAGACCTCTATGGCTAACTCTATTTACAAATTGACTCATACATAAACACCTAATGTAATTATGTATATGTGCGAGAGTATTGTGTAAATAAATTTATTCATTCATTCATTACACTCACAGGCAATACTCATCACAAAAATTTCATTGAAAACTAAAATGAGAAATGTATTTTTTACATTTTTCCCCAAAAATGCAATAAAAGTGATAATGCTTTTCTTATTCGTTTTGGTCGAATTAGTTTCACATTTTAAGAAGACGGTCCAAAAAATAACAATAAATTCTTTACCAAGTATGTATTATGCGTCGGCTTTTTTCAATATAGTAATCACAGGTACCATCGTAGTTAGGGAGAATGCGAGTACTAATCTCTGCTCTTCTTACTTAAGTTCTCGCATTATTACATTAAATCGCATTTTTATACACACTCACTAATACACGTGCACATACGCGTACAAGAACGCACGCATACAGCGCACTGTCATGAGACGTCTATTCATGAGATACAATTGAAAAATATTTTGAGTAAGTAAGTCATACGAGGGCAGTAGAAATTTCAGTAACTTTATAGTCTCTTCACTTCATGCGAGTGTTACAAACACACACCCTCACACATACAATTCGTTGTTAATTCATTCATTCGGTATGTGTGTATTTTATTAAAAGTTTGTTGCTTTTCGAAGTGTAGGGCACGAAGATGATGCTTGTTGTAACAATGAAGCACGAGATGTTTGTTTAATGTCTGTGTACCCTACCATAAAGCGGACGCAAAATCGGTGGGTGTATATGAAAATGCAATTTGGTTTAAAACTTCTTATGTGCTGCCCCTTTTTAATGAACAGTAAACCGCTTGTTTCACTTAATCCTTATGTGACAACAGTGCACAGTGACAAGTGGTTTAATAAGGATAGGCCTTATATACCCTCTATCCTAGACTGCGTTCCTTAAAGCCCTAGACGGTACACTTCCTAAGATCCTGTAAAGGATTTAAATGTATAAATGCCACGTCCAATTTTAAGCAACATCTCTATGATAATTTCCTCCAACAACAAACTTCATTCATTTGGCCGGGGACTGTACAAGTGCAGAAAAGTACAAAATAAATAAGCTTAATAGGGTCTTCGAACACAACATGGAATAAAAATGTGAGTTTACACTGGTATACAAAAAAAACTTACTATAAACGACAAAAAAATTAATTTTTGCCGTGTGTCGTTATTACGAGTATGGAATAATTATGCCCACAAAAAACGATCGTTTAAGAAAATAACCGGGCCTTTCATTGTATTTTTAAGCTTGACCGAACAAAACTTACGGGCTCTAATGGTAGATATACGATTTTCCAACAGGGTAGATAAAGGGTTTTCCAACAATTTCGTATCTTTATGTCAACGCACCCTCAAACATTTTTAAAGAAATGTCAATGTCAAAATGTTAGTCGAAGTCAACATTTTCATCATTGTAAAGTTCACTTGCAAGCAACGTTTGGAAACCATTAAAAATTACTGCCGAAATTCTGAGTCAGGGGTCGCAACTTTAAGAGAGCTTACTCCAATTTTCGGCCGTAATAATCGTCCCACCCGACAGGATGAGCGATGAAGCTCATTTCTGGCTGAGTGGTGTTGTCAATAGACAAAATTTGCGTTATTGGAGAGCAACAAACCCACATACGCTTCAAGAGACAAAATTGCACCCGCAAAAAATTTCTGTGTGGTTTGGTTTTTATGCCGGAGGAGTGATTGGGCCGAAATGTGTGCAAGAGTGGTGGAAAATTGGGTCCAAAAATTAGATTGCTATACACAGGCCCGTGGTGGTCATATGACCGAAATCGAATTTCATCCTTAAAATGTAACATTTGCACTACACCTGGAATAAATTTGAATTTATTTTAAATAATCTGTGTTTTATTAATATATAAAATTGTTATGTCCTTAATGGAAAACCCTGCCTCGTATATGGCTACTGTTGCAGCAATACAACCATGTTGAAACAATACATCCATGTTCGTGTGTAGCTGTGGTTACCACGTACTTGCAGCAACATTTCCTTCATATCGTATAAGCAATAAAAATTTGTTTATACTTTCAAAATGAACTAAGGCGTAAAATATTATCCGTTTTTTATTTTGCGACTATTTAACTCGATGTTTGTAAATCGTAAAACTACGGAATTAAACCCCATTGCTCTGCGTATCGACTCAGAATTAGTCGTTCATTTCTTTGAGCGATGTCTGTTCGATCTGTATTCGCTTCGGACAACTTCCCTTGAACTTGGTCCTTGTTTTGATGTAATAAAGTCATTCTCGATTTCAGAACCTGCGAAAATTTCGAGCAAATAGAGCATTTTGAGAGACAAGTAACCCACTCTAGTGAAATTGGGCCCTATCGGCCTACACTGAGAAAAAAGATATGGTTGTGGAAGAACAATATTATGGTTGTGGGGATCATAGCATGGTTGTGGGGATTGTAGTATGGTTATGGGAATCGGAGTATGTTTGTGGGCATCATAATATTGTTGTGAGACAACCATATAGTATGATGCTCTCCAAATATTGTCACCTCAACCATACCTTTTTACTGCGTGCATGTTTTCGAATAACCTCCCACTTTAAGGTCCCTCCTGATTTGAGATCCGGCAGCGTTATGCAGACTCTTAACATTTGGCGATTACAGCAGAAAGTCTTCTCCACCAACGGAATTTAGACCGACTTCCAATCGACTTGTTATGCGAGAAAAAAAATAGTTTTGATTATTATTATTGTCAGAATTTCATACACCTTCAGATTGGCACATGACGAAATTGCGTTTAATTTGATACATTTGGGTTCGTTAAAATTGTATCTTGTAGAAGGCAGGCTTGTTTTATGAAACTAAGCTTAATCTGTAGTCGATCTTCTAAAGATAGCATCCCAATTAATCTTCAAGAGATAGCATTAGTAGGCTACAGCTCACATCTCATGGACAATTACAAAAAATATTGAATGAATTACGCTACTCATTACTTTGGCATACATTACATTCTTCTGATTTAGGGACAGTATGGTTCATCCCTTATAAGCTAAATCCTAAAGCTTAATTCTCAAGGGCAGTTTCAAAAGAAATGGAATGAATCGCGCTAGGCATTGCTTTAGCATACATTAAATTATTCAGACGTAGGGGCAGTATAGGTCATCCCATATAAGCCAGATTCATCTTAATTGCATTCATAAAGATTAAACATTTAAAATTACTGCAAGTTATCATTTATGGCGTTAAGGTTATAGTTAAAAGTATAAAACCTTAGAGGAGAAATAGTAGCTGCCATTTAACTCAAGGTTGTTCTCAATATGAATAATGAACCTCTTAAAAATTGGATTGCAAAAATGAAAAGAACCCAAAGATGAGCAACTCTTTGGTTGACTAATTTAAGTGGCCACTTTCAACCTGTGGTTTTAAAAATCCACAAAGTACTATTTAATGATCGACTACAAAAAAGTGCGTGAGCTTCTTACTTGGTAGGGCTGTTCAAAACCTGTTGTTTATCGTATATTACGTGCTCCTAAAAAAGCTATGCGCAATATTGCTGCCGCGTTCAGATAAATCACAAATTATCTATTGCAATTGTAAAAATCCATTGATTGTTAGATTTTCCCCTTGAATAATGGTTGCTCTTATTCCAATCTTAAAAAATGTTTCGGTGAATGAATATGTGGAATCTGTAGTTGATGGCTAATTTGAGAAGCCCCCACGAATTTTTCTATGATTAGTATTCCAAGAATGTTAGAAAACAATTTTCGCCTTGTCATCAGTAAATACGCAAGTACTCGTATTTATTAACAATCTATTTATAATTATAAAAAATTATACATGTTTAAAATCCCCCCCTCATTTGAAACTTGCCCCAAAACACTTAACAGATTGAAAGTGTCATGTTTGAACAGCAAAAAAATCTTTTCATTTATTTATAGCTATGGGTATATAAGTGTGAATGTGTGAACGATACATATTAAGGTAAGTGTGTGTGTGTGTATTGTGTGGAACTGTAACTATCTTTAAAAACAGATCACCGAGATTAATATAAGCTCAATGCAAACCACATTTTTGAGCAATTAAATACGAAAAATGGTGGTTGGAGCTCAACTATTTATACCCAGATTGCCATTAAATGCATTCGCGGTTTGTGTAGCAATATGAGCATTACTAGTAGTAACACAACCAACCATACATAAATACAAATATATGTAGGTATGTATGTACATATGTACTTTACAGATATTTATCGTACTTAGAGCTACTTGCACTAATATGTTGCTATGAGATGTCTGTTAGATTGAAAATGTTGCAAAGATTTTTGTACTATTTTTAGATACAACTTTCATTTTGCCAGCGGTTGTTGTTTTTTTTTTGTTTGATGTACTCATGCATTCGAACGATATGGGGGATTTTGTAATTTTATCTCAAGTCATTTTTCAAACTTAACGTGTAATTTAATTACAATATATGTTTATCGAGTAAACTGCTCGCATGTCTTTACAACTCTTAACTTAATTTTAATAACTCCAAAAAAATCCCTAGTAAGTAAGACTGCTATGAGTACATAGACTGTTTCTAAATAATAAGACTTTGGTTTAAGTAGGGGCACCGTTAGAAAACAAGGTCAAACACAAGATTATTCTATGGCGATTCAAAGTTACTCTCACGAACGTTAACCATCTTGCCGCCCTTGCTACAATACGAGGGCGGTTCGGAAAGTTCTTAGCCTATCAATGAAAGAGAATAGTTAGTTTTTCAAAAATATTTTTATTTTACAATATAATCTCCTGAAACTTCAATACACTTAGTCCAACGCTTATCTAGCAATTCTATCCCTTCATTAAAATAGTTTTCCTCAAGGTCTTCAAAATAGTGGTTTACAAATGTAATTACATCTTCATTTGAGGTAAAACGCTTGCCAGCAAGGATTTTTTTTAGATTTCGGAACAGGTAAAAGTCACTGGGAGCTAAATCAGGAGAATAAGGTGGGTGGTCAAGCAACTCGTACTTTAATTCGTTGATTTTAGCCATTCTTAAAACACTCTTGTGCGCTGGTGCGTTGTCTTGATGAAAAATTATTTTTTTGTGTTGTAAGCCAGGACGTTTTTCTCGAATTTGTACATTTAATTGATCTAAAAGGTTGATATAGTACTCTGAATTTATTGTTTTACCCTTTTTCAGATAGCCAATCAATAAAATACCTTTGAAGTCCCAAAAAACCGTTGCCATAACCTTACCAGCCGATCGAATTGTTTTTGCCTTCTTTGGGGCACTTCCTCCAGCTTCAGTCCATTGTTTGTATTGTTCTTTTGTCTCTGGAGTATAGTAGTGTCTCATCAACAGTTATGAAACGACGCTTAAAATCCATTTTATTTCGCTGAAAACGATCCAAACAAGCTTGAGAAATGTTCATTCTTATGCGTTTTTGGTCGACTGTTAACAAGTCCGGCACCCATCTTGCAGAAAGCTTTTTCATCTGTAGTTCTTCATGCAAAATTAAATGGACTCGATCATTTAAGATGCCCATGATATTAGCTATTTCACGCACTTTTATTCGTCGATCATTTAATACCATATCATGCACTTTGGCTACAATTTCTGTTGTTGTTGCTGTTTTTGGACGTCCACTACGTGGTTCATCTTCAATGCTTGTACGACCACGTTTAAATTCAGCAACCCAATTTTTTACTGTTGCATATGAAGGAGCACTTTCACCTAACACATTCACCATATCATTATGAATTTCTTGTCCCGATAAACCTTTTTATGTAAAAATTTACCCACGCATTTCAAATTTTTCCATTGTAAAACAATCGCGAATGCGTCTTTTGTGAACACCTGTTTCTATATGAAGGAGTTGCCAGATCGAAACAAAATTTAACATGTGTTCATAGCAAAGATGGAAGTTTCCAAAACACTTAACTTTTTTTGTTTATACCGCGCTTTTTGTGCTAGGTTAAGAAGTTTCCGAACTGTCCTCGTACATCTACAAACTTCGGGTGAGTTATTTTAAGAGAATCTTAGGGCACATTGCCAAAATATTTTGGAGAACAAGGTTACATTTCTTCGTTTAAAAAGGTATTAGGTCGTATTCCGAAGATGCTTCAGGGACCAATTGTACTTCAGTTGTCCCAGACTAATTGACTAATTACACAGTTCTGCAAAAATAACCTTTGGTAGCTCCTTTAGGCAAAGCCACTGACCTTTATGTAAAATGGACTCCTGAATCCGAATTAAGTGTCCGTTTGTCCCATCACGTATAGTTTTGGAGATATCGTGAAAACATATTGTAATGTTTCCAACGTAATATATTTTTTAATAATCTGACAAAAATTGTCTGAGCTACGAGGGTTGCTATATATATTTCTGGCATAGGCAACACTAAGTGTTGTCTGGCGCTATCTGACATTTCCATTGGAAAGTTTGACATTTTTTTAGCATAAACGTACTCAGAACGTTTTGACGTACGACCATCATTTGTGTTGTGTTACAGTGACTTGAACAAATCAATTTGGCAAAAAAATAGAATTAACTGGTGAAAATTTTCGTGCGATCCTTTTTTACAATTTTCGACGTGGATTACCACGACAAGAGTGCTTTGATGAACATAAATCTTTGTATGGCGATGAAGCACCATTATATAGCACTGTGAAAAACTGGTTCAATGAATTCAATCGTGGCCGAAGCTCGCTCAAAGACGAAGGTCATGCAGGTCGTCCAAAAACGTCCGTTGTGCCAGAGAACATTGATGCCGTGCGTGAACTGATAATGCAAGATCGTCATGTGACATACCGTGAGATAGAGGCATCCTTGGGCCTCTTTATTTCTTCCACCAGCATACATTCGATATTGCATGAACACCTGGCCGTAAAAAAAGGTTTGTTCTCGTTGGATCCCGCACAATTTGACAATCGCTCAAAAAAAGGCTTGTGTCGATTGGTGCAAAGAAATTTGAAAAAAAAAACGATGGCGGTGCCTTAAAAGACGTTTATAAGAACGTCACAGGTGACAAATTATGGATATCTGAGTATGAGACTGAAACAAAACAGCAATCGACCGTGTGGGTCTTCGAAGATGAGCCAAATCTAACGAAAGTTGTTCGTGGAAGAAGCACTTCGAAGCAAATGGTCGCCTGTTTCTTCGGCAAAGCTGGTCAGGTGGCGACTGTTCCGCTTGAGCAACGTAGGAAGGTCAATTCTGAGTGGTACACCAAAATTTGTTTGCCTGAAGTCTTCGGAGAAACTCGAAAAACGAACAAGAGAAGACGAATTATTGTGAACCATGACAATGCGAGCTCTCACACATCGGCTCAAACCAGCGCCTTTTTGACCGGCCAAAACGTCGAATTGATGGGTCATCCGCTGTACACCCCTGACTTGGCACCCAATGGCTTCTTTTTTTCCCGCACGTCGAGAAAAAATCTGAGGTCAACGATTTTCGCCGCCAGAAGATGCTGTTGAAGCGTTCAAAAACCAGGTCTCTCAATCAAAGTGGAAAAAGTGCTTCGAACAATTGGTTTGAGCGCATGCAAAAGTGTATAAATCATGCTGGAGAATACTTTGAAAAACAATAAAACCATTTTTGATGATAAATATTCGCATTTTCAATTTTAGGCCAGAAATATATATAGCAGCCTTCTTAATAACCGCCGCGATAAGACGATTTTTTTTCAAAACGACTATTTGATATTAAATACAAATAGAAAGGGGCATAATCTTTAAAATGGCTCTCCTAAACAAAACTTTTCATCAACTTTTCACTTTTTTTTGATGTGGACAACATCTGAGCATTGAATGAGACCGATCCCATGCCCCAAAAGTGTTCCCTCCCAGAGATATGCGCGTTTTATGAAAGTGAAATCGACGATTCTAAGCGCAATTATAAAGGGACCTAATCTTTAAAATGGTTCTCCTGAACAAAACTGGTTTTTAACCTTAGGTCCCTTTCTATTTTGCGCGTCACATATATTAAATAGAACACACAAAAAACTTAAAATTGTAAAAACAAGTTTATGACCGTCTATACGGACACATTGGCATTCACAGTTACTTTTTCTTAAAAGCAAAATCAAAACCACGAGAAATAGCTCCAGAATAACAACAAAGTAGTATGCATATAAATACAATGGCATTCCTTTTCGATCAGTCCGTCTGTCCGTCTCTCTGAATGTTGTTTACATTTTTATTCTGTTCGTAATCGTGCGCATTTAAAAGCGTCTAAATGTCTGTAAACACAGTTCCATTCCGTAAATAAGACAACAGTAACAAGATTTGTAAAGTAATTTCTGCTATGCACTTTTCCTCCTGCTTCCCATTGACTGTTATCACATACATATCGTAAAGATTTCCATGCAATCTGACTGTCCGCCCGTTCCTCCTGAACGCTGCACCCCATTGCATGCAGCGTTGCGTTATGCCCATTAAATGCTTTCACAACCCACTGGATGGATGGAATATTTCGAATATTTGAAATGGACAACGATTATGAATGAATGAATAACGCCTGGAAATGTGCAAGTAAGAATGAGACTCAAATTGAATATCAATTGATAAGTGATCATTTCAATAGAATTCGTTATGGCGTCGACGGAGGCGGAGGATAGGATAGCATGGCGGGAAAAATGCATGCTGAACGGAATCGTGTAAGTATACCAGTTAATTATATTAATTACAATGTGACTAATACAATCGGCCTGTTTGTTTCCGTAGCATATGGAAAATATATACATAAATGAGATTAACTGGTGGTCGGAACGAATTGCAGGTGTACACTACACTATGCAGTAAGTTCAGTGAACAAAAGATGACAAGGTAAAATAAGATTACATAGATCAGAGGCGTTTAGAGTATATAGTAGTTGTAAAGGGGATTAAACTGTACACGGTATTAAAAAGTTTAAAAAAGCTACATTTTCTTTGTTGGTCTCCATTATAATTATAGTATGAAAACTTACCAAGAGTACGCTTTTAATATTTTTTCGTATTCTATAACTTTGTTTCGCGATGGTGGTCTGATTACATTTCTAAAGTGATTTTTAGTTGTAATACAACAAAGAAAATGTAGCTTTTTTAAACTTTTTAATACCGTGTACAAATGTACAGTACTGATTTTAAAATTATCGGATCTATGCCAAGTACTCGTACATAGTCAGATTTGAGACCATGTTTCTCTCAAACAATAGAAACCTTAAACATTCAAAAAGAAGCCGAAAAGACATTTAGTTGCAAGCAAATGTGTTTGCAGTTATCATATTATTCGGACTTATTTATACTTATTTACACTTTTATTCTATACATTTTGAAAGCAGAAATATTTTTAACTATGAAAATCAATTGACCAACATCAATTTACTTTGTAATTAAGTCAACAAAAAGTTTTTTTAAAACAAATATTTAATTTGTGGCGAAAAATCAATTAGAATTTTGAAATTCGTAATAAGTAAATTTGAGCATCCAGTTTTTTCTGTAAACATGGTACAATAAACAAGGTATAGTCACTAGCCGAACAACAAATACTTAAACAGTTCGCTGTAGTATAAAAGTCATTTAAAAGAAAATCCCAAAAATATTTTTTTATGAACGCTTGTTGATTATTGAGAAAGTTTCATGTAGAAATTTAGCCATGGTACAATAAAGGAGGTATAGTCACTAGCCCAACAACAATAAAGAGTTCGCTGTGCAGTTAAAGTCACTTGAAAGAAAATGCCATAAATATTTTTTTGTGAGTGCTTAATAAGCATTGAGAATGTTTGATATAGAAATTTAGCTTGACAAACTTCAATAATTGTCTTTGTCAAATTTTAAATTTAAAAGTTTAAATTTAAACGAGAAAAAATACTAAATCAACATAACTCTTCATTGTTTATTGTTTCATGAATTTAGCTTTACAAACTTCAGGAACTAGTTCAACAACAAATAAACAGATCGCTGTACTGTCAAAATCAAATTATTGTAATTGCTTGATGATAACTGTGATTGTTTAATACAGAAATTAAGGTTTACAAACTTCAAGTATTGAATTATTCAAATTTGAAATTTATAAGTATAAATTTCAACGAGCACAAATCAGCTGACTGCATTACTCTTTTGCATTACTTTTACTTAAAAAGTTGTAAATCAGCTCACAGCATAACACTGTCTTCTATGTTGTACCATTGACCAATACCTACAACAGGTTGTCAATTTTAAGGAAATATATTTTTTATACAAGTAAAAAAAAAAACATTTGTTTGACGGTGTTAGTCTTTTCTGTGGGGTCACATAAAGGGCTAATGTAATTTGATTATCGTGGAAGACATTCGTGAACCAGAAACTGTCTCCAATGTCTTGAAAAATTGGCTTAAGGCAGCCTTATGAATGATATTGTGTTCCATAAATTGGGTTAAGTCAGCCTCATGAATGATATTGTTTTCCATAAACAATGGAAACGTATGCTCTTTTAAATAAACCAATATGACGAAATAAGTTTATTTTTTCGAATGTTTTCAAGATTTATATTCCAATTTGGACCACCCGTTTTAAATACAAAACTTTTTAGATTTTCCTATGCAAAATCACGAAAGTTAATTTTAAAATTTTAAAAAAATAATTTCTATTGAAAATTGCAATATTGAAACACCGTTTGGTTCTAACACAGTTTGCATTTATGCAGAATATCCCATATATCACAGAATTTTAAAACACGGTTTCCATCTAATACGGTATGGATTTCTGCGAAATCCCTCGTCTAATAATTTCACCTTTAGCACGTTGCTGCACCACATGTAACACGCATTAATTACATATTTCTTTATCCAGAAAGCGCAAATATAAATTCTGCATTTACAGTTGTAAAACATCCACTTGGTGTGGAGTCAACAAGACATAGCTAAAACTTTTGTGATTCTATGCATCCGGTTGTAATGCAACGCAACTCATCGCTTATCTCTTGATGTGTTTTAATTACAGCTAACAACTTAACCCTCAAAGGAGAGACTCCTGACTACCTAACTTTAGTTTCTGGTCAGACCTCGTTTCTAGAAAGCAGTACCTAGTGGTAGTTCTACAAAACGCGGGACTGAAAAGTGACCAAAAATTACTGGCATCCGCCCTAAGATGACAAATATGCGCTTAGAGTGAGTGGTAGATCCTGTGCGAAGGTTATCACTGATACAATAAACAAGAGTTGTGGTCAGTGCATTGAGCATTAAACCTTAATTTAAAACCATAGTTCTTGAATTTTTCAAAATTTAGGCACGTAGCCCTTTTGTTTGAACTGAAGTCTGGTTACATGTAACCTGGTTTTTGTCGCATGTTGTTTTCTAGAAATCTATCTGCGGCGTTATAAGAGAAAGACGTGTAAAATCAAATTTTACAAATTGTTTGCGCATTTAAAATACTTTTTTTTTTTAAAATTGTGTTTTCTATGGATATTTGTATGATTTTCAAAACTTTATTTGAAATTTTGAAACTTTACACTTTCTGACACTAACCTCAACATTTTCTTACAATTTCAACCACTTGCGAAGTGAGCTGATGTTTTTTCTAAAAATTCTCAACATTTAACGATTTCACCCAAATTGTTCTTAAAAATTTAAAATTGTTTTTTCCATCGAAACTTCAAAAAATCAGAAATCTGACATGTTTTAAGAGGGAGAATTGCAAAATCAAATTTTCCAAATTATTTTCAAAATTTAAAATACATTTTCCTAAAAATTGTGTTTTCTATTGAAATTTGTATGCATTTTAAAACCTTCTTTGAAATTTCCAAACTTGACACTTTCTGGCACTAACCATAACATTTTCTTACAATTTCAACCACTTGCGAAGTGAGCTGATGTTTTTTCTAAAAATTCTCAACATTTAACGATTTCACCCAACTTGTCTTAAACAGTTAAAATTGTACTTTTAATTGAAACTTCAAAAAATCAGAAATCTGACATGTTTTAAGAGGGAGAATAGCAAAATCAAATTGTCCAAATCTTTTTCAAAATTTAAAATACATTTTCCTAAAAATTGTGTTTTCTATTGAAATTTGTATGCATTTCAAAACCTTCTTTGAAATTTCCAAACTTAACACTTTCTGACACTAACCTCAACATTGTCGTAGAAATTTCGATTTGAACCACTTGCGAAGTGAGCAGATGTTTTTTCTAAAAATTCTAAATATTCAACGATGTTACCCAAATTGTTCATAAAAATTTAAAATTGTATTTTCCATCGAAACTTTAAAAAATCAAAAATCTGACATAAGAGGAAGAATTGCAAAATCATTTTTTTTTCTAAATTTTAAATACATTTTCATTTAAATTGTAATTTCTATTGAAATCTGTATGACTTTTAAAACTTTCTTTGAAATTTCGAAACTTTCTGACACTTTCTGACTCAACATTTTCTTAGAAATTTCGTTTTCAACCAGTTGCGAAGTGAGCTGATATTTTTCTAAAAATCCTGAACACTTAACGAGTTCACCCAAATTTTTCTTAAATATTTAAAAATGTATCAAAATCAGAAATCCGATATTTTATGTTATGACATGTTAAAAGAGGTAGAAGTAAAAAATCAAATTTTCCAAAATTGTAAATACATTTTCTATAAAATTGTGTTTTCTATTGAAGTTTGTATGAGTTTCACAACTTTCTTAGACATTCCGAAACATCCCAGTAAACCAAATATGACCACAATGTCTGACATCAGACAATTTTGAACAATATCTGAACTCTATCTAGAATTCTTACCGAAATTGTTACGAATTCTGTTCGGTTTGTCTGAGGATTTTTTTTTAGAGTAGTAGTTCAGAATTTGTGTCTACACTCTCATATGTTTTTCGTTACAAACTCGGTAAGAATTCTGATCAGAGATCGGAACATTTTGCCGATTGTCGTACAGAATTCTGACCGAATTTTGAGCTTTTGATTTGCTGGGATTACCTCAACATATTCTGATGATGTTTTTTTTTAAAAATGCTCAACATTTAAAGATTTCTCCTAAATTGTTCTTATAAATTTAAAATTGTGTTTTTCATTGAAACTTCGAAAAATTCCCAACACTTTCTCTGAAGTAGCAATTTTAACCACTTGAAGAGTGAGCCGATTTTTTCTCGAAAAAAATTCAAAAACTGAATTTTATTTAGAATCGTAAAGAATCTTACCATTTTTTGTTTGTTTTTAACTAGCTGGTATTTGATATTAAGAATATACTTGAATTTGCTGCTGTCGTTGTTCTCGAGCGAACCACTGTTGATAACGTTATGATAACTTATCGAAATTTGGCGAAATATTTATACCTTTCAAAGCTAGAAAAGTGAATCTATGCCAGAGTAGTGCTGTTTCTGATGTACAATTCAAAAGATATTGGCCATATTCGCATACAAAATATAAATTGAATAACGAGGCGGGCACTGCAATATGATGGCGACAATGATTATGATGACAACCAATTCCATATATGGCATGCAGCAGCGGCGGAGTGGATAGAGTCCTTCTGTTAACTTGATTACAAACCATGTACAAATAGAAAAAAAGACAGTAGCATTTCCAGCATACTTTCATAGATTATTGGTATTAGAATAATAATAGTGGCGCTATCAAAGCAGTGGTACCACAAACAAACATATATTCCATTCATTCATTGCTAGATACGGGATACGTCCCATCACTTGTGGCGGTGGTGGGGTGCTGTGACGATGTGTGCGACTCTGTTACAAAATGATGATTACGCGCTTAAGGGTTGTCATTTTGGTCGTTTGCGTATGATTAGAAAACGAACGAGAAGTGGTCTTTGTGAAAATATCCTTTTGTTTCTTGTTTCTTTACGATTCCGCCATATGCCTTGGCAAATTGTAATGACAATAAGATGAGAATACTTCTCTGCTTGCTGTGTAATGATGTTCCACGAACCACATTCCAAATCATATACGGACGGACACAAATTCCTTTTTTTCTGTTTAAATTTCGTTTCGTATTTTTTTAAGACTTTATTTATGAGACTTAAATTAAAAACTAATGGTGTTTCTTTTGCTTGACATAGGTAGGCTTGACGGCTACAGGATGCTGGACAATCGGTTGAACTATCACGGGTTTAATTACTGGCTTGAGAATTATTGGCTTAAGGATGACCGGTTGAACTTTCACTGGTTGTGGTTGTGGGCGAACTTGTACAGGTCGAGGATGCACTTGTACAGGTTGAGGATGCACTTGTACAGGTTGTGGATGCACTTGATAGACAACCTGTCTTGGTGGCGGCGGCGGTGGTGGTGGAGCTGGATGTTGAACTTGTATCGGTTGGGGATGAACTTCATAGACAACCTGTCGTGGCGGTGGAGCAGGTTGTACATAGACAGGATGCGTTGCCACGCTAGTGACTTTAGTTTTCTTAAAAGTTGGTGTAGCCAAAGTCAGTTGCATGCACCCAACGATGACAAGTAATAGGACTTTTACAAACAGTTTTAGATAATCCATGGTAATATACCTCAACACAGGTGTTGTTAATCCTTTACGAACAGAAAGTATACTGGCTTCGCTTTATTAAAAACCACAGCCTCTTATATGTGAATGAATCTTCACAAAATATTGAAATCTTAATTGATATTCAATAATTGTCCAATTGTTTTCAGGTTTTATTTTTCTTTGTTCATTTCGGTTTTCGATAATTTTTCATTATCTTACAAAGTATAGAATTTCCAGGTACATGAATTAAAATCAATCAAATTAAAAAAAGAAAACGTGAGTAATGTTTTATGTGATTTTGTAGGTAAATCCCCTTCTCGATATACTCGCATTACATAGTGTGTATAATGACTTTAGTGTGACTGGTGTTTAATTAAGTCTTAAGAAATAATTTCTGTAACCTTACACTTTTGGAGCTAGGCTTTATTTAAAATGTATTTATTAAAAATGTATCAGTGATTTATTTAATATATGTTTTGTAAGCATGGCCGTTATGAGTTTGTTGTGAATTTTGAATTATTCCAGTGAATATAACATAAGCCCGAAATGGGTCTGTTATTCGCTATCACTGATTTTGCTGAAGTATTTTTGTGCTTAGGTCTGGTAAATGTAAAATGAAGTGTTACAATCAAGTGCTCTACTATTGTGTGAACTTATCGAAGGAGTTCACGAAGTAAAAAATAAAGATTCGATCAGTGAGCTCGAGAAAGATACAATCATTGAGCTCGAGCACAGATACAATTTCCTGTTTAAGAAAATCCGAAAATGGAGACATTTAAAGAAAAAAACACAGCAAAGGATCATAAAAAAACATAAAATCCAACGAATGTAACAGAAGAAAAGCCTGCCTTTGTAGTTGTGCCAACAGCATCGTTGTTTATAAATAGAAACTTCAAATTTTTGACATACGTGTGTGTATAAACAAAAGTAAATGTTCTCGTACTGAAATATCGTAATTCAGAGTCTGTCAATATGGTTCGAATTAATGTAGTGGGTCGCCTGTGTCCTAACTCTCCGACTTAAGACTTCGCATATTAAAAATCTTGCAATATGGCGTATTACTTAAGTATACATCGTTAAATTAGTAGAGACCTTGTCGGCAGCACATACTATATATGGGACCGATGAGCCGTCCCACACCAGCGAAACGTGCTTCTACCAGACGTTGATGTCTTCGCTTCAACTTTGCTCACTTTTTTTCCATTCCCATACGACAAACAACAGCAAACATCCAATTAGCTTGTGGAAGAAATCTATCTTTTAAAAACTCACTCCTTCGCTCTTTCAAAAACTCACTCCTATTCATCATGTTGCATTAACTATAATAATCCATTATTAGATACGATCTTCAGCTTTATTGTTTGAAAATGAGGATTACTACCAACTCAATATCCCATTAAGGAACAAGGGGAAACTTCTCTCAAGTCTTTGGGCTGTGCAAGATATAATAAGATAAATCTATTACTCGCAAAAATCGGCGGCATTTACGAGGTGAAAACCCGCCGCTGAAAATTGTTAGATTTTTTTATCCGGAGTTAGACTTGGGTTTACTAAATGATAGCCGTGCAAGCTAACAATCATACCACGGCGGTCAATAAGAGTTTCGAAAATTCGATAGACATGTTAGACTTGCAACCAGGGCTGTCGAGTTCGGCTAAATTCGTGTGACTCCGGTCTGCGATTCTGCACCTCCAATTCCTTTAACTCCGGCTTCTTTGTAAAAAAAAAAAAATAACCCACAAGTAAATAATATTTAAAGTCTATATTCGGTATCAGGCTTACACACAGGATTTAAATCCTAATAATGAGGTAGACTGTGTTGGTTATGAAAAAAATCCAGCAACAGCAAGAAGGTCCTTGCGAGCCTCCTAGGCATGGCTCACGTTAAATGCAATCTTAATTTAAATGTGACATAGGAGCTGATAGGAAGGATAGGCCTGCACTTTTGCATTATCTAAGCAACTGCTGATTCCAGTATCGAATTCACGACCTCGCTATTTGCACTCGCACATTCTTTCCACTCGACTAAGCCATCTAAGGGTATATAAATATTTTTACAAAAAACACCATCAATGCTGCCTACTCTAAGAAAACCTGTAAACAACAACAGAACACTAGAGTTTGAACCAACATCAGCAAATTTTATTAATAATTTATGTTTGGTGCCGTTTTTAGCATGGCGGCGTTATGTGAACTTATTTATTTCCAAATGATAAAGAAAACGTCAATGGTGTCTGGTATAGAGAGATGTTAACCGACTCTCTATATGTGACAGCGCATAGAGAAAGGGACCTAAGGGTAAACAAATCAATTTTCACTTTTTTTTTTGATGTGGACAACATCTGAGCATCGAATGAGACCGATCCCATGCCCCAAAAGTGTTCCCTCCCAGAGATATGCGCGTTTTATGAAAGTGATGGCACACCAAAGATACACGCATTTAAATCTTTAAAATGGCTCTCCTGAACAAAACTGGTTTTTATTCTTAGACCTCTTTCTATTTTGCGCGTCACATATTCAGAGTTCGACAACACGAAGAGCTGTGATTTTAATCAAGGCGGCGCTGCAGCATCGAAACACCCACAGATAGAAATACGAGCAAGGCTACTCCATGTCCTTAGTTCCCTCCATATTTCAAACCATTTCGGATTAGTTCGAGGTCGACAATCCAGATGATAATACCGAAATAAAGTGGAAAATATTAGACTGAGTAGTCAAAAATTCTAGCAACCGCTTAATGCAGTGCCAGCAAAGCCGAGATGGCTATTTGAATGGTTAAGATTCTATACCGAATAGCATAAATGTAGCCTTTAAATATAGCCAGAATCATATTAATATCTCATTCGGTTGATATTTCATAACAACAGCTTTAGTATTTTCCAGGCCTAAATACTAATTACAAAGATGAACTTAGTTTCTTCTATGCAGAAACTTAGATAACTTTAGACCCGAACTGAAAAACTCTGTTGGGTTGCGCGACACAGAATTGTTGAAGGGAAAGATTTAGCAGATGAAGTAGATGTTTGCAATATCGACTATGCAAACTGTCCAAAAAAGGAATTTCCAAATAGCTGTGTCGGCTTGATTTGACATTCCTGATGATCGATGTTAATAGAATTTTCGATGTTAATAGAATACAGGCTCCAGCTTCATGATTTTAATACACAGAAATATAGAAAAATCTCTACATGTGTCTATCTATTCCGAATTTTTAGTTGAGTCGAGCTAATGAAATCAGAGTTCTGTGTAATGTTTCTACAAAATTCCTCATGCCTCAGGTATTGTCTGAAAACAAACGACCCAAATTTATTTCCAATCTGTTTTCAGTCCACTTAAGCATAGTATGTAAAGTACGATCAATGGATTTCCTTTTAACGAAGGATTAATTACTCGCACTAGACATGGGTAATGATTTGCTAAAGTTCATTACTTGATGTAATCTTTTTTATCAATAAAAACTGGAAATTCTACTTGTATACTAACGGGTATTATATCGGCAGTAAAAAAAACCTTAAATGCTGATTTTTTTGTTTAGAAGGCACTAAACTAAATTACAAGCAATACAAGCAGTTATATGTAGAATTGAGAGGCAGGAAGTCGAAGTCACGTAGAGTTAAACAAGGAATTCCCCAGGGAGGAGTGATATCTCCTGCTCTGTTTAACCTCTACATCTCTAGAATTCCTGCACCACCAGACGGCGTTGAAAGTGTGTATTACGTTGTTTATTGCACAATTCTGGCGTCAGACCCTAGAGTGGATGACATATACGAGAAAACTTACTGAGTAAGCATGTTTTTTTCGCTGCGAGGAATATGAATATACCCGCCTCTAACTTATTAGCCACACTGTTTACTGCATGGACCGCAGAGGTGCGGTTGTAACTCAAAGTGAAATGAGAAAACATTGGACAGCCTTTTTCGATCCTCTACACATACTACAGCTATCTGCGATAAGCTCAAAAGTAGGAAGAAGGTTCACAAGTCACTTGCCGGAAGTACTTGGGGAGCAGACAAGAAACCTTGTTGACCGATAGGTCGGTCTGTAGCGAACTATGCAGAGCCGGTATGGTCGGCGAACGTATGACGCAGTGGAAGTAAATTCAGACTTGCCAGAATGTCGCCTTCAGAACATCAACAAGGTATCTCCTTATGTCTTCTGAGAACCTCTACATCAGGAGACGAAGGTTCTTGCCGTGCACAGACACAATTTCCTGTTGTATAAGCAATACCTGCTCTGATGTCTTCGGAGTAGTCATCCTAACCACTATCTCTTGGAGAGGATGCCTCCGCCCAGGCAGATGAGGTACGATCTTCATGATCTAGAGAGAAAAGTCCAGCGGTACAGGAGAGAATCTTTAGATCATCGAAAATATTAGGCAAGTCTGAACGAAATTCACGCTTATGAAATACTGCAGCAGTATCCAGCTACGGTGTAAATGTAGTGCTAGGGGAGCATCCCCCGAAAATTTCACCTGAGAAGAAGGTACTACCTCGTCAGACGCGCGTGGTTCCGGCTCAGCTGAGATCTGGATGGTGCAGCCGCCTCAATTCTTATTGGGCACAAATTGTTGCTAACATTTCGGACATCTGTCCCGCCAGCCATCAAGGACCACGTGATGTGCTGCACCTCTACAATTGTCTGACCAAGCCCACTCAGCTGACCCCCAGTTCTCTGTGGACGCATTCAAATAGGGCGTTTCCTCCATCTGGATATTGAAACAGATCCCCCATAGACGAACAGGACTTCAAAACAAATGGATTGTTGTAACAACAAGCAATCCTAAGTAAAAATCCTCGATCTTACGACAGCCGGTTCCATGCACCGGATCGACCTTAAGCACAAATTCTTCGTCCAGCGTATGACATACAATCCTGTTACTAAATATCTTTTTCGCCCACATTTGTGAGAAGAATAATTCATATTAACTAAAAAAAACAAATCAAATTATTCTAAATATCCAATATCTAACAGCAAATCCAAGCCATTACGAGGGTTACTATTTATATTTCGGGTCCGGCAATAAAAACACAATTTATCATTGGAAATGGTTTTATTGTTTTTCAAAATATTCTCCTTTAAGATCAATAGACTTTTGCATGCGCACAAACGAATTTTCGAAGCACTTTTTTCATTCCGATTGAGACAACTACAAAACCTGATTTTCGAACGCTTCAACAGCTGCTTCGGGCGATGACAACGCATTTTTTCTTGATGCTAGGGATAAGGAAGAAGTCATTGAGTGCCAAATCAGGGCTGTACGGTGGATGGCCCATCAATTCGACATCTTGAGTGGTCAAATAGCTCATCGTTTCAGCTGATGTGTGAGAGCTCGCATTGTCATTATGCAAATGATCCGTCTTCTCTTATTATCTTCCCTCATTTCTTCGAACACTATTGGCAAACATATGGTTGTATACCACTCAGAATTGACCGTCCTACGTTCCACTAATGGCACTGTGGCAACATGGCCGGTTATACCTTTCACGAACAACTTTTGTTGGATTTGGCTCGCCGTGAAAGATCCATACGGTCGATTGCTGTTTTGTTACGGGTTCATATGGATAGATCCATGATTCGTCACCTGTGACAATGTTAAACACTGCCTTTGAGCTACCGCAGTTTTGCTTTTTCAACATCTTTTTGCACCAATCCATACTAGCCTTTTTTTGAGCATTCGTCAAATTATGTGGAATCCAACGAGAACAAATTTTCTTCACGGCCAAATGAACATGCAATATCTTATGATGCTTGTCATACTAATGCCCAGGGTTGCCTCAATTTCACGGTGTCACATGTCGATCTTGCTTAATCAGTTGACGCACAACAGCGATGGTTTTTGGCGAAGTGACCGAATTTGGACGTCGTTC
Source organism: Hydrotaea diabolus (assembly GCA_963513945.1). NCBI lineage: Eukaryota > Metazoa > Arthropoda > Insecta > Diptera > Muscidae > Hydrotaea > Hydrotaea diabolus. The sequence goes on along the minus strand of OY740720.1, from coordinate 14,252,590 downwards.
ACGAAATTCATCCTGGAGCGAACGACGCCAGAGACTGAACTCTTGGTGCCAGCAATTAACAGTGGTTTTTGATGGTGCTTTATCGCTAAAAGTCCAAACAAGTTGTTTAAACACTATTGTCTCGATAACCCACTCCGAAAACCGTAAAAAATCATGGCACGAAAATATTCACGTGATAATTACATTTTTTGACTGAGATGAATTTTTCAACACACTTAAAACAAAACAATTTGCGCTCAAATGACAAAACGTGCTGAGTGAAGTTATGCTAAAAAAATATCAAAGTTTCCAATGAAAGTTCCAGTTTGTATCTGGGAACACTAGCATTGCCAGGACCAGAAATATAAATAGCAACCCTCGTACCTACTTAAGCTGGTAGACATCCCTTCAACACACTGATACACATTGCTTTCGACGTTTTGACCATGGGAATATCGACAGATATCATAAATGTTAATAATTACTTAAACAAAGTAAACTCTCTTTTATCATGCTGCCCTTTATAAGTTTATCAACTGAAACAACTTATCAAAGAAAGAAAAACACAATATATGTATGTAGGTGACTTTTGCTATTGTATTATACCCACATTTTTATTATAAACATATTTTTTAAATTTAAGTACAACAGCAACATCATTCATGCGCCCTTCCTTTAACAACTTTAAAGTTTCGTCCTTCAGACTCTCCATAAATGTTATTTTTACTTTTGAAGTTTGACCGAATGTGCTCTCAATTCGGCCGCACTCTCCCGTAGACAGCTGTATCTGCTTGCCTACATATATTTGGCGATTTGACTCCTTTTTGAAGAGATTCTGCACAATGATCTCTTGATTATTTACCAGTCTTTGTATAGTGCCTTGCTTTTCCTTGTTTTTAAATATTTTCCAAGAGATTAGCTGTTCTTTCGCATAGTTTGGCGAAATCGTGTGCCACTGTATTTTTCCCCAAAAGGCTAGACGGCAACAATTGGCATGTATATCCAAATCTAATTTGGAAGCAATTAATATGGAGTCGTTTGTGGCAAAAATCGGTGTTTCAAACTCCAACAGACAGAAGGTGGTTTCTTTATTATTTGGTTGGGAACCATCTGCAGAAAGTTCGTCAATGTATTCATATTCCATGGTATTGTCAAAGGCAGTGCTGTCCTTGTGCTTAGCTTTAAAGAGTGTAACCTGAGCCATTACAGTTTCATGGCCCACCGTCAGGTGCAATTTTGTTTTTGATTTTATGGCAAACTTGTAGTATTGTATATGATGAACTTTTACTACAGCAGCATATATCAGCTTCATATAGCCCACCTGGCAGACAACACCTCTTTCCAGTTTTTTGGCACTAAATTGAGTAACACATATTCCAACACGATCGCCCATCGCAGCCATGTCAACAGGTCTGCGAAACATTTGTATAGACTTTACTTTACGCTGCTCCTTTATCGTTGGAATTTCTATGCAGTCATTTACATTTATACACCCTTGTACCACCGTGCCAGTGCAAATTGTTCCTGCATTGGAATATTAAATTGTGCATGGTACTTAGTAGTTTCAGGCGAAATTAAATATATTTGGTTTAATGTACTGAAAACCAAAGAGTATGAATTGCAACTATGGAGGGATGAAATGTGCACATTGCATTGTAACAAACTGAACTGATAACGGAAGAGTAAAACAATTCCCAATAAATGAACCCCTTTTTTTAAATGATTTAAAAAATATGACTATTGACTTTGATAACAGATGATATTGGCATCAGTTTAACGTTAGTGAATGACAGTTTTTTTAAATTCTTACCTTGTCCTTTAATAGAAAAACAATGATCCACATACATTAGGAACGGTTGATCCAATTGACGTTTGGGCAACACCACATTGCACTTGATACCATCCAAAAGTTGTGGAATGCCTTCACCATTCTGAGCCGATACATGATAAATGGAAAAGCTGTCGCCAAATTTGGTACTTAAAGTTTTGCGCAACCGATTGTCCAATTTTTTCAAGCTGGCCTCCCTTGATTGGGGTTCCAGCAAATCAATCTTATTGATGACCACTAAAAGCTTTCGTTGCAGCAGCTCTCCAATTACAATACACTCGGCCGTTTGAGTCTGTATTCCTTTCTGAGCATCAATAACTAACAGCATCATATCAATTATTTGGGCACCTGTATGTCAAACAAAACAAATCTAAAATAAACGTAATTCAAGGACTTCGGCTGTAACAAACCTCCTATTATTGTTCTTATTAAACTGGCATGTCCTGGACAATCGACAAAAGTCAGTTGCAACTGTTCGATCTCCGGGTGATCATGCTTATTTTGTTCGGACGGTTCTATTGCCAAAGCACTGAAACCTAAATCCAAAGTGATACCTCTTTCCTGAGATTGGGGATTTTTATCGAAGCAAGCAGTACTAGAAATCGTGCTCAGTGTTTTGGCCAAGGTAGTTTTTCCGGAATCCACATGCCCTAATAAGCCAATATTGAAATTCACAATCATATTTTTGGCAATTTTACAAATCCTGCTTGTTGTTTCAAAAAAAAAAAATATGTTTATTTTACCGGTTGAAAAGTGTTGCCATATCTAGTTCATACACAACCAAAACAAAAAGGTAAATAATTGTTGTTTTAAATAAAAACTTTATAATATAATGTCGTTATAACTTACTTAATGCTGAAAAAATATGAATTTTTATATTATTTAAATATAAGCGTTCCTTTATTTTTTTGCCTAGACAATTCACAAATTCGACTCAAGCAAACAGCTGTATGTCAACTTTTGCCATATGTTTGAATTATGAACCACAGTATGATGCCGACGCTGGACTATCGGCGGCGGCGCGTGTCTTTTTGATCGGCGGCGAATGATTGAAACTGGTCGTCTTGAACAACTACTCATTTATTTCTAATCCACATATAAGGTCGGTTCCTTTCATTTTTTTCTAGTTAAAGACGTAAAATATTGTTTTAACGAAAGTTCTCTCCAAGAAGAAAATTTACAAAAATGTAAAAGAATGCATTTCTATTAAGCCCCAAACACACTGAACCAATTTTAGAAAACTTTTCTTATGAGACCCTGAACACCAACGCTTTTAAATGCCAACGCGTATTTAATTTTGCAGCGTTTTAAATAAAAATAACTGCATTCTGCATTTTAGCTTTTTATCTGTTGCGTTTTAAATCTCTTGACTGGTTGCTTTTCATTTTCAAATTGACATTTAAATTCAAATTGCAAATAAATAAAAAAATATTTGAAACGTTGTGAAAATTGATTAATATCAATTTCGCACCTGTCCATATACAAGCTTGTAACATACAGAAATTTGTTGCGATTAAGAAGTGTTGGTGTGCGCCTGTTGGCGTATTTACACAGTTTGCTCGGGCCTTTAATCGCCCGTTTTGACCATTCGGGACCACGTGTGCGTACTAACTAACAGTACCCATTTTAACTAAAAATTATGATTTGTTAAGCAAATATTCAATAATGTGTACTTTTTACCGAGGTACTTTAAGTCTCTTAAAGGGAAACTTTTTCCCCCTTACCTTATGACGTTAGCCATTATCGTTTTTTTCTTAGACATACGGACGGACGTACATTCAGAATATACATACTTTATGGGGTTTCCGATCAATATAACGTTGTGTTGCTAACGGAATGACAAATTTAATATACCAAAGAAATTTAACACACCAAAAGTGAAAAAGAACTACTTACGGGAACAGATTTATTTTAAATCACATTTGCTATCGAGCGACACCAAATAACTTAACCAGTATTCAGACAGACACGACGCGATTTTTCAGCGAAATTAATGTGGTTACACAGTTTAATATGTACTTTGTAGCATTAGTGAAAAAAAGCGTTATGACTGACACAGTAAATACGACACGACAAATCACTACTGCTGCGATAGATTGTTCATTTTTTAATCGCTGTCAATTCTTGGTAAAAAAATATTGTAAGAAATTGGAATTAATAATCATTTTCTCATTCTTTATTTGATTTGTGTTATTTTCTTTCACATGGCATGACCTCAAGCCGAAATATAATTTTAATAAGATAATTATCTTATAATTATCACGCTGCTACAGTCAAAAATAACTTCTGATGCGACATGGTTCAGGTTGTAGGTCTCATCGAGTACAAATGAAAAAATATTTTTTTATAATTTTTACACCCCCAAAATCTCAATTTACCGTTAAAAAACCGTTATTTTTGACTTTTTATACAAATCGGCTTACTAAAATGTTATTGTCAAACCGATTTTGGATTATGAGACGGCTTTCGAAAGAAGACAAATGGAGCTTTAAAAATATGTATATTTGATGGGGCTTTTAATAAGAACAAGCAGAGTTACAGGTGAGTAAACTTCAAATTTCCAAAAATTTTCTCAATTTTTCAACTTTGACAGTGATGCATTGCACTATTTTGTTCCCAATGAGGGTATTTAAAAGTATTATTCTGAAACTGTGTTTATTTCCTATTAAAATAAGCGTTATATCGTATGAATAGGATAAAAAGTGCAAGAGTTATAACGATTTTTCAAAATAAAGAAAAAATCGTTTTTGCTCTTATATGTGGTTATTACCCATATCACATTGAATTTTTGTAGTAAGACAACTAGTGGTTAAGTTTTCTTTAATAATTCTGTAGAAGTTTGTTGTACATATGTATATGTATGTATTCATATCATAAATATTTTATGTAAATATTCCATAAACAATATTTTTTTTAATTAATATTATTAAAAATGTTTGTTGTATCTGCGACGCTTATATGACGAATCATCAGTATTGCGTTTTAAAGACCAACAGTAATCTGCTATCATTCTTATTTTACTTTTTCCTAAGAAGCGCTGTTCAATTGATGCCAATTCTTGATGAAATCTTTCACCTTGTTCGTCGCTAAATTTCCCGAGATTTTCTGGGAAGAAATCTATATGTGAGTGCAAAAAGTGAATTTTAATGGACATTCTGCACCCCATTAGTTCGTAAGATTTTAAAAATTCCTTCACTTTTTCAATATAATCATGACTTTTCTTGTTACCTAAAAAATTTTTACATAAATCAATAAAGCTTAGCCACGCCCTTTTTTCGACTGGGTTCAGCTTCTGTGTAAATTTTTTGTCTCGCATAATTTTTCGAATTTGTGGACCTATGAATATTCCTGCAAAGAACAACATATGTAAAAAGTATTATGCAACGTAAACGCATGAGATACCTTCTTTGATTTTCGCCTCACTTAGTCTAGGAAATGTAGTTTGTAGATGCAAAAATGCTTCGCTGTCTCTATCCAGTCGTTTAACAAACTGCTTCATGTAGCCTAATTTAAGGTGTAATGGAGGGAGAATAATTTGGTCAGTTCGCACCAGAGGAACGTTAATAAGATTTTTTTTCCCTATTGTGATTTGGGTGCGGGATGGCCATTCCGTTTGCTGATAGTGCACGGCTATCCCATTCACAAAGGTAACAGGGGTGTTTTGTGTAACCTCCTTGCATTCCAAACAGTATTGTTTGCATTTTTAAATCTGACACTATTTGCCATTGATATTTGGCGTAATTAATAACCCTTAAAATGTTTGCTATAGTTTGGTAGGTCTCTCTCATGTCAGTAGCATACGCAAGAGGTACTGATGGCAATTGACTCCCATTGTGCAACAATACAGCTTTTAAACCTAAGAAAAACATATATTTACATAAGTACATTTTAAGTTGTACTTTTATATTGATAGTGTTTTTCCCTATATTCTAAATGCAACTAATTTGACACTTACTCTTGCATGATCCATCAATAAATAGTCTCCAGTCCTTTGGATTGTGCTCGTGCCCGAAACATATAAACAATTCCTGTACATCGGTGCAATACACAAGATTACTGTTGTTATCATCAATTTTAAATAGTTCTTCAAATGCACTTCGGTTCTTCTCCCTCGAAAATGTGATTTTAAAATCCTTTTCGACAAGGTTCCACTGCTTCAGTCGTGATCCTATAATCTCCGTTTGCCTCCATGACAGTCCCGTATCGCGAACTAGATCGTGGTAATCTGAATTAGATATGAAATGCCTTTCCGTCAATTGTGTCGGCACTGGAATGAACGGTGTATCATTGTCATTACGGGATGAACTTATTTCTTTCATATTTAGATTCACAAAAAAAACGATGCGACAAAAGGACAAAACAAAGCCGATGTCGTATTTTTGTCGCGTGGATTTGGTGTGATTGATTCCATTAGAACGTGTGTAAAGGTATTTTGATATTTAGTCGCGTTTCGCCGGTCTGACCTGTACTTAAAACTGATAGGCTGAAACATATGCTTCAAATTTGTAATGTTGTGAATTCGCTTTTTTTCCTACGATACGTATTTTTCAATATTTTTACTCTTAAATCTTAAACACATTAAATAGGTGTCCAAAACATACAAATAATTTAAGGCAGGGCTAATGGGATAATACTACAATACATCGTACAATACAGAAGGTAGAGTAATGCTATCAGGTAATGCTATTTTTGGTCGTAGAAATTTAAAGTGTTGAATATGAAATTATACTAAGACAATTCATGAAATTCGTAAAACTTAGTTTGTTAGCACAAAAATGTATTTTTGACAAATTCGACTCAAGCAAACAGCTGTATGTCAACTTTTGCCATATGTTTGAATTATGAACCACAGTATGATGCCGACGCTGGACTATCGGCGGCGGCGCGTGTCTTTTTGATCGGCGGCGAATGATTGATTTTTTAAAAAACTGGTCGTCTTGAACAACTACTCATTTATTTCTAATCCACATATAAGGTCGGTTCCTTTCATTTTTTCTAGTTAAAGACGTAAAATATTGTTTTAACGAAAGTTCTCTCCAAGAAGAAAATTTACAAAAATGTAAAAGAATGCATTTCTATTAAGCCCCAAACACACTGAACCAATTTTAGAAAACGTTTCTTATGAGACCCTGAACACCAACGCTTTTAAATGCCAACGCGTATTTAATTTTGCAGCGTTTTAAATAAAAATAACTGCATTTTGCTTTTTTTGCTTTTTATCTGTTGCGTTTTAAATCTCTTGACTGGTTGCTTTTCATTTTCAAATTGACATTTAAATTCAAATTGCAAATAATTAAAAAAATATTTGAAACGTTGTGAAAATTGATTAATATCAATTTCGCACCTGTCCATATACAAGCTTGTAACATACAGAAATTTGTTGCGATTAAGAAGTTTGGTGTGCGCCTGTTGGCGTATTTACACAGTTTGCTCGGGCCTTTAATCGCCCGTTTTGACCATTCGGGACCACGTGTGCGTACTAACTAACAGTACCCATTTTAACTAAAAATTATGATTTGTTAAGCAAATATTCAATAATGTGTACTTTTTACCGAGGTACTTTAAGTCTCTTAAAGGGAAACTTTTCCCCCCTTACCTTATGACGTTAGCCATTATCGTTTTTTTCTTAGACATACGGACGGACGTACATTCAGAATATACATACTTTATGGGGTTTCCGATCAATATAACGTTGTGTTGCTAACGGAATGACAAATTTAATATACCAAAGAAATTTAACACACCAAAAGTGAAAAAGAACTACTTACGGGAACAGATTTATTTTAAATCACATTTGCTATCGAGCGACACCAAATAACTTAACCAGTATTCAGACAGACACGACGCGATTTTTCAGCGAAATTAATGTAGTTACACAGTTTAATATGTACTTTGTAGCATTAGTGAAAAAAAGCGTTATGACTGACACAGTAAATACGACTCGACAAATCACTACTGCTACGATAGATTGTTCATTTTTTAATCGCTGTCAATTCTTGGTAAAAAAAATATTGTAAGAAATTGGAATTAATAATCATTTTCTCATTCTTTATTTGATTTGTGTTATTTTCTTTCACAAATAAACATGGCATGACCTCAAGCCGAAATATAATTTTAATAAGATAATCTTTCATATATTTAGATTCACAAAAAAACGATGCGACAAAAGGACAAAACAAAGCCGATGTCGTATTTTTGTCGCGTGGATTTGGTGTGATTGATTCCATTAGAACGTGTGTAAAGGTATTTTGATATTTAGTCGCGTTTCGCCGGTCTGACCTGTACTTAAAACTGATAGGCTGAAACATATGCTTCAAATTTGTAATGTTGTGAATTCGCTTTTTTTCCTACGATACGTATTTTTCAATATTTTTACTCTTAAATCTTAAACACATTAAATAGGTGTCCAAAACATACAAATAATTTAAGGCAGGGCTAATGGGATAATACTACAATACATCGTACAATACAGAAGGTAGAGTAATGCTATCAGGTAATGCTATTTTTGGTCGTAGAAATTTAAAGTGTTGAATATGAAATTATACTAAGACAATTCATGAAATTCGTAAAACTTAGTTTGTTAGCACAAAAATGTATTTCTGACATTTCACAAACTGTTTGTTTGTTGTTGGTCTCGGTACTATACCTCGTTTATTGTGCCATGCTGCAATATCTATAACAAATGACTTAACCATTGCGGTTTTGCTTTCAAGTTTTATTTATCGAGTCTTAACTAAAAACAATACTAAAAATTAATAATTTTATAAAGATGTTTTAACCATTTATTTAAGGTATGTATTAGAGTATATTAATGAATACTCTTTTAACAGATTTTAGCCTATAGTTGATCGACTTTTATTTTTATAAAGAAAAAATTTAGCCAATATTTGCTGCAACAAATTTCATGTCTTTTTTATAATATAATTCCATGTGCTTTGATGCAACCTCTTATTGAGAATTGATACTCTTTGACATTTAATTCTAGTTGGAAGCAGGGATGCAAAATATGATATTCACTTTTGTACTTTCTGCTTCTATAAAATGTACTTTTCGAATGAATGTACTTTTCGAATAAGACAATAGTATGTGATCTTTTTCTTTGTGTTAATATTTAACGTAAAAGTACGGAGTTCTCAGTTAAAGTTTCATATACAATTTTGTTTTTAATATAAATTGTACATGTTTGCTTAAGTGTGTGTCTTCTCATACGATGAAACGCGTAAATTTCTTATAGGAACGTACATTTTTCCCTATCGTTTTTTGCATTCCGCGACAGACCGGATTGACTCGAAGCAGCAATTCATCGGCCAAGGGCTTTTACGCAGTTGCTGCTACAACAACAACATCATCTTATAAATTCAGACATCAAATGACACACATGATGGTATAGTCTAACCCAACACAAATACACAGTTCGATATAAAATAAGTTTTTGTGAATACTTGACTATTAATGCGATTGTTTGATACAGAAATTTATCCTTACAAACTTCAAGAATTGCCTTCCTCAAATTTGACAGAAAAATGTAAATAAGTCGATGGCATAACTCTATCTCTATGATTATTGTTGTAATGACAGAAACGTACAACAACAACAAATTTTTCATCTGGTTGGTTTGGTTTGCTTATACAAAAGCCGTATTAAACCAAAAATAATATATATTTCTAAACTGTACTACACAAGAAGCGGCATTGCCATAGTACTTTTGTAGTTGAAATTGTACCAACAAAAGTTCAACTGTTTCAAAGCTTTCATCCCTGATTTGAAATGCTTTGGCATTTATGACATTTGAAATTGTGCTAAAAAAAAGTCAGTCCGACAAACAATCCACTATCAGCAAACTCAGTTTCAAGGGCGCGGGCGGTAATAACTTTGCCGTATTTTATAGGCAAATTTCTCAAAAATATATAGTGATAAATTAAACAATTGAGTATACAAGATATTCAAGCGTTATTCTTAATAGATTAACAAAAACAAGATGACCAGGTGAACTTGCCTTGCGGCCCATGCTCAATGTTTTGTTTGTTTGATTCTAACCTAGAAAATTTTCTATTTTAACTTGCACATAATATAGAGCCAATATTGAACTGGGCGATGTCACGCCTCACAATATAAAACAATTGAAAAAACTCAATACTGTGGTATTTCCAGTTTCCTATAATCACAAATTTTATGTTGACGTCCTGGAAGCGGGCGAATTAGCAAAATTGGCCTACTACAATGACATTGTGGTGGGAGCTGTGTGTTGTCGCATCGATACTACGGAGAACCAAAGACGTCTCTACATTATGACACTGGGATGTTTATCACCCTACCGTAGGCTGGGCATTGGCACCGTAATGTTCCAGCACATATTGAACTACGTGGAGAACGATGGCAATTTCGATAGTATTTTCTTGTAAGTTGTATTGGCTAGCAAAATGACTTGCAACGTGCTTACTCATACATATGTCTTTTATCTTCTTGTCCATAGGCATGTCCAGGTGAATAACGATAGTGCTATAGAATTCTACAAAAAGTTCGGATTCGAAATTGTTGAAACTAAAGAGCATTACTATAGACGCATAGAACCGGCAGATGCTCATGTTTTGCAAAAGAACTTGCGTAAGACTGCAGAGACAGCGAATATCCAATGTAATGGTCAAAGCGAAAAAAGGGAGAAGAAGGCTTAAGCTGAGTTTGCTGAAATATTTAATGGCAGGACGTTTTACTAGCGAACGTTCAGTCTCTCCCTTGAAACTATTCAATGCACACACACTCACATACATTGGAAATCAATAATCATGATTTGTATAAACACGCGAACGATAACACACCTTTCAGATGGACTCACACGAATACATTTAAAACAAACAAAAATATGTCAACATTTATGTAGGATATCTATCTATTTAAAACAAAATAATAAAACAAACATTCTTATATAACTTTAAAAGTGTTTAGGACTCTACACGTGCTAAAAAGAATTACCAAAAGCAAATGAACAACTTTCAATGACGATTGTTGGCAAGCCAAGTTCCTTATGGCTTCAAGTCGCTATCAGTTCCACATCGTCACTTAAATCGTGTTGTAAACTTTTCGTAATGATACTCTGCTGAAATTGTAGCTGTATCAAAATGAGTATGTAATTGGCAATGCTATTCAATAGCTGAAAAGATTAAATAGAAAATGAATAAGCGTTTAGTAAGTATCGATATTTTTCCTACCAAGAACAGTAGAGCCAGATTGCAAGGTAAAGCCTTTCCCACCGTAAAATAGTATGTGTTATGCATACGCCAATGTAGAAATGATTGAAGGTTGTCACGCACTAAAAATGGTTTGCTGAAGTATTTCTCCGTTCGAAGAAACTCTTGGCTACAATCTCGTTTCTGTAAATAGTATAATCGGAAGAATTCAAATTCAGAGATTTTTACAAAACAAAAACACTCTTAACTATAAAGTATATTAGTCGATATTCTTTAAAATGAGAATGTATAAATCCGTATGCATTTACGAATTGTTCTTAAATTAAAGTTAGTTGTGCAAAAATTATTTTCTAAAGCCTCTGATTTTCTGTAGAATTTACTACACTTCCTAATGCAAGGAATGCGATAAAAAAAACATTTATTTGGTTCAAACAACAATCGAAATTCGTTATCATTTAATTAGGTATTTGTAAAAAGAAAGAAAATTTGCATAGGTAAATTAAAAAACTTATTAAGAAATTTTTAACAAAAAAATTATTTCCGTTTCCTATAGTGACAATTAGTTTCTGTAAAGGCGAATTCCTTTTATAATAGAACTCTTAAGATGTTTTTTCAAAAACTTTTTAAATATTTTTCTAAAAAAAAAGGATAAAGATATAATGGTAGCTAGAATTTATTGTTAATTATAAACGAAAAAATGTAAATCTCACATGTTTTTCATCAAACTATTTTAAATTGTCCAAGAAATCCTATAAGGTTTCATAATATTACCTTAGATTGTTTCAATATTACGAGTGTTGCTATACATATTTCTGGCCAAGGCAACACTAAGTGTTGTTATAAATCTTTATAGGACCTTTAAAGTCTTTAAAATTGTGTTTTAAAAAAAATATTTGTTCTTTAAAAAATTTCTTACCAAAGTGTTCAAATATCAATACCCTGGTTGTCCCTAGCACTAATTTCAATTGAAATTTTCTCAATTTTTTACAAAAATATTAATTATTTGTTTAATAAAACCAGTCCATAGTAAAAAATAATATTCAATTAATTTTGTTGCTATTAATGATAATAATTTTTTATTCAATTTACATTTTTATGTATGTTTATTTTCTGTCCCTGAAAATACACAGTATTCCCCTGTAAAATCTAATTTTCGCTTAAATTCAAATTCCCTACCAATTCTGATTTCAAGCAACTCAAATATGATTGAACATTACTTGAAGTGGGTGCACATCTAATAGTTTTTTCGTCAACAGTCTTATTAAAATTAAGTAAGTCGTGTTTTGTCCCTCGTTACGAACGTTCGCACTTAAGCGGGGCATTCCCCGGTGTTGTTTTTTAAAAAGATAATTAATACTTTTAATAATTTTGCAAGTGTTTTTTTGTGTTTATTGCAAGTATAAACTTCCAGCTCAAGTCAATTTTGTAAGGGTAAGTACTTAAATAAAAATTTCAGGGGTTTTGTAGAATTTCATCATTCCCCTGCCAAAAATTTTCACAAGGGAATGACGATTAACAGATTTTTTCATTGATTATTTTTACAAAAGAACTGAATTAAAACTAATTTGTTGATTTTAAAGAAAAAATACTATATATTTTATTGTCTTCGTCATTTCTCTGTTCAATGAGTAATTACCCTGGAGGTCATATTTTTATATTGTTGCATGATTCCGTTAAAAATTAAAATTTTGATCTGTACCTTTTAAAAATGACTAGTCCTTCTTAGAACTAAGACATCTACCTGAATTAAACATTAAATTCGGCAAAAAAAACCGAATTCCAAAAATGATGTCGAAATTGGCCCATAATCTCAGAATCAACCTTATATACATTTTGAGCAAACAAATTGTTAAGGTACCTATTAAATATATTGACCCTTTATAATTAAGCTACAGTGTATAAAACTCACCTCCCTTTCGGCTAAATAACCATAAATATTCGTTATGATAACTTTGTAGACTTTTGGCACTATAAACAAAACGATGAAGAGGTATTCATACCAATGCGATTTGGCCTCCAGTGCTTTCGAGCACATCAGAAAACCCATATTCGTTAGAATAGCAAAATCATAAAACATACTCGCTCCACTAATGCTGGCGAACACTTCATTTATGATTGGAATCAAGGAGCTGTACTCTTTGAAATAATATTCCAATAACTTAAGTTTTCTCAGGTCCTTAGTATCGTTTCTTTGGCTGCTGGCACTCTTTGTGACGAAAGATATTTTGAGCAATTGGCGTAACAAACGAAACTTCAGGCGTATCATATCCATACCGGCCACAAATAAGAAACACGCAAGTCCCGGCGAGCAAGTAAGACTGGCATACGAGGCTGAGATAAATATCGAGCTTATCCAGCCACATCTGCAGTTGGCCACATTGAAGACAAACCCAAACGCTATGAGATTGAAGTAGGTATACACGCCGACCGTCATTCGGTTATATTTGCGAAAACTTTTTCCATATTGCCAATTGACCGTGGGAAAGTCCTTTACAAGCTGATCATCAATTTGTTGCAGCCGCTGAGCATATTGCAAGTGTTTCTTGCGCTTTACATCCAGCACAAACGATGCCTCGATATACGTTAGAGTACACAGGAGACATTCGAGACACAGCACAAACTTTACCAATGGCGACAGATTGCCGGTCAAGGCCTTATAGGCTTCCTCGTCCATAATTTTCATTGCTAGTCCTCCCACAAAGCTAGTCAAGAGTATAAACCTAATGATGTAGCCATACACGCAGGACCATAGGGTATAATACAGACGCACACCGTTTTCCAATTTAAAACCCAAACAACCAGCGTGGTACAGAGCGAGGTAGATCAATCGAAAGCACTGGTGTATACTTTTGCCCTCTTCTGGTCGCATGATAGATGGAATTGTAACCTCTGCCGACTCTGGTTAAAGTATAACTGAATGATAAATGGAATTTCCAAAGAAACAATAGGCAACACAGATGATAAGATAAGGACAACTATTAAGGACACGCATAACAAATGTTTGAAGATGCTTTCGTACGTTAATGAATTAAGCGAAACCGAGCAAGTAATTTGAATCAATTATACGTGATAATAATCAGAACTCCTTTGGCGTTTTTACAGGCTTTTCCATTAAGGACATAACAATTTTATATAAGTAGAGTTCACATTTATTCCAGGTAGTGCAAATGTTACATTTTAAGAATGAAATTCGATTTCGATCATACGAGGATTGCTATATATATTTCTGGCCTAGGCAAGACTAAGTGTTGCCTGGCGCCATCTGACATTTCCATTGGAAAGTTTGACATTTGTGTTGTTTACAGTGACTTGAAAAAATCATTTTGGCAAAAAAATGGAATTAACTCGTGAACATTTGCGTGCGATCATTTTTCACAACTTTCGAAGTGGATTATCACGACAAGATGGCATCGATGAACTTAAACCTTTGTATGGCGATGAAGCAACATCCTATAGCACTGTGAAAAACTGGTTTAATGAATTTAATCGTGGCCGACGCTCGCTCAAAGACGAATAATGCAACATACCGCATGTCACATACCACGAGATAAAGACATCCTTGGGCATTTCCTCCACCAGCATACATTCGATATTGCATGAACACCTGGCTGTAACAAAGGTTTGTTCTCGTTGGATCCAGCACAATTGGACAATAGCTCCAAAAAAGGCTCGTGTTGATTGGTGCAAAGAAAATTTTAAAAAAATACGATTGTGGCGCTTCAGAAGACGTTTTTAAGATCGTCACAGGTGACAAAACATGGATCTATGCGTATGAGCCCGAAATAAAACAGCAATCGACCGTGTAGGTCTTCGATGACGAGCCAAATCCAACGAAAGCTGTTCGTGGAAAAATCACTTCAAGCAAATGGTCGCCTGTTTCTTCGGCACAACTGGTCATGTGGCGGCTGTTCCGCTTGAGCAACGTAGGAGGTCAATTCTGAGTGGTACACCACAACTTGTTTGCCTGAAGTCTTCAAAGAAATTCGAAAAACGAACAATAGAAGACGAATCATTGTGCACCATGACAATGCGAGCTCTCACACATCGGCTCAAGCCAGCGCCTTGTTGACCGGCCAAAACATCGAATTGATGGGTCATCCACCGTACAGCCCTGACTTGGCACCCAATGACTTCTTTTTATTCCCGCACGTCAAGAAAAATATGCGTGGTTAACGATTTTCGTCGCCAGAAGATGCTTCAAAAACCATGTTTTGGAGGTGTCTCAATCGGAGTGGAAAAAGTGCTTCGACAATTGGTTTGAGCGCATGCAAAAGTGTATAAATCATGCTGGAGAATACTTTGAAGAACTATAAAACCATTTTTGATAATAAATATTCGCATCTTCATTATTAGGCCAGATATATATAGCAGCCCTCGTATGACCACCGCGAGCCCGTGTACAGCGATCTATTCATTGGACCCAATTTTCCACCACTCTTGCACACATTTCGACTGGAACGTTGGCAATTTCGCATTGGATGTTGTCTCTGAGCTTGTCTAAAGTTGTTGGCATAGACCCCATTAAAAGAAACCAAATGGCATTAAATCGCATAAATGTGGTGGCCATTCGACCGGACCATTTCTCAAGATAACCTGTTCACCGAATTTTTCTTTCAGTAAATCGACTGTAAAGCGTGCTGTGTGGCTAGTGGCCCCGCCTTGTTGGAACCACATATCGGCGATGATAAGTTCATACAATTCTGGTCAAAAATAATTTTCTAACATGGCACGATAGCGCTCTCCAATGACGACGGTAAAAAAATACGGCCCAATCACGCCTCCGGTATGAAAACCACACCACATAGTAATTTTTTGCGGATGCAATTGTGTCTTTTGAAGCACATGTGGCTCTAATAACGCATATTTTGTTTATTGACAAAACCACTCAGTTTGAAATCAGTAAGTAAACTTTTCCATGATGAAAACGTTGTCTTCAACTAACTTTTTGACACTGAAAGATCATTAAAAATGTTTGAAGGTGCCTTGACATGAAGATACAAAATTGTGGTCTCTATTGGTAAACCCTTCACATGGTTAAATATAGGCCTCTGTGGTGTGACGTTGAACTCCGAATAAGAAAGTCAAAACATATTCAAGCAGCAGGTTTCCAATTCGTAAATTTCTGCTACTTTTAATATAAAAGGTTAATCTCTAAGTCATGATACTACTTCTCTATACAATGCATTAGCCTTGCAGAGCCGGCGTTAAACAGTAGGTCCTGATCAGTTAGTATAAGAGTTATATGGCACACAGCTTACAGATTTGAGAGAAGTTTCCCCTTGTTTCTTATCGGGATGTTGAGGGACCTTAGCAAGTAAGTAGTGCTGGCCAACGAGTATTAAAATACTATCGTGCAGAGATCGTAAAATTTCGTTTTAGGTGAATACTAGGCTTAAAACGAAATTCTCGCTCCCATAAGAAATATAGGGCGATCCATCTAGAGCGGCAATTTTGTTTATTGACATTGCCGTTGAGCCAGCAATGGGCCTCATCACTGAACAAAATTTTGGTCGAAAACAGCGGATCTACCCGTTTCTCACCGAACGCTCATTTCCATAATATTGTTGCCAACATTTGAATGTAATTATTTTCAAAAAATAAATTCCATAAAATGTTCTTTCAAATTACCAATAAGGATTCCGCACTTCATTTGAATTTTTTAAATTTTTTATTTTGTTCAAAAAAATACCTTTGGTAAATTCCATTTAGCTATTTTCGTTTGGCTAAAACGAAAACGTGGCGGAATTTGCAACTGTTACAGGGATGATTATAAGAGCACTGTAGACTTTTTTTCACCATCGCAAACGAAAATTAATGCTATGACAATTGTTTGGTCAAGGAATTTTGAAATTTACAAAAAAGAAATTAACAAATGAAGTCGTTTTTGAGTTTATTTAAATGAATATGATTAAAATAATTTTTTTTGAAAATGAATAATGGCTGCTTTCTCTACACTGCTCTACACTACAAATCTTTCGTGTAGAGGTAAATGCAAAACTCCAAAGCGAAAATTTCGTTTTAGGCGAATACTAGGCTTTAATCGGGCTTTTTCTTAGATTATATAATATAAAAAATGGATTTTTTTCACTAAGTACGAAAAATAATGTCACTTAAATGACCATCGTTTTCAGCTTCGCATTAATGGACTCGTTCATGTTCTTTGTTCAGTTGTGAATCTCGCCATTATTTATTCTCCATGTGTTATTAATAAAAGGTTATCCAGCTAGAGCTATTTTTTCAGAGCAAAAATATATAAAAATTCAAATCAAGTGCGTTTTTTGGTAATTTGAAAGGACATTTTATGGCATTTATTTTTTGAAAATAGTTACGCAGCAGAGCAATGGCCCTAAGCATACAAGCAGAATAAAAAGTGGTTTGGGACAACAAAATTCCATTAATGGAATGGCCAGCGCAATCTCTTGGCTTGAACCCCATTGAAAATTTATGAGCGGACGTGAAGAAAAGGGTGTCTAAAGTCATGCCGACTAACAAGAATGATCTGTGGAGTACTGTGAAGTAGTGCTGGTATTCGATGCCTAGGGAGAGATGCCAACTCAATGTCAACTCAATGGGGAGACGTTGCTCAGCCGATATTTCGAATAAGGGAAATGCCACTAAATACTAATTTTAGTAGGTAAGGTAGTACAACAAGAAACTTGAAAAATAAAAATCATTTGTAATTATTTTAATTTTTTTCTTTCAGATCATATAAGCGGTGCTATTATTTTGACAGATCATTTTTTGAATTTGTGATAAAAAAAAGTGATTTTTTTGTGTTTATATGAATTCAAAGTAAACTTATAATATTTTGTCTCACAACTCTTACTTACCTAACAATGTTTAATTAAAATATATTTTTAAAAAAAATTGCTATAATTTTTTTATTTTATCATGTTAGTAAAAATAGCCAAACTTGTGGTGCTATTATTTTGACAGCAGCTGTACATTAGCAAGAAAGCAAAACACCAAAATAGAAAAGGATAGCAAAAATGGAAGTTTTGCTTAAAACAATTTAAATAATTGTATTTGAACATTTTTTTTGTTCTCGTTTCACACAGCAGACCAATAACAAATAAACTCACTAAAACAATTAATTCGGCTAGACCAAACATTATACACCCTCCTGCGTGACTTCTCTTTTAAAATATTAAATATTGTCCCGTTTTTTGGGCCCCTTCAAATCTTGAAAATAAATTCATGTATGAATTAGTTTGTAAAACAATATCTTAGCCAAACTTAACCGAAAAAAATCTCATAAAATCAATATTTTTATTCGAATATAATTGCTTTATTTGCAAGCCCATACGCGTATATTGACCCTACAGTGCGTTTTTTGGACCGTATGAGCCAGCCTTATATGCCAATACAAAAAACTATGCAACAAAGACTCTTCTATCACCATTTATAATTTGGCCGCCTTCTATGAACCTCTTTCAATACATTTTGACATTAAAAAGCGTTTAGTTGCGTTGGTCTGAGCACTATATTAATCCAATTTAGTAAGAAAATTTAATAAAAATTTTATTTTATATATTAACTGTTCACTATACTCGCCTCGTAACTTTACTGCCTACAGCATTGACATACACAACAAATCGCAGCAGAGTTGTATTTCGTATGCATACCTAACAGAGTTGTAATTTACCGTGAACCGAACACTTCCTAATTACTGTGCACTGCCGAAAATGTGTACTAAAATTGAACGACAGCTGTCGGCTCTCTTTCCGTTTCCTTTTTCGTGAACGCTGCCAAAATGAAAGCTAAGGGACAGGTAATTTTCCCTAAAAAATATAAGAAATTCTAACAAAACTTGAATAAATAATGTGGCAAATGTGTTTGAAAGCAACAGTGAATAGATATGAATTAAAGATTTATCAATTGCAAAGGATTAATTCATAAAATCAATAAAAATTCGACAAGAAAAACAAACATGTGTGGTGCGACAGCGTGTGTAGTGCTAAAGAACTGTCAAAACATTGGAACTGGAGGCTGTCAATCTGCATGCATGCAGGCAAACTACTGATGACCACCATAGCTATTTTGGAAATGTGTGGTTAAACTATGTGAACTCCATCATGTGAACATTTCTATTTTTATGTGATTGTTGTGTGTCTTTAAAAGAAATTTGCCATGTTTTTTGTTGTTGGTTTGTGTTGCCTTTGTAAATGACAGTTTTCTAATGTGTGTATTTCTTTCGCATTTCAGTTGAAGGAATACGAGGTCATCGGCCGCAAGTTGCCCTCCGAGAAGGAGCCTCAGACTCCCTTGTACAAGATGAGAATCTTTGCCCCCGACAACATTGTCGCCAAGTCCCGTTTCTGGTACTTCTTGCGTCAGTTGAAGAAGTTCAAGAAGACCACCGGTGAAATTGTTAACCTTAAACAAGTGTACGAGACCTCGCCCACCAAAATCAAGAACTTCGGCATCTGGTTGCGTTACGATTCCCGTTCCGGTACCCACAACATGTACCGTGAATACCGTGACTTGACTGTTGGCGGTGCTGTCACCCAGTGCTACCGCGACATGGGTGCCCGTCATCGTGCTCGTGCTCACTCCATCCAAATCATTAAGGTTGAAGCTATTGCCGCCAGCAAGACCCGCCGTGTTCATGTCAAACAATTCCACGACTCCAAGATCAAGTTCCCCTTGGTGCAACGTGTCCACCACAAGGGCAACAGAAAATTGTTCTCGTTCAGAAAGCCCAGGACCTACTTCTTGTAAGAGTCTCGTCGTGTTGTGTGTTGAAGTTGACAATGATGTGGGTTTTACTACAATTTCGTTTTTTTATATTGTAAGACTATGATGAATGGATCAGTGAAACACACAGTGTTGAACTTGAAGGTAAATGAAATAAAAACAAAAGAAAAAACCTAATCCAATGTGTGTTTTGTTTATCCTGCGGAAATATGAAGAAATTCAAAAAATGCCAGCCGGAGATGAAGAATTGAACTCAGCATAGCACCAATTTTTGAATGTTGTACAGAGAATGAAGATTGGAATATATTTTAATTTTGGATAAAATTGAACGTGATAATCAGAAGGACCATTACGACCTTATCAGTTCAGACTCTTTAGTTAACTGCTCTTGTCAATATCACCTCCAACGACATTGCGATGTAATGCTTTAGGTTTATCCTGGGTAGCTTTACAATGAAGTCTTCCTTGATCTTGAGGACAGTCTTTAGCTATGACACTATTCACTATTGGTCGTATCACCCGCTTGATTTGTAATTATACTTCCACTTTAATTGTTACTCATATGTAAACATCAGGCAGGGCGAATCCCTAGACAACAGGCAGCCCCTAGAAGAGTTTTTGCCTGGCGTAGAACAAAAAAAAATTGGCTTAAATAGTCAAAATCCTTCGTTTTGTTTAAAGCCGCATATTAAATTTTAAATGATTCTGAGGATTTCTTTCACATCTTTATCAATTTATTTCAACTTGAAAAGGTTTTTGTAAAATTAAAGAAATAACTTTTGTTTTTAAATTATAATACATTTTATAGCAACATATGGCACAAACAAAAAGGTAGTGCATTAGTTACTAGTACAAGCAGACGCCCTAATTCGTATTGGTCGCGAATTGATGCTAGCGTTCCGGACGTTTTGTCCCGCCTGCCATCAGAGACCACCTGACATGCTGTACCTCTGCAATTGTCTGGCCAAGCCCTCTCAGCTGACGCCCACGTCTATTTGGACGCATCCAGTTCGAAAGGAGCATTTCCTTCACCTGGATAATCGAAGCAGTCACCCTGTAGACAAACAGGACTGCAAAACAAAAATGCCTTTAAAACCAAATTGTTACAACAACAAGCAATTTGTTTATACTACAATAACAAATTGCTTGTTGTAACAATTTGTAACAAGTTGCTAGTTGAAATGTCCAGAGAAATTTTAAACTGAAACTGAATGTGTCAGCTTCTCTTACAAATACAATAAATAAGTAAAAATATCAGATGATTGCCGACACTACCTGGAGTATTGTGCTATGATGGGTTTAGTTTGTATACTGTTCAATATTTAAATTGTCTGCCGATAGACCTTTGGGAAATAAAAGTTAAAACAATCTACACGGTAGGTGCTTTTTAATTTAAATCGGCTGTAAAAAAGTACAGATAATTTTTTTTCAAATTTCTAGTTTTATTGGAAAGTTTGAACTTTGTCGTTTATGGAACACAATATCATTCATATGACTACCACGACTGGCTCAACAGTATCTCATTCGATCAACCCAATTTTTATTTATATGCTTATATAACTTAGAGTACTCGTACATTTTTAATTGTTTCGGGTCAAATCTCTTCAGTGGCAACTTCGATTTCATGTTTCAACGCTTCAATTGTCTCTGGTTGCTTTGCGTAACATTTATTTTACATGGCTCATCACAGAAAATAATCCAAAGGGCTCAAATCACAGCTCCAAAACGGCAAATTGAAATTACAATTTGGGCTGATTATTCGATTAACAAAAACAGTGCGTAAAATATTCATGGTTGCGTTGGCTGTGTGACATGTGGTCCCGTCTTGATGAAACCAAATGTCGTCCATGTCATTCTCTTGAATTTTTCTTGCACGAACGTTTCCACGCCGCTCACACCCGCCCCTGCCGATCGAGGGGGGCCACGTCCACATGACGTCCACACATTATGGACCGATCCATAATGGAGAGATGACAAGAAACGTCATTTATGTAAATTAGCTACAGATATTTATCAACAGCCAATCGGTAGAAAAAATTATAATAATCACTAGAAAATGTACACAAACTTTGATATAACCGCCACCTTAACCTAGTAAAATATAAGAAACCAAGAAATTTCTGGAGTCAAAAATTCGTTGAACGCTCACTGTTTACGGTAACAGCGGCTTCTTGCCCATTTTCATAGAAAAATGGCCAAAAAATGCCGGCAGCCCAATATCCACGCCAAACAGACACTCGTTATGAGTGCATTGGCCTCTCAATAGTCACGTGTGGGTAATCTGTTTATTGACTTAGCCACCGAAATGAAGATGAGCTACACCTGAAAACTCGATTTTTCAAAAAATTCTTCATCTCCTGTTGATTGTTTCAGCCCACTGGGCGAAGCAAAAACGCATCGGATGGTGTTTCATTGTTAAATGCTCAAGTTCAATCTTTCTATAAAACCAGAAATTTGAAAAAATTAACTACTTTTTTTAAAGCCGATTCAAATTAACAATTTGGTATGTTCTCTGGAAATCCCTCTAATGACTTAAATCGCTTAAGCCATGTTTGCACACCCTTTCGAAAGCGTGCACTAATAAGTAAGGCTTGGTTTAAAACCGCATATTACATTTGAAATGATTGTGAGGATTTCTTTCGCATCTTTATAATTTTTTTTAACTTGAAAAGGTTTTTGTAAAATTAAAAAAAAAAAATTAGAACACATTTTATGGCAACGTACGCTAATGAATATTATGGCACAATAATACAGGTAGTGGCATCAGCTACAAGTACAAACAGACGCCTTAATTGGTATCGGGCGCGAATTGATGCTAACGTTTCGGACGTTTTGTCCCGGCTGCCATCAGGGACCACCTGACGTGCAGGTCAGCTGACCCACAGGTCTATGCACCAATAAGTAAGGCTGGCTCCACAATCGCTTGTGAATTACCTTACAACCTCTTTATAAATCAATTATAAGGTCGTGCTTCCTACAGTTTCCAATCCTAAGGATCATAGCATCATCATCCACGTGGTCTCACCGTCGAAGTCTCTTCCTGTCCCTACATTCCGTAGTAGTTGTCGTCTGATGCTTTACTGACTGGAGTGTTTTTCTTAATTCAACCGACATACTCAAGTCAGTCCAATTGTATTTTGATGTACTTATCTACATTCATGTCGGCATTCAGCTCATATAGCTTATGGTTTGACCGACCGAAGCATGTCCTCACAGCTTAATGAAAAAATTCAGAAAAGTATCATCTACACGATAACTCAAAAAACTATACGTGATGAGTCAAAACGGACACTCAATTCGGATTCAGGAGTCAATTTTACATAAGGATCAGTTGGTTTTGTCTAAAAGAGGAGGGATCAAAGGTTAATTTTTGCAGAACGGTGTAATAATGGTACTCTATTAATAGGCTATTTCTTTATTAACGAAACAATACTTTTAAAGTGAGTCGAATTTACCTCTGAATGCTGCTTTCTTACATAAAATCGAAATTTTAAAAATTATAATTTAGTACCTATAGTTGGAAAAGTGTGATAATTTAATCCGTTTTTGATTTTTAAAGGTTTTCACATTTATAAAGCATAGTTTTTAGGAGTAACCATGTTTTTATTGAACACAAATCATTTAATGGAATACAGAAGTAATTCAAAAAGCAGTCTCGAAAATGCTTTAAGTTGTATGCAGGGATGACTGCAGTTTCGGTGCATCATCGGAGCCTATGCAACAAATGTGACTTCCAGTCTCAGTTTATTTTATAAAAATTCATTTATTTCTTATATATAAATTTAAAAAAAAATTTACAATTTAAAATGTGCCCCAGCGTCACAAGGACATTTTAGGGGGGAGTTGGCATACAAACAAAGTTAATTTTTATGTAAGATGTCGTATCGAACAATTCAAAATTTAGTAAGAAGTAAGTTGTAAAAAGTTTGGTTTCATTTTAATAAAAAGTTTTCTTCAATTTGATCTGAAATAATTTAAAATCTTAAAAAAAAATTTATTCAAATCGGAAATAATTTAATAGTGCTATAATTAAATAGTTTAGAATTCAAAGGGAAAATACGAATACAGAATGTAAATGTATGAGGTTATGCTGGTGCGGTTTGCCATTGTTTAAAACTCCTTGGATCAGTTAATAATTGTTGGAATTTTATAGCGAACCAATTTGGATCTTCCTATCGCAATTATTTAACAATAATCTGTCATAGAAACCAATGTTGTCACTATTGGTTTGGAAAACGATAAGAAAAAATGCTTTGCTATCAAGAAAACCAATGTTATCGGTTTTATCAGCAACAACTGATCCAAATGAAACTAACATTGGTTTGCAAAAACGACAATTAGCAAAACCGACATGGTTTCTATGACAGCCCTGAATATTAACTTAAAAGGTCCAAATTTACATTTGTTCAAAAAACTACAAAGTGCTCCACCCTCAACCCATTTTAAAAAACCGTCCATCGTGTTTTCCAGTCTTTTATTAAAAATATCCTTTTCCTTGTTTAAGAGTACTTTAAGTGTCTCAGCAGATATTTTGTGCCTCTACTGAAAATGTAATTTTTTTTAGTTATTCCCGTTTTTAAACAAGTGCTCCATGTATTATAAAGGGTGGTTAAATTTTAAGGGCCGATGTTGAATGTGAACCACACCTTAACGTCAAGTTTTTTTCTGCATTTCATTTGATATTTCTCAATTTCAGACTAACTCAATTTGAACCATGGAAAGATACACAAGCGTGCAACGCGTTAAAGTTATTCAGGCTTATTATGAAAATGGGCGTCCAAA